>BRZY01000007.1:28476712-29726712 GCA_030159175.1 Glycyrrhiza uralensis | reverse complement strand
TTAAAACCATCCTTGATGTGTTTAAATCACTAAACTAAGATTTTTAGCTCTATGGTTTTTGTATGAGGATTTTTTTTAGAATTTTAATACTATGTATGTTTTTATAAAAGACTTGGATTAAAAATGAAGAGTGAAGAAATTTACCTAATAAGGAAAATATGTGTGTATGCTTGGATTTATTAAAAATGTAAATTTTGGCATGTGTTAACTCTATGGTTTTTGTATGGTAGAAATCTTGTGTTTTTGTTGTATGATTGTTCTCTTGATTGTGTATGAGAAAATGGTGTCTTGAAGTGATTGAGTGTATTTAATTATTTGTGATTCATTTGATCTATTTGGGATGATTGTAATGCTTAAAGTAGTGTTATGCTTTATTTACTATGTGTATGTGATGTTTGTTGTGATTGGGTAAATATAATCAAGGGGAAAATAAAACAAGTGACCCAAGCATCATGGAAGAGGAAGTAGAGGACTCTATAGCAAAAAGTATTTTAAAAATAAAGACTAAATTGATTTACATGCAAGCCAAAGTTTCATTTTGGACTTTACTAATTAATTCTTTTGAATAAGTCTCCAATGGACTTTAATGGGATTTTTCTTAAAATAAAGAAGTTTTGAAGTTTCATTTATATCAAGTTTAACACATAAGTGTTTATCAAAAAGAGTAGACAATCATTTGTAAAAAGGAAATAGAATGGGTATAATTCAATCTTTCTTGAAAATCCAATTCTTAATAATTAAGTTTCATGGATGGGTAATTAAATTTTGAGGTTAAAAATATTGGTATTAGAGTATTTAATAAAATCCAAAGAGAAAAGTGAAAATTTCGAGTTTTTAAAGAGTTTGGGGTTAAAATGTAATTTTTAGAAGTTTTGGTGTAAAAAGTCAAAATCTAGACTTTTGGGGTCAAAATCGTAATTTTGAAAGTCTAGGGGCAAAAATAGAAATATGGACGCAGAGACTGGACGCAGGAACTGGACGCAGAGACTGGACGCAGGAACTGGACGCAGAATGGACGCAGAGACTGGACGCAGGAACTGGACGCAGACTGGACGCAGAAACTTGACGCAGTAACTGATGCAGGAACTGGACGTTTTGGGGTCAAAATATAATTATAAAAAGTTATGTGGTTTTAACAAATAATAAGAAGTAAGGGGAATTTTTATAAATGCGAAGAGTCCCACACGTAGTTGGAAAAGAGTTCAAACGTGGCGTTGTTAACTTAAAATTTTACACGTTGTTGAGAGAGGGTCAACACGTGGCGAGTTGAAGATTCGAGGAATAATGCTACACGGTGTTGGGAGAGAGCTAACACGTGACGATGAAAATCCTAAATGAAGGATTGCATTATTCTCCTTGTATGTGTGTATGAATTGTATTGTCATATGCATTTGAGATATTGGCTTTTGCCAGGCTAGCTTTATGCTATGATGAGAGTATACAATCCTAAGGTGATGGATTGAGAATAAGCATAGTCTGACTATAAGTCTTTGAGGGCGTTCAGGTCACGAAATTCTCAATGGCCTTGAGGGGAATCTCCTTGTGTCGAGAAGAGTAGTATACCCGGCTTGAATGATCCTGACCGACTTGTCTTATTTATGATATGGTGCACGAGTTAGCACAATGGGCCATACTGAATAAATGATAACGAGGGCTAAGAGATGGTCAGGTTGCATTTATGTTAGGTACAAGCACCGCCATATCGCTCTACTTAGTTGAGGAAAGAGAAGTCTCCATGGAGCAGTGCACCGGTGTGATGAGAGATGATTGAAGTGTCATGCATATTGTTTGGATCTAATTGGGTGATTTTCGTGATGATGTGTCTTGGGTAATTTTGTGAACTTAGAGAAAAGTTTTCAAATGATATCTGCTTATTTTTGAAGTATAATAAGTAGTATTTTTCTTTTACTATGTATGTTTCTTGATTGTGGCTTTTGGGAGAAACTCACCCTTGCCTATATGTTTTGTGCCCTTCTGACATGATTCATATAGATTGATTACTAGCTGAGTGGACTAGACAGGACTCGAAGAACGAGACGCGCATTGAAGACGTGTCAACAAAGTGGAAGGACGTGCGAGTCCTAGTTTTGTTGGAGTTTTTCTTATTTGAACTTTTTGTATAAGTTCTTCGTGCTTGACCAGCATAAAGAGTCTGTAATGATTTGGGAAAGGGATTTCTTGTGTATGATACGTTCCATTATAATTGAATAAGTTTTAGTTCCTATGTTGTTTTCTGGTTGGTGTCTATTCTCACAAAGTATTTCTTTTCTTGTAAGAGAAAAAAATTGACAGAGAAAATCCATTTGTGAAAATTAAATAAATTTTGACAGCGTTTTTCGAAAGAAGAATTAGAAGAAAGATTTTAATTTCCGCATTAGAGGTTCAGTTACGAAGTGTAATGCCTCCTGAGAAAGGGGGTGTTACAATGTGTGTGCTTGACTGTGTGTTTACCTTGATGATTTGTTTCTTGTTGTTGATTGAATAGCTTAGCTAAAAGATTTGCGAAAGAGTAACTCTATATAAATATATTCTTGGAATGTATTATGTAGTATTTTGTTTTTCATATGCAACCTTTCAGTGGATTTCAACTTGTGAAAAGAAATTCACCCTTGCATATTTTCTTGTATCTGTATGTACGTTATGCGTAGATGAGGCCTCTGGTAGCCCGCGTGAGGGAGAGTTTCCGGCCCCTTGAGGCCGAGTCCGAGGGAGGGGGATGGACTTATGATCCCATCTCCCAATGGGCCACTGTGTGTGGACACGTGGTCAGGACTAGAGGAGGGGTGCTGGGCCCCGAAGAGGTTTTGGAGCGCGATATGGTTTTGGACGTTCACATTCCATTAGAGAGGATGCGCAGCTGGCTGGCAGCCGCACCCGAGGCACCTGTGGAGCAGCCGAGGCGAGAGACTCAGGCGGAGGAGAGACCTTTACCCTCACGGGTAACCGGATCCGCTCGGGAGTATCGTCGCATGTTTCGTCGCACGCGCCTCACTCCGAGGAAGAGTACCTTGCCGCGAGATCGTCTACCGAGGATGGCTCCATCAGTGACACCAGCTTCACCACCAGCGACAGGGAGACCGACGCTTTCCGTCCCTTACGTTCCACCGTATGGCCGTTTCGTACGCTGCTCTTCTGACACTTCTGCCGGACCGTCGGGACACGCAGAGAGGGGGAAGAGGAAGGTTCGAGATGAGCCAGAGCGGGTACTCATTGATATATCCGAGGAGGAGGAGGATCCCGAGGAGGACCCCGAGGAGACGGCATCGTCTTAGGTCGTAGTGGTGGGGGTGTCTAGTGCTAGGTTGTGGGATGTCTGTTAGCGACCAGCCTAGGTTTGGGATGTTAATGTTCAGTGTCGTGTATTTGACACATATTTTGATTTACAGTTTTCTTAGGTTTAGATTTATCGCTTTATTTTCTTTACGTTATGATGATGGATTTTGGCCACTATGTGGTGGTTCCAAACTATTCTTGCGGGCGCAAGACTTGTATATTTTGACATGATGATATATATATACATGTATGATGTTTCTTTTCTTCTGAGTTTCAGGATGGCTAAGTGTGATGTGAGAAATCTTTTCGTTTAAGATTCTATTAAAAAAAAAATTAGCCACCAATTTTAGTAACCTTGAGTTATGAAAGATGTTTTTCCGCAATAAATATTTGTTTTTCACGTGACGTTCCTTGTGGGAAAAAGGGGCGTTACACCCTGCCTCGTCTGCTGCTTCACCGTAGCTCCGATGCTCCACCTGCCACAACCGTAACCCTCAAGTGTCACACCAACGGGAAAGGAGAAGAGAGAAGGGGGAAGAGCCGCAACCCACCCCTCCCTCTGCAACCGCTGCCATCCGCGACCCACCCCCTTCCCCAACTCCTCTGCTATGTTTGGACGTTGAAAGGGATTTCGATCAGATCATGGAGGACCGAAGGGCTGCTGAGATGGAGCTCGACACACGTGATGGTCGCGTCTCCAATCGCAGCAAACTTCCTCAGGTACTCCACGACCAAGGTAATCATTTCTCTTTTCTCCCTTTTCAGTTTATTTTGTCCCTAATTCGTTCATTCTGAACCAGTAGTTCACGCTGAATTGCCATTTTTTCTTTGAATTTGAGATTGTAAATTGACAAAAATTGTTTGATAATGCCAAATTGTTTAGGCAATGCAACTCTGCTCGATGTTGAATGTAAAACTATTGAATTCGTATTGATATTGGAGAAATTGGTTGTATTGTTTGTGTTGAAATTCTTGAGCGAGGATAGGGATATCGGTCTTAAAAGGAAGCAACGTGGCCAATAGATAATATGATGCATATGACCATGTGCTTAAATATTGCATAACTTCAAAGGAGCATTGATTCGACCAGTAGCACTACACCGAAGTGAGGGTGACTCCTTGTTGGAACCAAATTGGTTAAAAGTGTTTTTAATACAAAAACTCCCTAAGTGATTTTATGGTTTTGATGATAACAAAATGTATTAAGGTTTTTACAAAGGATAATCAATTTGTATTAAGCTTGTACAATGCATAACAATGCTGCCTAACTAAGCTTATTGCAGTCTGCGTCCAATCAGTTCTTCATGACATTGGCTGGCATTCAAAGTGAGCCTTGCGTCCAATGTTGGCACTGGAATGGACACAAGAATTTTGCGTCCAATGTTGGCACTGGAATGGACAGAAGAATTCTGCGTCCAATGGTTAAGCAGAAGGAAAAGTTCTGCGTCCAATGTTTGAGCAGAAGGAAGAATTCTGCGTCCAATGTTTGAGCACAAGGCAAGAGCAAAGGTCTGCGTCCAATGTCTTCTGAAGAAGCAGAATCGCAGAAGTAGAAGAAATCAAGTCTTGAAGACACGCTACTTTCTGCGTCCAATATTTTCCAAAGAAGCAGAATCAGTAAGCGTTCAATAGAGCAAGACTGGCATAAGTCCAATGATAAGAACAAGGCAATACTGGCAGAGTCCAATGTTTTTATGAGAAGCAGAATTGCAGTAAAAGTCCAATGACTTTCAAAGGAACAGATTCAGTGAGCGTCCAATGCAGATGAAGGATAAAAGTCCAATGTTCAGTATGAGCAAGAGTGCAACTCTGCGTCCAATGAAACTGAACAAACAAAAGAACCATTCTGCGTCCAATGAAATCAGAGTGACAAAGGTACTGTTCTGCGTCCAATAAATAAGAAGGACAACAATATTGCTTTACGTCCAATGGAACACAATGAAGCAGATTGACAAAGGTACATCAAACAACTGTTCTGCGTCCAATGAAGCAGAAGAACAAATGTACAACAATCAACTCTGCGTCCAATGGAACTATAGGGAAATGGCAAAAGTCCAATAACCAGAATGAGACAATAAGTCCAATACTGCCTTGCATTCAAATGGAATAGATTGGTAAGCATCAGGTATGCGTCCAATGTTTGCATGAGTTCTGTGCAAATTGGTAAGTGCAAAGGTATGCGTCCAATAGATTCTATATGCTGCGTCCAAAACGCAGAGTCCATTACATGTTATTTACTGCTCATGCATTTAATATGAAACATATTTATTGAGCAAATGATTTGAAATAAATAGCTGTACACAATGCTTTTCTGTACATCTTTGTCAACGTGTGTGAATGTACTTCTGAAAAGCATAAAGTACTGTGGAAAGTGTACTAAGAGAGAGAATGTACTTTTAACTACTCTATATATCTCTGAACACACCTTTCTGCTTTACACTGTGTATTCTCTCTGTCTCAATAAGATATTATTATTAACCACTGTACAATTGAGACTTTGAGTACAGGTTGCTTCTGATTTGGGAGAAAGAAACGCAGACATGCACAATGAAGTAGATCTCCTCAGAGCAACGGGAAAATAGCATTAAATGCTATTAGAAAACGGTAATATTTATGAAGGCTGAAGCTGAGCTATTCGAAGAACAAGTCTGAAGCTTCATCAAAGCCTATAAATACCGAGAAGCAAGAAGAAGAATACAAGATACTGAACAACGAAAAAGAAAGAGCAAAAACGCTGTGCAAACAATCTTTTATACTCTGTATTGAAAGTCTTGTATTTCTTTATCTTCTTGTAAAAGAGAGTTTGCTTAACTCTCAAAGTGCTTTAGATTTCATATCCTCACTTGTGTGAGTTAGACAGCACTTGAATCAAAACTCTGCTGAGTTGTTTAGCCTGAAGAGGCTGTGTTCAAAGAATACTTGGGGTTTAGCCTGAAGAGGCTGCGTCCAAAGAATACTTGGGTTTTAGCCTGGAGAGGCTGTGTGCAAAGAATACTTTGGATTTAGCCTGAAGAGGCTGTGTGCAAAGAATACTTGTACCTATCTGGTTTGATAGTGAAATCTCTCTAGTTTGAGGGGACTGGACGTAGCTCTTAGGAAAGGGTGAACCAGTATAAAAACTTGTGTTATTTCTTCTTTCCCTTAACTCCTTTTATATTTGTGTTTATTACTAACCAAGGGGATTGAATTGATTTTGTTTAAACAAGTTTTTTTCATACACCTCAAATCGCACAAAGAAAACTAGTTTTTAAACCAAGAGGGAAAGCCTCAGCGTCCAATCTTTTGTGCGTCCAATATTTCACATTTCTGTGCGTCCAGTGTTTTAGCACTCTGTGCGTCCAATATTTCAGAAAACACTGTGCGTCCAATATTTGAACCAAGCTGTGCGTCCAACGTTTTTAACAGCCAGCGTCCAACATTTGCGAAAAGTTTTAAAAGCTTAGAAACACAATTCAACCCCCCTTCTTGTGTTTCATCTTATTACCTACACTCCTCACCGTCGACGTCGAAGGCAGTTGACTTGGTTGGGTGACTCCTTCTAATCCTCGCATGAACTGGAGAGCAAGCATGTTTTTCTTTCGGCTCTTCTTTTGGTTTGATTTTCATTTTTTTACTAACATAATCGTAACAGCGCTTAAGTGAAGGGAGGTGGTTGTCTTTTGAAAAATAGAGGGGGTATCTGTGTTATTTAGATATACCTCAAGGGAGGTTAGTGCAATTTTCTCTAAAAATTATCATATTAAATCTATATTTAAATTAAAAAAATGCATTCATAAGCTTTAAAAATAAATCCTAAATCTAATAGTATAACTATTTATATGTTAGCTTTATGTTTCTTGCTTTTTGTAATGGTAGAAATCATAAAAAAAATTAAGAACCTCCAATTAAATTAAATTCATCACAACCACAAGCGATAGGGCTGATCACCGGTCGGTTTCGGTTGAAAATTTGCTCATCCGAATGAAACCGAAGACACTAATGTCAGACCCATCTCCGTCCGTTCGATGCAACGGTTAGGGCGGGTGGCGGGTTCGGCGGGTGGGTTGGCTCGGGTATCGTCACTGTTGTGCTCTGTTCAAGACGCCTTCGACGTGGGTTGTGGAGGAGAGGAGGACGCCGTCGACGGAAGGAGGACTCTATTTGAGCGGTGGTTTCGGCGGGTTGCGGTTCCGGCGAGTGACGGTTCGGGCAGGTCGGTTGTTCGAGTCTTCTCCTCTGTTGATCTTCATCTCTGCAAGTGGGTATTTTGCTCCGATGAACTCATTCCTCTTTTCTCAACATCAATGGTGGGTGGTGTCGATGCTGGAGGGTGGTATTGCCGTGCTGGTTTCTGGGTAGGAGGAGTGAGAGGGAAAGGGGGATGGAGACCAGAGCTAGATCCAGGAAGAGGTAGAGGGAGGTTGGAACTCTGCGTTTCTAATTTATGAGGGAGACACTGTGAGAGAGAAAAAATTAAGAGTAAGACTACAGCAACGCTACGGTGGGAAGGGTATAACAGTATAAGGCACACAAGTTTTCTTAGGATTTTTTTTTTAAATTTCAGGATGGAGACTAACGTGGGGGAATAAAAAAATTGTACTGATATAACACCATTTTTTGACAATTTTCTCACTCTCCCTCTGATCCCTCTCTTTCACCTCATTTCTTATTTTATTTTATTTAATGATGATTGGTCACTTCTCTAACCAAAATTCACTTTAACCAAAGTACTTAAATAATTTTATTAAATAAAAGTACTCAAGTGATTAGACCCCACAGGCCAATGGCTACTATTGTTAGCTAAACAAAAAAAAAATGCACAAGGAACTAGGCCGAATTGAACTGGAAGCATGGAAGCAAGTGCGCATCAGTCTCTAGTCTCTTCAGTCTTCCCTGCCTATAACAATTTCGGTCGGGTTCGGTCACCGATGGTTTGAATTATTTATAACCGAACCCGACCATTGTTAACCATCTTTAACTTGTCTTTAAAACTCATTCACCCGACAAACCGAGTAAAACCGTCCGCTGCTGCAAATCCACAACAGATTGCTCGGGTTCGGACGGATGAAAGAATTTTGCCCACCCCTACCGGATGGGGAAAATGTGGGGCTAAAATCTTCAGAATTAGGAGATTTGGAAGAGAAGAAAAATGAATTAAATCTATAAATTATGTTAATTTATATATATTGAAACTATTCTTATATATGGCTAAGTTTTTTCATTCTTAATTATAATTTTTTAGAATATGAATGTAATAGTGAATATCCAATTTTGTTGTACTGTTTAATGTTTCTTTTTCATGTTTTTAGGTCAAAGTTTCTTTTTCTTTTAAGAGAATAAAAAATTCAAAAAATGCAATTGGATCCAAAACGCAAAGTGGGCTAGTTGAGCCCAATTAACAAGCAGCAAAAAATAAAAAAGAAAAATAATACATACAAAATTCGTTTTGGCCTGAGACCCAAATAGTTGTCAAAATAGGCTAGTCCGTGTAGCCCGATAAAAAAGTAGACTGGGTTAGCAAAATTTAGGACCGAAAATATTTTGGCACAACCCGACTTGGTCCAAAAAATCATTGGCCCGAAGTGGGCTAGCCCGTGGTGGGCCCGACTGGCCCGACTATCATTTGCTACAATAACTTACATATTGATTCACACCAGGGGTGTGAATAATTACACAGGTGTGGAAGCGTCAGATTTTTTGGACTATCTTTTTTCTTGTACTAAATTCGCTTACAGATTGTTTCACACCACTGTTGTGAATAATTTCACAGGTGTGAAAGCGTCAGGCTCATATAAATGTCTTATTTTTTAATGCTAAACTAGCTTACAGTGCTGTTCATATCCATGGTGTAATTAATTCTACAAGTGTGACTACGTCAGGTTTCTATAAAAATATTATTTTAAATAAATAAATGAGTCTGTGGGCCAGCCCGTTTGGCCCACAGCCCGTGGAGGGCTAGGCTAGATTGGCATATTAATAGCCCACATTTAAATTGGCCCGGCTCAGCCCAAAAATGTGTTGGCCTATTGTGGGCTGGCCCAAATGGGCCGGGCCAACCCGAATAGACAGCTCTAGCTAGGACCCGTGTTCCATCCCATGTGATGAAATAATCCATAATCAAACTTTACTTACCTCCTGACCGAACACAGATTACTCAATGGGCTCCTTTTCCCCTGTGATACTGTGGGTATAAACAAAAAAAATGTGATATGGCATGTCCAATAAGGCATAAAGAAAATTAATGTGTTAGTTTATATAAAGTGGTTCAAATCCTTTGAATACGTGGTTTTGAATTGAATATGAAAATTTGTGTATAAGAAGTAAGAACAAAATGGAATCGGAGCCTTCTATATCTTTTTGGGTGAATCTAGGTCTTTTATGTGCAACTGTGAAGACTAATCCCTCAAAGTAGTGAAATTTATTTAAGGGGTTGATCTCTTCCAATATATACTCTTTCGTACACACAATCGGGGATCGAAAACTCTAGCTTACGAGCCTTCCATATCTTTTTTTGATCAATAGAGCCTTCCATATCTAAAACTCTAGAAAGTAACCAAAATAAATAAAGAAGGAACAGCAAAATTTGAATTTGACGGCAAGAATTCAGACAGAATGAGGAAGAAATGATTAAATATCTCCCACAATTTTTTCCCTAAAGTGGGGAACCTAAACACCCCTTGGCCCCTTCTTCTTTTTTTTTTTGTTACAACCCTTGGCCATTTTTGCTTCCAAACAACCCTTGGCCTTTACTCCCTTGTTACACGTGCAATTAAAATTAAATTGTCGGTGATTCTAAAATCTAGAATAATATTCTTTGGTGTACCAAATAAATCTTGAATACATGCCAAAAAAACGACAACCGCAATTTTGTATAAATTGATGTAGTTGCCTATTAGGCATCTAAAGTAAATAAGTCATTAATTTGATTGCATGAAAAATTTCTTATATGCTTTTTAATTTGGCAATTTCTATGGTCCCGTTGTAAAAATAACGGTTTCAGTTCCGTTGGTAAAAATATTTTGTAATTTAGTCCCTAAATTTTAGATTTATTTTTATTTTAAATTTTATTTTAAAATTACGGATACCTGACAGATTCTCGTATTTTCTCTTCCAAAACCCACCTCTTACTCGGAGCATGGAGCACGGCAAAACTCAAGGTATCTCCTATCTCTCCCATGCGTATCCCTTTCATGCCTCAATACAATCATGGGTCTTTTTCATACGGACAAGACTTTCACCTACAGACATGGGTCTTTTCCATATGGACAAATTTGTAAAATAAAAAAGATTAAGAACTATGATATAATTTAAAAAAATTATAGTCCTTAAAAATAATAATTTAACGTGGCAAAACTCTCGTTTATTATTGGTTAATAAAACAACGGTTTCAAAGCCATTGTTTTATCACCTGAACCGTAGAAATCCCCTTTTAATTTGAAGAAGATATCAACCATCCGGTTTTAACAATTATGTAGGTCCTACACTTTACTTTGATCTGAAGGACGCATATTATCGTGGGGGAAGAACCTGCAGCGCACAAGATACCGGGTGGTTCAAGAGAAGACAAGGATGGAAAAGGAATAAAGGGGACAATTGGTAGTAATAATAACTTTTTAATTGAGGTAGTGATGGATACGGTGAACCACTTTATAGGTGGTTCATGGTGAACCAGTAATTAAAGTGGTGAACTATTAATTATAACCGTTAGATTAATCTACATTACTAAAGTAATTGTGTTTTCCGAAGTACTTGATCATTTCTCCCTATGTAATTTTTCGCCGCGAAACGAGTTAGGAATCGTGTACGACTCCATCAGCGGAATCTCTCAATCGCGATGTGCGGCACCAAGCTCGCCAGTGCCTAAAAGCCACTCCTCCACCATCATGGCTTGTACCGAACCCAACGTTGTCTGAAAATCGCTCATGCTGCATCAGACCCTTCATGCCGAAGTCACCATTGGACCACCTCCTCGTCGACGGCTTCAACGCAGAGCAGATTTCACAGCAAATCAACCTCTAACCGTAGCCTTTGTTGTCCAGTCCTCAAAAAGCGATTTTGATGGGAGTACGATGAGGAAGAATATGATGGCATTGAGGAGTAGTAACGCGTGGAAAGAATTGTTGAAGAGGGGCACCAACACAACGTGGCAGAGTGCTTGATGGGTGATGGGGAACTAACAGAAGCGCCAAAAGAGGAAGGGAACGACACAGACGTTCAGCACTGGAAACCGACCTAGAGGCTGGAGCATTGTTCCCTCTCCACATTGTTCCGTTTAGCTCTGGTGGCAGCACCGAGATCATCGTTCCCGTCGCGAATCGAACCTTTGTCACTGCCGCCAGCTGACAAACTAACAGAGGAAATACTCATTGGCGGAGGGGGAAAGGGGTAGACGGTGGAGAGGCAGGGAGGTGGGAGAAGGAGGCGGGATTGGCGCCGGTGCCTTTGAGAACGTAGACGGAAGGATTTGGTGTGATTGGGGAGAGGTGGGGGAAGGGGTGGGTAGGAATTGTGTGGAATAAAGTGTAGTTATTCTCATTTTAGTTTCTAATCATTTGGACCCTTGATTATTTTTTAATAAATCCAATGGTATATATTAATGGTGATGTTATTGGTTCATGATGAACCATTTGATGCAATGGTTCACCCTAGAAGCCATAGACAATTGTAATCGTCTTTTTTTGTGTCTATTTTTTATTCTAATTTTATCCTTATTTAACAATTGTAATCGCTTTTTTGTGTCTACCTTATTTAACAATCGTCATCATTTTTTTTTGTCTATTTTTTGTTTTAATTTTAACCTTATTTAACTAAAAATTTAAATTTATCAATAACTGTGTAAAAAAACTACACAATAACTATGTGTCAAAAAAGACTACATAGTAGTAATTAACAACAAAATAAAATTAAAGTGGACACTGCCAGTCTGTACACTACTAAAAATAATAACAATAAAGTTTGAGTTTGGAGAGAATTTTATCCATAAAATGAATCATCAAAATAGTCTCAGAAATTATAAAGGGTACTTTACCAAAAAAAAAAAGAAATTATAAAGGGTTGTAAACGGTAAACCTAATCCATAAATTTATTACTATTTTAAATTAATTTTTAAAATTAAAAATTATGATTCATATTATTCTTTTAGAATAAGTTAATTTAATCTATTTTTTAATAGAATCAATCAATTTAATTTCTAAAATTGACCAAATATTAATTAATATGATTGAAAACTTTTAATTTAAAAAACTAAGTTAATAATTAATAATTTTATAATGATTTACAATTTCATAAATTAGAGATTCACTCCATATTTAAAGTAAGATTGCTGTATCCGATGATTATATGAACGGTGCCTAAAAGTTAAATCCAAGTTTAAGATCTGTCTCAAATTGCATAGAGACTCGAGGGAATCAATTCCATTACATTAAGAAAAAAAACTTTATCTTTGAAAAAGTGCAACTCTTGATCGCCACTACAAAACAAATCCCTTTTTATCTTCCATTCTCCTGCATTGCTCCCCAAACAACAAATTTTTTCCTTCTTCGGAATCATTCAAATTTGAGTTCAAATACCATTCATCACCGATTTACCAGATAATAATCTCACCCCTTTTGTTTTTTTGCCTCTCAAGTTCAAAGCAAGAACAAGCACCCCAATTGTTTCATCGCCTCAGAAGAACATTTATCAACTGT
Source organism: Glycyrrhiza uralensis (assembly GCA_030159175.1). Lineage (NCBI taxonomy): Eukaryota > Viridiplantae > Streptophyta > Magnoliopsida > Fabales > Fabaceae > Glycyrrhiza > Glycyrrhiza uralensis. Next base: position 29,713,771 of record BRZY01000007.1, on the reverse strand, counting down.
TATTATTCGGTAATTTCACTTCCTCAGTTTGTTTTGCCCCAGTCAATTTCCCCTTTATCTTAAGTTTATTTTTATTTTTTGTTTCTGTTTTCTTTTTACTTTGTTGGGTCTCGAATCATCGTAGTTGCTTTGCATCATCTTTTTTCCCAATTCAGAATGATTCACCCTCCATGCCTAACTTCTGTGGGTGTTTTTTTTTTCCCTTCTTAACATCAACATTTTTAGGCAAAAGCACATTAAGAATTAATTGTTGCAATATAAATTATGGGTATGAGATGGTAATTGCAACACTCAATTCAATTGTGCATTATGCAAGGATCATAATGTGTGTCTGCTGGTGCTCTTGTTCATGTTTTGTATCATTCATTTTGTTTGTGTATGAATGGAACTTTGCTTTGTTTATATTTGTGTTAGAACCTTGAGACATTTGAAATATGTTGTTTGATAGGATAGATCTGATCAGAGAACTAAAGTTGTAATGGAGCTTGATTTGAATGAGGAGCCTTTGAACCAAATAGAAGAGCGTATTAGGCACCTCGAAGCCGTGATTTTGAGGGCTAGGCAGCGTCAGAGATGGCGACAAGGTCACACTCCAATTCAGATAACTAATAACTTTTCAGGAGAATTGGTAACACCAGCTAATAATATTGTTCAAGATCATGAAGGAAGGGTGCCCCATGAAGAGGTTAGTGTTGATGTTGAAGGAGGGACAGTGGAGGAGGGTGGGGAAATGGGAAAAAGGAAGGCTACCTATTTAGTTGCTAAAGCATTGGGGATGGAAACATGTGCCAATGAGGGAGGGAAATGCACTGGGAACCTTTTTGATTGTAATATATGCTTGGACATGGCAAGAGATCCTGTTTTGACCTGCTGTGGTCACTTGTTTTGCTGGCCATGCTTCTACCAAGTGTCATACGCTTATTCAAATGCAAAGGAATGCCCCGTTTGTAAAGGAGAGGTCACTGAAACTGGCATCATCCCAATTTATGGCAATGCAGATGTCGACGGTAGTCATGGGTTGGAATTGGAAGAAACAGGTTTGAGAGTCCCTGCTCGACCCCGTGCACCTAGAATCGAGGGTATTAGGCAGCAGATCAGAAGCCGCGGAACTGCTTCTACAATCCAAGATATGTTGCGGTTTGGTAACTTTGGTGGATTAGGAGAGTTCGTTTAGTTGGAAATCCCGAATGTCGCAATCAATAGAACTAATGTTTTTGGCTGCTCAATCTCCCCAGGAGAAAGGAAATAATCTGCATACTTATTATCATCATTTTTCATGGTTGTTAGTGCAAGGAGCTGCTTCGTTTTCATCCCTTTCGGCTTTCGGAAACAAAAAATTCTTCAGAACAAGTATTTAAGGAACTTGAATCATTTATCCATGGTCACCCTGAGGAAGCATCAGGCAGCTAAATCCTCATTCTGTCAATAGAGACTCACCTTTTAGCATTGCTTCTACAAATTAGTTGGGGGTCATACTCAAGATGTTGCTCCGACCATTTCTGCTGCAGCAGCATCTTCCGTTTGTCCATAAGTAGGAATGATGGCACAGACACAGACATCCAGAGATTCCAGACAACTGATAGTACTATACAGATTATTTCTGTGGACCCTTCATCTTCTAGTAGAACTTATTTTAAGGTAAGTTTGGAATGAACCTGGAAGGAGATGGTTTACATGATGGTCCTTTATGAAAGTACAATTGATCATTTAGACAGAAGGTTACCATTTGTATGTATATTATTCTACAATTTATTTGTTACACAACATTTTGTTTGTGTGAAACAGAATATGCTTTCTAGTTTGTGTATAAGATGCAAACAACAATTTTGAGCAATTTGTATATGGTAGAGCCAATTTTATTAGACAGATGTGAGGATGTTTACAGAAAAGCATGAATGTGTTTTTTTTGTCCATTATTTGCAATTTGTAATAGGAAGAGGTGGATGCCATTCTCTTCCCTTAAGGAGCTTATGTTAGAGATTGTTGTATCTACAACAGTATGAAGGCACACTTTGCAAAAAGAATGGGTTATTATAGACCAAGGCTGCATATATTCATATTTGATTAAGATCACCAACTTTACGTTGGTCCGAGTGGAACTGGATTTGGATTCTTTAAGCAAGGTCTCGTGTTCGACCCTTGTAGATGAAAGAAAAATGTAGTTGGGAGGGAAGATCCCACTAAAAGCGGCCAGTCAGGTTTCCCAGTGAAAATTAGTCATCGGTGAAGCTAGTGGATACTTTGCACCAATAACATGGTAATAAAAAATATTTGACTAAGAACCCAAAAAGATAACCCCATTTACTTAGATTGATTTTGGTTTTCTGAATATCTAGTTAGCATTCAGAGATAGCCTTCATTAGTTGAACATGATCGTTCTAGAGTAAATTTTTCAATTTTCACATAAATGCCATAAAAGTGGATTATGAAACATCAATTATTCATTTTTTTTCTAAAATCAACATTCCTACTAATTAATAGTGAGTCATGTGAAGAAGTGCCCGGGATTTTTTCTTTAAAAATTAAATGGAAAGTTGAGGATTGCTCTTTTCTTCTTTCAATAGTTACTAGAATCTGCCTGTTTCTTCAGCAAATCACTTGTCATGTAGCCAAAACCTTAATTAGACGTGATGCTAAGTGTAATGAATTTGATATTGATATATAGCATATTTAATTTTTGTATAGTCAATTACAAGAGAAGATGACAAGTTGACAACTCGACATTGCTATGTTTTAAGTTACATGATTTGGCCCATTTTGTGCCCGGATAAAGAGGTTAGCACAATGTTATGATGCGCCCCATGTGGCCGGCCATGTTTAGTTGCATTCATTTTGGATTTTCGCCAATTCAGTCAAACTTTAGGGAATTTCTAATAACACATACATGATTTTCTATGTGCACATATATCTCTGTAGAACTATTAGTTCCACGGGTTTATTTTTTTTAACACACACATGTCCGCGGAACTATTAGTTCCGCGGGTTATAATTCTTCGCAGAACTAATAGTTCCGCGGAGAATTACAATCCGCGGAACTAATAGTTTCACGGACATGTGTGTGTTGGAAAAAAAAATAAACCCGCGGAACTATTAGTTCCGCGGAGAATTACAACTCGCGAAACTAATAATTCCACGGACATGTGTGTTGGAAAAAAATAAACTCGCGGAACTATTAGTTCCAGTTCCGCGGATATGTATGTGCATATAGAAAACGATGTATGTGTGATTAGAATTTCCCCAAACTTTATTGTATGAGCTTTATTGTAATTATGATTAAATTCAAATTTCTTGGGTAATTTTTAGCATGGTCTAGTGGGTGCATGTCACTTAATTGATGCATGATTTGAAGTAGAACCCAACCCACTAGAGGATGTATACCACTTGGGGTATCCTTTTGGGTCCTAATGGCTAGCCTGCAATGTAATCCAATAGGTCCAGCTAGATTGTTAGTTGTTACATTAAATTATTAAGTTGGATTTTTTTGATCAAGTTTATTAAGTTGGATTTAAATATGTTTTGACACTTGTTTCTTTCTCATTCTCATATATATACATATATAGAGAGCATATTATAGAACTTTCATTATGAGAGGGTGAGATAAGTGAATAATGGTCCTGAGATCAAGTAATGAAAAGTTAAAGATGAAAACATAAGCTTATTGTATAGTTAATCAGACTGAGAGTTACATTTGTGGGATATACAAGAGTAATATCTTATCATTTATGTCTTATGAAATTACTAGTTGTGTGTACGTGCCTAAAAGGACTAGACTGAAAAAGAATACATGTGCTATCGAGCAGAATTCATATTCTCGTGGTTTGTATAAATTGCCTGAAGAGACGAATTCATATTTCGTGTTGTAATAGCATGGGGACCTATTACGTACTATACTCGGTTAAAAAAAACACTTGCATGGTTGTATTGAATAGTGGGAAAATATTGGCTAAGTACGAATATATAAAACTCTTTGCTCTGCTCTAACATTTGTATTGTGACTAACAAGTAACAAAACTAACAAGGCTTATTTGTGCTTCTTAAAGTGTTTGCAAACTTATTTTTAAAAGGTTTTGAAAATTAATATCTAAATGCAAGTGTGTCTTGTTTGATCCTATATTAGGCAATACTGAAGCATTTGCAAACTTGTTTTTCAAAAGGTTTTGAAGTGTGATCGAGATTTTGGCATGAAAAGTGGGTGGGGACCTCCCGGCTGGAGGATTCTTTCCCGAGATTATATCAATTATCTGTTTGTAAGGATGGCAAGGTCGCAGATAGGGGAGAATGGAGAGGTGAAATCTGGACCTAGATACGGAGATAGAGGCACCCTTTTTGGCAATTTCTAAAGGTACATACCTATTTTTCTAACTACACATACATAATAGGTCAAATGTCTAAAATGCCCTCATCGCATCTGTTATTTTTTTTCGTTGTTTCATTATTGTGCGGAACTATTAGTTCTGCACTACAAATAACACATGCAGAATAACACATGCGGAACTAATAATTCCGCATGTGTTATTTGTTGTGCAGAACTATTAGTTTCACACTACAAATAACACGTGCGGAACTATTAGTTCCGCACGCATTATTTGTATGTGCATGTGCTACAAATAACACATGCGGAACTATTAGTTCCACATGTGTTATTTGTAGTGTTCCGCACAATAACGAAACAACGAAAAAAAATAATAGACGCAATGAGGGTATTTTGGGCATTTTAAATTTAGTTTATGTGTGGTTAGAAAAGGTGGTATGTGCCCTTAGAAAAATCTCCCTTTTTTTGATTGGGAAGAAGACTTAGGCCTTATTTGGATTGACTTATGCAAAACTTATTTGGACTTATCTACTGACATAAGCACTTGTCAGCCTGTTTGGCGGAGCTTATGAAAACAGCTTATGACTGGTTCATAAGCTGTTTAATTTGGACTTATTTTCATAAGCTCCCCAGGATAGCTTATGAAAACAGCTTACAGCTTATATGAAATCAATTTCACCATATTCTCTCATTGATTATAAAAATAACCACTTATATGATAAGCGCTTATGCCAGAAGTGCTTAAATAAGCTGTTTATCCAAACAGACCCTTATTTAAAGAGTTTTGGGAGTGTCTTATGCAGGTTTCACCTTTTAAACATGTGTTGGATTCTTGGTGTTGGAAACCTGATCCTGCGAGGTTGTTCTCTATTAAATCTACCTATGGCTTTTTTTTTTGAAAAGCCAAAATGCATTAAAAAGGGATTGAAAGCACAAGTAGTGCCCAATCCAAATAATACAGAAAAGTGTTCATAGACAGATGACCATCCATCACAAAATGAAAAAACCATGCAGCTTCACTCCTGCACACTGGATCCTAAGATGCACTGAATTTATAAAGTACCACCCCAGAAACCTACATGGTCTCAAAGATGGCTTATTGATGGGTTGAAAAACTATATATATGCCTTTTGACCAGCAGTTTTGTCTTGTTAACAATCAGATTTGGAAATGCGACGTACCATCAAAGATTTCAGTTTTTGTATGGAGGCTCCTTCAAAACAAGTTACCAACAAGAGATTTGTTATTAAGTAGAGGTTGACAATAATGGTGTTGCTTGTGTGTTTTGCTCCAGGGTGTGTTTTTTTTGATAAATCAAAATGTATTAAAGTGGACGTGGAAGCACAAGTCGTGCCCACTCCGAAAGCAAGCGACATACAAGGACCAGGTTAAGTGTTCCCTATATCCCACACGATGACCCAAGTGTTGAGTAAAAAAGTAGAATCCTAGAAACCTACATGATCTCAAAGGGGTACCCACCATGCCAGAAAATCCCCAGTAACCCATCAGTCTCAAAGGGGTACCCATAAGGTATTTCCCCAGTAACCTACATGGTCTCAAAGGGGTCTGATCAAATGGAGGATATTTCCCCAGTAATCCATCAATTTCTAGGTACTACTTTTATAATCAACACTATTACATACAACTTGCCTCATCCAAAACAACCCAACGGATTAGAGCACCAATCAGAATATAAAATCCCTCTGTTCCTCCCCCCTCTATTAACAAACCAGTTCCAAGACCAAACCTTTATATTAGCAATTACATCTATTACATTTGCAGACTCACCCCTAAAAATGACATTGTTACGTGTTGTCCAAAGCACCCACGCCGTAGCCATCCAAACCTTTATGTTACGTGTTGCTCCAGGGTGTGTGAAAGTGGAAGTCATTTGCTCTTTTCATGTGATTTTTCATATTAAGTGTGGTTGGCTATTAACGCTTGGACAGGAGTTGTTGGTCCATTCAAAACAGTGGGTAGATCATTTTTTGCAATTTGCAGTAAACGCAAAAAGGCATCGTATAGGGGTAGACACATCATTTTGATGGCAGTGGTTTGGGTGTCATGGTTGACGCGCAATAATTTTCAAAGAAGGAGTAGCTGATCTTATTGATGCAATTGCTAATATTAAGTTTTTTTGTCTTGGAATTGGTTTGTCAATAGGAATGGTATAGGAACTCTAGGGTTTTGTACTCTGATTGGTGTTCCAATCCTATGGGGGGTGTTTCACGATGGGTGGATATCATGATCATAGGTAGATGTAATTGAGATTATGTTGATGTAAGGGTTGGAGTACTCCTTATATTCCTATTAATTCCATATTGATTATAAAAAAAATCGTCTAAACCTATATGATAATACCCTGGAAAGCCTAGATTCAACTTGTAATTTTCATGTATCACATTTATGTCATTTATTTTCTCCAAAAGTATAATAATGAAAAAAATAGAGAGAAAAAGAAATGGAGAGGATCTCAACTCGATGTAATTGAGGTTATGTTCATGTAAGGGTTGGAGTACCCCCTCCATTTTGATTATTAAAAAAAAAATCCTCTATAAACCTATATGTCATACCTTGGAATCCACTTGTAATTTTCAACACCCTTAATTAACTTGATTTTGTTACAATTCAACCCCGTCTTATGCTTTCTTTCTTGGTTAATTTAAGAATTAAGCACCAAATTATTAATGAGTGGCACAATATCAGCTACTTATAAAATGGAAATGTTTACACTCACATTTAGTAAAGTTTGAACATACCAATGAGTCTATGGTAATTTGAAATATGTATCCACGAGTTGGAACAACATGACAATGAAATTCATCAAATTCTGATGGGGAACTACATGGGAATGAGACTATAGCTAAATCAATTGAATATATAAAACCTCTAAAGAAAAGGAAGCATGGTTTTATCGATGTTTCAAGGGGAAGATCCACTGAGTTGGAGCAGGATTAAGTTTGCCTTATTTGTGATGCGAAAAAAAAAAAAACCTTTTGGTCCAATCATTCCATCCAAACAAGTCTATGAGCTCCTGCTAATTAATACATGTAGGTGGAAGGGTACATAATAAAAATAAGAATAATTATGTAATCTTATTAGTTAGCTAAGTTGGAAGTTAACACATTGTTTATGTTTATGTGTTAACTTTGAACTTATAAGCATCAATTTTAGATAGTTTCTTCTACATTTTTATGTTAGTGTTTTTTTATAAGCAAATTTATTAAAGAAGTACAAGGGATACTTCAAACCTGTCATATACAAAAAACCAATGGGTTAAATTAAGAATTAATGAGAAATACAATCTAATCTACGGACTCGTATACCAATCTAAAAAATGGAGACAATAATAATTTGACATAAACCAAGACCAAGACCTTACCTTATTGAGATCTAGAATACTAACCATATCAACACTATATATATCTCCTTGGAATATATAAAATCTTGTTTCACATCAACTAAATTGACCAATTAAGTTAATTACTAAGTGCCAAATGATATAGCGGTAATTTCTTATCCTCATCACGTAGGAAAACATAAAACACATGAGGCCTCTTGCTGCTTTATGATAATTCCTCTTTATATGGAGTAAATTCATCCTAGTAAGAAGCCTATCCAAGAAAGTAAGTGCCATGAAAAGGCTATCACTGATATACCCTCCAATTCCTACTTGATTTAGTAGATAGAATTAGGGGCTGATCATCGACTTAACAAAAAAACCCCACGTACACAACTGTCCTCCTTCAACACTATCTTTCACATTTTGCAAACTCGCGGATATGGTTACAATCTTTGTGTGGAGGTTGCTTCAAAATAGAATCCCAACAAGGGATATTATGCTATTAAGTATAGGGGTTTTGAATGTTAACAGTGATGTCAATTGTGTTTTGTGTTCCAGGGAATTAAGGATGCCAACCACTTATTTTTCTCTTGTGATTTCTCCTATCATGTGTGGATGGCTATCAATTTGTGGACTGGGGTTGTTTGTCCGATGCAAAATAATGGGACTGACCACTTCCTGCAGTTTGCTGGTATCTTAAAAGGTAAAAAGTTTCGTAAAGGAAGACATGTAATTTGGATGTCAGTGCTGCACTTATTATGGATGATCGATGCTATAATAATCTTAATTATTTTTAAGCAACAAGCTGATGCTGATTTAATTGATGTAATAGCAAATATTAAGGTATTGTCTTGGAATTGGTTTGTCAATAGGAAGGGTAGACATAGTGGGATAATATATTCTAAGTGGTGTTATTAATCTAATCCTGTGGGATGTATCATGATAGGTGGACATATATAGGTGATGATGTACGTGTGACTTTGTTGATTATGTAAGTGTTGGAGTACCTCATGTACTCCCCGTTATATCATTTTGTTAAAAAAAAAAAAGTCTTTCACATGTACATTTTGATTTAAGTAGATAGAACTCAACAAATTAGCTCATTCAACAATTATTCTTCCTAGCTACATATATAAACAACTTTATCCTCCATCTCCAATTCCAAGACCACTCCCCATTCTCCCACCCACATTTGAGAAATATATGCAACTTTATCCATATAAACTTGATAAAGCCTGGGAAATTAATGAGTCCTTAAGAGAAGCAGAATCGATCCATAAATCTTTCCAAAATTTTACTCGATTCCCATATTACGGCATTACGGCCACCTTTCTCATCACATGGAAGAAAACCAAAGAGGTAAAACATTATTAAAGCCCATGCATGTTTGGAATGACTTATGCAGAGCTTATTCATTGGCATAAAACTTATGAAAATGTTTGGGAGAGCTTATGATTGACTTGTAAGCTAGGCTAATTTTCATAAGTTCTTCAAAATAGTTTATCAAAATATAGCTTAAAACTTATATAAAATTAGTTTCATCAGCACATTCCCTATTTGATTATAAAAATAGTGTATACATAAGCACTTATATGATAAACACGGGCATAAGTAAGTTGTTTATCCAAACAGCCCCATATGTCCCTCCACCTTCAAGCTGAATTTCTACATCTCCACCATTAAAGTTCACAAGAGTCTGTTGGGGGTTCTCCCTTAACTCCAACCAAAAGTTCACAAGAGTCCAAAGCTCCATATTTTTGTGTCAACATATTTCATCCATACAATATTACTCACTTAAAATTTACTCATTATACATTCTATTATTGTCATGTTATATTTATATAGAGGACAATCATGCATAACAAAGTATGGATATCTTGGATTACTTCATTTTTTATTAATGATTGATATTACTTACTTTATTCTCTATCTACTTTAGAACTTAATTAGAAGAGTCAAATCATTCTTATTGTCTATCTCCTTAATTAAGAATTTTTTCTCATGCTAATTGAAGTAGCCTGTGGCTCGAATTACTCTCTTTCCCTAAACTGCAATTTCTTGTACACAAAAATAAATTCATATTATAGTATAGGTTTAAATTTACTTGTAGTCCCTACAAATATATCTCTTTTTTGTTCTAGTCCCTGTAAAAAAAATATTTATGATCCCTATAAAATAGTAATTTTTGCTTTTGGTCCTTCTTATTTTATTTTAGTCCCTATAATATTTAGAACATGTTGAATTAATCATGTAATATTAGATAATGTTGAATTAGTCCTTGTAAATTAAAATTGATATCATATAATTTTAGGGACTAAAAGATAAATACTATATATGAACCAAATATTATAGGGACTAAAACAAATTAAAATAACAAGAACAAAAAACAAAGCTTTCGATTTTTCAAGGATTAATTACAATAAATTTATTTTTGCTATATTTAATCCTATATTATATTATATTATACATCTCTAAGTCACATTTTAGCAATTTGGGATAAGATTGATAAATTTGATCTTTCATCCAGACCCACTACATTTGTTATAAATGACTGCAATTATTATTATTTAATTGAAGTTGGTCAAAATGGGGTCTTTACAAACCATTAAACCAGGTGTGATGACAAGAGTTCAATAATGCATGCTGTCGATTAATTAAGAAATGGAGAGATTCCGGACGCATTATATATATACTCCATCAAGTATAAACACGACTAGGCAAGAGACAGATTGAAAACAAACTGAGTATGCAAAAGGCAAAGCTGTCGGGTGCGTTGGCTTGGGACACACTATTATACATAATGTGTCTGTTCCCACATCCTCGTGTGATGAGGATCAATGATAACTTTTGTCTGCTGCAATCATGCATGTAAAGAAAGAAAAAGCAACACAATCTAGCTATATATCCCATCGATTGCTTCACATATATCATCATTATCATCACGGCCATACTTAGCTTGTGGCTGGCTCCTTCCGTCTGGATATTGGACCATAATATATGTTCATCTATAGACAGTATTTGACACTTTGGCACACCAAAAGCCCATCGACTCATATATGTATCATATATATGGGAGTATATCAAGTGAGAGAGCTTTTATCATCAGAGAATGAAAGGAGCAAGTGTTGGAAATATTTCTTCGTACGGAAATCAAATAAATCAAAAGCATACATACATCAAGATCTAACAGTTTTTCATACCCATAGGATCTACAACAAACCAAATTATTAAGAATAGAATAAATACTTGAATCCATAAATAGCAATAACCTGAAGTGGAGTACTGTAAATATGGTTGATCACGAACGAGAACAGTGGCTTTTATGGCTCTTCTTCAACCAAATCACATGGGTGATGGGACCTTAGGGTGTGTTTGGCCCAGCTTTTTTTTGGCTTAAAAGCTACTTGTAAGTTAAAGATAAAAAAAGGACTTTAAAATTAAAGTTAAAGTTGTTTGGTATTTTTTACTTTTTATTAGCTTAAAAGCTACTTTTAAGCTAAATGTTGTTTGGCAAAATATTTTTATAAAAGCTAAACTTTTATTTAAAATTATTCTAAAGGGTAATATAATTGTAAACTTATATTTTAAAATTTTAATTGTACAAATAAAAATTAACAAGAAATTATATTAAAGAAGAGGTAAAATATTTCACAAAAGCTCTAATTTAATTTAGCATTATCATAAAGGCTGTAATAAAAAACTATTTTAAAGACTATTTAATTATAAAATTTAATATTAAAGAGATTTAGAGAAAAAAAAAACTCTTTGAAACTATGCTATCAAAAAATCTCTACATCAAAGTGTCTATTCAATTATCCAGTTAAAAAAGTGCCTATTTAATTATAAACTTTTATTTTTTTTGTTAATTTTGGTCAACTTTTATTTTTTTATTTTGTTTGATACATGAATATTGCAATGATCTGAAATTATTATTTTTTTGGGTGAACAATAATCTTAAATTAATGGTTCTTCGTAAAAGTGCCTCTTCATTTTGTTTGCAAAACATTTGTTGGCATGAAACGAAAAGTACTATCGGGAGCAATCAGGTTATAAAGGACGGAAAATAGAATGAGCAGTGCACAAGAATCGAAGACGGGGCAACTTAAAAAAAGCTCCGCACAAGCCATTTCAAAGCTCCCCACACTAGCTTTTTTATAAGCTCCTTTTCTTCATATTTTACTCTTTATAAATAAGCTACAATTAATTTTTTAAGAGCTTCTCTTAGAATGTGTTTGGCCCAACGTCTTCTTTTAAGGAGAAGATAAGCAAAAAATAAGCTAGGTCAAACATACCCTTAGTCTCTTCAGATGGGGAGAAAAGAGAGTGACTTATTGAATTAGTGTGTTGGGAACCATAGTCTTCTTAAGCGTATTTAACCTAATAGAGTTCTCATTATCTCCTATTGGGCCAACACTGACATCTACCCATTTAAATCACATATTAGCCTTTTTTATAGTCTAAAGGGTTCACTTAATTTAACCACATAATATTAAGCTCCTTGTTGATAAATAGCTAATACAATTATTTTATAATACTAGCCCATAATAATTATTAATTGGAATAAAAAATTTCACCAATCTCCCACTAGCTTGGGCTATATATTATATTAACAATTATATCTCAATTCTTTAGGCCCGGCATTATCTTTAGACATTTTCACTTTAATAATATGGTCCATCTCATCTCATATATCAACAATGGAAAGCTTTCGTCACAACTATAAAACGTGACTAAACCACAATGATCACCACACCAATACACTCAATGACATAGATCAATATGGATAAATAGCATGGAAATTACATACAATCTAATCTCAATCATGGAAACAGATTTACCTTATTTAATTTGTTTTATAATTAACCGGTTCATTGCGTTTACATGTGTTTTTAATTAATGAATTATCACTCACAAGGAAAATTATCTTTTAATTTTGAGATATTAATTGGATTAATATTAAGATTGAAATTTATTATTGTATAAGTTTATTATAAATGATCAAAAATACGCTTCAAGACATGGGTTTTATTTGGATTGGCTTATGCAAAGCTTATTTCGACTTATCTACTGACACAGAGTGTTTGGGAGAGCTCATAGAAAGTTTATGACCGGCTCATAAGTTGTTTTGAAATTATTTTTATAAATTCTCTAGAATAGTTTATCAAAATAGTCTATGACTTATATTTTTAAATACATTATTTTCGATTATAAAAATTACTTATGCAGCGCTTAAGTTGTAAACATTTAAATAAACTATTTATACAAATGTTGTGAAGGTATTTTAATTTCCCCTGACAAATGAGTTTTAATCTCAACAGAGGCATATATAGCGGGACAAATGAGGTTGAATAAAGTGCATCTAGCTATGACCAAACCTATCATATCATGGTACTGGATCGACTCACTTTAACCCTTGACGATTATTACGCAACTATTTACCATAATGGTCCAGCATATCCGGTACCTCATTAATTGGCTTTCCCCTTGAAATTTGCATTAACTTCAAATTCAATAATGGGAACGATCGACACAATTGCTCAGTCGCACTCATGTTTTGAATTTGAGAGAGATATTAGACTGGTGGTGCACATGCTGCTGGTGCCGATGACCCTCTTCTTAGCTTGACCCCCTCTCATTGAACACATAAAAGTCTCTTTTCCTTCACTTCAATTATTGCTCCATCACCCCAAAAGTTGTACAACAACTATTTTTCTCATCTCCTACACAAATTTGATGAGAATCAAGTCTAAGCAAGGAAAATGGGTCATTTATTTATGCTTTTTTATTTAGACTTTTTTAGTATTTTTTTTATGAAGTCCCACATTAGATAGGTTTGAGAAGGAGCCACTATATATCTTTTGGCTATAAATAACCTTTTATTTTATTTGTTTTGGAACTTTTTGATTGAATTATAACTTTGCAATCTTAAAAGAGTTGGGTGAGAGGAGTTCCTCTTGAGTTTTTGAGTGGATCATCTACTGATTCTTATCAAAAGTTTCTATACCTTTGTGGCAAATCCTCATAACAAGCTTCTTGTTCTCCTCCTTCTTATAAAGGGGGTTGGTGCTAGGCATGCAAGGGGAAGTTTTCTCTAAGAACCAATTTCAAGTTATCATCTTTTTGTTTTCTTAATCATTTTTGTAACAAGAAGTCAATTCCGAGAAGGTCCAATAAAAAAAATACATAAACCCCCCTTTTTGGTTCATATCACAATTCCAATCTGATAATGTTGCACGTTGACAACAACAAATCAATGGCACTGATCGAGATACCACCGTTTCTTCTCTTTTATTTTGATAAATAACCAATTTAGTTCTTAAAATTATAGGGCACTATCAACTTAGTCATTGAAATTAGTAATATTATAAATTAGTTCTTGAAATCGAAAATCTTTGATCATATTAGTCACAATTTCAGGGAGTAAATTGATTGACCCAAAAAAACTAAAATGATCGAGAATTTCAATTCCAGAGACTAATTTAGAATACTAATAATTTTAGGGACCAAATCGACAACTCTTTACAATTTCAATGATTATTTTGGTGATTCACTCTTTTTATTTTGTATTTTATTATAATTCATAATAACTAGAATTTGATCCATATCACATGGACACTAAAAAAATTGTGTTTTGGGGCCTTTGACCCCGTTTAATACCCCAAAAAAATTGTGTTTTAATATTGACTAAAAGTTGTTGACCAAAAAAAATATTGACTAAAAGCCCATCTTATGAGGAAAAAAAAAGCTAACATTAAAGATAAATTTTGTTTCACAATCCGAACAGCCTTGGAGCTCTCACCAAGGCTAGATGGGTTACATGATCTTTTTCTACCATATATAATCAATGGGATATTGTCAGCAATGATGTCTTTAGCGCTATTAAAAATTTCTTCAGCACTAGTGATTTAAACGAGACTGTTGTTACTTTTGTGCCAAAGGTTCCCACTCCTGTGACAGTATCAACCAGCTGCACCCTGTAACTTTTTTGTATATTAGTTTATTTATGTGGGATGTTTGTTTATAAATATATAGAAGCTTTTGCATTTATTTGCTTTCACTTTGTCGCCAAAATTGAGTCTAGTGAAATTATAGGAAATTCGACATTTACCTATGGATATTTTACAACTAGTGACAGATTTTTCTATAACTAAACACTAGTGTCGGTCAATGCCTAAACTTATATTTTGGGTTTAGCCTCGACTTTAGCATATATAGCATCGGCCACTCTATCCAACACTACTGTTTGCTTTGCCCATTGGAGCGTCAGCCACAACACCGACGCTAGCTAGGCCGACGCTAAACGGTTTTCAAGTTGTAGTGTCAGCATTTGGCCAATGCTAAACAGCAAATTTCTAGTCATGTTAAATGTCATAACATAACTTATTGTGGGTTAGTTGGATCCACGTCCATCCTTTAGGTAGTAGGGACCTCCACTTTTCTTAGCACTACCAATCATCTTCATCAAGGTCAAATCCTGAAACACACAATTAGAACCAAAGAAATTTGCTTGACAATTTTCATCATAAGTTAATTAATTTGCTAACAGATAACAGACTACAGGATAAATTAGGAACATGAAAAACATTTTTAAGGGTTAGAAAAGGTGAAAGAACAATGAAACCTTTTCCTGCAATGGCTGAAAAAGAGCCATTGACAGTCTTAATTTTCTAGTTACTTTCACAAGGATTGTATGAGAAAAAGAGACTACACTCTCCTATCATGTAGTCAATTATATCTCCTGAATCAACAATTCAAGTATGATTGGGGTTGACACTAAGAAGGATAGCTTTTAGAAAATTACCTTTCTGAGTTAAGGAAAACGAAAGAGTTTGAGTCTCAAGAAGTTTGTATAGTTGCTCTAATTATTCCTTAACGAAAGGAAGGGCACTCGAGCGATATCCTACATTAATGTTGTAGTTAATTTCTTTTTATTTTTGTATTAAATATCTTTTGATCACACTACTAGAATTAAGGTTTTTCGCAGCGACTTTTTTACAGCGACAATGAAGTTGTTACTAAAACTCTATCTATAGCAGCAACATTTGTATATCGTTGCAATAAGACATTTATTTCCTCAACAACAACATTTTTGCTGGGAAAAGTAGACTTATCTCACCAACAATCAATGTCATTGGGAATATCATGACTATTTGGCAACAACACCATAACGTCACTGGCAATAGTATTTATTTATGCCAACAACATTTTTTGTTGTTGGGCATTCTAGCCATAGTACATGTTTATTGTAACAACCTAAATGTTTATGTTAATTGGTTAATTAGCCTTGTTTTCCTTTACTCTTTCATTTATTAAATTCACAGGAAAAGACATACTAATTAAACTAATTATATTCATATTGCAGACCAAGTAAGGGTGTTTCAACTACTTTGAGAGGACAAATTCAAAGCAAAGCTAAACAAAGGAAATAGTGTTGGAATGTTTTTAGTGTTGTAACTATTTGCAAGTTTCTTTTCACGAAGACAAAAACTTATATGATGCGTTAATTTTGTAAATAACATTTTATGGTATTTTGTTATGTTTATATTATGCAAATCATGTTTATACCTTGTTTATATTTTTTGCATTAATAATATTATGATTTTTGTTTTAATATAGTTTATTTTTAATAGTTATGATGTCTAAATAATGTGACTAATACTAATTCTAAAAAAATTATAAAAAATAATTTTTATTACAAAATTTAATATTATCAATTTTAATGACATTAGTTGCTAAAAATATATGTATATTTTAATACATTCCAACAATTTAAGTTGTTGGAAAATGTAATTTATGGCAACAACTTTTTTTTTTGTTGACAAAGATAAAAGTATAAAAATATGGCAACGATTAGCGTTGTTGAGAAAAATATCTTGTCGCAACGACTTTAGTTGTTGAGAAAAAAATACTTTATTGCAACGATAAAGATTGTTGCAACATGTAATATACAACAACGACAATTGTTGTTGAAAAACAATACTTTATCACAACGACAAAGGTTGTTGCAACATATATGTAATATACGACAGCGACAACTGTTGTTGGGAAAACATTTGTTATGACAGTGACACTTAGGGTGTGTTTGGCAGCGGGGTTTTGGAGGAGAGGGGAGGGGAGAAGGATGGAAAAAACATTTTGAAGCCCTCAAAAACCCTTCAAAGTCCTCCTCTCTAGTATTTTTCCAAAAATCCTCCAATTTAGGGGAACTCAAAAAATGCACTAGAAATGTGACTTTAGAGGGTTTTCATATACTTTTTAAATACTCAAATAGGTAAAATATTGATCACAAACTCTCTCCTCCCCGGCCCTTTTCCTCCAAACTCCCAAACACACCCTTAATGTCGTTGCAAATCTTTTCACAACAGCACATTTTACCACGACATGCAATGAAATTTTTGTCACTGTGATAAGACCCTTTCCCAGTGATTTGATATTGTTGCCAGTGAGATTTGTCACTGCAAAAATCCCTTTATCTTGTAGTGTTGGATGCTTTGTACAGCAAATATACAATGCAAAAAATATTGATAATTAATGACGAAAAATTAATTGTAGTTTATTTCAGAAAATAAAAAGAATCTAAAAATTGTTACTGGATTATTAAGCTTTTAATATCTCATTATTAAACAGCTACCTGAGTGGGGTATCGATAAATGATGTTATGATCATGATTCATGATCACTGAACTACTTATTATCTTCCATAAGTGTCTTTTTGGTCAATATTTGATCGAAGACATAAGCATGATATGTGTGGGAGAAACCAAAAATGTCGTATAAATAATTCAATATGATTAGCTTGTTTCTGCACACAATTGAAATATGGGGTACTTGATATTGAAGCTTAATTAATTAAGAATGATATACATTTTTGCTGCACTTGGTAGTTGGTATAGGCAGTTTTAAGACGCAACTCATCATGTTCCCATTTTAAAATATGGCAACATCAAGTGACCCATAAATGCTATTACATCAAAAGAAAAACGTACCATCATTTGAATTGTTTGCAATTATTCCAATCAACAGTGGATAAGGGCGCATGCTCAGAGTAGTTTTTTTTTATTGTTCGATATTAATTCAAGCTTCGCTAATCAATACTAATCATTTTAAAGGGTGTTTTTTTCTCTATAATCTTCCACCAATGTTTTTAAAAGAAAAAACGAATTCCATTAAACCCTAACATTTCTAAAAAATTTATTTAATGTGATACTATAAACCATATAAGAAAGAATTGTATTATTTTTTTAATTACAAGGAGAAAAAATGTCTCAAATAAGTAGGGGTATTCGCGGCTTGGTTCGGTAT
This sequence comes from Glycyrrhiza uralensis, assembly GCA_030159175.1. Taxonomy (NCBI): domain Eukaryota; kingdom Viridiplantae; phylum Streptophyta; class Magnoliopsida; order Fabales; family Fabaceae; genus Glycyrrhiza; species Glycyrrhiza uralensis. The sequence continues at coordinate 29,695,815 of BRZY01000007.1, read as the reverse complement.
TGAGGTAAAAAGTCATCCGACTCAAAGTTTAAAATAGCATGCGGTTCGGCTCGGTTCGGTTTGCTTTTTTAAAAATATCTAATCCGATCCTATCCAAAATAATGTGGTTTAGATTGGATTGGTTTTCGGTTTTTTGCGGTTCTAATTTTTAAAAATATAAATATCAACCAAAGTGATATCACTTCCGTTTCACTTCTAATATATTACCGAGTACAACTCAATGACATTTGTTTGAACAATTTTTAATGGATTATCAATTATAAAACCAATTTTTAAACACAAAAAGGTTATTTCTAAAAAAAATGCATTATAGAAAAATAGTACTTGCAAAATCATATTCTAAACAAATAAAATGAAAAATATTAAATAATATTTAACACACACAAAGTTCATTATGATTTAATATTTAACACAAAGACTACTTGCAAAAGTCAATTCTAAAAAAAAACCACAATGTAACAATTGATTAATAATCTATATATGCAAGTCCAAAAGAAATAATATTATAAGTTATGGTTCGGCTCGGATCGGTTTTCGTAAAGAGATCCAAAATCTGAGCAGTTCGGTTCGGTCGTCTTTAAAAAATGTCATCCAGAAAAATCCAAAAAGATCGGTTTTTGATTTTTTTAGATCGGTTTACGGTTATTTTTTGAATCGATTCGGTCTTGAACACCCATACAAAAAAGTGACAAGGAGGTAGAGTTGGATAGATAGGTTAGAATAGGAGATGGTGGCCGTGAGTATGTTTGACATATGCGACCACACAAGATCTCACTTTTAGGGGTACCAATATATAAAATTTTGCTTATTAAAATAAAAATTTTACATAATTGATTTTTGGCAAAAGTATAATTTTAGTCCTTTAACTTTATTTTTTTTACTTTGGTACCTTATCTTTTTTTGTAATAAAGTAGTCCCTTATGTTTTAAAATAGTCTTTTTGTAACACAATCAATAATATATACAGATTGAAATAGGCCAACAAAATGCGTGAGTAGATCAAAATAGACCAGGATTAGGCTATGTAGACAAAGGTAAATGCAATATATATGTTTATGACAATGAAAAAGTAAGTAAAAAAACTTAAGGGACCAATTTGAAGTTAAAAAAAAAAAGTTATGAGATCAAATTAAAATCAACAATATTTAAGTTAAGAGACCAAATGACTCATTTTGCTTTAATTTTTTAGCAATTTTTCAAAAATTATTTAATAATGAGTTGATAGAAGATAATATGGTAAGTGTATATATATTCCCATTTTAGTTAGACGTTATACTCTCTCTTTATCCGCCGATATCCGATATTCAATTATTCATGGTTATGAATAATTTTGTCATCCCTAACTCGACTCAACAACAAGTAGACTCATGGTCAATTAGGACCAACCACCTAGGCTCCACTAGAGAAATAGACATTCACTCCTCTCAATAATGGGATAGTGAGATGTCAATGATAAGTTTTTCCTTGTAATTTTTTTTTTGTGGGGGTGGGGGGCGGGGTTGCCTCTGAACCTAATCAATGTTTGTCTACACCTATACAAGGGAGGAATTAAGGATCTAATGTTCGAGAAACATTAACATCCCATTTTTTGCTAAATTCTTTCATAATGTATAATTATTGTTATTGGATGAAGTTTGTTTAAATCTCATTAAAAAGGTGATACAAGTTTATTAACATAGAACCACATAAATTTTACTTTATAAATAGTGTAATAAAGAAGTATTCCATATGTTACTAACACTCCTTTCACATGTGCTAATACCCACCGTTAACTTCCGCCTCAACATGTCATTACAAATATTCTCATTGCTTATGGGTGATGGGCGCACGCGAGCTTCCAAATTCCAATACCCTACCTCCGTTGTTCCCAAGGTGAGGGATCTCACCCAAACTTATAGATATGACTTTTATTTATCAACACCAAAACTTATGACTAGGCTTGGTAATGGGCCCGAACCCATGGGTACTCATCCGAACCCGTTCCAACTTTGACGGGAAAAACCCATTTTGACCGGGGGTCGGAGACGGGTTCGGGTTTTTCTCGCATTTAAAAGTCGGGGTCGTGGTTGGGGAAACTAATACCCACCCCAAACCCGCCCCGTACATTTATTACACTTATAATATAATATTTAATGCATTAATATTATAAAAAATTATATTTTAATTCTTTATTTCTTCATTATTATTTGTCTAACAAAACATATTAAAAAAATATCTTAAAAAATAGAGTATTAAATTTCTTTAATTCTAGAATTCCAAAATACTAAGTGCGGGGGCGGGGCGGCCGGGGAAACCCGACCCCCGTCGGGGGCGGGGATGGGTGTTGATTTTCAATCCCGGCCAAGATCGGGGGCGGGGTGGGAAAACCCAAACACTATCGGGGGCAGGGACGGGGAATGTAAAACCCGGCCCCGCCCCGCCCCCGTTGCCATGCCTACTTATGACTCTAATTAAAGGTACTACAATATTGTCGAGCTTATTTTACTAATTATCGCGAGAAGAAATACTTTGGGATTCATCTAACGACGGTGACCGCTGACAGAGTGTTGGGCAGCTTTAAGGCTTTCAAATGGTGGTGGGTGATCATTTTATTGACCTTTTGAGCAGGGGAGAGAGAAGAGGGACAAGAGAGAATTGGGAGAAAAAAAAATCAACAAGAAGAGGGTGGAGGGGGGTGTCACAGATGTGGGAAGAAGGGGGAAGTAGAGGAATTGGAGGGAGGGGTATTTTTGTCTTTAAATTTTTTTTAAAAAAACTTAAATGTAGGTGCATGGAGCAATGCATGTGGGTGCAAGGAGCAATGACCAACCATGTTTTATCTTTATCTTATTGTGAGATAGGGTTAAACCCAAATCTAAGTAATTCACATATCCAATTGGGTGATCATGTTAGCCTCATTAGGTCTTGTTTGGATTGACTTATGCAGAGTTTATTTGAGGATATTTACTGATCTAAGCAATTGTCAGTATGTTTGACAGGGTTTATCAAAATAGCTTACATATGAAATCAGTTTCATCACATTTTTTCTTCGATTATAAAAATAACTTATATATAAACGCTTATACAATAAGCACTTAATTATGCCATAAATGTTTAAATAATCTGTTTATCCAAACGGACCCAGTTGTCCTCACCCATAATAATTTGCACTACAGAGGCTATTTTAAATTTCATTTTCAGCCGGAGACTGTACGTATTATTCCCATCCCTCATTGTTAGAAGGTGTTGTATCATGATGCCAATCATGTCACCATCCAACAATATCGATCGTTATAATGTCCTTTTCCCTCATTTTCCTGGAAATTTTTTCTCCAATAGCCACATGGGCTCCGTTTCCAAACATATCGCTATGCTGTTCACTTCAATTAAATGAATCCTTGCAAATTTGAAGGCAATATTGTGGGGATCTCCCAAGAAGGTACTTAGTAGAGGGGAAGGTGGGTGGTGGGTGGCCTTAATGACTAATGAGGAGTATCCCCCTAAAGTCGCAACAGATGATGGATGATATACACCAAGATGCACCCACACACATGACACAACACAACTTTTGAGACAGAAAATGCTTTTAACATGAAAGGTTTTCATAAATCAATATGATTGGTTAAATACAAGTGAGTGAGTGTATAATTATGTTCAAAATAATTTTAAGCAAATTTTAATAAGTTTTTTTAAGTGGTTGATAAGTCAAAATAAAAATATCAAAAAACATAGTAGTTTTTTAAATTATTAATGTACTTCTAATAGTGTTTGAAAAAAATAAGCTACGGAAATAAACATGTTTATCGAATACCTTAATTTTGGTCAAACAAACCTATAAGATGGAAAAATATGCCAATTATCTAAAAATTTATATTTTAATGCTTATATATTTATTTTATTAATATGATATATTCGTAAACCACTTAGGCTCTGTTTGGCAAGTCTCATCCTCTAGCGGTTAGTAGATTTGACTAGCGGATAGTGGATTTAGAAAAAATGGAGGTGTTTGGTAACGGGTAGCTTATAGCGCCTTTTCAGTAGCATTTAGCGTTTTTTCAAATGCTACTTGAAATAGCGTTTGAGCTTATAGCGGATGACTTTTTCTGTCGTTTTTGCCTTCACTATTTTTATTAAATTCTTTCCCTATCTTTTCTTAAATAAAATAAAATAAAATAAACCCTAACCTATCACTCTCACTTCTCACTCACGTTTAATGCTCTCAGGTTATATGTTTATTATTATATTTGTTATATATTTATTGTTATATGTCTATTATTATATTATATTATATTTGTTAAACAAATGTAAGTATTTTCGTAAATAAAAAAGAAGAAATGTAAGCATTAATTAAAAATATCATTTTATGTCATTTTATATTCATTAGCTAGTTTAACTGCTAATTTTACTAAACACTTTGAATTCAATCCGTAGCTTATTCACTATCAGCTATCCGCTGTAAGTTCATCCACTATCAGCTAACTTATCCTCTATCCGCTTTTTTTGCCAAACATAGCCTTATATTATTAGGAAGACTATAATTTTGATATGAATCCAACTCATATATTATTACATCTTCATTCTTTTTTATTTTCTTTTGCAATAATCTTTTCATCCGAAATAACATTAATTATTGTATTTTAGACAAAAAAGAAAGAAAAAAGAAAGAGATGGAGTCCCAAATCCCAACCTTCCATCCCATTGAGTTCCAATAACCATGCTCAGACCTAACCCGCATGATGGTCACGCGCGAAGCACAATTCTTTGGAGGAATAATGTGGTCGATCGATGCTATCTATCTAGCAAATGAGTATCTATATCTACTCCACCATATTTATAGGGTTTCAATTTCACGTGTGTTTGTCAACCTTGGTAACCCTTGTCGGTCAAACACCCTTTTCCTTGCACCCAACTTTTTAAATTCTAATTTTCATTTTAATTTAGTACACACATTAAAAATATTACTTAAAAGAAAAAAAAATGAAAGAGAAAAAAATATCCACTACACACACATATATTTATATTTATTTTTTAGAAGAAAGTGACCATTTTGGTCTTCCTATGATCCCGTTGGACTCTCTCTCTCTTCTTTATCTATCTATGATTATAAAGACTCTTCTCTTTCAGCCCTTCCTCCTCATATTTCTCAGTCCAACCCATCCCTTTCCCCACTCATAACATTCCACATTATTCCCTCTCTTCTTCTTTTTTTTTCTCTCTCTTTATATTTCTCTCTGCTTTTGTGCCTATATGCAGCAGAAGAATAGAAGAAGATCATATTCATCATGGAGCTTGGTTTGAGCTTAGGAGACTCGAATTCAAGGCCTTTCGCTATTGATCAGTTCAATGAAAAGCCTCGTGATCATCATCAAGCTTCTTCTTCCAGCCAAGTACTGGGCTCAGGCTTCAACACCACCTTATCAATTGGTCCAATACAAAGAGATCATCAACAACAAGAAAAAGCAAAGCCAAAAAAGGACAATATTATTAACAGCAGCAACAACAATAGTGACAGAGGTGAAGTTCACCATGAAGCCACAGATGAATACCCAAGTCTTTCTTCCAAGTCCATCAACCCTGTACTGCATCAGCTTGATCTTCTTCCTCGGCTCTCTTTCCCATGGCTTCCTCCTTCTGAAAATGGTAAAAATCAACTTTTTAATATCTTTACCTTCAAATCGAAAAGAGTTCTGATTTTTAAACACGGCACGTCACAACACCCATCCAACAATACTTCTCTCTCTGTATATCTATTTTCTTATTACATCATTCATCTATTAAATCTATATATCACTCGTCTCTCTTCTGTTCCTGTTTCTACTCGGTGGCTGAAAAATAGAGGGAGTGTCTAACAAATCATTTTTCAATTCACAAACACAAAACTTGAGAAAAGTATTTTATCAATTAATAAAAAAAATATAAATTCAAAGAGAGGATCGATGAGAATAATTTTTTTTAATTGAGATGTTAGTTATCATTGCAGGGAGTTTATCAACAGAGTTTGGGGGTTCATCAAGGGGCTTGGACGTGAACGCGGTGCCGGTGGCGGCTGCGGCGGCAGAGGATGAGGGGGAGGAAGGGGCGGCGCTGTCGTCGTCTCCGAACAGCGCGGCATCTTCATTTCAGATGGATCTCTGTATATACAGCAGAGGAGGAGGAGGTGGGAGTTTGAGTGGTTCGGGAAACAAGAGGGAGTTATCTGATGGTGAAAGGGGTTCAATATCAAGAGCGAGTGATGAGGATGAGAACGGTACTGGTGGGAGTGGGTCCAACAGTACAAGGAAGAAACTCAGGCTCTCCAAGGACCAATCTGCTTTCCTTGAAGAGAGCTTCAAAGAGCACAACACTCTTAACCCTGTATGTCTCTATTTCTTCCTTCTTCTTCTTCCTTCCCATAAAAACTCCCTGTCTGTTTTTGTTTTATTATTAATATATTTAATAGGAGTATATGCTGACTATTAATTATTTTCTAACATGAGAATTTCATGAAAGAATCCCCGTACACGGTACACCCAGACTTTGCGCGCTGTTTTTTTTTTCAAAAAAAAAAAAAAAGTTACTGGTTTATTGTAATAACCGAATCTGTTCTCTTAGATGGAATATACTAATCGCTTATGGCCAATTTTGTGGTTAAAAAAAAAGTTATTATGGCGGGTCACTGAATTGAAATTTTGTTGGATAAAGACTGGATAATTAATATTTAGAGTTTATATTTTCAATTTGATTTGACGAAATTAAAACGTGAGTAATCTAATCTAATTTTCATGTTTTCATCTAATTTGCCTCTTCTTGGGCCCATTGTTTTTTTATTTTGTTTTGGTTTTTTTTTTGTATAATTAATTAATTAATAGCGGGAAATAATTTTTGTGGTGTGTAGAAACAAAAACTCGCTCTTGCTAAACAACTCAATCTTCGCCCTCGCCAAGTAGAAGTCTGGTTCCAAAACAGAAGAGCAAGGTACGTACTACATACAAATGCTTTGTTTTAATCAAGTGTCTTTTTTTTTTTTATACCCACAATATCCGAGGGAGAAAGAGTACCTGAACTAATCTGTCTATTATCGTTAATTTATATTTTATATATATGCGTGCATGTCAATTAATTGCAGGACTAAGTTGAAGCAAACAGAAGTGGACTGTGAATACTTGAAGAGATGCTGTGAGACACTGACAGAAGAGAATAGGAGGCTTCACAAGGAGCTTCAAGAATTGAGGGCTTTAAAGACATCAAACCCATTCTACATGCAATTACCGGCAACTACCTTAACCATGTGTCCTTCTTGTGAGCGCGTTGCAACAAACTCCACCGCCACTAATTCTTCTGTCACTACAAGTGCCACAATCAATGCTAATAATAACAATACTACTGAGGATCACTCTAACTCAAAAGCCAGTTCTGTATCACCCTTTGGAAAACCCAGGTTTCATCCATTTGCTCACACCAGTCCACACCATCTTGAATTGAATTGAAATTGAATTGATTATATACTGAAGATCAAGACTTTTCAATAGAAGGCTGCTGATTGGAAATATTTGATTTCATTTTTGTATATAGGGAAGTTCTGAGAGGCTGATCATAGTTATCTTTTCTTTTTTGATTTTGTTTTTTTGTCCCTTTCCTTTTCTTTTGGGGGGTTCGTATAGAATTCTGATAATTGGATTTTGTTTTTTGTTTTTGTTTTTCTGATTTGAATATCTTTATATATTCCTTCTTTCTCTAGTTTTATTGACGGTGAAATCAGAAAGAAGGATAAAAAATTTAGACACCGATGATATAGATGTATCAAGAAGCAAAAGAAATGAGATACTGGTTTTGTAATAGCATCTCTCTAGTCTCCACCACCACTTTCTTTCTCTCTCTGGACCTCTCAAGTACAACAAAATTATGACAAAAAAAAAGTACACCAAATTGAATTGAATTTTCCCGGCGGATACAAGTACAAGTACAACAAAATTGAATTTGATAAAAAAAAAAGTAATTAAATTTAAGTTTGTTTTATTCTATTTAAATATGTCACATTTCAGTTTTAGTCCTTATAATTTTGAGTCTCTAAAATACGAAAATTTTATTTTTGATTCTCATTATTTTATTATTTTATTTTAATTCTTGTAATATTTAGATCATATTGAATTTATCCATAAAAATTAAAATCAATATCTTATTTTTTAGGATTAAAATCAATATTATTCACTTATTATAAGAATTAATTTATCATGTGGATTAAAATAAAATAATGAAGATAAAAAACAAAAATTTCTATTTTATAAAAACCAAGTTTTATATATAGACTAAAAAATATATTTTCTTCGACTAAAATTTTACAACAAAATTGAATTTTGCATTTTACTTTAATACTATTCCATGTAATCAAGGTTTCATTGCTGGTGTAAAATTAAAAAAAAAAAAGTGATTTAATCAGAGTTAGGTAGTTAGGTAGGTATGACCCAAATCCAATGGTCATGGGGTGAGTGAGGAGGCAAAGGCCGTGGCCGTTGTTCAAGGCTGCTTTTTCAGAAGGACCCAATTAAGAGAAGAGACTTTCAAATCCATTGATTGGTCGGTCTACTTTTTAATGATTTCGTTCTTGAAGACTTCAACCTCATGAGCAGTCACTCATCATGAAGAAGGGTTCAGACTTCAGGGGGAAATAAAGAGAGAGATATTAAAGGGTCAAAAAAATGGATCTGGTGGGGGGTTCATTAACTTCAATATTTATTTCTGGGTATGAGAATTCAATTTATAATGGGAACACTAATATAGTAGGGTGCAATTGCATGCCTTTTGCTTCTCTTGTGGGACTTGGAGAGGGCAACATCAAATGGGACTGAGACCTAAAAGGGAGTGGACAGGAATGCCACATTGGTAAATATTGTCCCCCAAAGTGGGGTACCCCAATTATGAGAATGCACGAGGGAAGTACACTTTTCATTATAGTTAATTAATTAATTAATTAATTAATTAATGGGAATACAAGCCGTTTGCGACACGCATGCCTTCTCACCGCATTTATATATTCCCTCCGACTAACCACCGTGGGCTTAGGTGAGATGACACAAATTTTTTTCAATTTAATCAAAAATACTGTGTTTGAATTCAGGTCATGGGAATACAGCAGTCTTAAATCTTGCGTAGTAGAACTTTGCCGACTACAGAGTCCTACCCGGCTCGAAAGTACTAGTCCTCGCACGCGTGCGAGGAATACCCTGGCTTAGACCAAAAAAATATTCCCTCCGTCTCAAAATAAGTATCGGTTTAAAAATATAAAATCATCAAAATCAAGGAAATACATCGAAATGAAAAGAAAAAGGACAGAAAAATATATTGAAATGAGTTAATTGTAATCACTAGTGTAATAATTCGAAATGGCTTAAAAATATTTATCGTCCCTGCAAATATTGCGGTTTTTTATTTTTGTCCCTGTAAAAAAAATTTACTTTTTCATCCCTGCAATGTTCAGAGTCTCTCTTTTTGGTTTTCGCCGTCAGCTGTCGTTACAAAAATGCTGGTGTGGCTGATGGAAGCTAAGTTGTCAATGCCACGCTGGCTAACTGATGCCAGATGTCACTTGATGACGTGGCTCACTTGCTAGCTCAGCGTCATTAATATTTTTAACATTTTTTTACAGGGACAAAAAACAAAAATGGGTATATTTATAGGGACAAAAAATGGATATATTTACAATTTGGAATTAGGGTTCATGTTGTTCCCCCTCCCTCTCTCCTACCACCGTCCACCCCATACACAAACACATCAGGTTGCTCTCCTAGGCTTCTCCCTCTTCCTCTACCTGGCCTTCAAATCCAAACCCTCCTAGCTCAATCACCACAGAACCAAACCCGACAAACACGACAACCTTATTCTGAGCCCACGATCTTCAAGGCCACCCCTTTGCAGCAGATCTCACCAATCCTTCACCATAACCATCACCACCACCACACCATTAAGAGGAAGGACTCCTCCAAGACCCTTAACTTCTCCTATTCCTCTGCTACCAATTCCATCATCTTGTCCCTCACTGCGCGACGTTGACACCAAGCAACCTTCTTCGCCGCTGCCGATGGGGACTGGAGCGTACCATGGCCCCCACCACAGAACCACCAGATCTGGAGCGTGACAGAGGGAGGTAGATCGGCGAAGGCGTCGTCAATGAGGAAGACAAAGTTTGCAACACTGTCAATGACGCCGGACTCAAACCTCGTGGTGGAGGTTTGCAACGCGAAGAACTTGATGCCAAAAGTTCGTGGTTCACGACATGGAATCTGTTGGAACCAAATTGGTTAAAAGCATTTCTAATGCAAAAATTCCCTAAGTGGTTTTATGGTTTTGATGATAACAAAGCTTATTAAGGTTTTCACAAAGTCTAACATAGTTTATTAAGGGATTTTACAAAGTCTGCTGACAAGCTCTTGTAGGTACAACAAAGATAAGTCCATCGTCCAATGTGACATTGGCACATGTACACACAGTCTAAGAGCTCTGCGTCCAATGACGCTCTGCGTCCAATAATCAGTATGAGGCAATGCGTCCAAAGAAGCAGAACCTATATGTATCCAAGTCATGTAGACATGCTACTCTCTGCGTCCAATGATTTCCAATGAAGCAGAATTGCAGAAGTACAACACTGTTTGCGTCCAATGGAGCAGAAGTGCAATACTGCCTTGCGTCCAAAGGAGCAGAAGTGCAATACTGCTTTGCGTCCAATGGAACATAATGAAGCAGAATGGCAAAAGTCCAACAATACTGCTTTGCGTCCAATGGAACAGAATGAAGCAGAATGGCAAAAGTCCAACAATACTGCTCTGCGTCCAATGGAGCAGAAGTACAATACTGCCTTGCGTCAAATGCAGCATAAGTGCATAAGTCCAATAATCAGCATAAGGCTATACAACTGAAACGAACTAAGTCAAAATGGTAAGCATGAGGATGCGTCCAATGGATGAATGAATGTCATTTGCAAATGGTAAGTATAAGGTATGCGTCCATTTGCTAAAAGGACTGAAAGTCCAACTTATATTCTATATGCTGCGTCCAAAACGCAGAGTCCATAACTTGCTATTTATTGCTCTTGCATTTAATATGGAACATATTTATTGAGCAAATGATTTGAAATAAATAGCTGCATGCAATGCTTTTCTGTACAACCATTGTCAACGTTTTTGAACGTGCATTAAATAAAAAACATAAAGCACTGTGGAAAGTGTACTAAGAGAGAGAATGTACCCTGACTAACTCTGTATATCTCTGAACACATCTTTCTACTTTACACAGTGTATTCTCTCTGTCTCAATAAAATTTTACTATTAACCACTGTACAATTGAGACTTTGAGTACAGGTTGCTTCTGTTTAGGAGAAAGAAACGCAGACATACTCACTGAAGTAGATCTCCTCAGAGCAACGGGAAAATAGCATTTAATGCTATTAGAGAACGGTAACATTTATGAAGGCTGAAGCTGAGCTATTCAAGAGAAAGTCTGAAGCTTCACAACACATATAAATATCGTGATACAAGAAGAAGAAGATAGAGACAATGAGAACGAACTTCAACAATAGAAGAGACTGAACCGCTGTGCATATACTCTGTATAGAAAGTCTTGTATATTTGTCTTTCTTCTTGTAAAAGAGAGTTTTCTTAACTCTCGAAGTGCTTAAGTTTTTCATATCCTCACTTGTGTGAGTTAGACAGCACTTAAATCAAAAACACTCTGCTGAGTTGTTTGAGCCTGGAGAGGCTTGTCTGTAAAAGAATACTTGTTTGAGCCTGGAGAGGCTTGACTGTAAAAGAATACTTGTTTGAGCCTGGAGAGGCTTATCTGTAAAAGAATACTTGTTTGAGCCTGGAGAGGCTAGGTGTGCAAAGAATACTCGGTGTAAGGCCTGAAGAGGCTGTTGAAGAATACTTGTATTCTATCTGGTTTGATAGTGAAATCTCTCTAGTTTGAGGGGACTGGACGTAGCTCTTAGGAAAGGGTGAACCAGGATAAAAACTTGTGTTATTCCTTCTTTCCCTTAACTCTTATTATTTCTGTGCTTTTTCTAACCGTGGGGATTGAATTGATTTTTATTCAACAAGTTTTTTTATACACTTTAAATCGCACAAAGAAAACAAGTTTTTAACTTAGCAGAAGCCTCTGCGTCCAATCTTTTTGTGAGTCCGATATTTCACAACTTTGTGCGTCCAGTGTTTCAAAACTCTTGTGCGTCCAGTGTTTCAAAACTCTTGTGCGTCCAATATTTCGAAACTTTGTGCGTCCGATATTTTCGTACGCTGTGCGTCCAACGTTTTCACAGCCAGCGTCCAACATTGCGAAAAGTTTTTAAAAGCCTAGAAACACAATTCAACCCCCCTTCTTGTGTTTCATCCTGTTATCTACAGAATCGATGGCCACCGTGAAGAGAAAGAGTTTTCTCTAAAACCTCGATGGAGAGAGAGTGTGTATGTGTGTGCGTGGGGGTGGGGATCTGGTGGGTTGTTGCTTTGTTGTATCATATAGTCAGTAAGATTATATGTTGTTTGCAGGATAAAGCTTTGAAACCCGCATGTTTGTGTATGAAGGAGAGGGGTTGTGTGTGAGAGAGAGGGAATCAGAGTATTTTCTTCAAACTTCTTCTCTCTGTTTTTCATCTTAATTAACAGATGGAGAAATATAAGATTACTTGGTTTGATTGAAAAATACTGGTTTGATTGAAAGATTTCTTAGGAGCAATTTGATTTTCTGCAAACAAAGATCAAAACCAAAGCATGAGAGAGAGAGAGAGCTTCTTCCTTTTTGTTCTTCCTGCATTATCTTTCGTGTGACTAATGTGTTTTTTTTTGTTATATGACTAGTATTTGTTTAAGTTAATGTTAATTATTCTATCAAAAAATGTTAATGCTAATTATTAAAAAATTAAAAAATGGTTAAAATGTTAATGATGTTAATGATGTTGGCTCAACATCTTCGTCACGTCATCAAGTGTCATGTAACATCTGTTAGTCAACGTGGTAGTGCCAGCTCAACCTCCGTCAGCCACATCAGCGTTTTTGTAACGGCAGCTGACGGCGATGACTAAAAAGAAAGAGTCTCAACATTGCAGGGATGAAAATGTAATTTTTTTTACAGGGCCTAAAATAAAAAACTGCTATATTTGCAGGGACGAGAAATACTTTTACGCCGTTCGAATTTTTTTTCCAAAACACCTAGAATTATGTGAGTTCCTTCTCAAGTGATATTATAATAAATAAAAATAGAAAATAGAATTGAGAAACTAATATTGTTAAAAATGATGCTTTTTTTTTATAAAAAAGGACTAAAAAAAATATACCATTTTGTTTCTTATAGAGATAATATTTTGGCTTAAATATATTTTTGATCCCTATAGTGATTATTTTTACTATTTCCTATGCAGATATTTCAAAATAGGAAACAAATTGAAAACAAAATGACAATTGAGTTTAATTACTATGCATTGATAGTGTAAAAAAGTTTTACACAGACATTCAATCTTATCCTATCATAGTGACACATCATAACAATAATTCCTAAAATATCTACACAAAGATCTACATGGTGAAATATGATTGGATGTCTATATAAAACTTTTTTACATTGTCAGTGCATACTAATTATGTTCGTGACAATTTTATAATTTATTAAAAAAAATAGAAAATAAAAACAGAAAATGGAGTCTCAAACCAAACAAGCTCTAAATTATAAACCTGACATTGTTGATGTGTTATTCTGTTTGTTAAATCATCGGTTAATAGAACCAAGTTAGTGGTAGGATCAAAATTGGTCATTTTTTTTTATTTTTTTTCTAAGTCAAAATTTTATTAAAAAGAAACAATTAAACTAGAACATAAGTTATGTCACGATTTAGCTACTCAAATAAGAACAAGATGTGTTTGTTGTACATATAATCAACCCATCATAAATCAATCTAGCATGCAAAGACATCACTGTAGAGAAAAATATTCTAACAAAATTGGCACTCCAGACTCTACCAAACACATGCAGAAGCCAAAGGATACCCTCAAATGAATACCCTCAAAATTGGTCATTTTTAAACAATGAAGGATTAAATACTAAATAAATACAGATTAAAGACAGATAAAAATAAAATAATGTGATATTTAGACATAAAAAATCATATTTAAGCTTTTAAAATATAATTAAAATAATTCCATGAAATACACTTAATAAAAAAACTTTTTCCAAGAAGTATTCCAATCGATCTACTTTTACTTCGGTGTAACGTTTTATCAAATAATTATATTCTAAAATTCATTATTTTTTTTGACAAAATTCTAAAATTCATTGTTGAAACTATTATATAGATCATTTAATTTCTATATTGACATTCTAAAAAACTGTAAAATATTCTTTAGTGTTGTCCCTTGAAATTTATTTTTGAGTTTAACAAAAAAATAAAGGGAAAAGCTGAAGAATGAAAAATTGTATAATTATATTTTCTCACTTTTTAGATAGAATTCTTAATACATCTCTATTATTCTCTCATTAGTAACTAGTAAGTACCGAACGAACGAAAAAATGACTAATATATATTGATCACAATCGAGTAACCAACTTTTAGAGTAATTTTCTTCTCAAGTTTGACTTCTCATTTTTATTCTGTTTTTCCCTTTAAAATGCTCCTCATGTCACGGCTTTTAATTTTAGCCAACATTTGTAAGAGAAAGAATAAATACAGTTCAATTTGATGAAACTTTTTAAAAGACTATTATTATGACATATCTCGCTACTTAACCTGATTTAGTAGCAGATTTATTTTTTTATAGCATAATAAAAAGTTCCCTAGACTGTAACATATAATTAAACATATATAACTGTTTATGATCTTAACTTGCTTCCAATGGTAAAATACCATATTTTATGTACTCACAAATATATAATACACAAATTAAAAACCTAACAAAAAGATGATTCCTTCGTATCACAATGGTTATTTATTGAAACAGAAAAAAAAACTGTAAGGTGAATTTAATAAACGGTAAAAGACAAGGACATCATTTTCCATGATTAAGCTAGCACCCAAGACATGAAAGTTGATAACTCATGCAAGGCATGCGTTGGCTCTCAAATCATAATGCTCATATATATTTGAGATCTTCGATCGGGTGGTCACGCACAAATGTAGAGACAGCACATATCATGCAAAAGCAAAGGTTAGGATTAAAATATGTAACCGACCTTGGACCCATTCCTTTCACATCTTCATTGGGAACTCTCAGGCTTAAAAAAAATAAATTAAAGGAGATAAAAAAAATAGAAACATGACCTAATCACCTTAATAGAAAGTTCAACGGCCATTATTATATGTCACCCAATGATTTGTTCTACTACGATTTGTGTCTTATTTCACTCATGATTTAATTTCACAACCCTCTTTTTGAACATAAAATATGATCAACAGTCATAATTTGTTTTCTTTTTCTCTCAATTTCTATTACCTTGTGACGAGAACATCAATATCAATCAATCAATATTAGACAACAATTTATAGTATGATATCTCCGTTTAAAATTATTATAAAGATAATGATAGAGAGATTAATTTCAAAATAAAATAGAACTAATGCCGGAAAAATTCTTAAATTATATGTAACAGCTTTAATTTTTTATTGATCATAATAATTTGATATATAAACTTAATGAAATAAAAAGTTTTTTTAGTTTTTTAATTTTTAACATGAAATAGTACTAGAAAGATATATTTACTTTTCAACCATTGAAGAGTGATTGGTGGGGGTAAAGTATACCTTCAGTTTTACCTTTATTGCATGTGGGCTTAAATTAAGGGGCACCAATGACATTGTCAAGTGGGGGAATATAATCTAATTAAAATTCTAAGCCAAATACCTGATAATATATATCCCTAGACATGGCTTATCCCATGTGAATGTGTTGCATACTTAAGTGCTCTATATCGTCAAATAGAATTAGACCATATGTTGAAGATCTATATATATATTTTTTTTGGTGGAAGGTTGAAGATCTATATATGTGGTCAGCTAATATGCAATTTGTCAAAGCACACGAATGACGACTTCTGTTTCGTCGAATTAAGCTTGGTATACCAAGAAACATATCAATTGTACCTACCAACTTACTATTATAAGCACTTTTTTCATTTGCGATCTAGCTAGCTTTTCCATTTTTTGTTTTATTCCACTCTTCTCAAATTTTCCACACAGAAAGCAAATGAGATGATTTAGTAGTGATGCTTAATTCAATTGATTTTGGATAAGCTTTAAGGTTTATGTTGGGATCAGAGTATGCAGCGGAATATTAAGAGTTCAATTATTCTCCCCTTCTTGTGAGAACCTAACTAGAAAATAAACCAAGCGAAGCCAATTTCAATAATAATAGCAATAAAAGGAGCAGAAAAATAAAATAAGGACACCACAATTTTAACGTGAAAAAAACCTCTCCCAATGTGAGAGAGTAAAAATCCACGGGACCTAGTCCAGAAACCTTTTACTATAAAAATAATGGGTATACCAACAAAGTCTTCCTATCAATAATAGGGATCAACAGAGCATCAAAACCATCACCAACACAGTAGAAATCAACACAATAAAACCCAACAATGGGTACTGACACTAACAATAGAGAAGACAAAACCACCAATAAAATATACCAAAATAAAAAACTCTTCAACAGAAACAACTCACTGAAATTTCAGCCAAAACAGAGCACCTTTGTTCTACTAACTCATCTGTTGAGAAATCTTTTTTCTTCTTCTTCTCTGTCGCGCCGTTGTTGAGTGCCTCACGGTTGCACCTCAAGTTCACGCCACTCAGTGCTTCACGTTGCACACACACACTTCAATTAAGGGTTTCAATTCCCTTTGAAAAAACCACCAATGGGCTTGGCCCATTTACAATAAATAAACACTCCTTTTCTTTTATTTAAGTTGGTGTGACTCTGCGTATGTTGTCTTCCTTACTGTAGATGTCGTATGGCTGGGTGTTGCCCATTCTATGAACTTCCAATTGACAAAAAAAAAAAAAGTTGGTGTGGGCTCCCACTTGAGGAGGGACCCACCCAACATATCTCCCCCTCACGACTCAAGTGGGGCCAAGTGTCACCTTCTCGATAACTCTGCTGCAAGTCTCAAGCTTCTTCCTTGATTGGGGTTTTCTCAACACATCATCTGTATCTCCAGCAAATACAGGCTCTCTATCACTAGTCATCAAAGCAGCACTATCAATACCAAATCTGTTTGGCTGATCAGAAACCTCAACTCTATCTGATTTTGGTCTAGGCTCAAAAGAAACATCCATACTAGCACTGACACGGGGCACTGAAATCTCTTCCCTGTCAATGTCTCTCAACCGCTGGTCTTCCACGAACTCAGCATCACAACCTCTAATAAGTTTCTTCACAACAGGATCATAAAACTTGTACCCAATCCCATCTAGACCATAGCCAATAAACACGCATTGTTTCCTCTTTGCATCCACTTCAAATCTCTCATTTGTAGGAACTTGCACAAATGCTTTACATCCAAACACACGTAGGTGATCATAAGAAACATTTTTACCTGACCATAACTTTTCCGGTACTTCATGTTGCAAGGATACACACGGTGAAAGATTTAGGACATGCACAATTGTACTCAACGCTTCCCCCCAAAACGAATCTAGAAGCTCTGCCTGTGAAAGCAAACATCTAACTCTTTCAACCAATACTCCATTCATCCTCTCAGCAACACCATTCAACCGTAAAGTCTTCTGATGTCTAATCCCTCGCTTTCTACAATAAGCATCAAAAGCTCCTGAATATTCACCTCCATTACCTGTGCATATGCATCTCAACTTCTTCCCAGTTTCACGCTCAACTGGGGCCTTAAATTGCTTGAACACACTCAAAACAACATCTTTACTCTTCAAGGTGTAAACCCAAGTCTTTCTTGAATGGTCATCAACGAATGTCACAAAGTATGCACTGCCACCAAGAGATCTCATCTGCATTGGGCCGCATAGATCAGAATGCACCAAATCAAGAATTTTCGGTCTCTTGGTAGGTGTGTGGCTTTCGAAAGAAACTCTATTTTTCTTCCCAACAAAACAATCATCACACTTCTGCAAATGTGAATTTCTCATGACAGACAACACATTCTGTTTGGCTAGCTCAACCATGTCTTTCTCACTCATGTGACACAACCTCTGATGCCATAACTCAACTTTATCAGCTGGCTCCACTGCATGAACATTTTTAATTATTTTTGCATGTGCCACGTAAAGGGTAGAACATTTCGTACCTCTAGCAACAACCATAGAACCCTTGGTAAGTTTCCAAGCATTCCGTGAGAACAAGTTGTCATAACCTTCATCACATAGCTTAGCCACTGAAATCAAATTTAATTGAATGTATGGAACATGCTTCACGTGCTTGAGAGTTAATTGAGTACCATTAGATGTCTCCAAATTAACCTCTCCAATGCCAACACACTTTAATACACCTTCATGCACAAGTCTCACATCACCAAAATCACCTGCAGTATAAGAGCTAAAAATAACTCTCCTGGATGTAACATGTACCGAAGCACCACTATCAATCACCCAACTCAATGCACTATCAACAACATTAACAGCATCATCTTCTTCAACAAGAAGTAAATCATCAGATGTCACATTAGCTCTGTCTTCATCAGAATCTTCTTCCTTTTTCTTTCCTCTATCTCTATCTCTATCATTGTCCTCATTCTCCTTTTTCAAAAGCCGACAATACCGCTGAATATGCCCTTTTCTTACCACAGTGGTAGCATTCAACATCTTTGTACCTGCCTCTAGATTTGTTTCTGCCCTGTTCTTTATTACCTGAGTGTCGGTTCTTGCTTCTCCCTCTTGAATCAGTAACCAAGACCTCAGACTGTGAATGGGAACCCTAAGTCTTTCTTCTCATCTCCTCGTTCAAAACACTGCTCTTAACAAGGTCCATTGACAACACACCATTAGAGCAGAATTTGATAATGACATTCTAAATGTTTCCCACGAATCTGGCAAGGAACCAAGAAGTAATAACCCCTGAGTTTCTTCATCAAACTTAATACTCATAGTAGATAGCTGATTCATAATTCCCTGGAAAGTATTCAAATGATCTGCCAACGGAGACCCGTCTTCATATCTCAAGCTCAACATCTGCTTGATCAAATACATCTTATTATTTTCTATTTTCTTCGCATACAGCTGTTCAAGTTGATCCCATAATGTCCGAGCATGTGTCTCCCCACTAATGTGGTTCAACACATTGTCATTAACCCACTGGCAGATGTACCCACATACCTGTCGGTGCATTAGAGTCCACTCTTCATCAATCTTATCACTGGGCTTTTCTGTAGCGAACACAGGCTGGTGAAAATTCTTCACATAAAGCAGATCCTCCATCTTGCCTTTCCAGAGGGCATAATTCGAACCATTCAAAGTCACCATTCAGCTTGTATAGGCTTCCATGTTCTCCACAAGGCAATCACCACAAAAGAACCATGCTCTTATACCAGTTGTTGGGATCAGAGTACGCAGCGGAATATTAAGAGTTCAATTACTCTCCCCTTCTTGTGAGAACCTAACCAGAAAATAAACCAAACGAAGTCAACTCTAATAATAATAGCAATAAAAGGAGCAGAAAAATAAAATAAGAACACCACAATTTTAACGAGGAAAAACCTCCCCCAATGTGAGAGAGTAAAAATCCACGGGACCTAGTCCAGAAACCTTCCACTATAAAAATAATGGGTACACCAACAAAGTCTTCCTATCAATAATAGGGATCAACAGAGCATCAAAACTATCACCAACACGGTGGAAATCAACACAATAAAACCCAATAATGGATACTGACACTAACAATAGAGAAGACAAAACCACCAATAAAATATACCAAAATAAAGAACTCTTCAACATAGACAACTCACTGAAATTTCAGCCAAAACAGAACACATTTGCTCTACTAACTCATCTGTTGAGAGACCCTCTTTTTTTCTTCTTCTCTGTCGCGCCGTTGTTGAGTGCCTCACGGTTGCACCTCAACTTCACGCCACTCCGTGCTTCACGTTGCGCGCGCACACACTTCAATTAAGGGTTTCAATTCCCTTTGAAAAACCACCAATGGATTGGCCCATTTACAATAAATAAACACTCCTTTTTTGGCATTTTTTATTAATACCACGTCTGAAAAGATTATTTTGCTATATATCACGGTTTTTTTAATTAGGTTTCTACCATGGTTTGCGTTTTAGGTGAGAAGTCCTATTTTCAAAACCGGACTTTTCACCATTGTTTTATTTTTTTTTAAAAATGTCTATGAGAA
This sequence comes from Glycyrrhiza uralensis, assembly GCA_030159175.1. Taxonomy (NCBI): domain Eukaryota; kingdom Viridiplantae; phylum Streptophyta; class Magnoliopsida; order Fabales; family Fabaceae; genus Glycyrrhiza; species Glycyrrhiza uralensis. Next base: position 29,675,528 of record BRZY01000007.1, on the reverse strand, counting down.
GTCCTATCCCCAAAATAGGACTTCTGAATACGTTTTTTTTTCCAATTTTTTGTTTAATTCTGATGGTTTAGAGTTTAATTAAGGTGGTTTATGGTGTTAGGTGGTTTGTGGTTTTAGGGTTTAGGTAGTTTTAGGATTTTGGGGTTATTTAAATTAATTAATTAATTTTGTTTATTAATTCAATTTATTATTTAATAATTACTACAATTAAGTTAGTTTATGGCTTAATAGTAAATAATAATACAATAAAATGATTATATTAAAATTATAAAAGGGGTACAACGATCTACATTTTCGGTTAGGACATTTATTACCGCTATGGTTACAAATACACCATAAGTTATTATCCTAAATGGTGTCCTGTTCCACACTTTGGAGGTTTTCGGTTGCGTGCAGGTTGTATACGTCGTGCACACCGTCGTGTTGGTTCTTCTTCTTCAATAACAGTAGATTGCTCCTGTTGCGGCTCATTCTCATTGACATAAGGATTTGCAGTAGGATACGAGGAATCTTCTCTTAATTCGCCAAAAATGTAGACCGTTGTACCCCTTTTATAATTTTAATGTAATCATTTTATTGTATTATTATTTACTATTAAGTTATAAACTAACTTAATTGTAATAATTATTAAATAATAAATTGAATTAATAAATAAAATAAATAAATTAATTTAAATAACCCCAAAATCCTAAAGCTACCTAAACCCTAAAACCACAAACCACCTAACACCATAAACCACCTTAACTAAACCCTAAACCATCATAATTAAACAAAAAATTGGAAAAAAAAACGTGTTCAAAAGTCCTGTTTTGGGGATAGGACTTCTCATAGACATTTTAAAAAAATAAATTAAAACAACGGTGAGAAGTCCGGTTTTGGAAATAGAACTTCTCATTTAAAACACAAACCATGGTAGAAATCTAATTAAAAAAAACCGTGGTATATGGCAAAATAATTTGTTCAGACGTGGTATTAATCAAAAAAAGCCCTCCTTTTCTTTTATTTAAGTTGGTGTGGGCTCCCACTTGAGGAGGGACCCACCCAACAGTTTAATGAAAAGTGAAACCATGAGGTAATGGTGGCTAGCATGCATAGCCCACTGATCATCACCCATTGTGAAATCCATCTCTATAAAGTTTTAGAGTATGGAATATTTCACCCACTATATATTAAATCCACGTGACTTATAATGGAAAGTGCTAGCTACCCACTGCAGCAGAATTGAATAAATGCACTCTCACGTCCTGCAATCTCTTAATTAATGGAAAATCTAAAACACATCTGGTCAGGTCTAGTTGCAAATTAAGGTTTACGTAAACAAGTAAACAACCTTTGAACTAATTAATTTGAACCCAACTGAGCACTTCTCAGATAGATTAATGAATATGTCCAATTAGGCAATGGGTTTGACTCAGTTGACAATATACACTCTGAACTTGTAGGTAGGAAGACTAAATTTCGATCTCTACAAAATACACTCTTGGAAAATGGCGATGAGCTTTAAGTGTGACTTCGCTCCAAACCGTGAATTAATCCCATAGTCCAAAGGGTTGAAGCAGTGGTGATACCTTGGGTGCCACTCACCTAATAAATAATATTTTTTTGACAGATAATAAATTATAAAATTGAGATAGTAAATCTTGTTGATTGAGGATTAATTCACAATATTCATTTAATGTGACACCTGAGACTAATGAGGGTGGTGAGTGATCGCCAATATAAAATTTGTACTGGTTATATCAACAAGATATATCATCTTTTTGATATCTCCATTCACTCAATCCGAAAGCAGTTGAGACATACAAAATTATGATATCAGAGCTGGTCCTCTCATAGTACGATGTGTCCTACCACTTAAGAACGTAACTCTAAAGTTAAACATACTTGATTTGGAGTAATTCTTGAAAAGTTTCTTAAAAGACATATGTGAGTGAGGATAAAATATGTCAGAAAGAGTATTGGTTTTGGGACCGTCGTCAATCCAAAATGTAATCTAGAGGTTACAATTAAATAGATGAATTAATTAATTAATAAATCTAAAAAATACATTTATTTTTTGGTATGAATTATATAAATACTATTTTGCGGCTAATTATGTAGCACATATTTATTAATCAATTTTGTTGTTTTAAAAGACTTTTGTTATCTAAAAGCTAGCGATATTTTTATATTTTTAATTATTCATTCATATATAGAACTCATAAAGTAAAAACTTTGCTCAATGAGAAACAAACGGCTTGTCATTTTAATCAAATGTTGGTATACATTGATCGATTTTATATATTCACTACACATTTTGTGGGAATTCCGATTTGTAGTAAGAGAGTGGAGTGTTTCAGTTTGTAAAGGATGGTAATCTGATTGTGAACACTACTGTGTATTATTTCAATTGGGCACCATTTGTGCTTTCGATTCTTTATTAATTCATTTTGGCTTTTCAAAAAAATTAATAAATATAACTAATATCTTGTGCTATGTCACTTCTTGTGCTTTAGTTGTTTTTTAATGAATTGTTTGATTATAAAGAAAACAACTAATAAATATATGCACAATTCACCCAGTTTCATTTCAATCAAGACTTTGTGAATTACTGTGGCTTGGAATTCTGAATGATTATTTCAAGGGTGTTGATAACAAATCTAATAATAATTATTATTATTATTATACAGTTGCAGTAGCATTATGAGTACATGCAACATGCCTACAATTAATAGTACTATAACCAAAAACAAATGACGCGAAGAATGCGTGTGCTGTGTTGTACCAAACAACATGGCATGATGGATGGATGCGGCTGCCATCTTCATCACGCAAGCTGTAGCAATGATACATTTGAAGAAACGCAATACGACAACATTTCGGCACCACTTATATCCCTAATGATGTGTTTGTGGTTAATCCAGTTATATAAAGATTATTATATAATCGAATTAATCATATTCTATACATCACTTGAAGCAAGGTTATCCCTTACTACCCTGTTTAACGTTTGAAATTGAGCATTGAATTGGATTTGAAATTGGCCTTGAATCCACAAATTCTGATTATTGTTTTTTGGTTAAATATATTTTTAGTTGGTCACTCTAAAACCTCTTCTTAATCCCAAAAATGAATGTCATCAATCTTCCATAGAATGAACTATTGGGACTAAAAATAATTATTTCAGATTTTAAAGGTATAAAAATCAAAGAAATATTTTTTACAGAAACCAAAACCAAAATTTATTCATTTTAAAGGGATCTAAAACAATGATTTTAGATTTTGGAAGGATAAAAATCAAAGAATGTTTTTAATTGGAATTAAAATCAAAATTCCCTTATTTTTTAGGGATCAAAAATATATTTAAGCCTTTTCTTATTTGAAGTCGTTTGAGAGTCGATCTCAGATCCCACATGCGAAACAAAATGAAACATAAAAAATATAATTAGTATATTTGTGTTTTGAAAATTAGCATTCATTTTAAAAACATACTCATTGATTAAAGGATAGTATACCGTAATAATATTTTTTTTATTAGGTTAAACAATATTATAAGAAAATAAAACTTGAGAATTTCTTTGCATGTTATTTATATTTGTAATAAGAGTATGATATTAAAATAATGAATCACTATATATTAATAACTTTAAAATATGAGATTTATAATTAATTTTATTTTATATTCTAGATCTTATATAGTACTTAATAAGTTTAAAATTCAACGCATTATTTTTTTACATAATACTAAATGGTAGTTTTGATATTTAAAGGGCATAAAATTCTAAGAGAAATGATGGATAGTGTCTAGCCAAGCATTGACATATGCCAAATTTATATAAGGAAAAAAAAAACTTTTTGACTTTGAGACACCTTTCAAATCTCATTCTTATCGGCTGACTCTTAGAGCAAACAATCAAAAGGAAAAGACAATGATTCATAGTGGAATTGGATGGAAGCAGACAGAATTAAACAGGATAATCAAAATTCAAATGGTAGTGGTTGTATGGTGACGGTGTCATTGTGTATATGATTAGGAAAATAATTATATCTATCATGACCAAACCATGAAATTTGGTTTTTTAAGTATTAGATGAAATCTTTGGCGATGGTGACTGCTATGATATATATGCGTGTATGCTCTCTTAATGAAACTTCCTAATCCTGCTTTTCTAGCTTTCATCCTCTATTATTTTTTTGAATTTAATTATAACCGACATAGTAAAAATGTTTTATGCATATGTCTAGTTATATCTCACCATATAAATCTTTGTGCAGATATTTTAAAAAAAATATTATGAGATGACACTATAGTGAGATATAATTGAATATTTGTGTAAAAACTTTTTACATTATGAGTGCATAATTATTAAACTTTTTTTTATCTCATAGTATATTAATTTTTGGGTTCTGCCTCCAAGTCCAGCACTTACAATTGATCCATTTATTAATGGTTTTGTTGGCAAATCCTCTATTCCTCACAAAAATTTGACCAAGCATGCTAAGGTGGAGAACTCATCGTGATATTTAATCTTTGATTAGAAGTAAAAATTAGCAGCTAAGTGGGCTTTGATCCACGTAAGTGGTGAGATTTGAATTCCCATTACCTACCCTCAACTAGACTTGGCAATGGGACCCGAATCCATGGGTATCCACCCGAACCAACCCCGACTTTGACGGAAAAACCGATTTTGACTGGGATTGGGTTCAGATTTTCCCGGTTTTTAAAAGTTGAGGTCAGGGTCGGGAAAACTAATACCCACCCTGTACCTGACTCGCACATTTATTTCACTTTTAATATAATATTTAATGTATTAGTATTCTTTATTCCCTCATTATTATTTGTCTAACAAAATATATTTAAACAAGTATTTTAAAAAATAATGTTTTGAATTCCCTTAATTCTATCAAAATAAAAAAAATAGAATAAAAATTTGGATTCTAAAATATTAGGTGCGAGAGCGGGAATGGGGCAAGGAAACCTGACCCTCGTCGGCGGTAGAGATGAGTGTTAGTTTTTTTAAATCCTAATAGAGATCGAGGGCAGAGACAAGGGTAAAGTTGGGGGTCGGGGGTTAGGAACGGGGAATGTAAAACCCGTTCCCACCCCGTTCCCATGCCTAGCCTCAACCTCCACAAGTTGATGCTTTATGGCTGCAAAGAGAGCCCAATTCAGATTCAACAAAAGAAAAGAAATTAATGACTTCATCATGTTATTTTAATTTTAAAGCCATCAAAAAGGTGATCATTGACCCATGAAAGGTTTGAGGTTGAGACCGTGTTTGATTTGTCAAACTCATTCTATTTCTTGACCCCCCACCCCCAAAAAAAAATCATTCTATTTGCAACTAGCTTAAACAACTACAATAAGTCAATTTCTTTTTACCAGCATTAATTGAAACATAAGTGCAAGTGTCATTTAATCGTCTATAAAATGAAATCTGCTTACGGTGAATGTGTTATTTGTTTAAAGCAGAATTCAACTACACGCCATTTAATTTTAAATGTCAAATTCTTTTTAAACTTTATATTATACACTTGAAAGAGAACAATTCTATCACGGCTTTACAAGGGAAACAACGATCATTAGAAAATTATGCCGTGAATCGAATGCCAAATTTATTTGAACAGGTAGATTAGACCTTAGAGACCATAGCTCCTGCTTAAACTAGCAATAGAGCCCTAAACTTTCACCAACAAAAAAAAGGATGGATGACCCTAAATTTATATTATAGGAGGTGAATCGACCAAAGCAATCATTTTAAGAGTTTGGAAACCGATTACTTTTAGAAAATAATAATTAAAACTCAACAATCTTTTGATTACAAATCTTGGACTTTTACCTTAAAACAAACTAACCCAAAACCAACACATACCCATTTGGATTGCCTTATTTCCAACTTATTTAGATTTATCTACCGTTATAAACACTTGTAATGGTAATTAAGTTAACTTATGAAAAGAGCTTATGGCTTGTCTATAAGCTCTCCATAATAGCTTAAGGGTCTGTTTAGATTGACTTATGCAGAGCTTATGAATACAGCTTATGACTGATTCATAAGCTGTTTTGGGCTTATTTTTCATAAACTACCCAAGATAGCTTATCAAAACAGCTTATGGCTTATATAAAACAAGTTTCACTATAATTTTTCTTCGATTATAAAAGTAGCTTATACAGCTTATGCCATAAGCAGTAGATAAACTTGTTATCCAAACAGGGCCTAAGAAAACAGCTTACAATCTATATAAAAATAATTTAATCTTATTCTATCTTCGATTATAGAAATAGTTTACTCATAAGCACTTAAACTGTTTATTCAAACGCAAATTAATATACTATCACCGCCCTGCCCCCAAAGAAAGGAAGAAAAAAAAAGAAGGAAAAAGAATGATTTACAATGATCCAGGGGGAAACGGACATGTCCTACCACCTCAAATGAATTGGTCGTATACCAACCCTCTCGAGAATAAACAATGGTATAGACAACAATGACTAGAACTGAGCTCGTGGTAAAACTATAAGGCTTGTAGTTTTCATGAAATCATAATTTTAAACACCAATGCCACTATTATACAAAAGACAAAATAAAAAAAGCCGAAGGTATAGGCAAACGATGATTTCTGATTCATTGCTACTCATTCAAATCTTGACAACCGATTTATCGGTCAAAGACCAGCCATAGTAGAAACTATAGAGAAAAACTGAAATCTACATCCATCTCCAATTAGAATTTTAACATTGGCTACTTTCTAACAGCCCTTTTACTTTGAGAAAATACTCTGTTTTCATTTTTAATTACAAAACTATTAATTTGTTTTCAATTTGTTTCTTGTTTCCAAATATTTATACAGAAAACAATGAAAAAATCATTTTTTTTGTATACAAATATTTGAAAATAGGAAACAGATAGAAAACAGAGTGACAATTTTGTAATTAAAAGCAGAAACTAAAAACAGAAGTAAACGGACCTTAAGGATATATCTTGCTTTTCAAGGAACTACAGACATGATATTAAATGAACTACATGCCTGTTAAGTCATCCAATAACCCTGATGTCTGTAGAGTCAGCAAGGTCAGTAACCAGCGGCTGTGTCATTTCTAAACTGTTCCACAGGTGGAGGAAGCAAAAGCCTAAGCCTACTTCTGTACCTTGCAATGCGTTGTAACCGTTCTTCCCTTAAACTGCAAGGTTCAAATTCAAATCACTACCAGCATAATTTTTTTTACAGTATCATCCAATGATGCGTTGGTACATGATTAAAAGTTTAATTGTGAGTCAATTCAGACCGTTTCAATATTGCAGCTAGGAATGTGACAAACAAGTTAGTGGTATGAAAGTGCCAAATTTAAAGTGATTTAAATGGCAGGTGAATAAAATTCTATTGGATCAATCTGAAATGACAAGTAGTCATCATTATCATGTACAACATCAAAGGTAAAAGAGGAGATCCTACAACGTTGACCTAAAGCCTATTTGTATAAGATACATTTCACCGCATAGAAGATTTACACTTCCCAAGACATGTTTAACACAGGAAAGAAGGGAGCTCCTTCCACTAATCGTGTTTGCAGTCATCAAATCAAATGGTAAAACAAACAGGCACTTAATTGAGGCATCTCTTGCTCCATTTTTATAATGGATCTTAGGGAGATATGCACTTATAGACAACAAAAAGCACAATTGTCTTTTTTAATGCTTAATTTGGCAAGAAAAAGAAAGGTGCGTACCAATGTAGTGATGTACTGCTATTTTTCAGAATTACATTGATGGAGACATTATCTTATAATTTATGTGGATAGAGCTTACATTGTATACAAGGAGGTACATGTGATAAAATACATTAATGTTTATAAGGTGAAAGAATACACTATTCATGTTTGAGTAATTCACTAATTCTGTTTGGATTTCCAGTTTGCTGGCAATGTTCATATGCAAAGAGCAATAGTTATTACAAAAGCAACTCAATGGCATTGAGTTTAATATCCAATCAACTAGAACCTTAAGTAGATAGTTCTGTCTTGCAACTTATAATGCATTGTCAATTCAGTCATGTAATGTTCTGACCACAAGTCATAAGTAGATGATGAATATATAAACCAGAAGAGAACTTACCGTGATCTAACCCTTTTGGCACGTTTAATATGTCTCTTCAATAGATCTTTTGTTGATAAGTGACGAAGAGACTCCTCATCCTGAAAGCAGAGATAATTATTAATTCAAAGGATGTGAATTAATGGGATCAAAGACTTGACATAGAATTGAGATAAAAGAACTCTAGTTTCAACAGAAGCATCATTTAGAAAATCTGCATGAGAACTGCACTATCCAATAAAACTTAAGCAACAACACAATGTGTTAAAGAAATGGCTATTTTTCATGTTCAGACTTCCATATTTCCTAATCATCATATTTCTATGTATATTTTAATCCGATTGCCGGTACATATTTAGACTAGGAAATTCTGAATACTTGCTGTAGATAGTTCATCTAATCCCTGAAACATAGTGCTTCAATTATATAATAATGTAAATATAAATGAAAAGGTTGAGAGCTAATTTCTCAAGCAATTCTGAATGGTCCATATAATATTCAAAAATCAATTCTGAAATCTATGTAATTAAGGATTTCATTTTCACAAATGGCTTTGATAGGCAGTTAAGAAAACCCGACCTCTTCCTGATCATCTTCATCTTTTTCATCTTCTTTCTTGTTTGGCATATAACTAGCCACCATTGATGCAGGCAATGGTTTGGGAAGTGCTTTCATTACATCTTTCTGCTGTGGCTGTCAAGTACAATAGAACGCAAGATTATAAATAAATAAATAACTTTATAACATCAAAATAATCAGATGCATATAAAAATATTCATCCCCCAGAAGCAAGTCGTTGGTCATAACATACTATTAGAGTATGCTCCAATCCAGGTTGTGTTGCACAACTCTTACCTCTTATATCAGATAGCTTCCTGACTAAATCATGTAATGACTACTTCTCTGTGTATCAGCTAGGCTATAGTCTTAATATTCTGTTAGATCTAGAATCTTCTATCTTCAATTATTTAGTTAGAAGCTTTCAGTTTCTGTTGTAACTAATTTTGTAACTGTTCATGTGTTTTAATCTGCTATATATATATTATATATGATTGCACATAGCAGAGAATAGTAGAAAAAAGAATTCGGAATATTTTCTCAGATTTTCATCTTCAAAACTCACTCTCTCTCTACGCTTTCATTACAGCGTAATAAATACTAATAGCACTGTACTATAAGAAAATTACAAAGGAAGAAAAGTTGGAGAAAAACTGAATATAATTTCTGATTCAATCTTTACAAAAAAAAATATGGTAAACATCTTCCTCAGATAATATGGATCCAAAAAAGGTAAATTTTAGCTTATCTTCATCAGATTCAAATTGTCACTTGTCTAGTAAAGCTATACTCTACTCGGTTTCAAAACCTATACTTTAAACTTGTAAAATGGTGAACTGGACCCTTGTTCGTACTCCACAGCCTCATTTAAAACCAATTGCAACACATAACTACCGGATGCAATGCATTCCATAGGAAAATCACTCAAATAAGCCAAAAGAAAATACTTCTAATTCTTCAAGATTTACTCATTTCTTTAATTCCAAAGATGCCAAATGATAGAAAATATCACGCATCTTCACAGAATTAAGACCAATTAATTCTTTTGTACAGCTTTTAAAAAAAAAATACCTATTCAAATTATGCAAATAAAGCATGACTTCATTCAGAATTACTTATAATTAGTTGCAAATCCAGTATTTATTGTATAAAGGGTAAGGTACAACCCAAACATTTATCAAGTCTCCTCAATTCAAACCTATTTATTAGCAGTAATTTCCTTGCACAAGATCTAAAATGCAAGTTCAATTATAGCACAAGTTTGGCAATAGTTGATGCAGCTTTTATAAATCATCAAAGCATACGCATAATTAATACCATTTCCTCAAGATCAGACTAGACTTACAAAAGAATATTTAGTAAGTCATTATTACATGCTTGAACTCAGAAGCGAATACCAAATTCTGAAAAAGAAAGTAGCAATATATAACTCAAACCTGGCTTTCTTCAATTGCACCATTTCTCAACCATGATCTACAAAGTGCATACAGAGGAGGATCATCCTCTGTTATTCTGACCTAAAAATTTGAAATATAAAATGATTTAATACAACATAAAAGAGAGATACCACCGAGAAAGCTAAATATTAACTCCAGGTAGGCAGGTACTAATTCAGCTATATATTTTATTTAAGAATTCAAAAATTACTTATCCAATTCCAATGGGCTTAATATTAAGGTCTTGTTTGTATAACCATTTGATTTGTTGGTATAACTGATTTTGAAAAATTGATATTAAAAGAAATGATGTTAAAAAATGTGTTTAAAAATTATATTTTAAAAGCAAGTTTAAAATAACTAATTTTATTCAGATGGTAAAGTAGAATCACTTTTCAATGGTAAATGTAGGTATTGTTTTAAACTTCTGTAGGCCTCACATCCATAATCAATTCTATTCTCCTGAGAAACTAAAGATTTTTACTTATCTCAAAATCAATTCTACATACTGCATGATTGATTTTAATAATAAAAAAAATTGTCAAACAACTTGAGCTACTGTTAATCATTGGAATGTAGTGGTATAAATTTTGCAATACATTTAGAATGCAACAGGTCAGTCATTGTTATTCGAAGACAAAGAAAGGAATCAAGTTGTGGGGTACCCTAATTAGCATTTACCACATAAATTCTATTTTTCCATTTACTTCTCTATAAAGCTATCCCTAATGATTGCCGAGTGCAATCAGCCCTCATCCTCTCAGACATTGCTCATATCCTCTGTCACAGAATAAGAGTTCCAGTGGAGCAGTGTCATTGTAAGATCCCATTACCTTCTCGCACAACATCTCTGAGTAGTTGGATGATAAGAATTTCTTGCTGTGGAAACAGCAAATGGAGCCCAAAATCAACGGTCACAAATTTCAACATTTTCTGGTCAGCCCTCAAATCCCTCCCATGTTTCTCACTGAAGAAGACAGAGACAGTGGCAAGGTGAATGATGCCTACTCATTTTGGGAACAGTAAGATCAAATCTTGTTTTCTTGGTTACAGTCTGCTATCACAAGTTTGGGTGTGTTAATTCTTGGGAATTATGGGAGAAAGTCCACACACATTTTCATAATCAGGTGCGACCAAAATCAGTGCAGCTGGATACCGAGCCGAGAAATACAAAGCTTGGAAATAGTTTTGTTTCAGAATTTTTACTTCAAATCAAAGCCATTATAGATTCATTATTTGCAACTAGGGACCCAGTGTCACCCAATGAGCAGCTTAATGTGATCATGCAAGGGTTACCCCCTGAGGCCTGAATATGATGCACGAGTCACTTTCATCAGCAGCAAATTTGAGCCACTGCAAATAGAAGAAATAGAATCCCTCCTTGCACAAATCAAGAATAGAAAATCAGAAGCAGAATATGGCAAAATGAAATGCCTTCAGTGAACCTCACACAAGTGACACAACAATCAGCTCAAGGTCCCAACAATTCAACCTATAGAGGACATGGTGGCCGTGGCAGAGAATGTGGTAGCCTCAATTCATTTCAGTGCCAAGTATCATTGTTTTCTTACTGCAGTATACCTTATAAATAGGCTACCTACAGCCTCTCTACAGTTTCAAGTTACCTACACTAAATAACTGGATTATGCACTTCTGATTTCCTAAAACCTTTGGTTGTGCTTGTCATCCATTACTTAGACCACAATCTCTACAAACTCAATTTTCAGGTCACAAGAATGTATATTTCTAGAACTAGAATACTCTCCTTTACATAAGGGCTACAAGTGCCTAGCAGCAAATGGAAAAATTTACAACTTACATCTCCAAAAATGTAATTTTCAATGAGGTGAGATTCCCGTATTCCTCTATGTTTACTACTGAAAAGTCCACTTTCATTCCTACAGTTCCAGTAATTTCACCTACTGTCATACAAGGTGTCACTCTGGTCAGTCCAGTACACAATACTCAAGTTCCTTGTCCAGTATCTCTAGCACAGTCCTCATCAACCACATCATTTTCACCTCCTAAACCACCCAAAAATCAGTTGGATTGTCCACCAAACATATATCCAATGCAAATAAGATCCAAGTCAGGCATTCGTAAACCTAGAATCCATCCCACTCTACTTACTCAAGCAGAGCCTACAACAACCAAACAAGCCTTGGCCATCCTTGAATGGATTGCTTCCATGACTGCTGAATATGAAGCATCAATGAAAAATGGCACACAGACCTTATTCCCCATACCAACCAACAAAGAAGCAATAGGTTGTAAATTGGGCAACCACCTGGAGTAAGAAGCCTACATGAGCCAACCGCCTGGCTTTGAAGATGCAGATAAAAGCCTAGTCTGCAAGCTAAACAAGACAATATATGGCTTAAAACACGCCCCTAGGGCCTCGTTTGATAGGCTCAAAATCACACTACTACAGTTTTGATTCTCAGCCAGCAAGAGTGACCCCTACTTGTTTATATACTTGAAGTCAAACACTGTTATCTATCTTCTGGTTTATGTTGATGACATATTTCTAACAGGAAATTCCTCACAAGTCATCCAATAAATCATTCAACAGCTTAACAGTGTATTTGCACTCAATGAACTTGGGCACTTGGAGTTCTTTTTGGGCATTGAAGTCAAACATCTTCCCAATGGCTCATCGTTTCTTTCCCAACGAAAATACATCAGAGATCTAGAGAAAACAAAAATGGCTGATGCAGGGAGTATCTCATCTCCAATTACAGGTGGCTACAAACTTCACAAGCATGGTGCTGACTACATGTCTTACCCTTCTCTCTACAGTTCTGTAATTGGAGCCCTCAATATGTCACCATCACTTGGCTAGAAACTCAGCTATTCCATCAACAAGGTCTGCCAATTCATGTCCCAGCTACTGGAATCCCACTGGAAAACAGTAAAAAGGATTTTGCGTTATCTAATAGGGACCACACACATGGTCTTCGCTTGAAGGAAGCCTCCATGCAGAAACCTCTATCCATCCAATGTTATTGTGATGCTGACTCAGCCTTTGATCCTGATGAAAGGAGGTCTACATCTGGCATCTGTGTTTTTCTCGGACCAACCTTGTCTCTTTGGTGGTCCAAGAAACAGACAGTGGTGGCCAGAAGATCTACTACTGAAGCAGATTAAAGGAGTTTAGCAGCAGCTGCAGCTGAGATCCTTTGGCTACAAACACTCCTATCTGAACTGCAAGTTCCATCAACAGTTTCCTCTATTTTCTATGACAACCTCAGCAAAGAAGCACTATCTCATAATCCAGTTTTACATCCTTGCACCAAGCATATGGATCTGGACTTGTTTTTTGTTCATGAAAAGGTCCTTAAGAAATCTCTTGTGGTCCAGCATCTTCCAGCACAATTTCAAATAGCAGATAATTTAACCAAGGCTCTCTCACCCACTCATTTTGTAGGATTAAAAAGCAAGCTCAATATTTGTGATCAAGCTAGCTTGATCCCCCCATGAGCTTGAGGGGGGAATATTAGAGTATGTAGTTAGTCTCAGTTAAATCAGTTACGGAATCAGCTGAGAGTTCAGTTGAGTCAGTTAAGAGTTAGATAAGAGAGGTAGTTATAGTATCAGTTAACTAGTGTGAGTTGGTTAACAGAAACTGAGTTAACTCAGTTTCTGTGTATTGTATAAATGCATCAGCTTGTCCAACATCCAACAACCACCCATCTCCAGCAACCTACTCTGGTGAGCTTCCTTTTTCGGGGAACAATCATCTTCTTTCCCTTTTTATCTTTGTTCTGCATCGTCTCCTCTTTGTTCTGTTATTTTGTCATTCTGTTATCTGCTCTTTCTAATTTTCTTCTCTTTTTTCTATGATCTCCTTCTGTTCTCTTTCTTCCTTTTCAGTTGTGTTTTTTGTTTTTTATCTCCTCACTTCTGTTATCTCCTTTTTTTTCTTCTGGTCATTACTCATTCTGTTATCTCCATCTTACTCTTTGTTCTCATTCTGTTTATTTTTTGTTCTCGAGACTTGTGATATTTTGTTATGAGATTTATGATATTATTTGATGGTTTTCTATCAATTCAGTTTATTGTTCTTGGCATATGTTAGATTATTATTATTATTATTATTATTATTATTATTATTATTTTCTACAGTTTTTTGGTATATTTTTTTTTATATTATATTTTTATTATAGCCGTCATTCTTCCGTCATATAGGCCACAAACATATTTAATATGGTGAATTTGTGGCTGGCTGTCATGATCCGCATCCTGCCATTGATAACATTGATGATAACAACATCCACTGTGATTTACGGAACAACTTTGCTGGGCTTCTGAGAATAAAACCATCTGCCAAAGTGAGTCTAGAGCACATGTTATCCAGGTCTGAGATCGAATCAAGAGAAAAAGAAAGGAACAAAGTGGCCATCAACTTATTGGAGGCAAAGGGTACTTGGATCATAACCACCAAAAGTTTACAAAGATCAGTTTAACTTAGAAATAAATCAAAACAAGTCAAAACAAGTTTAGGAGACAATAATAGATATGCTTAGAAGTGTCAGGGACAGTGCAAGAGAGGCCACGAAACAGTGAAAAGCAGAAGCTAAGCTCATCATGTAGTTCCCAATGTGTTTTAAGAAGAATTCAAACAAGCACCATTAGCAATCTATTGAAAAAAACAGAAAGAGCATCCTATTCTCACAAATTAAATGTACCTGAATTCATTATGAGCTCCCTATAAGACATATACAATGCAAAGCATGTAAAGTAAGAGAATTTGGGCTCACCTTTCGGTCTCTCACAACAGCAAAAGTATCATCTCTGCTTCTTTCCCTAAGAAACACATCAGAGATATCAATCCAACTCCATAATAAAAAAGAAAACAGGAACAAGAAAAAAAAAACACCAAATCGAACACATCACACATTATTAAAAAATTCACCTTGTACTTGTATCCTTATAGCCATTGGCATCCGAAACCGCAGATCTAGCCGCACCCTAAAACAAAACACCAAAAGAAAATTAAAACAAACTTAAAATTAAAATTGCCAGCTTAAAAAGAAGCTTTGTGATCCTGATGTCTAGGCACAACAAGAAGAAGAAGAAGATACACTTTGAAAGCACAGTGTTCCAGTTGGGTTCACCATAAGCAAGCAAATTTGCACAATTATTTAAACTGAACCTCATAACAAAAAGGGAAAAAACATAATTCAATATTTATTTTGTGATTTTTCTCCGTTTTTAACCCATTTTCACACAATTCAACAGAAATTAAAAACAGTAAATAAATAAATAGCTTCAAAAAATCGAAACCTTAGTTGTGTGTCCCTTAACAGGAGGCGAGGCCGAAGCAGCAGCAGCAGCAGCGGTGGGAGCTGGAGCTGGAGCGGGAGAGTGAGCGAGATGAGGGAACTGCACGTGAGAGAGTGGTCTGGTCACGTGCAAGGCGTGACTGAGATAGTCCAAGTGGTGCATGCCGCCGCGAACCCCGCCACCATGGGAGTAAAGGAGTGGCGGCGGCGGGTACCCGGCGGCGTGATCGGGTCCGAGACCTTTGGGGATGAATCCTCCGCCGCCGCCGCGGGCGCCGGGAGAGGCGAAAGGGTAGAGAAAGTGAGGGTCGTGAGGAGGGTTTGGAGCACGAATTGGAAGGCTCTGTTGTTGTTGTTGTTGTTGTTGGTTTGGTGATGGATAATGGTGAGGGAGTGGAGATTTGGGTATTGATGGTGTGGTTGTTGTTGTTGTTGTTGTGGCGGCGGGATCTATAGGCATGGTGGTGTTTGGTTTGGTTTGGTTTGGTTAATTGAAGTGATTATGAGTGAGTGACGAGGGAAAAGAGTTAGAGAAGAGCGGGATTCTTCTACATTCAAGTTAAGTTTGATTCTGTGTTTGTGTGTTGTGTTGAGTGGTTTTTTTATTCTGATTCTTAGGTGGAGGAGGGAGTTTGTGTTGAGGAAGGAAGAAACAGAGGAAAGAAAAGCGCTACATAAACATAATACATATCATAGGGTGGGGTTTTTTGAATTCTCGTGGTGTTACTTGTGGGCCCCAAAGACAATAGAAGTAACGTAAGTTGTAAAGTAGTAACGATTTCATGCCCCAAAAATGGGCAGCTAATAATAATAACACCCGACTTCTCTTGTTTGTGTTTAGAGAGCAGAGTTTGATTTGAGTTCTCTTTTCATTTAATTATTACTACTACTTACTCCACTCGTAATAATAACTGTTTGGGATTTGTGTGTTTCTCTTTTTGAAAGAAGAATAAAATGGAAAAAAAATTGATTATGGATGGAAGGTGTGTTGTGATTTTAATTGTGTTACATGATTTTTAAATTAGTTGACAATTTGCACTACATAATGTTTAAATCACTTGAAAATTAATTGTGTGTGTTGTGGTTTTAATTGTTGTTACATGATGTTCAAATCACTTGACAATTGCATTACATGATGTTTAAATCCCTAGTTGTTAAGTGATTTGAACATCATGTAACGCAATTAAAATCACAACAATTTATATAAATAATTAATCTTTTCCATTTTAAATTTTATATTGGTCTAATGGATAAATTTTCCTTACCATGGTTCAATACCTAAATGACTTCGATTTTTTCTTAATTAAATTGGCCCCCACAAAAAAAATGCCATTTTGAAATGTGGCATTATCCCTCCGGATAGTTAACAATGTCACATTGTTTCCCAACCTTTCTCTATCCATGTTTTTGGCACTCAATCATAAGAACCGCGAAAGAACTTTTGTCACAACTAAAACTTATTTCTCGACAAGAAAGCTTTTATGTAATTATCTAAAGAACATGATTTTGAAAACATGATGAAAATCTAATTGCCATGGTCTGATGTTTGTTGGATACTTATTAGCTAGCAAATGTGAATAATACACACAGTGACTTGATATAGGCAGAGGAGTAAAGTCACTCAATAGATCTAGTCTAGTGTAGAGATGTAAATTATATTTCGAGTGCATTTTGGTTTTTGTTGTTCCTTTTTTCACACCTTGGTTTGTGTTAATCAAGTATATATGTAGTTTAAAAGAATATAAGTCCATTGAAATCATTTGGGTTGTCATTAAGTGACTTATTATTTAAATTTTTTAATTCATAGCTCGTTTGTTGTACTAATATGATACCTTTGTGGGAGATGTCAAATGATATCAAGTATTAGGAGATGTATATTATTTGTGGTCGTGAATTATAATTAGATTGTGGTTTATCATTGAGATTTACTGTGTGTTTGGACATATGTGTTTCTCGCATTCTGAGGTCTAGTGACCATGAAAGTTGTTTCTAGTAGCTTCACAGTGACCATGCATTAGACACTTATTCACCGTGTTTCCAAATATATATTTAGTGTAACATCCCTTCTTGGCACCACATTGATAAAACAAGTTTTGCCAAGTCTAGACATTTTTTATTTTATGTTTTTCAAAAAGATGTGATTAATTTGAGGCAGCTTCTAGGGTAGACCACCTATTGTCACAATGAACAAATCTTTTTACATAATTTTGTAATTATTATGGAGTCATTTACTTTTCTAAAATTATGAAATCTTCCCACCCACCCCAATCGGGTTTTCATTAGAAATTGACTTGTTGGTTCTTCCTTAGAAGTTTGATTTAAATATTCAAAAAGTTGTATCACCACTCATAATCTTCTCATGTTAAAAAGCTCAGAAATGTCCAGAGATGCTATTGATCAAATTCCATCACATCATAAAGAAAGTATTTACATACTTGTAAGGCAAATATCATTGAAGATTTCAAGCCATGGATACTCTCAAAAGAAGGTTTTTCAAAGCTCTTCAATAGCTTATTTAGAAACTTGCTTAGAAGCTTATGAGTGAACAAGTCAAAATGAGTCAACACTATTGATAACTTTTTCAAAAGATGAGGAGACAATAGGTACACTATAGAGGACCCACAAAGACAAGTACATATTGTCTCTAACGGCTAGAAACAACTAGATTGGAGCTCGCAACACTACAAATAACCCATTTCTACTTAGATTGGGTTGGTTGCTTGAATCGTCAAAGATTTATGAGCCTAAATTCTTGATCTTGTTCATTATCAAAACATTCTTTCTTGCACCTACTCGTGTTATTCTTGATCTGTAAAATCATATATCTTTAGGGATTGGAAGCTCAATTTATCTTAGGCAACAATACACTCTTTGAGTGATTTGGGTTATATCAACATAAATTTCTCTTCAATACGTGAGCTTTTCTCCCAAGCTAGTTGAGTTGAACTAGTGTTGGTTGGGAGTTGAGCTTGTACCATGTAAATAAGTTAGGATGGTTTATTTGTGCAAAAATGACATGATATGCTACCTAGAGTTTAAACCAAAAATTCTTCGGGTATACAAATTCTAGTAGTTAAATAGCACTAGGCTAAAGCAGATAAAAATATACATAGTGTATTTCACTAACTTTTTTTTTATTTTAAAAGTACATTGAAGGATACCCTATGTCTGTCCGTGAAAGAATATATTTGTGAGGTACCTGTTCCACCCCATTAAAATTAAGCGCACACAGTGCATGGTGACATGAAATATCCATTAAAAACTAAAGCACTTACAAATGCAACCAACATCGCTTTCCTCCTAATTAGAAAATCACTTTATAATCTTCCAAAGTTGGGTGGCTCTGCTAGGGTCAACCAAGTGGCTCAAATTTATCTTCAACTTCGTTTATTTGGAAGTATGCCATCAAGAGTTGAGGAATCACCAAACAATATAGCCAATTACCATAGCTGAGGCATTTCTTTGTTCATGCACTACCACTAGACAAAAATGGCAGCACAAATTAACCAAAAATTTTAGTAGAACGTGGCTGACTCTGGAAGAAAAAAAAAACAGGATTTTTAGTTACTAGTTGGAAACTTCCACCAAATTGTCTCTGAATAGAGTACATCAACATCAGGTTTAGCTAGGAATTTAGAGCTTCCTTGTTTCTCAATCCTTTTATTAATACATCCGCTATAAGCTTTCCCAAACTGGTTTTAAAGAGAGCTTTTCATACCTTCATCAAATGAAGAGACACAGGAAGCTAATCGGGTTGAGTTACAATAAGCCAAAAACATCCAAAGCCATTATTTGCATTATAATATAAACTACACGAAGGCTCATAACATTTAATCAGCTTTTTTATTCAAACCCAGAGATTAACTACTAAATGGATAGACTCAAACCCAGAAATAAGGGAGGTGCAAGCTTGTGAACCTACCTTTCTGTTTTTGTTTGGTAAGCTTGTGCATCATTGCTCTTCCAGGCTCCAGCAGCCCCAGAGTTCAAGCAGGCATAAACCGTGTTACAATCTGAATGTGATACCAACTTGAAATTAATAACATAAAAGTAAAAGCACTAATGTGCCTAGCACATCATCACAATCATTTAAATGGGCAATTAAGTTTTAAAAAAAAAGGAGGAAAAAAAGATGAAAGATGTAAGAAGAACTACTCCAAGATTTATTTTTTTAGAAACAAATAGAGATAGTACTTTTAAGGAAGCTTCATTTGCTTAGCAGCTGATTTCTGATAAGATTAGATGGTTCATTTCTGTTTAGTGAAAAGGACATGGTTATTTTATGGAGGTTTCCTTAGCAGATATGGCTATGCAGTGGGATTTAGGATGCTCGGCTCCATTGATGTTCACTTTCTATGTTGTTTTTCCCCTTCTTTTGCTATTCATGATCCCTTGTTCAAGTTGTTCTCCAAATGTACTTTTCTTCTCTTTACTTCTCTTTATTTAATGAATTTCTTCCCTTTATATAAAACATTAATTAAAATTGATGACAGATAACAAAGAAGAAAAAGAGAGACCAACCCCCTCCCGCCAAAAAAAAAAATGAAACCCTGAAGGATACAAAATAGAGAGTGAAAAATAGAACATACCTCAACATGCAGATGTGACTATAACAGAGTCAGGTAGAATGCTTGGGCCCAAAGTTCATAACCCTAGAAACAAAACCATTACATGTCATTATAGAGCACCAGGAAAAAAAAACCATTATATAAAACTAATACACGACAGATACAACAACAACAGAAAGCCTTTTTCCAACAAGGTGGCAACATAAATCAAAATGACACCAATGTGTTCTGTCAAAAATCAAATCTCTGGAAAGGTCATTTGGGTCTAAGTTCTTTTTAATGGTTTACTTACAATTTTTCTTGATCTTCCTATACCTCTATTGAGCTCACATCCATCTAATCAACTCTCTTTACTGGGCTTCTATTGGTCATCTTCTTATATGGCCAAAGCCACCAAACCCACTTAGGTGCGATTTTACCATATTTTCACCAATGGTTGCTACTCCTAGTCCTACTTTTTCTCTAATACATTCATTCTTGATCTTCTCTATTCCATTATGTTTCAACATTCTCATCTCAACAACACTTAGCTTATGCTCTTGTAGGCACTTTACCACCCAACATTTAGTACCATAAAGCATTGCTGGTCTTGTGGCTGTATGGAAAAATGTTCCTTTAGGTTTGAGTCTATCACTAATAATATCTGAAGCATTCCCCCATTTCATCTGCTTAACTTGGCTCCTACGATTTACATGTCTCTCTATCTCTCCATTACTTTGTATAGAGAGAAAAATTGTGTTTCAATCATACAAGTGAAAGCTAAATGAGATTTCATTACCAGAGACTACTAAAAAGAAGGCTCAAGGTCAACGGTAAATAGATTAGCCAAAATTGGAATTAAACCATATCTAAGAAAGCCATCTGTCAAAAATATAGGGAAAAGATGGAAAGGAGAAAAGAGAATATATTACTAACACGACTCCAAGCAGTCGTGAATACTAACCAACCAAATCCTCAGATCATACTAACACCATCAATATGACACCGTAATTCAAACTTTGAGGAACAATAAAAGTAAGATGGAATGAATTTAAACAAGGAAAAAGTTTACAACAGTAGTTAGTCAATATGACTTAGTAACCTGCAGCCACATCACCCTCCACTACAATTATTTCAAAAATAGTTTCAGAGAACTACAATGTAATTAAATATTTGGATTATACAGATGCAGATAAAATCACAAGTTTTGATACTTTCTTTCTGAGGAGATAGTCACATCATTTGTAAATCCCAATGGTCAGCTAAGAGATATTTTTACAAAGTCACTTAGAGGCCAAAGGATAACTTGTATATGTAACAAGCTTGATGCATATGACAATTATACAATATGCACCATCTTGAGGGGGACCGTTGAGACTTTCCTTATTTCTGTTAGGTAAATATTCCTTTTCCTAATTTCCCTCTTTCCTTATATATATTTTCATAGCATATTCAAATTGCCAAAACGGACAACACGATGATTTATAATCATCATTTTGAGCCCCTTCTCAAAACATGATAAGAAAGGTGAGCACTAAGATGGCTAATCCTGCTCTTGAACCTAATAGTTAACACACCTAAGGTCTTCAAAACAAAGCTAGTATCCTTGATGGTATGATATGAAATGTGCACAAAAAATGTAAAAAGCTCATCTCTATACAATCAAATCACAATCAATGGACTGTTATATGGATTTATTTCAATTAATCCAAACTTGCACACTACTGAAATCTCACCTTTACTTAACAATGGAATGATGGATCCCCCATTCATCATTAACTTTGTCCTATAATAACTTTCTCCTATTTTATAGCCCCAAACTTCATTATACCTTGCTTTCAGTTGTCCACACGTTTGCAAATGACGTACAACATTGCTCACATATAATGTCTTAGAATTTGAGCTTTGGACCTAACTCAACCCCACAAAACCGACTTGTAAAGTGCGAGCTGCCCTCGCCTTATGAGAACTACATTGACCATATCTCTAGTCGATGTGGGACTCTCAACACACCCCCTCATGCTCAAGATTGGACACCTGGAGCGTGGACAAATGCAGGTAGCCCAGCCCAATAACAACACCCTCACGCCTAGGACTAGACATATAGAGCGTGGACAAACATTGGTGACCCAATAACGGATCTAGGATAGGCTCTGATACCATCTTAGAATTTGGGCTATGGGCTCAACCCCATAAAACCAGCTTATAAGGTGAGGCTGCCCATGCCTTTAAGGACTACATTAGCCATATCCCTAGTCGATGTGGGATTCACAACATAACACATTTGAGGGAGAAACAATCAGACGGAGAAAATAAAAAAACACAATAAACATACAAAAATCAGGACATAAACAGAAAAGCCATCTAACAAACAGAAAAACTGCAATACCCAATCCAAGCAGAAACTTAGATCTAACATGGTAGAGAAGTTTAAATGAGCATAAACTATTTTAATCACAAGAGAAGACTAAATCTACTAAAAAGAAACATTAGCATAACCTAGAGTTAGGATGGCCAAAAAGGCAATTCCTACATCCAAGTCTAGACACAATGGGTAATGGAAAAGGAAAACAAACAAAAGAATTTACCATTGAGAAACCTGCACAACTTACTCAACTAAGAATCCCATCCATCTTCTCCAGTGCTGAATATATGATACCAGCAAAACATATCATGCTAAAAATATGCTTGGTTGCTTCAAAAAGTATAGAAAACTTTCCAATGGAACAATTCTCCTTGAGTGCAGCCCACCAAACTTGTGAAAGAGAAAATATGAATTGTAGTTTACAATTAATGACAAACTAAATGGAAATTTTCCTCCTATTGTTTTGCCTCAATGTGTTGTGAGCCGTGAGTATTCTTAGAATTTGGGTTTTAGGGCCTAACTCAATCCCACAAAACCGGCTTATAAGGTGAGGACTGCACAAGCCTTATAAGGACTACATTGGCTATATCTCTAGTCAATGTGGGATCTCAACACACTCCCTCACGCCCAAGACTGGACATCTAGAGTGTGGACAAATATGGGTAGCTCGGCCTAATAACAACACCCCTCATGCCTAGGAACAAACAACTAGAGCGTGGACAAATACGGGTGGCCCAATAAAGGATCTAGAATAAGTTTCGATACCATCTTAGAATTTGGGCTTTAGAGCATAACTCAACACCACAAAACCGGCTTGTAAGATGAGAACTGCCCAAGCCTTATAAGGATTACATTGGACATATCTCTAGTCGATGTGGGATCTCAACAAGTATATCTATTATCTAAACCTAAATCTTAGTGGAACTTCTGCTTAGGATAATCCATGGCTGTAAACAAGCACTAGAGAGAGAGAGAGAGAGAGATTTTAATAGAAAAATAAATTTTATGAGAGAGAAAAGAGGGACACGAGGCCACAAGCACGATAAAACTATATTTGCAGCAGCAGCAAGCCTAGAACATGAACTATGGATACTCAACATTTTAATACTTTCAGAAAAAGTGAACAACGGGACGGTACTGGATAAAAGAATGACATTTCATTTTCTTGGTGAAGCAATTGACTCCAACTTACTGAAGTGGCCATTGTTGCTATAACACAAAAATGAACGAAATTGCCCCTACACATCTATATAGAATCAGGAAAGAAAAATAAAATATAGCAGCTATGAAGGATTCATTTTCCCTTTTATAAAAAAATGAGAAGTTTATTAGATAGAGAAAGGGGCACAAATAAAGAGGAAAAGAAATCTTCCTTAGAGAAAATAAAAATCAGAACCAACAGAAGAAGAAAAAAAACACTAACAAAATAAGAAAAAAGCTCTCCAATCCTTGTGTAAACCTAACAAACATAACTCTGTGGAATAAGTGTAGAAGTATCCATAATGAAAAGCATTTGACGTTCTATTGATTTTTGCTAAAAAGTTCACTACTTATTAATTAGTAGGGTTATGCAAGTCATGCTATTTAGGCCAGAGGGGCAGACTAGTGCTCACTGAATTTAAATAGACATTTCTTATGTTGTTTTTTTTGGGGGGAGCAACCTAGAAACAAGACAAAAATAAAAGAACCAGAAAATCTCATCAAACCCTTCTACAAGGGCTAAAACAAAATGTCAAATAATCAAGGTTCTCCAATTTTCTTCACAAGACAAATATAAAGGGCCATGATTGTAAATTGTCAAATAATCAAGGCTTTCAACTTTCAACAGAAGAATCATTTACAACAACTAAAGCCTTTCTCACTGGGTGAGATCGGCTACTTGGATCAAATGATACCATAATGTCCTATCAAATTGTATAGCAAAACGGCTATATGAAGCATTTCTTAAACTCAAATTCGTAATTAATCTATAACAATAATAAAGGCGAAACCCATTTTTGGTGTAACCCTTTTTATTGCCAAAAATACCCTTAAATTCAAAAAATAATAACCGCTGCAATATCTAATAACTATATATAATGACAATACCAACTTTTGGTAGAGCCTTTTTTGTTTCAATTTTGCCCTTTTAGTTTAACTACCATTTTGGTGTTCTATTTTTCTTTGCATTATTGCCATTGAGTGTTTAAATTTAAAAATAACTACCCATAATATGTTAATAACTACCTCATGATCACAACTACTCTATCATCTAATTATACAATAAAATGGTAAAAAAAATAGAGAACAATACGCCAGGCACCTGGCTCCCCCTAGTAGCTATAAAGAAACAAGGTGTGCAAGATAGAATATTCTTTTGTATGTGAAGGTACAACACAATCTCAAATATCTTCAGTTTCTTTTCTAACAAAAGCTCCAACAGAGATTTCATATGCCTCAATTTCCCACTGCTTCCTAGAAAGACTTACAAACGAAGGAGGAATACAAGAACAATTTTTTCCTAGTTTTCCCAAGGGGTGGTGATGGTTACCAAGCAGCTGATAATTACATAAAATCCAACTATTCCCAGCTTTTAAACCAACAGCTCCAACAGAGGTTGTATACCTTAAGCAAATTCAAACCATTTCAAGAAAGCCTGTTACAAGTGAAGGAGGGATACAACAAAAACTTTTCTTTCCCTTGTTTTCCTGGGTGGTGGTGGTTAACACAGCTAATATTTACATAAAATCCAACTATAGGTGAACAGCTTTGAAAATAAGCAACCTTAAATTATCCATAGGAGATAGGAATAAAAGAAAAACTTAAGCTGAAGACAAAGGAGCAAGATTAGCATGAGTGCCACACCTCGAAAAAAAAGCTATTATAAAGCAAAATATCCATTAATTGACACCAAAGGTAAACATCATCTACTGCATAATGAACCTAATATGAGCCTTCTAATGGAAGTACAACTTCAAGAAGCATCTAATAGACAATTTCCCATGATACTCATGAGTAGAACCCTGAACCAATCTAGAAAGTTGCAGCCCAGGATACCAGTTATAAGATTGCTTAACAGGATAGAAGACATTTATCTATGTCCCTGAGCTCGCTGCATGTCATATGCACCCCAAGCAGCAGCTCCAGGTCCAGGTCCATGTCCATACTGAGGAAAGTTCTCCACACCGGGCTGTACCTGAAATTTGCCAGCATTAGTATATAGTAATTTAGTATAGAACAATATCTGAATCGACCAAAAGGTGGCAAAAGTGAAACACATAACCACACATACACACACACACATATATATAGGGTTGTAAGTGAACTAAGCTATTTGCAAGCTACACAATACAATTTCCATATCCACAGATAACCAATTGACCAATTTGCCAGAATACATTTTGGAGGTTAGAACAGGTGCAAGACGGGGAGAGCCATAATAACAACCCCGACCCAACAAATTTGACAATTTGAAGCTTGCACAAAGCTTTTGTATAACAGGAAAAAAGCTCCAGATCAAACATAAATACTACCATAGTTTATGTTTAAGAGGAAAATGGGTAAAAAAAAAATAGCTCAGGTTTAAGATAGGAACTTAGTGAAGAGAGGAAAAATAGGGAGAAGTAAGATTACTATTCAATAAAAGTAACAAGAGGAAAAATCCTCTTTACAAAGGATCACTCCCTTCCCAGCTGAACAACTCAGTTTATTAGAAAATTCTCACTCCCTCCTCTTCCCAATCCAAAAACAGTGTTATCAATCCTGGATAGCGACACGTAGCACCTGACCCCAAAAACACTATAGCGGGATAGCACATAGCAGGATGACCGCTACTCTGAATTTTTTATACATATTAAATAATTAATGCTATATACATATAAATGATGACAAGTTAAAAAAAAATACTCAAATTTCATGAAATATTCATAACAAAACACAGTTAATTGACTTGTTAAAGAGCTACTTTTAAAAAAACCAGAGCAGGAAAACACAAAAACAAAAGAATAAACAGAAGAGAATAATAGAAACAAAAGGAACATAAAAAAAGAATTGAACACTAATTTAGAAACAACAAAACATAGAGAAATAAACAAGAGAAAGAAGGGGATAAGAGAGTGATCAGAGAAGGGAAACAGAGCAACAAAGGCCAGAAACCAGCATGTGCTGGCCGGAAAGTTGCTGGAGACTGGAGAGGATGCAGGGGCCATGCAAGATAAGGGGAAAACAAAGCAATGAGACTGGGTTCACCAGAAACCACCAAATTCTGGCTGGAAAATGCAGGTTCCGACCAGAAGGTCGCTGGAGAAGATGTTGGGTTGCTTGGAGGAGGCTGGCATGGAGCAGGTCAGGTCAGGAAAGATGAGAAAGAAGAGAGAATAGATGAGATGAGAGAAGAGAGAGAGAGGGGTTGAGACCAGAAAGCCCGTGGATTATTTTGCCACCTCCATACAAGAGTAAGTACTAACTAATTAAAGATTTTACTAAGACATAGCAGGGCCATTCCTCCTAATCCAACTGAAGTACTGAACAATCCTAAGATTTTCCAAGAAATCTAAATGGAAGTGATTTAACTGAGAAATGAAAACCAACAGAAATCCTTTGGTCTTGGTTCAGGCAGGTCCACTCAGTTTCTGCTTAGACCAAATGCATATTATAAGGTTAACTATGCTCAAGGTACATTTGAAATTCGACAAAACTTACAGGATTCATGCCATAAAAGGCAGGGTAAGGATTTCCAGCATATCCAGCCTCAGCATTGCCATAATTTGCATTATACCCTTGACCTACAAATAAAATCAAAGCAAAGGACAGCAAACAAAATCAGAACATTAGTAGTCTCACTTCTTAATTTTCAGGGAAGGAAGCAAGATTTTAGTCAATTGAACAGCACAAATTCCACGAGGCAATTAAAAATGCATACACGGGCAGAACTGCATACCTGGATTCCCAGCTGCAGCAGCAGCACGTGCTCTTTTCTCTGCATTTGCAATCTCCGCACGAAGCTTCTCCATCTCCCGAGCCATTGTAATCAACTTCTTCTCCATCACTTGACCGTGTTCATAATTTTCCGCAAATCCTTTCTTCTCATATTCAATGGCAGCTCTAAAGGCCAAAAGGAAATTAAAAATAAGAATAGTGTTAACATGGACTCGGGTACATGATACCTGACCTACACACCCAACATTCAAAAAATATTTTAAAATTACAAATGTATGCATATTATAGGCTTACATACTATAGGCAGCCATTAAAATGACTAAGATTTAAATTTCACATGACTCATTTAGGGATACATTACTCCACCTAGAGCCTGTTTGGATAATATCTTCTCTAAGCACTTATAATATGAGTTTTCTAACTAATAAATTCTCATATAAATTGAAATCAGCTTTTACACTACAATTTTTTTCAGAAACTCTCTTTTTTACCTTTTCCATAGGTACATATCTATTTAACAATAACTATTTAACAGTTTTTCCTCTTTTCCACATATGAGAAAAATAAAAATGCAATGCAAAGCTATCTTGTATTCTTGTCAATTTCCATGGATAGGATTCAGTACAGTACTCAGTCCACAAATCCATGTCTAATGAACATAATTATTAAAAAAAAAAAAAAAGACAAGCATAATCAAATTATACCACTACCAATACTAGTACTACCTTGCACATTGCAACTCTTGTTTCATAGCCTCAACATCAGCCCTCAAAGCGGGCAACCGTTTCAAATCGGCGGTCATCCTGGCCAAATCCTGCTGCATGGCCTGAACCTGTCCAGACATATCCTGCCTAACAGCGGTGAGCTCCTTGACGTCAGCACGGAGCTGAAGAAGCTCAGCCCTGGCGGCCTCAGCGCCGCGGAGCTCAGCCTCCAAGTGAGCAGACTTGTCATACAATTCCCTCATCCTTGCCTCGGTGTCAGCCCTAAGGGAGTCCTTAAAATGTGCCATCCTCTGCAACTCGTGCTGGGCAGCCTCCAGCTCCTGCTTCAGTGCCACGTGTGTGGCTGCCAGCCTCTGGTTGTCGCCCAATAGGCCTTGGATCTCCCCGTGCTGCGCGGCGAGGCGCTCTTCGATCACCGCGGCCGGGTGGAGGGGGAGCGGATGGGGGCGCAATTCTTCTAGAAGGGCCGGATAATGAGGATGATGAGGATGATGGTGAGGGTGAGGGTGAGGGTGAGGAGGAGGAGGAGGAGGGACTGATCCTCCTCCTAACCCTAACCCTCCTCGCATACCGCCGAACATTGGGTCGTGGATCGGCGGTGACAATCCTCCGCCGTGAGGAGGAGGAGGAAGAGGCTGGCCGCGGTTCCTGCTCGACATGGTTCAAACGGTGTCGTCTAGAGAGTCAACAAAACCTAACGAGATTTTAAAAGGAATTGGAAAATGTGAGTAATTTCAGTTCAGTTCACTTGAAATAAAATTAGCACGCACGGTTGAAGAGATATGAAACTACCTATTGGAGGATATGAAAAAGGAAGATGCTGCAGTGAGTCTGTTTCCGGAGATACGTTTGTTTGGGCTGAACCGCCCCTGACTACGCCTCCGCACGACGTTTTTTTTTTTAATTTTAAAAAATTTGATAAAATTAGTAAACTGATCTCTATATTTATTATTTTTTTTAATTTGGTCTCTTATTAAAAAATTTAACAATAAGATATCTCTTTTATGAAAATAATCAAAACAAGAGTAAAATATAGAGAGACAAGAGAGAAATAGAGAAGAGAGAATAAGATAATTTTATTGCTATGCTTGAGAGTATCAAATCATGTACAATAAGACTGATATATATAGCAAAAAAGTAAGCTAACCCTAGTGTTATCATAATTAAGGAAACAGTGATATACAATTTTCTCTCATAATAGGAAATGATATCACCTAATCCAATTAGTATCAACCTCTTCAATAATAGACATCCACAAAATATTCATAACCCTCCCCCTTGGATGTCCGTTAAGGATATGTCTCATTAAAACCTTACTAAGAAAAAATCCAGTGGAAAAAAAATCTTAGTGAAGGAAAAAAAGTACAATATCTATTGCGTAAGATCTGCCTCGTTAAAAACCTTGCATGGAAAACCCAGTGGGACAAAACCATGGCGAAGGAAAAAAGAGTGCAGAACGCATCTATTTCTCCCCCTCATGAAGACAATAATCTCTAAGACGGCAAAGACCGATTCGTTGTACCAGTTGCTCAAAATTTTACTCAGTAGTGACTTTGAAAAGAGATCTGCTAGATCATCATATGAACCAATTTGTTAAATGCTTATATCACCACTCTTTTGAAAATCATGAGTGAAAAGAACTTTGATGGTATTTTGTTCTATCTCCTTTGATATATCCTTCATTCATCTGAGCAATGCATGCGGTGCCAACTTCGATAACACATCAAGCCCAACTTTGATGCATTTGAATAAAATAAATTCATATTCATCGTGCCCATAAGGTAACAAAACATATGTTTGATTCCATTCCAGTGTCTTCATGACTTAGGGGAAGAACTATATATTGCTAATAACAAATATATCAAGACGCATATAATTAGCAAGGTACATTAGTGCCTTAATTGCACTAAGATATGGTATTTCTGGACCAAGTAGTTCTTTATCATTTTCTCAAGGTCTAAAATGACCTTTGTTCACTTCTAGTGACATTAATATTATTGGAGTACATAATGTATGTGACTTGTTCATATAGAACCTCTTTAGCACCTTTGTCATATTAGATTAGAAATATAAGATATTCTATAATATTTAAGAATATCTAAAGAAAATATAATTCAGATAATTATCTTAAATAACTTCAATATTTAACAAGGGTAAATACATGATAATATATAATGACCATAATGCACAAAAATTATATTCTCCAAATACTCAATCCGTAATTCCAAATAAAACTTTATCCTTCATAAGTCTTTCATATCAAATTATTTCTTTAAGCATTCTATAGTTTTTGGAAGCTCTTCAGGAGTTCTGCTCGACAATATTTTTGGACAAATTGAGTCATTTTTATATCTTTTTTTTTTCAAATATTCACTGAGGCAATTATGCGCCCAAATTGTTTTAGTCCATAGAAAGACTTATTCTATTTGATTGAGTATTCTTCTCAAGAGCTCGAATTGTATGCTTCAGGCATATTAAATCTTTCAGGGAGTTTTATATAAATGTCATTATCAAGTGAGCCAAACGACATCCATCAAATGTAAATTGAGTCATTCATATGCTACTACACTAGCACTATACCTTGTCAAAATCAAAGCCAGATTTTTGCGATTTTCAAAATCAAGATCGATCTTTATATCTCATAATTTTTCATTTTTCATTTTGTTTTTGCACAAAATTCTATTTCTATCCAACTGGCTTTACACCTTCAGGTTTTTGGACTATAGGTCCAAAGAATTTTTGCTAGCAAATCGAGTATAATTCCACTTCAATAGCGTCTTTTTATTTTTTGGTCAATCATTGTTTTGTCTATAATCTTTAATAGACTTTGTTTCATGATCCTCATTATCATTTATCACATCTAGCGCTATATTATGAAGAAAATATCGTCAATGTTGACTTTCTTTCGGTTCCGTCATATTCCATTCATGACATAATTTATTGAGATCTCTTTATTTTCACAAATTTCAGGTACTTGATCAGTCTCTTCTTGGACTGCAAAATCAGTTATGTCTGATAACTCTTCTGGAGTGTCAATATCCTCAAATGAGTCATCTTGCCTTTTAGCTCCATTTTTTTTTGTTTGAGGATTTTTATCTTTGGAACCGATAGTCTACCACGTTCCATGCGTGATTGTCCAACTGGGACATCAATTTTGATTGGAGCAACAACAGCTGATTTAGTCATTTTTTCAGTGAATGCATTTTGTAATTGGTTTGCTAAATTTTGCAATTGAATTATCTTTTGAACTTCTGGTTCACATAGTTTTGTATGAGGATCAAGATGATAATTCATTCTAAATTGACCTTTCCCAGCTGCTTATTCTCTCCCCCTAATGTTGGAAAAACTAACAATTAGCAAACCAAGCTGTAAACAAATCTCTAATTACTGGCTCAATATATTTTGATGGCTCGAGATATTTTATTATAGATAGAGATTCTTAACAAACATATATATTCCCAACCTTCTTTGAGGACCTATCTTAGTGTGTTGTGATGGATCAGCACATCCAAAAATTCTTAGATAGGAGATATTAGGTCCCTAACCAAAAACCAATTGTAAAGGGGAGGACTTGTAAAAATTTGTTGGTCTAATGCGAATGCAAGATTAGATGTACCCAAACAGAAATTGCAAGTTTTAATCTCATTAGTAATAGTCTTGCAATTAACTTTAGACATTTAACGAATGAATGTGCAAGATTATCATTGTGTATGAACATATGCTACAGGATGTTCAATATCAATTTCAATAGATCATTAAATGCCCGAGAAATAAAATAAATTACATTTTCAATGTGTATTTTCTTCAAGAAAATCAGCTCTTAATCAATTAATCTCACAAACGTTTGGTTGTGAGTTAAGGACAAACAAACAAGTGACCATCTAGTTGATGCATCAATTAAAATCATATAAAATATAGATGGTCTGCATGGTGGTTCTATGGCTCACAAACATCACCTTGTATATATTCTAAACGTGTGAGAGAATCATTCTCTTTATCAACTTTTAAGATTTTCTTGGGGAACAAGCAATGCTTAATATATTATCAAATTGAAGAATCTTTTGGATCTTCAATGTGTATCTCGGTGAATTTTTAATTAGTTCTCGCATCATCATTGACTGGGATGACCCAACCAGTCATATGCCAACAACAAACTTATCATAGTTTGTAAACTTCTGGTTTACAGTATGTATTTCAATGCTATAAAGATATTCAATATCTCTTTTATTCTTGTTTCAATATGGTATCCATTTGAACGGATTGAAACTTAACAATATGAAACTTTGTTACTTCAAGTAACAATACATTAGTTCTTCCGGAGCTTCTAATTATCTTTGTAGTATGGTATTAACATTGGTCGCATTACTAAGAATATATTAACTAATTTTGTTATTTTAGGTAACAATACATTGGTTCTTTCGGAGCCTCAAAATTTTTTTTTATAACACCGAATATAGTAGTAATTAACATTGGTTTGTTACTTTAGGTAACAATATATTAGCTTTTCTAAAGTCTCTCTTGATTTGTTGTAATACATATATTACTAACATTGGTTTGTTACTTCTGGTAACAATACATTAGCTATTCTGGAGTCACACCATTTATTTTTGTAGTACTAAATATACTAACATCTATTTTTTGCAAACTAACAATATATTAGCTCTTCCGGAGCATTCAGTTATTCTCATTATTGATGTTAGTGCAAAACTTATTCTTTCATAAATAAATTTAAAAATAAATAAGAAATAAACATAAAGTTCAATTAAAGAATAAAAACATATTAAAATTGAGACTTAATAACATTAAAATGTAAGTAAATAAATCAACGAGTAAGTGATGTTCATATGACTATAATCATAATCACAATATTTGTTTGAATCTTATTAAAGATCTACAAGATGCTTTGGCATACGACAGATATGCAACCAATGACCCTCGCCTCCACAGTATGTTTGTTATTCTGTTCACCCTTTTCTTTTTCGTTATTTTTACAATTTCTTCACTTCTGGGAAGAAATGTCATAGCTTTAACCTTATTTTCTTTTTACTATTTTTCCACTTCTAGGGAAAAATATCATATCTTTGGTCATATATTGATTAGATACTTTATTCTCTTCTTTGGTAATATCTCCAAGACCATTTGCATCTAAATGAATTTTATAATACGAATTAACAAGATAAATAATTCTTTTCCCATAATTATAATAATCACTTGACTCTACATTCACTTCCGGGAATGGAGCAGTGCTAGTGGGATGAGCTTTAATATTTCCAATAAGTATAATAATTGTATATTTACATTCACTTCTGGGAATAGAGCAGTGCCAGTGGAAGGGACCTCGTGATCAAAAATTTATTATTTTGTTCAATCACAAGAAATCGATTCAAAACATTTCTTAAATCATTCTTTTTATTCGATAATGCTACTGCAGGAGCATATTAGATGCAAAAGAAAGTTTCTATTCAGAATAAATAATTCAAATACATACCTTAAGTCTTGAATCGCCATTTTGGCAAATGTCTCAAAATGCAATTCCAAAAAAACACAGGCAAAGAAATAGTACCGATCGAATAATTATAAAAGTCTCATCTTCGCCTTTCGCACAACACCTCCAAGCTTCGAATCTCAGTTGGTTAGAGTCTGGTGCTGATAACGTTTTATGAAAATAATCGAAACAAAAGTAAAATATAGAGAGACAAGAGAGAAATAGAGAAGAGAGAATAAGATAATTTTATTGCTATGCTTGAGAGTATCAAATCATGTACAATAAGGCTGATATATATAGCCACAAAGTAAGCTAACCCTAGTGTTATCATAATTAAGGAAACAGTGATATACAATCTTTTCTCATAATAGGAAATGATATCACCTAATCCAATTAGTATCAACCTCTTCAATAATAGACATCCACAAAATATTCATAACAATCTCATATATTTGTAACTGTTAACATCGTTTGCTCTTTCTTTATTTGTTAGTGGCGTATCTGTTTCTGATTGGTCTTGAGTGATGGTA
Source organism: Glycyrrhiza uralensis (assembly GCA_030159175.1). Classification (NCBI taxonomy): domain Eukaryota; kingdom Viridiplantae; phylum Streptophyta; class Magnoliopsida; order Fabales; family Fabaceae; genus Glycyrrhiza; species Glycyrrhiza uralensis. Next base: position 29,641,611 of record BRZY01000007.1, on the reverse strand, counting down.
TTCAGGAAATCAGAAATAGACACGTCATTTGCAAATGAAGAAAGGGCCAACGGTGTTAACAGTTACATGTATATGAGACTTTATTGTCGAAAATTTTTAATAAGGGACTAAATTAAAAAAAATAAACATAAGAAACCAGTTTACTATTTTTGCCTAATATTTTTATTGTATTCAAAAAATACTTTAAACTATTTTTATTTTTACTCTTCAATAAAAATATTTTTATTTTTTAATAGACATGAGGACTGGCCTTATTTAGCGAGAGTTGAATAGTTTTTGCTCGTTGTGATGCCAACTGCCGTGAACGACTCCACCAGAAAAACCTGACCTGAACAGTCTTGCATAACACAAGGCAGAGGTTTCTTAGGAGATAAATGTTAAGTTTCTCAATAAAAGGAATGGTCAGTGACTTATAGAGATGCATATATGGGCCTGTCCATTCTGTTTAGGCCCAGACTATATTGACCAGTATATAAACGGACTAGGCTTTTGACAAAAAAAAAAGGGACCAAGCTAGCCTGTTGACCTAATAAAGAATAAAAAATAATTACAATATATTTTTTTGAAAAATATTTAACTTTAAAAACTTTAAAAGATAAATAAAAAATTAGATTGCAAAAAAAATAATTGGCCCGTAGGCCATTTGACAATCAAAACCCACTTAACCCACGGGTTAATCAGATCGCGCATAAAAAACCCACATCTAAAGAGCCTATATTTAGGTGGCCCGTAACCCGCACATGTCACTGGCTAAATGGATTGCCCATGGGCCAAGATCAAGTCATCTTTAGTGACTTTATAAGACTATTTTTTCCAAAATCTTTCATTTTATTCCCTAGTTTTTATAGGTCGATTTTGTCCTTGTGACAAGACATACATGTGGACTGACACGTGATGTTCTACAGGGCGATAAACATGTGAACTTAGCCTCCCAAATAATGTTAAAGTGACTACAGTGACGTCAAGAATTAGAATGACTAACGGATTGCACATTGACTATTTTTTTTAATTTTATTACTTTTAGGGACCATCGTGACAGCATCTGCCGCTTTTAAGGACCAAAATGTTTGTTTACTCAAATTGTTTGTTTTGGTCCCTATGACTAAGCAAGCACGTGGGCTGACACTTCGTATCCAACGTGGTCGTTAATGTTCCAGCTCAGCAAACCAAACAGAGTTAAGTACCTCTTCTAACGTCAGGGATTAAAATGACTAACAGCCGGCACAATAGATGACTTTTTTTTTAATTTCGCATCAGTCAAATACCAAAGTTACACCATCTACCATTTTCAGGGACCAAAATGATTATTTACTCAAGCAATTTATTTCTCTCTCTCTCTCTCTTGACATGTTTCTTTTTCCCCATTTTTATTTTATTATTATTATTAGGTGTCATGTTTTAATTGGTTGTGCCTAAATATGAGCTGTAGGGTTTGTGCTCACCCATCTCTCCCTTTTTTGCACCGTATTCTGAATTCGAGAAACCACCATCTTTCCTCTGTTGTCACCCCAACCTTCAACAAGGTTCTTTTGATTGCGCCCTCGTTATCTCGCCGTTGTTTTTGCTGGACACGCTCAACCTTCGTCTGTCACAGATTGGCTATCGTTTCCTTGCTTGCACATTCTGTTCCTCCCTTGCGGCACTGCAGTGAGTGAGTGAATGCACCGTCACAATGAATTATTATTTTTCTCCTTTTCCTTTTTGGCTTGTTCATATTTTGGTTCATGTTTTTATGGAATTGATTGAACTGCATAGTTACCCAGCCCTTTATGCATCATTTAGCAAAAACATATGCTTTTCTGCTCCAAAATGTTAATATGTTATTTCAAAGAATCCGAAAACACATCCTACTTCTCCAGAATTTACCATATAACAGGGGAGTGTTGTTGTGTCTTGATTTATTAAATCACTAAGGCTTTGTTTGGGAGTTTGGAGGGGAGGGAAATCCCTCACCTTGTTTGCAAGTCATAAACCCCTCAATTTGGGGGAATTCTAAAAAATAAGTTAAGGAGGATTTTGAAAAATCCTCTAAAGGCCTCCCTTCATTTTTAAGAACTCCCAAACAAAGGGAAAGCCTCCCAAACACACCCTAAATACATGAGAAGGAAGATAATTTTCTATTGATTTCATAGTTTAACCTCAATCATTGTATATTTATTGCACTATTGGAGTGGCCATGATGTGCAATGACTACAATCCATATACTGAATTTCAAATGTGTGTTGTAAGTCATTAATCACTTTTTGTTCATATAGGACAAGAAAAATAGAAATTGTATATTCCACTGCCTTTGTAATGTGAATGCAATCTTCAAAAACAGTTTCATTTACCTTCAAAGTGTACTAGAACATAGGATGTGCTTCAAATAAAATAAAAAAAAATAAAAATATATATATATATATATATATATATATATATCTTGTTATGCATGATTAATCATTAATCTATTTAAGTTTTTTCATTGCAACATTGCAGGGAGAAAGTGTGTTCAGTGACTTAGCAAGGAGTTTCCATTAACTGAATTGGTTCTCTTCATCTTTAGTTTCAACCTGCGACCAAGGACCCAACCAGAAGAATTTTTTCAGTTTCCTTGGTGCAGTAAGTTACTTACCTTCTAAGTGCTATTTCACTTTCCATGGATGCAAAATATCTACTTCTTGGACTTGTGGATATTGCTCTCTTTTTTGGAGGAAGCTATATTAATCTGTCTTTTAGATACTGCTATCCTTTTTTAAGCAAGTCCTCGTTTCATTTTCATTTGCTAGAATTATTAAAGAGGTGGTATCTATTATCTTTAGTACCATTTTAAACATATCTATATTATTTGTAGGAAAATTATGGAGACCAGTGAATGCCAACCAATTGAAAATGATGACCCCAAAGAAATTTTTCTTGGTCAAGTGGTGAATAGCAAAGATGAAGCTTATAACTTATACTTGGATCATGCCTTCAAAATGGGTTTTAGTGTAAGAAAGGGGAGGGAGTTATATTATGATAATGAGAAAAAGAACACACGTTTGAAAGAATTCTATTGTTCCAAACAAGGGTTTAAGAATAATGAACCTGAAGGTGAAGTGGCTTATGAAAGAGCAGATTCAAGAACAAATTGCAAAGCTATGGTGAGATTTAATGTGAGCAAGGAAGGAATATGGAAAATTACAAAGTTGGTATTGGATCACAATCATGACTTTGTACCACTTGCACAGAGGCATTTGTTACGTTCTATGAGAAATATATCAAATGTCAAAGGAGACCTCATAAAGTCCTTGGTGAATGGAGGTATGAGAGTTACAAATATTTTGAGTTATTTAGGGGAAGAGGTTGGTGGACTTAATAACCTTGGTATAACGCCGAAAGATGTGCATAATTTTGTCCACACTGAAAAGTTGAAATTGATTGAAGCTGGGGATGCTCAATCTTTGGTGAATTACTTACAAAATAGACAAACACAGGATGCCATGTTTTACTACAGTGTGCAGTTAGACCAAGAATCACGTTTGACCAATGTCTTCTGGAGAGATGGTAAATCTAAAGTTGATTATGATTGCTTTGGGGATGTTGTGGTTTTTGACACTACTTATCGTACTAATAGGTACAACTTAATTTGTGCCCCCTTTGTTGGTGTAAATCATCATTGGCAAAATGTTATGTTTGGTTGTGCCTTGTTATCTGATGAAACTGCAGTTTCTTTTACTTGGTTGTTCAAAGCATTTTTGGAGAGTATGGGAAACCAACAACCAAAAACAATCTTTACAAATCAAGAGGCAGCTATGGCCAAAGCAATTGGAGAGGTAATGCCAAATACATGTCATCAATTATGTTTGTGGCATGTGGCTAAAAAAGCTCCTTCACATTTGGGTTCTCTAAATTCTAATCACAAGTTTCAAAGCCTATTCAATAAATGCATGAAAGGTTGTGATTCAGAAGAAGAATTTCAAAGCACTTGGGATGAGATGATGAATGAGTATAAACTTCATGATCATCGGTGGTTAAACGATATGTATCAAATTCGCCACAAGTGGAGCACTGCTTATAGCAAGAATGTTTTCTCTGCCGGTATCATGTCATCTCAAAGGAGTGAGAGTACAAGCAATGTATTGGGTGAGATTGAAGGAAAAACAACAAGTCTCACACATTTTTTGTTGACATTTGATAAGATGGTGAAAAAGTGGAGGCACTTAGAGGTTGAGAAGGAATTCAAAAATAGTCAAAGTGCACCTCCCCGTGTTATAAATATTAGTAAAACTTTACAACATGCATCTATGATATATACTCATAAAATCTTTAAACTATTTTTGAATGAATATCTTGATGGGACAGGTGGAAGCACTTCTATAGAGATTGGTGGATGTGATAATGTGTCATATCATGAAGTCATGTTGAATCATATGCCTGATAAAAAGTATACGGTGACACTTGACTCTTCCACTTTGATGATTAATTGTAGTTGCCACAAGTTTGATTCCATGGGCATTCTTTGTAGTCATGCTTTGCGGATTTATAATATTAAAGGTATTTTAAGAATACCTGACCAATACTTCTTAAAAAGATGGTCAAAAAAAGCAAGGTCTGTGATTTATGAGCACAAAAATTGGGGCTCGGGAGAAGATTCTACCTCCAGTTCAATGACCATTGGTGATGACGCAGGTCTTCTTTATCGCAATGCCATTATGAAGTCATTCTACAATTTGGTTTTGGAAACTCAAGAACATAAAGAAGCTCAACAAATTTTGTGGAAATTGCTTGATCTTGGAGTTGAGAGTGTGCGGCAATGTGTTAGTAAGGATAATTTAAATTCAAATGCTGAAACAATTGATAACAATTTCATGCAAAATGAGGAAAATGAATGTTCTGCAAGTTTTAATCCTCTTCTGGCAAAGAAAGGGCATCTTGAGAAAAGGAAACGGTCAACTGCCAAAGAAAAGAAAAATAAAGGTGGGGGATTACACACACTTTTTTATGAAGTATATTATTGTTATATATTCGATATGTTTAATACTTTTTTAGTAAATTTTTGTTTTTATTTATAGAGAAGCAAAAAGAAGGCAATTTTGATGCTATTAATTCTGTTATGGGTGAGCAAACCAATGTTCTGAATTGCACGGATGAACCTTCTAGAGCTGTCTATGCTTCTTTGGATGCCCCCCTACAGGTTTATGATATATTGTAATTTTTTATTGGTTTAATATTACAATTATATTTTAGCCAATAACATTTTTTATATCCTCTAATAGGAACATCATCCCTCAAGTTGGAGTTTAAATAGTCCATCATTTCCATTCAGTAACATGTCACAAGGAACAAATTCATGTCATTATTGATAATCAATATATGAATTATATTGCCTTTGTATTACATTTAACGATAACTCAAGTATTGATTTCTTTTGTTGCAGGAATCTTGCAATTACAGTTGGGTACCTCCAAATAGTATGGAAGTTTTAAATGACACAACGGAATAATTATTTGTTTTGTAGTTGTATTTTGTTATTTGATTTTATGCTTTTGAAGTTTGCAGCAATTTGCTGCTCGATACAGATTTATTCCACCGCAGTTGTGTAGATTTTCTCAAAGCAGGAGTAAAGAATATATTTTAAAAGTTTTACTACAATTTTGTTGGTCTAAAATATATCTTAGATTGTCAGTTTTTGGTTTGCCAGTGCTTGTTTTTCTTTATCATGGCCATAAGTAATTTCCATTTGAAAGAAGCATTTGACAAAGTGCAATTTCCATTTCCATTTTGTACCCTGGTAATAGTTCACGTTAATGCATGATAAAGGGAATATTCCATTTTGTACATTTAAATTTAGTTTCCTCTTAATTTAGTTTCTTCTGCATCTTTGCATTGTTCACATAACCAATCTCCTTCAAGGACTTTCTCAATCCTCTGTAATGTGATCATCTTGCAGAACTCCTTCTTTCATGCATCTTTCAGATCATCCATTTTAAATCAAGTGCACATTCTTCCCCAACATGACTAATCAGTCTAATCTCAAATTCCAAGCTAGCTGAAAGAAACAGTGTAATATTTCAGTAGTGGTTGAAAATATAGAACCGAGCATAGCTTATAGTTTTTATTTTGGTCCAAACATAGCTTACAGTTTGTATATATATATACTGTACCAGTCAATTATACAAGCTTCAAAAACTAGTTGATACTTTGCTGACTTCATAGTTTACATTGGCATGTTTGAAAAGGTTGCCTCTTTACTGATTTCATAGCTTACATGATTACATTAGATAAAAAGACTAGCATAAAGAAAAGGAAATATACCCATACTCACACTTGATCTCGTTCAATTCAAATTAAAGGTTTTCCTCAGAACTGGGTCTAGTTTTAAGTTCTCATAAGGTAATCTTATCTCCCATGTACAATACAGTAAGCAGAAAGTCAAAAATCATTGTCACAATTTCGAAACAAACCAAGGATTAAAAACATAAACCGTTAGCAGTTTGAGAGTGACAAGGTAATAGAAAAAAGGGTGAACATGTGATATTTATCATAGTCAAAGTCAAAGTCCAAATCCAATTGCCTAAATAGAAAATGAAATAACTGAAAATAAATAGATCATGAATATTTTCAGAATTTTAGACCTGCTATAGTAGTAGTTCCATAATTATTGTAAAAGAAGTTGCACAAGTCATCAATTTTTCTTGGTTCTATGTCAAGCTTTTCGACCATGTAGTCTAATCTCAATGGCACCACTCATGTCAACACTAAAAGTTGCAGCAATTGTAAAATACATCTATCTATTTATAATATGTAATTTCTAAAGCGCAGACTATTGCATTGCCACTTCAGCAATGAGAATCTTCCAACATCCTTTTCACATTTTGCCATTTCAGTTTTAAAGCTGAGTTGTCAATCTCTCCTCTGTTTCTCCATTTCTATACTATGTTTCAATTTTTTGTTCAATGGAGTTATTCCTATTTGACAATCCCTTCCAATTCCAATCCCCAAAGTTATTTTAGTTACATGATTTAGTTAAAATGCACTTCTTGGCTGCAAAATTGCAATCACTGTACTATCATTTTCATCATGAAACAATATAACCTATGAAGCATTTGGCGGACGCACAGTATCCTTTTCTAGAGCAATTCAACCATGAGCAGTAGTTGGAAATGGAGATGGAAGCAAAAATTACATGTAACAATTAATAATTTCAAATTATTGCCTATTTTTAATTTGTTTGTTGTCTCCCTCCTACTAATTCATGATTCTCAAATAAAACACTGCTATTTTTCATTTTAGTAATTTTTTTTAATTTCTATCATGGTTCTCAGAAGAGCTCTATGCACAGTTCAGCTAAAATTTCATCCTACCATCCTTTGCTTGCTGATTTGTGCATTAGGCTTTGGGCCTCATTACAAGATATATTATCCATCATCCTTCAAGAATGACTATTGTAACAAACTCACCTTTTAGGGGTGGCTAAAGACGAAAACGAATTCACTATCTTTAGGGCGGGAATGTCATGGTGACTTTCTCTCTATCTCTCATATAATCTCTCTCTTCCTCTCTCATCTTTTTCTCTCATAAAATACACTAAAGTCACAGTGACTTTCTTGCCCTAAAGATAGGGAACCATTTTCGACTAAAGACATCTGATATAACTATTTCAATGCATTTACTAACAATTCCCAATCCTCCAACCACAAATGCAATGCTTTGGTGGTTTAAAGACTCAAGTAGAATACTTCCAACCATGGAGAATGTGTGAATTGAAAAGAAAAAAAAACTCAACCATGTAAATTAAGTTCCCCTTCTCAACCTCCTCATTCATTTGCAAGTATTTAGCAGCACAACATGCAACGACAATGTTTTAAGGACTGAGATTGATGGTGATTCCATAGCAAAACTTGGCACACCACTCAAATGTATCCACCCTACCAGGAAATGGCAAAGGAAGCAATTGAAGTTGCCCATGCATTAGCAAACTGGTGAATAGGTTCTACTTTTTATGTTTTCCTTTTCAATTTTTCCCTTGTTCCCCGTTTCCTTTTCAATTTTTCACTTTGAGGCAATGTTGTTCAAACAACTTCCTTGAGGCTAAGGATTAAGGAACAACTTAGAAGCATGTACAAGGAGGCCAGTCATTTCAGTCTAATGCCCCGATCTGCAATGTGCTTCTGAAGTTTATGGCCTTTGATCGTGAACAGAGCTTGTTGTTTCCACGCAAGAAAATTATTCTCATCTAATTGGATTTGAGAATGTTTGCGCAACGATTGATAACTAACTACTTCCCTTATAGTGTAAATCTCAACTAACTTTTTTTACAAGCACTTTATATATTTTTTTTTGGAGGGAGAGTCCAATCCAGTATCTTGCTACATGGGCTATAAACAAATTTCAATGTATAAACATTCTCGAGTAACTTAGATGAGTTTTACAAAAGAACGTGTTGCATGTAAAAGTTACTACATTTGAATGTGAAGAATGCTTATTTACTTTCTCATTCTCAACCCATACAAACATACACATGCAAGCATTTATTGATGTACCGGTCAAAATCCCAAATTTGAAGAGAAGGTTTTAAGCAAATGGAAAAGTTGAATTTTGTGAAAAATAGAGAATCCAGATTGCCTCTCAGTTTTCTAGCCGCGCAATGCGCGGGTCAGCATCTAGTTACTAAGATTATATGTTCTGTATTTTGCAATATTATATGTTTCACTGATCAATGTGAGCAAATGTCCCTTTTGAGACAAACTTAATTTTAGCCCAAATAGCAATAGAATGTCATCAATCAACACCTTCTCCACCTTCCATCAGCACCCCTTGCAAAAGTGCGAGTCTGCTTCTTGGGAAAGGTTTCAGTCCAGTGTGGATGCTCAATCAAGTAGTTCCACTGCCTGAAGATGGAAAATGTGATCATTATTTCATGTGATATTCTAGAAAATAATGGACACTAAAGAGATCTAGATATCAGTTTAGTAGTCTACTCAGATATGCATAGAAAAGAGCAAATGATTCTAATCTTGTAGATATATATCATAGAAGAAAATCAGAACTAGATATATATGAAATGTGAAAATAGCTTCTCAAATGTTTAGGGCCTGCTTACTTCTATTTTCACTTTTAATTATAAAACTGCCACCTTGTTTTTAATCTGTTTCCTGTACAAATATTTGAAAACAGGAAACAGATTGAAAATAATGTGACATTTTTGTAATTAAAAGTGAAAATATAAAATATTTTCTCAAAGTAAATGAACCCTTAAATTTCAACATTGAAGAGAAATGTGGAATAACTAAGTCAAATAAATAGGAAGGGTTTGAAGTTTAACAGTTGAAATTAGAGTATTCAAGGGAAACCAACCTCACCAGTTGCAACTACAAGCATTTTTTTTTTTTCTCTTTTATAGAAACTAACAAGTATAAATTTGACTGTTCAATTAGGTATGCAAGCCTGTCCAGGTAGCTTCTTAAACTTTGAATATATACAGTTATATACAAAGGATTATTTGCAAAAACATAATATAATAATTTAAAAGACTTTGTTATCCATCACTAGAAGACCGATAATTTTTAAAATAAGATAATAGGTTGAAAATCAGAATCAACCATAAGTTTTACCTTCTTAAATTATCCACAAAATCTGGGCCCTCAGCAGTAGGTGAGGTAGAACAGATTGGAAGAATATCTGAATCAGAATAATGCTGAAGTGACAAAGCAATATGATATTGGCGAAGAGTCCTAAATAAGATGGGGACAAGAAGCATAAGTAAACCGTTCATCAATATATAAAGATCATCAACTGGGGGAAAAGATGTCATGCATCACGATAAAGATCATCAACACTGGGGAAAAAGATATCGTGCATTACTTTCCAATAAGAAAACAATTTTCACCAAATATGCATGGCCTAACACAATTTATTCTTGGATAAGGCCCCAAGTGACTTTGTCTTGAACAAGGTGTATCCACCTTTCATTTAACTGAACATATGACATAATCTTAACCCACTAAAATATAATGGTGGATAAACCCTTATGTGCTCACTTTAGATGGATAAACCCTAGCATGCTCACTTTAAAGGAGTTTTTTCCTTTATTGATTTTTATTTCTGTATTGTGTTCATAAGCATTTTTTCCATGTAGGGTATGAAGATGACTATATGAAATTCACATGTTACCAGCGACAAGGAGCAATTTTGAAGCAGTCAGTGCCAGGATCATATGTCTCTAGTAACTTTCCATTCCAGTTGGTATCTTCATAAGAAGCAGACACTCGTATTCTTCTGACAATTTCATCCGGGCATCTAGAACTTCTATCAAAACTTGCTGGGATGACAACTCCTGTTGCAGTCTCCACCTGAAATGGCGCATAGGATGTAATAAATTAGAATCCCATTTACTGGTTTGAAAATGCATGTAACTATAACACCAAAAAACACTACAACAGTTTTGCCAAACTGTTGAAACCAAAAGTGTATCGTGTTACTATAGGTGCTTTTACCGTGCTATGTGTATAGAATTGATATCAGTATTAGGTTAAGGTATTGTAACAATGCTATCAATTATATTTTCAGTTTATTACCAGTATCCATCCTTTTCTCTTTTCCTTCTTCTCTAACCCTGAATAGTTGAACCTATAATTCGTTAACAAGGTATGTTTTGTGGTGATGGAAAGTAAGAGGTTTATCACATATTGTAAATGAACAAGCTGTAATGACAAGACTTAAAAGCAAGAGCTGACCATGAATCCATTAAAAAATGGGTAAGTGTTTCCATGAGAATCCCTTCTGGTATTATGTCCAAGAACACAGATAGTTCGTAGGTGAAACTTCTCCTCTCTTGACCACAATGTGTGAACAATCTTTGAACACAAAGGAAGGGAATGACCATCCGAATCTGCATCACTTTCTGATACAGTGCTACCATTAGCACGCTGCACAAAAGGTCACAACAGATTCAACTTCAATAATTCGGTCTCTGAGCTTAAACTACAAATCGAAAATTCACTATCAAAGCAGAAGACCCTGGCCAGACTTGCGGTGAAACATCTTCAAAACCCCCAATTAGATACACCTACAATTAAGCAAACATTTTACTTCAGAAAATATGTAAGCCTAAAAGGAGTCATCAAACAAACTAATGATAAAAAAGAAATCTCTATAGGACGTAGAGAAATAAAGAAAAGGAAAAGCACATCTAACTCAGTCTCCAAACCATCGTCAACAAGTAGTGATAACATTTGAGAGAGGCCCATTTCTACAATCTTTGGTGAATCCATATGGGCAACTGATGTCCTGCAGTGTCAAATTAAAAATGATAAAAATCAGAAACTGAACACCGAGTGGAAGGATCTGTAAAACTTGATATATAGTGGACTTTTTATCTAGATATTAACTAATCCTTAATCCTTACATTCCATTCTTTTGGTTCCGAATAACAACTCCTACACATGTTGTCGCTTCATCAGTGCCTACAAACTAGTGATGTGTCGGAATGAGAGAAAAAGCAGATAAATAGTATGTTAATAAAGAACTGTAAAACTCAGCACAACCAACGAATTTGAAATGTAAAACTGCCATCATACTGGTATATTTGCTAACTTCCTCAGATCATTAAAACAGTAATGGCATAGAGTTAATGATTTAATTTGGAAGTTAGAAAAATGATTTAAATAATCATATTTTAAAGAGAGTCTTCTCGGCTTTTGCTCATATTTTTTGTACAAGTCTCTCCAACAAAAACAAAGGCCGACAGGAGCCCAACTTAAAAAAATCATAAAAATACATAAGGCAAAAATTGGACAGGGTAGGACACAAGGAAGAACCCATGGAACATTCAAGACAAGAAAAAGAAATTCCACAGGTTATGTCGCTTACAGTTCAAATAAGTATGAGGTGCCTGCATGCAAAAGATTGTTAGTTGCATGCCACACTGAAGTACGAACTAACTTAAAACTAGTTCTACAACTTAACATGCATTATATCTCATATTATATATCATTAAAGAAAAAATACTTAGTTTTGAAATAATAGATCTTAGCTTAATGACATTACAAAGGGTCAAAAAGTTACATACATCGACAAATGCCGGGTCAACAGTAGCATATTCTCTTTGGAATATATAAACCCATTTTGATCTCTCTGGAGTAGACTCCTCAGAAGCTGAGAACTTCCGCTCTGGGTTAGCCTTTAAAGAGCCCGAGGCAGATACCAGAATAGGATTTTCCAACAAAGCATGTAGAATATCCACTCCCTGTTCATAAGCACAGAATGCCAGACCTTTCACATGTTTATCCAATTATTATAAAATCAAATATATCTGCATGGCAAGCCCCCTAATATACCATCGTGCAGCAAATAACTCACAGAATCATGCACTTTTTTCAGGAGCTCTTCATTGGCATTTGGCACAGCATGAGAAATAAATAATAAGTGACATCGTTGCATACTTTGTGTAATTCGTTGCCTTTAAGACGTTAGTTAGTTAGTCATGACCAAAAAAAAAAGGACGTTAGTTAGCATTTTTTTTTTTAATTTAGTTAACTACATAGCAATTTGTAGAAAAGAGGTCCTAAAGGTAAAGTCTTATCAAGTCTACGTACAGAAAGTTGATATGTCCATGCCTTCATTTTTTCCACCTTAGATTGTATTCTCAGCAAAACTAATTGAATCAGCCACATCCTTAAACAAAAATCAGTGATCCAAATATGACAGAAAACAAAAAAACAACCATAAGCTTGCCCCAATTGTGTAATTAAGATATATCCCTTTTCTCAATTCTCTTTTGAGTCCTGTCCTGGATGATCCCCACACCTTATTGAAATGGGTCACAGTTAACAGTTTCACTATTCTTCATTGCTTTAGGCTTCTTCTCAACCAAGCAAGCTGTTAAAATTTGCGACACCTTTACCCCAGTTAACTCTCTACCAATGACATGAATCTTCACTGCTATAGTGATAAACAAAATATAAACTTCATTTCAATTATAAGTTAACAAGCCACCGCTGGAATGCCCTAATTGATCTATACCAATTAATAAAAAGCATGAAATAAAATAATGATGTATTGTATGGTCAGAAAAATTGTATGAAGCTGAAAAATTGCAGCTTTTCTACTTCCTTATGACAGGAAGGAAAATGGGTACTTGGAAAAAAAAAAAAAAAGGAAAGAGAACAAAAAAACAAGGGAAGAAGGGGTACACACCTGAGATGTTGTTGGTGATGAATGCATGGAGAATGGAACCCCATCAACGAATATCATGGTCTTTAGGTATTGATGATAGGATCGAATGAAGGAAGATAAAAATCAAATGCTGCTTCTGCCGCTAGTTAGTAATCTCAATTTCAGACTTTCAGTGTGTCACTAGAGTCAGTTGGTGATGGTGTCCTGTGGAAAACAACACCGCAGGAGAAAGGGAGCATCCCCCTTTTTTTTATTTTCCAAGAAATCCAGAAATTTTTTTTTTCAATTTTGACCAAATATTTGTTTTACTTTTATGAGTATACTACTGGTCAGTTTTTTCTATTTTCATACGAATATGTTAACAAAAATATGTTCTAAACCGCGTTTGGTGTTCAGGCCAACGGTGTTAATAGTTTCAAATGTAAAGAACTTTGTTGTTGAATTTTTTTAATAAGGGACTAAATTAAAAAAAAATTAATATAAAAGACCAGTTTACTAATTTTATCTTTTTAAAAATTATTTAAATAACAATTTAAATAGTAAACAATTATTTTAAAATTATCTAGAAATATTATCTTACAGTAATTGTTCATTGTCGACCTGGTGCTCCCAGGTTCGATTCTCGCAGAGTTAAAAAATGTGTTGGGCAGCCTTTACTTGGTTCCCGGGCGAACGGAGATTAATCTTTCCTTAAAAGCATTGAGACACTCCGTGGATAGCCAACAATAGTCCTAAATAAAAAAAACAGTAATTGTTCATTGAAAAACTTTTAGCACTAATTAAAAAAAGTTTAATAATTATGCACTAAATGGACAATTGGGTGCTAAAGAATGTGTCCTTGCCGATCACTCGGTAGGTAGTGGCCCTTACAAAATATGATAAATACCACCTGTACACAGTTTTGTGAACAATAATGGCTATTGCCTATTGATATATGACCTTGATATCTTAGATGCTTCCTTCTTTCATGTGTGATAGCTGCGAGGTCTTCTACCTCTTGCTAAAGATGGAGAGGGTGAACCACGAGGTTAGATACAAATGGTTAATGTGCTCCATCTAAAGGGACAGACACAGCTAAGACCCGAGTTTGATCCCCGGTGATGGAACAATTTGTGGTCAAGCTTTAATTACCTCCCGGCCAAACACATATTAGTCTAGGTGACATGATTGGTTGGGGGGCTTTAGAGGTCCAGATTATTGATTCAGGATATCACCCTATGAAAGGATTCATCTGCAATATGGAATAATCTTGTGCCTGTGATGGAGAGGAGGTCTTTTTATGAATCTGATTGCCATGGTTGGCTAACCAATAACCTCTCCCTCACCTCCGATTCTAGCCATCAATGAGTGGTGACCATAGGCGGGTCCACGTATAGGTCTGGGTGGGCATATGGTCCCACTCAAATTTAAAAAGTCTCATTTACTATTTATATTTTTTCAATTTTGACCCCTTAAAATTTTATTTTTGCCTCAACACAACTCTCAATTCCACTTTTTCCAAATTTGATTCCCTAAAATTTTATTTTTGCTCCCAGTACAGCTTTCAATTCCACCAAGCTATTAATCTCTCCACCCAGCTTTTATCACTCTCTCCCTCTCATCTCAATCTCTAATATCTTCCTCTGAAAAATTAGAACACATATATCGCTTAACTGCCACTAGACCATCACAGGAAGCTTGTCGCCATAGACCCAAGGTCCTAGATACGCCACCATACTTGGCCTTTATTCACATGCTAAGCCTGAAGTTTCAACGTAACTAATTTACACGTTTGAATGGACACATGCATCATGCAAGTTTCCAACATTGCACACTATCATTTTAGTGTTATTATGAACTCATTTTGTGCATAGTGGCAAAGGTTCACCTAAAGTAGAATTTCATTATTTGGTTAAACATCCGTTCGACCATAATATATTTTGACAAACCCATTGAGTGTGACTCAATTGACAATACACGCTAAGTTTGTGGATGAGAGAACCAAGATTCGATTCCCACAAGCACACTTTTGAAGAGAAGTGAGGAGCTTTAAATGTAACTAAGCCCCGAACGGGGGACCAAAGACCCTAACAGTAATTTAACCAAAAATGTATTTTGACACAATATTACACAAAATTGACAGCAAAAATGATGTACCATAGAAATTCAACCTAAATCTATATAAAAAAAGGTATACATTATAAAGGAAATGTCAAAAAAAGGTAAGGGGGAATATGCATTATTAAAAAAAATTCAAATAAGAAAACATTAAATCTATCAATTATTTCAAATGAGATTTTCAATATCAAGAAATCATATTACTAATCCAAATAAGGTCAAGTGAATCCACTTAAAGAGACAAAGCTCTCTCAATACCTTTTTTTTTCAATTCAAAACACTTACATGCGTACTTAACCGACAAAAATTGGTACATTAATTCTATATCATGCGAAAAAAATTCAGATTTAACAGATAGGAAATTAAATATTTATTTTAATTAATTTTTGAAATTTTCAAGCATTTTCATCCCAAAAAAAATCTAAATATACCAAAAAAGTCTTCCAGAGAAACATTCAAAACAGAAAACTATTCTCCCAAAATACATTCTACGCAATTTATTTTGTACTCTACCAATACAAGATCATAAACTATAACTTAAAACATAACGCTAAAATGTTTTTCTTTTCAGCAATATCGGCAACATCAGCGGTTCAGCTTTCAACCTTCCTTATTAGTAAAAACAACTTCTGATCGGTTGCAAACTTAACACAATGGGAAGCATGCCCTCTCAGCATCAGCTGAAGTCCACCAAATGATGCATATACCTCCCTGGAGAGAGACAAGAGATCAGTCGGAGAAACTAAAATAGTGGGGGGGAAATCATAATACTGATATCAATATTTTTTTGATCAATATTATCAATATTATTATTATTATCAATATCAATAATACTGATCTCAATTTAACATGGAAAACATTTACATACACTTCAAGCTGAGATTTTGAACCTCCATCATTTGAAATGTTATATAACCTTCCATGCATGATGTATTCAAACTTGTCTTGAATAGACACTGAGCCCTCCTGGAGTGAAATCAATTCAGTTAAAGGCAATATCAACTATTTTTGAGACAAATAAAATCACGCAAACTACTTTAATAGAAATTTATTGTAGATAACATGAAATAAACATTATCCTAACTGTGATAAACTCACAGTAACATAATATTGTAATTACAGATTATCAATTTAAAACACCCTGCTAAATTCGTCTTAACTTTTTTCTTATCAGGCCAAGAAATCGTTAACCATCTACAATTTATTTGATCCTTTAGTACATGCATTAGAATTATTAGTTCTGGCTTCAATTTAACAGTCATTTTTGGACCTTTCTCTGCTTGGTCAACTACAAATTGGACTTCTATATTCCAAGCATGGAAGACAATCCCATTTGATTCAATGCCTTGTCATTCTGAATTTACCTTGATTGGCCCATGCTGCTATTAAATATAGGGAACCTATGTTTGGATAAGACTTATTCCAATTTCCGAATCCAAGGTATCAACAATAAGTAAAAAATGAAAAACTGTTTAGCTAGCACCGGTAGAAAGCAGCTCCACACAATATGTGAGATTGAAAGCATGGTTTTTTTTTTTGGATAGGTCCACAAATGATCAAGCAGATAATAAAGCATATATTAGAGTTGGATTATGTAGATAAATAATTTATTGAGTAAAGGAGAGAACCATGCTTATATTGTCTACAATAAAGCCTGGAACAAAAAAAATGAGAATTAAATATACCTTGGTATTTAAAACAAGTGATGGAGACAAAGCCATCAAGAATCTTTCATTTTTCTTCATCGGATAAATCTCTGTATTTACATCTAGAAGCATGTACATGTCGCACTTCTCACTTTGTGCTACAATCCGAGAAACTACAAGAAGATAGTCATGAAACTGTAAAGTTCATGCCAAGTGCCAACTAAACACCTGATTAATTCAAGTTTCAAAAGTATGTAAACAGGAGAAAAGCACACATATGAACACAGAGGATTGCAAGGCTATATCACTATATGTAGCAAAGCATGTCAAAATCCACACGAATTTAATATCTAAAATGACATCTGAAGAATAGTATAACTATTGCAAATTGTATAACACACATTGCTAAAACTTTATGCAATTGAGTTGCAGATCTCTGTAATGAAGTAATGAACTGCCATATCTGCATCCTAAGTAGTGAGTGTTTTCATCACAAATACTAGATTAGTAGACTTAACTCAGAGCCAAAGCAAAACTTAATTTTTCCTCAATTTGCTCAACAGACTTCTGCCCAATATCTGCTCTGATTTACTCATACATTATCATTCCTCAACAAATAAGCTTGATTTCAAGTAGATTAAAAAAAAAAACCCAATTCTTGTCTAAACTACGGCAGTGCTAAAAATAAACAGCATAGAGCCATAACAACTAAAAAGCAATGATTTCTTTTGAAGCAACCCTCAAGACAAAAGGTACTGCTTCATGCAGTATTAAATCACGGTATCAATTCATTAAAACTTTGAATATTCAAAACACCTACAACTTGAATGACATTTGAATCTTTTTGCATTTTTCTTTAAAAATTAAAAAGAAACAAGAGGTGCACATACCCTTGTCATACTTTTTACCATCTGGGTCTATATTCTCAACCTTAAAAATGTCATCGAAAAGAAGCTCACTCATCCTTCAGTCACTTAGGTGCACTTGATCACACTCCAGATCAGAACAGCAGCCTCACGCTGAACACAGAGAAAATAAACAATAAACTAGAGTTTAGAGGGAGAGCATCATACTATTTATACCTACTTGAAATTAAAAAATTGTGCATAGTAAAGAGGGTTAAAATGAAACTGTGTGATGTCCAACCTTCTAGCATCTCAATCAAAACATTTTCATAGGTATTGCATAACATGATTAGACCATCCAAGGAAAACAATGAAACATTTCAACAATTACAAAAATCCATATATTTAATCTTCCAAAATCTACATGAGTAAAATTAACTCCTAATTATAATTCTGAAGCCAAGAAATTATCAGCGTACCATCCTTGTCTTGTTTTCTCCTATCTTTGCTTTTCTAAACAAGTTACATATCAATATCATGCTAGGAAACTGATGCTAATTAAGTATAACTTTCTCAATGTTAGGCCAACTTATGTATGTGTTTAGAGAAGCAAGAAGTCAAATGAATCATCCAATCCAATCCAATCCCCAACATTAACGGTTCAACAGGAACCATTTGAATCCTACATACAATTCAACAAACATAATGAAATGAAACAACAGCCAGTTCAAGGAATGTGAAAATAAAACCAGAACACTAAGCAATAAATTGAAGCAAAAGCACAAAGGAGCAAAAACCACCATACCCAGAATCCATTTTCATGTGATGGGCATTAAAGATAAGCAAAACCAAACAAAAGGGATCTAAAAGGGGCAGTGACTAAGACAAACAAAGGAGTTCAAGAGGTACCTCGAGCTTGACCAATAGCTCTGGCAGCTATGGCGCTGTTGGTCCGGCGAAGCGGTGAGTTTTGTGGTTGGTCCAGAGCTTGCAATTCTGCAAATGACTTCACGTTCAATTGGGAGAGGAGCTCGTGATTCTACAATGGTGATGCACGACCACGATTCAGCGAACGTTCAATTGGGCTCACCTGCGGGACGAAGAAGAAGATGCTGCTGCTGCCTGCTGTTGTCTGCTCGACGGAGGGAAAACGACGTCGACGTGATGTGGGTTTTATGTTTAGGGTATATGGAGAGGTGGGTGTATGGAGAAATTTGGTTGGGTGTAAGAAGCATCAGCCATTGGGAATTAGGTTTTTGGGTCAAATGCAGGGTTCTCAAGACTCCCTCCCAACCCAGTTAATTTGGGGCCTGTGTGGATTGGGGCTTAAAAGCCCAACTAATAAATGGGCTGTTGCTTGGGTTTGGGCCAAATTGACAGTTTTTCACTTTAAGCATTTATATTTTATTTGATTTGAGAAAGAAGGTGAGAAGAAAGAAAGAGGAGAGAAAGGGAGTGAATTATGAGTATCATTTGGGATGAGAGAGAGTCTCCCTTTGTTTGGTTGGATAAAAAAGTGAGAAGAAAGAAATGATGTTATTTTTTAAAGGACAAGAATGCCCTTGAACTTAAAAAAATGCAATTGTATGAGATTTATTTCCCATCAAAATTAATTAATTAGTTTAATTATTGATTTTAATTTAATTAATTTAATTTAATTAACTTTTTAGTTTATTTTATTTCAGTTAATTTAATTTTTTAACCCAAATTCATCTATCACTTTTTCAACCCAAATCCAATTATGTATCTCACGTTTCAACCACTTCATTCTAGGGTCAGTACTCTCTAACCCCCACACGTCTAGCTTGACCACTTACAATCCTCACATGTTGAATACAATGGTATAAATGAAACCAAGAAACAAAATGAGACTTCTCTGCTCGCTTTTTTCTCACTTCAACAAAGAAAACAAAAAGTGGTTGGTCCCACGTTTTTTTCTTTCTCTCTTTTCTATTTCTATGCTAAGTAAATTGGAAAAAACATTCTATCACTCTTCTCAATTTCTCTTCAAATAAACACAAAGTTAAGAGGTCAAATTTCCCAAATTCCCCCCATCAAATTCAATATCAAATAGGCTATTAGCCAATTCCAATTCACAATTTTAAACACAAATCCAAATCAAATGTAAACCAAAAATATGCAATCATTCATCATTGATCATGTTATTGAACACAATAAGCAAAGCAAGAACTTCATTACTACTAATTTATTTTGATTATTGGACACAATAGGCAAATCCATCAAGGCTTTACAGCCAAGTTGATGAAATTGTATTCAACTTGTGTTTTGAGATAGCTCATGATATATTAGACTTCATTAGATGATTAATACACAATAACAAAACTAATCAGGTAGAGAGTAGTCTTCTCACATCCCTTGCTTTCTATAAATCCTAGTTCTCTCTCTCGAGGTTTCGCCCACGGTCGTTAAGAGTATGGAATGAACCTATCATCATTCATATAAGGTATATAAACTCTAACTTAAATTCTCTATATTGATTGTGATATAATCTTGTATATACATGATTCTGTTTTCGAAATATTTTATACGCTTAAATATGTTTCTAATCCCTATAATATATGGGTGTCTTGCTTTTAGTCTCTATAAAAAAAAAATCAGACGCTTTTGGTCCTTATAATTTTTTTTTGCTTTTAGTTCTTTAAATGGGTTGACTGCTAATGTGTCCATTTTTAGCCTAGTCAACATGCTTACGTGACCAAAAACTTTGTCACGTGAGATAACACGTCAACACCCTCTCTCTTTCTCTCTCCTCCCTTCTCCTTCTCCACCTTCTCCCAACCTCCTCCCTCAACTCCCACTCCCACCACCACCTCCTTCCCCCACCGCCACCTTTCTCTCTCTCTCTTCCACCCCCATAATCCAGAAACAAAATGGACTGCTCCAAGGCCTCAATCACCTTGCCCAACCACCCCAATAGCATAGTCCAATGCTTTCTTTGGGTTCTCACCCGAAGTTATGGTGTCTCTGGCCAGTTTCAGAAGAAACGGACCCAGATCCGGGTTGTCCAGGGAAGTGGGTTTACAATTTTCTTCTTCAATACCTCCTCCCTCAACCCCCACCACTAGAGGTGGCAATTCGGGGTTTCGGGCCGGCCCGCATCGGGTTCGGGTTTTATTGGGCCGGACCAAAAAAGCTCAGATTAAAAACGGGCTCAAATTTGTGTGTCTGAGTCCTCTATTTTTTGGGCCAGGCTCGAGCTTTGGCCTATGTTTTTCGGACGGTTCGCTTCATGCTCGGGCTTTTACGGGTTTGGCCTTTGTCGGACTGGGCCAAAAAGGCCTAGATTGAAAATGGGCTCGAATTTATATGTCTAAGCCCGGTGTTTTTTCGGGCCGGCGGACTAAACCTATTTTGCCAGCTATACCCACCACCACCCTTTTCACCTCCGTCCTGTGAGGGCTTCCTCTTTCAGAAATTTGTCCAAAATATCTCACGCAAGATGACATTTTTTTTTTCTGATTATAAATACTTGGCTCTCGATCTAGAGGCAAGTACCAAATAGCACGCCAAACTCCCTCTAACTTCCGACACTGCGCTTTCTTATACTTCTTAGATTTCAGTTTGGGTGGGTGCAAAGTTTTCCCAGTTTGCTTACTTATTAGTCGAAAAGATGGGTAGTAATCATGCTTGTTTAGTACACATCTTCTTCTTCCCTATGCTTGCCCACGGTCACATGATACCAATGGTTGAAATGGCAAAATTATTTGCTGGAAAGGGTGTGAAGGCCACCATAATTACCACACCCCTCAACGCAGCTTTTATCTCCATAATTACCACACCCCTCACAGGACGGAAGTGAAAAGGGCGGTGGTGGGGGAAGGAGGTGGGGGTAGGGGTTGAGGGAGGAGGGAGGATGTTGGGAGAAGGTGGGGAAGGAGGAGGGAGGAGAGAGAAAGGGGAGGAGAGAGAGAGAGAGAGGGTGCTGACGTGTCATTTCGCTTGGCAAGGTTTTTGGTCATGTAGGCATATCGACTGAGCTAAAAATGGACCATCAGCAGTCAATCCACTTAAAGGACTAAAAGTAAACAAAAAAGTTTTATAGGGACTAAAAGCAAAACACTCCTATATTATAAGGACTATAAACATATTTAAGCCTATTTTATAAAAAATCCTAGCAGCTTTGACTTGAAATGGTGAAGGAAAGTTCCGCACATGGGAAAAATAAGTTTTAACAAAACGTGTACAACTTTTAAGGGGAAAAAAAACTTCCCATAAGCTACTCAAAAGATACTCAATATATCGATAAGTGATTGGTGCAAGTGACGATGGGTTTGGGTCCCTTGAGTAAGTGGTTATAGTTTGAATCTTAACTTTTGTGTATGGAGAAAACATGGTTGGAAGGGGGCAACCCACATTTGTGTGTCTTTAGATCTCTCGAAGGAGATTAGTCTCGATGAATAACCAGAGATACTTCTTGCAATCATATGCGTATATAAAAAAAGATACTCAATATTTTTTTGGTCAACTACTCAATAGTTTTCTTTGAACTCCTTTTTAATTATTTTTCTTAGCTATAAATAAGCCTGTTGGAGAAAACCTGGTTAAGAGGGGGTAATCACATTTGTGTGCCTTTAGATCACCAGAAGAATATTAGTCTCGGTGAACAACCGGAGATGAAAGATACTCAATATTTTTTTGGTCAACTACTCAATAGTTTTTTATGAACTTCTTTTTAATTATTTTTCTTATCTGTAAATAAGCCTGTTTTTAAATAGTTTTTTCAAACAATTGTTTAGCCCAACAAAGAAAAGAAAAATTAAAACCAAACGATCTTGTGGAATAATCTGTGATCAGACTTTATTTATCTCTCGGTTAAACATAAATTAGTTCAGACATTTTCTCTTAGGTTATCGGGGGTATAAAAAAAGGTTAAAAAGGTTGATCAAAACATACACTAACACTTTGTTTGTTTGAATTAAAAATGAACAAGAAAGAAAACACACAAAAAGATAATTGTTCCACCATTTGGTTTGCAATAAAAACTGGGAGGAAGGAAAGCTTTTGCTGAGGCAGCCATAAAAAAGCATTCCTCCCAAATTGGAGGGAAAACCGGTGTTGCGCATTACTTTAGTAGAAATAGACTAAAATGACTATTGTAATAGGGTGCACTTAGTATGGACCAGTGTCCTTGTTCACCATGGTGGTGAAGTGCAACTTTTAGCCATTGATATATTAATATTAAATCTGAACGGATATGATCTGTTACCTGTTACCTGGAGTGTGTGTTTTCCATACAATTTTACGTTATTGCAAAAAGGGTCAATAATATGTTGTATTAATATTATTCGCTGGAGACTTATCATAATGAAGAAGAAGGCAAAATAATTTTGAAATATGAAATTAACCTCAACATTATAAGTTAATTACACCGACAACCCAACTGTATTAAAAAAGAATTTTTTCACAAAGTTTGAAATATGAAATTAACCCCAACATTCTAAGTTAATTACAATGACAACCAAAATTTGTTAAAAGAGATTTTTTTTGACAAAGTTTGTTGTTGCTGTGTCTTTGGTCATAGAAAGTGAAACTTTGTCATTTTATTCATTGATAATGGTTTAATTATAATTATTTGTTGAGTGAAAAATAATAATATTTATTTGTAAAATATAATATTATTTTTTTGGGTGAGGGACATTTTAAAATGTTAAAAGCATTTTTGTCTTTTAAAAAATATTATTATTTTTTTCTTCTCATTTTCTACCCAATCAAACAAAGATAAAGAGAAAACTCAATGTTTCTTTCTCTTCTTTTTCTCCCCTATTTCTCTTATACCAAACAAGATGAAAAATCTAATATATTTCTCAACTTTTTCATCTCTTCTCATGCTCTCTCTCATCTCTTTTGCTCTTTTTTATTTATTCTGACAACCAAACCAGGATAACAGTATTTATCCGATATGATATCATAAGTACGATTAAAATAAAATAGCGTGCATAACTAACAGAACAGAGTTGATTCTCCAAAAAAAAACAACACATAACATTCTCCAAAAAAAAAAAGAACACATGAAACAGTTAAAGAGTATTAAACAGAACACATGAAACAGAAGACATAACTTGTTCTTTCAGAAAAGCTAATTACATAATTTCCAAAGAGTTGAAGAGTATAGAATAACAAACTAATTGTCATTGACTGTAAGACATAAAATTCGACCATCGTTCGAACTCCAGAACTTGACGACGTCACCGGCTCGAAGAGGATATGTTTGAACAAACTCGTACCAGCCAATCCCAATATTACACTGGCTTGATCGGTACTCGTACCAAATTATGTTCCATGTCTCTATTTGTTGATCATGAAGAAGAACATTAATAATTCTGGGTCTTTCCCTGAATGTTGTCTGGACCACATTTGCCGAAAATTGCTGGAAAAAATAAAATTTAAATAACGGTTAAATACGAACAAAGATTGCAAAAATTAAAGGGGATCAAAAATAAGGGAAATGGGTGTTTTGATAGATAACCATACCAGTGTCTGACGACCAGTTGCCATGGATTTTGAGATCCGTAAAGTCCAAATGGGCTCGGAATGGAAATCCGCAGGTCCATACCACCTTCGCTCAACACGACAACGAGGGAGTCTGTGGGAGAGAAATGAAAATCGAAATGTATGCCGACAGACATACTTGATCTTCATAAGGGCCGGTTGATCGATCTCGTAAGCCTGTTTAATCGCGTCTGTGTTGGTATACAAGTGCCCCTTATCTTCCGGAGCAGGCTCAAAGGTTGCATTTTGACAAGTTCGTAAAACGTGGTTTTGCAAAGGACTCCTGTCTGGAAGACGAAGGCCTTGATAGTCTATGGTGGGTTGAAGATGAACACGAAATGTTTGGTGCGGGGGGAGGTTGAGAATTCAATGAGGAATTGATGCAGTGTAACTTGAAGAAGTGCATTTTTTGGAAATGAAACTAAGTGATGGCAAACAATACCGCTTCGTCTCTTCATCTGACCACTGTTCGCCGATTCAGGTGTCGTGGTGATCGAAAGTAGCTCCACGCTCGACGCTTCAGGTGCGGCAGTGAGCAGAAGTAACTTGGTCGACGATTCAGCTGCCAGTTGACGGAAGTAGGCCCACGCTCGCCGATTCAGGTGCCGTGGTGATCGAAAGTAGCTCCACGCTCGACGCTTCAGGTGCGGCAGTGAGCAGAAGTAACTTGGTCGACGATTCAGCTGCGGCGGTGATCGGATATGTGGTCCCACTTGACGGCTCAAGTCGGGCTCTGCATACGAAGGAGTGAGTACATGGTTTCTGTCTGGATTGGGACAAATCGAAAGAGGAATTAGGTTAAGGTATAGATTGGGGAATACAGACAATATTCAAAGATTTGGGGGGGGGGAATTTGGTAATAAAAGTAATTTGCAAAAAGTATGGGCAATTTACTGATTGTACACAAATGTTATTGAACAAAATTTTGGGGGTCAAATTACAATAACACAAAAACTGGATAAACAGACAATAACAAGTCAAAAGTGCACTTCACCACCATGGTGAACAAGGACACTGGTCCATACTAAGTGCTCCCATTGTAATAAGCTTTGTGTTATATCTTTTGACAAATGATTTTTCTGGAGGAAAAATAATAATAATAATAATGATAATTAATATATATATATATATATATGTATGAGAGTGATAGGCTCTATTTGGTAAGTCTCATCCGTTAGCGGATAGTGGATTGAAAAAAATAGAGGTGTTTGGTAACAAGTAGTTTATAGCATTTTTTCAAACGCTACTTCTAATGACTCGTAATAATATTGCCAATTTATTTTGGAATACTAGATGATAGATTTATTTATTTATTATTTTGGAATAATATAATACAATGTGAAGATTATCTTTAATTTTTATTTTAATTACAATACTATTGTTATTTGTTTATTGTTATATATCTATTATTATCTTGATTAAAGAAATATAAGCATTTTGTAAAATGAAAAAAAGAAATGTAAGCATTATTTAAAAATATCCTTTTATGTTATTTTATATTTATCAGCTAGTTTAAAACCGCCCATTTTACCAAACACTTCAAATTCAATCTACTAGCTTATCTGCTATTAGCTATCCGTTATAAGTTCATCCGTTATCAACTAGCTTATCCGTTATCCGCTATCTGCTACTTTTTGCCAAACAGAGCCATATGGTGGTTTGGGGAAGGAGCATAGGGATTGGAATGATAAGGAGGTCATGAGTTCAAACCTCCCCCACTAATCAAAATAGCCATTAAGCTTAACTCCTCCTGTCTTTAAATACCATATGCCATGATTTGTCATCTCAAATTCATCTTCCTTGGATTTCAATGACTTCAAATTGATGTTACCAAATCTTTTGTGCCAAATAACACTCTCATCAATCTTGGAAGCAAAATCATGATCTTCAACCAAATCAAACTTCAAATACAAACTGTTTCCAATCATTTCAGTCTTTGCTACCTCATTTCCATGTTCATCAATGATAAAGCAATAATCTTTTTTGAAAAAGACCGCATATCCATTTCTTAGCATTTGTGCAACACTAAGAAAATTGTAATCTAATTCTTGAATGTAAAGAACATCTTTGACAATTATCATACATTTCTTAGTTGACATAGAAATTGTCCCTTTTCCTTTGGCTTGCACAATATCACCATTTCCCAGCTTAACTTTTGGTTGAACTGATAAATCAATGGAGGTAAAAAATGATAAACATTTGGTCATGTGGCAGGTGCAGCCACTGTCAATGAGTCAAGTATTCAATTAATGTGAATTGAGTTCTTGTGATGCCATAAATAAATACTCTTCTTCATTGTTGTCTTCTTCAATCACATTTGCCTTTTGTTCTGGTTGCTGTTGAACATGCTTATTCTTGATTCTGCAATACTTTTCACTGTGGCCATGTTTATTGCAAAAATTATAGTGATAAATAGGTTTATCTTTGTACCAACAATCTTCTTCAGCATGGTTGGTTATTTGGCAATGAGAACAAGGCTTAAAATTTCCTTTTCTTGAAGATCCTTCAGCTTTCCCTTTGTTGTTATTAAAAGACTGTGGCTTTTCAAAATAACTTATCTTATGTTTTGCTCGAAAGGCACCTTCAATTGCTTCATCACTTCTCATAGAGACTCTTTGCTCTTGTGCATGAAGCTTGCTGGTTATCTCTGTAATTGTGAGACTTTACAAATCACAAAACTCTTCAATTGCAGATATCTTGGCTTTAAATTTTTCAAACACAGAAACCATAATTTTTTTTACAACCTTTTGATTAGTAAATACCTCGCCAAGAAGCCGCATTTGATTTACAATATCCATTAATCTGCCAAAATAATCTTTGACAGATTCATTGTCCTTCATCTTCATCAATTCAAATTCTCTCTTTAATGTGAAGAGCCTAACAGATTTGACTCTATCACTGCCCTCAAATTCATCTTGGATCTTGTCCCACTCCTGTTTAGGTGTTTCCAAGTCCATGATTTTTGTAAAAATGTGATCTGCAAGTCCTGAATGCAAGCAAGTTATAACTTTGTCTTTCTTGAGCTTCTCCTTCTCATGAGCTTTAATTTGAGCAATGGTAGGATTATCTCTCATCGGAGGTAGATCGGCTTCAAAGATCACAACGTTCCATAAACCTTGAGACCTTAAATAATACTTCATTTTGACGGCCCAATTGTGATAGTTTTCACCATTAAACATTGGAATTACTAATGAAGAAATACCGAAAGCGGACATAATTTTCACAGCCCGTAGGAATTTGAGCTCTGATACCAACTGTTGGAAATAAATTTGGAAAAATGGGAACTTGCAGTGAAAATTGAGAGAGAAAAATTGAAGATGGAAAATTGCTGCTTATTTATAAAAGGGAATGCCTATTAAATAGACTTACATCTAATTTGAAACTTTCTAAAATATCTAAACTACCATAAGATTTATTGGGATTATAACAACTTAACTGGAGATAAAAAACAAAACTACTAACAAAATCAAATCTGTAACAATAACTAAAACTCTATCTAAAATTATTCAAAACTTAAATTTTAAATGAGACAAAATCTCATTAGATCTAACACTCCTCTTTGAGATTTACCGTGAACATGCCAAACTTTAGCTTCATGACCATGAATCTATTGATAGATAGTTATCCTAAAATCAACAATGTATAAAAAAAAAATCCTTGTGTCACTGATAATGAGATAATATATGATTGCAGTGAACTCCAAACAAAGGCTCCGTCTCCCGTGTGCAAGTGGTCTAGGACGTGTACCGCGCGCAAGTGGATTTTTAGAGGTACACCGTAGACCTGCACACAATACTAACCTTGGATATGTTTTAATATAAATGTATGGCTGAGATTCAAGGGAGCAGCACACAGATGAATTTAAGTTTTTGTCCCTAAATGAACCCATCAACACGCTATGTCACCACTTATCACTTGTGCTATTGTGCAGGTGAAGAGTAAAAATGAATGTAGATGTTTCTGGGTCACTGACCCCATCATCACGTGTCACCACTTGCAACACCTACTGTCACCACTTCACCCCTCACTTCAATTATCAGTAGCTTCCACCGCCTTTGCCCATTGCAGCAAAGAAAGATTCACTCTCCAATCTCAATCTCAGTCTAACCAATGTAACCAAAGAAAGATTCATTCATGAGATATTATCCATCAGCAGCCAACTTTCTCCGATTTTCCCCAACAGCGACCGTCCGCGCGCCGTGAACCACCGCAACGCCGTCGCAAGTGTTCTCCTCCTCGACAGCCGCCGTCACCGTGGAATCCTTGCTCCGGCTGTCGTGAACCAAACAACAGTCGCATCCTATTGTTCTATCTGTGTCCACAAAGCAGAGGATGATTTTTTTTTTACCTTTCTCCTCTTCTTCCTCTGCTTCCTGGGGTTCTTACTTTTTCTTCTCACTTTTCTCTTCCATTTTTTTTTACAAAGGACTACGAATAGAGTTCATCCAGCTGGGGTTGTAGTTGAGCACTACTGATTAAAAGCGTACTGGGCCTGCCTTTCAGTTTCTCAATTCCAAGTTTTGGTTTTTTTTTGTATTTCAATTCTTAATTTTTAATATTATTGAATGGGAAAAGGGACAAAAAAATTAAGATATAGATGTGTAACCAAGGATAACATGGAACAAATGAATGAGGTTAGCAGACCCAGAAAAGCAAATTCTTTCATTGTCAATGCCTCTGGTCCTCCACTAAAATATGGGAAAAAATTCATAAACGAAAAATAAATCCCAAGAGCAATTGGGAAAAATAGAATATAGAAATCTGATGTACTTATTGCCACATTTACCTACACAACGCGAGATTAACTTACTGAGGAAATGATACATGTAACATTGTCTTAAGATGATGAACAGTGAATAAAAGTTAGGGAAGAAGATGATGAATAGTGTATAACAGTCTAGGGACCTATTATTAAATTTGAGAAACTTGAAAAACAGGTGCAAACGGTTTCGTATCATGTAGGTCTACGGTGTACCTCTAAAAATCCACTTGCGCATGGGAGACGGAGCTCCAAACAAATTAAAGCAATAGTATAAGAACGTTGTCAACGAAGAAGAAATATCCTTAATTATTTATTGTATCATCAACTCAATTGGTAACGAGAGAGTACGAAGAAGCAGCAGCTAGCGTCCAATTCTTTAGCGTCGAAAGAGATAAAAATGTAAAAAACCATAGCGATTCCGAACAAGATGGGCACGTGCAATGTTTAAGTTATTAAAGGAGAGCCAGTGGATTAGAACAAATCAATGGGTATGATTTGGTGTCAAAATTTGACGTCATTTGATCTTATCTCTATATCTCTATATATATATAAAGGGGATATGGGATAATAACTGATTTTGGTGTCATATTTTGTTTTCATTTTTACCCTTTAATAATTAAAAATTTAAATTTATTTAAAAGTATGTGATAATTAACTATAAAAAAATATTTATTTAAAAAAAAGCTGTAAAAAAAAACTGTGGTGGTGCAGACACTACGTGTCTGCTCCCCACTAGTATATACTTCATCCGGTTCAAAACTTTGGTAGTTTAAGGATTTGGTACACATATTAAGAAATATTTAAGTGAGTAAATTTTAGATTATAATACTCTTATGTATTATTTTATAAATTTCTATTTTTTTGTATTCAATTATTATTAATTATTAACTTCATTGGAAACACCATTATGCACAATGCCAATAACTAATAGTCACTTCTAGGTGGAGTACATTGCATATGCATTCCTTTATGACTCAGGGTATAGTTTCATTAATTATGAGTTGGTGAGAGAATATCTTTAATATGAGAGTAATACCAACAAGAATTAATTGTCCATCATAATTTTTTTAGTAAAAAAATAATTTCATTAATTTATTTTTTTAACTAATACTAAGGGTATAGTTGAAAAAAAATAGTAAATTATATATTGAAAAACTAAAACTACCAAAGTTTTAAACCAAATGAAGTATATAATATCCCAAGTGAAAGAACATAAAACAAAAAATTTTGTTTCGCATAAAAAATTATTATGATTATTGATGAGATTCTTTAACCACACGCAGGACCTAAAACAAAAATGAGATAAAGCTAAACAGCAATAATATAGTGGGGGATTGAATGCAGTCATACCCGTTAAAGTTTGTAATTTATGTAAAATAAACATGAGTGAATAATGATCGTCAATGCTATACCCCCTTTTTTTTGTTGAGGAAATGCTATACCCTTATTTAAGAACTGTATAGTTATTGCCGCATTGGCTAGGCAACATTAATGACTATAAATTGCAATAAAAATTTAGCTTTTTTATCTTTTCAGTTTTTTATATTGTGATTCGATTTTTACAATTTATATTAGATTGGATTAGTTTTGTTATGGTCTCCTTGCAGTATTGCCCTGTTGAGTTGAACCCATTGTTTTTTTCTGATGCAATTGGGATGGTGCACTTGAGGCCTTAGTTCCTTTTTTCCTGCTGTGGTTTTTGTTTTATTTCTGTAAGATAAAAAAAGATTGGATTAGTTTATCACTTAGGCCCCTTTTGGGATGGTTTTTGATTTTATGTTTTGAAATTTTTAAAAATTAAATCTAGTTTCAGTTTTGAGTTTTAGCTCTAAGTTTTGAGTTTTAGTTTTTTTTTTTAAATTTAGTCACTCTCTTTGCATCGCCTCACTATGAATGGTGAAGGTACGAGAGGGGTGACACTAGGGGTGGCAAAACGGGTTGGACCCGACATATCGGCCCTGCCTAACTTGCTTTTGGCGGGCCAGGTTATATTTTCAACCCGTGGCTCGCTTTGGCCCCACAACGCGACGGCCGACAGCGAGCTGACCCGCTGGGTCAATTAATTTATTTTTCAATTTTAAAATGTTTTATACTATTTTTTAATCTTTTCGCAGGCTTGGGCGGGCCAACCTGCTGGCCCACAAACCCGCCCTTAAACGGGATGGGCTGTGTTTTTGGCTCACTTTCCTCGGCGGGACAGAGACGGGCAAAAAATGGACAGGGGCAGAATGACCCCTTTTGCCATCCCTAGATGGCATGAGAGGATGCTGAAGGGACACGAGTAGAGCTGGGTATGTAAGTCTTGGCCCACGGATGACCCATTTAACCAGTAGCCCGCACGAGCTACAGGTTACTTAAGCATAGGCCTGTTTAAATCTGGGTTTTTTAGCCCGATTAATTTAACCCACAGGCTAGGTGGGTTTGGTCCAATGGTTGGCGAATTGGGCCGCGAGCCAATTATTTTTTTAAAATCCAAATTTTTAATTAAATTTTAAAGTATTAATGTGTATTTTATTTTTTACAAAACAATTTTTTTATTCTTTAGTAGGCCCATGGGCTGACCCATTTAGCCTTGTGGACTATGTGAGTTAGATGCGGGCCACAACATATAAACCCATTTATTTCGCAGTCGGGGTTGGCCTGGTCTGTTTACATGCGAGCCAATGCAGATCGGATTGCCCACATACCCCACCCCTAAACACGAGAGAACGAGAGTATTTGACGTTTAAAACTGAAACAAGAATCATAAAATCTATTTTTATAGTTTTGAGATTTAAGTGAAAAACTGTTTTAAAATTAAGTAAAAAACTAATTCAACTCCATTTTACCCAAACAAATTTTGTTTTCAAATTTAACTTTTAAAACAAAAAATCAAAAACTTGAAATCACCCGAAACGGCCCCTAAATTAGTGACAAATGTTTGGTACACCTCAAAACTGAAAACATAATGTATTAATGTTTGTAATTTTTAGTGACAAATTAACTTTGATTAGATAATATTTAGCGTCCTTTTTCAAAAAAAACAAAAGTTGATTTGATTAAAAACACTTTTAATCAGGTTAAGTTAAATTTAATTTAAATATATAATTAAATTAATAATAAATAGAAATAAAAAATGATAAGATTAAATTAAATGACTTTCCCTTTAAGATTAATTCTATGTTCCTAACTAATATGCTGTTTTTACTTAAATTGCGTCAATACTGATACAATTCACAATTTTTTTTTGACAAAGATACAATTGATTCACAAAAGGGACCTCGTCATTGGGCTTTTATATTATACTTTATCCTCTACAGTAATGTCGTATTGGGCACTAAGCATTATTGTCGAGTCTAAAAAAATAATAACCCAGCAAAAGAACCATGAATCCATTATCCACATGAACCCAAAGGGACAAATAGGGGAAATTACCGATGAAATTTGAGGTCAGTGTCGCCACAAGAAAAATAAAAATCCCCCCAATTCAGTTGCGTGCCTGATTCGAGTAATGTTATTATTATGTGCCCAAAGTCAGGTTAGGCCCGTGTAGTAGCAGCGAAGACGTTAGCGCACAGTGTTGGTATACATTTTACCACACACAACAACAACAACAACAACAACGCCATTTTTTCCTTCCAAACCCAAAAGAACAAAAAAATAAAAAAACACCAAAACCCCACCAGGGCCATGAACTCTGAAGATTTTCGCCAACCAAAATCCACAAGCTCTTAACCACAACAAGAACATGAAAAATATAAGTTGTAGAAGATGTTAAGTAAGTAATAATCCATATTATGAAAAAAAAAACCTAATGGTCCGTTTTAATTTTCCCTTTTAAAAAATATTTGATTTATATATATTTTTAAAATAAATTAATTAAGGGATTGGATTTGAAGAGGTGTGAGAAGGAGGCAAGAAGAAGAGAGGAGCAGTTTATGGTTAAAACTTGAACCATCGTCTTTTATTTTTTTTTTCTTTTCTCATATTCATATGGAAAACCACCCGAACCAAAACCCAGACCCAAACCTAGAAGAGAAGCACCACCGCCACCACCACCACCAGGGTTGGGGCACGTGGGAGGAGCTCTTGCTAGCGAGCGCCGTCAACCGCCATGGGTTCAAGGACTGGGACGCCGTCGCCATGGAGGTTCAGTCCCGAACCACCCGCCCTCACCTCCTCGCCACCGCGCGCCACTGCGAGCAGAAATTTCACGATCTCGTCCGCCGATTCGCCGACCAATGCAACGACCACCTCCCGCCGCCGCGCCAGAACGGCGACTCCGACTCCGATCACGTCCCCTGGCTCGACGAATTGCGCAAACAACGCGTCGCCGAGCTCCGGCGAGAGGTCCAACGCCGCGACGTCTCCATTCTGTAAATCTCTCTCTCTCTATTTCCCTTTCTCTCTCCTCGTAGAAATTTCGAATAATTTATTTTATTTTTATTTTTATTTCTTTTTTAGATCTAATTTTAGTTTTTTTTTTCTTCCTTCAAGGTCGTTGCAGTTGCAGGTGAAGAAGTTAGAGGAAGAGAAAGTGAAAGAGAATGACGGAAAAGAAGAAAAGAAACCAGATCTGGCGGTTTCCGGTGAGAAGCGACCGGAAAAGGACAAAACCGGCGGAGAACTTGAAGAGTCTGGACCGGGGAGTTCCGAACCGGAGATTCGCCGGCTCGATGAGAGTACCACTAACAACACTGATAAGCTGTTACCAACAACTGGTGACGAATCAGACCGGGAGAACCAGTCGGTTAACGAGTCCAACTCAACCGGTTCGAGAGCGAAAACCGGTGATGGTGACGTAAAGTTAGGGACCGGTCCGTTACCGGTTCATACCGGTCCGAAAGAACCGGAACCGGCTGGGAGGAAGAGAAAGCCGACGGGGGAGGAATCGAATAACGGAAGTTATGATAACGAGGGTACTAAGGTGCTGACGTGTGAGTCGGTGCCTCCGAGTGAGGAAGAGAGGAAGGTGGTGGAGGGGGACGACTCGTCCGAGTTGCAGGACTCGGTGACTCACTCGGGGGAGGGAGGGACGAGGGAGAGCAGCGAGGTGCAGAGCTCCGCGAGCCTTACGAGGAAGAGGAAGGTGCGGCGGAGGAAGGAGGTTTCCGGCGGAGAGGTGGCGCCGGAGAACGACGATGCGGTGGTGATGAAATCAGAACCGTTGGTTGGCGTGTTGGAGATGATCAAAGGACATGAAAACTTCTCATTCTTCGAGCGCCGTCTTGAGAGCCAGGTATGGTTTTCCCATCCAACTCCTTTTTGCGTGGACAAAACTGGTATTTCACGCTTTTTCAAACATTTGAATAATAATAATAATAATAATAATAATAATCTTTTACCTTTTTTTAATAAAAAACTTCACTATACACGTCAAAATTATGGAAAATAACAATAACAATGTTCATATATCTCCTCTGCTTATGTGTCCTTTAAAGTAAAACTAAGGAGAGGTTAATGTAATTTCCTCACCAAATAAGGGTAATAAAAATTTGTTAGAAGAACAGAGGGGGTGTGTGCGCATTCATTATTATTATTATGGTTGTATTTTAAAATAATTAAAAACACGAAACGGATAAAGTTTTTAAAATAAAACTTAAACAAAATATAATTACAAGTAAGAATTGGAGGATACGATCCTAAACCAGACTGTCCAATAAAAGGGGACCACTTTTCGAAATGAATTGATTTTCTATGGGCACGATGCTTGTGAACCCAATGGAGGAGTAAAATCATGCTAAAAGGATCAATTTTTTTAAATTATAAGAAAAAACAGTAGCAGTTTCAACTTCAAGGGTCCAATCCAAGGGTTGTATATTTGATTGTATTTTTCTACTACTGAAAATGCTTGGTATATTGAAGGTCGATATTATTAAATATCTCAAAAAGATTACTTTTCAAAAATCTTTCTTTATAACATTTTGTTACGCATATATAAATATTCAATCTAACGTGTCTTGATTTTTCAAATGCAAACCAACCAATTTTACGCAATTTTCCCTTTCGAAGAAAATTATTTTATTTTATTTTCCCCTAATTTTTGGGGAAAAAATGAGAAATTATTAAGGTTTAGCTGAGCACATGCATCTTCTGAGCCCAGGATTGGGTGCATCTCCATGCAACGTGCTTAGAGATGATTTCAGGCCAAATCATTCTTAAGCCCATGGGCTGGTTTAGTTTTGGGCTATATCCAAATTCACCACGACCCAATATATTCGACGTGACACAGCTTTTATTTTATTATAGTACACTTATTTTTCACCAAAAACAAATTGTTGACCAAAAAACTGGACCAATTTTTTTTTTATAGTACACTTATTGACCCGGACCCCCCAAAAAATATTATGATACTATTGTTTTTTCTTTCTTCCCTATTCTTGCGCCCATGCTTCACGGCGGTGACGTGTTTGGCCACAAGTCGCAATCATCCAACTGTGTCTTATCTGAATATTAAAGTTGAATACTTATTATTTTTGAAAGTAGATTTATTTGTTATATTATTATCGTGTGAACGTTACCTTATTTTTTTCCTTTAAAAAGTGTAAGTTATCTTTTCTTTAAATACGTGTTTTGATTTTTTTAATTTTTGAATCTTTCTTTTAGTATTAATAATTATATATTTGGTTAATTTTATAAATAAAATTTGATAGATGAAAAGAGAGAAATACATGCCTTTTAGATATTTGTGTATTTACTATAATTGTATAAAAATAAATAGTAACAATGTAAAAAATCAGTAGTTTTTTTTAATGTTCTTAGTCTAATCGAAAATGTGGATTAGGCGGGAACGGTATGGTATTGTGGGCTGTATGTAGAGCTGTCAAAATGAGATGTGGCTTGCGAGCCAGTTCGGCTCGTGAGTTAAAAGGGTTACTAAATAGCTAACTCGTTTAATCCCGGGCCGATTTGGCTCGGCTCATTTAACCTGCGAGCTGAAGAGGGTCAGCTCGGCTCATGACGAGCTGGCTCGCGAGCCACGCGAAAAATAAAAATAATCATTTTAAATATTTTTTAGTTTTTTTTTATTTTTTTGCATTTTAAATATTTTTTTAGTTTTTTTTTTATTTTTTAAATATTTTTTTAGTTTTTTTTTTAAATATTTTTTTAATTTTTTTAATCATTTTAAATATATTTTTTATTGATTCAGCCCGTGAGCCAGCTCGCGTAATCCGCGAGCCCATGGTGGACCGAGCTGAGCTGTGTATTTTTTGGTCCTTAAAAAATTTGAGTCAGCTCGGTTCGACTCGTTTACCTCTTAGCTCGTGGCGAGCCACACGAGCTTGCTTGTTTTGACAGCTCTAGCTCTATGTTGTTAATGCTCCAATTTAATAATAGGAAAATAAAATCAGAACGATAGTGGAATTTTTGAAAGAAAAAAAAAGAACGATAGTGGAATTACGAATGGTCCCGATCCTTTTTTTTGACTCTTTCCTTCTTTGTTCCTTTGCTCGTCCTTTTTCTCGTTAAACTAACAAAAAGGGAGGTCTTAGATGGTGCCCTTTTGGTATGGTTGGTTATATCCATAGAATATATAATTCATCCCTGAAATTAGTCAAAAAAAATGTAAACAAATATATTTTATCAACGTTGCTGTTCTTTTATTTTATTCAGAGAATATGTCAGATGCTCAAATTCCATGGGTCGAATAGATTCATACTGAACTGTAAATTTGTTTGAAGAATAATAATTTCAAAACGCCGCATGATTTTTCAGATTAAAAGCTACCTGCCTTTATGATAATTTAATGATAAGTGATAAAATTCGATATCGTGTAAAGATTTTATAATGGTCTCTCTTTATGAAATATTAAATAAATAAATTAATTAATTAATTAAATAACTAAATCTTTTCAAAATTTATAAATATTTATAACAAGAGAAATATTAAAAATTTATGATATCAGGTAAAAATTTGACGTGCGATAGGGATGATTTACATGATAGGTAAGTTTATGGATTTATGACATTTATTTAGTAAACTGATTTGTTTTGGTCTCTTTGTGGCAGCAGGATTCGGATAGATACAAAGACATTGTGAGACAGCACATGGACTTTGAAATCATCCAATTGAGACTCCAAAAGGGTTGCTATTCTTCATGCACCCGCGCATTCTTCCGTGACCTCCTCCTCCTCTTCACCAATGCCACTGTGTTCTTCCCCCATGACTCTGCGGAATCACGGGCGGCGCAGCGGCTGCACCGCCTCGTCGTGGCCGAGATGAGAAGCCACGGCCAAGCACAATCCGACCCTATCATCCCCCAGAAGAACGGTTCACTCCCTCCAAACGCAGCACCACTAGCCAAACCAGAATCTCTCCTCTCCAAGCACAAAGCCTCTGCCCCTATATTGGTTTGCCGCAAACGCAGTTCAATCTCAGCCAAACCTTCCTCAGCAGCCACCTTTGGCCAAAAGGGTGACCAACAACAACCCATCATCAATGACAACAAGAAGGAAAGGACGCCTTCTGATGCCAAACAACCCTTGAAACCTTCTTGTTCTGAGACAGACGAAGAGGAGCCTCCCAAGGCCAAGGAAAAACCTGTCACTGGAGTGAGAAGCTTGAGGAGAAGCAACAAGAACCTAAACAACACCAACCCTGGAAGCAACAAGAAACTACCCTCTAACTCCACTCCCAAAGCAGGGTCCTCGGCAAACAAACCAGCCGAGAACCCGAAATCGGAGAAGAACAAAGCAGAGGTGGTGGTGCCAGACAAGAAGAGGAATGCTGCCGCGGATTTCTTGAAGAGGATAAAGCGAAACGCTTCAGTGGAGGCACAGGCACTGAGGAGTGGTGGAGGTGGAGGAGGGGGTAGTAGTAGCAGCAGCAGGGGTGGTGGAGGTGGTGGTGGTGTGAAAGAGCAGAAGAAAGTGGTGAATAGTGGAAAGGGGGAGAAAGGGAAAGAAAGGGCTTCAACTAGGCATAATAACGGTGGAGGAGAGTCAGGGGATAAGAGGAATAGTAATAAGAATGTTGAGAACAACAACTCTCAGTCGAAGAGGAGTGTTGGAAGACCTCCAAAGAAAGCAGCAGAAACCAGTACAGTTAGTGCAAAGCGTGGGAGGGAAAGTAGTGCTAGTGCTGGCAAGGATAATAATAATAATAAGCGACCTAAGAAACGTTCTAAGAAATGATGATTTTTAAGTTTCATATAGTTAGTTTTAGTCCTTTTTTCCCTCACCCCTGTATATTATTATTATTATTATTATTATTGTCAAAGCATGTGATCCTTCCTTTCTTTTATACTGCTAAGCTAATTTATTGATCAGCTGTAGCCTGTAGTCGGTCAGTTCCCAGGTAAATGTAACAAACAGTGTTTTTTCATTTGGGGCCAAACCATTGTAACAACATTGTCCTATTTGCGGGCTGTTTTTCTTGATTTTTGCTTTAACAGGAAAGCATAGCCAGTACTTATGCTCGTTGGTCACTTGCTCTGGTTATTTTTTATTTTCTTTCTCTTTTATTTTTTTTATTACTTTTAAGATGTTCATATAGATGATCATCAACTAAGGGAGTTCAGTTTCTTAAAATACATCTTTCTCTATTTATTTTTTTTTGAACGAAAGGTCTCAATATTATTTGTAATGCTTAGTTACATAGGGAGATTACAATTTATTTATTTTATATACAGGCTACATCTAACCTAATTAAAGGAATTATAAAAGAATAATATTTAATGGAAAATGTACGGATCAAATCTAATCAAATTCATCCAAATTACAGGAAACTATCAGATCAGGGTTATGAAGTTTTTTTTACCTAAATCAATCGAAGAATGAGTTTAGATTTATTTTCAATTCAATGATTCTTATTATATCAGCAAAGGCTTTGGTCAAATAGCCATAATTATAATTTATTTAATATGAAAATTTAATATAAGTGTCAAAAACAATACATGTGACAAGCCACTAAAATTGGATTAGTGGTGAGGGGTTTGGATAATAAGCATAAGGTCATATGTTCAAACCTCTGCATCATTGTACAATAAAAAACATATGACATCTTAAGAAACAAAAGAACTAAAATTTATAATATAGTTGTGAATTTATTTTCAATCAAACATTTTTTTTATTAAATCCCGATTGATTCTGACTTGTTATAGATTGATTACCCATAAATAATATATGAGAATGATTAAATTACATCGATGTAACACTTTTGACAATATTATACCGTTAATAACTTTTTACCAGATAATTATATTCTAAAACTCACCGTTGGATTAAAAGTTACTATCACATAAATCATTTATATAAAATTTTACATCAATATAAAATCATTTGATATATTATTGAGATACGTCAAGATTCATACATTTTAAAGATTCATACATTCATACATTTTGGCCGGTCGGATAGGGAACTGGACCCCTCCAGTCCAGACAACCTCCAAAACCAGACCAGTAAAGAATCGGTCAAAAACCGAAAAAATTGGTCAAAAATCGACCAAAAACTGGTTTGAACCGGTTTAGTCTCTCTTTTTTTTATTTCTTTAAAAAAAATTGTCATTTTTTTTAAAGAAATAGATATCACTTTCTTCAATTATTTATAATTTTAAATATTTTATGTTATGAATTATGACATTTTGTATTAAGTTTAATTTTTCTTTATGAAGGTATGAATTTTATGTTAACTTTTACTCAATATTGTATTATATATTATATTAAAAATCAAAATAATATTATTTAATTATAACCCGGTCGAACCTCTGAACCTTGAACCCCTTCCCTCCCCGGTTCAATGACCGGTCTGATTCTCACTACCTTGATTTTTTGCCTCAGAGAGAAATAATATTTGTTCTGGATGAGTGCATATCTGTTTTTGAGGGGCCTGAGGAGTATTTATACCTTAGTTTTCAGAAGGGAACGGTTGCAATGGCTTCCGTGTTTTAGGAAGCGGTTTGAAGGCATATGTCGCACATGCAAACCCTAGTCAAATGGACTTTGGATCTGCTTTAGGGGAATTGGTAAATACACTCTAGTTTTTTGCCATACACCCCATATTTATTCAGGAAATTACTATTATACCCTCATTGTATGAGTTTTTTTTTTATTTCGCTTCTTTTCCGGAAACTGGCCATACACCCCCAGTTTTCGGAATACAGATTTGTATTCCGGAAACTGGAGTTTCCGGAATACAAATTGTATGGAAACTGGAGTTTGCAAATTTGCTTACATTCCGGAAACTGGATTTTCCTGGAGTTTCCGGAATGTAAATTTTTCCTGGAGTTTCCGGAATACAAAAATACATTCCGGAAACTGGATTTTTCTGGAGTTTCCGGAATGTAAATTTTTCCTGGAGTTTCCGGAATGCAAAAATGTATTCCGGAAACTCAGTTTCCGGTAACAACGCAAAATTGAAAAAAAAATTAAACAAATCAATGAGTGTATAATGGTATTTTCCTTTTTAAATGTGGGGTGTATGTCCAAAAAAATTGGTGTATTTACCAATTCCCCACTTTAGGCTGTGGAATATTGGGCCACGATTGAGCCCAAATCCAGTTCGAAACACTTTGTATCTCAAATCTATTCATCCAAACTTTGAAGAAAACTTGCTTTATCTGTGTTCCTCTGTTGATTGTTGCTTTAGTTTTTATGTCTTTTTTCACTTTGTTGTTGTTTTTCTTGTCTAGTGTTGTGTTCAATAACGTGTCCTGGTTATTATTGTTGTATTTGTTTAAACTCTATTTATGTTGTATGTTTGACCTATGTTCGGTGTTTCTCATTGTAGATGACGTATGACTAAATTTTTCCTATTTTATGAACTTGTTCATTGACAAAAAAAAAAAAACTTTAAAGAAAAAAAAATTGTATTCATCCAAACAAGTGTAAAACTGTCAAAGCCAGTTTAAAGTTGCACATATGTCATATCCATATATTTTGAGGGTCAAACGATCAAAAGCCATAGCCACATTCCACAAATCACGGGTACCCGAAAAACCGGAAGAGGCTTACGGCAATTATATTATCCATGAAGGAAAATTCCCGACAGATATGAAAAAGTTTAATTTAGTTGTTTTTATCATAGTTCTATTGTTTCTGTAATGCATTATTAAGAAAGTAACTATATGAAAAGCATTACATATGCAATAGAACAAAATTAAAGTCAACAATATGATCACACATCATTTTAAATTAAATCAGAACTGATTAATTTAGCAATAGATTAAAACGTAATACATACGTAAATTATACAACTAAACTTAAATTTTAATTACGTCAATTATTTAATTAGTTTTGGTTATTATTCATGTGAATTCTTAATCGTGTTACTGATAGCTTGCCTTTGACCAAACTAGAAAATTAGATTAGGTTAGATTAACACCTAAAAGCAATACTAGCTAAGTAAACACCATTTTAAAAGTTTTAAATAAAATATATATGATCGGATAAACAAAATATTCGACAATGATGATAATATTGTATTTCTTATTTTAGGTTGAAAAACCAAAAAAAAAAAATGAAGTGTATTGAGTAATTTCGGTGGCAGAAAAATGTTTGGTCTTATATGAACGGTGAATCACACAAATTTAAGCAAGCTATCTCCCATAGTCCCATGGATAAGGTACCTTTTTACGAATATGGTTATATCCATTATATATTTGGAGTTTCGTCATCTTTGCTTTATTTTTCTTGGCCTCTTTATGTAAAAGCTACCATTTTAGTACGGAATTTCAGAAAATCATTCTTACATAGCAATCTATAGATTCTTTTGAATGTGGATTCACTTTCGTCGTGATGACGAGAGATGGTTGCAAGTGGCCAAGTGTGCATATCATTGAACATAGTACAATAGTACATAGAACAACATATGCCAAACAACAACAGTGAAAAAAATTTCCTTATGTTTTTTTTCCTCAGTTCTATTTTGTTTAAATTTTTTATCTAACATCTTTGTTATTCAAAAGCCATATTGGACTCTTAACTAATTTGTATTGATTAAAATAAACCCATTTTAAGAAGTAAAACTCTCGACACCTATTTTGTTTAAATACTTCCTGTGTAATTTGATTATGAATATAGTTTAAGGACAAGAACAAGCAGAGTGACAAACCTTTTGAACGTGTGTCCTTGTATTTCAATTTATAGACCTAGACTAAATGTATGCATGTATGATGGTTTAGAAGCAACAAATACTATGCGA
Source organism: Glycyrrhiza uralensis (assembly GCA_030159175.1). Classification (NCBI taxonomy): domain Eukaryota; kingdom Viridiplantae; phylum Streptophyta; class Magnoliopsida; order Fabales; family Fabaceae; genus Glycyrrhiza; species Glycyrrhiza uralensis. The sequence goes on along the minus strand of BRZY01000007.1, from coordinate 29,599,496 downwards.
TAAACACGGAACAATAGTGATTTTCAAATGACACGTGAAACGAGAACAACTATTATATAGAAAATATGGAGCTTTTGGACAATGTATTCTTGGACAAACGTTGAAATGAAAAACACGGAATTTTCACACAACATTCACCCCGAGAAGCGTTGTCTGACAAATCCTTTTTTTTTAGTTAAAATCATAGAGCTTTTCGACAAACACTCTCTTGGGCAAACGTTGTTCTAATAAAAAACAGTTTTTACACATCATTCTTTCCTAGTAAGCATTTTTTGTGTTTCTCATGGATGAACGTATGTGTATTACCCTACAAACTAGAATTCTCTATTCAAGAGTTATAAGGAATGATAAATACTCTCACAAGAGATCTTCTCATATCTCTTATAGACTCGCAAGTCACATTTTTTTCTCCTTGGCTATATGAACCCCCCTTGGCTTGGGATATCTCTTCTCTTCACAAGTACTTCTATTAATATTTTAGTGGTGGTGAATAACTTCAAAATGACTTCTTGAATAAGCACCAAATAATTGCTTCTTACATTTTCAAGAGTCATTCCTTTGGAAATTGCCACACACATACCAATAGCCATCACCTTCCCACTATTTATCAAGTTATTGTGCATATATAGGAATCCCAAATTTGGATAATTCTAATAATTTGGATATTTATAATTGAAATTCCCAACACCTACTTACCAACTTTTATCTTTCTTTTAATTTATACTAATATAAAAAAATAAGTGGCTGATATCAGTTAAAAAGAATGTAGTATCAATTTTTTTTTTGGGGAAATAATACCAGAATTTAACCTAAAATGAATATATACTTGGTATTGATTTTAAAAAACACGTAATACTTTCCTTTCTAGAAAAGAACACACACACCCAAGTGCGCCTAAAAACAACAAAAGAATTCTAATCTGGCCAGACACCGTACAGATTCTTCCCATTAAAAATCACATTCTTTCATTACATGTGTTTGTTGTTTGTTTGTCTTCAGTTGGAATAAAATAGAGATTAGAATTGGACTGTTTCAAAACTCAGTGGCTCATAAGCCAAGTCATCTCATCTCCACCATATCATAAAATAAAGAGAGAGAAAAAATTCTCCGTACACCAAAGCAAAGTTTTGTAATCTTCTGTTTGTGTCGTCTAACACATGGCGAATGCTTATAAAAATTAGAGTTCAGTGAGTACTTACATTTCTAAAGCTTTGAGCATATACTTTGTTGAATCTTGTCATGATATATTCATTGCATCTATTGAATATGGATACGCGTGCATTGCATAAAACCCATATCTCAACATTCAATGGCAGGAAAGAAATACATTGCATAGTCAGAACGCAAAGACTTGATGAGGGCCACCCCAATCCCTGCTGGAAAGGTTATTTGTTATATGAGCATTTTCAACTTTAGTTCTTAGTAGGAGTCTTAGGGTGCGTTTGGGAGTTTTGGAGGGGAAGATTTGTAATTAATATTTTACCTATTTAAGTATTTAAAAAATATATAAAAACCCTCCAAAATCCTTCAAAGTCACATTTCTAATGCATTTTTTGAGTTCTTTCAAATTAGAAGATTTATGAAAATATACTAGAGGAAAAGACTTTAGAGGACTTCAAAATGTTTTCTCCATCCTTCTCCCCTATTTATACAACTAAAATATTTGAGTAAACCTTCCTCTCTTCTCCTCTCCAAACCCCCCCCCTCTCCCAAACACACCCTTAGAAATAAGAACTAGTTCTTATCAGTTCTACCACCAGAGAAGTCTGAGTTAGCAGTCACATGTAGAACCAGTTCTTATAGAATTCTTTACAAAATCAAAAAGATTTTGCACCATAAAAGTATAAAGATATGGTTCACTTGTGAGACCTATTTTTTTTTTTTGGTCATCTTGTGAGACCTATTTTGAATTCTTAAAAGGTTATTCCATTAGAGTGAAAAAGTAATGAAGTTCTTAAAAACTGTTGCATCCTAGAACCCATCAAAAGTGAGTTAAGCAACTCCACTTTGGATTCATCATTGGAGATGCTTTTAATATCCGTGGCGCATTTGATACTACATAAGAAGAAAATGAGATTCTAAAATCGGATATAGCAGTGAACGGATTTAACAGTTGTTCTATTTACCTCATTTTTTCAGAAAAATATTAACCACACAACACAATCTCTATTCCCACGTGATTTTCATGAGCCTCACTAAAAAAAGAGTGAACCAACATTTTTAGTAAGACCCACCTTAAATTTACAGTATTGATAAAATAAAAAAGGTGTTGCTATCATTTTTTTTAATGAAAGAGTGGAGCCATAATTTGACGCAACAAATACAGGAATTTATACAACTATCATACGTTTTATACAAGCAAGCATCAGCTGATCCTATGTCAATTCTTAACCTCAATAAATAATTATTACCAAACTACATGATTGTCATCCTACTTGAATGACTAATGCACAAGCCACAAGCCTAGAGAGCTCTATCATCATCTGTCAGGGAAATTATCTTTTATGATATATATAATAATACAAGAGAAGAAATCCACTCTTTCTAATGAGTTTGCTGCCAAAATGCCTCATTTGTCCCCATCATTGTACAACGTTGATCTTCCATCATTCTCGGTCCATTGCTTGAGCATGTGAGAAACGTTGGCCACCCCCATCTGTAGAAACAAAAAGAAAGGTTATACAAAGAGTCAACCGTTATATTGAATAGCACAACGAACCGAGGAACACCACCTATAAATTTATTAATATTCACATGGTAATTTCCACATGTGTAAAATGTATTCTTATCATTTCATGCTTTAATGATAAGAAATCCAGTGCTGAACCAATGCAAATTATAATTTAACAGACACACTCAACACCTGAACAAAGTCCACGGCATTCTAATTTTTAATTTAGAGGACTACTTGTGAAAGGACAAATGTCAGATGGTACTGCAATAGTGCAATTAGGCATGAAAACTGGGAAGTACCACTTTCTCCATCAGAAAGATCTGCAAGTCTTGCAATTGCGTCAATTAGAGCTTGCTCATGATCCTGCATTTAATTCATTATTTATTATTTGTACATACACCATTTGCAAGAAAATAAAATAAATCAGTGGCTAGCAGTAAAAGAAATGACAGACTGAGATGTAAAAATTGTCCCTTACCTTCAATATTTTCTTGGCTTTCTCAATTTCAAGTGCATCGGGATTATTTGCACCGAATACTCTTTCCACCTGTCAAGTTCACCACAGGTCTGAATATTTTCCACATAAAGATCAAACAATATCAATCAAAGAGTATTCTGATGGAACTGTTTTCAGTTACCTCCTTGACTAGTGTGTCTGTGTGAAGTATTTGTATATCATCTGGAGCCTTCTTTCTTATTCCATTCTGTGATGGCAAGAAATCTTTTCTGGATTGCCCCTTTGTGGCTCCCCTACCTCTTCCAGCTCCCGAAACACTATCACGTCCTACAGGCCTATTCATCCCATGACCAGATCCGCCAAAACCCCCACGATGATTGATTCCAGGATCCTCACCTACCCACTGAATATCTTCAGGAGAGATCTGCAGTTACAATACTGTATCTAATTAGCTACTAACAAATGCTAGGCATATCAAGCAAATGGAAAATCCATATTCTAAATATTGTTGAACATTCAAAATACATAGGAAGAGCAGTGCTTCAATCTTGTGAAAATCAAATAACCACCCAAATTAAGGGTTTAGGGAAAGTTTAAACAAGTTAAAATTTTGTTTGTTCTATTACATATTTTTTAATAAGGTACCAGATTCTGCAGTCATCAGATTTGATGTGTAATACCACATTATATACTCATTCCTAGATGAAAATAGCTAAACAAAGGAAGAGTAAGCCAGTTTGAATTCTCAATTCAGTGCTGCAAATGAAAAGGTTGAAACATATGCCACACGAGATCATTAACTGTCTTTATGAGCAAATATTTCCTCAAACCTTATTTAACCCATTAAGTAAAAATAGTTTTCCACAATAGTATAGCCAATTTCCTTATATTAAATGCCTAATAGTTTCCCGTAGAATAAACTTCAGCATTTAAAATGAGTATTTTCTAACGTTTAAATTGAGTGCCTAACTTGTGCTAAAAGTTTAGTTTTATCAAACAGAATTTAGCTCTCAATTTTATTGCCCCGGAGCATCTCCTTACCCAGTAGGTAAGAGACTAATCTCCTGGAATACAGTTAGACACCAAAGCTGGAACCCCTCCCAAAGGTACTTTTTCCATGCATATGAATCCTAGGTTTTAACCCACGACCACATGCTTATGGGATACAAGCCCTTTCCAATTGGACCAACGTGCATTGGAATCCTAACTCTCACTTTAAATACAGAAGCGAAAGCTAACAAAAATATTCCTACAAACATACTATTCTATGAAGCAAGCATATATATATGGAAGCATAAATACACCATATTTACTACAGCAATACAAAGTTTTCACATAATTGTAGGATACAATACTGTTAGTACACATCAGTACAAATTAAATAAGAAAAGTTAAAATAGGAAAAAAATAGTTGATAACTAAAAAAACATCAGTTATTAGTAGAGCATATTATTTAAAAACAAAAAAAGGAATTAGTTATTGGTTGAGCATATTATAAAATTAGAATATCATATTCTTAAAATTAATTTGGTAGTATATTATATTATTTAAAAATTGAAAATTTTCAAGAAAATTTTATTGTAATTAAATGACTGGCTTTATATGCAAGGGCTGATGGCTAGTGGGAAGAAATTTTGAAAAAAATAAAAACACTCAGCTTGTCACTTGGAAAACTATGCACTTCAATTGGGACATTATATTTCCACAATTTTCATTGCCCTTAAGTGCCTGCTTCTTCTCTCTTTGGAGAAAGTTTCTCCATCTCAATGTAAAAGAGAGATACATAGCCAGTAACAACTGAAAAAGACCATGGGGAAGAAGCTCTAGTTTGAACATTTTCTCCACCATCAATTATTCTATTTTACTTGATGTTGAAACATCTAATGCTCATTTTCTTCTCTTCAATTCACCGCAATGTAACATCTTATTTGTCTGATTGTTTAACACTTGCAGAAAACAAGTTCTATGTGCCAGGCAAGAATATCGAAGCCAAATCCAGATAACATAAGCCAGAGCCAATATTTAAAAAATATTATTGACATATCATACATGTTTGTTGTTGAATATGGCAGCTAACGATGTATCCAGGACTGATATATACAAATGAAATTGCTAGACATTTCAAGTTCAACAATGGTGGATATGGTCCCCAAATAATAGATCTCTTAACAAACTCCATATTCCTTTTTTTTTTTTAAAAATCCTATTTTTCCTTAGTATTAACGTGCAGCCAAAGGCATTAAAACCTCTTCAGAACTCTAGCCAAAGATATTAAATTAAAAACCATTTTCAATCTTTTTAGATATTCTAAAATCCAAAAAGTAAACTACTACATAACATGGATTTATTTAAATTCCTAAATAATACTATAGATTATTTTAGCAATGTTAGATTATTTGTTTCTAGAAATATCAAATATTCATTATAGTTAAATCTTCTTTCATTGATAAAATAAACTTTTGCTGCCACATACATGCAAAATCACTTTTAGGGTTCATGAGAAGACAAGAAATCTTTTTCTAAAGTGACATGGAACATTGTCGGCACTCCGTTTTTTTCCAAAGGGTGGTGGTGTGGGGAGTGGGACAGGAAGTCAAAAGAACATGAACGTCTCCCTGTTCTCTTTCTGTTTCTTTGCCATTTCAAGTTTCTTAAATCAGTCCAATCATTTTACAACCATGGTTTTACAATGATAAATTATTGCCAGTGGATTAAACATAACAAAGCACACAAGAATTTCACTGCAGTAATCAGTATCAGATATACCTCTGACAGATTAACCCATTCCCATGTTTCATTTGCACTCCCCATGTCATAGACCAGATTGTGTCGACCCTGAAAAGTTGTAGTAGAAGTAAACATGTCAGCTATAAACTAACTGACAAACAAATCTTTAATAAATTGGGGGGCTGCAAGTACATCAGCTGGATTGTAGTCAGTGATAACCGCTTCATAGAAGTTATTGTCATCAGGCCATCTTGTTCGTACTCTCCTACCAATCAGCGAATCAAATGATGGTCCCTCAGCAAGCTCACCTGTCACAGTACCAGAAGTAACTCTATTAGGTACTTGATTCCTTCCCCCTGGTCCCGATGAAGGGTATTGCTTTATTGAAGATGCACCCGGCGGTAATACTTGGCCCTGCAAATAAAAGAACCAGAAAACACAATAATATTGCTGATGTATTTTTACTTAGTGGCAAATAATTTTTTATCGACAGCTGCGAAGGGGATAAAACCAAGATCAGTGAAGATAAACAAAGAAAACAAGAGCAATGCAAATGGACTTCAACGTTTACTTACAGGTTTCTGCTTCTTGCCCTTAGAACCAGGAACAGATCCACGCTTTCCAACAGAAGAAGATGGCTGGTGGGGTGCAGCCACAGGTTGATGGTGAAATGGAGGAGAAGGCCTACCAAAAGATTGTGATGGTACAGATGGTGTTATCTTCTGCTTCTTACGAGATGCAGAGACTGTGGGACTTGGAACTGAATCATGAATAGCTTGTCCAGTACCCAGCATACCAGGCTGGTGGCCTCCTGTCTGTCTCCACTCCCTAAAATCAACGCCCAATAAAGTGTTGATTAACAAGATAACAATGCCTATATGGAAAAAAGTGATGACAATCTCACTTCTAAAGCATCGATAAAAAAGAAACCATGTTTTGCAATTTTATCAGACCTTATCCTTCGAATGACATCATCTGCATTAACACGACCTAGAAGTTCCCTGTGTTCCTCATTTGATAATCTTAGCTCTTTTCTTAGTTCTGTTATCAAACTTTCCTTCTCCTGAAGAAAATACATGTCATTTAGAAGTCATTTAAACCTGATCAAACAAATTCAATAGTATTAGATATTAGATAAGTGAAAACAAAATAACAAAACATACCCAGGTAATGGCATCAGCTTGAGCTTTAAAGGCTCGTAGAACTGAACTGTATGCTTCCTGCTCAAGTTGGTGAATTTGAGTTTCCATATCAATTTCACCATACATCCTGGGGTATGAAATTGAACCTGCTGCAGATCTTCCATTCCCAGCAAGACGTGCCCCTCTAGGAATTCTATTTTGATGTGTTGGTGGAAGATCATCATCAGTTCCTGCAATCATTACATCAAGTTAAAGTATGTAAGTATAATAACAAGTGAGGCTGGACCATAAATCATTGAAATATATGTCAACCAGATTTTACTAAGTGCATCAGGAGTTGCATACCAGCATTTACTAACTATACAAAGTGTGGACACAATCTACCTAACGCAATAATTAACAAGATAACAATTAACAAATACTGTAGTAAAGGTAAAAAATAATATTTCAAGGCAGCAAATTTTCAAGTGTTACTGAATGGTACAGAGAACCATTTAGCCAATATTGTGTCAATAAAGGGGGGAGTAAAAATATTAGATATTTGAGGATCTTGAATGTGTAAACACCTAAAATTTAGAAAAACTCTAAATCCCTGTAAGCAAATGGATAGACAATTCAATATGTTTCTTCCTTCTTTGAGTTTGGAAATTTTAAGAAACTATTTCCCAATCAAACTGTCAACCAGTATAGTCCAAGGCACCAGAAGCATTCAGCACCTATTGCAGTTTAGAATTTTACTGTAGAAGTTATGCTTGAGTAGTTCCCTGCTAGTGTACCGACTGGAAAAACCAGTTGATATAGTTCAAATTTTGCCCTTATAAATATAACCGGTTAGGATCAGTTTGGATTGGTTTACTAAACATAACAGAATTGTGCCCTCCCCTGGCTACCATACTGTCCATAGGAAGAAGACTTCGCTAACAAGTAAATTCACACTTTGACAACAAGACTTCACTCTAATTTCATCATTGAACAACACTGTCAATGAAATGACCAATCCTAAAGTCCCCTGTACTAATATCAAAACAAAACAGGTCATTCAAGTCACAAACCATGCACCATTTCCATTACCCATTAATCAATCATACTCTTAAGTCATTCACCCTTACATGTAATACAGAAAACAAAGAAGAAGCAAAAAAAACAACTAAGATTCCACAAACATAGCATGAAACCGCGAATTTCAGTGGTAAATGAAAATTCTCACCCTCCTCAAATCATCCAAAAAAGCTAAAAAAGAAAAAAAAACTGTCGAGCAAGAGAACAGTAGCAAAGAAAATCAATCAAAACCCTAACCCTATAATTGAAAGAGAGAACAAAAAGAAAGTTTCAAAATTTTGGTATAGAAAAGCATGAAAAAGAGTAAGGAAGAAGTTTAGAATGAAGCTCACCGCTACTATCATAGGGTTCGTAGTCCATAGCCAGTTTGCAGGGGGGGAATAGAAGTGCCCCAGATCCAGAAAAAAGTGGCACGAAAACGCACTTTCGAACCGAAAATTGAAGGCGAATGAGGAACGAGAAGTAGAGGAGCAAGCAATTATGGAAGGAACAAGGATTGAAGATGCTGAAGGAATTCGAAGGAGGAATGGAAGATTATTACTCTGTGTAGAGTAGAAGCGCCTCGATTTGTTGGGTCCGACTCGGACACTGAGTTATGGGTGCGAGCGACTCGCTTTTATTTTCTACTTTATTCCCTTCTTGTGTTTTCTTTTTTTAATTTAATCCGTTTCCTTTGTTTTTTAGTTCATGTGCTTCTCTTCTCAGTGTAACTAGAGTATGGCTAGAGTATGGCTCCGTGCGATGCACGGATGTATTATATGTAATAAATAATATTTTTTATATTGACAAAAAAGATTAATATTGTTTTTTATTTTAAAAATAATTTATATTTTAAACATAAAAAAGATGAAAGAATAAGAAGACTAATAATTTAATATTTCTATTTAAATTATAACAATAATATTAAGGAAGAATGAGCTTCCATTTACTAATGTTATGTCATACCATTTTTTCTTAAGGATTGTAACTCTTTTTTATTGCACTTTGGTACCTATATATAAATTCTTTTCAGTTTTAAAATATAAAATAGGATTAGTTAGATTTTTAAAACATCTTTATTGTTTTTAAAATTAAAATATGTTTATTTAAAAAATATAAATAATCATAATTTTAAATGAAAATTAGAAAATAAAACTTTAATATTTAGGGATTAAACTACAATAAATAAAAGTTTTCCTGCCAAAAATAAATAGTATGACATGGATTGGTTAGGTGGAATATCATTCTCCCATTGATAATCTCACATATATCAATATTTAAATATAACAAAAATAAACAACCTTAACTACATCTTTTTCGATATTATTACATTGCATATTCCCAAATTGCCAACATTATAGGCAGGAAACAAAACCTCAACTGTACCTTATTATGGTCTTGTTTGGATGCAAAAACTCTAACTTTTGACTTATGGAGAAGTTAGTCTTACTTTGCTTCTTATTTTTCTTATATATGCAAAAAAAAATGTTATTAAATAGTTATTAATAGATAGATAGGTGCTTTTGGAGAAGTTGAAAAAGATGACTTTTGAAAAATATAAAGAGCAAAAGTTAATTTCAACTTCTATGAGAAGTTGTTAGTTAAAAAACACATGCTAAAAGTACTTATGGAGAAGCTTATCCAAACTGGACCTATATATATATATATAAAGTTATATAAAGATTAGAATTAAGTAACCACATGCAAAATGCAAACAATGAAGCAATGCAATATAAAAAAATTGAGCCATAAAACAAAAATATTAATTGGATTGATGAACACCAAAAATATTAATTAAATTAGAATGTGTGCTATTTTTTTGTTAAAAAAATTAGCCCTAACATGGGTCACATACCCATAAATCAATTTAAAATAATAAAAAGAAGATAAAAGAATAAACCTATAAATGATGAAAGTAAAAAAAAATTAAAATAAAAGAAGAGATATATAGAAAAGCTTTCGCATCCTCTCGTCCGGATTGAAATCAAATTTCAAATTGTGATGGTCCAAAAAAAAACACAACAAATAATACACATGTTATATTGGTATAGATAGTTGACTTTAAAATGCCTAATGTTTCAACTTTCAATACAAATGCAAGCATGTATTAAATGAATGTGTGGAGTGAATTACAACAATTAAAATGCAATTACTTCCCCAATAACCACTGCATTGGTTATAGATATAATAGAGAAAAAAATATTTATTGCTTAAATACCAAAATTACCCCTAATTTAGGTAGAAAAACTTACTTAAGCTAAACATTACTTTATATATATAAAGATAAATAATTTTCTGCTTCTTGTTGGAATTTGAATATGTGCGTTTTCTCTTCTTTCAATAGTTTGACTTGGAAGCTTTATTAAAAAAATTGAGAATTGCGAGCCCTAATATTTTCTTTTGTAGTGGTAGTTATTGGTAGAGATGACAATGATTAGGTCTGAGTAAAATACTATATTACTTATCTCTAAACCTACAATTTAGAAAAATACTCATATTCGGACTCAGATCCACGTGGGGTAGTAACTTTGATCTTCGTACCATTACCCACCAGGTACCTAAGTAATCGTACTCATACCGTTACCTTGTACTCTATCTTTTTTTTTTGATAAACACCCTGTACTCTATCTTTGAAAAGTAAAAAATCCATTTCTCAAATGCAACATATAATTTTGTCAAAAAAAATGCAACATCTAATATTATTATGTCTAAAAATAAAGTAAATTTTACAAAAAGCATAATAATTAGTTTGAGACTTTGAGTTGTAAAGTTAACATTAATAACACAAATTATTAGATTATTTAAATTCAACATTAAAATCAGAGTCTTGAAACTGCCGCAATTGTTTATCTTTCATATGTAGATATTGTTTGGGTCCAGTAATACCAATAGAAACTACAACATTAGATTTTATTATTAAACAAAATACAAATTTATTGAATAGACAGAGTTAGCGCAACATATATTACCTTCACTATATTTATTGAATAAATATATTAGTACAACACAAATATGTCTCATGGTGAAGAAAAACAAAAAAAATATTTCTCACGGTTGCAATGTTGTAGCCCTAATTGATGGTGGGGCTGGACAAAAATGCGTGGCCCACCTGAAGCCGTAAAATCCAATCAAAAAACAAAGAGACAGACGAGTTGCTGCGAGCAAGCGGGTGAGCGGAGTTGAAAATATGGATAATAGCATGGCGATTCAGGCACATTTAAATATTTTTGTAGGTGACAAAACACGCCCAAGTGCATTTTATCTTTGAGTCTGAGACTCTTGGTTGCCAGGAACAAGCTAAGTTAGGCTTGGCTAGCCACAGTGAGACGAGAAAATTGGATGCATTGGTCTCGTTTGCATGTTTGATCCTGTTGGGTCTATCCTCTCTCACTTCCCAATCTCAATCCCCCTTTACCATTCTTTTTCATGGAATGGCCAAATCTCAAGCCGAATAAAAAAGGAAGAAAAAAATAATAATATATAATATAATTCAAAATATTTTAACATTAATTAGAAAATATTTAATAATCGGACAAAACAATAAAAAAAGCTTAGAAAATGATTGGGCCCAGAGAATTGACATGGCCCAATATGGTCCAGCCGGCTTCAACCCACCCGTGTCATCCGTTCAACCCGCACCCACCCTATCCTAAAGGCCAAATGGACGGAATTGGGTCACAAATTATTATAGTCAAGTTGAACCGGAGTGGGATATTTGTGCAGGAATTGTAATAATAATTGTAATTTTGTATCAAAAAAATAATAATTGTAATTTAATCATCGATTTAATATAGATATGTATTGTGTTGTATTTTACTTGCCATCTAAATATTTGATTTTGCAAATGTATTTTTCTTCTGTATAATATCTATAATTTATGATATTGTTAAACTTTATTTAGAGATCCTTCATTAGTAATATAAAAGTTTATAATTAACTATATTTTATGATAATTTTAAATAAAATCAAAGCTTTTATGAAATATTTTATCCCTTTCTTTAATATAGTTATTTGTGAAATTTTATTTATACAATAAAAAATTCACATGTTTTAGTCTCTACAATAGTTCCTATTACGTAATAGAAACAAAAACACTGATGTGTCACGTTAAGTTTTTGGGAGCACTCACACATAGATTCCATGTCATAGGGACAATTTGATACAAATGTCCCTATGACCCCATCTCTCCCTTTGTGCATCATTGAAAAAATGCCCCCTCAGCAACCCTAGTAGGTTACTAGGTGACTGATTGAAGAATAGCTCAAAGCTATGACTAGAGCTGTCAAAACGAGTCAGTCCGACCCACCTGGGCTTGCTTGCCACGGGTTGGGGGGAAACTGGTTGAGCCAGGCTGACTCGCTTTTTTGGTGAGCCAGGAAATACACAACCCGACTCAACCCACCACAGGCTAGTGAGTTATGCGGATTGACTCATGGACTGGCTTATGGGTTGCTCACTAAATACAAAAAAAAAATTCTAAGAAATCTAAAAAAATATTTAAAATGCTAGAAATTTTTTTTACAGAAAAACAGAAAAAAAAAATTATATGCAATGAAATCTCATTTTCTCTAATTTTTTCTAAAACAATAGACTAACACAAAATGAAACTCGATTGATACTCTTAAGACTACCAACATCCACCAACTATAATCAAATAGATTAATAGAACAACAAATTATAGATCAAACAGAATACCAATATTATTAATTTTGGTATCGGCAAAATTATTAATTATTAATTATTTTATTAATTATTACTTTTTTTATGCAAAACTATTAATTATTAATTTTTTAATTAATTATTAATTTTTTTAAGGTGGCTTGCGGGTTGACCCTCTTCAACTTGCGGGGTTAAATGGGCCGAGCCATATCGACCCGGCGTCTAGTGAGTCGGCTATTTAGCAATCCGTTTAACCCGCAAGCTGGGTTGGCTCACGGGCTAAAACCCTTTTTGACGTCTCTAGCTATGACGAAGCAGTGGTACGCCATTTCCACAATCAAGGCAAGATACGAAAGTTACTAGTGGAAATTGGTTTGCAAGCTCGAGGGTTAATGGGTCTCAAAGCAAAAACAGTACTGTTGTATCTTTGTTACAACTTACAACCTGTGATCCCAGTGAAGCAACATCTCCCCCAATCATCAATACATAATCCAATCCCTGCATTAAATTGAAAACAAATTTCAGACAAAATAACAATTTATCTAAAAGGAAAGAATACCAGTTAAAAAAAATGATGAGCACATAAAGTTAACTATTCAGGATATTCTTTAATGTTATTAAATGTAACGCCCTTTTTTCCCACAAGGAACGTCACGTGAAAAACTAAAACTTAATGCAGGAAAACGTCTTTCATAAATCAAGGTTACCAAAATTGGTGGCTAATTTTTTTTTAAAAGAATCTTATCCGAAAAGATTTCTCACATCGTATTTAGCCATCCTGAAACTCATAAGAAAAGAAACACCATACACATATACATATATCATCATGTCAATATACACAAGTCTTGCGCCCGCAAGTATAGTTTGGAACCACAACCTAGTGGCCAAAATACATCATCATGACACGAAGAAAATAAAGCGATAAAGCTAAACCTAGGAAAAACGATATATCAAAAAGTGTGTCCAATACACGACACTGAACATGTACATCCCAAACCTAGGCTGGTCGCTAACAGACACTCTACAACCTAGCACTAGACACCCCCCACCTCTGCAGGCCTAAGACGATGACGTCTCCTCGGGGTCCTCCTCAACCACAGACACCTCGAATAGTACACGATCTGGTTCGTCTCTAACCTTCCTCTTCCCTCTATCTACGTGTCCCGACGGTCCGGCAAAAGTGTCAGAAGAACAGCGCACCAAACGTCCAGAAGATGCGACGTATGGAACAGGAAGTGTCGGCCTCACGGTCTCGGGTGATGGAACTGGTGTCACCGGTGGAGCCATCCTTGGTAAGCGTGCCCTCTCCAAAACCTCTTCGGGGCCCAACACCCCTTCTCTAGTCCTAACCACGTGTCCAGACACATGGCCCATTGGGAGATGGGATCGTAAGTCCATCCCCCACCATCGGCCTCACGAGGCCGGAAGCACCCCCTCACTCAGGCTATCAGAGATCTCGAAGTGGACATCTACGCGTAACGTACATAAAATAACAAAAACACACGCAAGGGTGAATTTCTTTGCACAAGTTGAAATCCACTGAAAGGATGTATACGAAACAGAAAATACTACATAATACATTCCAAGAATATATGTATAGCTACTCTTTCGCAAATCTTTCTCTAAGATATTCATAAACCATAAGAGAGCACATCATCAAATTAAGCATACAGTCAAACACACACAAAGCACTCTAGCCTAGTGCATGTCACTTCAATATCTCTTTAATACACCGGTGCACTGCTCCATGGAGACTTCTCTTCCTCAACTTAGTAGAGCGATATGGTTATAGCATAAACCGACCATAATAAACCAATCGGTCCCCTTTTTCATGGACATGGTAACCATCGGTCCCCTTTTCCATGGACAGGTTTTACAATTATTCAGTAGAGCTACTAACACCATAACATAATAAACCAATCGGTCCCCTTTTTCATGGACATGGTAACCATCGGTCCCCTTTTCCATGGACAGGTTTTACAATTATTCGGTAGAGCAACATAATAAACCAATCGGTCCCCTTTTTCATGGACATGGTAACCATCGGTCCCCTTTTTCATGGACAGGTTTTACAATTATTCGGTAGAGCAACATAATAAACCAATCGGTCCCCTTTTTCATGGACATGGTAACCATCAGTCCCCTTTTTCATGGACAGGTTTTACAATTATTCACAATCCATCGCATAGGATTGTATGCTCTCATCATAGCATAAAGCTAGCCTGGCAAAAGCCAATATCTCAAATGCATATGACATGATATTTGCACTCACAAATAATACAATCAATGCGGTCCCTCGTCTTAGGGTTTTTCGTCGCCACGTGTTAGCTTTCATCCAACACCGTGTAATTTTATTGTTCTTAAGACTTTTATCTTCGCCACGTATTGGTTCTCTTCCAATACCGTGTAATATTATTTATTGAAAAATGTAAGTTTTATGGAAAATTCCTCTTTGAAATTAAAGTTCTTCTTTAACTTTAACTCTCTAATTCTTATTATTTTTCCTTCTCACTTCTTATTAATTATTAAAAACCACATAACTTGTTAAAATTTCATTTTGACCCCAAAACGTCCAGTTCCTGCGTCCAGTCTGCGTCCAGTCCCTGCGTCCAGTTCCTGCGTCCAGTCTGCGTCCAATTTCTGCGTCCAGTCTCTGCGTCCAGTCTCTGCGTCCAATTTCTGCGTCCAGTTCCAGCGTCCAATTTCTGCGTTCAGTCTGCGTCCAGTATGCGTCCAATTTCTGCGTCCAGTCTGCGTCCAGTCTCTGCGTCCAGTATGCGTCCAATTTCTGCGTCTAGTCTCTGCGTCCAGTTTCTGCGTCCAGTTCCAGCGTCCAATTTCTGCGTCCAGTTTCTGCGTCCAATCTCTGCGTCCAGTTTCTGCGTCCAGTTTCTGTGTCCAGTTTTCACGTTTTCTACCCCCCGAACTTTTATAACATGAGTGTTATCTTGAATCCTAATTAATTTTCTTTGTTTTCATTTGTAAAACTTTTTCATTAAAGTTTTTAACTCCTCTTACCACCCTTAGTCAAATATTTTCAAACCAATCCCAATCACATAGAATTAAATCATGTGAAACATCCAAGAATCAATATTCATCCATTTAGGCAAAAACACCACCAAGCCATAAATCAAACATACACTTAGGCATTCCAAGTCACTCCAAATCATACATATGATTTTTCCAACAACACATAGGCTTATCAAAAATTATCATGCCTCAACCAAAATCATACTTTCACTCATATACATAAATATATAAAAATACATATTACTAAAGAATGATTTCTCATTCAAACACCCAATATGAAAACTCAAGTCTTTGAGTTTTTCATGAACATACAACATACACCACACACATACACATCCTTCCCAACTTATTGAGAAAATCCCCTTACCTCTTGAAGACTTGAAAATGGGCTAACTCCAAAATCACCTTCACACCACACCAACACCAAGTGGTCTACTCAACACCTTGATGTTCCCACACTTAGAAAAATTTACTCAAATCTTGAAAGAAAATAGATCCAAGGTAGTTTCCAAGCTTGTAGGTTCCAATGGAGTGAACCTTTTTTGTGAAGCTTGGGTATGGAAAATCTCAATAAAACTCAAGCTTTTGGATGTGGAGAAAAGCTTGGAAAATGAGAGCAAATGAAGTTTTTGTAAAAACGAGGAAGATGAAGTGAATAGGAAATGAAGCATTTCTCTTCCTTTTCCTTGAAGAAGTACACGGCCATGACAAGAAGAAATGGGAGGCATGGGCTTTGATTGAGTTGGTTCACCTACTCCATTCTTTTAATTTGAAAAATTCCAATTAATTCCCATTTGACTCAATTGACTTTTGGGATATTTTTGGAGAGTGAATCAGCCCCCCTTTCTGCGCCCAAACTGACTGGAAAATTGTGGGATTAAGTCCCATCAAGTTAGGGTTTAATCGGTAGTTCGAAGCGGTAAAAACGCGTAGTTTTCGAACCCCTTTTCGATAAATATTTTTCTAAAATGAGTAAAATCATGAGAAATGAATTTTATGATTTGAATATGTCATAGAAAAATTTAGAAACCCAAAACTAAATTTT
Organism: Glycyrrhiza uralensis; assembly: GCA_030159175.1. Classification (NCBI taxonomy): domain Eukaryota; kingdom Viridiplantae; phylum Streptophyta; class Magnoliopsida; order Fabales; family Fabaceae; genus Glycyrrhiza; species Glycyrrhiza uralensis. Next base: position 29,582,724 of record BRZY01000007.1, on the reverse strand, counting down.
TGGGCTATTTTTCATGTCCCGGTTGCGCCCGGTTTACTCGTAAAGCACCAAACGCGGGTAAAATAAAGTTTTCTGAAAAATTTCCAGAAAAAATTTCTAAAAATCACAAATATTATAAGAACCACTTTTGGTTCGTTAAAAATTATTTTGGAGTAAAAATGACCTCCAGAAAAATACTGAACCCTATCCCCGCATCAGGAGAGAATGCAGTTCCCGCAAAAACTCAGTTTTGCGAACTCTACTACTCTAAACCCTTCAAAATCAAACCTAAGATATTACTATCACTATCCTCACCTCAAGATCCCAAAAATTATTAATTAATTAATTTTAATTAATTTAAAGCAAATCAAAAATCAATAAAACTATTTAAAAATTGAGGGTGTTACATTAAACATGCAACCAGAAGCATGGTACTGAATTCCACATAAATTTATAGAGCCTTTAAAACTGATAATTTTGGATTCGTTATGAAAAGGAAAATAGAAAAAAAGTATGAAAAATGAGATAGTTTTGCTAATATATTGGTGATATTCATGCCACTTAATAGAATCCATAATAACAAAGCATAAAATTTAAACTTCTCCATGAAATAGGAAAAAGCAAATTTTGAAAATTGCACAGTGAATTTCCAACATATTTGAATCATGGACACAAAAAAAAAAGCATACAGTGTGAAACACTTGAAAACTAGAATAACAAGATCGTGACTACCATTATATTGTCTTTCCTGTTCCTGGAGGGCCATAAAAAAGCATGTTTCTGAATGGTGCCTGATGTGCTTTTGTATTCGTAGTTGCACATGCCAGCTGCTCAATTCTTTCATGAAGAGAAGGATACAAAATTACATCACCAAAACCATTTCCATTTCTTGAAGCAGATTGTGGATCATTACGTCGAGACAGGGAGCTCATGGCACGAGAAAACATGCTAGCTAGACCAGGGGTATTTCCCTCAGGAAAACTCTCGGATCAATGATGGTTGACCCAATATTCTATCAACATATCCCCAAATTACCTGTGCACCTTCCCTGCATTAAGTCCGATATGAATATAAATTATGCATAGCATGCAAATGACCACAAAGCACAATTTTTCTGTGATAAGAAATAGACTGAATTAATAAGGGGAAAAACATAAAGTTGAATATCTCTAAAAAGGGATTTGCTAACGTACACCCACTTTTTGGGATTTGCCCTCTAATAATGGCAAGGCTGGGCAAAATAGTAAATGACATCTAATTACTTTATCTTCCTCATTTTTAGTATCTCATTCCAAACTCTCTAGACCCCAGCTGCCAGAGCTGTTATTCCACCAACTGCAACAACCAACTTATTTTTATCTATTAGAAGGGCTCTTAAGCCCCCTGCAAAAGATAGATCGAGTTTTCAAACTTGGGGATTGGTGTGGAGTTTGTCTAATCCGGTCAAGCAAAAATATTAATGGAGTTCATCTAACCAATTAAGCTGCAATACATCACTTAATGGGAATAGCAAGTAACAAGGAAAAAAGTAAAAAAATGATACAACCCACAAACTACGATGCCCATAAATGATGTAGAGAGAGAGAGAGAGGTGGGGCGGGAGACAACGTTTTTACCTTTTATCTTCTAATCTGTATGCAGGGCATGGGCATGAACAATGTTGGATCAAACCTGAGTAGCCAAGTGATCTACAACAGAGAAATAGCAACCTAAAAGCAAAGAACAAAAAAGAAGAAATTATCATATTAGTCTTAGTTATATGGGAGGATGCCAGTAACTAGTCAAGCACACCTGTAGCTGTAAGAAAACACAATTAAATCCATATAAGCTGCATTGAAGGAATATCATCTGAATGCTCTCCCAGCAAAGCTTTTTCTTTGAGAGTAGCTTGATAATGCTCGCCTTGGAGAGCCTAGAGTTGAATTGGTACTTGGTGAGTAGCAATCAGCAGATTTGACGGTGAAAGCTCCACCAGCCATTGTCAAGTCTGTGAAATGGAAGGGATTGGATTGGTTCCACTCTAACTCGCGGGCAGTGAGTGTGTCACAGTTCCAGATGCTGACTGATCTCAAATCATGGGGCCAATCCTCGATTGGCTGAATTTGTGGACATCTCCATAGTTTGAGTTCTATCAAGCTTGGCATGTGCTGATGCGTTTTTGGTGGCAGGGACTTGAGCTCCTCACAGTAGTCAATACTCAACAATGTAAGCTTTGGGGCTAAAAATCCTTCTGTGGGAAAGGATGCCAACTTTGGACAGTTACTTATGGACAAGGAATGCAAGGATGTAAGAATTGGAGGAGGCGTCACATTTTCGGTTACTGTAAGTGCTTTCAGATTTTTACAACTCGAAATATCCAGGGACTTGAGGTTGGGAAAGAAATCCAATGGCAAAAGCTCGAGTGAGTCACAGCTATTGTGTAAGTATAAGGATGTGAGTGACTCGTGGCGCTGATTTACACGTGTTGGAAATTTTAAGTTCCCACAGTTGTCAATGTTTATCACACGCATCGCTGAAGAAGCTGTTGGTAGTGAAGAAATGAGCTGCTCACAGTCTCTGATGACAAATAATGTCAAAGATGGAAGGTTAATGGGTAAATCCCCTGTGAGTCTGGGACAACTACTAATGTGAAGTTCTTTAAGTACTGCAAAAGCTTTGCTGGTCTCATTAGGATGCCATTTCTCCCATGCTGACATGTTCTCAATCCTAAGAGTTTCTAGGGAACTAAAGCTCTCAGTTAAAGCCGAAGAACAAGTTTCATTCCCATAAAACTCAGTCCCCACACACATCAATCCATCAAAATTTGCGATCCGTAGCTCTTTCAATGAAGGAAGTTGCCCAAGTGGGGGTAATTTACAACAATATTTGCTACCCTTGAGCTCCATAAACAGCAAGTTGCAGAAGGAAGAGTCTCCCACCCAATTTGGGAATTCTGTCCCCAGATAGTTATATATATCAAGTTCCTTCAAATTTGTATGGGGTTGTAACCTGTCCAGTATATCTTTCTCATGCTGTGAATCATCAGTATCACCATTCTCACCCCATTCCAAAATTAACTTTTCAAGAAACTCCTTTTCCTTCAACTTGGCCTTTCCAGAATCCCCATAGCTAACATGTTCAATGTTATGAATGAACAATGATCCGTGTAAATCAGACAATTCTCCCAGCTCACCAATCGAAGATCCACATTCTTTTCCTACATAAAAGTCACTCAGCTTTTGTAGGTTTCTCAATGCACTCATATGCAATGGCATCCATTTCAAACAAGTACCAGTAATGTCCAAGTAACGCAGGTTAACTAGCTTATGCATATCTACAGGAAGTTCTTGTAGATTAGAACATCCCACTAGTTTCAGAGTTTGCAAATTGTACAACTCGCCAATGCTTTTCCGCAAAATGTGCATCTTAGCCCCAGAGAGATCTAGATAGCGAAGATGTATTAATTCATTGATTGAATCAGGCAACCCCTGCAGATAGATGCCTTCCAAAGATAACACCCTTAAATACTTGAGCTTCATCAACAAGTCACATGGGATCTCATCAATAAAGCTCACAGATTTATCTACCAACCTTAGTTCGATCAAGGTTCGCAGCTTATTAGCTTTGCCAATAGCCCTCCAACGCACAGCAGGGAATTTATGTGCAATCAAATGCAGCAAGTATTGAGCACGTTCCTCCACTTCATCATAATTACCTTCTACTCTGACAGAAAATTTTCCAGATACAAATTGAGCTAAATCATTTACAAGATGATGCATTACAAAACATGACTTATTGCGTTTTGATTGCTGAAAAAACGATCTAGACACTAATTCATTAAAGGTCTCATCTCCAGCTTCTTCAATTGTCTCATGTCTTCTCAATTTTTGTAGCAAACCTTCTGCCATCCACAACAGAATCAAATTCTCTTTCTCAAATTCATAATCTTTTGGAAAAATTGAACAGTATGCAAAACATCTCTTTACATGTGACGGAAGATAATGATAACTTAATCTCAAATCCGGGAGAATGTTACTCTCATCATCTTGCAAATCTCATATCTCACTGTTGAGTACTTTATACCACTCCCGTGTATCATCTTTAGATCGCAGAAGTCCAGCAAGTGTCTTCACAGCCAAAGGCAAACCTTTGCACTTCTTAACTATTCTTTTACCAATTCTTCTTACAGTTGGATGGACATTTGAATTTGCATTTCCAAATACATGTTTTGAAAACAACATCCAAGAATCATCATCACACAGCTCTGAAAGATGATAAGGATTAACAGTCTGCATGATTGAGGCGACATGAGCAATTCGTGTAGTTACAATAACCTTACTCCCAGGCGCCCCGTACATAAATGGATTCTTCAAGGTTTCCCATCTAATATAATTTTGATTCCAGACATCATCTAAAACGAATAGAAACTTTTTCTTCAACAACCTTTTCTTCAAATCTTGTTGGAGTAAGTTCAAGTCTCCAATGCTGCAACTGCATGAAATGATCTCTTCCACAAGGGTTTTTGTATTCTTGAGAATATCAAACAGTTCAGATACATGGACCCAAGCTTTGAGATCAAATTCCTTTTGCACCCTATCATCATTGTATACAAGTTGAGCTAAGGTGGTTTTCCCAATTCCCCCCATACCGACTATGGGAATCACACTTACATTGTAGTCACCATCAGCATCATCCGAGAACAACAACTTAATTAAGGCCTCTTTATCATCATCCCTACCGCACACATCACTTGCTCCCACTACAGATGAAGTTGGTATCTTTGGTGGGATTTTGACTTCTTTAACTGTTTGCAGTTCAAGTATGTCTTTCTGTTTAATGATAAAGTCTAACCTTTGAACAATATCTTCTAGTTTCTGTTCAAGTTCTCTACCATGATGCAAATTCACAGCAGTTGAGTTGGGGTTCATTACCTCAGCGGCACTTATCTTGGCATTAGTAGTACTTATCTCATCCATTAGATCATCAGCATCAAAGACAACATCTCTAACTTCCTCAATCCACTCCTTCACGGCTCCATTTCTCATTTCCTTTTCCTCTGCATCCTTGAGCACAAGATCAACAGACAACAAGGAGAACTTCAACCTCGCCAGCAACATGCCACCTCTCTGACTCTTCTTAAAGAAGCCAACCACCGCAGGAGAAGATATCGTTCTGAGCAAGACAGCAAAACCAGCTTCCAACAAAGCTCCACCCACAACTTCCAAGGCCATGGCGTCTTCAACAAATGCAAGAGGTGAATAAGTGAACTGAAACCCCTTGTCTTGTCCTGCGCATCAAAGTTTAGTACAAATTGACAAATTGAGAGACCCAACAGAAGAACACCACTAATAAGTGACTGGAGGGCAGCTTTTTGACCGGGACAGGGCAAGTAGTGTTTTTTCAATAATAAAAAAAAATACTTAAATAAGTTTTTGGTCATTGTAAATATCTGATTTTTGATTTTAGTCTATTAAAAAAAAGTTAAACTATTTTAGTCCTTTAAATTTTTTTTTGGTTTTAGTCATTTTAGTGAATTATCACTGTATTGTGCTGATGTGGCGCTAATGTGGCATACGTATGTCCCTGTCATCACTTGACACGTCATTTAAAATTTATAAGGACCTGCTGACTAGGACTGTCTTCCTATCACGGGACAAAAATCAAAAATCACAATTTTTATAAGGTCTAACTAAACAACTTAAAATTTTTATAGGGATTAAAGTACATCAATTGAGTCCAAATTTATAAGTGCAAATTTCTCCCCCTCTCTCTTTTCCCTTCGTCCCCCACCCCCACCCCCACCCCCTCCTTCCTTTGTCCTCCACCCCCTCCTTCTCCCACCACCCCCTCCTCCACCACCACCCCCTCTTTCTCTCTCCTCCTTTCCCTCCTCCTCTCTCTTCCACCACCACCACCTCCACCACCACCCCCGCCCCCACCCACTCTCTCTCTCTCTTGTTTTCTCTCTCTCTCCCCACCACCACCACCACCCAAACTCTCTCTCTCTCTCTCTATCGTTTTTTCTCTCTCCCCACCACCACCACCACCACCCAAACACTCTCTCATTTTCTCTCTCAACTCAAGGAAAGGTATATTCATAGCATTAGAAATAGAACAACAATAAAAACACAGAGAATTCAAGAATTGCACACATCATAGCATAGCAACACAAACCAAAGTAAGAAAGAAAAAACTTCCAAGAACTTGAGAGAAAATGAGAGAGTGTTTGGGTGGTGGTGGTGGGGAGAGAGAGAAAAAACGAGAGAGAGAGAGAGAGAGAGTTTTGGTGGTGGTGGTGGGGAGAGAGAGAAAATGAGAGAGAGAGAGAGAGAGAGTGGGTGGTGGGTGTGGGTGGAGGAGAGAGGAGGAGGGAAAAGGATGAGAGAGAGAGGGGCCGGTGGTGGTGGAGGAGGGGGGAGAAGGAAAGGGTGGAGGACGAAGGAAGGAGGAGGAGGTGGTGGTGGAGGAGAAAGGGGGATTAAAATCAAAATCTCAATTTTGGGAGGGAATAAATACAAAACTTAAAATTTTTATAGGGACTAAATTCAAAACGTAGATAGGCCACATCAGCGTTTTCTGCCACGTAGGCATGCTGACTGGGTCATAATGTGCCACCTAGCACTAAAAGGACCAAAACCAAAAAAAAAATTTTAAAGGACTTAAATAGTTTGACTTTTTTTTAATGGACTAAATCAAAAATTGAATATTTACGGGGACTGAAAACTTATTTAAGCCTAAAAAAAATTCTATGAATTATGTTTATCGAAAACAAAATCTATGAATTATAAATGTATAATATGATTTGCAAGTAAAAAAAAAATACAAGTTATATAACACGTGCGAATTGCATGATTTATTAAAAAAATAATATTTTAACTATGCAACTTGTAAATTTTATTTTTTAATTTTATACCGAAATAATTGTGTACAAATATAACACCTATTTAATAAATAGTTTGTCATAATTTTGAAGGTTCGGTCTAGCGTGGATGAGCGCTTAAATGGTCCACCAGTGTACCAATAAAATATACCATTAGATAAAAATCAATAGTCCAGATATGATAGAAACAAAAACGAGAACACATATTTTCTCACACACAATTCCGTCTCACCCCTCCAACCACCTCCAAACTTTAAACCCTCTCCTTCTCCGACAAGCCTCTGGTTCCTCCAACCTTATTAGTTGCCGGCGTCTCCACCGGCGGCACACCATCCCTTAATATTTTTTCTCATCATCTGAAATCCAAAAAGCTAAAGCCCCTTTCAAACACAACACCCCCACAGTGAAGAACCCAAGTGACCCCTTTTCTTCTTCCATCATTGATCTTGTCGATTTCACCACACTCCCGTTCCCAAAGTCTCCATTTTTAGTGCTTTTGGGTTATTGTAAATCAACACATCCATCCGTTCCCAAACTCCATTATTCTCCTTGAAGAGCTTCATGGCAGTTGTTTTCTCTTAAAAACAGAATACCAAACTGTGAATGGGTTTCGGTTGGTGTGGCTGGTCGTAGTAGTTGTAGATCGGAGAGTGGGTTCTTCGCGAGGAGGTCATCCAATGCGGCGTTGTTGACGGTGAACCCCGTCACGGCCATGGGTTCTTCGCCTCGGCCGACCCTAAAAGTCCCCCACCATTTCCGACGAGCCCCTCTCCCTCGCCACGGTGTGTCGCCTCGTTTGCATTGTCGACGACAGCGGCGACTTCACAGTCCCTGGCTAAAACTGAGCCGTCGTGAAGGCCGCATGTGAACAACACCACATTGCTTCGGAACAACCAATTTAACCAGTGTGGTAAGGGGAGGGGCGGCTGGCTTTGCGGTGGTGGGGTGGTCTGGACGGAAGAATGGAAGGAGAGAGGTCGGGGATGGGTTGGGCAGAGATCCTGTGTAGACATGTGTAGGTGTTCTCACTTTGCTCTGACTAATCTGGTCTCTTTATTTTTTTCTATTAGATCTAACGGTTAATATTTAATGGTCCAGCGGTGGACCATATGTTACCCATTCCCACGCTAGCCGCCACCAATTTTGAAAAGGGGTCATCTCATCCGCTAAAAAAAAACTATGAATGGTTCATGGAAAAGTGATGATCGAAAAGTAGGACCCGTATTTGCACCCACTGTCAGCCAATTATTTATTGCACACAGCTATAGAAACTAGAAAGTTATTGCACTCGGTGTAGAGTAAAATGTCTTTTTCGTCCCGAAAATATAACAAGTTTTATTTTTAGTTTGGTGAAGGCCAGCATGAAGCACCATTTAAATGCTTTATTTTTGGAGTAGTTCTTTTTACCTACAATAGTAGGTCAAGTAACCTGTTAAAAATATTTATATTAAAGCCCAATATTACTAAGATTAACATAAACACCCACCATCGTCCTCCCTAATTCTCTCCACCGTCATACACTTTCTTTGCCGCCGTTTAACTTCGAGCACGCGAAAGAAATCACAAACAGAGGAAAAATGAAATTACAAACAGAGGAAAACGTGTTCAACATTCAACCCTTCAAGAATCAACCCACCCTTCAAGAATCCTTCCCAATCAACACCACCCAACATTCTAATCAAGATATTGAATTCGTAGTGTTCGACGAAATCCTCTAACCACCGTGTGTGTGTGACTAATTCTCTGTTTGTAGGAAAATCTTGATTGAATGCCAACCACCATCTCCGTCTCCCAACTCTCGCCAACCCCAAAATGTCACCATCTCTGTCTCCCTCTCTTCAACTTCCTCTCCACCACCACCACCACCACCTCAGAATCAGATCAACAATCGCCTTCCTCAGAGACCACGGTTTCTGATGTTAGGGCCTTTGAACCCCCACCACGAACCCTCGCGAACCATAGCGGCACCGATGACGGTGGACGATGGACGAGGGGATGGGGTGGAACAATAAAAGGGGGGACAGTGGAGGGGGGAGTGGTGGCGGTTGTTTTGGCGGCGGGGCCGAGCGGTGGCGGTGGCGTGGGACAGGGTAGGGTTTTCAGGGTTAGGTTAGTTTAGTGGGTTAGTTTTGAAAATTTGATATATTTAAGGGACTAATTTGAAAATAAACAAAAACTTGCACATCCGGTTGCCTGTAATAAACGTGAGCCGTCAATCACCTTTTGCACTAGATCTAACGGTGAAAATAAGTGCTGCAAAAATAAAACACCCAGAAGGTACTTCATGTAACGTCCGTAATTTTTGGTTCGGTTTCATTATTATTTTATGTGTGTGATATGTGCTTGTGCATGTTAGATATATTTTAGTAAGATTAATTTCATGGACAAAGTTTCCCTGACATTAGAAAACAGTAGTTTAAGTCGGACGTTTAGATACAGACAGAGTTCTGTTTACTGTAAATAGACGGAATGGTGACGTTGTGAAGTAGAAACCCTAGATTTAGGTTAAGAACAAGATTTGAAGGTATAAATAGCGATTTTATAATATTAGAGGATTTTAGAAATTTATTCGGGAATTTTCTAAGCAACGGATAAAAATGTTACCGTTTTGGTCCTTGTAGTTTGAGCAGGTTGAATTGAGAGTTGGTTTGGAGACCAAAACAAGTTAAGAAATATTTTTGGAGATGCCAAACAATATTTTATATTATTTTAGAATTTTAGAATTTATTTTGGGAATTTTTAGAATAGCCGACAAAAAATTGCGGTTTTGGTCCTTGTAGACTGAGAGCAGGGTAACTGGGAGAACAGGTGAATGCCAGTAGCTTGGAAAATGATCCAAAATCAACCAAAAGAGTAACCAATGGTGTTTTTACAATATTTATGATTTTTAGAAATTTTTTGAGATTTTTCTGAGAAAGTTCATTTTTACTCTAATTTACGGGTTACAGTAAAAACTGAAAAATTACCGTAATGCTTTTAAACTTGATTTTTATGAACCAAGACCTTTGTGACACCTTATTTTCGTGGCCTAGGACTTATTTTAGGATTCATGAGAGTTTTTACTTCAATAGGTTATTTTTGGACAATTTTTACTATGAAATACAAAAGTTATCACATTTAATTACCTTTGAGACTTACCTTTTACCATGGTTAAGGTGAAAAAAATATTTTTACCCCCCTAGGACAGCTGCTGCGCCAACTTGAGAAGAAGAGTGTAGAAGTTTTAAAAATATCTTTGACTCATAGTTTTTGGCCAATTAGAATAATCCAAGTGCTAATTAGGCTTATGACTCATGTTAGTGTAATTAAGACTTAAGAAAAAAAATATCTAGGGCAAGAGGAAAAGAGGGGGAGGTCGAGTACTAGGGGGAGAGAAGGAGAGTTCTTGCTTCATACTTTCCATTTGCTCTTACACCATAGCCATACTTCAAGCTTTTCTTTCCAAAATTTTCATCCAAGTTAGTCAATTTCCAAGGGTTTGCCCTTGATTTTGAGATCAACAAGCTACCAAGGAGCCAATCAAGAAGGAGAAGGAGAAGGAAGAAGAAGGGCTGGAGGTTAGGGTTTTCTTACATAAGCAAGAAGGAGGAGGTAAGGGAAAATTTTCTTATACAAGATTTTTAAGGCTTAGTTGACATATGAGTGTCGTGTTTGTAGTGGTTTGTTCAAGATGATGGTAATTTAACTTAGAGTGCATGTTGAATATTAAGATTATGTGCTCTTTTGTTCCTATGGTGATGGATGATCCAAGAGTTGTCTTATGCCTAATATGAACTCTCTTGAGTGGCTTGGTTATGAAAGCTTTACTTGATGGTAGTTTTGGATTATTTGACCTAGGTGTGAATAAGGTTAGTTGTCTTTGATGTGAATTGCTCCTTGTTGGGAGAAAGAGTTGTGTTGCGTGTGAGATGATCTTGCTCTATGTGGTATGCATGATGACCCTTGCTCCTTGTTGATTTGAGTAGATTGAGTGGTTGTTGTTGTGACTACCTTCTCAAGCTAGGTAACATGAATTTGATCTTGGTGTGTGATGATCTTGTTTTATGCCTTGACAAAGTTGGAACCATGGCTTGATGTTGAATAGTTGTGCTTTGTGATTGATCCAAAGAAGGTAAATTTTGCTCAACTTCATTCATTTTGTCTTAACTATGTAAAGAAAAGATTGATTTGGTTTGAACTTTGAAAAATCGAGTTTCTGTCATGCCCTGGGTGTGGTCATTTTCGAAGTTGTGAAAATCTGGAAAACAGGGAACAGAACCGTCTGCACCGCGGGTGTGAAAATCCTCGCGCCTGTGAACAGTTCTGGATCCTGAATTTTTGACAGCCAAGGATTTTGCGAAAATCACTTTTTTCCAGCTTTTTAAATAAATATGCTTAAGAGAAAAATGACATTTTAAATCTAAAAGTTGGTAAGTATTTTGGTTAATTAATTTTAGAACTTAAACATTGGATTTGGAAAAATGTTTTTTAGTTAAAAGACAAAGTTTAATTAAAAGGTATTGATTGAAGAGGAAGAGACATGTTGATTGAGAATAAGCACAAACAGATGTGAATCTATAAGAGATGAGAATACCATAACTAAGAGAAGGTTATGTGTAATGTCACAAGAGATGAGAATAACATACCTAAGAGAAAGGTTATGTATGACGGTGACAAAGAGATGACCTAGAGAAGAGGTTAATTAAATTACAAGAGAAACCAAAGCTTACAAATGCTTGAAATGATTATTTTGAATGCTTAATGTGATGTGCCATTTTGCATAAAGAGAAAGAGATTTTCTTGGCTTTGCCAACTGGTCATACCCAGAGTGGGTTGTGACGTGAGCATTACAACCCGGATGGGGTTAAGAATAGGGATAGTTTGGCCACAGTTGCCTATTGGGATTATCCAAGTTGCAAAACCCCTCAAATGGCCAGGTAGGCGATATCCCCTGAGCCGAGGCAAGTCGCACAACCCTGCTTGGATAAATCTGACGGACTTGACTATTTATGATATGGTGAGATGTAGCTTATCTGAATGATTATCATGAAGTCTGGAGGGACTCTCTGATAAGTCTGGTAAGTTTGCTACAGCCAATCGCTCAATGGTGTTGGAGGTAGGGAAGTCTCCTTGAGCACTATGAGGGTGATGTGAGGGAAATAGAAGTGACATGCATTATAATATATCTGAGTTGACGGTATATTGCTTGATGCTGAGTTATGTATTGTGACTGTGATGATTTTCATTGTGTCTGTGAGAATATCTTATTTGCAGGAAAACTATATACTCTTGTGTTGAGAAGGGTAAGTGGTAGATAATTTCCTAACGTAGATATGTTTGATGAGTATGATTCATTTTCTATCTGTTGTCTCTATGCTTTATTTGTATGAGGATTTTTCACCCTTGCCTATATGTTTTGTGCTTTTTTTTAACATGATTCATATAGATGGACCGCCCGCCGGAGGGGCTGACCAAAGTCCGTAGGTTGAGCTTGTTGCCCAGAGGGGCTGATGGGGAGGGGTGGATAGTGAACCCCGAAACCCAGTGGGGCACATATCTCGGGTATGTGACTTCTTTAGAGACATCTGTAGAGGGACCTCATCGATGGACTGTAGAGGATATGATATTAGATGTAAAGATGCCAATCCAGGAACTTTGGGATACTTGGAGAGAAAGAGAGAGGCAAAGACAAGAGATAGCTCGACAGAAGCCTGTGCAAAGAGCTGAGTCGGTGCAGCAAGAGCCTGCAAGGCCAGAGGCAGAGCCACAGCAGAGACCTAGGACTCCTCCATGCAAGAGATATTTTGGCAGATGAAGGCAAACAGCTCGTAAGAGTACTGTGCGCCGTTCCTATCCAGTTAGAGTTTCTTCAGCAGGAAAGGTGCCTACTGAGAGGACACCTACCATACAGCCTGATAGACCCATTCCAGCCATTCCAGTTTCTTTTACAGAACCTGGTGGGAGACCGATGCCTTTTCCTCTTACTGTTATGCCATCTTGGAGGGCACGAGCTCGACAAGAGACCAATGTCAGTAAAGGGAAAGGGAAGCAGATAGCGGAGGAGGAGAGTGATCATTCAGAGGAGTCCGTGGGCAGTGTGTAGGAGTTGACATAGCGCAGGCTGTTGCGTTATCTTATCTTGTTTTTTTAGACTGACTCTGTACCGGATTGGGCTCTTATTTTGGGATATTTTGGATGACTGTACTATATATGATGTTACCAGACGTTCAGTATGAGGTACTTGTAAACTTTGGACTAGTAATATATATGATGTATGTTATTTATTCAGTAGTTGTTTATCTCATTTTTCAGTGATACGTTATGACATAAATGGTTTTCGAAATCTAAACAACGTAAGTGAGAGTTTCAAGTTAAAATAAGTTTAAGGAATTAAAGAAAAAAAAATTTATACTCATTTTCGAAATTGACTAGAAATAATTAAAAGGGACGTTTCTTTTAAAATGAAGATCAATATTATTTTTTTTAAATAATCAGGTTACTTATGTTGTAATATCCTTTTATGAGAAAGGGTGTTGCACTTCATACTAGTCTCAACCTTTTAGTTTTTGCAAAAATAAAATTCTTGTTTATGCTCCATATAATTTTCGAACAGTTTTTCTTAGTCCTTATTGTCGTTAATTTTTCGCCGATATGTCCAGCAATTGTCCAACAATATTTTGCCCACATCAAATTAATTAGCCCATGTGGCTATCTATGACACGGATTATTAAAAGGCAGAAACAAGGAGTTCTCATGACACTGACTCAATGATTTTGTTTTTCAAAAAAATCATTCAAAATAGAAGTTATTGTTATATTGAAAAATATATAATCTCCTAACCAAACAGAAAGCTTCATTGACGTGATTCAAAAGTGGCCAAATCAACCACATCAAAGAGAGAGAGTGGTGAAGATCACACACAAAGTCATGCCTGAATCCTACCTTCCCCAATTCCTCACTTCAAAAATAATAAAGAAATATATTTGCAAATAGACAAAAATAAAATAATTTAAGTGACATGGCTAAAAAATACACGTGAGAAAGTTCCATTTGTCGGGTACCGATACCCTTAAATTTCTCTGGGTGCAATAGGAATCACCAATTTATTTTTGTTCTGCTCTGACTTTGGGCTGGCTTGCGTTGCCTTCTTCTTGATGATATCATCATTTTCACTCTAAAAGTGAAGAGAACAACCATTCTTCCCATAGCTCCTTACACCACCATATCCCACTTGGGTCCTACGTACTACCCCTCACCCTCCCACTCCATTGTTTACAATGTGGAACCTTGCTTTGCAGCAATCACTTACCAACTCCAAATCCTTCACACAAGCCCAATGATTCCATGCCCACATCCCCACCTGCAACACTCTCTTCCAGGGGCTACGCTTGTAGTGGTAGCCATCGGAGTCCCTTGTATTGTGAAGTATTGAGTTTTATACAAAAGATTGATTATTTCACCTACCCATTTGTTCTCAAGGGTGTGGTGACATTTTACTCCGTGAAATGAGTAGGAAAGCTCATGTGTTTGGTGCTGGTTGGTGGGTTGGAGTTAGATATTTAAAGCATCTCCAATGGTGCAACTTAAATTGGGTTGCTTAACTCATTTTAGTGGGCCACACCTTTCGATATGCCCCAAGTTTAGTGACATGGCAACCGCGAAGTTGATGTTTGATAAAATGACTGTGAGGGATTTAACTTCTTGGAACACTGTGATATCAGGTTATGTTAAGAATGGTTAGACGGGAAGCGTTTGCAATTTTTTATCGCATGAAAATAGCTGGCGTTGTTGGGGGTAGGACTACCATGCTTGCTCTCCTAAGTGGGGGAGGTGAGAGAGGAGGAAGATGAACCCTAATGTTATCCGCGTCATCATCCCAATTGATAGCCACATGGCTTAATTAATCTGATGGCAAAGCATTGTTGGACAATTGTTGGCCACGTCAGCAAAAAAATAACGATAGTTAACGGCAAGGACTAAAAACAAACAGTTTGGAAATTGTACGGGCACAAACAAAAAAAAATTGCAGGACTAAAAATAAAACTCGCTATATTTGCAGGGACAAAAAAGATATTTAAGCCTACTTTCAACCCTCACTTAGGAGTAGAGAAATTATATAGGGAAGCATGTGTTTCCTCAGCGTTGGAAATTAAATGTCCCTCTTACACAATGTATCTGTTAAATGAATCAATTAGTTAGAACATATCCAATTGATGTTCTTACAAGGTTCTTAAAAGCTAAGAACGGGTTCTTATAAGAACTACCGTGGGAGGAAGCTGAGTTGGCAGCCACGTGTAAGAACAGTTCTTATATTAGGTTTAAGGTTTACGGTTCTTATATAAAAACCAGTTCTTACACATAAAGAATTAATTATTTCCTTGCAAAAAGTAGAGCAATTATGGGATCCACTAAAGGTAAGTTAAGAACCAATGTTGGGTTTTACCATTGGAGTGAAAAATAGTAAAAGTTCTTAAATCCTATGTGCCATTTTTGGGCCTACTAAAAGAGAGATAAGAACCCAAAATGGGTTCTATCATTGGAGACGCTCTTAGCATATCAATTTAGTTGAGGTAGTTAGCCTGCTGGTAGCCACCATTAGATTAGTTATGGTTACTAGTACTACTTACTAGTAGCAGTTCAAGGAGAAACATATGTCGGAGGAGATCAACCCATTAAATGGATCTTAGTACCTCGATGAAAACCCTTGTTAATAGTTCCTAATTAACCAATTGTTAAGCTGATTCCAATTGTAGAATTGTGGCCTTCATAAGAGTAACGTATTCACATATGGGTCCTAGCCTCTCCATCAAAGCTGAGCAGTGATCCAAGGGTATGTCTTAATTCTTAAATGCTTTCATTCTGTTTCTTACCTTAGCTCTCTATGAGGGTGATCAATATTCCCTTTGGTAATGATACTAACATAAGAATGACACCTTCTCTCTCGTTTTGCTTCTTTTTTGTTACATTTTGGCTCTCGTTTTGCTTCTTTTTTATTACATGAGCAGTGATACCTTAGATCACTGCTCATGAGCTTTGATGAAGAGGCTTGAAGGAGTAGGACCCATCAATTCTTGTGAATACATTACTCTTATGAAGGCCACAATTCTACAATTGGAATCAACTTAACAATCGGTTCATTAGGAACTATTAACAGGGTTTGTAAAAAAAAAGTAACTGTTAACAGGGGGTTTTCATCAGGGTTGGAATAGTTAGATTTTTTCTTTTGTTTTTTACAATGCTCGACCACCCTTCCTCGACGGCATGTTTCCTCCCTCGGCCCTAACTCCATCACTGGCAATCCAACATCGCAGTGAGGGGTGGACAAACCTAATTTTACCATCTACAAGTTTTGGTGGGTCAATTGAATTGAACAAGTGTTCAACACGGAACTGTAAGCTATTGCTAAGGGCAAGCATATTGATTGGAACTCTGGTTATAGAGACATTATCTGTGAATCAGATTCACTCACGGCTCTGCATCTTGTTGCCTTGTGAATAATATAGTGTAAAAAGGAGGTGGAGATAGTTGTTGCCATGGAAACCACCTCCCCCATTCTTAGTTAATCCTTTAGTGGTGTCTGTCTGCGTTTAAAGTGCGGTGCGAGATCCCGACGAAAGACGAGGCACAACCATATGCGTTGGCGCGATACCCTTCATTTGCTGGGACCAGATACTTTGTCACGGTGAGGTGTAGCACGTGACCCTTTTAATTCAATTTTTAATCCAAGTCATTAATTTTCATCTGAGGGCTATTATTGATAGTTCTCATTTCTCACAATAAATAGAAGTTCTCACCGAATACATCCCATATATATATAAGTTGGATATTTTTGTATTTACTAATTTGTCCTTAGGACAAAAAGTCGTTCTATGGTTTGTTGAGGTATAAGATAAGATTTTGAGTTTTTATCCAGTCCCTTCTCTCCTGTTTTGTCAATTGTCAGGTCCCAAAAATAGTATTCAATTCAAACATGGAATAATTACTTTTTTGTTGTCTAGTCCCTTACTTTTTACAAATAAAAAATGCACCCTAAGTGATACATTTATAATAAAAAGGTAGATGATGTGCAATTTAGGTCTTTAAAATAACTAATATATGGAAATATATAATATTTTGACTTAAATATATTCTCGGTCCCTATAATATAGGGTTGCTTTGAATTTAGCCCTTAAAAAAAGTTAATGATTTTGAGTCTCTTAAACAGTTTTTTGTTTGGTTCTAGTCATGAGTTAACTTGCTAGTTGACACACTTATGACTCAATCATTATTCCTACGTGATACAAAACACACTGATGATTGGAGAAAGGAAAAGAATGAGTTAGTAAAAAAATCATAACTCACACGTTGAGATGGGTCTTTCCAAAACCCATTCCCATATAACCCTTCCCTTCACCTCATCACCTACTGTGTCTTTTACTCGTTAGATTTTTCAATTCCCATGAAGATTCTCTCTCTCTCTCTCTTTGATTGACACATACAACACCACCACCGCCAACAACAACAACAATGAAGGAAGAAGAAAAAGAGGAGAGAGAGAGAGTATATGGAGGGAGAGGAGTTGGAGAAAGGAAAGAAGAGAGAGAAATTGGAACGAGGAAGAGAGGTGTGGCTGTGGAAGGTGAGAGAAGATACAAACGAATAAGGATGAGGAAGTGGGTCGCTGAAATTAGGGAACCAAACAAGCATTCTAGGATTTGGCTTGGTTCTTATTCCACTCCGGTAGCTGCCGCCAGGGCCTATGACACCGCCATATTCTATCTCCGGGGATCCTCTGCACGCCTCAATTTCCCGGAGCTTCTCGCCTTGTGACATATTGGCGGCTTCCATCAGGAAGAAGGCCACCGAGGTCGGTGCCAAGGTCGATGCCCTTCAGGCCACCCATCATCATCATCACCCCCCACCACCCATATGTCACACTGCCGCTGCCGGAGTGCTTACGTCTAACGGTGTTTGCCACGTAAGGAATTATAAACTTAACAAAGTCCGGTCAAGGACTAAATGTGGCAATATTTGCATAAAATTGGGGACTAAAAAAATACTCTTAAAATTTGAGGGACTAAAAACAAACTCTGTTTAAATATGAGGGATAAAAAACATATTTAAGTATTTTATTATTTATGTTAAAAAATAAATTTATAACCATATGATTTAAAATCAAATAATAAATATTTTTTATAAAAAAGACAAAAGTGTTTTCATATAAAAAGTAAGATCTATATAATTTTAATTTTGTGATGAATATTATATATATATGGACGGATCTAGAAATCCATCTAAGGGGCCCAAATTTTTTACTTACAAATTTTAAATAAATATTAAATCATAATAGTTAAACATATCATACTGGTTACAAAAAAAAACACATCATACCATTTCTCTAAGGCATACGCTTCGTTTCTTCATATTATAAAATTCATCAATAATATATTAAATTTTTTAGCAACTCTTCTCTCGATAAGTAATCGAGCAATCAATTAGAAATTTTTGAATAAATTTTAGCTAGAGTCTTTGTTTTTTAAAAAATATTTTGTACTTTTTTCTGTTATCACACACACACACACACGTATGTTTGACTTAATTAGATTTTTCCTTATTTAAAATTAGATTTTTTAATAAGTTGTAGATAGAGTATTTTTTTCTTTGAAGGATAGATAGAATATTTGTTATTGTTGTAGATTTTTATCCTTTATGTTTTATTCTATTTTTAATTAAGTTAATGTAATCCCAATAAATTTTGTGATGGTTTAGACTTTTTTGAAAAGTTTTAGATTGGATGTAAATTAAATATATGTTTATTATATAATAATATCAAACTAAATGTAAATAAATATTAAAATGGAGGGATTATATAAGTAAAATGTAACAGTAGTGTGGTGGTTGCACGTGGGCTCTCTTGTATAAATTCTAACGAATAACCAAATCTAGGGATGGTAAAAAAACTCGTACTCGTAAGTATATGCGGATAAAATCTGCTATGGGCACGATGCAGATAACTTATTATATTAATTGTTAGATTGTTGTTGTTATTATTATTCTTATTATTTTATTTTTTTAAATTGAAAATATAGTTTTTAAGAAAATAAATTATTACCTCAACACACAATGCATTGGTCCATAGACAACTCAAAGAAAAAAACTGTGTGATTAACATGAATATGTTGTTCTAATGTATTTCCATACAGTACACATTACAACAATATTTGTTATAATCAAGTACTTTTGAATTACTCTTCTATTAAAATATCCACTTTTAGGCAATAGTCTAACAATCCACCTTAGTTTGTGGTTTATACCCAAAGTATCCCAGGGAAAGGGGTCTCTGGACTAATCTGTATTCGACCAGGAGGTATGTAAAGTCTGACCACGGATTATTCCATCACCGGGGATCGAATACGGGTACTAGTCGAGCTCGTACACTTAGATGGAGCACATTAAGTCATTAACCACTTATGTCCAACCTCGTGGTTACAATCCACCATATTTAACCCTGACTAGAATTCTTTTTATGCATAAGTATTAATTAGTAAAGTTTAAGGATGACTTTAAAATTCAATCTATTATTGTAAAACACACTTTTGTTAAAATTAAATATACCAATTGCAGTCGAAATATGATATTAATTTTTTTTAAATAAGGATAGTATTAACTTAGTATTTTATTTTAAAAAAAGTACACAAAGAACATTCGTGCATCACACGGGTCATGTTTTAGTAAAAAATTAAAAACAAACTATAGTAAATGCATGTTAATAACTAATATTTAAGTTAATATCTATAATATTTTTATCATAAACAATTCCTTATAATAAACTTTGAAAGTTTATAAGTTTTTTCTAATTTATTTTATATACTCTATTTGTAGATATTTACTAAAAGCCCAAAATTTTAATTTTGGACCATTGGCCCAATTGGGCAACCCTAATTCTTAATCTATATATTGTTTGAGTATGTTGACAACTAGAGCCGCTTAGCAGCATAACTATTGGTGCTTTCTTCCAGATTTCTCTCTTGCACATGGTTTCAATTTCACCATCTATGCTACACTTTTCTTCTTCTCTTTTGCCTCTCTTCATTTTTCTTTTTATTGTCTCTCTTTCAGCAATGAATGTGCTATAGGGGCACATTAGCGAGGGGCGATGAGGACGACTAAGAGAAGATGTCCTAGGACGATTGAGAGAAGGTGACCCAGGGCTCAATTTCAAATTTATTGTGAATTAGTTGGGTCACTATTTCACTCAAAACTCAGCCAAGTTAAACTAATTCCCATTGGGTTGCTTGCAAATTTGATCTAATAAGGTGTTCATACTAATCATATGGTCAGTTCCTAGTCAGACTGTTGGGTTTTGGGCTCCTTTCCTTTGTGTAGAAAAGCCCAAATATTGAAACCCATTGTGTGTCCCACTTATATAAGTGGAGAGGGGTCAGATTAGGGTTGAATAAGAGAGTCATTCTCTTGAAAGAACGGCAGCCAAAAAGAGAGAAGAGAATAGAGCACCTGATAGCGACCGTAAAATCGTGACTAGAGATTTGTTCACTGTTGGATCAAGCTGAAATTTGGATAGAAGGTTCGTAAGGTGTAGGTTTTCGTGTTCAACGATTGGATTGGAGATTCGAGGTACGGAGTTTGAGATAAATAGATCTTACAGCAGCTCTATTTTTGGGTATTTTTCATCTTCTTGTTTCTCATTTGTAAGCATTGGTGCTTGGTTATTTTGGTTGGTTGTAAGCATAATTTGTGCAGTTGTTTGAGACTCTTTTGTTCCCGATTTGATAATAGTGGTCTAGATAGCCTGTGGTTGTTTACTCTCAAATTGAGGGAGGTTTTCTACGTTATAATCTCGGCGTGTCTTTTGTGATTGTCTTGTTCTGTTTGCTATCATATATTTGTTATTGCTCCTAGCAGATTCTTGCCAATTGAGGAAATTTATTTCCATTGTATATTAATGTTTCTGGTATTGTGTTGTTGTTTCTCCCATCAACAAGTCCAGTTAGCCAATCTGAGTCGAGTATAATAACATTGATTTGTAATGTATAATGTGATCTTCTCAATTCTAACGAATATAATGCACACATATATAGATGCAACTTCAGAGGTAGACATGAGATCACAATAAAGTCAAGAAGGTTTAAGGCATCGAGATTTGGAACATTTTTTGCTCAAAACCAAGAAGATCAAGGATCGAAAGAAGACTAAATGGAACACAATTTTTTTCGATAAGGTCAGTTTTCTTTCTCCTTCACGTCCATTTTTAGGTATATGTTCTTTGCGTTCCATTTTTTTGGTGTCTTTTATTTTATTTTCTTGAAGCTTTGTCGATGTGTAAACATATTAGTTTCAAACTTAAATAAAAGAGTAGGATTGTATTAGGCAATCAACAACGAATGTAAAACTTTATAATGTCTCAGTTGCTAAGGTAAAACTGTGTTAAACCTACATGGTATGAATTTTTAACAAAATAATTATATCATTAGGGCCATTTCCCATGACCAATTTGTTGTATGGCTCAAGTACAATGTTAAGTGAGCAATAAAAACCATATATTGACATTTGAGTGTAGTGAAAATAAGCAAGGGTACCCACATCATTGTCAATTGGTGTGGGTAAAAGAGAACTCAAAAAGTAGACATGTTTACATGTAAATAAAAATATGGTGGACACCATGATTAAAAGGATAAATTTTATATGCCTACAAGAAATAAGTGAGCAAGAGAAAAGGGTAAAGATCAACAAGCTACACACATTGAGAGATTCAAGTTTTAGTATGAAAGACAATATCTAAAAGTAGAGTAGACATGATTATACATACGTGGACGAAAGAAATTGCTTATTTCAAAAGGTATCATAGCTGTAACGTTTATCATGGAACAAGAACCTTTAATTTCATTATGCAACACAAGTAAAGGTAAGAGTTACACAAGGCGAAGTGTTGAAAAGATTTGAAAAGTTTAGTTGAAGAAATATATTTAAGTGAAATTTTTTTCCCTAGGAGAATAGTTATGCGAGTAATGAATATAGAGACTATGAGATTATGCACGAGCCATGAGGTATGGTATAAGAGAAGTAAATGTATAGATTAAAACATCTCAGATTATTGTAGTGCATAATTTTATTATAGTTAAAACTTGTTTTAAGAAAAGAGTGGATAATCGTATAACATATAAAGTGTAAAAAATCTAGTTCGCCACTACAGGCCAAATGTACCAAAAAAAGAAATTGTTGTGAGATAAATAAAAAAAGATGTCATTAAAGATTTTATCTTACAAGGAAACCCATTTATAAAATGTCCAAAAGATTAAATTTACATTTTACTTCCACCTATTAAAATGAAAATAAATGCATTTTGACAATTAGATTGACTTCCCCACATGCATGCTAAATGGGTTTCACAAATAAATGTTGAAGGTATATATATATATATTTATTTATTTATTTCTTAATCAAAATCAATTTATTCAAACATTAAAAGCTTGGTTTAATTGTGGACAAATAAGTGTGCATAATTTTATTTTATTAGTAAATATCATTAATCACTTTTATTAGTAATTTTTATCAATATTTTCATTATATGCATACATTCAATACTATGAGTTGCTTTTTATAAAATTATACTTTAATAATAATGTATACACAAATTATGCGATAACTTTTTCTAATCTTGGTAATGTTAGAATTCATTCAAAATAATTTCCTTAACAAAAATAGATAAATAAAAGTAGAAGTATGAATGAACATTACTACATACTCTTTTCCCAATAATTCTCTGGGTTAATCGACTTGAACTTATATTATTTCTTATTTAATTAATAGTTGGATATATTTTTAGTTTATGCAAAATGATAAATTTTGACATTGATTCCAGTAAATATATATATATATATATATATATATTTCTTAATCAAAATCAATTTATTCAAACATTAAAAGCTTGGTTTAATTGTGGACAAATAAGTGTGCATAATTTTATTTTATTAGTAAATATCATTAATCACTTTTATTAGTAATTTTTATCAATATTTTCATTATATGCATACATTCAATACTATGAGTTGCTTTTTATAAAATTATACTTTAATAATAATGTATACACAAATTATGCTATAACTTTTTCAAATCTTGGTAGTGTTAGAATTCATTCAAAATAATTTTCTTAACAAGAATAGATAAATAGAAGTAGAAGTATGAATGAACATTGCTAAGAAAATAAATGCCTCATAAATGGAAAACATTATTTCAATAGAAAAAGAATGTCTAATTATTCATACTCGTCAACATTATCTTTTGGGGGAAAATACAAATATATAACCTAAATCTATCATACAAATCATCATAAACAAAATTTTTATACTTAATAATATTATAATTGATTCAAGACAACTTTATAATTAGATAAAGATGATTTTTTTTATTATAGACAAATATAGATAACTTGAAGCACAGACAGGTTTATAATATACATTTTATAAAAGAAAATTAAATGCTAAAGCTATTTAATAATTGGATAAATTATACTCTCATTTCTTGAGAGATATTTCTTTGAATTATACTCCCTTCTCCTCTTTTGTTAAAATATACAATCCCCTCCCCGAATAGATAAATATGAATTACACTTAAATCCATTTTAATATGAACAAATCTTTTAGTTGTGGCAAACAACTTTAAACAGTCTTTCTATAAAAAAAATTATTTTTTTATAACAATTAATGTCACCAATAATTGTGTCAATAAGTATTTTTAAACACTTTGTTATTGATTTTATATCGTAGAAGATAAAATGAAGTTTTAAATACCATTTTATTGACTTTAAAATTTTGGCCAAAATCTTTATTTGATCTTTTATTGTCCCATAGTTGTTAGTAAATGGTCAAAACCATAAGTTAATAATACAGAAAATCAAATATGAGCAAAAAATATGCAAGAAACCTTTATTAAAGGGGTAAGAGATAATATATAGTATTTAACTCTTGAGAGAGAAAAATGTATATTTTAGCATAAGAGAGGGGAAGGAAGTGAAATTCAAGCTTTTCTCGAGGAAGGAGAGTGTAATTTACTCTTAATAATTTCTATTTTACTTCCTCTATTTCTTTTTAGTTGTCCATTTTTAATTAAAAGTTTGTTCCTATTTATCTGTCATTTTGATAGTTTAAGGTTATAATTTTTATCAATTAAATGACTTATTGGTTATAACAGGAAAATTTTTGGTATAACAGGAAAAGAGGATGGTATAACAGGAAAGTTTTCATCAATTAAATGACTTATTGGTTAATGTGAAATAACCTTAAAAGACAGATAAAAAGTAAGAAAGAAATATTCAAATTCAAATTTTAAATAAAAGTAATTTTATTTTACTATCACTTTTATTTAATATCTTTTATAAATACATATAATACACTGCTTCAAAAAAATACATTTAATACACAATATTAATTGTTTTTTATAACAATTTAATGTTTTCAAATCAGATGAAGAAAGTTATAAATTAAAGAATTCTAAATAATTTAAGTAGATGGGATACTATATTAGAAAATATATCCAATGTTATAAATATTTAAATTTTAATTTATAATTACATGTCGTGAATTAAAATAATTTAATATATAAATTTTCTAACTAATCAATTACTACAAACTAACTGATAACAACACATGCTAACTAATAATAGCACTAAATAACACAATCACAACATAAAGTCTTGGGTGTTGTTGGTGTAAGGGCAAAAGGAGTACTCGACATCAATTCCAGATATCGATTGCCCACTTTTAGCCATTGGTTGAGCTATGAAGTTGATGAGGTTCTGTATAGACCCATCAATTGTGGTATTATGCTCGTGAGTTGCATATGAGTAACCAGGGATGATAAATCTATTAGCTTCTTCTTGCACTCGCAAAACCCACCATACTATGTCAACATAATCAATGAAGTGAAAATGATTCTATACATATATGTATTAATTGGTTCATTCTCTATACACAATGTCTTTAAATGTTAATATATATATTATAGTAGATCTCGCGAGTGGAAAAAGGAGCAAATAGATCTCCATCTCTGGTTACTCAAATGGAACTGATGAGCATAGTACCCCACATGAAATGTCTGGATAGAACCTCATCAATAGCTCAACCAATGACTAGAAGTGGGTGATTGATATTTGAAATTGATGCTGAGAACTCAATTAGCCTTCCACATACACCAGCAACAAACAACTTTCTGTTGTGTTTGTGTAATTCAGTGATGTTATTATTTTGGTTTTGTTGTTATCAGTTAGTTTGTTCTAAATAATCAAATGCCACAAACTAATTCATAACAACACAAGCTAACTAATAACAGTACTGAATTACACAATCATAATTGAAGGTCTTGGTTGTTGTTGACGTAGGTAATCCTCAACATCAATTCCAGATATCGATCCCCCACTTCTAGTCATTGATCGCTCACTTCTAGTCATTGGTTGAGCTGTTGATGAAGTTCTATCAAGACCCATCAACTATGGTATTATGCTTGTGAGTTACGCTTGAGTAACCAGGAATGATAGATCTATTAGCTTCTTCTTGCACTCGCGAATCCCACCATACTATATCAACATTTATAGATATCGTATATAATAAATGAAGTGAAAATGATTCTATACATATATGTATTAATTGGTTCATTCTCTATACACAATGTGTGTGTATAAATGTTAATATACTATAGTAGGATTCGCAAGTGGAAAAAGGAGCAAATAGATCCCCTATCCCTAGTTACTCAAATGGAATTGACGAGCATAGTACCCCACTTGAAAAGTTTGCACAGAACCTCATCAATAGCTCAACCATTGACTAGAAATGTGTGATCGATAACTAGAATTGATACTGAGAACTCCAATGGCCTTCTACATACACCAGAAACAAAGAGAACTTTCTGTTGTGTTTGTGTAATTCAGTGATGTTATTATTTAGCTTGTGTTATTATCAGTTAGTTTGTTCTAACTAATCAAATGCTACAAACTAATTAATAACAACACAAGCTAACTAATAGCAACACTGAATTATACAATCACAATTGATGGTCTTGGTTTTTGTTGGTATAGAGGGCTAGGGGAGTCCTCAACATCAATTCTATATATCGACCGCACACTTCTAGTCATTGGTTGAGCTATAAAGTTGATGAGGTTCTGTCCATACCCATCAATTGTGGTATTATGTTGGTGAGTTGCATTTGAGTAACAAGGGATGATAGATCTATTAGCTTCTTCTTGCACTTGCGAATCCCACCATACTATATCAACATTTATAGATATGGTATATAATTAATGAAGTGCAAATAATTCTATACATATAAGTATAAATTTGTCCATTCTCTATACACAATGTCTATAAATTTTAATATATTATAGTAGGACTCGGAGTGGAAGAAGGAGCAAATAGATCCCCCATCCCTAGTTACTCAAATGGAACTAACGAGCATAGTACCTGACTTGAAACGTCTGGATAGAACCTCATGAATAGCTCAACCAATGATTAGAAGTGGGTGATTGATATCCAGAATTGATGATGAGAACTCCATTAGCATTCTTCGTACACCAGCAACAAACAGAAATTTCTATTGTGTTTGTGCAATACAATGTTGTTATTGTTTAGCTTGTGTTGTTATCAGTTATTTTCTTCTTACTAATCAAATGGTACAAACTAATTGATAACAACACAAGCTAACTAATAGTAGCATTGAATTACACAATCACAATTGAAGGTCCTAGATGTTGTTGGTATAGAGGGCTAGGGAAGTCCTTAGCATCAAATTTATATATTGATCGCCCACTTCTAGTCATTGATTGAGTTGTGAAGTTGATGAGGTTCTATCCAGACCCATCAATTGTGGTATTAATAATAATTAATACAAAATTAATTTATGGAGTAAAAATACAGGTGTTACATCAACCAATGATTAGAAGTGGGTGATTGATATCCAAAATTGATGTCGAGAACTCCATCAGCCTTCTACATACACTAGCAACAAAAAAAATTTCTATTGTCTTTGTGTAATTCGGTGCTGTTTTTATTTAGCTTGTGTTGTTATCGGTTAGTTTGTTATAACTAAACAAATGCTACAAACTAACTGATAACAACACAAGCTAACTAACAACAGCACTGAATTACACAATAACAAGTGAAGGTCTTGATTGTTCTTGGTGTAGAGGGCTAAGGGAGTCGTCAGCATCAATTCCAGATATCGATCCTCCACTTCTAGTCATTGTTTGAGCTGTGAAGTTGAAGTCGTTTTGTGGAGACCCATCAACTGGTATTATGCTCATGAGTTGCTCTTGAGTAATCAGGGATGAGAGAACTATTTGCTTTATCTTTCACTCGCGAATCCCACCATACTAATCAACATTTATAGATATCGTATATAGTTAATGAAGTGAAAATGATTCTATACATATATGTACTAATTGGCTCATTCTCTACACTCAATGTTTATAAATATTGATATACTATAGTAGGACTCACGAATGGAAGAATGAGCAAATAGATCCCTCATCCCTAGTTACACAAATGGAACTGACAAGCATAGTACCTCACTTGAAACGTCTGGACAGAACCTCGTGAACATTTCAACTAATGATTAGAAGTGGGTTATCGATATCCGGAATTGATGCTGAGAAACCATTAGCCTTCTTCGTACACTATCAACAAACAGAACTTTTTGTTGTGCTTGTGTAATTATGTGCTATTTTTATTTAGCTTGTGTTGTTATTAGTTAGTTTGTTCAAACTAATCAAATGATACAAACTAATTGATAACAATACAAGTGAGCAGCACTGAATTCACAATCACAATTGAAGGTCCTGATTGTTGTTGGTGTAGAGTGCTAAGGGAGTCCCCAACTTCAATTCCAGATATCGAACCCTCACTTTTGGTCATTGATCGAGCTGTAAAGTTGAAGATGTTCTGTCGAGAGCCATCAATGCACTTGAGTAACCAAGGATGATAGATTTATTACCTTCTTCTTCCACTCGCGAATCCCACCAAACTATATGAGCATTTATAGATATATTATATAATTACTGAAGAGAAAATGATTCTATACGTACATGAAACATTTGGACAGAACCTCATGAACAGCTCAACGAATGACTAGAAGTGGCTAATTGATATCCGGAATTGATGCTAAGAACTCCATTAGCCTTCTACGTACACCAGCAATACACAGAACTTTCTGTTGTGTTTGTGTAATTGGGTGTTGTTATTATTTAGCTTGTGTTGTTATTAGTTAGCTTGTTCTGACTAATCTAATGCTACAAACTAATTGATAACAGCACAAGCTAACTAATAGCAGCACTGAATTACACAATCACAATTGAAAGTCCAGATTGTTGTTGGTGTAGAGGGCTAAGGGAGTTCTCAACATCAATTCCCGATATCGATCCCCCACTTCTAGTCATTGATCGAGTTGTAAAGTTGAAGACGCTCTGTCGAGACCCATCAACTAGTATTAGCAGGTGAGTTGCACTTGTGTAACAAGGGATGATTGATCTATTAGCTTCTTGCACTCGCGAATCCCACCATACTATATCAGCATTTATAGATGTTGAATATAATTACTGAAGTGAAAATGATTCTATACATACATGTATTAATTGCTTCATTCTCAATACACAATGTCTATAAATTTTAATATACTATAACAGGACTCGCGGGTGGAAGAAGGAGCAAATAGATCCCCCATCACTAGTTACTCAAATGCAATTAACGAGCATAGTACCCCACTTGAAACGTCTGGATATAACCTCATAGACAGTTCAATCAATGATTAGAAATGGATGATCGATATCCAAAATTGGTGCTGAGAATTCCATTAGCCTTCTACGTGCACTAGCAACAAAAAGAACTTTCTGTTGTGTTTGTGTAATTCGGTGCTGTTATTATTTAGCTTATGTTGTTATTAGTTAGTTTGTTTGACTAATCAAATGCTACAAACTAATTGACAACAACACAAGCTAACAATAGCAGCACTGAATTACACAATCACAACCGAAGGTCTTGATTCTTGTTGGTGTAAAGGGCTAAGGGAGACCTCAACATCAATTCCAGATATCGATCCCCCACTTCTAGTCATTAATCGAGCTGTAAAGTTGAAAACACTCTGTCGAGACCCATCAACTGGTGTTATACTGGTGAGTTGCATTTGAGTAACCAGGGATGATAGATCTATTAGCTTCTTCTAGTACTTGCGAATCCCACCATACTATATCAGTATTTATAAATATCATATATAATTACTAAAGAGAAAATTATTCTATACATATATTAATTGGTTCATTCTCTATACACAATGTCTATAAATGTAAATATACTATAGTTGGACACGCTAATGGAAGAAGGAGCAAATAGATCCCGCGTCCCTAGTTACCCAAATGGAACTTACGAGCATAATACCCTCGCTTGAAACGTCTCGACAGAACCTCATTAACAGTTCAACCAATGACTAGAAATGGGTGATCGATATCCAGAAAGGATGCTGAGAATTCTATTAGCCTTCTACGTACACCAACAAGAACTTTCTATTGTGTTTGTGTAATTTAGTGTTGTTATTATTTAGCTAGTGTTGTTATCAGTTAGTTAAATAATCAAATGCTACAAACTAATTGATAACAACACAAGCTGACTAATAGCAGCACTTAATTACACATCACAGCTAAAAGGTCCTGATTATTGTTGGTGTAGAGGGCTAAGGGAGTCCTCAGTATCAATTTAGATATCGATCCCCCCTTCCAGTCGTTGATTAAGCTGTGAAGTTGAAGAAGTTCTTATGCTGGTATTATGTTGGTGAGTTGCAGTTGAGTAACCAGGGATGATAGATTTATTAGCTTCTTCTTGCACTCCTGAATCCCACCAAACTATATCAGCATTTATAGATATCATATGTAATTACTGAAGAGAAAATGATTCTATACATACATGTACTAATTGGTTCATTCTCTATAGACAATGTCTATAAATGTTAATATACTACAGAAGGACTCGCAAGTGGAAGAAGGAGCAAATAAATCCCCCATCCCTAGCAACTCAAATGGAACTGATGAGCATATTGCCCCACTTGAAACGTCTAGACAGAATCTTATGAACAGTTCAACCAATGACTAGAAGTGGGTGATCGATATCCGGAATTGATGTTGAGAACTCCATTAGCCTTCTACGTACACCATCAATAAACAGAACTTTCTGTTGTGTTTTTATAATTCTGTGTTGTTATTATTTAGCTTGTGTTATTAGTTAGTTTGTTCTAACAAATCAAATGTTACAAACTAATTGATAACAACACAAGTTAACTAATAGCAGCCCTGAATTACTCAATCACAACTAAAGGTCCTGATTGTTGTTGTGTAGAGTGCTCAGGGAGTCGTCAGCTTCAATTCTAGATATCGAACCCACACTTTCAGTCATTGATCGAGCTGTAAAGTTGAAGACGCTTTGTCGAGACCCATCAATGCACTTGAGTAACTAAGGATGACAGATTTATTAGCTTATTCTTGCACTCGTGAATCCCACCATACTATATCAGCATTTACAGGTATCGTATATAATTGCTGAAGAGAAAATGATTTTATACATACATGTATTAATTGGTTCATTCTCTATACACAATGTCTATAAATGTTAATATACTATAGTAGGACTCGCGAGTGGAAGAAGGAGCAAATAGATCCCCCATCCTTAGTTACTCAAATAGAACTGATGAGCATAGTAGCCCACTTGAAACGTCTGGACAGAACTTCATGAATAGCTCAATCAATGATTAGAAGTGGGTGATCGAAATCCGGAATTGAGGCTGAGAACTCCATTAGTCTTCTACGTACACCAGCAATACACAGAACTTTCTGTTGTTTTTGTGTAATTGGGTGCTGTTATTATTTAGCTTGTATTGTTACTAGTTAGTTTGTTCTGACTAATCTAATGCTACAAACTAATTGATAACAACACAAGCTAACTAATAACAGCACTGAATTACACAATCACAATTAAAGATCCTGATTGTTGTTGGTGTAGCGGGCTAAGGTAGTCCTCAACGTCAATTCCAGATATCGATCCCCCACTTCTAGTCATTGATCGAGCTGTAAAGTTGAAGACTCTCTGTCGAGACCCATCAACTGGTATTATGCTGGTGAGTTGCACTTGAGTAACAAGGGATGATAGATCTATTAGCTTCTTTTTGCACTCGTAAATCCCACCATACTATATCAGCATTTATAGACCACGTATATAATGATTGAGGAGAAAATTATTCTATACATACATGTATTAATTGGTTCATTCTCTATACACAATGTCTATATATGTTAATATACTATAGTGGGACTCGCGGATGGAAGAAGAAACAAATAGATCAACCATCTATAATTATGCAAATCGAACTGACGAGCATAGTACCCCGCTTGAAACGTCTAGATAGAACCTTATGAAATGTTCAACCAATGACTAGAAGTTGGTGATCGATATCCACAATTTATGCTGAGAATTCTATTAGCATTCTTCGTACCCCAGCAACAAACAGAACTCTTTGTTGTGTTTGTGTAATTCGGTGTTGTTATTATTTAGCTTGTGTTGTTATCAGTTAACTAATAAAATCCTACAAACTAATTGATAACAACACAAGCTAACGAATAGCAACACTAAATTACACAATCACAACTAAAGGTCCTGATTGTTGTTGGTGTAGAGGGCTAAGGGAGTCCTCAGCATCAATTCCAGATATTGATCCCCCCTTCTAGTCATTGATCTAGCTATGAAGTTAAAGACGTTTTTATCCTGGTATTATGCTGGTGAGTTGCACTTGAGAAACCAAGGTTGATAGATTTATTAGCTTCTTATTTCACTTGCGAATCCCACCATATTATATCAGCATTTATAGATATCGTATATAATTACTGAAGAGAAAATGATTCTATACATACATGTATTAATTGGTTCATTCTCTATACACAATGTCTATAAATGTTAATATACTATAGTAGGACTCGTGAGTGGAAGAAGGAGCAAATAGATCCCCCATCCCTAGTTACTCAAAGGGAACTGATGAGCATAGTACCCCACTTGAAACGTCTAAACAGAACTTCATGAACAACTAAACCAATGATTAGAAGTAGGTGATTGATATTCGAAATTTATGCTGAGAACTCCATTAGCCTTCTACGTACACCAGCAATAAACATAACTTTCTATTGTGCTTGTGTAATTCGATGCTGTTATTATTTAGCTTGTGTTGTTATCGATTAGTTTGTTCTAACTAATCAAATGCTATAAACTAATTGATAACAACACAAGCTAACTAATAGCAGCACTAAATTACACAATCACAACTGAAGGTCTTGATTGTTGTTGGTGTAGAGGGCTAAGGGAGTTTTAAACATCAATTCCCGATATTGATTCCCCACTTCTAGTCATTGATCGAGCTATAAAGTTGAAGACACTCTGTTGAGACCCATCAACTAGTATTAGCTGGTGAGTTGCACTTGAGTATCCAGGGATGATAGATCTATTAGCATCTTCTTACCCTCGCAAATACCACCATACTATATAAGCATTTATAGATATCGTACATAATTACTGAAGAGAAAATGATTCTATACATACATGTATTAATAGGTTCATTCTCTATACACAATGTCTATAAATTTTAATATGCTATAGTAGGACTCGCGGGTGGAAGAAGGAGCAAAGAGATCCCCTATCCCTAGTTACTCAAATGGAATTGACGAGCATAGTACCCCACTTCAAACGTCTGAACAGAACCTCATAAACAGTTCAACGAATGATTAGAAGTGGATGATCGATATCTGGATTGATACTGAAAATTCCATTAGCCTTCTACGTACACCAGCAACATACATAACTTTCTGTTGTGTTTTTGTAATTCGGTGCTGTTATTATTTAGTTTGTGTTGTTATCAGTTAGTTTGTTCTAACTAATCAAATGCTACAGACTAATTGATAACAACACAAGCTAAGTAATAGCAGCACTGAATTATACAATCACAACTGAAGGTCCTGATTGTTGTTGGTGTAGAGGGCTACGGGAGTCCTCAACATCAATTCTAGATATCAATCTCCCAGTTCTAGTCATTGACTGAGCTGTGAAATTGAAGATGTTCTGTCGAGACCGATCAACTGGTATGATGCTCGTGGGTTCAATTTGACTAACCAGGGATGGGAGAACTATTTGTTTCTTCTTCCCCTCGCAAATCCTACCATGGTATATCAATAGAACCTCATCAACTTGATGCATCTGGACAAAATCTCACCAACTTCACAGCTCAACCAATGACTAGAAGTGAGCAATCTGTATCTAGAACTGATGCTAAGAACTCCCTTAGCCCTCTACACCAACAACAAATTGGACTTTCTGTTGTGATTGTGTAATCCAGTGCTATTTAATATTTAGCTTGTGTTGTTATCAGTTAGTTTGTTATAACTAATCAATTACTACAAACTAACTGATAACAATACAAGCTAACTAATAGCAGCATTGAATTACACAATCACAACAAAAGGTCCTTGTTGTTGTTGGTGTAGAGGGCTAAGGGAGTCCTCAACATCAATTCTAGATATCGATCGCACACTTCTAGTCGTTGCTTGAGCTGTGAAGTTGATGAGGTTCTGTCTAGACCTATCAACTGTGGTATTATGCTCGTGAGTTGCAGTTGAGTAACTAGGGATGATAGATCTATTAGCTTGTTCTTCCACTCGCGAATCCTACCATTTTATATCAACATTTATAGATATCGTGTATAATGAATGAAGTCAAAATTATTCTAAACATATATGTATTAATTGGGTAATTCTCTATACACAATGTCTATAAATGTTAATATACTATAGTAGGACTTGCGAGTGGAAGAATGAGCAAATAGATCCCCCATCCCTAGTTGTTTAAATGGAAGTGACGAGCATAGTACCCCAGTTGATGGGTCTAGACAGAACCTTATCAACCTGACAGTTCACCCAATGGCTAGAGTGGGCATCGATATCTAGAATTGATGTTGAGAAATCCATTAGCCTTCTGCACAAGCAACAAATAGGACTCTTTGTTGTGTGTGTAATTCAGTGCTGTCATTATTTAGCTTGTGTTGTTATCAGTTAGTTTGTTGTAACTGATTAGTTAGTTACTGGATTGTTGAGCAAACACTATAAATGTGATGTCTCTGTAATTAGTGTGTGTGCATTCAATAAAAGAATTCTTTCTGTTAAAACCTCCTATGTTCTCTCTGTGTATAGTGTGTGCGTGTGTACCATTACTCCAACAAATAGTGTTTGTTGTAGGTAACAAGGTGAAACACAAGAAGGGGGGTTGAGTTGTGTTTCTTTGCTTTTAAATTTTTTCACAAAATGTTGGATGCTGTTAAGAAGTTTTGGACGCATAACTTGTATTGGATGCTCAAGGCCAATTGGACGTTGAACATCCACTTAGTTTAACGGCAGTTTGAAAGCCTTTTAAAACGTTTGCTAAGTAAAACCTCAAAACAATAACTACAGTTAGTAATAAAACTAAAAGTAAATGAGTTAAGGGATAGGAGATTTACACACAGAAATTTTATACTAGTTCACCCTTTCCTAAGAGCTACGTCCATTTTCTTCCAACTAGAATGATTTCACTATCAATCCAGATAGATTTACAAGTATTCTTCAGCAGCCTCTTCAAGCCTTTACAACAAGTATTCTTTGCACACCTAGCCTCTCTAGGCTCTAACAAGTATTGTTTGCACATCTAGCCTTTCTAGGCTCAACCAAGTATTCTTTTAACAACAAGCCTCTCCAGGCTCAAACCCAAGTATTCTTTAAACACCAAGTCTCTCTAGGCGCAACCAAGTGTTCTTTTCAACCTAGCCTCTCCAGGCTCATACAACTCAGAAGAGTTTAAGTGTTTCTAAGTGCTTTAACTCACTCAGGTGAGAATATGAAATCTAAGCACATTGAGAGTTAAGCAAATTCTCTTTTACAAGAAGTATAATGACAGTATTTTTCCAAGATACAGAAGTGTGTAAAAAATTCAGCTCAAAATAATCTCTTTTGTTTGCTATCTCTACTGTCTTCTTCTTCTTCTTCACGGTATTTATAGGCTTGATGAAGCTTCGAATTTGGTCTTGAGCTTTGATCTACTTCAGCCTTCATAAATAGCCGTTTACTAATAGCATTAATTGCTATCTTCCCGTTGCTTCAATGGAGTAGTACTTCAGCGTAGGTTTTTCAGCTCTTTCTCCAAAGTCAGAAGCAACCTGTACTCAGAGTCTCAAATACCCAGTGGTTAATAGTAATATTCAATTGAGACAAAGAGAAAACATTGTACTATAGAAAAGGCGTGTACAGAGAGTGCCAGAAATATTTAGAGTACATTCTCTCTCAAGTACACTTTTCACAGTATTTTATACTTTTCATTAAATATATACTTAAAGTCTGAGAAAAACATGTGTACAACTTTTTTATTTCAAATCATTTGCTCATTTAATATGTTTCAAATTAAATGCAAGAGCAATAAATAGCGTTTCGTGAATTACTAACAACGCGCGTTCAGAATACATCGTGAAACGAGTTGACGCTTAGTTTTCCTATCAGTTGGACGCATAACGTCCTGAGTCCATTGAACGATACTTACCATAATTCAAGTACCTGAGTTCATTGGACGCTTAGCTCATAGTTTGTACATATAAGTACCAAAGTCACACTGGACGATGGACTTAGTTGTTTGTGCAAGAGCTTGTTATAAGACTTTGTTAAACCCTTAATAATAGTTGTTATCATCAAAACCTTTAGAGATTTAGACATGTTAAAATGTCTCTGAACTATTTGGTTCCAACATTTGTAATTTCTTTAGCCATTTTAATCTGGAAGGAAAATACAGAAAATTATATTAGAGACAAGATTCGATCATAGTGGATGCAAGTTTTTCTCAGTGGGTTTTTATCACAATCTTGGTACGTGAAGGGAAGAGGAGTGGTGGGTGAGGGGAAGGGGGAGAGAGTTGATGACGTGTTAGCTGACGGGTTTAAGGTGAGGTGGATTTAAGTGAGTCATCTCGCTATTTAATAGAGATTAACTTACCCCAGGACTAAAATGAAACAAAAATATTATAAGGACAAAAAATGTTTGACTTTTTTAGGGACTAAAATAGAAACATCCCTACCCATAAATCAATATAATACTTCCTCTGATCCTTTTTATAAGAAACAAAAGACAAAAATCATTAAGATAAAAAAAATTAATTATTGATACTATGATTTTAGATTTTATCCAAAAATACTCATTGCATTATATGGCTAAAAGTGGCATATGTTTAATTAATGACAATTCATTGTATTCCACACAGTTAATAATAAAAAAGGGTGAAAATGAAATTGTGCAATTAATATTGTTAAAAATAAAGATTTGTTTTTTATAATTAAAACCAAAAAAATACCCGATTTTGTTTCTTATAAAAAGATTCAGAAAGAGTAAATATTATAAAAATAAAATAAAAATATCTATCTTAATCATAAATCATAACATAGCTGATATGAGGAAAAAAGAATTCATATTTATACTATTAAATAATCTATTCATTTTTATAATTTTATTTATGTTTTGGCTTATATTAATATCTCTTTTCTTCAAAAAAAACATATCAATAAATTTTTTATAGTTTAATAAATTTCCTTTTATCTTTTGTTTACTTAAATATACTTTTACTCGAATATTTAAACAAATTTATTTTACTCAAATCTATATTTTAGAATGAATATAAAATATATGATAGTTTTACAGATATATAAGTATCAATGTAATGATAAATTTGCAAACATATGTATTATGTAATAACAAAGTTTCTGTCTATAACATTTTCATATTCTGCTAATCCGGTATGTTTCCTAATGCGTGAATGGAGTTGGAAACCACACAAAACCAGTTCATGCAAAGAAAGTCAAGTTAACGATTTAAATTGTATTTTTCATAATGAATTGACAAAGATAATAACAAATTTGAAATTTAACTTAAATTTTATACACATATTTTAGAGGTTAATTAATTTAAGTTTGAATATGATAAGTTAATATTACTGAACAATTAATTAAAATTAAAATTTGATTTGCTATTATTAGGATGATTTAAAAATGAAATAAATACTCATTTACAGTTAAGAATTTAGAAGAAGAGAAGCCACTCAAATTTTATAAAGCGCCACATGGTTCCTGTAAGAGCAAGTTTAATGAGTATCTCTCATTCAAAAAGCAAAAGTGAAAATTCTTATTTAATTTATAAAAGTAGATAAATTAAATTTCATTGGAAAAGTGGCATCGGCAAAAAGATGCCGAGTATTTTCTTATCTTATGTTTGACATTGCATTTATGTTTCTATTTTCTTGATGTTTCTCTCTCTATATACTACTACCATTAATGCTTAACATTGAGTTGCATTTCCAACTTCTCTCTTCAGAGAAGCTTCAGAGCAGAAACATAAAACCTAAATTACTTGATGTTTTTTTGATCAATCGGAAACTAAATTACCTGATATTTTAGTATTTATTCAACAATAATTGTTGCATTACAACATATTCAAAATGTTTTTAAATAATAGCATCTTGCTAACTAGATTAAAATGTAAAGTAAGTCTTACACCAAGCGTTGTCAATTAACACAATATGACCTTCCTTCACGTAGTTGTAGTCCATGTGAATTGCATCAATGCGTTTTAAAGCAATCCACGAAAATTGAACCAACACAGCCAATACAACTTCACTCGAATTATGCAGTCTATAGCTAAAAGAAATATTGAAACCACATATAGAACAGTATTTCAATAAATAAATAAATAGTTTAGATATTAATTATACAAAAAACTCATTGATTGAAAACAAAAACCCATGAACAAGGCGAAAAGGAAGAAGATAAACACACTATAGTGGGTGTACGGTGTACCACCCTGAAGTAGCATGTGTTTGTATACATAGATATATTTTAAGACAACCTCACCAACCCAAAACAACAGCATTTCAATCATCACAAGAGTGACTAAAATACACACCGCATGCATCAATATGAATGAGAATCATCTGTCGTTTTCTTCCTGCATTGTTCTGTTTCTGTAAGCAGTTCGCTCCCTAGCCGATGATGAGGGCCTGTCATTTCGCCTGCTTTTAACGGCTTCTATGACTTTGCGATAGTAACCCCAGGATGGATTTGTTTCTCTTATGGGTCGCTGGCCAAATGGATTCGATTTCACATACTCTTGAACATTCTCAGCCATAGCCAAGCCTTCTAGGTAAACCCGAAGATCACCTCCGGGTCCTGTGAACATTCATTTAAAAGAGAAAGGGAGGGTTAACATGAATTGTCAAGACAAGTCATTGATACGCACCCAAGCATTTGAGGAACTCTCTCTTAAAAAACTAGCTATCAAGGGGAAAAAAACCAAACCAATGAAGTACTCTACCGAGCATCCCATACTACTCGATGTAAGACTTAGACACCCCAAAATATCCAAATCCCTATCAGTAAATAATCTTAGCAGCATATTGATATGTTCAAAGTGTGGGAAAAGAATTTGAATACACCACCCAATAGAAATTAGCTAACAATCTGCAAAGAAGTTTAGGGTGTGAGAAGGAGAGGAAGATGAGCAGAAGACTGTCTCACCTAATGATGAGTCTGTAATGTCGTCATACTGGTAAGAATAAGGGAATATTGCTGTATACATCTGAAAATAATTTGCATATAAGGAGTCACCACATAAGAGGAAAAATGGTATAACACAAGAAAGTAAATACTAAATATTGCATAAAAGCAAAAACAACAGAGCTTACAGGATTCATAAGTGCCTTGTAAGGGGAGTCATCCAATAATAATGTGTTTGACTCATTGAACTCTCCCTTCTCCCACGGAAGACCAGGTTCCTCCTTTTCCCACAACTTTCTAAGTTCCTTCAATACAAGGGGCTTGTCTAAATTCTCAACAGTACTGAATCTTGTTGTAGTACAGTGGGATTGATTCTACAAAAAGAACATTATAGAAATATTAAATAGCGTATAAAGAAATTCTAAGGAGTGAATTGCTAACAGTAATTATTTTGCAACCAAAAGTATCATAAGTCAAGTAATAAACTCAAAGGATAACAACACAAGTATCATATTCATAATTCACAAACTTAAAGGATAACAACGCAAGTCTCATGACATATGGTCACTAGAAAGTCAAAAACCATCAAGTAACAACAAATTGATAGGAAACAAGACAAACATAAATTAAAAATCTAATCCTTCTCCTCAACTCTAACATAGTCATTTTCCTTGTCATCTAGTGAAATATATCCCTCTTCCTCTTCTCCTTCCAATTTCTCAAACTTAAATTATTCTCCTTCTAATTCCTCACAATAGTCATAAAAGTTGGATTCTTCTTCATCTTCAACCAATCTCTCTGTTTCTCTTGGGGTTGAAGTTGCACCAGAACCTTTCACAGAAATTTCTGCAGCTGCAGCTGCAGCACCACTTGGGGTTCCTTTATTTCCATAGTTTTGTACCGAATATATGTTCTAGGCTCTCCAACCCCTAAAGTCATATGAACAATTACCCAATTTAGAGTATTATCGTCATAAAAAATCAACTCATTCCCAGCAACATCATTAACATCATCCATCCCTCCAACTAGCCACTCATCAAATGTCATCGAGTGTGATAAGGTCGATTTCATCACTAAGATTATGTATGTTGGAAATAACAGCAGAATTTAATAATCAGATTGGAAATAGCAACAGAATTTAATAATCAAATTCATGTATCTAAAGGTTCAGGTACATAGAAAGTAGTATTCTTATTAATTATCTTGTAAATATAATTTTTATTTATTTCTAGAGGTATATAAATATCATGCTTGATGAGTGCTATTCACTCAACCAATTCAGAAAATCTCTTCTCTAAAATTTTATAACATCTCTAAAATTTTCTGACATCTTCCCCAAGTATATATTTTCTTGAGTGCTTGGCTATATTTCACATAAACCAAATCATGCAATTTTTTGTGGTCAACCCTATTTATCTTCTTTGCCAATGGAAAACCTTGTCAAATCTACATGGTATGAAGCCTATTTATCTTCTTTGAATGAATCTGCAACATAAATATAATTAAAGTGTTAATGATTTAATTTCTTCCTATGACAAAGTACTAGGCTTCACCATCAAAATGAAAGAAAAATGATATTATGATAATTACTTGCTTAAACACACTCCAAATGCATTCATATCCAGATGCACTGCATGTCAAGCTCAATTCTGATGGCTAGTTACTGCAAATTTGGAGTTGAATGTCCCTATATTGCCACCATTGAGCTACAAAACCAGAGATATTTTATAACCAAATGACTCAGAATTTAAATGTTAAAACTTAAAAGAACTTAAACTACTAGAAGCTGGATTCTTAATATCTCACCAAGAGCAATGGTTTTCTTTGTAATTTTGCAAAGTCAGAACCACAGAGACCAACAGCACCCTTATAAATTGATAGCTGGCTTGGTATCTTTTGTTGCATATATCGATTTGGTATTCCACCTTATTATACAATCATACAACTCATTTGTATCCTCCAAATCAAACTCCAATTGAGGGTTGTCATAGAAGAACTTGAAAAGTGATCAGTCACATATAGTGGGCAATGAAGTTGGCATGTTAATCTATCATCAATTATTGCAAACATATCTTTGTATTTTTTTTAAGTATTGTTGAAAGATTTCATAATGATTTCTTTTTCTTATCCATTACTTTATAACTATATTTCATGGCTGATTTTCTTCACCAAGAGGAGCCATGACATTGCAAATGAAAATCACATGGTTCCAAAATGAAGCCATAAGTACAACTTTTGTTGCTTGCTTCCCCTTGGCCTCCTCCAACAACTTGTTTCTTGTCCACCCATTGGAAGTAAATATTCTTATAAGATTCGCTTTATCTTGATGAAACTTTTCTAATAATGGGAAGGATGTAGCAAATCAAGTGACTGCATGCCTACCAACTCCCTCCTGTTTGTGAAGTGCCTCAACAAGCTCAAGGTACTTAAATGACTACAGATAAAGCCAACAAGAAGGATTCCCCTTTTGTCTTCCAACATCTTATTGGTTAGAACATAATTGCCTCCGTTATATGTTACAATCTTTTCCTCTCCAATCTCCTTCACAAGAGAATCAAACAACTCAAATAATTTTCACCAGTTTTCACAAATTTAGATCCATCAATGGATTTCACAAACATTGTCCCAGTGGTAGATTTCACCAAGAAATTGATCAAGCACCTTTGCTTCCTATTGGTCCACACATCTGACACAATAGAGTAGCAATGTTTATTTCACTGCTCCTTATGATCTTTTATTCCAATTTTCAATGTTTATTTCTTATGTCATAATAGCTAAGCGCTTGCAAATTTGGACCCAATGTTCCAACAGCTGTAACTGTAAGCTCTTCAATTTGATAACGTGTTGTAAGCATATCTTGAAATCTCTTCAATTTGATAACATTGAACAAAAATACAACTTCGTATCAAAACCAAGCTATATATTGATGGATCCTAGCCTTTGCATTTTTGTTGCATGCCTCTCTTCTAAAAGCTTGCCTCAACCTCTCTCATTTTTTCTACTTTTCAATAGCAGTTTCTATTTTCCTAAAACACAAATCCATTGGCCCTTTCTTAAGGGCATTCTTCCACTTTTTAACACTACTAGGTGTTATGAAATCCCTCTTCACTATCACCGTATCCTATGTTTTCAAGATCAAGATCCATCAAATTTGGAATCTCACACTACCTTGCTTCTTTTTATCATTTGCATATGCCCAAAGCTCTTCTATAACTTTCTTTGGATACTTGGTGCAAGCTGCAAAATCACCCTTCTTACCCACTAAATGTTGTTTGGATCTAGTGATCCCTTGCTCTGTAATTTTTCTACATGAGTTGCATACACATTATATCAGATTCTTCTAAGGAATGGCAATATTTCCACTCCAAATCTGCTTTATTAGCAGCCCTTGTAGTCTGCTATGAAGTTTGATCTTCATTAGAGGAGAACCATTATTTGAACAAAGAGGACAGAGTAACAAAAAAGGAAATAAATAAGATAGAACAGAAAAGGAAATAGAGAGATAGACAGGAACAGAGAACATAACAGGGATTGAGAGTCAAAGAAAATAGGAAAATACAAAAAAGAAAGGGAATGGGTCCTTCAAAGCCAAATTATGACAAGTATCGCCTCATCCCAGACCATCACAAGGAAAACTATAACCAAAGTCCTTTTTATCCGGCATTAACTTGGAACCACATGCATCCAAAGCACCTTTTACTAAGATCATGTAGTTGGATGACAACCAATGCCACCAGAGATCTGCAATTTGCCATAGAAGGAACATTGCTAGAGATGGAAGAGGAGAAATTAGATGGGAGCAGTCGAGTAGGTTACATGAAAATAGAACAGTGAGTTTGAGAGGTGCATTGGGGTTTGATAGCAGAGATGAGTGATTTGTGTTAGGATTTGACAGGTCATGGGTCATTAAGGTGAGTCGGACCAGGTCTGTGCTACCGTCTCATTTTTTTTCTTGATTTATTATTATTTTTTTCTTGATTTATTCCACCACTATTTCCACCATGGGTGCCAAAACCACCATGGGCTCCATGGAAATAGTGGCTTCCAAGGCCCACCATGCAAAACCAATCACGCCATGGCCATCAAATGGCACTTCATCAAAAATCCGGCCAGTGCCAAACTACCACGACACCATTTGATAACAGCATGAAGGACATCAAATATAAAATGAAAGATTAAATAGGTGACACGATATTGCAATATTTTGTTGATCACCAAAATTTCCTATCATTCAGAATACAAGAAATGAACACAATAATATCAATAACCACTAAAGATCTGGCCTACACAAAAGGCCATTAGAGTAAAATTGTTAATGAAGTACAAGTAGACATAAGATGTATCCTAAAGTAAAAGGCCCTAATAATAATGTTAAGAACTAAAGATTAGAACAGATTACCCAACAAAAGAGCAGTTTGGATGCAGATTTCCCCATAAGAAATTTGATTACTTCATCAACATTAGTCCTGCCAGTATACACAAGCATCAAGGCACAATGAGAATAAATGTATAAAGCCCACTTTTTTATTGCTGAAATGCAAACCGACCCATCCATGATTGCACCGTAAACCTAAGTCAAGCTAATAAACACAAGCAACGAGAAAAAACAAGTCATAGATTAGCAAATACTTGGCTCTAGATGACCAAACGCCCACATGAAATCTGTCAAAGCAAAACTGTAGAAAATCATCACAAAAGGGCCTTTTGTAAACTGCAAAAGGCAAAAGCAACATATCTGTCAAATTCAATCAAGATAAAGAAATGGAATGTATGGTATGAGGAAACACAGGTATTAGACCATGTCACCTTTTCTCCTTTTAAACCAAAAATCCGGTTCAGGTTGATATCCACCACCGCCAGGAACATAATTGACACAATCAGCAAGCAATCCATTCACATCAAGGATGAGAAGCTTGTTCTTTGAATTACTGATAATAGTTCTGTCCAGTGAGAATTGTGAACTCTTTGAATTACCATCGTTTACGGTGACTAAGCTTAAATCAGAAACAT
Source organism: Glycyrrhiza uralensis (assembly GCA_030159175.1). Taxonomy (NCBI): domain Eukaryota; kingdom Viridiplantae; phylum Streptophyta; class Magnoliopsida; order Fabales; family Fabaceae; genus Glycyrrhiza; species Glycyrrhiza uralensis. Next base: position 29,539,283 of record BRZY01000007.1, on the reverse strand, counting down.
CACCTGGACAACACAGATCATTTCTTGTAATTTCAGCATGATCTAGCTGTCTAGAATTTGTTTCTTCAAGTTGCGCCACAGGAATGTCTAATACAGAAGAGGTAGTCATGGATCTTTGGTCAGAAGTGTTCTCTGTCATCAACTCCATTTCCTCAGCTGCAACTCCATTGTGTGAGGTAACCTGATCCCTTGAAAGATTTGTTTCTCTTTCGATCAAGGCATCTGTCAATGGTCCATCAGAAGATTTATGTGAATCATCCTTGTGATGGTCCTGCATAGTTAGTTCCTTCTTACAATTTTCAGGACTGGGGTAATCATCCCTATTTAAATTGACTATTTTTCTCCGTGTATAGGTTTTAACACACTGAGATTTATCAGAGAAGTCATAAACTGCTAGGTCATCCTCGTGTTTATTCTCCAGACTTGCATTCTTCATGGAACCATTCTTTTCCTCAGGGTTGGAACTGCTATCATCATTTATACTTTGCTCCATGTTCAGTTTTACAACTTCTGACACAGACTCTTTTGCAGAAAACTCTTCATTTGCTACAACTGAATTGCAGTTGCGGCCTATTTCTTGAACATCGCACTCTCCATTGCTCTTTTCTGCAGCCTTTTTGAGCATATTCTGCTCCTTTTCTTCATTTTCTCCCATACAAATATCTGCTTCCACACAAGATTGTCTCATTACTGAATCAGTGGACACACATTGCATTGGATGTTCTGAAGGCATAACTAAAGCAGGTGTAAAAGTATTTGATGAAAAAGTATTATCTGGAGTGCCACAAGCATTAACATTGCTTTCAACAGCATTATGTTCAGTCTTCAGCCTTTTCCTCTTTTCATTTTTCTTCATCAAATTAAATTCTACAATATCTTGGGAACTTGACATATCAGGCAAAGCTGGGGACTCATGTAATGGGTCCTTTGTAGTTACATCAGTCTTCAGTAAAGAATCATCTAGTGAAAAATCAGGACCTTTATCTTTATGCTCAACACCTTCACCTTGTTTCCGCTTCTGCGAAGAATTCACTTCCACTGCACTTGTTGAAGGACCTCCCAAGCTGGTTATTGCTGGAGGGTCCACATGCAAATCATTTGCCAAATCCATCAAGAATATTTAGATGGCGACACACATCCTACACTATTAAACACGAATAGACTCCAAATCCATCTCCATAACATCAGTAAAAACACCCTATCGACTGCGGCTGGTCCATTCCTGTGTTGATTGGTATAATTCAATACTCTTATCAATTGCCATGTCCTCTTTCCGTCCCTTCCATTAAAAAGCCTGCACGAATAATCAGTGAAAACAAACCATAAGCCCAAAATGACAAAGTAAAGTTTCAAAATCCACTGAGCCCTTTCTAACCCTATCAATTCACCAAATAGTAGCCTAAATTTCTTTCCATCCCCGCAAACTAAAACAGAAAACTACTTAACATCTCAAGCATAAACTGGAATTCGAAAAGCAGCATATATCATAAGAGAATCCTTCTGTGACTTTGCTAAATCAATAACAATATATTACCCCCACACATCTGTGACAAAATTTGGAATCCTTTGAAACACAAACCAAAAATACTATGGATCACCGGAATTTTCTTAGTCCTTTTTTATTATTTGAGTCAAACTGTTTTCTTCCTGTTAGACAATGAAAACCCGGGACACAACAAAGTAGAAAAGAGGTCTCAGATTAAGTTTTCAGATCTCCAATTTTCCAAACAATTGAAGCAATCAAGTGCAGTTTATGAAAACAAAAACAAGATCAAAAACTCATTTTGAGAGTAGGAAGTTTCGGAATGCAGGAAAATAAGGAAGATACAGAGTGTAATTCCAGAAACAGTGGTGCTATTTAGGACGAAAACATTTGCGCAAGAATTATACGAAAGGACAAATAACCAATCATGGTCGGTGCTTAGCGGAAAACATGGAGGTAAAAATTGATGAAATTGTGCCACGTTAACCTCAATTTCATTCTTACCTTTTTCGTGCCTATATTGTTCGTACCTTTCAGCATTTCCCTTTCAGAAACAGTAAGAGAAGAAAAAAAGTTGAGAGTGAGAGAAAAAAACCTCAGTTCAACAGGGAAAGAGTGAGATAAGTTGAAACTGCGCCCGTGGTTTTTGCAAATGGGAGTTTATGGTTTTAGGGTTGCAGGCGTAGCTATAGCGTTGCACCGCAGTTTCAGTTTAAAGCTCAAACATTAATTTCAGTCTTATCCTCCGGTGGGATTACTCTGTACTTGTTCCCAAACAGCTACCACGAAACACAGAATTTTCAGTACTCCCGAAACAAGTAGGAATCTATGGATCTGGATTCGCTGCAGTTGAAAAATTAACTACCATGAGTGACGTAGGATTTTTATTTTTTGTCTTATGTATTATCTGGCTCTGAATTCTATGGACCAATCAAAACTTGGAGTAGGGCAAATGAGAGGAATATATGGATTTGAATTCCTTATAGCCCAAAAAGTAACTGATGAGTGATGTAGGATTTTCATTTTTTATTTTATATATTATTATTTGGCCTTGAATTCTATGGACCAATCAAAACTTGGTATAGGACAAATGAGAGGAATATATGGATTTGGATTCTCTGTAGTGCAAAAAGTAACTATATGAATGATGTAGGATTTTCATTTTTTGTCTTATATATTATTTGGCTCTTAATCTCATGGACCAATCAAAACTTAGCAATACATGGCAAATGATAGAAATATATGGATTTGGATTCTCTACTGTTCAAAAACTAACTACCATGAGTGATGTAGAATTTTTATTTTTTGTCTTATATATTATTTGGCTTTGAGGGCCTGTTTGGATACACATATTTTTAGCTTATTTGAGCTTCTCTACAACCATAAGCACTTATGAAAGTGTTTGGGTGAATTTTTGATAAGAGCTTATGGAACTTTCATAAGTGTTTATAACAATTTTTCATAAGCCCACTTTTGTAGCTTATGCCTGCAGCTTATGCGGAGCTTCTATTCCACTTAAACTCAGTGGCAGCCAGGTCCTGTGCTCGAGCCTGTGTTACGCCTTTTTTCATTTCTTTGCATTTTATTCCCTTTTTTACATGTACGCGCTCTCTCTTCCTCTCGTGCGCTTCGTTTTTTTGGTGCTGGCAAAGTGTAAATGATATGCTACGGCTACTGTGGTTTGAGTGTTGCTGTGACTTACTTGAAGTTGTTAAAACTTTTGCCATAGACATATGGCATATAAGAAAAATTATAATATTGAGCATCTTTGATTTAGCTTTATTTTTTATGTTTTATTATTTGTATGTTGTTTTAAAACTATGCACTAAATTACAATTGCATATTTAGTCTTATTTTTATTATTAATGTTACAAAAATTAAGAACAAATGAATGATGAATTTTTTAATTTTGATCATGATTTATGATAATACTATTTTTTTGTTTTTTACTCTTAAATTTTTAAAATAATAATTTTTTATCATTTTTTAAAAATAATAATTTTGTGCTATGGTCATTGGTGAAATAGTTAATTTTTAATATATTTTAATTTTAAAAAATTGTAACATCTTATAAGTGCTTATAGAATTATGCATCCAAACAGCTCAATTTTTATATAAGCACTTGTAAATGTACATATCCAAACGCAAATACTCTTATGTCATAAGCTCTCATGACATAAGCTCTCATACAATAAGCTCTCATGTCATAAGCTCTTAAATAAGTTGTGTATCCAAACAGGCCCTGAATCTCATAGATCAATCAACACTTAATGCATAGCAAATGAGATATTTTCTCTGTTTTAAATGCTGTGGTTTAAAATTTTGACATATGAATTAAGAAATACTTAATCGAGTTAAATCTGGACTAAAATATTTCTATTTATTATTTTTACAAATTTTTATACATTTTTTTATTCTCAACTACCATCACTACTACTCTTTTTCATGGTTGGACAAATATTGATTGTAGTATTTACTTTCGCTATAAATACTATTAGGAATTAATTGCCATTGTAATTACTTAGTAAAAATAAAATTTTATTAATTCAACTTCTTAATTAAATTTAAGGATATAGTTAAAAAAAGTGCTTAATTATATCTTGAAATTCTAAAAAAATAAAAAAATTGAAACAAAAAAGAAAAACTAAAACGACCAAAGTTTAAGAACGGAGTGAATGGTATCTAATTCTTTAAAAAAAATATATTTATAGTAGTAGTAGTAGTATGTTGAGATCAATGTCTTGAAAGTAAACGATTTGAATTAAAATAGTGTGATATATATTAAATAAAAGTATTTATTAAATATTTAAATAACATGATAACTTTTTCTGCATATCTTTGTTGTTAGATTATCATGGAAAACGCATCTAGTTATTATATCCATTGCATTTTTTTTCCTTGAGAATGACATTTTTCTAGGACAAATTTCCTAGACAGGCATCAAGATTTGAGAATAATTCTCAAGCATGAGAAAATGTTGCATATTTCAAAGCAATCTATTTCTTATCCACCTTCTGCAAATGCCTCACACTCACTCTAAATGGATGCTTATCAAAAGCATTGAGATGACACTTTGTACGTAAGTCTAGCCACATGAACTTTTGATGAAGGCTAGGGTGAGGGAGAATGATAGGTTCCTCACCCGTGCACCGGAATTAAGAACCATGATATAATATTAAAATAACAAACAATTATAACATATTTATATTAAAAGTTTTACATATTTATAAATATATCTATTTGTTTTCCGTCGCCTGAACTGCGTCTAAACATCATGGTTACAACTATTAGAGCTTTCTCTAGATCAAACCTCATTGAAAACCACCACATTTCCCCTCCGCAGTTGTGCCCAGCTTACCATCATCATCCATGCATATCTTCGCTGGAGAGGAAGAGAGACATGATATGACAAAGACATGGTCAAAGAAAGGGAGTAAGAATCTTCTTTGAAATTTTTTAAGTTTACTGTATGCTGGCACATTGCTGAGAAGAATTTATCTCCCTCAGTGTAGACAGCACCTGAACTTTCAGCTCCAGAAGCACTATGGAAACATCAAAATGTATGATATGATCGTGTTCCTCAACAAGCCCTACCAAGTACAAGGTAGAATGAAAAATATAAGGTATCTACAACATTACTTCTATATAAACTTGCAAAAGACGACCCTGTTAATGCTCTTAGAATGAGTACATAAACATGACATATATGACAAATCAAATATATTCTTATTACTCATACAGTCTCTTTCATATGTGGAAAGGCATTCTTACACCATAAGACATAAGCTAAGAGCCTAAGACCCATCTTTCAGTACCTTTCCTACACATGCACCTTGACTTGAAGTACATTACAAAATTTAAAATCATAACTTGTTTATCTACTGCTAAAAAACAAGTGAAAATACAATACCATTCCCCTTCAAAAATTGAATCGATAAAAATGCTAATTCACAATTCATCAGTTCAAACCATGATTAAATTGACCAATAATAATTAAATTTATATTTCAATATTATATAATATTTGAAGTACTGAACTAACAAAACATGTAAATTTGTAAATTAATATTAATATAAAAAGACCTCATGATAAATGGTTTCCTTTTGCATATGGCAACCGTCGGAAGAAAAAGAATACAGGGAAGACCGGAAGAGAGAGATGAAATATCACGTGAGAATTAATTGTAAATTAATATGGGGCCATTGGATTAAAACAAATAAAGGGCTAGGATGGGGAGTAACTTTTTAAAGTTACTCTTGGAGTGAATGGATCCCTCCTCTAAACTAAATACTAGTCATCTATATATAATCTTTATACATGTATCTTCTTTGTCTCAATAACATTTTATATTAAATAAATATTTCAAAAGAATTTAAAATTTGAAAAGATGATTCAAACTAGTTTTTGCAGTATACTTAATCTGGACATAATAAAGCATCAGCAATCCTCCACGATTAAAGACAATTTGATTAACAGCACCTCTCAAGAAAAGCTTCTTCGTTTCCATGGTTCGGGGAAGATAATTGATGAAGCCACAAGTAAAATCTCTGCCAACCATAAGACGTTTTGGAACACAATACTTGTAAATTAAAAAGGGAAAAAAAATTATGTACGCGAGCAAAAAAATTACTCTTTCCTTTTGGCATTTTTTTACCGCAATTTCAAGTTATTAGCTCATTGAAAGAATAAAAGATAGAACTTGGAGGGAGAAAAAAAAACCCACTTAGCGATATTTATGGGTGAACCTCTTTGAAATACTATAGAATAAAAACTATATCACAAGAATCACAAAGAGAAAATACAATACATACATATTTGTGGTTGACCAAGAATTCTTCAGGAATTATTGTCACCATATCATCATGCGGGGTACCCTTTCAATTGAAAGGGGTATTGGGGCAACTCCAGGTAACCACTGATATTTCCTATTAAAATGTGCACCAACTGACATTGAGTGTTGAAGAAACATTAGCATAGTTCACTTCCAACCTTCACACCTTAACATACTTGTCAACATAACCCTGCAGAAAACATAGGAAATGAAACGTTATTAAAAGTAATGATATTAACACCAAGGCATGTTATTATGCTTGGATCAACTTTCCATTCTGACCAGTAATTCATAACTTTTTTGGTAATGTAATTCAAATATAATGCTTTCCATCTCCTCATTCCTTTTTGACAAAAAAGAAAAAGAAAAGCAGCAAACTTTAACAGACTCTAATATATCCTTTACAGACAAAGAAATATGAATAGACAGACTATCAAGAATGTTGGATAAAGTAACTAGTAAGCAGCCATCAGCACAGGAGCAACTTTTCAGTTAAAACTTAAAATCGCTAAAAGAAATACTTAAGATACAATCAAAGTCACAAAACTGGCCCTTTCAAACAAGTTACTAAGTTTTTTCCCATTTAAATACAATCATATACCAAGACAGAAGGGAAGTCTGTATATCCAGACTCTTGTCATTTTCCAAGCACATGACTTTGTTTATAGCATGCAGAGCTATATTTTATTTCTATGCATAGCTTCCAATAGGGTTGTATAAACATAAAACCAAACACAACAGCTACCAACTAACCACTGATAAGGTAAAAACACACAAAGAATAAGTGATGAGAAGATCAATTACCATCACAAGTTTAGTCAACTTTCGCTGTGATGAGTCAATGTATTGACTTATCTTTGCTTGAGATTTGGGTATGCGGTGGCCTTTCATTGCTCCCGACACCTTATCTACAGTCTTTTTCACAATGGTTTTGAAAGCCACCTTACTCATATTACCCTGTCGCCATGATGGTTTCAAAACCTCCTTTACAAAGTTTGCAATGGAAACTTTGAACAATTTCATCGATCTGGAATCCTTGCTCTTCTTTCTTTTCCCTGGAGATTTGATCTGATTAATCTCAACCTCCCCTGTAGTCATGTTTTCAACATCCAAATCATTACTTAGGCTCTCATCATCAACATCACCCACTTCAGCATCCGCTGTCTCACCATATTCATCATTATTTTGAGAAGTGGTAGAGGCAACAGCTGCAACCTCCTCATGCTGCTTCTCTTTGATGTCCAAAGACATATAAGAACTCTTGGGCCTTAGGCTGATGTTGGATTCACCTGTAACTTCCTGCTTCTGATCAAAATCAATTTTCTTCAAAGAGGATGATGGTTCAATGCTGTCAAAAAGTGGATCATATTGTTCACCACCAGACCTTGGTAAGATCTGACCAACAGCTCTGGCTGGTTTTGGTGAGGACGCTGTCTGTCTTGAGCCAACACCATCTCCTTCCCTATTTATAGGAGTGTGGTTCAATCTAGAATTACCGTGGATTATGTCATTTTCTTGTCTAAAAAAACTTGAACTGAATTTGGAACTCAGTGGCTGCTCAAAGGTTGATGCATAAGGATTATGGTGAGCAGAAATTCTTGATCCTCCAAAAGCTGGAAGAGAAGTTGAATGATTGCTATCAAGAACATCTGGTAGATATCTGGATACAGTAACAGTCTCTTTAGGCACACCCAAATTAACATCAGATGCAGAATATTGAAAATTATAAACTGGTTGCTGCATCTGTGATAATGGATGAATGTGGGAAGATGTCTTGAAATGTCCTTCAGAAGGCAACTTGCTACCCAAAGAAGGCTGTGGTCTGTTCACATCCAACTCCCAGGAAAATTGCTTTGATTGATGATGCAGACCACCAAAAGATGTGGAGGTTGAAAATTTTGAATCCTGCATTGAAAGTTGATTATGATGCTCTTCTCTAATGAGATTAGGGCCTGAAAGCAATTGACTTGCTGGGTTCCCCTGATGGAGATGCTTTGGAGAGAAAGGTTCTGTATGCATGAAAGTTCGTGAATGATCCTGCATTGGAGGGTACACTTGATCTTGAAACTTAGAACTCTGAGAAGGAGTTGGCAACCCAGGATCCATGGGAGTCTGAGAAACATAGTCAGTTCTCGAATGCAGTTGACTGTCATTAAATTCTGATGAAATAAATGATTTTGCAACTCCCGTGTTTAAACTGGAATTATACACCGCTTGTGGCAGTGGTGGCGGTGGTGGTAGGGATGTCCAAGAGCTACTAGGTGGTACACTGAAGTGAGAATTTGGAATATGTAATGGAGCTGGGTAAGGTTCAAGTTTTTCTCTGGTAGTGGATTGGAAAGGAAATAATGCATTTTGCTGCATCACGCCATATTGCCTTGGAATTTGTGGCACATGCACCACATTTTCACCCTGGGAATGTGAACCAACAGAAGCAGGTAATTGGTAAGTATGAAGCGGGAATTCCAATGAGGAACCACTATGTGGAGGTAACTCTTTAGAAGCCTGAGAGTGCAATAAAGACTGGTCTGATGTGATACATGGACCCACAGAACTAGTGGCTGACTGTAGCTGAGTTGATGGTAACATATATGGTAAAGGTTCACTACTAGAAACCTTGTTAGCAGAAATCATTAATCTTTTATCAGATGACAAATCAGACACAGAGGACACATAATGTCCTGGAACTCCAACAGAAACACTGGACTGAAGTTGCTGAACAGATGAACCATCTTCTGAGGGAATAACATCTTTAGATGTACCACCAGATGGTTTAGAAGCATCACCACTGCTTAAAGCTTCAGGGTGAACGCCATCAACCAAGTGTTGTTGATGAGAATTTACTGCTTCCTGAAAACTGTCATTTTCATGGATTAAAGTCTTGGGCTCTTCTCTAACTACTAAAGTTTCCTGCACCTTAGGATCAACCTCTTTGAAACCTTCAGAACTTGGATTGCTATTAACTGATTGACCATCAAGACCAAAGGTAGTAGACACAACAGCATGCCTCCCAGAATCTTCTTTTCTCTGCACTACCTCCTGGCCAGTTACATTCTGGTGAAGATCTACATCTTGACTTCTTACTCCATCATGCTCATAATCTAACACTTCAGAAGAAATATTCTTGACGCCTTCATTAATCCTAGAAGTTTTTTCATGAGAACGGATGTCCAGATCATGTTTGTTCCTATAGCGCCTTGAAGTAGCATTCTTGTCAGATTCATGATGAATGTACCTACAAGATGCTCCACGAAAGCATTTTCCACGTAAAAAACCAAAGCACTGGCCCTTGTCTCTTTTCACATTCTCACCACGAAAGTCACTTGAATGTCTTAAGATTGGAGACCTACTCCTGCTTCTCCGGTGCCGGGGTGACCAGCTGCAACCAATAAAAAATAAAAATTTCTAAGATATTCTTCAGAGACATAATTGTAGTGATCAAGATCTAGGACTAGAAATGTAAAGAAAGACAATAAATCCTCAACTAACAGTGGGAGGTTTTAGGTTCATCTCATACAACAAAATAATCTAGGAAAGGACAGCTTGTGCATCCTACACAAACTGTTTGTTTGTATACAAGATACAAGTTAATAGACGTAATACTAATAGGGCATCCTACAATGCACAACAGTACATACCTGCGAGACTGGCTTCTTTTATCCTTTCTCCTCCGAGGACTTCTCCTCCGCCTCCTCCTTGTGTCTACAGGAGACCAGCTGCGACTCCAGCTTCTATCTCTCTTGTTTAACCTCCTAGTTCGATGACTGCGAGAATCATCAGAATCGCTATCTGTAGCACCTTCTCTGAGATGCCTTCCAAATTCATCTACCTTCAGAACAGTTGGCTCAAACTTTGAGGTTTTCCTCTCATCTTCCTGTTCAGCATTACTACTCTTAACATCATTGTTAACACCAGTGCCACCTGACCCATCTTTTCCTTGGAAAGCTTCTGTTGAAGAAGTAAAATTAACAGACACCTGATTTTCAAGATTATGCTCAACACATCCATCACTAGTACAAGAGACAGATCTGGTTCCCTTAGACTCTTGTACTAAATGTGGAGATAGTTCTGAATCATTCTGTGATGTTCTGGAGAGCAGCCCAAGCCCATTTTGAGTAGTGGAGGATCCAATATCAGTTTCCAAATAATTCACAGAATCTTTATGGGCAACTGAGACACCAGTGTCGGCTCCTGCTGAGACTGTAATAACATTAGCATCTGCAGCACAGCCTTCATCTTCATTATCTGAAGTTTCATCAGAAGCATACTCTTGAAGGAGTCCTATTGGGCTGCCACTCCTCATAAGTTGCCCAGAATCTCTATCCAGATTAGTGGCTTCATTGTGATCAGAAGTACCATTTCGTATAAAATCATCATCTAGAGGAGCTGCAGATCTCTCCGAAACAGTGCCAAGGGGGAATTCAGCCACTTCATTTGAGTCATTCACAGGACTATGGACCTTGCTAACTGATCTTGCAGATTTCATGTGCTCAATATCAGATAAAAGCCCTGGTCCTGTATTTTATTGAAGAGCCTTATCAACACAACAGAAAATTCTCTGAATAAAGGAATATATCAGATAATTTACTCTAGTATGGATTCAAAATCAAATAATGAAGTAGACGTTTCATATTCTACCGGTATTATTAGGATAGAAGGGAATGGGACAAATAGAGTAGTTAGTTAGCGGGGATATCAATTAGGAACAATTAAAGCATTTAGTCAGAGTTAAAGGATATCAGTTAGATAAATGGGAGGAACAAAAGATGGAAGAATTCATTCAAAGAATTAGAACTTTTGCAAAAGTGGGAACCCTTTGCAAAGGGGAAAACCTTGGAGGAGAATTGTTCCTTCTCCGTTTGTTCTTTCTCCTTTCTATTTTCACTATTTCCATTGTGAGTTCCTAACAAGAATCACTGAATTCTGAGAGGGTTTCATCAGTAACGAGATAAAAACTGAAAAGTGATAACTTTTGAATGTATTCAGCAATGAGAGAGAGAGAGGGAGCAAATGAGTCCACATGGACAGTGATCATGTGTGCACTCACTCAAGCAATTGACATAACTTCTATATAATTTCTATAAGTGTATTTTATAGTTTCTTCTCAATCAGATTCAGTGTTTAAAGTGAAAAAGTTATTGAACACTAATTCAGTATTTAATGTATTATTCACTATTCAGCACTAAAAAATCGGTGCTGAATTCCAGAGCCAAAACTTTCAGTGTAATGAAAAATCTTCTTTGTCCTTAATTTTGACGAATATAAATAACCAGCAACAATACTTGATTGACTAAATAAACACATGTCTGACCAATCAAGGAAACTCTAATCAAACTAGTAATTCAATAATTATCAAACATAATGAACAGTGGTTTTTCAGAAATCAAACCTTCATATTGTTTGCTGACTCCAGTGGATCCAAAGCACGATGCACCACTGGATAAGATGTCCTTAGCAGGCACATTTTCTGTTGAATTCTGCAGCTGTTGTATTTTCTCATCTGTGCTAAACACCTCATCAACCCGATCATGCTTCTGAATCACCACTTCAATTGCATAATTTGACCCCTGGTCCTTGTCAGAAAGTGTGATATCATCTTAACCCACCCACGAGAAAGAAAGTAAAACAGATCAGAATCAAAATATTTTTATTCACTAAAAGTAAGTATTTATCAAAATAAAAATATACAATGTAACCTTAATAAGCATAATCAGAATAGTATTGGCCACTCATCTTTTTTCCCTAGCCAATTTTCAGCAAGCTATGATCCAAACAAAAAAATGCATACCAGCTAAAGCCTAGACCCCCACCGAATGCACTTTTTCCTATTAACTATTAAGCAATATGAACTTAGCAGAGAACAGGATATCAGAAAACAATAGCTAAGATATTCACTGTTAAGGCCACTGATAGAAAAATAGAAAAATTATATCAATTGAAGAGTCTATCTTTACTTTTTAAAGAGCAAGCAGTGTAACTCGTGATGGAATAACAAAAGTGGGCTCACACATATGACATATCTATTATTCATTATCCGGTTTCTTGTATTTATAAAACTCTAAACCGTTGGCTTTTCCATCAAAGGATATAAACTCCACATTTTATGCTCTAAAGTGCAGGGACCCTGCACTTTAGAGCATCCAAAATCCAATACGAAGTAATATTAAGAATAATACATAACAGCAGATTCAAACGTTTATTTACTTATTCAGCACTCAAACCAATTCTTGAACAGAACCAGAAATATCATAATTCAATACCACAACATAAAAAAAGTGCTAGATATCAATTATAATGAGAGCATTGATACAACATAGACAGTCATAACGTATTTTTCTTTCAGCCTCAGGATCATAAAAATGCAAACTAACCTTCCATCTCCATGTCAGAATCAGCACTTGCAGTTGCTACATGAAGATCATACTGTTTCCCTGAAGAGTTTACTGCTAGAGGCCTTAACTGTGATTCACTTTCCTTTTCATGCCATCTAGGTTCCAAATTATATTTTTTCTTCATCCATAGGAAATAAGCGTGAGAAGTCGCAGCCTCAGTCCCTGGGTCACCACCAAACAAAAATGCATATTCAGGATTCCAATATTCATCTTGCCGAACCTTGTCTTCAATATCACCACCATTCTCGGCAATTCGCCGACACAAAGCTTCAATCCTCTGCATGGTATTTTCATCTGCTGGCCGGGGCGGAGGTGGGGGAAGATCCAACCCCGCAATTCTAGTCGGCAATAGCTCATCTCTCTGTGCAACAACAACCTCTCCACCACTTCCATTGTCCCGATTGTCATCAGAAACAGAATTGCGTAGAGACACAATACCAGATGAACAGGAAGTTACACCTCCATCTACTGAATCCACGGTCTTTGATTCAAAGCCAGAAACTTTCATAGAGTTAGCTGTAGAAGTCATAAGAGGGGTAAGTGGCGGTGGAGATGGCAGAACCGGTGGTGGAGAGGCTGGCAGTGGCGGCGGTGGAGGAGGAAAAACAGAAGGCACTTGGTAATTCCCAACATTCGAATGGAGATACACTCCATCTGGAGAAGGAGCACGAAAACCCGATGGGGGTGGTGGTGGAGGAGGATTATTATAAAAAATTTGTCCTTGGGAAGAAGAGGGAGGAGGTGGGGGAGGGGGCAACACTCTACTTGGTGGCCCATGAGCCCAAGATGTCTGCGGCGCCACGCCGTTTCCATGGTGCATTCGAGAAGGGATGGGATATGATGATGGTCCTGTATTTGGCACAACACTAACTGAACCACCTTGAATGGGAACTGTGGAAGACGTGGTTTGGGGTCCATGTAAATAGGCATGATGAGGAGGAGGAGGAGGTGGGACAAAATGCTGAAAATGAGGCGGCGGAGGAGGAGGCAGCGACTGCTGCTGATAAGCCGGTGGAGGCGGCGGTGGCAGGTGTACCGGAGGGACAGAACCCTGTTGTCCCAAATGAGGACCACGATTCATTTGATTATTATACATCTATTCTCTCTAGTGCAAAACCAGATATATTAAACCAACCAAACACTCTCCCAATCAATTCAAGCAATCACCAAAAGCCCAACCTTCACACTACTCAATATAGAGGATCCCCTGAGCAACAAACACAAAACAACTCTTCAGCCTATTCAGTATATTCACCTATATATTTGATTTCATAAAAAAAGAAACAATACCAAATCAAATAACAGATTTCTTAACCGTTTTCGATAGACACACGAAAACCGGATATGTATGTATGTTTTTTTTTTCTCTTCTCTTCTCTTCCTTTTAAAATTCCTTTTGCAACAATTGTCGACATTGCGCAACACGCAACGGCACCACCGCGCGCGAAGCCGAAACGCTCCGTTTCATTTTTATTTTTGTTTCCTTTCGCCAAAAAGTTTCAGAGTTTCGATTTCGGAGACGCACCACTTACCGCGTGTGGTGGTGAACGGAGAATCGGGGGATTCGGGAGCGGTAGGGTTTTTATTGTGAGGGTTTTCGCAGTGAGAAGGAGGAAAAGCTTTTGAGAGTATAGGGGGTGGAGCTGTGTATGATAAACCCTAGGGAAGAAGGTGGTTTGGGGTAAAGTGCATTGGATTCACGAAATTGTTACTGGGCATGGTGGTGACGAGTGAGTGAGAAGAAGGAGATAGTTTTGCGGAGTGGACACAAACAGAAAAGGTAATACCGCATCTTCGATTGCCTTGGCTTGGGAACAGTTATTGAGGGTAAAACTCGTATTCCATTATGTAATTTTTACCAGTCAATTCTGAAATTCTGAATTTATTGTTCAATGGATGCACGAGGTCACATCATAGCATCTCTAACCATACCAAGTGGATAATATTATAGAATAATTATTATATGATATTATTAAAAAAATTATGTAATTAGTAAATATGTTTTATTATATAGATATAGATAATTAAATTTCTTTTAATATAAGAAGTATTTTTTATTTCATTATTTCATTATATTATAATTTTAGAACAATGTCGAGAGAAGAAGAATAATATATCAATTTAGGGTGCTTTTAAACAAATAAAAAGATGCATATATTTTGAGTTTCTATAAATAGTGAAATTTTTGCTTTTGATCTCTCAATTTTAAAATACCCTCAATAGAGACTGTTCAATGATAATTGATAAACACCCATTTAGTTTAATGGTTATGAAATATGAATGGATAAAAACAAACAAAATTGCTCAATGAAATTGGGATACTTGTGAACTGAGACCAAATTTTCCTGTTGTAAAATAAAAAAAGTGGGAACAAAATTCTGCATACACCAAGTAGATTTCATAACAGCTGAGATTTTAAAGTTAAATATGAGAGTGCAGAATCCGCAGATTCCTCCCCAGCATAAAGAACTTAGTCCATATAAGAATTTGTTTAGGTGTTGTTTAGAGGTAACTCAAAAGTCATAACAAAGAATGCTGTTGACATGAGTGACAGTAGTGTGAAAATTGAAGAACAAATTCAAACCGTTATCACACCAAATGGACAAACAGAACGCCTCAATACTACTCCAGACAATAATAGAAAAACAAGACTCCTATATTTATACCAGCAGGGCTGCAGTTTTGCAACAATATTGATGATATCCACAACAGAAGGGGGGGGAAGATGGCCACTGTAATCAACGTCTTACAAAATCTTTTCCTTGCAAAGAATGAATGCAGGAACAAAAGTAAATGTATACCTCACTAGTTTCAGAAAAGAACTACCACTACTGCTAGTATTTCCTAGTACCTACATCTAAGGTAATAATCGTTTTCTTAAACAAAATTTCAGATCAGGGTCTGTCAGCAAGTAGATATCAGTATATCCCACCAGTTAGCACAATGTGTGCATCCATTGTCACCTTCAGAATAGGAATGTACAAACGCCAAGAAGACAAGGTCTTTGTTAACATCGGCCATTATCTCCAGAATTCAAATTAATTTTTCTGGTTCACCCTGTCCTTCTGTCCTTGGAGTTGTGCAATCCCCCGTTGCACCTGTACACAAGGGAAAAATAATAAGAAATATGCCAAACTCCCAATACTTTATTCAATTCCTTTTGATTTCGGTTACCCTCTTTGTATAATTACCCCTTGTTAGCATTAAAATTGTCTGAAATTCTTAATTCAAAAAACATGTCAGATATGTTCTTGGGGAAATGGATGGGTTCCTTGAAACAGGAAAACTTACTCCAGATTTTCAAGTTTTCAGCAATGCATAAGTTCATGTATTATTGCGGAGACGTTCATTTGGCATTGAATAGTATCTCTTTCCAGCATAGGGTAAAAATATACAGCTTCAACTATAATCACATCTCATCTCTGGTACTTTGGTGACCATGTGACAAATTTAGCAGCAAATCCTAAGACAAATGGGATCCTAGCTGGAACTATTGCCATGTGTTAAATGAAAAGAAAATTTCATTTTATGCAATGACATGCGAAAGACAATCTGTCAAGCCAAAGAATCTTCAATTACTTCTCCTTCATTTCATACCTTGATTTGACAAACACATAGCACTCTCAGCTGCTGCAGGTTTCAGGACATCAGTGTTGCAGTCTGGTGCATCATTCTTCTGATCATGTCTTGCCAGTCCTGGAACATCATAGTTGGAAATTGGCACATTTGTTTGATCATCAGTTCGAACTTCACCTTCAGAACTAGTGACTTCATTTGCCCCATCATTTCTCAAGTTTTCACCTAAGGATTTTGGCGTGTCATCTTTTTCATCATTCTTTTGATTCAAAGAAGCAGCTTCTGGTTCCATGTTGACAAAAACCTGCAGGATAGTCATGGATTAATAAAAAAGAAGAGTAACCCAGCATTCCCTTATTAGATTGTCATCCATAATATTTGGGAAATCAGAAACCTACTAGGACCAAAATAACTTATACTTGGGATGAGATTCATGGACCCGGAAGGTGATCTTTCAGCCATAAACAAAACTAGAGCCAAGCAAATATCCATATTTGGAACTTTAAGAACGTCATCTTGTAAAAGAAAAATCATAATATAAAATTGAACATAATTTAACCAATGGAAAGAAAGGAAAAACCTTGTTGGTACAGATATATTCCATAAAAGTATCAACTGAATTAGATCACCATTAACTATATATTTCATAGGAGAAACACTTTATGTAAGGTCGTAGCAATGGATTTCAGGATTACAGTCATAATGTATAGGAAACATAAAAATCAATAATTTATAGGAAACAAAGCATTATTTTGCAAGGAGCATAAATTTGGTGGCAATTTAGAGCTTTTCTTGAATGGCACGGTGCCTGTAGGAAACAGAGCATGAGCAAGTCCCATGTAATTTATAGGAAACAGAGCATCATTCTGTCAGATGCTTTGGCCCAAACATCAGTAGTTAGTTAGAACTTAGAACAGACTCGGTAAGTTGACAACAGTTAGTTAGAACAGTGTAGAGGGCAGGTTTTAAAATAGGAATAGGAATTGGGAGAGGGGGAGAACCGGGTCTCTCGAAAACCTGGGAAAGAGAGAGAGTTCAATTGTCATTCTTGGCCTCTGACTCTATACCACACCGATACTGATTAAGTTTGTTTCTGCATTAAAATCTATAACTCTTCAACGAAAGTAAAATAAAAATAAAAAACTACTTGACCTTAAAGGTCTGGGAAGCACCGGCATTTATTGGGTTACTTGATATGACAGCAGCAGTAGCTTCCTTGCAGGGTTCATGAGATCCTGAACCATCTCCCTGTACTTCCCATCTACCTTCCATTTCATTCTGTTTTAGCACTTTAGATGTCGTTAAATTGTTTGGCTGTATACCAATTGAGACAACACTACCAGTTTCATCAGCAGTCCTTTTCCTGTTTTGAGGATCAAGAATAAGTTAAAGCCAAATGTTTCAGAAAAAAGGGTTCTTATGGATAGTAACAAATTTTAAAGAGGGGACAGGGGTGGAGGAAAAAGACATACCTACTAGAAGTATTGGTAGCTGGGTTCAGAGTGTTTGGCTTGTTGAGAAACACAAATCCATGAAGAGGCTTTCCTTCAATAACAGTTTCAATATTATATCCTTCTGAATTGCTTTTAGTAATTTTGGCAAGAAACATTTTCTTTTCAGGAGGAAGCAGGGATTGATTTTCTGGGATATTTAGTCTACCTGTAGTCATGACACTGGATATTTAGATTCCTGCAGTGGTACTTTAAATGCACATAATCTATAATCTAATATCATTTTCCATTCTTTTAATCCTCCAGGTTCATAAATGGTGTACATTTTACAGCAAAGGCCAACTTACTGCAAGTACAATACATATCTCAGATTAACACAGACTAATTGGAAGAACACATTCAGGTTTCAACACTAACTTGAGTACAATAACACTAATTCCCACTGCTTCAAATTTAATTACTCAAATGGCCCAAATCTTTAGATGAACAAGAAAATTCATTTCCACAAGAGAACATGTAAATGTAAGCTGCAATAAACATTTGAAGAACTTCCTAAATCCAATATAGCAAGAATGACAGGCATAAAATATATCACGTTAAGGAAAAACTTAATATTTTATATTTTTATTACATTCCTAAATCAGAAGCTATATATATAGGCAAGTTCTCACTTGATTGGCTATAATTCGACATTGTCACTGGCTGGTTAGTATCAAGACCCCCTTCATATCCAAACAGAACTGGTTTTTGGACAGGATTGATATTTTGTTCTTGGCATTTCAGCTTCAATTGCTTTCTTAAAGATAACTTCTCTGGTCTCTGTTCACTTTCCCGTGCAATCCCTAAAAGTTACAAATATACTATTAATAAAAAACACAATTCTGTCACATACTTCATAATCTAGAGAAATACTAGAATCAAAATGTTTCTCAGTAAATTGAATCATAGGAAAAGAAGATTATTTGCCGAACCTGTGTATAGGTAATACATATCATCCAGGGCATCAAGACTTTTATTACAACCACCAATGAACACAAGAACACCACCCTTAATTGGGTCTAAACAGTCACCAGCTACAGAAAATCTAGCACAAGGACCATTAGGTGTAGTTGTCACCTTCGTCCAAATACCAATATCTGCCCTCAATTAGAAATGAAAGATGATATGAAGGACACAAACTCAATGAACAATAATAAAAAACATATAATGCTACCACTTGAAGAACAACAGACAATCAATGATTTATTGCAAAATATACAATAATTATAACCAAATTACAATATAACAGAAACTTAGACACTAACAGGTTGGAGTCTATACTAAAATAACATACCAGCATCAAGCACATATAGGTCATTGTATAGACTCTGAGCATCCGAAAACCCCCCAAAAACAAACAAGTTCTTGCCAAAAGAAACTGTAGAATGACCAGCACGAGGTGGCAACAATTGGCCTGATGTACACTGCTCCCTCCAAGTTAGAGTGTCTACATTTACAGTCAAAGCATATTATTATATTCTGATACATGTCCCGTTACTGTGCATTAATTGAACCATAAATATTAGAAAAAGATAAAACAGATTAATACCAGTATCAAGGATATGGACGTCAGAACGATAATAATCATGCTCATCTTCACCGCCTATCACAACAATTTTATTTTTCCAAGATGAGAAAGTATGGCTATCACGAGGACATGGTGGAGTGCCAGATGTTGTAGCACGCTTCCATATAAATGTCTCTTCAAGTGAAAAGTTATAAGGAATTATAAGCATCTTTCTCATCTGATCCATAATCAAAAGATACAGACACAGTTCTAATGCTAATGTAAATATATAGATAGATGGTGGAAAATAGAAAACCAACTAAATAGCTCAGCCTTTTAGCACTCTGAACCCAACATCATTACTTCTAGCTAAGAATGAGATCAAGATGTCTCTCATTTCAATCACAACTGAAGTTATTATAATGAGTCTCCACAATCAAGCCAGATATTTGTGACCATTCCAAGTTCTAAGTCTAACATGTGTTTTCATATATGTGAAGGGTACAAATTGTGAAGAGAACTAGCTTGATTAATAACTGTCACTGTGATAAAGGAAAGTCACCTGTATCCAATATGTAAAGATCATTGTAGTAGACCTCACTAGTATTATCTGCTGATTTTCCACAACCACCAAATACGAATAGCAGTTTGCCAACAACTGCTGCACCATGACCCTCGCGTGCCTGTGGTACTTCTCCTCGAACAGCGGGACAAACCCAAGTATGTAAAGCTACGAATAATTAACATCAGTAAGTACAATGTAGCGAAACAATAGAGGTGCCTGTGGTACTTCTCAGGTTTTTACTTGATCAACAAATTCCAGTATCATCCATCCAAGAAAAACTCAAAACCAAAATTGTACCGGGTAAACATAGTAGATCATTCAACTTCAGCCAAAACTCATATTATAGGTTATTGGGGATATAATGTTGTATAAAAATTAGACCAGCAGCAGTCCCCACATATCAGAATGATGACTTACAAGTGTCAAGTACATGCAAATCCTTCAGCGGATTGGTCCCATCCGTACCCCCAAACACAAAAAGATTATCACCAACAGTAGTGCAGCTATGGCTGTCCCTAGGAGCAGGAGGGACACCTTTTATAGCTGGTTGGCTCCAAGTTTGCATCACTGCAAATCAGCAAACAGGAATGATAAAATGGCCCAGATAACTTGCCAGAAACAGTAACAGAATAAATGCATTAAAAAAACTTAAGACCACAAAGTATAGTGTAATAAATTAATTCACTATTCAACATCATAAAAATGTAGAGTCAATTTGGATAATTTTTTCTATAAGCACTTATAATATGAATTTTTGAACTAATAGCTTCTCATATAAGTTGAAATCAACTTTTACACTTCAATATTTTCAAAAACTCTCTTTTCTAACTTCTTTATAAACACTTATCTATTTAACAAAGACTATTTAACAACTTCTCCTCTTTTCTATATATGAGAAAAATAAGAATACAAAACAAAGTTAATTTCTCCGTAAGCTAGAAGTTGGGCTTCTAAACCCAAACAGGACCGTAATAAGTTACCAAAATTCTCATTCCAAGTTCCAACATCCCCAAACCTAACAAAACAAAGTGGGGAAAAAGCAAACACTTGGGGGGCCCAAACAGTGTTTAATATTGCAGCTACAATATCAATGATTTAGAGCTCTATAACCATATATTGACCGCAATTGCAGCCTCATTGATGCATTTGTTGTAATTTTCATCAGATCATCAATAAGCACGAGGGACCAAATAACAAATACCCAAAACAAAAATTAACAAAACCTCCAAAAGGCACAACACCATGCATCACCATCAACAGTACGAAAAAGAAAGCAATAATGACAACACAACCACAAAAAGGAAAAGGAAATAAATAACAAATGTGAACAAAAATTTCCTCCGAGACCACGAAGCAAAAAAGACAATAATAAAGATTATAAAGGAACACGAAATAGAATAATAATGATAATAATAATAAATATAAATAAAAGATTGTGAAGGAAAGTGGAGGAGGCAGCAAACCAGTGTCGAAGACGTGAACTTCGTTGGTCTGACGGTTATGTCTGCCGTAACCGCCGAAAAGGTAAATGAACCTGCCACCTTTAACGGCGTTGCATGTGTGACCCCACCTCTTCCCTGGTCCTTCACCTATGGGGTTTATTCCCTCTACCTTTTCCCACCTCATTTTCTTTTTTTTCTTCGGAATCAATGAAAGGGGAAGGAAGCACTTAATCGCTAAAGAAAACGCACGAAGCTAATGAGAAAAACGACACTTTCCCTGTCTTCAATTTTTTATTTTTATTTTTTAATAACTCGCGCTAAAACTCTGTAGGGAAGAGGAAAGAGTGAAATGAAGAATAGAAACAGCCAAACAGGGGCAGGGAGCGTCGCAATTCGCGTGTGTTTATTTTTGAGTTCATGCAAAATAAATAATAAATAAAACAAAATAAATAAGTAAATAGATAAATAAAAAATGCGAGACCATGTGTTGTGTGACGTGTCATGTCACAGCACGAGTGAAAAATGGTTGTAGAAAACAAACCAAGAAGAAGAGTGAGTCCTCCTCTGATCAGAGACCCCAGAGAGGGGAGAAGAGATTGAGAATTTGATTTTATTGATTATTATTATTATTATTATTACTTTCTTCAGTACTACTTTTGTTTTATAATACTATTTGTCTATTTGATCAAAAAAATATTACTATTACTATTTGTGAATTTCTAAACATTTATTATTTATTAAATATATGTAATAATAAATACAAAACGCTTGGCCAGATAAGCAATTATTTTTTAATGTTTGAATGAATTTAATTCAATTTCAGAT
Organism: Glycyrrhiza uralensis; assembly: GCA_030159175.1. Classification (NCBI taxonomy): domain Eukaryota; kingdom Viridiplantae; phylum Streptophyta; class Magnoliopsida; order Fabales; family Fabaceae; genus Glycyrrhiza; species Glycyrrhiza uralensis. Next base: position 29,517,172 of record BRZY01000007.1, on the reverse strand, counting down.
GTGCATTTCTTGTAATGAAATTTGGAATGAAAATACTACTCCCTCTGTTTTAAAATTAACTATAGTAGTTTTAGGGTATGTTTGGATAGTTTAAAATGGAACGGAATGGAATGGGGCGGAACGGAACGGAGTGGAATACAACTTCCATTCCATTGTTTGGGTATTTTATGATGGAACAGAACAAAACTTTCATTCCATCGTTTGGAAAGTGAACGGAATGGAATGAGTTATAACATTTTTATTTCTTTTTTACCCTTATTTAAAAAGAAAGATAATGATGGAGAATTAAAATATATATTAGATTGTAACGTAATAAAATTAAAAAAATTAATAATTAATTATTTACATTAGTTCTTTGCCTATGCAAACACCGAGAAACAGTAAAAATTATGCACCATCAGCTAGCAAAAGACCAATTATGCAGAAAAGACCAATTATGCAACACATGGTTGCAGCGCCTGCACAAAAAAGACATCCCTCCCACCTAAACAATTTTAATACCCCAACCCAGTGGAGAAGAAGAACTCGCAAGTTCACATGGGAGAGAAAGAAGAAGTCCAGTCTTTTGTTTTCAGCGTCGATTTCAGATTTTAGCGCTAGCTACTGCTTTATTATATGAGGACAAGTTGGTCATTTAATTAATTAAAACTGTCATTCTATTCTATACCACCCGATTTGGGGGGGAAGAAAATTGGGGGTTTGGGATGGAATGGGATGGAATGTATCCCACCAAGTGCCATTCCACTCCATCTATTTTTTAAAAATCCAAACAATGGAATCACTTACCATGTCATTTCATTCTATTCCATTCCACCTCATTCCATCAATCCAAACATACCCTTAAAGCCCCATTCGAGAGGGTTTTTGGTTTTATATTTTAAAATTTTTAAAAATTAAATCTAGTTTCAATTTTAAGTTTTGAGTTTCAATTTTTTTGAGTTTAGTCACTCTATTTATCTTGTTTCACTATGAATAATAAAGGTACGAGAGGGATGGCACTAGGGGTGACAAAATGGGCTAGACCTGACAGGTCAGCCCGCCTAACTCGCTTTCTTTAGCAAGTCAGGTTGATTTTTTTAACCAGCGGCCCGCTTTGGCCCCCAAACTCGACGGGTTGACCCGTCTAGTTGATTAATTTATTTTTCAATTTAAACAAATTAAAAGATTTTTATATTTTTTTATTTTTTACGGGTTTAGGCAAGCTTGGGGTAGGTCAACCCGCCAAAAGCAGGCCAACCTCGTCGAATCGCCAACCTGCCCTTAAATGGGATGGGTTGTGTTTTTCGACCCACTTTCCTTGGCGGGGTAGGGCGAGTCAGCCCTTTTTTTGCAGGGCAAATACGAGTCTAACCCACTTTTTTGGCGAGTTGGGTTGAAGTTTTCAACCCGCGGCCCGGGGCAGGTTGGCTCGCGGGGTTATTTATTTTTCCAATTTTAAAAATACTTTTTAAATTATTTTTTTTCGGGTTTAGGCGGGCTTGGGGCTCGCTAGCCCGCTTTGGCCAGCCAACCCGCAAAAAAGGAGCCAACCCACCCTTAAACAGGAGCGGGGTGTGTTTTTCGGCCTACTTTCCTCGGCGGACCGGTGCGGACTGACCCGTTTTGCCATCCCTAGTATTTAGCGTTTAAAACTGAAACAAGAATCACAAAACATATTTTTATGGTTTTGGGATTTAGGTGAAAACTGTTTTAAAATTAAGTAAAAAACCTATTTAACTCCATTTTACCCAAACATGTTTTGTTTTCAAATTTAACTTTCAAAATCAAAAACCAAAAACTTGAAACCACCCCAAACGGCCCCGAACCTTTTATTTTTGTTCCAAAATTATTGCAGTTTTACAATTCTAAAGTGTCATTAATTTTTTTTCACCTATACCCTTATTTAATAATTACTAGTGGGAGTAGTTGATATTAATAGTAAAGAGATTTGTAAGTAATTTGTCATAAATACTCTTCCATTAAATGCGAGTATTTTAGTTTATGTACAACAATATTTTACTTTTAAATATTTCTTAATCTATGTGCATTAATCTTAAACTACAATAGTTTTGAAACGGAAGGAGTATTTCGGGTGATTATTGTGTAGCTTATATGGATAGAGATAGGGACTAAATCTATGAGTTGAGCACTTTCCAGACAATGGTGGCCCTTAGCATGCACGGGAGGAGCGACCGCACATGGCCCCTTCGTTAGAGGGGCACCAATATGCAAAATTTTACTTACTATAGATTAATTTTTAAGTGTCCTACTTGTTTTTCTAATGCATGCATATAGCTTATACAATAATATTAACTATCAATGTTATTATTGCATCTACTGAGAAAAGTTTTTCTGAATTGAAATTGTTAAAATCTTATTTGTAATACTATGTCACAAGATAGATTTAATAGTCTTGCTTTGATTCGAAAATGATATTTTAAAAAAACTTTGACTATGAATTGATTATTTATGATTTTTTAGCAAAAAATATTAGAACGACAATATTCAAATGATTATGAAGGCATCAATTTTTAAGTTTGTACAAGGCCCCAAAATCTCAGGTTCGACACTGTTTCTAGACTTTCCTTTTCCTTTTCTTTTTTTTTTAGTTGCACATTTGTTTTTCCCTTTTCTTGGTATATAGTAACAATAAGGTTATTTTGATAAAAAAAAATTATAAGGTTACTAAATCTAAGAGTATGTGTGCATCAATTAATATATGCAAGTTGCATAATAATAATAATAATAATGTAGTCCAAACAGAGGCGGACCCCCCCGAATTTCAAAAAAAAATCGCATATACATACATATATACAACAGTATAAGGGCTCCACTTATTTTTACTATTAAAATAATGAACCTAGAAAGAAAAGTCAAGTACAGTACAATGAAAAGGTTGCTTTAAGATTTTGAAAGAAAAGTTAACCTTTAGAAATATTAAAATAATAAAATTGTAAACTTGTTGGACACGGAAAAGAGGCAAAACACAGACAAGTGCACAACCAAAAAGAAAAAGGGAAACTAGCAAATCTGAAAACTCCATTTCATCTTCTTTCTCGTCCCTGTGTGGTGCTGCTGAGTTTTATCTTCTTTGTCGTCCCTATGCGGTGCTGAAACACGGAGAGACTAAGCAATAAGCACACAAGCAGAACATGCCAGTTTCATCTTCTTCGTGTAGATATATTTAATAATGTCATAGATTATCAGCTGAAAGAGTTAAATAGTAGATTCAGTGAGCAAGCAACTGAGCTTCTTATATTTAGCACAACTCTAGACCTTAAAGATGCATTCAGGTCATTTAATACCGGTGACATTTGTAATTTTGTTGAGAAATTTTGCTCTTCAAATTTTTCTATCCAAGAGAAGATCCAATTGGAATATGAAGTGCAACATCATGAACTGGATGTGGCCAAAGATGTCAACTTCCAGAATTTGTCCACTATTGGTGAATTATGTCAAAAATTAGTTGAGACGGGCAAATCAACTTTTTATCCTTTAATTGACAGATTACTAGGACTTGTTTTGACTCTTCCCGTGTCAACTGCAACCACAGAACGTGCTTTTTCAGCGATGAAAGTTATAAAAACAAGGCTACGCACCAAGATGGAAGATGATTTTCTCACTGATTACTTGATTGTTTATATTGAAAAGGAGATTGTTGAAAAATTTACCACGGATATGATAATTGGTGATTTTGACTCTATGAAACAACGACAAGTACAACTTCAGAAGTGAAGGTTTATGTTTCATTCTTCTCAAATTCGTTATTAATTAAATGTTGTACATGTTGGCTAAGTTTTCATTGATATTTTGCTGAAACGTTATATATTGATTATAAAGTGATGGATGACACTACTCTTGTTCTTATACTTTGTAGGTCTGATCTTTACACGACTCATTCACATGATCATGCTTGGCGTTTGTATACTAGATGCACTTGCTGGTTAGTATCTCTTGTATTCAATATAGCTATATTTCTTTTACTTCTAAAAATATTAGTTATATATCAAAATTTTCTCATATGTTATGCATGTAAAAATTTAAGTTTTTTAACGAGTCATATACTATTTTATCTCGGCACCACCCAAATTAAATTCCTGCCTCCGCCCTTGTCCAAAGGTTAAAAACTTTGAAGGAGTTCTACTCACCAAAAGTAGGGAGATGGGGAGTGGCACTTTGGCTTCTTTGGTACCTTAGGGGTTGTAGATATTCTGAAGGCTGAGCTTGTTGCCATCCTTCATGGGTTAGACCTTGCGTGGACGCATGGTTTTTTAGCGACTGATTTGCTATTCTGCCTCGGCGACGGTCCTTTCCTTGGTTCGTCACCCTCTGGGCCACACACATCTGTACGCAACGATTGTGTTGAGCACCATCCAAAGGTCATCTTCAAACTGGGAGCTACGATTCAAGCATACACTTCGGGAAGGCAATCACAACACCAACTACTTAGTGAAGATGGGGGTGCTTCATAAGGGACTGCCACTGTTTCTTGAGGATCTGCCTCCTTTGCTTCGACCATGGCTTGTTGGAGGGGAATTGGTAAATACACCATGAAAATTGGACATACACCCCACATTAAAAGGGTAAATTACTAGTATACCCTCATCGATTTGTTTTTTTTTTCAATTTCGCGTCTTTACCGAAAACTCAATGTCCGGAATGCACTTTTACATTTTTACCGGAAACTGGAGTTTCCGGAATACAAATTGTATGGAAACTGGAGTTTCAAGAATACAAATTTGACTGGAGTTTCCGGAATACAAATTTGTATTCCAGAAACTTCAGTTTTCGAAAAAAATACGAAATCGAAATCTCAAGAAGCAAAACGCGATATTAAACGAGAGTATTTTTGGAATTTCAAAATTAATGTAGGGTATATGGCAATTTTGTGTGGGGTGTATTTACCAATTCCCTTGTTGGAGATGGGTTAAGGGAGTAGGGACGATAGTTTTTTTTTTGGTCATTTGGAGGTGGGGGGTTGTGTTGGGGGGGGGGGGGATTGGGGAGGGTGGGGATTGAACCCCAACCCTAACACACATCATCCCTTTGCTCTTACCACATGAGCTATCAAGGGGATAGGGACGATAGTTTAGTGTGAGGCTCTCCTACTCTCGGGTTGGGCTGTTTTTGTTTTACTTTCTCTTTTGGTTTTTTGTTTTGTTAGCCCATGTTATAAAAAACAAAAGTACTTTTTATGAAAATCGAAAGATGGTTTGATCAAAAATAAATAAAAATCGAAAGAAGGGTCTTGCTGCAAGAAAAAATTGCAACCGGTCATGTTTGGTACCTATTGTAGAGTTGGATTTAGACAAGGCTTGTTATAAAATAAATGAGTTTATTTAATGTTTAAATATCATAAAAACAAAAAGTATGAGTAAAATTCAAAATTAGTACCTGAAATTGTAAAGGCGTATCAACTTAATTCCTGACATTAACGATATTCCAAATTGATCCTTGGATTTGTAAACCGTTAATCAATTTAGTCATTTCGTTAGTCTCAGTTTCTTAACGGAATTAAAAATGCTGATGTAGCACATTAAGTGCTTGGGTGGCACTGACACGTGGATTCAACATCACAGGGACTAATTTGATACAATTTTCGTGGACTAAGCTGATACTAAAACATTAAAAGTTAAAAAAAATAAAAAACACTAATGGAGTAAAATGTTTTTAACTTTTAATGTTTTAGTGTCAGTTTAGTCCCCAAAAATTGTATCAAACTAGTCCCTGTGACGTGGAATCCACGTGTCAGTGTCACCCAAGCAGTTAACGTACAACATCAGCGTCTCTAACTCCGTTAAGTAACAAAGTCTGATGGAAGGACTAAGTTGATCAACGGTTTACAAATCCAGGGATCAATTTGGAATATCGTTAATGCCATGGACTAAGTTGATATGCCTTTACAATTTTAGGGACTAATTTGGAGTTTTGCTCCAAAAAGTTTACTATAATTACCAATTATATTTCGACATTTTTGTCAATACTCTCTATATATTCATTTAAAGCTCATCAATATAGTTAAATATGTAACTTACTTGCTCAAATAATTCAAATTTTTTAAAATGTTAATGAAAAATAATAATTAATAATGAGTATTAAACATATACATTAAAAGTATTGACAAAAATGTTAAATAAAATTGATAATGTAATACAATTATTTTATTAATATAATTTAATAATAATTAAATTAGAAAATTTTAATTATGTATAGCATTTAGTTTTTTATCCTAAAGAGTATTACATAAACTTATTGATCCTTTATTTATCTATATCTGTTAGTAAAATTTAATTTAAAGGATTCTTTTTATAAAAGTATTAAATGCTAACACTATTTTTTCATTAAGCAATTATTTATAATTCACATACTATACATTATATTTATATTGGTACCTCTTTTCGTTCTTTTGTAACTGAAATATTATGTTTTCATTTTAAGGTTAAATATATTTTTGGTCTTTTATTCTTTAGTAATTTTTATTTTTCGTAACTTTTTTGTCCCTTGTTTTTGGAAATATGTCACATTTAGTCTTTTTGACGACTCCGTTAAGTTAAATGCTAAAGTGGCTAATGAACTTACACCTAATCACATGCCACTTATTTTAATATGGCATCCTACATGGAGTGAATGACCTAGATTTATCTCAAGGTAGAGGTAAATCAAGTGTTGTGGCTCAAAATAAAATTGAGATTATGCGACAAAAAAAAGAAAAATTTGGAGAGATTTAGGCCGCCCAATCCACATAGGATGCCACGTTAAACAAGTGAAACAAGTAGCATGTGCTTAGGTGTTAGTTCATTAGTCGCACGTCAGCATTTAATTTAATGAAGTCGGTCAAAGAGACTAAATGTGGCCTATTTCCAAAAATGGGAGACTAAAAAGTTATTATAATTTAAATACTAGGTATTAAAAATAAAAGTTACTAAAAAATGAAATATCAAAAATATATTTAACCCTTTATTTAATTTTCAAGCTTTAATATACGTAAATACCGGGGAAAAACTCTTCAAAGATGAAAAACTTGATTGAATACAGAATAGAATTTCTCTGTATATGAACCTCTCACGATACACACATGCTGATGACAACAAATACGTGTAAAAAACTATTTTCAAGTGTACTAATTTAATTTTGAAACAATGAAAATACGTATATTAATTAATTAATTTATTATATTAACTCTTGACTTGATTCACCAAAATAATAATATTATTATTGAGGGTATTGCGAGTGGTACATATAGACAAATTATGTTATGTATTCAAACAAGCTTTTTCAAGCATTTAATATTTTTATAAAAAGTACTTCATCAATTTTACTAACATATATTTTTTTTTGACTGAATTTTTACTAACATACATAGATAGATGGAAGAATAAATATGTTTACGAAATATTTTAAATGGTAAACACAATTCATAATTTCTAATTTATTATGAAATCATATAAATAAAATAATTTTCTTACATTTAATTTCTGTTTAACAAATTTCGTTAATACTCGTTATTAATCACTTTTCTTTATCATTTTGAAAATTTTGAATTATATGATCAAGTCAGTTATAAATTTATTTTTTTCAAATAATTCAGATTTACATTATACTTTTTTATAACAAATGTATTAATAACTAATGAAAAGAACATAATATTTTCTCTTTTGTTAACAAATATCTTAAATATAGAAAAATAGTTAATATTTTCATTAAATTATTAGGAAAAGTAATTATTAATCAGTATTAAATGTATATATAGAAAATATTGACAAAAATTGTTAAATAAAATTGGTATTTATAATAAATTTTTTGTTTTATGAAATTTAAACATAAAATAAAATCATTAAAATATTTTTAGCTTTTGATATTCTTTTATAAAATATATTATTTAATTTTGAAATATTTAAAATAATTCAATTTATTACTTCCTTAATCTAACTTGGAAAGGTCAAACTTATTACTAAAATTAAATAATATTGAGTATTAAATGTATATATTTATAATATTGATAAAATTATTAAATGAAATTATTACCAAATCAAACTATTTTTATATGTATTATTTAATAATATGGAAATTATTAAATAATTTTTAGAATTCATGTTTTTTGTAATGAAAAGTATAATTTCTCAGATTTAATTTTTTTTTAAATTCACTATATTGCCAAAACCAAACATAAAAAAATAATAGCGTATTGTTTTGCCTTCTAGCATTGCATATATAGATTATTTTTTTTACTGACTGACCATTCCATATAAAGATAGCGTCAAGTAATTACGATATTTGATATTTAATCGGCATTAGAAATTTTTTATTTAATGATATATATTATCATTTAATTGTTTATAAATAATTGATCAAGTAATACTTAATTGATAATAAAGATTTTATTAATTAAATAGTATTCATATTTAATGTTTAAATTATGTAAATAGTTTCATATTTAATTGTTAATATAAATAATTAAATATTTCACCTTTTAAAAATTTACACTAATTCTCATTAATTTATTAATACAGAGCCAATCACTTTGGTGAGGAAAAATGTAAGAAATCCCTATATCATGGGTCTTGTTTTCCGTCATTTTGATATAAATTTTGAAAATCTCTTTTTTCTTGGAATATTGTGGGTGAAAAAAAAATTAAAAATATATATTTCAAAACTTACTATATGACTAAAATCAAACAAGGAAACTGAAAATCTATTCACTTTTATTAGTAAAAAAAATTAGGACAAGCACAAATGATAAACATGAAAGATACCCTAATTGACCGCCAACTCGTGTCCTTCATGCTGTCTATCGTTTCATAAATGACACTGTAACGTACGTACTCACTTTCCTCTCTCTCACTCTTACGCAATTCGTCACTCAAGTCCTTAATGTCTCTTTGTAACAGCTCTTCATCAGTCCTACAAGAGATAGACTAATCAGAAAGAGAACTTGTTGCGAGTCTCACGTTGGCCGATTAACTGGCCTTGCCATTGCTTATACAAGCTTGGGGAATCTCAACCTTAATTTCAAGCCGGTTTTGAGGGGTTGTTGTGAGCTCAATGTCGAATTTTAACCCGGTATCACAGAACTAATTAAATGGACGACATGGTGGTAAGAGGTGAAGAGAATCAAGGTTTTATCAACAGGCTTCCAGATGACATCTTATCTTTCATCCTTTCCAAGCTTCGCATTGATGAAGCCGTGAGATGCAATATCCTCTCAAAGAGATGGGTAGGTTTATGGAAAAAAACATTGCACGTCGAATTCAATGCGAAGTACATGATAAGGCCTATAACCCAACTTCAATATTCACGAGAATCTCATATTATAAATTCCCCAGATTTTATTCTCAACCCATTATTTATGCAGAAAGGAGTTTATAGGTATGGCATTTTGGTATTCCTTTTGATGCACCGTCATTCTGGTGACATATCTAGTTGTCGATTCCTGCACTTTAGGAAGAGTCTTGCATTTGGGGAAGTAAACTCTTGGGTTGGTTTTCTAGCTAAAAAGAAGAAAGGGTTAACAGATCTAAGCCTTGAGTGTGTACCTGATTATCGAGAAATTACTGCAGATGAAATTTGCAAACCCTGTTTCTCGCGTGGGATTTTTTGTTGTTTGGGTTCACTTGAATTGATCAACTACACAATTGATTGTTGGTATGCATTTGAAAATTGTCTCAAGCTGACAAACCTTAAACTAAAGAGGATACAGTTGGATGAAGTAACTCTTAGTGGGATTCTGAAAATTGTGTGGTCTTGGATAATTTTAGTCTACTTGAGTCCTATGGGTTCACGAGACTTGTTATTATCATGAAATCAAAACTTAGAGTTTTAAAACTCCAAGCTCTGTGCGTGGATCTTCTAGAAATTTTTGCGGAGAACCTTGAAGTCATGTTTCTTGATTCTATAATTTGTCCAGCAAAGAATTTATCCATTTATGCCCCTAGCCTTCACAATCTTTGTTCCGACTACAACTCAATATTTTCAATAATGCCTTTTGTTGAAGAAAGGGAATCTATTGTGAAAACCCATGAGGTTCTTGCGTGTTACAGTGATCTTTCGGTAAGTTCTAATGCTTTCAGTACATCTTTTGCATGACTATACATTTTATATGTTAGGGTATTCTATAAATTGTTTAGTTTCTTTTTTTTTTGTTAGAATGGACTGTATTCCACTTAAGCTAAATAGTTGTAAGAACTTTAACGAAAAGGTAACAACTTTGCTATCAATCATGAGCATGATTGAATTGCAGTTTGCAATATCTAAAAAGTACTTTTGGATTGCCAAATTCAGTTTGTATCAGTTTTTATGATGTTTGGTTTTCAGTTTCAAAACTCAGTTTGACCTCAAACCCAGTTTAAAGTAAAAGGGACAATGAGATCACTTTTCATTTTTACTTTTTCGTTTGGATCATTAATAAATAATAATTATACATTTAAAAGTACTTTTGATCAATATTATCCAAACAACATACTTTTGTGACAAAAGTATCTAAACATAAATCACATTAGAGTAAACTCATTTTTAATCAAACTTGGTTTGCAAACTGAGTTTGCTCCAAACTTACTTTTACCAACTTTAATCCAAACATATAACACAAACATATTGGCCTATTGATAACACAAATGATTGTTGGATACCTCATATTTTATAAAACCTAAAGATAGATAAGAATATAAAAGAGAGAAGAGTGATAAATGTGACAAATGAGTGATGTTATAGAAAGAGAGTGATATATTAGATATGTGTTAAAAATAAACGGGTGGTCAAATATCATTATTGGATATTGATGATTGTTAAGATCATTGGTTTGAATTCCTTGGTTGACACGGGGAAGATTGTTGGCTTTATTTGGTTAATGTCACCTATGGAATGTTGCAACACTATATATCTTAGCTTAATTGATAGGATTGTACTACGCGTACTATAAACTTACGTATGATTTATGGCATGCACATACATTAAAACATGGCAACCCTCTCTCTTTGTCATCTAGATTAGCTCCCCATGTTGAATCATGGCTTTTCTATGATTCTCTAGTTTATTTATTTATTAGTTTTTAAATTAAAACTCATCCAAACACACACATGCACGTGTATATATTGTGATCCTAACTACCTCTTCTTTGCTTTCTAGGAACGTCCAAGTTGTAATGTTTTTAAGAATTTATCAACCTTATCAATGGATTTGGATTTGGACCACATAGAAGAAGTGGTGGATCTTTATTTTGTCTTGAAATTATGTACAAGTTTACAAGTTCTTGAAATCACTATGCCAGTATGTGATATATATATCATGCTTGATTATTGAAATTATTATCCAAATGTTTCACTACTCTTGATGAAATTATTATAAAATTGATATTCAATTTTGCTTTATAGGTTTTCAAACATGCAAACTTTGGTGGTAGTACCTCTAATGATTATGCTTCACCGTACCCCATATCAAATTTTTGGGAGAGACAAGATTTGTGCAACTGTATTAGTCAAAAGCTGAAGTTTGTAACCATAAGGGGATTCAGTGGCAAAGAACAAGAGGTACAATTTGCAATGCACCTAATCAAAAGAACCCCCATGATGAAGAGGATCACTATAATCTGTAATGATCAGTACTCAATAGACGAAGCAGCTAAAAAGTTGTTGTCACTACCTAGAGCTTCTGCAGAACTCTCCATCAATTTGAAGTTCAATGCAAACAATCCTACGTGTGAGTTTATTGAACATCAAAACTAAAGGTTGAAATGATAATTAATTATCAGTTTCTCAATATTTGTTGTCATCTAATGGGTGTTCAATTCCCAGCTTTTCTTAAAACACATATTTGTGACTGGGTTGAAATTACTGTACTTTGCTTCTAGATATTTATGTCTTCTAGATTTATGTGCTCAAAACGTTGTTCTTATTACTCTCTTATGTGATCGGATTCTTCCTACTCCTTTTTGTGTTAATATTTATTTATTTTTATCATAAATTTTTAATCTGATCGTATTAATATTGTTTTTGCTACTCTTTTTATTAAGCATATGTATTTAGTTTTCCTAGATATTTTGCAACAAATTGTTTATAAGCTAGACAAACTTATAAATTGAACATTTAGTAGTATTCATTTTGATATCTTTATTTATTAATTTTTAACTAAACATGCTTTGCTTTAATATTGAAACTATGAAATTAATGTGACTGCTCATGTGCTTGTTTTCTCTCTCTCTCTACACACACAGGTGACGGGACCACATACTGGATCGATGCAAGTAATAAAAATGGTAAAAAATTTGGATTTTATTCTCAGGGATCGATGGTCAAATACCAACTCACGAAAACAATGGCTATTTGAACCGGAAAATAGGATTAAAATTAGTGAAATGTGGAAATCAAATAATAATAGAAACCATAAAAACAAAAACAAATTTTTTGTATTTGTTATATTTTTCTTATAGCAACAAAAAACGAGAAGCCAAGATTCATTTAAGATATTGGGATTAAGTTTCATTTAATTTCAATTATTATACTTGAATAAGAGTTAATATGAATTTTGTTCTCTTATTTTGTCTACCAGATTCAAAAAATTATTCCCAAAAAACATTAAGAACAGAGATGATGAACACAAAATAAAGAGAAAACAATTTTCTTAATTGAACCCAACTCAAGCATTAACAAAATCCATCAAAATCTACTCAACCCCAACAGGGGGAGGTTTAGCAAGACATGAAAACAATAAAGAAAACTAAAGAGAGAAAGAAAAACTCCATAAAGAAACAAAGGTGATCCAACATTCCGCTCTTCTCATATCCGTAGAGCCTCTAGAAGCCTCAAAATAATGAACTAATCCTAGTCTCACACTTTCTTTTCATTAAAATAGTGCTTCTAATGAGAAAACGAGCCAAATTGTAAATGGCCCTGCGATAGGCCACTGTCCAGCGGCCATGTGGCCGCCGAGCACCCAGCAATAGCAAAATTGCGATTATCGTTTCTGACTTCCCACCGCCCAGTGGGTGGCAAAATGGGCAACTCGCGCCACCCCTTTTCGACCCGCCTTAAGTGGGTTGTCCCGCCAAAGAAAATGGGTTAGAAAATGCAACCTACCCAGTTTAAGGGTGGGTTGGCCCGTTTTGATGGGTTATGCAAGTTTAGGTGGGTCGATCCGCTTAACCTCTCCAAAAAATTTAAAAATTATTTCTAATAAACAAAAAATCCAATCTGGTGGGTTGACCCACCACAACCCACTTTCTGCTTGCCAGGCTGGAGGGGCGGGGTAGGCAGGTTGAGTAACGTCCTAACTCGCCCCCACCATTTTTTGCAAGTTAGGCGGGTTGACCCGTCGGATCCAACCTGCTTGGCCACCCATACCAGTGGCCATGAGGCCGCCCAATAGTGGGCTGACAGAATTAAGTTCTTATTCTTTGACTTCCCACTGCCCAACGACCACGTGGTTACCAAGTGGTGGGCTAACAACATCAATCTTCCTAGTTTGGTCCTATTTCTTGCATTTTTTTTAATTAGTTTTGCAACACCCTTTCTCCAAAAAGGATATTACACCATAGTAACCAAAAGTTTCACAAATACTTAGAAAATATTTCATAACAGTTTGTAAAGCTCTTCAAAATGCGGGTAAAATTTTTCTCTTTCATAAAAGAAGATGAGAAGGATGGGGAGTAAGATCCCTCATTTTATTATTAAAGATTTTAACTGTAAAACAAAGCCTCGTGTACAGAAAAGTACTTCCTCTCATATATATATATATATATAACATGATATTTTACAAAAGAATTTGTTCTAAGACAAACTTTGTTTTTACACTGCAAAAGAAAAAGAAGTCAAAGCTACTCTAAACCAAAAAATACAAAAGTGGTAAAAGAAAAATACATGCTACTATGTACAGTCGAGCCATGATCCCGTTATCTACACCAAAGGGATCTACTATTCTAAAACCCTAACTCATATATGTTTATGGACAAGACTAGGTAGATCCTCCTAGTCCAGACAAGCTGGAGTATAGAGGCGGGACTCTAGTTACCGGAACCCAATCAAAGTTGAATCCGGCTAGATCTGGTCTAGGCATAGTATCGCTGGTAAGGTCAGAGGTAGCCCAAGAGTCTATAGACTCCTCAGATTCCTCTTCTAATTCCTCATCTGACAAGGATTCAGATAACCAGATTATGTCTTCTGATTCTGATTCAGAAGGACGGGGTAAAGGAGAATAAGTTGGAGGATTCGCTTCTCCCAGAGGCGAAACTTGTACATGACCTACAGAACCCTCAGTTCTTGCAGGTGCTGCTGCGGATGTGTCTTCTGAGGTTCCATCTTGGTTTTTGTCAGAGGACTTATCCCTTGACTTCGTCGGTACATGATCAGAACCATTTCCATCATGCTCCGAGGGATGTGAGTTACCACCTCCACTGTCACCACTATCATCATTACTGTTGAACAAGTCTTCTGGGTCAAACTCCAAGGGTTTTAATTGTCGTAATGGTAACTTAACATCTAATATCATTTGTTCCTGAATGGGTTGTGGGTTTGGTGACGCCCTACCCCCAGTATCTAAGGTTTCCGCATATCCTACAAATCTTCCCCACTGCGTACTATGACAGATATTCCAACGTACAGTGTTTCCACCTAAAGGTTCTATGCGTAGATGTCGGACGGTTCCCAATCCTCTATCTTGTGGGTTCATCTCCATCTACTTAGTCATGTAACAACACAACATAGCAGGCAGGGTGAAACTCTAACTCAACTTAACAGAAATAGTGCAAGTATATTATCAAACACATAACACACAATACTCAATCCTCAACACACATAGGTAACACAGACAATCAAGTCATTTCAATCAATAGAACAATATAGCAAACCATTGAAAACACACAATCACATCAAACAAGCACATCTTACCTTTTGTCCATACAACCCTGTAAAACAATACATTTCACAAGAATATATCACATCAGTGTTCTATTAATGCATGACACACCAATATCTCTCTAATCACACCGGTGTATTGCTCCCAGGGAGACTTATCCAACCTCACATCATAGAGCGATCGGCTGCAGTAAACTTAACAGCATAAACAGGGAATCCCTTCAGGACCCCTGAAGATACTTCGGAAATACTGCATTTAAAACTTAATACCAAATCCTAAATAGATCTGCCAGTCAGATTTATCCAAGTCGGGTATACGACTCGTCTCGGCTTAGGGAGATTCCCTGACAAGGCAATTGAGACTTTCGAAACCTGGATAATCCCAGTAGACAATTGTAGTCCAACATAACCTATTTTCAACCCCGTCTCGTAGGTTGTATGCTCATCTCTCAGATGCAAATGATCATCTAAATTTGCAAATCATTTTCTCTTGAAATTTCTTTCTCTGTAAAACTCTCTCTGTTTTACTATTCCTCCATGAAAATCTCTGACTCTTCTCAAAAACTCTTTGTAAGAAACAAATCAAAACCTTTTATAGGAAGACCACTTTGTATGAATAGAAAACGGTTTAAAAATCATTTCCTCATAAAACTCTTGTATTGTACACCTTAAAGTATAAGACTCTTGTTTCTTTGTACTGTTTATTACGGACTAATTCATTATCTCGGCTTTATTTATTTTAAGTTGCTCAACTGAGTGAATCGGTATAAAAAGAGTTACTAACTGTATTACAAGAAGATCAGACCGAGCATAGCCACTTTGGATTGATCAAGAGAGAAAAGGTCAACAGTATTTAAACTTACGTCTGCTTTTGAAATAGTAGATGTCTGTTCTTAGTTTCTAAATAGCTTCTGGTAATGGAATAATCACACGGTAGCTGAGCCGACTGCGGTAATCAGTGTCCAGTTTTCTTGAAAACTTAATACAAACTTAATGATCGAAATTACGTTTGATTAATCACGGCTTAGATTTATTTTTCGAAGATGAAAAGATTACACAACGGTAGAGCCATTTTTGGTAATCAGTACCCCACTTATAAAACCGATCCTACGTACTAAGTGCATGTAGTCAATTTATCTTTCTTCTGAAATACTTTAAACTCCAATTATCTTTCAGGAAAAAAGCCCGTTGAAAGCCTATCTCACTAATTTCCACTGCCGTAGACATTGGAAATTAAACTGAGTTATGTGCATACATATACAGATTGGATACCTACTCGATATTTCCCACAAATAATATAACGATAGGATTCACCGAGAATCCATTACCGTTACACTATATTCCGAAAGATGCTATAACAGTAGGATTCACCGAGAATCCATTACTGTTACACTCTTTAATCCTTTCAATTCCATTTATATATACGGTATTAAGAAAATTGCTTCTTTCCCAATCTTATCTTGTCACGTATATACCAGGTTTCCACTGTTAAGATTTCCCCAAACAGCGTATCAGCACAGATCCCAGGCCAGAGTGAGACGGACTGCTTTAGACCCTTCAAAGGTCTCACTTCCTTTCTAGACAGATCCATACTGATAAACCATTTATCTTAACTACAACCTTGCATATAAATAACAGATACTAATGGGGTTTTCACAAATAATTATTGTTTGCTTTGCGGTAAACTCTCGTTTGCAGTACGTGTAAAATTCGCCATTATAACGGTATGTTTACTAAAGTTCAAAAGTGATTTTGCCATAATCTCTCCTCTTACTCGAATTCTTAAATAAAATTGGGCATTATAACTCTACAATTTATAATTAGCACTAAACAATTAAATTAAGACAATAAAACAATCATAAAAGCATACTAACCAAACAAAAAGCTATAAACAACCAAACAAGCAATTCCACACACAAACAAGATCAAACTCATACTACTAAAATTAAGATGAGAAGAGAAGCCCCTTACCTTAGCCAAAATCTTGATGAAGAACTACCAAGAACACCACACAAAGAAATTTAAGAAAACTAGAGAAAAGTGAGAGAGAACTTTGTTGTCTTGCTTCTTGTTTTGTGGTGTGTGAAAACGTGAAGCCAAGACCCCCTATTTATAGTAGTGGGGCGGCCAAGGGGTGGGGACCAAGAGGGAAATATAAATTTGTGACCTCACACTACTTTTTGATGCAAATGTCATAAACCATAAAAACATAAATGATCTAATTTCCTAATTGGCTTAGCCATGTGACAAGGCTAGTGACTCAAGGGCCAAAAAGTTAATCCAAGGGCTCCTAATTGATGAGGATGTCGACCAGCCTCAAGGGAAAGGAGGGCCATGTGATTGAATAGTGAAAAACTTTATGGTTTCGTAAATAAACCGAAAACTGGTGGCATTTACTCAAACAGATCTTGAAAATAATAGTAGAAAGGTGAGTACCCATTAGAAAATTTAGAAATAGTCTCTAATAGTCTTAAAGACTTTATACAAGAGTTTCTGAATTTTTTTACGGTAAAGGATAGGCTTTACGGTTTACCGAAACGACGAAAAACGGACGCGCCGTAAGTGCAAAACAACAATTTTCCAAAAAATTCCAAAAAAATTCCCAGAAAATCACAAATTTGATATAAACACCAATGATCTCTCTTAAAATTTGATTTTGAGCCTTCCCTGACCACTGAAAATCTATCATGGTTTCCGTAAACTTTGTTTTCCGTATTTACAGGGACGAAAAACGTAACTCTTTATCTGTATTCCGAAAAAATTCCAAAATAAATTTCATAATTCATTAAAAATATAAAAACATGGTGTACTATTCCATTTTTTCGTTTTGACTCCGTTTTGGTCTCCGTATCAGTTTTTAACTCTTACCATAAACTTGCGGAAACCGAAACGGTACTTTTGAAAATTAGTTTCTCCAAAAATTCTAGAAAAATTCCAGAAAATCATAAATATTATAAGAAATAACTTTCGTGAAGGAAGATAATTTTTCTAGATTGTTTTAATATATTTTTACCAATTAAATTCTTTTCCATCTATTACGGTAAGTACAGTTTGCAAATGTCGTAAGAAAAATGACTATTTTAGTAAAATAACTTAATAAGTATCTTACACTCTTAATTATAAGACTACAAGAATTTTCTTATCGCTTAGTTGCTACCAGAACATTTAAAACAGACAAAAGACAGAAATACCAAAAATAGAAACCTATAAAAACGTAACTATTTTTCTATTCACGTTGTAACACTTAACCGTAACTGGTCTTTCTACCTTTCTTAGATTTCTATCAAACCCATGTAATCCCTATCTCATCTATTTTTCTATCTCTGGTATGTATCATTTTTCTAACTAAGTTCAAGAGGCGTTTGGATTTGATCAAACTTCAGAGAAATTGATGAAGTTAAGTGGGGGAGTAACCATATCAGAGGATGAATGTTGAAACTCTGAGTTGTTTGGAGAGATTTGGAGTCAAGGTGGAGAATTGTAAGTTGGTGATTCAAAATCTAGCTTTTCCTGTCAAAGATTCGCTTAGCTCAAGTTTTTCACTCAAGCCAGGATGTGCAGACCTCTGGGGTGACGTTTCTGCATAAAATTCACTTAAGCCAATCTGGCTCGCTTAAGCGAAGACCACTGGGTGGTGATCCTGCCTCAAATTCGCTTAAGCGAATCCAGCTCGCTCAGCGCACAGTTCAACAGCAAAACCACAGTTCCTGATGCTGTCAAATTCGCTTAAGCGAAATTCTCAGGCTAAGCGAACAGCTCGAAACAGAATCAGTTATAAGTTCATTTTGAAGCCAATTTTGGGTGGTGGATCATTTGTGACTTTGGGAAACACGTTTTGGGGAATTTTGTGAGCTCTGCTAGGGTTTCAAATTGGGGAAAACACTTGAAGATCAATTGAGAGAAGATTGAGAGATTGGGGATTAGGGTTCATACAATTGTGATTCACCTAGAATCAGATTAGGAACCAAGAATCAAGAGGTTATCATCAACTGCTGTAATCTGTAACCTTTGATCATATAGTGAAGATTTTGGTTGCTCTCTCCCGTGGATGTAGGCTACACTGGCCGAACCACGTAAATCCGGGTGTTCATCTCTCTTCTATCTTGATCTCTATTTTGATTTTACGTTTAATTGTTCTTGCAATCAATTGCTTGATTTCTGAGTTTGAGATTACTGCAATTTCGTTCTCGTTCCATTGTTCGTTCTACTCGCATTTTCTTTGTTGCTTGATCATAGGATTCATTTCGTTTCCGCACTCAAGAACCAACAGTTGAGTTAGCTCATATTATAAAGGCCGTTTCATGGTGTGCCACTTTATGTTGCTATGATTGGTGTAGTAACTCGGTAGCTTGTATAAGGTAGCAGTGGTGGCCTTGAACATGTGCGGAGGAGCGACCGCACATGACCTCATTTTTAAAGGGACACCAAGATATTGACAATAGAATAATTTTTAGGATTTCTATTTGTTTTCTTAATACATGCACAACTAATAGAATAATATTAACTATTATTGTTACTGTTGCATTTACTGAGAAATTTTTTTCTCTAAATTGAAGTTGTTAAAATCTCATTTGCGATCTACTATGTCACATGATAGATTTAATAGTCTTGCTTTGATTCGAAAATGATTTTTTAAAAAACCTTGACTATGAATTGATTATTTATGATTTTGTAGCAAAAAAGTTTGGAGGACAATATTAAAATATTAAAATGATTATGAAGACATCATTTTTTAAGTTCTCACAGGGCCTCCAAAATCTTAGGGCCGGCCCTTGCCGATAGATTTTTAGGCTTATAAAAAACTATTACTCTATGTTCCACATCTATAGCGGTTCTAGTGCGAAATCATCGGCCAAAGTTAGATTGGGTAATGGTTTTTAACTGCTACTTGAATCTACCCATCTTATTTTGCCGACCCACTTAGTGATTAAAACAACTATCAATTGTGGACACAAAATCATTATGTAAGGCTTTTTCAGTCCTAGTGAATCCAATCATTTAATTGAAAAGTATAACCCAAATCTCACCGTGCTTCTTAGCTTTCAAAATTAAACCAAACCTATAGAATTGTTGTTGGATGTGCAATTCAATTTCGATGCGCTGCCTATATTTTCTTCCATGAGAAATATATAGGAAAGAGAGACATCTCTTAAAACTGAACATGAACTAAATCCACAACTATATATTAAAAACATATGTAAAATTAGTTTAATCTCACCAACCGATAAGAACCAAAAGGTCCAACCAAGAACTAAAGAGAGATTTAACTCCCAAAAACTCCAAAGGAGTGCTAAAATTTCAATTGACTCAAAAGTTCCTAAACAAGGAGAAGACAAGGCTATTTATAGCCACAAAGTAGTGCCCCTTCCTAAAAGAGATGGGTGGCCATGTGCTCCCCCAACCCTAATGAGGCTATGTAATGGGGCTAATCCATAGAGAAGATGAGGTCTTATTACATAAAAATAACCCAACATAAAATTAAAAACCAAAAATTAAAAATTGTTCAAGACTTAGTAAAATAAAACAAAACAATAAAAATCATGTCCCTTCATTGGGCATCCTTGATCTCCATCATCAACATTAGACAACAACATTGCATTAGTTGGCTCGAGTTATAGGAAACCAACTTTGTCACGGAGATCTATTACGTTCAACAATGGCAGAGTACAAGTTTTCACTTAAACATTTCCGTTTCTCCCTAAATGTTTCTTGAGATATAATAGTTACCCCTAAGATGTGACGTCTTGTGCTTGACTTCAGCAATCTCAACTAATTTATTCTTGTTTTCTGACTTCAATACAATGGAGAGATAAACTGAAGCTCCTGGTAATGACAATAGATCTGTTGCTTCATCTACAATTGCTGAATCACAAATTATAGATATCTTTCTCATCATGGTAGCTCTTGTAATCAAATGCTTAACAAACTTCAATTCTTGTTCTTTGCCTGTAAATCCCTTCACTATGGTAAATTTTAACATGTGATTAATACAATTGTACGTTTCTCGTCTCTCCCAGAACATTGACTTGGGAAATGGTAGAGCAGAATCATCCGAATTATTGCTTGAATTTGAACCTTCCTCCACCTATAAGACATGGTTATATGTCAAGCATCATATTCTTCTTGGAAAGAAATGTCATTCTTCAATGCATATTTTAACAAATTAATAATATAATTAAAGTTAGAGTACAACAAGGTTAAGAGTCACATACCGGTATGGTAACCTCAAGAGTTCCAAGATAGATGCATGATCTTAGTATGAACGACAGTGCCATAGCTTCTCTTATATTATTCAAGTCCAATTCAATTGACAACTTTAATAGATTTCGAAAAATGTTGGTTGTATGAGATTCCTACAATGAATAGATAGTCAACACAACTACATATTATATCTAAAGAGAAATAAATCCTAATTTATATGAACAAAACATCATAAATAGGCATTAGGAGGGTTTTGCCCCCTTATATGGGTCCATCCTGCTCAACTCAGAATAAACCGATGGTTTATATAAAAAATAAACAATCATTATTTTATGCAAAATGTAATCCTAGCAATAAAAGTGAGGTTTCATATCGTGACTGCAATTACAACTGCATCAACATCATTTGTCTAAAATTTTCTTCAATATAAAGAATTATAACATAATAGCCACAATAGTCATAATTTAAAATCATGAAAAAATAGAGTTAGAAAAAACTTACAAAAAGATCACTGCAATTTTCAAGAATATCCTGAGTTTTCAGAATGTTTTGCCCAAAGCATCTTCGAGCAATTGGATTGCAGCCAGAACAAAAAGTCCCGAGGTTCAGCGCATAAATCTTCAGACCCTTTGCTGGGCAATTTATAGAATTGAGCACCACAACTTGAAGATCCTCAACATAAATGTCTATCTCACTAACAATCAACCACATCAGCTCTAAAAATTGAAGATTCGAGTTTGTAATCTTGAGTTTCTTGAAGCCCACTGACTCAATGAGACTGAATTTCTCCAAATCCAAGCAATTGGTCAAAATGCCATTGATGGTTTCATCCTTCATAACCATCTTCTTCAGTTTTAAAATTTTTAACTTTTCACAACTTTCAAACGCAGATGAAACTGAACTATCCAACACATAGCTGGTCAACTCGAGTGAACATAAATTTGAAAAGATCCTAGGCTGAAAATGAGCCTTCACAATTTGAGTTGGATCATAAAATATTTGTTTAGCCTCTACAAATGAAGGCACACACTCTAGGCTCAAAGAAGTTAATCTTTTATGTTTCTCTACCACAAACTCAACCCAACCTTCCACATCCCCTAGGGCAAGGCTCTGAGGGAAATGTTTGAAGCGACAATTGGTTAAGTCACCAAGGTGATGACGCAACATGGTATGAACAAGTTTACCATATTTGTGAGCAGATTTTTCAGTGGCCTGATTAGGACCAAAAGATATCTTACCAGAAATTGATTTCTCAAGCTGTGATAAGGGTTTCATCATGTGAGTCCAGTCAAAGTCGAGGGATGAGGAATACTTCCACAAGGGTTTCCATCTCTTGGAAAGGATGCTGCTTCTCACAGCTTCATCGATGGAAAGGGAAGAAATGATGCAGCACAAAACCTCATCTGGTAGCTGGTTTATGAGGTCTGGTCCTCCATGATTTCTTATTTCATTCACTCCATTCATTCTTGCAGATATTGTCATTGTTTTCTCTTTCAAAGAATTAAAGTTCTCAAGAGATGCAACTCTTTGGTAATGGTTTCTGGGTGAGAGGTTGTTCATCGAATGGTATTTTATACTGTATAAAATAATATTTTATTAATATACTTGAATTATTTTTTCTAATATTTATTAGCAATTTTTTAATGTATTGTATTTTATTTAATATTTTCTACCAATTCATTGAGTAAACCTTTATTTTGGTCTCTGAAATTGTAATGCGGTGTCAAGTTAGTCCTTGAAATTAACGAAACTAAAAATAAATCCTTGAATTTGACTACCATCGGTTTAATTAGTCTATAATGTTACCTCCGTCTACTAACATTGTTACATCTGCTGATTTGGCACATTAAGTGCTATGTCAACTGCCACGTGTTCATCCAAGTGTCATCCAGGTCAATGGTACCAAATTGTAGATTTTTTACTGTTCATCCTTCTACCTTCACCTTCGTCCCTGCACCCTCCTCATCCCCCTCTCTCTCTAACCCCTTCTCCCCCACCATCAGTCCATCACTACCTTCTATCACCATTCATCATCGCACCCATTCTCTCAACCATCTCCATGATTCTTTAACCTTCAACACCAAGATCCTCACTCATAGTGACTTAGAAAATACACAATTATTAAGTTTTGAAGAAATTACACAAAGCAATAACAAAAGAGATGAAAACAATAAACGCCCATCCCCATTGTCCAATGGTGCTAATTATGCTTTAGTTGAGGGGAAAAAAAGGCACAAGCATTGCCGATATATTCTCGCATTGAATTCCAGACTATTAATCTCGCCATCAAACTTGAATCCCATCCCATGTTTCATGTGTTAGCACCTTCTCTTTGGCCCGCTTGATGGTTGGCATGGCGTCTTCAGCAACTTTTTCTACCAATGCTCAATTTGGTGGATATATGATTATTAATGGTGGCAAAAGCTTCATGAGAGAAGAAAAAATGTGTCAAATCAGCTTGGTGGTTTTCGGATGAGTGAGGATCTTGGTGTTGAAGGTTAAAGAATCATGGAGATGGTTGAGAGAATGGGTGCGATGATGAATGGTGAGAAGGTAGTGATATGATGGACTGATGGTGGGGAAGAAGGGGTTAGAGAGAGAGGGGGGGGGGGGGGGGGGATGAGGAGGGGGCAGGGACGAAGGTGAAGGTGAAGGTAGAATGATGAACAGTACAAAATCTACAATTTGGTCCCATTGACCTGGATGACACTTGGATGAACACGTGGCAGCTGACATAGCACTTAACGTGCCAAATCAGCAGATGCAACAATGTTAGTAGACAGAGGTAACATTGGGACTAATTTGACCGATGGGTAGTCAAATTCAGGGATTTATTTGTAGTTTCGTTAATTTCAGGAACTAACTTGACATCGCATTACAATTTCAGGGACCAAAATGAAAGTTTACTCCCAATTCATTCAATTTAAACATTTAATACTCATTATTAGTTCTCTTAAAAAATACTCAATATCAATTATTTTTATATTAAAATCACATTATTTGGTATATAAATTTATTTTATTACTTTCGCTGAATTTAATAATTTTATAATTGATTTGGGAAATTTTATTAATATATATACATCAAATTGATCCCAATTCATTCAATTTAAACATTTAATACTCCTTATGAATTCTCTTAAAAAAACTCATTATCAATTATTTTTATATTAAAATAACATTATTCAGTATATAAATTTATTTTATTACTATCTCTGAATTTAATTGTTTGTTTTATAATTGATTTTATTAATATATATACATAAAATCGATCCCCACAAAAGTCAATCTTGGAGAGAGACAAAAAACTTTAAGTGTGACTAAACTTCGAACCAGAGATTAGTCTTATAGCCAACCGAAAGGATCGAAGCCATGGGAATACCTTTAGGTGCCACTAGGTGCAAAAGCTCTAATTACGGTAGTTTATATACACATACACATACACACACACAAAATGAAGAATAGGCATGCTTATGAAATGCCTTTTTAAAATATATTAAATAAAAAGAATTCTATTAAATTATCACTTTTTTGATTATATTTAATAGAACATTTATTTTAAAAATATTAAATGCTAAGAATTATTTAATAAATAATACTTCTTGATTCAATATACTAAATAAAAATATTTATTATAATATCACCTTTATTGTATTATTTTCGTTTCATCATAATTTTTTAATAAGTAAATTATTTTTTATCATATTTAATAAAGTAAAAAGAAAAAATTAAATACGTCTTAGCATTTAATATTTTTTATAAAAGATATTTAGTCAACTTAAATTATTAAGAGTATACACATTTGAAAATAGAAATAAGTTCCTTATCATAATTTAATATATCAAAATATACTTAATAAATTATTAAATCTAATGATAAATAAATTTAATTAAAAATGTCAAATATATTTATTGACACTTTATATTAAATATAAATTAATTCATCATAGCATTAATTATTACCGTAAAAGCATGAAAATAATTAAATGATTCAAAAAATTATTAAATATTTAATAAAATTATTTATATAGTAATATTAAGTATTGAAGTTAGTTAATAACTACTAATTTTCAATAATTTTTTTGAATAATTCTTCATCAAAGGAATTTAAGAAAAAATTAACGACACTGTAAATTGTTCTACATGTATTTTGACAGAGTTTCAATTTTTTATTATTTTTTTGACTTTTAGTATTAAAAGTGAAAGAAAGAGTTATAAGAAAAAAAATAAGAAGACACATTATGTTAAAATTATCATAAGATATGTTTTAAATATTTTCCAACAATAATTTTATCAAATAAAATCTGAAAAAAATGGAAAAGCATATATTTATTTATTGTATTCCATGTCTTCCCCAAACTTATGAAACATAATACACGTTCTGT
The DNA here is from genome assembly GCA_030159175.1 of Glycyrrhiza uralensis. Classification (NCBI taxonomy): domain Eukaryota; kingdom Viridiplantae; phylum Streptophyta; class Magnoliopsida; order Fabales; family Fabaceae; genus Glycyrrhiza; species Glycyrrhiza uralensis. Next base: position 29,491,769 of record BRZY01000007.1, on the reverse strand, counting down.
ACATGGTTGATATCCTATATATTTTATTCTAAACTAATTTGTACACACACACGCACATATGTGTGTATATATATATATATATATATAAGTAAAATCCACTTGGGAAAATATTAAATATAATATTAAATAAATTTAATAAAAAATTTAAAAGTATTTAATGGCACTTCATATTGTTAAGTATATTAATTATTAAATATGGAAATACTTATAAATAATTAAGACATTTTCAATAATAAAATTACTTCATAATAGCATTAAATATTATTTTAAAATCTTGAATATATTTAAATGAAAGAAAATGTTTTAATAAACAAATAAGCAGACAAATTTAAAAAAATATATTAAAAATATCATTAAATATGTTTTAAATATTTTCTCAAACAACAATTTGATATATATATATATATATAATAGTTAACATTTTACAATAAATAGTTTTATTAAATTACTCTAAATTCCTTTTATAAATAATTTAATGATTGACAAATATAAGTATTTTTTGATGAGGACAAATATAAGTATTTTATTTAACTTCAATACTTAATATAATTATAAAAAAAATTATATTCAATAATTAATATTTAAATACAATTAAATAAAATAAAAAACAACTGAAACTTCATCAAAATATATGTAGAAAAATTTATATACATTTCATATTCTCCACCAAGTGAACCCTTTAGTCGGTCAATGAAGTTGTATGACATTTTCAGGCTAATATGTAAAATAAGACAAATGAATTACAAAAAAAGTTTCTAAAAATGTAAATTGTTGGTAATTTTAGTCCAGATGTTAGAAGTTCAAACTAGTCTCTAATTTGAATACATAGAATCAAATTGATCATTGAAAAATAAATTACTAATATCAAATTAGTCATTATATTTGTTAGTTAAATCTTAAAATGCTACCCAGATGAAGTATGAACCAAAATGACTGATAACTTACAATTTTGTGGACCTTTTCAGAATTTTTTTCATTTTAGAACTAACTTGACAATACTCTATATATAAAATACACATCTTGTCCACTTTACATATATAGAAGTATAGTCAATAAACAAACAATGTAATTAATCTTTTAATTTGTAAATGTCTCTCCTTAGCTATGTCGATTTATCTGTTTTTTATTCTTTAATTCCAATAATTCCTAAAAATAATTACAATAAAATCATTTTAGAGCAAAAGTACTTACTGCGGTTAATTTTTGGGGGAGGAATAGCATGTATTGGCACACACATGTGCTAGAAGGATTTGTGTTGTTATCAGTTGAAACAATATAAATAGCTGCAAATTTATAAAACATTTTTTAAAGAAAATTATTAAATGCAAAGAAATAAATAATAACAATTTTATTGCATTTTTATTAATAATTTATATGAAAAGTAATTAGTACAAAATATTATTAAAGGTTTAATTTATTATTTTTATCAAATTTTAATATATACACATTTAATACACATTACTAATAACTTTTCATAATGATTTATTAATAATATGCGAGGATGAAGTTATTTTATTTTATGTCATGTAGTAAAACAATATAATTAAATAGTTTTTGACATTTTATATGTTTTCTTAAAAAAAGTATTCCTTAAACTTCAATTATTTAGAATCACTTCCCTTATATTTTTTTTAAACCACCGCAATTAGGACTGTGGCCCCAGGTTCGAGGATTAGTCACACTTAAATCTTATCGCTCTTCCCCGAAGAGTGTTTTGTGGGAGTTGAACATTGGTTCTCGTACCTACATGGTTAATATGTGTTGTTAACTAAATCACACCTATTGGCCATATAATTTGAAAACATTAAATTGTTATGAAAAGGAATTAATGTATTGATAAAATTATTAAATAAAAGGGACAATATAATACAAATTTTTATTTTAATATATTGAATAATAAAGTATTAAATAGTTTTTTATGAATAGTATTAATTAGTTTTAGCATTTAATAATTTATTAAATAAGATTATAAAATTCAGAGAAAGTAATAAAATATTCGTATTTATACATTACTATTAAATTATCTTTTAAACATTTTATTATAAATTGGTTTCTTTATAAGAAGTTTTTTTTTTACATTTTATTCGTTATAAAACTATCATCTCATCTCATCTCTTTTTTTTTTTTTTGGTCAACCTCATCTCTTTTCTTTAGATAAGGTTTTTTTTTTTTGCAATGGAAGGGGCCTAAGCCCAAAAGAAAGGAAAAAAAATACACTACTGTACGCCTTGGGATAGAGATCCGTTACAAATACAATCATGTAAGAAAGCTTGCTCCAGCTGAGATGGTTCTTTAGATAAGTTTTAACTATAGTAAAATTAAATACTACAATAAAATTTTTGTTAGACGATTTATGGCAAGTGCACCGATCGTAATTACAAGTAATAAAGTGATGAGAGAGTTATCCTTCCCACCAGGATTGCATTCAAGTACCAACTACTATAAGTTTATTGCTATTTGGACTGAAAACTCAAGATGTGACATGAGTCAATTATGTAGTAAAATGAATATGAGATTAACAATGACAAACACACAACAATTAATAAGATGAACAAAGGCGGTTAGAAAGAATCCCCTTGGCTCTCATCTCATGCAATTGGATATCTCAACCCAAGCAATATTCATACAATTGATGTTCAAATTCACCATATTAGATTACTATCAATTCCTTGAGTAATAGCCCCTTTAGTCTAGATCAAGAACCCTAATTCATTAGATCTCCTCAATCCAAACCAAGCATTAATCATAAGAATTCATTAGAACACACAATTACAATGTCCAATCCCTAGGTTCATCACAATTATGGTGATTAACTTCAAGTTCAAACACAAGAACCAATTTCCCAATTGTGCAATTGCATCTAAGATCAACTCAAGGTTGGCCAATCCAAGAGAAGCATTAAGAGTAGAAGAAATCACTCAATTAATATGAATGGACATGAATTAAGAAAGAACAATCCAATTACAAAAGATTCAAGTTCAGGTTTATCTACCCTAACCTAAAAAATCTAGAAATACATGAGAAGAGGAATACAAACTATGGAGAGAAGAAGGGAATCAATGATAGAACCACTTGAATTTTCAAGCATTGAATCTCCAATGGTGAGAGAGAATCTAGCTTAGCTCTGAGCATTCCTGTCCCAAGAATCGCATAGAATGAGAAAATCCCACTCACAAGGCGAATTTATAGGATAGCTGAGCGAAAATTTCTATCACTGGGCGAAATTAACAACAGAAGCTGATTTCCAGAATTTAGCTAAACGAACAGAGGGCTTAGCTGTGCGAAATTCTCCATGATTTGGGTCTTCATTCTATCAATCAAACAAAAGAATGGCTAAATATATATTTTTTATCTTTTTTCAACAAAATTTTACTAACAAGACAATCTTTATACACTACTAAAATTCATCTATTCTAACATATATAAAACTAACTATTTTTTACATTTCTGTACAATTAACCAATAAAAAAACTCCTATAAATCTACATGTTTCATTGATTTATCAATCTTAAATGGTTTTAACCTCTACGTTTACCTCCCATATATCATGCCCCACAAATACGATCTCATACTCTATATTCTATTATATATACTCACATGACTATTCTCTTAGAATTTTTTTCATTTGAATATTTTTTTGACTAAAACCTTTTAAATATTTTCAAAATGTTATCTAGTATTTCCCTATTACGTGCTCTTGTGTTGCATATGTACTGTTATTAATTTTTTTTATTATACTGTAAATATTAAAGCTACAACCGCTTCACCTAACCTTTTGACATTCACAATTTCTTTCATCTAATTATTGCTTATTTATAATAAGGCTTAAATATGTTTTTAGTCCCTCAAGTTTGGGTAATTGTTGTTTTTAGTCCTTTAAATTTAAAACGCCTATTTTTAGTCCCTCATTTTTAAAAATGTATCATTTTTAATCCCTATGCTATTTTTCAATTTGAAAAGTATTTTTTAAATTTATATTTTGACCCCTCTTAAATTCTTATTCTCACCTTACTTTCATTTCCTTAACTTCTAAGGATTTTTTAAATTTAGATTTTGACCCCTTTCAAATTTAAAAAATATTTTTTAAATTTAAAATATGACCCTAAGAATTAAAAGTAATACATTTAAAAAAAAGACTAAAAATAAACATTTTAAATTTGAGGGACTAAAAATATATTGTATTTCGTATAGCAAAGATTGATTAATGTATCTAGTTCTTTAGCCTTTGCTCCTACTCACTTAGTTTCTCATAGGCATATAAACTTTCCTTTTTCTTTAATCAAGGTGTCCACTATTTCTATTGATTTACCGGTAAACATGTCTAATCTATATTTCAAATTCTTCTTTACCAACACTGATCATGAGGTGGCGTTTAGGGTAGACCCCCCTTAAATTGGTCTACCAAAGACCAATTGCATTTTCTACCATTGATATAATAATTTTTAACTGCAACGGTAGGGATAAGAGATGGGTCACCTGCCTTCAAGGTTTGTTGGACATTTATACTTAATTGTATAATGGGTCTTCTAGAGTTATGATATAATGGAAATAGGATCATAAAATTATCATATTATAATTGTTAGCCACCAGATTATTCAAAATTACAATAGTAGCCAAAATGTATGAAATTAATTATCGGTGTTTGTAATTGCTATTCCAGCATCAACATAACTCGTTTTAGCATGGATTTATGTCTTTTTTTTTTGGTCAAATGGATTTATGTCTTTCTGAAATCATATACGTATGAGTGAACAGTTTGGGGTCATTTAAGTATTATGGGTTAATTACTCCTTCCATTTCATGTTAAGTGTCATTTAAGTTTTTAAATAAATATTTAAAAAATAATAAATGAATTAGTGAGTAGAATAATATAGTAATGAATACATCAGCCCAATAGGATAGACTATTCTTATTTCTGAACATGGTGAGAATTATGTAAAATATAATAAGAATTTTTTTGTACCAAACACAAACCATTGTACAAGATCTAAAATCTAAAGTGTAATAAACACAAACCGCCAAAGTGGTCCTTACCTGGCTCGGGTCCACTTCGTTACTGTTATGTGGCAATTGCCCTTCGTCTTCATCCATTTGCCAACTTGACTTCAACGTGGTTCAGTAAGCTCTAAAATTACACTTTAATCGGCTACAACTATTTTCTTGGAGTATCACCGTTCCTGTGTCAATATGAATTTGTATGTATTTTACGATAGCTCATATATAAATAAGGCAAATAAAAATTCATAAAACAAAAGCCTATGTTGCCGTTGGTCCCTACATTTCGGTTTCAATGAATGAAAATTACAGCAATATTGTATTTGGGGCTAATTGCGGTGTTTCAGATACAGGATGGATCTACAACCCACTCTCCTACACACTATTTGAATGACCCATTTTATATAACAGGGACAGAGACAAACGAAATACTGTACCTCAGATCCACCGGCCACAGAGGGTTTCAGACGGCGATTTTAAGCTATCGGCCGCCGCTCATAGTGGACCGACAGTTTACGCACAATAGGTCCTCCACCGCAATGTAGTCTTTGTTCGCAGTCCCTCATACCATTGACAACCACATCTGCTCAATATCAGTTCAAACCTTCAAATTGTAGTGGGTGCTTTTTTCCGATCTAATCCGGTTGGTGCAGTAAATGTGTTAGGTAAAACAGCTGAAGGTTTACTTGATGGATCTACAACCCACTCTCCTACACACTATTTGAATGACCCATTTTATATAACAGGGACAGAGACAAACGAAATACTGTACCTCAGATCCACCGGCCACAGAGGGTTTCAGACGGCGATTTTAAGCTATCGGCCGCCGCTCATAGTGGACCGACAGTTTACGCACAATAGGTCCTCCACCGCAATGTAGTCTTTGTTCGCAGTCCCTCATACCATTGACAACCACATCTGCTCAATATCAGTTCAAACCTTCAAATTGTAGTGGGTGCTTTTTTCCGATCTAATCCGGTTGGTGCAGTAAATGTGTTAGGTAAAACAGCTGAAGGTTTACTTAATTGCATCATTTCCCTTGTGGGAAATTTTTATAATTTGTCATTAATCCAATGTATGAAATTATCATTACCCACAAATTAAGGGTCCATTCATATTTATTATATTTTATTGAGGACTATTTTATAAATACCCATAAAACCTATTTTACATATAATAACAGGTAAAAATGCAAGGTCTTCGATAGACCAATTTATGAGGGGTCTACCCTAAACGCCACCCATGATGATGTAGGGATCCTTGCTTTTCACTATACTTTGGATGTCAATATGATAACTATTGCTCACTTGACACTCTGCTTGAGCCATACAACAAATTGCTTATGGGCAATAAGTAAGTTCAATAAAGTTTTACATCAGCCGTGTATTAGTGCCTGTTTGGAACTACATCCCAAGAAAGTGGACGTGAGTTTGCAGTAGGGGTGGCAAAATGGGCCGGCCTGCCCCGCCGAAAAACGGGCCAGCCCGCCCCGGCCTGCCAAGCTAAAACGGGCCCAGACATATACCCCGTCCCGTTTTAAGGGCGGGCTGGCGGGCCAAAGCGGGCTGGGCTTGCCAAAATAATAATAAAATTTAAAAAATTAATTAAAAAATAAAAAAATTATTAAAAAAATTGAAAAATAAAAATAATTGGCCCGACGGCCCAGCCCACCCCGCCCCGCCGTCGGCCCGCTGGCTTTTCGCGGGCTCAAAAAGCTACCCCGCACCGCCAAAAAATGGCGGGCCGGCCTGCCGGGCCTGCCCCATTTTGCCACCTCTAGTTTGTAGGCTTAAACATGAGTTTTCTATTATATAAAGATATTTGAGATTTTGCATTAAAAGCAATTATGTTGTCTCGAATTAATTCTAGCTAAAGTTAAAATTTGTAGCTTTTGCATTGGGTTAAAAAAATTTACACCAAGTTTTACCTCAAGGTTGTTTTTAGAGAAAAAAATATCTAAACATAAATCACTTTATTCTAAATTCAATTTTAACCAAAATCAATTTAGTCAAAATTAATTTTCACCAGCGAAAAACCAAACACACACTTAGGGTCTGATTAGATAAACAACTCATTTAAGTACTTATAACATAAACACTTATCATACAAAACACTTATTTATAAGCTATTGTTGTAATAAAAATGAAAATGTGGTGAAATTGATTTCATATAATTTGTAAGCTATTTTGATAAGCTATTCTAGTGAACTTATGAACCAGTCATAAACTGCTTTCATAAACTCTGCCAAACGTGCTGATAAATGTTTATATCATCAAATAAACCCAAATAAATTCTACAGAAGCCAATCCAAACATGGCCCTATAAATCATTGTTATTAGACTTCCTCAGACCTGATCGTCGAAACGATCCAGCTGAGAACCAGCCACATGTATTGTCCGGTGCCTTATTAAGTATGCAGGCAACCTAGTGGAGAACTCAATTTGACTCGCGTGGGTTTTGACTTTTGAGAAAAGCGGTGAATAACGAACGTTGTGTATGTAGACGGAAACGTCGTGATATTGCGGCAACTAAAGTGGGGCATTGTAATGAAGAAGAAGGCTGAAGAAGAACGATAGCAACCGATATGGGGTTGGGGGCAGCACCGCCATGTAGAAGAAACGTGCTTATTCTCCTTAAGCGTTTGGCTTTCTGCACCATTTCCTCCCAATCTCACCACAACAACACCAAACAGAGTTCATCCTCCAATCTCTACAGGAAACAGATTTCCCTCGCCAATCTCTTCAACAGCTACGGTTTCCCTTCCTCCCACCTTCATTCCTTTCTCTCCCAGAATCGCTTCCTCCTCGATTCCGACCCTTCTGAGCTTCAGAAATCCCTCGCCACCCTCTTTTCCTTCCGAATTCCACAGAATACCCTCGTTTCCCTCATTCGCGATTGCCCCGGTGTATTGGAACCCCGCTTTCTCCACAACTGGGAAACCGGTTTCCCCGAGCTCAAATCCCGCGTTCCAAACCTTTCCCCCTTGGTGCTCGCGAACCTTCTGCAATGTTCTAGAAGGTTCCTTTTAGACCCCGTTGAGCTTTCCCGTAAGGTCGAGGTTCTCAGGGGCTTATTAGGGTTTTCCGGCAACGCCATGGTTAGGGTTTTGGAAGAGTTCCCCAGCGCGATCGCGATGAGCGAGAGCGAAATTGCTTCCGTGGTTGATTTTCTCGTGGAGCTTGGTGTCCCCAGGGGTGAGATTGATCGAGTTGTTCGCTGTTATCCTAGGGTTTTGGGATTTGGGGTTGAGAATAGGTTGAAGCCTTTGATTCAGGAGTTGAGGGGATTGGGATTCTCTCGCCGCGAGGTTAGTGCAGAGATTGCTAGGGAGCCGAGGATTCTAGGAATGGAGATTGGGGAATCCTCGCGGTGTTTGCGGTTGCTGGAGAGTTTGAAATGCAGGGAAGCAATCAAGGAGAGGATTTTCGGAGAGGGTGGTTTGCTTAAGGCTTGTTTCGGGGTGAAGCTGAGGGTGGATTGCTTGTGCGGTCACGGTTTGATTCGAAGGGATGCTTTGAAGGTGTTGTGGAAAGAACCAAGGTTGATCACCTATGAATTGGAGGACATTGAGAGGAAGATTGAGTTCTTAGTGCATAGGATGAACTATGGTGTGGATTGTTTGCCTGAGGTTCCTGAATACTTGGGTGTGAATTTTGAGAAGCAGATTGTTCCTAGGTACAATGTGATTGAGTATTTGAAGGCAAAAGGTGCACTTGGTTTTGAGGTTGGATTGAAGGACCTTATCAAGCCTACTAGGCTTAGATTTTACAATCTCTATGTCAAGCCCTACCCTGAGTGTGAGAAAATATATGGGAGATTTTCAGGGAATCTTATTGAAGTTAAAAGCAAGCATCCAGCTGGGCTTTGGAAGCTCTTTAAACCACCAAAGTTCCCTGATACCGATGAAGATTTAAAGAACCTGAAGTCTTTCATGGACTCACTGGTGTAGTGGTTTGATCTGATCTCTGTATCTTATTAGTTGGATGCATGGTTGATGAGTTTTCATGCTCTGTGTTAATATGCTAAGTAATTTAACAGCTAAGATTCTTTGATTTGTTTGATGGAACTAACCAATGTAGGAGAATATTCATCAAATTTTAATGCCAAAGGGACACATGCTGAATTGCTGACGGATTTAGTACTCACAAAAATTAGAATATCAAGCCAACATCTATCTTCTGGCAGTTAAATCTTCATGTTAAAAAGGAGAAAATGGAAGGAAATTAGAATTTCTGGCTAATACATTTGCAATCCCTTGTCAGATTCCTTTTCGGTTAATATGTTGTGTATTAGAATTTTGGAATTTAGTTTTTGCCGGCGAATTTGATATGAGATTCACTGTTTTAATATTCAGAAAGGTGGGCGTGCTTAGCTTAAACAAGAATTTTGAACGGAATATCCTAGTTCCTTATTTGTGATAATTTTTTATATTCTGTCTGAGAATAAATTGGTAAGGATATTGGCATGATTTTATAACTAAAAATTCCGGGCTTTGTGATCCAATTTCAATTGTGACTACTTTTATTCTATTCAAATGTTGAAACAGGATATAAATCCAAAGAAGCAAGATTTTGTTATTAGGCCAGCAAAGGAAGCAACAATTTTAAAGGGAAAGAAAGGAGGAGGTTGGGGCGGGGGGAACTCTTCCAGCAACATTTTAGTACACTCTGCACCTGCGACCCCTAATGACCAGTGTCCACATTTTCTATCTGAATCTGAACTTAATGCTGTCAAGTTATATATAAGTATAAATCCATGGGCCTAGTTAACACTTAATAAGCAACGTGGCAATAGTTATGTATGATCAGGTAGACAGGCTAGATATCAGTTTTTATTGTTGGTTGTTGTGTCCTGACTGAAGCAGAAGAGGCTTCATTCTTGCTGATCAGGTCCAGCCATTATCAATCATCTTTTTTTTTTTTTTGGTCAAAGCCATTATCAATCATCTGACCACAACTGTTAGGAACGTGAATGAGGATGTGGGCTCAAATGGGCATGCAATCCAGTAGTTGCCTAGACCCAAGATTTGGAGAGTCTATGCTAGGAGAGTTGAATCAATTCAAGAGAAATGAAATATGGAATCTTTTTCCAAAACCAGATAACAAATCTATCATAGGAACCAAGCTGAATGAAGACGGAAAGGTTGTAAAAGATAAAAAGGCAAGGTTCGTGGCTTAAGGGTATTCACAACAAAAAGAAATAGACTTTAATAAAATCTTTACACCTGTAGCTAGAATAGAAACTATATATACACATACTTTTTTCATTTGTTGCACAACATGGTATAGAGCTTTTTCAAATAGATGTAAAAAGTGATTTTCTAAATAATTTTATTAAGAAGTTTAAGTTAAACAACTCCTATGGTTTGAAGATCAATCTTTTCCTGAACATATTTTTAATCTTAGAAAGGCTTTGTATGGTCTTAAGTAGGAATCTAGAGCTTTGGTGTGAGAGACCCAAATCTTTTTAATGAAAAATAGTTTCACTGGAGGAATAGTTGATACCACCCTATTTCAAAAATCATCTTATATGCATTTCATCTTAGTGCAAATTTATATAGATGGCACTATCTTCAACGCTACTAATGAAAACTTCTACAAGGATTTCTCTAAGTTGATATAGAAAGAATTTGTGATGAGCAAGATCGAAAAACTCAAATTTTTCACTGGGATTCAAATCAAGCAATGTGATTAAGGTATCTACATTTATCAAAGAAAATACAATAAAGAGTTGTTGAAGAAGTTCAAGATGGAGGATCGAAAGCTAATGAGCACACATGTGCTTTCTACCTTTGTCTTATGCAAGGGTGAAAAGTTATATAGAGATATGATTGATTCATTGCTATATCTTATTGCCTCTAATTTGATATTATGTTTAGTGTCAACCAATGTTCTCGCTTTCAATCTAACCTAGAGAATCTCACTTAACAGCAATAAAGAGAATCTTTTACTATTTATAAGGAACTGCTAATCTGTGTTTGTTGTATAAGCAATATGAAGTTATGTGTTAGTTGGTTTCTGCGGTGCTGATTTCTCTAGAGTTAGGAAAAAGAAAAAACACCAGTGTTGGTTGCCATTCCATAGAGCCAACATGGCTTCATGGTCCAACAAAAGGCAAAGTGCAATAGCACTCTAGACTGCTAAAACGGAGTACATCTCTGCGACAAGTTGTTGCTCCAACTATTGTGGATGAAGCACTAACTAGAAGATTATCAAATCTTATGATAACACATCTGCCATTAGTTTATCTAAAATTCCTGTTATGCGTTCACGAGCAAAACATATTGAAATCAAAAATCAAAATTTATAAGAGACTGTGTCTACAAAGGAGTCTGCGATATTTAGTTCTTTGACACTGATTATCTACGGGTTGATATCAACATCTGAAGATAGATTGAGTTCTATAAAAAAAAAAAATTAAATCTTCCCTTGGTAAAAGAATGATCTCCTTGATTCCACACATGTCTTGCACCTTATGGTTAATTTGCTTGTGTATGATGTATGTGTGTCTTATGTTGCATGTGTTATATTTGTCCATGTTTGAACTTTTTATCTGATGTAAGCATCATTTGATCTAATGGTTATTGAGTCAGTTGCTTTTTACGGATTTCAAATTTTGAAAAGTTACTACACGTGTAACCTATCTTTTACACATTTCCAAAACTACACTTTGTCCTTTTGGAATCCTTATACATAAAAATGGGAAACTTTTTCTTCTTTTCGATGTTTTCAGAAAATCCTCTTACAAAAAATTCTTTGCGTCCTCAAAAAACCCTCTTTGGAAAGGGTTCATTTAATTTGGGAAAACTTCAAACTTTCCCAGCAATGGAAAAGTGCCTTTTTACCTACTATTGTAAGTTTCCCTGTTAATTAGTATTTATAGTTTCCTCCCCATCAGACTTAGAAATTAGGTGAGGTAGTAGTATATATACACACAGTACAAATACACCTGGTATAAATACACAATTTAATCGAAATACACATTTTAATCTGTAAAAATGTTTATTTACGTTATCCCTCCTCCTTCATCTGCTTTCTGTCGTCCTCTACCCTTTCCTCCTTCATCTGCTTTCTTTCCTCCTTCGTCCCCTTCTTTGCCTTTTGGAATGCTCTGTAACATACCTTTTCGAAATACAGATCCGACCCACACTAGTTATGTCCTTCTCTAACCATGTACTGAGGACTTCCCACCATCGACTTCATGGGGGGTAGCAGGAGTGGTGGTAGCTCTATCTCTTCGACGAAGGAAAGGGTCTGCAAATGTGGTGATGTAGTGGTTAAGTTGACCTCTGGCACCTATAAGAATCCAGGGAGAAAGTTCTGGACTTGTCCACACTGGATGGTATATTCATATCAATTTATTGAAGGAGTGTTTATTTGGTGAATAATAACTTTCAAATACTTCACATCTTGCAGGATAGAGTCAACTGCGACTACTTCAAATGGGTCGATGAAGACAACTACGGAATCGATGATGGAACTACATCATCTTGGCAAGTCTGCAACGCCAAGTCGGCAACGTGGATTAAACCATTGGCAAAGATAGATGCAATGATTCACAACGGCCTCAAGAAGCTTAACATAATCATTTATGGCTTAATGGCATTGTGTGTCAATTCACTTTTTTTAAAATACTGTTTTTAATTATAAGTATACAATACTATTTTTCAAGTACATACAATACAATACTGTTTATACGTATACAATACATAAAGTATATACATAGAGTATATACAATACTGTTTCGAAAATACCAGAAAAGTACCTAATAAAGTATATACGTTATGTAATACTGTTTTTAAAAAATGCAAATAACAAAATTATTTCAGAGCCCTTTTTGCAAATAAGGGTAACTTTACTTGGAATTGGTTATTCAAGTAACCGGTATTTGATCGCAGCCATCCCTTTAAAAGTAATCCCAATCGACGGTACAAACCTCACTTTCCCATTGCTGGGAAAGTTTTTTCCTTTCCCAAATTAAATGGACCCCTTTGGAAAAACTCTTTTTCTTCTCCTTCAACCTTCATGTGCTTAAATGGATTGCAAGGAAAAATTGATAGAAAAGAGGAAGTTGAATTGTTGGTAGAATATAGAGTCAATTTAGAGAAGATGGCTAAGCTAGGTGTGAATGATTTGGATGGGTCAAAATATGTGGCTAGGAGAAACACTTCATCGATAGAGAGCCAAATGTTTATTCAAATCTAGTGAGAGAATTTTGGGCCAATGCCAAGGCTGAAGATGGCCAGATTTATGAGAAAACTCTTGGCTATATTTGTTAAAGTTTTTAATGCCCCGTTGAAGGAATTTCTTACAAGAAAAGTTCGAAAAGAAACTTCAGAGGCAAAGAAAGAGTAATAGACATTCTCCTTGTGCTAGATGGAAAAAAGGTTGCTCGTGCCTCTCACATGTTTATGAAGAAGAATAATCCATCAACTACTGATAAAATTCAGATACTATGAGAATTGAGCCTGAGTTTTTGGATAGTAGTGGACATACATTTTTGGAAATTGAAGAGTTACAATAATGAATATGTTGTTTTGATTCAAGGTAATTCTCAAAAAGAATTAGCTCAAGTTTTGTGGATAACATCATTGTTTGTGATTTGGGCTCTAGCAAGTTGCCTAAAGGGTAGCAACGTACAAAGATATCAAGATACAAGATGCAAATGCTGCTATTGAAGCTGAAGAAAGATGGTTTCTTTATGGTGCTGAGCAGAAGGAGGAGATTGGTAAGTACATTTCCTCAAGATGAGCCCTTTCGAATTTCATATTTTGATAATATAGAGTTTGCATTCTTTACATTTTGTCAATCATAACTAGTTAGTTTCCAAAGCTAGCTTCAGTTTAATTTTTGAAACTATTGTTGAAAAAATGATCACCATTTAATTTTTGTCACCATTGACTTTTCAACAATAGTTTCAAAAATCAAACTGAAGTTAGCTTTGGAAACTAACTAGTTATGTTCATAAAATGTAAAGAATGCAAACTCTATAATATCAAGTATGAAATTTGAAAGGGCTCACCTTGAGGAAATATACTCATCAATTTCCTCCTTCTACTTAGCACCATAAATAAACCATCTTTCTTCAACTTCAATAGAAGCATCTGCATCCTCTATCTTGGTATCTTTGTATGTTGCTACCCTTTGGACAACTTGCTAGAGCCCAAATCACGAACAATGACGTCATCCACAAAACTTGAGCTAATTCATGTTGAGAATTACCTTGCATCAAAATAGCATGTTTACCATTGTAACTCTTCAATTTCCAAAATGTTTGACCACTACTATCCAAAATATCAGGCTCAATTCTCAGAATCTGAACTTCATCGGTAGTTGATGGATTATTCTTCTTCGTAAACATGAGAGGCATGATCAATCTTCTTTCCATCTGGCTCAAGGAGAATGTCCATTACTCCTTCTTTACCTCTGAAGTTTCTTTCCCAACTTGTAAGAAATACCTTTTACGGGCATTAAAAAACTATAGCAAAGATAGCCAAGAGTTTTTTTTCATAAATTTGACCATTTTCAACCTTTGGCATTAGCCCAAAATTTTCTCACTAGATTTGAATAAACAATTGGCTCTCTATCAATGATGTGTTTCTGCCACATATCTTCAACTCATCCAAATCATTCACACGTAGCTTAGTCATCTTCTCTAAATCGGCTCTATATTCTATCAACACTTCAACTTCCTCTTTTTATCAGTTTTTCCTTGGGAGCCATTTAAGCACATGAAGGTTGAAGGAGTAGGAAAAGAGTTTTTCCAAAGAGGGTTTTTTTGAGGACTAATAGTCTGTTTGGATAATATATTTCTCTAGTTTGTGTGATTTTGAATACAATAAAATTTCTAAGACATCTTTTAAGGTCTATTTTAGGTTACCATGTAATTTGGATTTGAGGTGTGCAAGAGATAAGTTAAGACTTAACAAGTTATCCTTATCCCAATGACCCTAACTTGGTCTTAAATTTTGGCACCAAACACATCCCTAAATTCGAATACTCCCAATAGTGTACTTTACAAATTAAGACAGAGCCTAATTAAAATGGAATCAGTTATTTCTAAAAATAAGTAAAAATTATATTGTGATCATTTGGTTATGACCAAAAGTCATGATTTAATAAGAATTTATACTTCAGTAAATAGATATCAAGTCAACTTATTAAACTCGAAACTCAATTAAATTTGATTTTGTAGAAAATTTTAACTCTTAGATTGTTCAAATATATTGTGTCACTTATCCTCTTATAACCATGCACATATTTTAGTATATATGACAAATTACTATAATAAATCCAATTATTATATAAAAAAATAAATATGTATTGAAAGACAATAACATTAAATTCTACAAAGAATAAATGAAACACATATTCTTAAACATATGGTTCTCCAAACTTCTTTGAGGCAAACTTGTATATTAGTAGGTTATGTTCACCTTCTATGAAATAAAACAATCAATTTAACCATGTTTGGATGATGGAGAGGACCAAGATGATTAACTTTAGCCTATGATGCATGAAACAATGAAGAGATAGAGAAATTTCCCTTAATCTTACATGATAATAAGTGATGTGAATCAATTAAAACGTAAATAAATAGCCAATAGATAAAGAAACATAGTTAGGGTTAACATGGTTCAATACCACCTATTCTTTTTGGCCTGATATCCTTCTTTGCTAGGAGTCTTCACCATAACGAGAAGCCCCATTCGAGGACATGAGGGGGCCATCCCATTGTGACAGATCCAACCCTTGAACACAATTTCAAACCCTCCTCACCAAGAAAATATCCCGGTTTAAAATTCCAGGTTGCCAATTAAACTAATGAAAGGTGTGACCTACCGAAGATGGGAATAATATTTTATTTCCTTTCTTATGTTTGGAGGTGATCTAGTAGTTCCTAAATTGGTATTGCTTAGAGATGCTAGAGCAACTTCTAGATCTCTAACCTTATATCAATTAAAGTGCATAGGCTTTCTCAAAGAGATGAAGCAATATCAATAAAGAATTAGCTGCAACAAAGAACATCATATCTTTTGAACAATGAGCAATCATGCACATGAACAAATGCACATACTCTAAAATATGGCAAGGAAGAGGATAGAAAAAGAGAGAAAAAAATAGTCATATACCATGAATGACTCATTCTATCATTTTCTGTTTTCAAATGCTTTCACTAAATTTTATTTTCTATCTATAGTGACTTTTTTTTTTGGTCAAACTATCTATAGTGACTTGAATTACTGATTTTGGCATGTTATTTTTTCTCTATCCTTGTCCTCTTTCCTACCTACATTTTGGAGTGTGTGCATTTGTTCATGTGCATGATTGCTCATTCAAAAGCTTAGAGATCTTATTTTATTTTTTGTAGCTAATTGCTTTATTGATATCGGTTCATCTCTCTGAGAAAGTCTATACGCTTCAACTAAATAAGGCTGAAGACCTAGAAGATGCTCTAGTATCCTCAAGCAACAACAGCTCAAGAACTAATAGATCACCTTCCAACATAAGTAAGCAAATAAAATATTATTTGCATCTTCGGTAGTTCACCTTTCACGGGCTTAGGTTGGCAACAAGGAATTTTAAACCAAAAAATTTTCTTGGTGAAGGGGGTTTGGTATTGTCTTCAAAGGTTAGATAAGCCACAATGGGATGTCCCTCTGAAGACCTCAAATGGAGCTTTCATTTGCAGTGAAACCTCTTAACAGAGAAGGATATTAGAGCCATAAAGAATGGGTGTTAACGTTAATTATGTTTCTTTATCTACTGGCTATTTATTTGCACCACTTTTTTTGATTTACATCACTTATTATCGTGTAAGATGAAGTGAAACTTTTATCTCTTCATGGTTTCATGTATGCCAGGCAAAAATTAATAATCTTGGTGCTCTCCATCATCCAAATCTGGTGAAATTGTTTGATTATTGCATAGAAGGCGAAGAAAAACTACTAGTATAGGAGTTTAGTTATGCCTCGAGGAAACTTGAAAAAACATTTGTTTTAGAGTATGTGCTTCAACTTATTGTTTGAAGAAATTTGTGTTCTTGTCTATCGGGTACATATTCATTGTCTTTTAATTAATCTAACATTTGGGTTTATTATAGTATTTTGTCATATGTATATAAACATATGTGCATTGTTGTAAGAAAAAATGACAGAAGATATCTAAACAATCTAAGAACTGAAAATTTTCTACAAAATCATACGATGGATTTGTTTCCCAGCTTGGAGTTCAGTAAGATGCCTTGTTATTCTAATGATATCTACTTATGGATAGGCTTTAATGCAACTAGGGATTGAAGGAGAAATGCTTGCTTAATCATAACTTCTTTTTTTTGTCAAATTAATCATAACTTCTAATCATAAATGAATGATCACTATATAATTTTGTTTTACTTATATTTTGGGCGTTCAAGTAGGTCTGTCTCAATTTCACTTGTTCATCATCAAGTTTTTTTTGGTACAGTTCATAATATTTTTTTGGTACAGTTTGTACATCATCAAGTTTATTTAGGTATAGGGATGTCTAAGGTCAAAAAATTATTTCTTTTATGAACATGACCTTTTCTATTTATTTTAATTGTTTTTTATAATGTCAAGAGGGGAAGAAAGGTATTGTTGTTGTGATGCAATAATAATTACAAAAATAATTATAAAAATTATTAAGTTCTAAAAGTCAAAAGTTTAGGAGGAGAAATTTGATGAAGACCAATAATGAAGATCTTAGTTGGTCAAAAAATAATGAAGATCTTAGAATATGCTAAAGCTCTGCCTTGAGTAATCCCAGGCTCCATTCTTTTAAAACCTAATGTAAGATCTCTAAGTTTAATGAAGGCCAGCTCAATTATTTTAATTTACGCTTAAAATGTTTTAAAGAATGTTTTAATCTGTCTTAAACCTTTAATTAAGTTTTCCAAAGTTGTTTTGAAGCTAATCAATTTCTTTGAGAAAAGCTTGTGAATATTAGTTCTCGAGTTAAAATAATCAATTATCTCAAAGCCATAATCGATTTTTTTTTTTGGTACAAGAGCTTGAAAGGAACAAGAAAACGAAAACTGGAAGAAAAATCAACCACGAGGGAAGCAAACCCCCATGGCATCAGCCAGCAGCAACGCGGACATGCCCAAAGGCGGAACCTCAAGACGAACTAGGGGCTCCTCTGAGTGAGCACCCATCTTAGCCAAGAAGTCTGCACATTGGTTTCCTTCCCGCCACCTATGATGTAACTGCACTTGCCAAGGTCGTGCAATTAGGCGCTGAATCAACTTAATCTCATTGGCTTCTCGATGGTGAACCGGGACACCCTGTAGCACTAGCTTGATTGTTTCGAGGGAATCTGAGTAGCACACCACTGAAGGGTAACCTCCCTCCCAGCACACGGTGAGTCCATTAAGCAAGGCTAGCACCTCCGCGTGAAGGATATCGGAGACACCAGCGCTGCCATAAAAACCCAACACAAACTCGCCATCGCAATCTCGGACGAGACCGCCAAAGCCCGCCTTCCCGGGGTTGGTTAACGCGCTCCCATCCACATTGAGAACCACCGAGCCTTCCCCCGGCCGCTGCCACGCTATGGTGCGCGGGGGGTCTGTTCCCGGGTTGATTCTGACGTCATCCCCATAAGCAGTGCTTATGAAAAAACACAGGGAAGTAACTCTGGCCTGCATAGCTGGGAGGAGATCCACTTTATTATCAAACACCTTCATATTTTGGGCTCTCCAAACCGTCCACAAAATGACAGGGAAGGTCACCCCATGTTGGAGATACATGTCTCTGATCCATCTAACCATGGGAGTATAATGTGGCTGGTCAGCCACTTCATCCAAACCAAAATAGTGCCATAACCTAGTCACGTTGGGGCAGCGTAGAAGGCAATGAGGAATGGTCTCAACCTCATCCTCACAAAAAGGGCACACATCAATAGAGGAGATGTGCCTGTGATGAAGGGATTCACGAGTAGGGAGAGCCATGTGAGCCACTTCCCAGAGAAAGAATTGGACATTCGCAGGGAGGTGCGATTTCCAAAGCCACCCCCAACTCTCTCCACTACTGTAGTCATCAAGCGGCAATAAGAAACGATATGCACTCTTGACTGAATAGACTCCTGACGAGTGTAACTTCCAAACCGATAATCGATTATACTGCTTCAAATATTTTTCAAGGATTTTTAGGTCAAAATAATCAATTATCACAATGGTGTAATTTATTGTTGACATCACAAATAAGCCATAATCGATTAACTTGAGTACACAATCGATTATTTACGATGTTTTTTCTTCGTCTAAAGTTCCTTTAATCGATTATTTCATGGAATAATCAATTATCATTGTCAGATTTAATGATGTTTTTGGTCAAATCAGATTTAATGTTTTTTTTATTTAATGGTTTTAATGTTAAAAAAACTCATTTATTGGGCCCTAAACTGTATGGGTTGTTTCCTAAATTCTTTTAAGGCTATTTAAATGTGGGGATTTTCTATTCACACATTTCTTTTCACATACGCTTAAAACCTAAAAGACCAAAATATCCATTTATTTAAAAAAAAACCCAAACCCTTTATCTCCCTTAACCTCCCACACTTCTGCACACACTTGCTCTCCCTCACTCACAGTTCCGCACTGCACACACACTTTCTCTCACGCACTGCAATTGAATAATAGAATAATAAGAAGAAGTAAAAAGAAGCAGAACAAGAAGAAAGATCAGGCACCGTCTCATTGAATGAGATAAGACCATTGTGTTCGTGTGGACTGCAAACAGACTCGTAGCAACCGCTACTGAAATGTACGGAACTATTAGTTCCGCGTGCCAAATTCTAAGCTGACACTAACATACTTACACTAATTGGCTGTTAGCGTCGGCTTTTGGCCTATAGTGTCAGCTTTGGCCTCTCTAACTACGGACCTATTAGTTCCGCAAGCCAAATTTCTGGTAAGGAACTAATAGTTCTGTACCAAGAATTTGACATGCGGAACTAATAGTTCCGTATATTTCAGTAGTTGTTGCTACAAGTCTGTTTGCAGTCCACACGAACACAATGGTCTTATCTCATCCAATGAGACGGTGCCTGATCTTCTTTCTTCTTGTTCTGCTTCTTTTTACTTCTTATTATTCTATTATTCAATTGCAGTGCGTGAGAGAAAGTGTGTGTGCAAGGTGAAACTGTGAATGGAGGAGAGCAAGTGTGTGTGCAGAAGTATGGGAGGTTGAGGGAGATAAAGGGTTTGGGTTTTTTTTTAAATAAAATGGGTATTTTGGTCTTTTAGGTTTTAAGTGTATGTGTGAAAAGAAATGTGTGTACATGTGAATAGAAAATCCCTTAAATGTGGCTTAGGGTTTCTGAATATTACATAGCATTTTCTTTTGGCCCAATATATTACATAGCATTGTTTTAACACATGAGAAAACCCTAAGTTCTTATTTCGTTTCTTTAGCCATGTTGTATAATTAGTGCTTCAATTTGTATTATCTCACTACTAGAGTGTTATCTCTCTTCTCTATTTGTTTGATTTATTGTAAGGGTCAGGTATCCTTTAGTATTATATATGGTAAAATATCCCTATTGTTGTGGGTTGTCCAAGGTAAGGCATCCCTAGTTGTAAACGCTTGAATGTTGTAATCTCTGATTATTTAGTGGAAGAAAATCCTGAGCTTTTTCCCGGAGATTGGACAAAGATCACAAGTGGTTGGTGGTTAAATCAAGATAAATCCTAGTGCACTCTTCTCTACTCTCTACTCTTTTACTTACTGCAATTTGATTATTGTTATTTTTGTATATCTGAAATATCTTACAAATACTTGTGAAAATTCTTAGTGTGTAATTCCTATTATAATTAGCTCAAACACTAGTACAAAAAATAATATCAATTTCTTAATAAGCATATCCTTCACATGCTTGACGAAAGTTTTGCAAAAAGTTTTCAAACTCAACTCACCCTTTTCTCGAGTTTGTTGGCCATTTGGGTTACAAAAATTGTATACTAAAACAGCATTCTCTGTACTTTGTAGTGCATTGTAGGTACTATCTTTATCAATCATTCATATTCCATTATTCCATTATTGTTATTGAACACAGGATGGGAAGCAAATGTGAGAACAAGGTGAGGTTCTTGTGCCTTCATGTGTTCTAAACTCAAGAAATAGATACATAAATGGCCCCAACATGTGCCAGACAACCTTGATCTCCTCAGTGTTACCATTTACTTCAGATCTTGTGAGCGAGGTACTGATATCTTTGACAAACACGTTTTTGCTCTTAAACACGCTATGCTACTCTAGAGGAAGAACTCTAAAAAATGGAGGCAGAGACACCAAAATCTACAAGCTTCACTGATTAGTTTAAGTCAAGGAGGATGTTACTAGCTTCAATGTCCACATGAGGGCGGCCTTGGGCATCGAGGTAAGACTGAGCATTTTGAGCCTCTTTGAGAACCATGGAGGTGCATGGTTTTGTTAAACCACTTGGGAGTGAGAGAGATGATGGAATGCAAAGATCCTCTAGCCATGAATGGCATCAATGCATCACCACCCAAAGATGACGATTCACAGTGAAGAAATAGTGAGCTTTAAGGATGTTAGGGTGAGAAAGCAGAGAAGAGGTCGTTGATTTGCGTCCAACATCGTCAAGGTCAGGGCGTGAACAATCCATGTCTGTGAATTTGATTGCCATCATTGTCGAGTTCATGGGGACACACATTTCCTTGTAGACAAGGGCACTCACACCAGTGTCAAACTCGCATAGTATCTTATAGGAGCAAGAGTCCAACAGGTATTGGACCCTTTTGGGAACTTGAAATTCTTCTCTATTGGTTGCCATGGAAGGCGCTGGCTTCAAGTCAAGATGTGCGAAAGGTTGAAATGGGTTGGTTGTTGGAGATGGAATCATACAAGTTGTCTCTGGTAAATAGATTGAAATGGGGTTGTCTCTATTTGCTTGTTGTAAAGGATCGCATCACTCTGCATGGAGATGAGTATGGTGGTCACTATGGAGCAGTTGCACATAGTGAGTTGTTTTGGAAAGGGTGCACGGTGATGAGGATAGTGTGTTGTGTTGCTTGGTCACAAGATACAAGCTAGAAAGGTGGTGGTTGCTTGTTAGAGCATGTGATGATGGTCCTATGGGGTGTTTCACTGTTGTGTGGAGGTGATGAGTTTAGGGTGAGCGAGACTGTTATGGCCCAAATACAATGTTACGGCCCAAATATTATGAGATGAGAGTGTGGTAGAATGCATTAGGATTAGAAGGGTTTAGAAGTAATTGGACAAATGCTATAAATGTAACCCTATTGATGCAATCAACAACAACAATAAAAATATTGAAGGAAATAGTTAGTTTTAGTTTTGTTATTGTAGAAGGAGGCCACTCCCCTCCAAAGGAGTTCTTTTTCCCTTTTATTCTCTAAGTTTCTCCCTAATTTTATTTGATATAGTTGCAATGAAAGGAAACCAATGTTCCTTCACCTATATCAATAAAACTAGGGAGAAACTTAGAGAATAAAAGGGAAAAAGAACTCTTTTGGAGGGGAGTGGCCTCCTTCTACAATAACAAAACTAAAACTAACTATTTCCTTCAATATTTTTGTTGTTTTTGATTGCATCAATAGGGTTACATTTATAGCATTTGCCCAATTACTTCTAGACCCTTCTAATCCTAAAGCATTCTACCACACACTCTCATCTCAATATTTGGGCCATAACATTGTATTTGGGCCATAACAGAGACTGACATGGTTGGTGGTGGAGGGGAGTTAATGAGGTGGCATACCACCTTATTATATTATTCCATGTGACAATGTTGATGTGACAATTCATTTGCCACAGCAACACTTAACAGTTAAAACTTAACAATGAGGAATAAAACTACCAACAATGATATGGTACCAAGGGATTAAAAATGGGTATATTTTGAAAGACTAAAATGTTATGTAAGCCTTATCCAAATTAAGCTACTTTGGTCAAAATAGGAAAAATATAAAACAAACAGTTACTAAGAATTGCTTGAAAAATTAAGCACATCACATCAGCAGAAACTAAGATGATCCTCTAATTTCAAAGCGGTTAATGCATTTATTGATTATGCAAGGTAAGCTATTACCAGAAATTGGAATAAATAAATAAAAGAGAGGGAGAGAGAGAGTAATTTCCTGAGTTAAGATCTCTTTAATTAACGACTGTATATGTATTCAATCTCCTTCCACTTTATAGAGTTTCCTTCCAGAAACGCACTGACCTATCAGATCCACATGAAATAAAAGCAGACTCTGTTGGCGAGTGTTCGAGCCAGCGAGGTGCACCGACATGATTAGAAGGCCACTTTGCTACTTTTTCTGTTGTCATGGCATCCCAGATAACGACCTGCAAAGTACACCAGATTCCTCAAATTAAATCCATTTGATACAAGCTAAGATCACCACACAGTAGGCAGCTGAACAAACCTCATTGTTCAGTTCATCTATCGATAGAATAAATTCTTCTGTCTCATTAAAAATAGCCTGCAAAGAGAGTTCACAGAATGGTGACTTTAAGAATATGGATGAGAAATGCCATCTGGACATAGGCTTAGGTGATTATAGATTTGGATAGAGGTTCCAAATTGTACCCAAAAAAAACAACTTATAGATGAGTATGAGCATCTATTAAAGTTTTCGCAAAACCTTTTTATTTCCAATGACAGTGACAAACAATAATTACTTGTGATTGTAAAAATTATATCAAGAGAAGCATTTTTAAAACTGGTGATAAGCCAAATTAACCAAGAAAAAGAGGAAGAGAAAAAGACAAGCACAAACATCTCTCTCAGTGCAAGTTAAAAAGCCATGCATCAGCATCACTAAGACCAGAAGGTTGGCTTATCAGGATATGAACTGACCAAGAATAATTTCAGAATAATACTGAATAGAACATATCTATGTACCTGGCATCTTAGCTGTGTATGTATGGCACCGAGATACTGTTTGACTAATCTTCCAGAGCCAACCTCCCAAAGCTTTATAGTAGAATCCTTCCCACAGGACAGGACAAACCTAGAAAACTAACAGTTATATTCCTACACCAATCTAAGCCTATCAGGAAACTTCAGCAAAGTGTAAAAAGTTGGTCAACAGCCATTGGCAGCAATGTCGTTACATCACAAGCAATCATATACTGAAGAATCCAATAACTTTCATCTTCATTTTATATTTCTTATTTTTTGCAGGGGGTGGTGATTTTGCTTACAGGCAAAAATCAGTGTTGTTAATCCCAGATAGCGGCCGACCCCAAAAGTGCTATAGCGTTGTAGCGTATAGCGGGATGGCCGCTATGCAGAAATTTTTTATATAGTTTATATAATATATACTATGATAAGTATATACATATAAATTCTAAAAAAGGATAAAAGTTACTCTAATTTTAGAAGATTCATAATTAACAATAAAAAGTCTATATGCTAAGATTATTATTATTATTATTATTATTATTTAATTTTTTTGGCCAAATATTATTATTTAATTTATCATATCATATTGTTATACTTTAAATAAAAAATAGAAAAACAGAAGTAAAACACTAAAACTAGACTTCAAGAAGCCCAGCAAATCAAAACAGAAGAGAGAGAATTTGGGCCTTTGGCCCAATTCCCCCAACCCTAGCCCTTGTTTAGTGTACCCGAAAACCCTAGTCCAAAAGTATAAGCGCCGTCTTCCTTATGGAGGCAAAGGAAGGAAAGCAACAAGTTGCAGAAAACAGAGACAGCAGGTTGCCGGAGACAGACAGAGAAGGTCGCTGGAGATGGACGACTTGGTCGTCGGATACGGATGGTGCTGGTCACGAGCGATGGAGGGTCTGTTGCATGAGGGTTTGGGTGCGACGAAACAGAGTTTGGGCGCGGGTTTTTTGGGTCAAAAGGTGGTGCGGCGTGGCGCATCAGACCGCTATTCCACCGCGAAAGACCGCAATTCAGGCCACATTCGCGCCCGCAACAGCCGCTATGCTGAAATGCGAAGCAAACACCATAGCAGGGAGGTGCTGAAGCTATAGCAGCGCAAAAGCGCGCTATTTAAATCACTGGCAAAAATTGCATTGATCAAATAAAACACAAGCTCTTAATGTGTGTTGTAGTAATTAGTAAACAGGATGTTCATTGCAGATTGTTAATTTTGAGGTTAAGACCACTGAGGTCAACCACTTCAAAGCCTACCCTTTTTCACTGAGGTTTGAAAAACACTAGCAGGTTAGTGCCAAATCATCATTCATGACACATGCACCCCCCCCCCCACCTTTTGCCCTAAAAAATAAAAAACCCCTCCATTCTAACTTCTCAATGCATCAAAGGTTATAAGGTCCAGAAATATACGCCTGAAGACAATCCATTAGTCATGCTAATGCTATCAACTATCCAGACATAACTCAGGACGCAGCTGGCAGTGACACTATCATTCTCATGGTCTTTTAGTGCATCAACCTATGTGTTTGTCACTTTGTCAAATATTAGCACCAAAATGTAGTATACCTTTCATCTCTTGTAAAAACTGCACTGGTAGCCTCAGCTGTTCCATGTGCTCCAGTTATTGAGCGCACACAATCGGCAGTGATGCCATCCCACAGCCGAATAGCACCATCTTTAGATGCTGTAACATACATAGCACCTGTACTAGAATATCTAACCTACACATCAGATAAGGAAATGGTTGGCATCACCATAGCATCAATAAAAGTAAAATAGAGGTAACTGACAGTTTGTGAATGAAAGAGAATTGGCATGCCTGGTTTATGGCTCCATTAGGACCAACATCCGGGATATTTGCTGACAGATAACACTGAAAGGTATTTATATCATACAAATGTGGAATTGCATGATCAGTGCCTGTCAGAAATTGATATTTATCATCTTTGATTTTTTGTGAGAAAAAATCAAGGAAGAAAACAAGGATGCTGATTGGAAGGTAATCTAGAAACAAAGATAGGCTTTCCCCCCTTTATAGTCATATCATCAATAAGTCACCCTGTGGCACTCAAGATCACAATGCCTATAAAGAGAAAATCGTTCAAATTGCAGAGCTATCGTCTAAACTCAGAAATAAGAGTGGAATCGTAGAAATATAAACCTGAAAGTATTGACTGAGCTATTACCTACGCTCAGAAGGTATTGACACCAACCATAAGTAGTTCATGGAACAAACATGACTTCCTAACTCCTAAAGCTTAGTTGCACACAGATAACATTTAACACTGAAGGGTCAACATGACATGCATACAATGAATATAGCTCCACAACTACTATATCAGAGAGAGATATTTGTAATTGCAAATTTGGATACTATTAAGAAACACAAGAACACAAATGGAGATCTAATCCATTTTACTAAAGAAAAGCACACCATTAGCATATCATAAGCAGGAAAGATGAGATAAAAATAAATACCTGCCAACAGAAAGTCCCCAGAGGGGTGAAAAGATACAGAGCGAACATTGTGTGTGTCCTGCAGGACAAAATTCAACAAAAACGAAAGTTTATGCTTAATTCTGATAATTGCTCACTTGTTCCCAATACATAAATGTAGGATAGCACAACCTGGATAACCCTGTATGATCTCTTTGCATTGGTTTTTGAAATATCAAAAAACCTAAATGATATTAAACCAGCATGTCAAATTGAGGACACTTCCAAAACATAAAGGACAGAAACATGAGAAAAAATACAGATGAGATGCATATTGCAGAACAAAATTAAATATTATGCTACAAGAGATCATACTTTATTGTTTGGTCTTTGGCTCCAGAAACCAGGATGGTACCTTGCGGATGAAAATCCAGATCATTTATTGGCTGCAGTTTTGTTATATATATGTAAAAATCAGATAAACAAGGACAGTTTCTCAGGATCATTTTATAAACTTTGCATTTAAAAAAGTAAATGCCTAATGGGATATGTCAAAAGAAGAATCTGCCAAAGCTCATGAATATTAGAGAAAGTGTAATATAGGTAAAAAACGCCACTACAACAAAGACGGATAGAAGTTGGCATGTTGATATATAAATATAATGTCAGTTAGTGTTAAGTAAGTTCATCAAGTGAATGATAATCTTGAACTATGAACTTGCTGGCCAGCATAAACTGATGCTCCATTTTTCAGAGAAAAGTATGCTAAGTAGGCATCTGCCTATCCCGTAAGCACAAAATGTCCAATATTATTAGATTTCAAATAAATAATTAGCAATATGCAATATTTTCAAACTCAAACAAAGTAGTTATTTGGCATATTAGAAATTAAACTGCTATCATGAAGCAAATTCAACATCAACAATCAGTGCAAAGGACAATTATTAGTTTTAAATCATTCAGAAATATCAAATTTTGCGATAGAAGAAACAGTTTCACAGAACAAATTCAACAGAACATGGAAAAGTGCAAATGTACCTGTATATGGTCATAATATGTTCGTATGACAGACCGCACAGGTCCATCCTTTGCATCTGGGAGCAACATCTGCTTGATCTTTGAAACCTGCCAAATATATGGAAGCATAAGTTTGAAAGTTGTGTCGAGAAAGAGCAATAAATTTAATCTAAATAATAAAGCAGCACCTCAAATAGCTTTATTGATGTATCAGCACTCCCAGTGGCAACAAACCGTCCATCGGGACTAAATCTAGCACATCTGGCAATATTCTAGAAATTCAGCCAATCAGTCCAAAACTCATATAACAAGAAAGCAACTGCTCATCAGTAGGGCTTGCATAGCATTGTTTGAATTGATAATGCAGGATATGTATAAGTTATTAAAGCATACTAGTAAATACCTTGTGTTCTGAAAGGTGTCGTGTCTCATGCTTTGGGAAACTCTTTGATGAACCTTTTATATCTGGCAAGGAGCTGTTATACCAAAATATAATTTTTCAAGGGTTGTTTTTGAGAGCATATCACCAACAGATGAGTTAATATTACCCCTATTATATTTTCTAAACGAAAATGAAGGAACTTCAAAGTAGTATTCTGATAAGCATCCAAGCACTTGGGGAACCCTCCTTTGAAAAGCTAGCTATCAAGGGGGAAGAACCAAACACTTAAGTACTTCACCAAGCATCCCATACTACCCGATGTGGGACTTAGGCACCCCATAATACCCAAGTCCCTATCATATTCCAAGTAGCATGAGACCAAAATGAAATATAACATTGTTCCATTGACTTCAAATGAAAAAGGAGGGCAGCCAAAACAGCAGAACAAGTGTTAAAAAAATCGCCTGAAATCGATGCCTGACGCTCCAGGACGAGGCACGGGCAATGACGCACCCAAATCGCGAAAGGGAGAAGATAAAGTCCCTCTTGACACATCATCTTTTTCCACTGCAAGACCCTGTTATTTCATTAGAACAGAATGCTTCCAAATGCTTGCATAAAAGGATGGGATTAGATTGCACAAAAGAAAGGAGTAAACTCCCACATTCATACTCGATAAATTTCGCTGCGAGACACATAGGTCCCAAGAATGCAAACCCCCTCCCCCTACTTTAGTCCCTAAGAACCACAAATATAAGCCATATTTGTACTTCTTAACAACTAATTATGCATCCAATGTACAGTTATTAATATGACCCGCATTTGAGAATATGAAGAACTGTGATAAAACTCTTGCACTCTCAGGGACTAACATGTCCATCACAATACTCATGAGTACGAATTAATTAAGGGGTTTATTCCATGAGAAAGTGTACAAGTAAATAAGTAAAAACCTTAGCAAACAGCTGAAGAAGCTTGTTGGGTGGGGCTTCCACATTCAGTGGTGTCATGGTTGCTGAAGCAACAGCACTTGCAGCCTGATGAAAACAATGATTTTTTTCCCTTATTTTTTCAAATATAGTTCATTTATTTATTCATGTATGGTAAAAGCAAGACTAAACTTCAAATAATAAAATATATGAAAGTGAGATTGCCTGAGTGAGGTTGTTGTCACGAAGATGAGCGACGATTAGGGAATTGAGGTGTCTGTAGAGTTTACCATCTTGCACAGTCTGCTCCGAGCTACTGTTATTATCCATCTATATTCTCTTCTCTTCTCTTCTTCCTGCCAAACAAGTAGCAACCACAAAAGGATCCTGATTTGTTTGAATCTAAAACCCTAGAATCTAGTCAAATTGCTTAGCTAAGCTTACGAATTGGAGGAGGAGCTGTTTCCTGGCTTATTTTGTTGCGCGCCACTTCACTGAGTTTTTAGACTTTGTTGTTTGGATTCACGAAGGAAAAGTAACAGAAGAAAAAATATTGAGAGAAAAAAGAAAGGAAATGTGATAACACGGGTGGATTGGAAGGGAAAAATATTATCACCCTTTTTTCTCCTCTCCATTTCTTTCGTTATTATAATTTGAGAGATAAATGATAATCTTTGCTATATGTGAATTACATTTATTTCGTTTATTTTCACAAAAGCATAGTGATGAAAGAGATAGGGAGGAGAAAATAAAGAGGATTTTTTTTTCAGATTTTAAATCTTTGCTTGAAAATATTGAAAATGGACACAAAAGGAGGAGATCTTACCTCCTTTACACTTCGTTTAGCTGTTAAAAAATAGGGAAGAGAAAAATTATTAGGAAAAAAAAGAGTTAAAATTCCTCTCTTTCTTGTTTGATTGAGTAGAAAAGAGAATGAAATAAAAAAGTATAATTGTGAAATGACACAAACGTTGTTAATATTGGGTATGCCAATTTAGTGAACCAAAAAAGGAATGAGGGGTATTTTGGTAATACAAATCAAATTAATATTCCCTTCTTTTATTTGCATAAGAGGATGAAGGTTTGAAACGCCTTTTGCATGTGGGTCCCAAACTACTTTTCCTTCTTTCATGGTTTTTTGTCCATAGCCATAGTTTTGAAAACTAGATCGGATCAAACGGTTCGATCGAAAAGTCGATGAATTGGCATGATGACCAACCTGGAATAACCATTAAACAAGATTGTATCAAAACCAATAAAAATTGGCCAATCGACAAATTTAGATCGATTCTAATAAAGCAAAACTAAGAAAAGCAAAATTGATTTCGGCAACGATTTCACGACGCACCTTTTCTACAAAAAGCCATCCTAAGAGTCGTGGAAAAACAAACAAAAAAGGCTTCAGGTGGAAGAGATTTTTTAAAATTGACAAATCAAAAGGTTTGGGTTTGGGATCTACCAAATCTATATGTGTCAATGGAATTTGAAGGTGAAAACGTAGATCTAAAGTAAAAAACCGAGCTTTAGGGTTGAGTGGAGTGAGATCTGGGATTTGGGGCTTGGGATATACCAAATCTATGTAATTTGTCAACGGGATTTGATGATGAAAACATAGATCTGAAGCGAAAGCCGAGCTTTCGAGTTGACTGAAGTGAGATCTAGGGTTTGGGATCTACCAAATCTATATTTGTCAATGGATTTTGACAGTGGAAATGTAGATCTGAAGCAAAAATCGAGCTTCAAGGCTAATAGGAGTGAGATCTAGGGTTTTGTAAATGAGATAAATAGAGGGAGAGGGATCACCGGAAGGAGATGGAGGTTGGGAACGATAGAAGGGGGCTGGCCAGATTGAGATCCAGGGTTTTGTAGAAGGGGGACAGGGGGCTCATCGAAGAGAGATCTAGGGTTTCACAGAGGAGTGAGATGGAGGTTCGAGTTTAAGGTTGCTTATATATGGCATGTGGTTCGTAGAGATAAGATTTCTTCTAAAATGATTTAAAATATGGAAAATCTTTTGGGCTTTGAATTGGACTCTTGAGGTCCATTGTTGTCTTTCTTTTCTTTAGAAACGAACCATAGAGCCTCAATCAACTTAGCATTTAGCCCATCCCAACATGGAAGCATGCCTTTGACAAAAAAAAACATGGAAGCATGCCTATGTGCAATATACAATTATGTGTATATGTATTTTTTTATACAATATGTGTATTATAGTGTGTGTATTTTATTATATATTGAAACTTTAGTATTTATATTAAAAGTTTATATTAAATAAATATATATTGGAAAATTTAAAAATTATATTTAATTATTATTATCAATTTAGGTCATAGTTAAGCCATTAAATATTGAATCAGTGCCCTCACAAGTTCACTAATTAGTTTGATTTTAAAAATATTATTATCCACAACAAACGGTGAAAGTTGTTTCAGCTAATGCTCACATTTTTCTTCCCGCGCATTCTTTCTTTCTTTCTTTGCATTTTCATTTACACCGAGTGGATGCTCAGGGCATCTTTAATAGAGAAACTCATTTTTGGGTACTTAAATGGACTCCATTTTTCTATATCACTCATTTTTATTTTTTCAATTCAAGTGTTTAATAGATACACAACCCCTTCAACCCAACATTTCTAATCAAATTCTTAAATGGACCTCACCAATAACCACACATCATTCTTTTTTATTTATAAAATATAATCGGACCCACAAAATAGTGCAAAACAGAGCAAGTACTCGGTGCTTGCATAGGTACTCGTTTTTTGTTAGGTATTATCTCTGTCAGTGCTTCAACATGAGAGTCAGTGTACTTAATAAAAAAAGGTGTTTTAAGTACTACCACTGCGAATGCTCTTAGAGTTTAGTTGAATAGAAAAAAGAAAGAAAACATAGATAATGAATGTGTGACTATTTGAAAAACTATGTGGAAATTGAATAATAGATGATAGATTATTACTATAAATAATTGATTATTGAATAGTTCTCATTATGAAATTCAAAATATTAATAATTAATTACTGTAAAAACTCATACATTTATTTAGCTTAGCTTCAAAGCGTAGCTTTCGAAAAAAAAATAATCATTAATGTGCCTTGTCTTCGAGTGATATTGCATTATTGCTTAAAATGGAATGGGGTCATCAACTAATGTTCATAAACAACAAAATCGTCGGTTAGTATCTCATCAAAGTAGAGTCTTTCTCTAATAAAAATAATAAAAATTTTAATAAACCAAATAATTTTAGTTGAAAAAAGTTAAAAAATGACATGTCACAGTTTTAGATAACATGTTTCACAAAATTATAAAATTGAGTGTAGGTGGTTGATGTATTCCATATAAAGAAATTGACTCAACTAATATCTCAATTCTTCATGATAAAATAATACCTTTCGATTAAATACATATTAGTTCATGTAACATATCCTAATTTTTTTTAATATAGTAATTGATATATGATTTATTTTTCAGTTCCCGTAAGGACAGATCTAGAGTTAAAATACTCCTATGTTACAGAAATATCTTGCAAAAATGTCACCACCGACAGAGATCGAAGGAGCGCTTTACATATTTTCTTGTTTAGTTTGGGCCCCACGCAGTTCGCTGTCTTTCTTCACATGCCCCTTCTCTGTCGGTAATCGTTTATTAACTATTATTATTCCCATAATATCCCTTAATAATAGTATCAAATGACTTGAGTAGTCAATATAATTTAATTGGCACACCACACGCTATTACCCTTTTTTAATGCCTTATATTCATATAAGTAGCTACCTGACCTAGCTGGCATTTGAAAATCTAAACTAATCAAATGAAAAATGATTAATGGACACCCATGTCTTAATCTACCACTTGAGAGAGAAAGAGAGAAATGAGAGAAAAGTGATAAAATAATGTGATATGTGATGTGATAGGTAGAGAGAGATAGAGAGAAATGTAAGGTGTTGGATGGGTAGATATATTTTTGGGATGTATATGTATCATTGTTCTAATCAAATATCTGGTTTGAAAAATGTTACCTTTGTTGATTCCACAAATAAGGGTATTATTGATATTTGATGCTGAATGTCTTGTATTGCATTTGCATCAGATCTTCCCAACAGTGTTCTTTTTCTTTTCATTATTACATAATAAAGACAGTGATTTTACTTACATTAGAGGTACCAATTTTCATCACAAAACCAGTACTCCACTCTTTGCTTTGTCATGGAACAAGAGAGCTGAGAGGACTACACTACACCTCTTTTTGCTCTCTCTCTCTCCCTTTCTGGTGCAGATCTTGAAGTTGAGCTACTTTAATTGTTAGAGAAAATCTGCACCAAGAAATGGGGTCTATCTGGTTAACTACCATTGGATCTGTTGTACCTCGTGGTGGCTTGGTAGTTTTACTTGTGTTGCTGTTCTCTTGCTCCACATTCACTTCTACAGGTATTGGCTTGCTCTCATTGTCCATGTAGCTCAGAGAGCAAAGTATATAAAAGAAGAAGAAGAAGAACTTCCAATAACTAGATTTGAGTTAATGAGTTCCCATTTTTTCTGTTTTTCTCAATAAAGTTAGGCTCTTTTAATTGAACTTTGGTGAAGGAGGTTGAAGGGTATTTTGCATTTTTGAGATTTTGAATGGATGGATCGATTGTTATTGGTTCTTACATTCTCCTTGTTTGGCATCTTAACTGATCAAATATGAAAGTGCAAGAAGCACATGTAATTCAAGCAATCTTTTGGCCTCTCAATTGATGGTTATTCTGTGAAGTATTGATTTTTTGGACCAGGAAAATAAATCAATTTATTTACTGTTTAGATAAGTGACAATTAATTTAGATAAGTGGACATTTTTGGTAATTATGTGGATGTTAATGTTATGATAAAGATCTTTTCAACATCTTTAAAATTAAGAGGGAGAAATTAATGGGAAAAAAATATAGGTTCCTAAGTGTTTCTTTATTTAGCTTGGATAAAGTGTGATGTTACTCATGGATACAAATTGCATTCACCTTTTTTTTTTCTTTCTATATCTGTATGATTCTCTAATCTCTACTTGAGAAACATTTCAGTGAGTATACAGAGATCTAATTTGTTAAAATTCTTGCTTTGAAGATTACTGATAATTGATTTGAGAGTCATCAATTTTTCCCCCGCTTGTTCATTTACAGAAGCCTATGATCCGCTTGATCCAACTGGAAATATTACAATCAAATGGGATGTCATTAACTGGACTCCAGATGGCTATGTTGTAAGTAATCAGAACTTCCTTAATTTGATAAAGTGCTAGGAAAAAAGCATCAAGTACTCAGTATGACTTGTTTCTGGAAAATTTTATGGAACCAGTAAGAACTAATGTAAAATGCTGATATATATATATATATATATATATATATAATAACTATTGATGGAATGTTCTCAGTTGTCCATACCTTGTTTGAGCAGGACTTAAAAAAGGTTGTCAGATTGGGTAACTTTCAATTTGGTTGACATATTGTTAGTCACCATCACTTGGACTAAAACAAAGAATAACTTCAGGTGTCAAAGGATCAATCCAATTGTTTCGATTTCCTTTAAATTTACACTAGTCTATGGATCCAACTTGTACAAAAGTACGGGACTTTCCCTAACAAAACAGTAAAAACCCAATAAACAAAACAATTTTAGTTGAAAATAAAGAGCTGTGGACATGTGTCACATTTTAGGAGATGACTCGTTTCATAGCCTGGAAGGCCAGGACCTTCTTTTCTTATATTGCGATTGATGTAAATGAAATTCTGGCTTCTTTTCTGTTTCTAATTTCTTAAACATAATGAATGGTTTTGCTTGGGTTGAGCAGGCTGTTGTTACAATGTTCAACTTTCAACAATACCGCCATATTCAGGCGCCCGGATGGACAATGGGGTGGACATGGGCTAAAAAGGAAGTAATTTGGAACATGGTGGGAGGACAAACCACAGAGCAAGGAGACTGTTCAAAGTTCAAAGCAGGCATCCCACATTGTTGTAAGAAGGACCCAACAGTAGTGGATTTGCTGCCAGGAACTCCTTACAACCAGCAGATTGCAAATTGTTGCAAAGGTGGAGTCTTGAATTCATGGGCTCAGGACCCAGACAATGCAATAAGCTCTTTCCAGATTAGTGTTGGTTCTGCTGGAACGACTAACAAAACAGTCAAGCTGCCAAGAAATTTCACCCTCAAAGCACCAGGACCTGGTTATACTTGTGGTCCTGCAAAAATTGTCAGACCAACTCAGTATATTACCAATGACAAGAGGAGAATCACACAAGCCTTGAGTAAGTTGCAAATTACATTTACTTTAAGTGCTTTTATATTTTCATATGCCTTCCCTTAACTTCAATCAATTCAATTCAATTCAATTACTATATAAGAAAATTAGGGCCTGGCCTCCCAGGCTGTGACACGTCATTTCCAGACTGTGACACATGTCACCTCCTCATCTCTTTTTATTTCCAACTAATTTTTTTTTTTACTATTTTTGTTAGGAAAAGACTCGTACAAAGTCAGGTCCATAGACTAGTTCTTGATAAAACCAACATCTAGATATAAAATATGTACATAGTAGCCGTTGTCTGATAAATTGAGATGGCTTACAAAATTGAAGCTCCTTTTGAACACTGATTTATTTATTTATTTTTTTAAGTTATAGAAGTTCATTCTTTCCCATATGTTTCACATTCATGTTTTCCATTTTTCATGATAGAGCATTGCCTTTGTTGATGACATTGATTTGAAATTTCATCAAACAAATAATTATGAGTGATTTACTATGAATAATTATCTATGCTGTGTACATTGTTCATAATAAGAGTTATGAGTATGGAAACCAAATTTTAGGTTCACTTTAACTAATAACCTGCATATTTTTGTGGCAGTGACCTGGAATGTTACCTGCACTTATTCTCAATTCCTGGCTCAAAAGACACCAACTTGTTGTGTTTCCCTCTCATCCTTCTATAATGAAACAATAGTAAACTGCCCAACCTGCACCTGTGGCTGCCAAAACAAAACAGATCATGGCAGCTGTGTAGAGTAAGTCTCCAATTTATCCTTTTATAGATATCCGAAACCGTCTTTCCGTTCTTCTTGTAGTTCTTCAAACTATGTTTCATGGTAGCTTTTGTCACCATTTTCCCTATTCACTTGATTTATTTTTCTAAATTTGTTTTACAGACCAAACTCCCCACATTTAGCTTCAGTTGTATCATCATCATCAAGCAATACACCTCTAGTGCAGTGTACCAGTCACATGTGTCCTATTCGAGTGCATTGGCATGTGAAGCTCAATTATAAAGAGTACTGGAGGATCAAGGTCACAATCACAAACTTCAATTACAAGCTGAACTACTCACAATGGAACCTTGTAGTGCAGCATCCCAATTTTGATAACCTTACCGAGCTTTTCAGCTTTCGGTACAAGTCACTAACACCCTATGAGGGTCTAAGTAAGTTCTATCTTTTCATATAAGTGAATCACCAATTTAGTCCCTGAAATTTTAGAGCACTATCAACTTAGTCTCTAAAATTATTAATATTCCGAATTTGTCCCTGGAATTGAAAATACTCGATCACATTAGCCCCTATCGGACAATTTCAAGAACTAAATTGACTGATTCAAAAGGACTAATATGATCGAGGATTCTCAATTCCAAGGACTAATTTGAAATATTAATAATTTCACAGACTAAGTTGACAGCGCCTTACATTTTCAAGAACGATTTTGGTGATTCACTCTTTTTCATAACCATATATTCCCTGATGATCTTGTGAAGAAGAATATTCCAATTCTGATGTTGTTATTGGTTTTGGGATCTGGTTTTTATTACAGATGATACAGGTATGCTGTGGGGAGTCAAGTTCTACAATGATTTTCTTTCTACAGCTGGACCCCTTGGTAATGTGCAGTCAGAGATCTTATTTAGGAAGGACAAATCAACCTTCACATTTGATAAGGGATGGGCCTTCCCAAGAAGGATTTACTTCAATGGGGATAACTGTGTCATGCCTCCTCCTGATGCCTACCCTTGGCTACCAAATGCAAGCTCAAAACTAGTCCTCTCTTTACTAAGTGCAGTCATAGCCAGTTTAGCTTCTTTCTTAATCTTATTGAATCAATCATAGAGATAACTATCTCTGTGGGGAAATGAAGGTGCCATCTACACTTTATGAAAGTCAACCCCATCATGAAAAATGCACAAGAGCTGTCAATGAAGAAGCAATAAAAAAGTGATGCAGGTGCATAAATGCTTGCCACAAGAATTCTGTCCTGTTATTTACTTTGGGGTTTGATTTTTACCTCCATTTATGTAACATATATTTCCTATTATTGCGCATTGTATAATTATTTATTTATTTATTTATAGTTACATGCTTGGATGATTATTTTTTCCAATTATGGAGTATCCTATTTATTTGTCGGTGAATACAAGCTGAAATTCTAGGTAGCACTTTGTTGTTGCTAAGATTGGAAATGTCTTTAAAACTCTGCACGAATGGTTGAATTGCTAGTGTTCATGGCAAGATCAAATGCTCAAATTGGCGTGAACACTTTGGCAGAGTAGTTATAAGGAATAGAGCACGTTGGGGAATGTATAACTCTTGTAAGCATTGCGGACAGCTAATGTGTGCCTTAAGAAGAATGTTCTTTTGAAAAGAAAAAAAAAGAAGAATGTTCTAGAATGATGTGAAGTCTGTCATGTGAAGTTTTGATGCCTCCGAGCTGACCCAATCTCAAGGTGGATCTTGGATAACCCGACCCACTTGAGTGTGGTGCGGGTTGGACCACACTTTTGGACGAGGTCGAAACACACTTCTTTCCCTTCTCAAGTCATTTGTTAACCATTTACACTCATTTTGTATTTTGGAAACCCCAAATAGGGTTTGAATATAAAAAGGAAAATCAATATGCGAAGATATACATTATACTATTACAGACGTGATGACTAATAGTATATATTTATGTACTCATAATCGTGGGACTTGCCAACTTATACATCATGGATATATGTATCCTTTGGGTGAGTATATATTAGTGTTCACAAGAAACTCATCTTGCATATCACCCACCTAAATCAAAACTCTTTCTAAGTTGCAAGCTTCATAAACTAACTTGCCGCCCTTAAATACCTCACAAAAGAGTCACAACCAAATGGAAAAATGATGCAAAAATCACATAGGCTGCCATGGATACAACACTTGTTATTGGTAGTCTATGAGCAGAGTTTGGCAAGAAAGGGTATGAATCAGGAGGTGGCAGCATGCATTCATCGCCATTGAAGTAGACCCTTCTAGGAAATGCCCATCCCTGCTTGAGGGTAAATGTGTCTTTGTCCTTCTTCATAAGCAACTCAGACTGGACATTCCCTTTAGGCCCTGCTTCCATTAATAGATCATTGTAATATTTCAAACCATAGAACATTCCTGTGTCATCTGCATACACAAATCAGTTATGCACACGGTTAGAAAAAACCTCTTTGTGGGATTTGACTCCTCTATAGCAGGGTCGACCTAAGGGTAAAACAACTTAAGCTCTTGCTTTACGTCCACCAACAAAAATTTTATTTACTATTAGTGTATAAAAAATTGGAAAGCGTTATCAACAATTGTCCTAGCTTAATGATATGTAGTGTGCGTTTCAACCACGAGAAATTAGGCATACAAATGTCTTGGGCCGACTTGCTCTAAAGTGAGGAGGAAGTAAAATAAATAATCTCAACTAATTAGAAAATGATCCAACACATCCACGATTTGTCATACATGTATTTGTAACATCAACCATTGATTTACTCATCAATAATTGAGATTACTTACTTTATACTCTAAAGTGAGCAACTCACTTTAGAGGAGCCAGATTCCTCTTCTTGTCATGCAACTCTAATACAGAAAAGACTCAAATAGAAAAAGAGTAAGAAAAAAAAGTGTGTGCATTTTAAAGAACTCACTTATGGATTGATAGGGAAGAAGTGGGATGTATTCAAAGCTATAGACTTGGGTGACATTGTTGAGATTGGGGTGTTGCACAACAAGACTCCATTGTGTGTAATTCATTCTATAGTCGAAGTTGACGATGGCAATCTTGACACGCCAATAGTCCTTGTAGTTGTCTTCTATATGCCAGTGCACCCGGACATGACACAGGTGGCGTGTGCATCGCAACAATGGTTTTGGTGTGATATCTGTCTTCTTAGTCTTCTTTCTATCATCCTCTTGTAGGATCTTTGAATCGCTCCTGCGCATTTTGTCCATCATGAGAAATCAAAATTAGCATTACCTTTTTCCCCAATGGATAGCACACATGTTCATTAGCAGTTACTCCCTCCCTCTGAAATCAAATATAAGCAAAAATACCTAAATTCACACTATTTAAGAAAGTTAGTTAAGTTCATCTAAATTTTTTTGATCTTATCAAAAAGTGAATTTCATTCCCTAAACTGCCATTGATAAAATGGTCATTGAAATTAAAATCTGTATTAAATGAAAAGTATTTTGTAAAAAAAACCATTAAATAAGACGAAGTTAGTTAAAATTTACTTATATTTAATTAACTACACTCGAGTTGTTTTTTTGCTTATATTTAAGTCTACGGCGCTTATATTTAAGTCTACGGCAGTAAAGTCTAATGTGAGAGTACTAGAAGGGTGGCTTACGTTACGCATGTATTATTACTCTGACAACCACAAGCACAAGCTGGGCAAGCTGTGACTTTGTCATTGTAGAAAGATGACAAAGAAACACAACAACTTGGGTTCTTGGAGGCAAGAAACTGTGAATAAGTACATGTCACGTTCCAGGACACTGCATAGAAAAAACCAAAAAAAGATAGAAACATTAACCATAAGTACATAACTAATTACAATATACCATGCCATATAAGGAATGAAGGGAAGAGAAATGCTTCAATGCATTCTTCTCGACACACTACAATTGCCGTAGCCAAGCATTTCAGACTATTGGATTGAGATCGGACAACTCACGTTCTAAGTTTGAATTTTATATCCAGTTTACGAAGTCCAAACATGTGTTGTCCAATATCGATCTAGTGGTCCAAGATGTTTGACTGTGGCAACTGCGTGCTTTTTCTACTGCAAGGAATCCGGTCCATTATAATTGGGGAATCTTAAGAATGAGCCTCGCCAAATAGGGAATGAAACCAACATAGTTTAGTGGAAACCGCATGAATTTTATCCAACCACAGAAAATGTGTTGGAAAGAGTGTATTAGAAAAAGTGTTCTGTGTGAGGAGAATTTAGTAATAGTATGCATACTCAGTGCTTGAGCTTTTCGCCTACGGTCATCTGTGAGGATGACAGTGGATGGAACCTTCTTGGCAGGGCCACAAGAATATCCTGGTCCTGGTCCCATCAACTTGAAGTTCTGGGGGAGTTTCACTGTCTTGTTAGTGGTGCCAGAGAGACCCACACCCATCTGAAA
Organism: Glycyrrhiza uralensis; assembly: GCA_030159175.1. Classification (NCBI taxonomy): domain Eukaryota; kingdom Viridiplantae; phylum Streptophyta; class Magnoliopsida; order Fabales; family Fabaceae; genus Glycyrrhiza; species Glycyrrhiza uralensis. The sequence continues at coordinate 29,451,661 of BRZY01000007.1, read as the reverse complement.
TGCTGAGATTGAACCTGAAGGGTCTTGCCCCCAAGATGTTAGCACACCCCCCTTGCAGCAGTTGGTGTATTGCATGTTGAAAGGAGCTCCAGGTAGCAAATCAACCACTTGAGGGCTCCTCTTGCAGCTATGAGGAATCTTCAACTTGAACTTGGAACAGTCTCCTTGTTCTGTTGCTTGAGCTCCCATCATGGTCCATATGATCTCTTTCTTTGCCCATGTCCATCCTAAAGTCCACCCAGGGTTCATAATATTCCGGTACAGTTGAAAGTTAAACAATGTTACGGTGGCCTGCCAAAGTTCATCATAATATAGCTTATTGATCAGTTTGAGGATAACTTGAGCATTGTTTAGGTGAATATCATGTTTTTGAAATCCAGCTAGTTTTGCTATTTGGTAATCAGGGCCGGCCCAACACATTTATAGGCCTAAAGCGGATTTTGAAAACATCTTAAGTGAGAGAATGATAGAAAAATTAGAGGCTTTAAAAAATTAAATATAATTTTTCCTTTTTAAGGATTCAACCTCTTTCCCGTGGTTGAAACACATGCTACGTATCACTAAGTTGAGACAAGTGTTGATAAAGATTTTTAATTTTATAAATACTAATAGTGAATAAAAGTTGTTGGTGGGCCTAAAGTAAGAGTTTGAAGTATCTTGCTCTTGTGTCGATAGTGCTGGTGATCACAAAAGACGAGTAATTTCTACCATTTAAAAACCTTTTGACCATTCACAATTTCTAATCATTACATTACATGGGGTATTTATCTTTCCTTCAGATATACAATAAAAAATCCATACAATTAGAATAGAATGATCAGAATTTTGAAGTTACCATATAACCATCTGAAGTCCAGGACATGATATCCCATCTTATAGTCACGTTCCCAGTTGGATCCAATGGATCAAATGCCTCTACAAGAACAAGATAAAAGAAGTTAAAATGAATCCATGAGGAAACTACATACTTTTGCAATTTTTCAACGGAAAACCAAATATGCACAAAGTAATTTACCAGCAGGAGAGATTAGAAGGAGGCATAGAGCAATAAAGGAAGCCAACTTCAGCTCTCGAAATGCGCAGCTTCGCAGCTGTTTACCATTATCAAATTCCATGCCTGAAGCTGAATTAGTTCACAGGATCACAAGTTCTAATGTATTACACAATTGTGCAAGTGTGCAAATGTGCTAGTGAGTTTATAACAACAAGATGGTGGCACCATATAATTAGATTGTTTTCACCTAGTAGTTGTTGTTAGGTCCTTGTGATATCATCTTCATATGAAATGTTCTGTCTCCATCTCTTTTATATCATTCCCTGCTCAGTTTGTAGCTAGCTTTCATCCAATATCTACATGTTAAAGCAAAACAAAGGCAATGTGTAATGAAGAAAAGCTGGTGGGAGAGCTTTTCTGTTTGCCTCAGGACACATCAGGCGTTAACCAGTTTTCTGTTTCTTCAGTTTTCACTTACTTTTCAATCATGGAACCATTAACTTCAAATTCGAGATTATGCTTTGAGTGAGTTTTGATATTTTTTTCTATAACCACTTATAATATGAATTTTTTAACTAATAGTTTTTTTTTATAAGTTGAAATCAACTTTTACACTTGACTTCAGTTTTTTCAAAAGTTCTCTTTTTTATTTTTTACAAAAACACCTATCTATTTAATAGTAATAATTATTTAAAAGTTTTTTCTTTTTTTTCATATATGAAAAAAATAAAAATGCAAAAACAAAACTAGTTTTTCTATAAGTTAAAAGCTGGACTTCTAAACCCAAATAGGACTTTTATGGCTTGGGATTTTTTCAGTCTAGCTTATTCTCTTAGATGATTAATTATTTCACTTGAAATAGTTCTGTATATCTGGATTTAGATTTAGATTTTGTGTCTGGGGGTTATACATCCACATCTATGAATATATTTATTTACGTTTACAGAGCAAATAGCTAAATCATATGTTATCTCCATGATAAAATATGGCAATCAACCCATGAAGTGCCTTGAGGAATCTGATGTAGAGTTACCATCTTTGGGATTGATTGAAAACAAACGTAGCACTTTGCCCAACAAAGCCACCTCCTAAAACTAGTAGTATTAATGTTGCAACACATTTAAATGCATTGAACAAATTCGATGTAGCCAGTAGAGGTGGGAATAGGCTAAGCCGAGTTAGGCTTTGTAAGGCCTAAGTTTGGCCTGTTTAAAAATTTTAAGGCCTAAGTCTGGTCTGTTACCTGTCATAGACCATTTTTTTAGGCCTAGACTTGACATTTTTTGAAGCCTGGTTTGGCCTGTTAACCTATTTAAAGACTTGATTCTTGATAAGACATTCAAGTAGATAATTTAACCTACTCTTATATAGGCTAATAAGCCAACGAAGAAAATCTCTATGTATAACAAACTATAAACTATGAAGATTAAAATTATTTTTATTTAGAGCATGAGACATAGGGCTGAGTAAAATTTTATAAGGACAAAATTTTACTTTTTATATATTATATTGTATAAAAGTCTAATATAACATTCATGATAATCTAGTTAAAAGTCTATTTTTGCAATAGGACATCTAAATAAGTCATAAATTTATTCTTTAATAAGCTTTTTAGGCTTAAGTTTTTATATAGGTTAACATGTTTAAACATTTAAAAAGTAAAAAGATATATAATTTTAACACATTATAAAAAATATAATGTAAAGATAATACTATCAAAAAATTTATTACCTATGTCAACTTAAATATGCCGGTCTGTTAGGTTTAAAATTCTTTTTAGATGACCTGAAGCCTGACCTTTTTAGCTAAATAGGTTTTTCAAAAAGTCTTACCCTAGTCTATTTCATGAAAAAACCTAGCCTGATCTAGGCCTAATATATAGGCTAAACTATAGATCCATGTCGAGCGACCTGACCTATTTCCACCCCTAGTAGCGAGCCATTGATGGGTCTCAAATCTTAATTAAAGTTATTGGGCCTTGGTCTTCAAACGTGATAATCTATCACACAATAATGAATGGGAAAATTTAGAGAAAAAAAGACTTAAATATATTTTTTTCATATAAAATAAGCTAATTTTGGTTTTAGTCTCCTAAAATTTCTAATTTAGTTATCGTCTCTTCAAAACTTAAACTATTGTTTTTGGTCCTTATCAAAATGAGAGAATTTTTTTTTTGTCCTTGTAAAATATAATTGTTTTTTATTTTGATCCCTCCAAAATATAAAAACATTGTTTTTGGTCTCTAACGTTCATTTTAGAGTAGATAAATAACATTTATTTTAAGACTTAAGAAAAAAATATAGAGTGTCACATGCTGAGTTGCTGACATAACATTGCAGACATTAGTGGGTTCCACCTAGGATCACCACTTGCATATTTAGCCGAAATTGAAAAAAAATAAAATGAAATGAATAAAAGTGATTGAAAAATAGTGAAATTAAATAAAAATATATATGATGCAACTGAAAATTATATAAAAAAACTTATTAACATATAGATCATAGGAAGTGAATTATAATGTACAAAAATGAAATATTTTCTTTAAAGCGTATTAAGATTTAAAGGTAAATACTTAAAGGTAAAAATTTACATGAAAACCCATTATTTGAATTATAGAGCAAAAAAATATCATAAGTACATTTACGCTTTCACATCCCTGGTGTGAGAATGCTCACAACTGTGATCAACTCTATCATAGCGCATCGAAAGTTGTAAACACACTGAGGGTGTGTAGACACATGAAGATCATAAGTAGGAAATAAATTGATTGAAGGAATGAATTTAGCAAGACACACGAAGACCATAAGTAGGAAATAAAATTAATTTCTCACTTGGCCCTGTAAATATTTGAATTGAATATAGTCTGCAAATCTCACATTGTGTAGACACACGACCATCTTTCGTTGAATAAGGCAGTAGGCCTGCGTTTTTGCTTTTGAACGAAATCAATTAGGTCTTACAATTGAATGAATGAAACAAATGATTAAATCAAAGACTTATACTCGATGACTTACACCAAAGCAATTCACAGGGACGAAATTACTGAATATATAAAACAACTCTACGTACTTATTATTTATTGCACAACTCTACTTCCAAAGGTACTCTAGGTTGGGACACCCTTCGTCTCAAGCTCTTCAACAAGTTTTATGCTTTCTTAGTACGAATTTTGATTTGAATAAGGTTTAATGTTGTGACATATGTCATAGATCCAAGCAATGCAGAGTTCCTTTCAATCTTAGTAGTAATAAAGCTGAGGGGCCTTTTGACATTATCCATTGCGATGTTTGGGGGAAATATCACACTGCTTCACACAATATTTCACATTACTTTTTTATCATTGTTGATGATTTCACTCGAGAAACAAAAAACAGAAACCGCGAACTCTCTTATTAATTTTTGCAACATGATAAAAAGACAATTTAATGCAACTGTGAAACAGGTCAGGAGTGATCAATGGCACCGAGTTCGTTAATTATTGCTTTCAAAAATTCCTTCAGCAAGATGGAATTTTGCAAGAAATAACAAAAATATAGGCATGTGAAACGTAAACACATGCACATATATACTCAATGTGGCTAGAGCTTGCAGATCCAGGCTAATCTTTCCGATATTCACTTTTGGAAATATTATGTGTCGGCAGCAACCCATCTCATCGACAAGAATTCAAATTTAAATACATGATTTGTTTTTGTCCTTCTATTAGTATTTCCATGTCCTTATCGAAAGTGCCCGGAGGAGATGACAACACGATGATAGTGGGTAATAGAGGAACAATGGTTCACAATGGATCGCTAATCTACCTTAGAAATCATATTGAATTTAGTGTTACTTTGAAATCGCCGCCAAAAAGTTTATTTGTATGCAGTGGCGTCAACGTTGATCACGAACATTTCTCGATGTGTCATTTTCTATTTGCTAATACATATTATATATTGCTTTGAGTTCGCTCTGATTGCAAACGGAATAGACATAGGAGATTTGTCTGAACTTCAAGCATTGTTGTTGTTTTGTCTGAACTCGACCAGAAGGACATTTCCGACCTTAATTACCTCAACTTGCAAAAGCTTCAATTATTACTTGTTAGGCATGATTTCAGTCAATCAATTTTGTCTTCTTTCGGTTAATAAAGTTGTTAGTACCACAAGTTTTATATACGGCTTCTTCTAGGGTGCACAAGGGCACGTGGTTTGTGCACCATGCACAAGCTAGTCAACATCGTTAGATTTAGTGATAGAAGAATTAAGGGTCTAGATGAGTTGTTACTAATTTGAAGAGCACCTAAGAACTCCCTCACACAATCCCTCTCACCCCAAACCCATATCGGATTCCTGCTTCTTCATGGACCACTGGCCAGATCCTCCGTTCGACTCCTCCAAGTGCGTCGTTTCCTAGTTCCGAGGGCCGCTGGTGCTCCTGCAACGACAGCGACGCCACCACCCTCGATGGGGCCCCTCCAGGGGCCCTAACCTTATCGTCAACGACAGCGACGCCACCACCCTCGGGATCGAGGCAGTGAGGAAGAAGCACATGCTTGATTTGAAGACCGACTTGCGAAACGCGGCTTTCATGACCGAGATCTAGGGTTTCTCACCCCCTTACCTCCCACATTATTCCTTTCCACGGCTCTTGTAGAAGAAACCAACGTTTTCGGGTCACATTGATTCTCTTCCTTTATGGGTCCCTCTAAAGCTTCGGAATTTATCGCTTTCAGCTACCAGGTCGCCATGCTCAAGCAATTCCTGAGCAAACTTCCCCGCAAGACCTCGAAATCCGAGTTGGACGAGTCGTGCCGAGGCGACTCGTCGTGCTCGAGCGTCAGAGGAGGTGGTGGGGGTCTCTGGTTGCTTTGGGACCCGTGACGGTGGTTGCAGCCGCGTTTGCCATTTTGCTCTGGTGACATTGAAATTTTCCTCTGTCTACCTCCACCTCCGCCCCACCTCCTCCTCCTGCCACAGAAAGCCATCGAGGACGTCGTCATCTTCGAACAAATGTTAATTAAAGCTTGTCGTCGTCTTTGGGCCAAGATTGGGGATTTTGAGCTTGCGAGGGTGAATTGCGTTGGAAGATTCTATAACATGTTAAATTTAATTGAATTTATGCATTTTATATTACTGACTGGATTCTCTCCCCACCTTTTTGGTAGTAAAAAAAAAATCAATCGTTTTCATCTTGTTTGTGATAATCAATTAATCATGTTTCACTCATACAAATATGAAACATAGCTTAACATGGTATTTTTATTATTATTGTCGTCGTCAATCGTCATCTTCTTCTTTAAAATAGGAACATTTAGATGTGAAGAAAGAATTTTCAACGCAGAAGGTTCCCTCACGAGAGGATTGTTATAGCTCTGCTTCGTGGAGGAAGTGGAGAGTGTGGTCACGAATACCATTGTTGGGTTCGATGTTGATCGCTTCTCGCCGGAGAGTTGCACGGTGAGGGTTTTGGATTCCGATGCCTCGCTGGAGATAATGGCAGTGGTGAAGTCGAGTGTTTTGTCTGATGGGTGTTTTGATAAGTTCAGTGGGAATAAGAGGAAGAAGAAGGGTGGTGGGAGGGATCCAGTGAGGGACAATTATGTGCACCTCAGTTCTCATCTCACCATTCAATTTTTTTTATAAGATCTAATGGTTATTAGTAAGCTTGTGCATGGTGCACAAACCACAAGCCTTTGTGCACCCTAGAAGGCGCCTTTATATACATGATAACCTCTTATCCTTTTTATAAAAAATAAAATGAGATTTTTTTTATTCTTTTTATAAAAATGGCAAAATTATACTTTTGGTCCCCTAAGTTATTTTATTTTTTCAAGTTGGTCCCTTATTTTTATTTTTAAACCATAAGGTCCCTTATGTTTATTTATTTTTTTAATTTGGTCCTTTTTTTCATTTGTTGATGATGTGTCAGTTTCTGATTGGTCTCGATTTATTGTACACCAACATCTCAGACCAATCAGTAATTGACACGTCATCAAAAGGACCAAATTGAACAAATAAATAAACATAAGAGATCTTATTGTTTAAAAATGAAGATAAATGACCAACTTGAAAAAATAAAATAACTTGAGGGAGCAAAAATATAATTTTGCCTATAAAAAATAATGTCTTATTTTCAATATTATTAATTGTTCATTTTTAACTTTATCTTTATTTATTATCAAACCACTTAACAAGAAGTTCATTTCATTAATTATACTATATCACTTTTAGTCATTTAATGAAAAAGGTATTTGTGGAAAAAAATTAAAATTATATCATTATTAATAAAAATTAACACATTTCAATACACTTCCTTCAAAAAACCACATTTCAATACATTTTTTAGTTTTGATAATTTTGTCTTATATTTCTTATTAAAAAAAACCAGAGGTAGTACTACTTTAACCGTTTGCAAGGAAAATTAAGGACTGTGCTATTTCCAATGGCAAGAAAACGGTAGGAAGGAAGGTCCATCTAATCCTAAAACAAAGATCTATTGGACCAGTCCATTGTGTCGAGCTCGAGCAAAAGTTGACAGCTTTATGAATGAAAAAGGAGGATTGAGTGGAAATTTAAAATTTAAAATTAAGAGAAGTGAAAATGAGTTTTAAAAAAAAATTTAAATTTAAAAAAAACCACAGGGACTAAAAATAATATATTTTCATAAACGAAACACTAAAATGAGACAAAATATTTATTTCACCTCTGTGTATTTCTACCATTTTTTTTTTATGACTTGTATTTCTAGCATTTGGTGATTGGTTTAAAGGATTCGTGATATATAATCGTGCCTTATTTATCATACGGTTTAGCAACGCTCATTTCCAAATTCCAATACAACTGAACGAAACGGATCACCCAGAATCTTGTACTAGCAAGAAGTTAATAACGCACATACGCACAAATATAATGAACACAAGCCGTTTATTTAGAAGAGTATTTGGTTTCTCCGAAGCAGCATTGACATCGTGCAAGACGAATCACAATGGGTGGTTCTCAAAACTCATCGTGATACTCCGCGTTTTGTTTGGTGGGATATTCACTTTTGAAAAAATAAATAATATTCAATTCGTTGCAAAGTTTAAGACACCTATGATATGATCCTCTCTCTATCGTAAAATAAAATAAAATGCAGTACGCGTCGTCTTGTGGCTTTTTTTTTTTGACAGCAGTCTTGTGGCTGGATATGATCATATCCAGCGTTAAATTGATCAATTCTGTTAAATATTTATTTGTTTACTGATTTTTAACATTTATTTTTTAAATAAAAGGATGATTTCAATTATTATTTCTTTGGTGAACAGGATGATTTCAAATTCAGTACTTATAATTACTAAGTTTTAATATGATTCAAAAACTATTTAATACTATATCACATTACTTTATTTTAACACATAATATATTATTTAAAACACAAGCAAATATTTGTTATTAAATTCCATATCTAGTATATAATGTCTTATAAATTAATATTTGTAATTTTGCATATATAATTATTGAGATAATATAATATAATTCAAATGTTAGATTTATAAAATTTACATCTTACCAAATTTATTAAAGATATAAGTATGCAAAGTTTGACACCTAGTATCAATAAATATTGACTCAATTTATTTATTAATAAATCACCCATGGATGGATATGGTCTAAGTCTTAGAATTTGTTTTTCCCATTATAAAAAAAAGATGGCTCTAATAATTATGGTTTTATTATTATATTAGCAAGTATCTAATGTAATGTATAAGAGAATCTTCATTGCAGTATCTCAATTTTGGGTACTTAAGTGGACCACACTTGTTCATATCACTCATTTTTATTTTTTTAATCCAAGTACCTAATAGGTACTCAACTCCTCAAACCCAGCAATTCCAAAAAAATTCTTAAATGGACCCCCCTAATAACCAAATATCACTTATTTTTATTTATAAAATGCAACAGCTGGGCCCACAAAACAGTGCAAGCACCTTGCACAAGAACCCATTCTCGTTAAGTACTCACCGTGTTAGGACTCCATCGCTAAAGTGAAAAGTACCTAATAGAAAAAGAGGAGAAGAAGCTCCCGCTCTGGATGCTCTAAGTAGTTCCGTAAAATATAAAAATATGAATTTAAAAAACATTTTTCAAAATCAATTTGACTGATAGTAAAAGTTAATTTTTTATACAAATTGATAAAATTTATTATTATAGTAATAAAAATAAAAAATAATTAAAATATAAAACTAAAATATTTATGAAAAATAAAAAGAGTGAATGGTTGATTTAGATAAAATTAGTATTGATATGATTAGCTAGATTTAATCATCAAAATGGCACAATAGCCTTATAAGAATAAGAGTGTTATATAGTTTCATAATATTTAAGAATAAGGATTTACAAATGGATTGGTTTGATAATATTTTCTTATGACTGGTTTTTATCTCTCTTTTTTAAGAGATTGATGTTTCAGTGACAAATTAATAATTTTAACACATTAGCAATACAAATATATATTTTACAACACATTTAATCATATATATTTCATTATTTTATAATACATGGGTAAAACATATTCACACAATCGATATATAACTGTTAAACTCTTAATGAATTAAGTCAAGTAGAAATCACTTTTTTTTTGACAAAAAATCAAGTAGAAATCACCAATGTAGAGGGATTTACATTTTCATCTAATAGACCAGGTTAAAATTTAAGAGGTCATTTTTATAGTTAAAAAGAAGAATAATTTTAAATTTTTTTATTTTTTATTTCTATAAATTCTCTTAATTATTAAATAAAAAAATATTAAATATTTTTTATATTTTTAAAATATTAATTGTATTCTTTTTTTTATAAAATAATAAAAAAATTTATAAAAAAATATATCAATATCTCTAAAAAAAATCTCGGCAAAACAGCAAATAGTCCCAAACTTTTGCTTTCCTTTTTCTCGGGGGTTGTTGAAGTGGAACGCATCCATTAATAATAATAATAATAATAATAATTTAATAATAGTTGAACATTCTTTTTTGTTTTTTTGATACAAACTAATAGTTGAACATTCTTTCCATACTTCTCCCTCCGCAATGCAATGCATCTCACACACACGCATCACAAGTAGCACGTGCCAAGTCACATCCAGTTTTAAATACAAAAACCCCTCATCAAGCCCCCCAAACAACAAACACCATCCTCGTCCAACAAGAGAAGACCCTTATCTTTCTCGAAATCAATCAACCATGTCGTCGTCGGCAACACCGATTCTGAAGGATGAGTTAGACATAGTGATCCCAACGATAAGGAACCTTGACTTCTTAGAGATGTGGAGGCCATTCTTCGAACCGTACCACCTCATCATCGTACAGGACGGTGACCCTTCTAAGACCATTAAAGTCCCCGAAGGGTTCGATTACGAGCTCTACAACCGCAACGACATTAACCGAATCCTCGGGCCCAGGTCCAACTGCATTTCCTTCAAGGATTCTGCTTGTCGCTGCTTCGGCTTCATGGTCTCCAAAAAGAAGTACATCTTCACCATTGACGATGACTGCTTCGTAAGTCTTCCCCCTTACTCATCTAGATCTGACTCCATGTGTCCAAATTTCCTTACTTTTTTTTTCATGTTCGTTTCGTTGGTCAATAACTCGGATCCTATGTAGCAGACCTGTCATCAGCAGGATCTCGATCATTGGATTAATCCAATGACCGAGAGATTAACTCGGATAGTCATTGGATTAATTCAATTGCCGAGATTCTGTTGTAGATGACAGGACCACTGCAGAGGATTTGAGCTACTAGAATAATCATTGGATTAATTCAACTGCCGAGATCCTGTTGCAAATGACAGGACCACGGCAGATGGCATGTGCAATGTGGGGAATTGGAGAAAAAAAAAACTATCACCAACTTGTTTTATTTTTTTATGAGTTTTGCGATTTTGTTATAATTTGTGGATCTTATAGTCTCTTTCCTGGCTTTGTTAGTTTAGATTTTTAGATCTCTGCTTACTATGAACTTCTCTCATGTAGTGCTTTTGCATTGGAATAGCTTTTCCAATTTGATTGGTAGCAAAAAATAAAGTAAAAAAACAAAACATGTTGTTTCTTTTTTTAAGATCTCACCTAATTCTCTGGTCTGTTTATAATGTTTACATGGAAAGTGAAGCTATCTTTGGGATGAGTCATCAGGCTTATTAGCTGTCACTGTTTTGATTTGTTAATGTTTATAGGTCTGAGTCTCTGAGATATCTTTTATTTTTGTTTTTTTCTTTCTTCTCATTTTTTCTTAGGTTGCAAAGGATCCATCTGGCAAAGAAATTAATGCCCTGCAGCAGCACATTAAGAACCTTCTGGCACCATCAACCCCATTTTTCTTCAACACCCTCTATGACCCATACAGAGAAGGTGCGGATTTTGTTCGTGGGTATCCATTCAGTCTTCGTGAGGGTGTCCCAACAGCTGTCTCTCATGGCCTCTGGCTCAACATTCCTGATTATGATGCCCCAACTCAGCTTGTCAAGCCTCTGGAAAGAAACACTAGGTATATGGTGTTGGTATAATAAGCTCATTTCTTGTTTGTTGAGGTGGTTGTTTCTAATAGCACTACTCTATGGGCCCGACCCGTATAAAATACGGGTATTTCCCTAACAAAAACAGTAAAACACCCAATAAATAAAACAATTTTAGTTGAAAATAAAAAGATCTGGGGAGATAACACTTGGCACAACCTGGGATTTCAGGGCTTAATGTTCTATAATAATAATTGATAATTGAAGTAATTGATGATTGGTAATTGATAATAGCATGTCTCATTCATACCCTTTTTCTCAGGTATGTGGATGCAGTCATGACAATGCCAAAGGGAACCCTCTTTCCCATGTGTGGTATGAATTTGGCATTCAACCGTGAGTTAATTGGTCCTGCAATGTACTTTGGACTCATGGGTGAAGGTCAACCCATTGGACGTTATGACGATATGTGGGCTGGCTGGTGCATGAAGGTATTTCAAACTTTCTATTTGTTTCTTTGTAAGTCCTAGACAGTTCTCATCTTACAAGCCAGTTTTGTTGGGTCGAGTTAGGCTGTAAGCCGAAATTCTAGGACTATTAAATTAAATTTACTCACTCCTTAATGTATGTTGTTATGTATTGTGTTGAGCTTTGGTTCTTACTAGGCCTTCCTTTTTTATTGATCATGTAGGTCATAAGTGATCATTTGGGATGGGGAGTGAAGACAGGTTTGCCTTATATCTGGCACAGCAAAGCTAGCAACCCATTTGTGAACCTCAAGAAAGAGTACAAGGGAATTTACTGGCAGGAGGAGCTGATCCCATTTTTCCAATCCGTTTCTCTCCCAAAGGATTGCACAACTGTTCAGAAATGCTACATTGAGCTATCCAAGCAAGTTAGGGCAAAACTTGGAGGGGTTGATGAGTATTTCAACAAGCTTGCAGATGCCATGGTCACTTGGATTGAAGCTTGGGATGAACTTAACCCATCTGGGGAAAAATCTGAGGCATTGCCCAATGGTCCTGCAAAGTAGATTCTTCATATATGATATGTGCGGCTCTAGGGATAAATTATTGAGCAGGGCAGGAACAGAGGATATGGTTGTACTTTGTCATTTTACTTTGTTTTCTTAGAACAATAAGATTTGAGTGGCTCTTCATTATATTATTTTATATATTTTCTTCAGGTCGGAATGTAGCTTATTATTATTAGACTATGTTTAACTTCAAATTTAATAGTGAGATTATTGCTTTTGGGAATGTCTTATCTTATGTGATTGTTATTTTCTTCTTGTTCCATCCTCTTTTTTTTCTACAATTTTATTTTTTAAAAATTTGGGTTCAATCCTAATCATTATGAAATCTGAATTTGGATTTTTAAATAAAAAAAAGCTGAATGACTCGCTCTGGCTGACTTTTTTAATATTGGATAGTGAGCTATCTAAGAGGGACCTCACTGGGTTGCTCTTGCTGCCTCGGTAATCTTTTCTGAAATCCATTTGTCAAAGGATTCAACGAGATAGAACGAAAAAGAACATGATTTATGCAGATAAAATATGCAGTTAGCCTGTCAAATTAGATATGGATTTTTTTTAATATAAGTTTTGCATCTTTATCTAGTCTCTCCTATTCTTAAGGAAAAGAAGAGAATGGATATTTAAAGTAGTCAAATTGCCAATAATTTCTATTGGTCTTACTCCGAAGCATGTTGCTACTTGCAAGTCAATCATTGTGAAAGTTTGATAATTCCAGGTAAAAGAATTTCCACGGTTAATGTACAATTACACTTAAGAATATATGTAAAAAAAGTTACACTTAAGAATAAAGCTAAATTTACTGACCTAGAAAGTAAGGCGTAATATTACGGACTCGGATTGTCTACTGTCACTGACTTCCAGCATTCATGCAGTCAGTGAATAACAATCGTCAGATCATGATCGGACGGCTAATAGTCTCAATTATATTTTAAAGTATTTTTTATCTCTAAAATTACGTGCCGTCCAATCTGATCCAACGGTCTATGTTGCCGACTGTGTGACTGCACAACTGCAGTGAATCCATTTCCTAATATTACATACCTAGCCAACACATAGAGACTATATGTACTTTTAATCTTTTTTATTTGGTCGATGTACTTTTAATGTTTTTGTTATCACTATTTTTTCTTCTGTGTCCATAACCTATTCCCATTGTTAGGCGAATATCTTGATAATGCCCCCTCTTTTTTTTGTCTAGACCAGGGTATCCCCGCGCACGTGCAGGGACTAATCCCTTCGAGCCAGGTAGGGCCTTATAGGCGGTAAAGCTCTACCACGCGAGTTTTAAGGTTATTGTATTCTCGTGGTCTGAGTTCAAACTCAAGACCTCTGGTTAAACTGAGAGAGCAATTGAACAGAATTTGCATATCGTTTCATGTGTTTCCATAAGCATCACTCTTACGGGCAAGCAATTGAACATGGGGGGTGTGGGGTGAAATCAAGCAATTGAACATGAAACATGATTTTGTGTACACCAAAACGAGTTGCTTGTTTTAAGTTGAGAAATCAGTACCGAAAGTCCGAAACAACATTGGGGTGAACGTAAAACGTGACTTACGTTTCCTTGTTTCGTGAAGTTGATAGTCAATTTTATAACAGCTTCTTGTGGGTGGCGTGTTCACGATGTTCCGGCCATTTGCATGTTCCTTGTGCCGCCCAATGCCCATTGCCCAAAACAAAAGCTGCTGCCAAATTCATTTAAGACTACCATATAATGTCAAAGCCGGCAGACACCAACGTTTTAGACTAAATTTGCTGTTCGACCTCAGAATTAGTCTTTTTTTTTTGTTGGAAAGAACCCCTGGACTAATTTGTATTCGGCGGAGAGGTAAGTAAAGTCTAACTATGAATTGTTCCGACATAGGGATCGAACTCGAGTACTAGCTAAACCCGTTCTTTAGACGAAATGCATTAACCACTTGGCTCAACCTCCGTGATTACCTCACCTACTGCAATACTATGTAAATGATAATTTTTTTTAAAAAAAAAAGACTTATTTGATTCATGGTCTATTTCAAGCATTATTTTGATGTAAAAAATATTGTTAAATCAAGTATATTGCTTATCCATAAATTATATTGATTCTTGATTAATATAGTCAAGCTAGGTAAACTCACTCGCGCCCTCCCAACACTAATTATTTTCCTATTTACAAAATTCAAATCCAAAATCTTATTTAAAAAAAAAAACAAACTACTTGCCATGTAAACCAACAAGCAATTTGTAGGAGATATGTATGTATATTTTAAACATTATAATTTAATATCTACAATTGAAAATACATTTCCAGAAGTAACAAACAAATGAAACAATTCCATAGCTTTGTAATTGTGAGCTAAGGTGAGTTGTCAGAGGTCCTTCTTCCGCTTATATTTAATTAATTAATTGAGTTTTTTTTGTTCATGATTTGGTCTAAAATTAATTGAGAGGTTTTTTTTGGTCAATAAATTAAGGGTTTTTTTATTCACACATACACTATTTGTTAAATACACATACACTAAAAATGAAAAAGACTAAACTATCCCTCAATTAAAAAAAAACCTCAAAACCCATATTGTACCCCTCACTCACTTCCGCAGAGATTTCCTCATTCCTCACTTCCGCAGAGCTTATCGTCCCTCACAGTTCCGCGCGTCTGTCTCACTTCCGTTCTGCATAGTTGCTCTTCTCCCTCACACGCCAAGCCACCCGAGCCATTGGAGGTTGCAGAGCCGTGGAGATTGAGTCCTCCTTCCAGTAGATCGGGTCGATGCAGCAGATCGTCGTCGCCCCCGATTGGTCGTTGCCTTCGGTTGCAGGTCGTCGAAGCTTGCAGGTCGTTGTCTCTTGCACCCTATTAGGTACCGCATTTGAGTCTGTGCTGGTCTTTTTTTTATGCTTGAGTCTGTGTTGGTCTGTGTGTTCTTCTATGCGTGCGTATTTTTTTCTGTGATTGTTTTCCCTGCCGAACTATTAGTTCCGCGTGTGCATTGTTTACGTGGAACTATTAGTTCCACGTAAACAATGCACACGCGGAACTAATAGTTCCACGTAAAAAATGCACACGCGGAATAAAAAATGCACACGTCGAACTAATAGTTCAGCGGAGTATTTTCACAGGAAAAATACTCCGCTGAACTATTAGTTCCGCGTGTGCATTTTTTTACATAGATCTAATAGTTCCACATTCAATATTTTTTACATTCATTACGTATGTGTCGTTAGTGCGGAACTAATAGTTCCGCGGGGTCCTTAAATTGCAAAAAATTTAACTCGCGATTTTACCTGACGACGGTGACTTTCTGTTCGGTTGTGCTGCCTGTAGATGCAAGGGAGATTCCTTTGCTTGTTGTTGGAGGGGATAGGGGTGAGTAGAGAAGGGAGAATGAAGAAAAAATTTGAAAAAGAGGGGAGGAAGAAGAAGTAACTTGCGTGCGCAGAGAAGAAGAGATGAGAGGGAAGAAGAAGTGTAAGTGGGAAGAAGAAAAAATAAGTAGGGATAGTTTTAGTATTTTAAATATGTATATGTGTATTTAACAAAAAATAGTGTATGTGTGAATAAAAAAACCCTAAATTAATTGAGAGGTTAGGCGTGTTGTCAATGCATATAAAGCTCATAACTTTTGGGCCATCCGCTGCCACCGAAGCCTTGTTTGTGGAGACTGGGTCTAAATGCCATTCGTTGGGAATCGATAAATACACCCTAGTTTTTGGTCATATATCCCATATTTATATAGGAAATTATTATTATATCCTCATTATTTAGTTTTTTTTCCTGATTTCGCATCTTTTCCAGAAATTAAAGTTTCCAGAATACAAAAAACAGGAGTTTCCTGAATACAAATTTGACTGGAGTTTCCGGAATGTAAATCTAGTTTCCAGAAACTCCAGTTCCGGAAAAAATGCAAAAATGCATTCCGGGACAGAGTTTCCGATAAAGAAACGAAATTGAAAAAAAAAAACCAAATCAATGAGGATATAATAGTAATTTTCTTTTTAAATGTGGGATGTATGCTAAAAAATATTGGTGTATTTACCAATTCCCCATTCCTTGCTCTCTGTTATTAGAGCTACTACAATTTGACCAAAAAAAAAAATAATACTACAATTGTGTTATATTTTTTTGAGGGAACAATTGTGTTATTTTCTTTTAAAAAGAATGTTTAAAAGTATTCATAACAAGTCAAAGTATTCACAATGCATAAATTTTTAATTATATTTTAATATATTTAAATTATTATATGATAAATACGTATTTTACCGTGTACATAAATTAAATTTTAAGTTTAATGTGTGTTTGTGTGCATTTAAATTTTAATTTGTTGATATTTTTGTTTTTAAAAAATATGTAAAGAAAATTAAATTTAAAGATTTAAATTATATTTTTAGTAATAAAAATGGAAATAATAAAAAAAATTAGAAAATTAAATCCGTGAATGCTAGGGCATAATTCGTTTGAAATTAAATTTAATATCTCAATATTTAGGAATAATCAAGGAAAAAAATACTCATTTAAATTTGAAATTCGAAAGGTGCGAAGAGAAACCACATGAAGGTGTTGCTGGAAGAGAATTATGCAAGTGAATGTCTCTTGCAACGTGATTATGCAATCGAACCTTTTGGAGGCTATTCATTTTTGCATGAAGATAATGGAGACATGCAATCACATACCAGTTAGTTTCTTTCTTTTTCTTTATCTTTTTCTTCCCCATTCCTTTTTACCAATAAAAACACTCTAGCTTCGACTGTTGGATTTCATGACAAATATTGTTACCATAATACCAAGATGGAACAATGGATTAGTTCATAAAATCAACATTCGTGAAAATAACATGGACTAAATATATTTTTAGTCCCCATAAATAGAAAAATATATTCGTTTTTGGCCTCTTAATCTCTATTTTCTGAAATAGGTCATATATTAAGAGTATTTGAGAGACTATATGTGACCTATTTTAGAAAATATAGACCAAAATGAGATGTTCCAAAAGCGAATATTTTCATATTTACAGGATTAAACATATTTAACCCTAAAAACATTAATAGACCACCTTAATGAACTTGGACATCACTTGTCACTTTTTAGTTAAACAATTGTGCGGATTGAAGAAGTATTTATGGCAAGAACCTGAAGGTCACACTTTGATACATCTCAGGCTTTTGTTTATTATTACACATCAAAGATGAAATATATGTAGACTGAGAGGGACTATTGTGCCCCAATCACTGGTCAGCTTCTTGATCTGAATCAGAGGAAAACTACTTAAACTAGTTAGCAGCTCATGAGTTTAGTAGATGCTAACTTAAACTTTTCCTTCCCTTTGCCCCTACATTGTTTAAGATGACTGGCATTGGTGTCTGTCACAACATGCTACACAAGCACAAGTTGTTTCCTGTGATAATATGGAAAAATGAAATCTTTCAAACCTCTGGAAAGCAATGCTGCAAATGGGAGGCTAGATGCACATGGAAACAACAAAAAAACAACTTATCACTACAATCGCATCTCTATCAAACATTTTGTTTCCCATTTTCAAAGATTTGAACCTCAAATAGTGCATCCTATACAAGTCTTTGAAAACACGAAACATGGTGAAAATAAGATTATTTTTTTTTTGTAATTAAAAATGAAAATAGAAGACATTTTTTGAAACCAAACGGGCCCTTAACTTTTAATGTGTATAGAATAAAGTTACACCCAAACAAATTAAGACTGTCACTTGAATTATTTGAAGTATTTATGGTTTAAACAATAAGCTTGAAATCCAATGCCTCTGAGAGGTTCATTAACACACTTCCATTCAACTTGTCAACGAACTAGACGAAATCTCAAAATGATAGACAATTTCATTTTTGGTCCAAAGAATAAGAAACAAGATTTCAAGCTAGAGAGTAATGTGCAGTAGTATGCCGCGGTACAGTTTATCCATGGCGAAGTGCTCAAGTAGTCAATGTAGAGAAAATGTGGTGATTAAATATCATGAAAAACAGAAAATGTACCTCTTGAAAACATCTTAAGTAATCCGGAGAGAGCAAGAAGAATCATTTGCTTGCTTCACCTGCAAGGACTGCCTCTGATGCTTGACTTGCTGAAGTTGCGACGACAGTTGAAGCAAGTCAATGGTCGGTCCATCTTCACAGGAAAGACGATGATGATCTTTCACGTTGACGAAATCCGACCCTTGGAAGATCCCATCTGCCATTTCAAAATTGACAATTTCATTATGGTCTGATGATATCAATATAGGACTAAGATGACTTCCATCTGTAGTAGGATTCAATTCAGATGGAAACCTATCCGACACTCCACTCGAAGAAGCCTGCGAACTCATTCCTATCATCTTTTCGGAAACCTGACTCATGCTGTAATGGCTATTATGGCTGCTCGGGATGACCAAGGGGCGAGGCATGGGAATTCCTGACGATTGGCTTGAAGAGTTCTGGGATTGAGATGACAGAAGAGAGAGAGCACAACCAGCATCTGAAATCCCCGATAATCCTTGGACAGTCGATTCCGTATTGAAAACATTGAAGTCCTCACTTCCTAAGGAGGTGTCTTGGAATAAAGATTGTGATCCAGAACTCGAGACCCCAAGGGTAGGCGGATATTGATGACTATTGTTTTCACAGAAGATGCTTCCTGTGGCAGATGCGGTACCATTTTCATGAAGAAAGGGAAACTGTTTATCACCATATGAAGGAAATAGATCTCTTGACTGAGGATGTCCATTGGTAATTGGAATAGAAGAAAGAGGCCTAAAGCTAGTGCTGTCTTCGGCTTTTATCGGTCTCCACCAGTTACTAGCTCCATATTTCTCAGAAGACAAGACCCCACTGGGGAGTATCTCTTGGCAGATAAAAGATGTTGATGTTAGCATGGTTCCCTGGAATCTGCCATCTGCAAGAACCACAGGAGAAGAATGCATAAGTAAACAAAGCTAGTATAAGTGAATCAGTTATTATAAAAGTCAAAGACCAAATTTCAATTATGAACAACAATAAGAAATGAAGCAGCTCAATAAGTCAATAGTCAATTGAGGACCCAAAGGGGTCTTAGAATTTGTCACACTGGCAAATGTTAAACATGTAGTGACTAATTCCACTTTTCTAATATTTATAATATCTTGGAAATTTATTATTATTATTATTTTGGTGTACAATGGTGGCAATAAGATTTTAACCTATAACCTCATGCAAAGTACCCACACTTGCCACAACTTTTAAGCACAAGGAAATGGAGAAACTTTATTTTAATACATGCATTAACCAAAATATACAAGGCACAGTAACCTATGAAAACTCTCACATTGCTTCAACTTTATTTTTCTTTTTAATCAGAGGCAGAAAATGGGTTTTGCAACCGCCAATATGTACATGCTTAAACAATAAGTCTTGGAATATCAAATAAAAAATGGGAAATAAAGTCATTTACATTAGACTTCATTTTGTTAATAATCAGGCAAGTTAATGATTGATCACAATCAGGTAGCTTTATTCCTAGAAGAAAATCCAGCACTCAAAGATAACTGACTATGTATAGTGACAGAATCATTTCCTTCAGATATGACACCATTATTATCGTTGAACAAGTCACTAATGGTTTACATCCATCGTGTGACCAAAGAATCCAAATTAAAGCTAGCTTACACCAAAGGTGACAAATGATAAAGGATGGCACAAAACCAACACATGTGGGAGAATAATTCAGAAACAAAAATGACAATTGATAGAGAATGGCACATAATCAGCACATGTTGTAGATGTATATCCATTGAATCAATCAGCATTTGAAAAGCACATCTTTTTTCTTGGGAGGGGGGGTTGAGAATATGCCACCTCTTTATGTAAATTACCTGAGGAACATAATTTAAACTATGAAAACTACATTACATATTCATGGAGTGTTATGGTGTGATGACAAGGAGTTAGCAAAGACATTGCATCTTCCCAGAAAATTGTTAAACAAATGAACTACAGGATACCAGAATCAATCTCAAAATTTAAAAGTACAATAGTGGAAAAACGATATGGGGAACCAATTTTACTATGGTATCCTTCTGTATCTATCATAATCAAGCAGTCAAATATTAGCTGTGAAGGATTTTAAAGTCACTGTGATTTATTAATCCTCTAGTTTTCAACTTCAGCAAATATGATGGAAAAGTAATCGTGGAGCAAAGCAACAGTTGACTATTGAAGTGCAGCTGGGAAGGATGGAACTTTGAGAGGGAGGAAGGGAAGTTTTATTATCATGATATAATTTCAGAAATATATTATTACCCCTGTATGGCTGAAGCAACCTCCCTGCTTTTCCGGAGTGAATACCCACTTGGGGCTTTCTTCGACGCTCATTATGGCCTGCAAGGCGTTTACGACAGCTACGCTTACCATCATCAAATTCAGCCAGCAAATGAAACCTGGATAGTAAGCTAAACATTACAGCAGCGCTATATATTATAACCACACAGCTTCTTGTTTCAAGCTTGCCTACTTTAGAAAATCTGAAGCTTAAACATTAGAATTTGACTCCTCTAAAGAGAGTAATGCACTTTTGAGGAGAAAGTAAGCATAATAACCGTTGTTATGCACGTATATGTAATATCAATCATTGATTTTCTCATTAGTGGTGCAAAAATCTAAATAATTAGTGAAGCAAAATGTAACATCCCGGCCACCCTCTCGTGCTACCGGGTGTGTCACTCATAGGACTTCACCACCCCCATGTGGTGTTTACTGTTTCTGCCTCTCGTGAGAATCGAACCATGTACCTGGGGCTAAGTACAATGATCCATCATTGTACTTAGCCCCAGGTACATGGTTCGATTCTCACGAGAGGCAGAAACAGTAAACACCACATGGGGGTGGTGAAGTCCTATGAGTGACAAACCCGGTAGCACGAGAGGGTGGCCGGGGCGTTACACAAAAAGAATACAGTTAATAGAAAATAGGAATATTCATAAAATGGTGGTTTCTTCCATTTCAGAGAAAGAACCCAAAAATGATTAAATCTGTTTAGTTCAAAGAAGTAGCACCAAAAATGATTAAATATGTTTAGTTCAAAGAAGTAGCACCCAAAATATTTTTGGACAATTACAAAAAATTGGTAAAACAAACCTTTTCTTCCCAATAATGCAGTTTTGAAGTGACTAGGAGTAGGGAAAACAGTTAGGAAAAGAGTTTGGAAAAGAATGGTAAGGTAAGGATTACCGCATAGGGTGAGAACAAAATCAGATAAAAGCTTTTAAAACCCACATGAAATGCAATTGAGGAGGTAAAAACTCAAGATCTAGAGTTGTTTAACGTGAGAAAACTTTCTATTTCATTTTCAGTATTCACAAACAATTCAAAAAATGCCAATTGTTTTCATTTGTATTCTGTGTTTTAAAAGAATTGTAGAAGAAATAGTGAAACAAATCTTTACTAAGGGGAGCAAAGTAAAAATAATGTGTCATTTTTGTAATTATTAGTTAAAACATGAAATGAAAATTAAAAAAAAAAAAAAACAGAAGCAAGTCTTTGGTAGGGCTAAACTAATTTTTGTGTTTGAATGTATGTTTAGCTCTCAGAGCAGCAACTTGCAAATAAAAAGACGTGAAGCCATGAGCTTGGAAGGAAGATTGACCAACCTACTACATTGCTGACAAAACCTCTGTTCAATGCCATTCACTATGACTTTGGAAGTCTTTGAGTGAACCTCACAAACTTTGTGCCTCTTGTGGTAGTCTTTGGAACCACTCAGATCCTTATTACAGCCATAGACTTGGCAGTATGCAGTCTGAGAATGAACCCCCGAAGCGCGCACCCTCTTGGGCGGTGTTGATGACTCGGACGAAGACAAAATCGGGGTTCCCTTGGAAAATGTTGGACCCATGGCATCTCCTCCTCCATGATCAGAAAACCTACCCAGCTTCAAATCAATGAGTGAACTGCTGCAACCATTAGAGGAGTCCCCTAAAGAGTTTGAAGGCTTTGAATTGAAGTCTTCTCTTGCAGAAGAAAATGCATTTGGAGCAGCAGCCACAAGAGGAGAACTACTAGTAGCAATTCTGCAGCCAGCAGTAGCAGCACTATCCTCAGACAATTGTTTCCCCAACAATCCAGGAAAACCCAATTCCCCAAAACCTTGATTCTCAATGTTTTGCTGACCCAAGGCCAACATGTCATTGGAAAAACTAGATGGGGTTTTCAGTTCCCAACCCAAGAAGGAACCTTTGCTCCTCCCAAGCATGTTGGGAGGAGCAAGTGTATCATTGGTGGAGACATACCCTTTCTCTTCAGCAACATAACTCCAAGACTCCATTACACGCGCACGCACACACGCACGCACACGCCAGGATCAGATTACAGGAGGAGGAACCAAATGAACCCCACTTTCAATTGATGCAGGAATGGTACTACTACTACTACTACCTCAGCAGCAACAGAATCTCAATTTGCATAAGCCTTCAAGGTCAACAGAGAGGAACCATTAGAGAGAGCCTTCAAAAAGCACTGTGGAGTGTACAGGGTACATACACGAGTGTCACAACAACAAAAAAAAGATAGAAAAAGCAAACAAATTCAACTTTCCCTGAAGCTGAAGTAACAATTTTTAATAAGCCCCTCAATTCAAGAGAAACTAAATAGATTGCAAAACCCAAATTCCCAACGAGAGAGAGAGAGAGAGAGAGAGAACTTGAAACCCAGGTATTGGGACAGCAGAGAAACTACAAAAATGTCAGAACCCCACGTGATATGAATCCACAAGTTACACCGTGGAAATAGGTGGATATGCTCAATGTGAAGAGTGTGTCAGCTCAAGCAGAGGACTGAATGGAGGCAAAAACACAATCCAGATAATGAGTGTGAAACCCATTCAGTGGCTTGGAAAAGGAAAACTCTTAAAAGTTGCCTAAATCATGAAAGAGAGAGAAAGGGAAAGACTGTGTGTGTGTGAGAGAGAGAGAGAGAGAGTCACTTTACCAGTGTACTTAAAGTAGTGGGAGTAGTGGTAGTGGAATGGGGTTTGAGGGTGGTGATGCAAATGCAACTCTAAGGTGAAACAGATTTGAAGTGCTTCCCAAACTCCATGGAAATTAATGAGCTTTGTATTGTGGCTGCTATTTCTAGGAAGAGGCTGTAAGAGTGGGTAACCCCAAGAGCTTTTTAGTTATCATTTTATTTTTTATTTTTTTATAGGTGAAAAATTTAGATTAAAAGAAACACAATCAATGCAAGGTCAGATAGAACCACCAATACTAGTAATGGAAGAATACACATAAGTCTATCAAATTTATATATAGTTTATCAATGAAAAAATTCATGATTTGAACTTAAGTTATAGCTAATACACGTGGAGGGTCTAACCATTCCCATGGACATTTTCTGCTTTGTTAAGTAACTTAGCGGTGCAATGTGATGTGATGTAACGAAATACGATAGAGAAAAGAAATCCTTTATTCTTAAAGAAAATACTAAATAAGAGTATTTAGTGGTTTGATATCCTGGGATAGTGGAATGCAAATAAAACCTGTTTCAGGTGTAGGATGAGTGTTTTTAACGAGGTAGTTAAAATTGGATCAGTCATTAAATTGATAAGGGTAGAGATTTAAGATTTAGAGGTTCGACTGGGATTCAACCGAGATATAATTAAATAATATTATTTTGATTATAAATATAATATATAATGTTATATATAATATATAATATTATTTTAAACCCTAAATCCTATACAATATTGAGTAAAAATTAATATAAAAGTTATAGTTTTATAAAGAAAAATTAAACTTTACTACTAAATATCATAATTCATAACATAAAATATTTAAAATTACAAATAATTGAATAAAGTAATATCTATTTCTTTAAAAAAATAAAAAATAAAAAAGTGAAAATTTGTTTTTTTTTTTAAAAAGCTTGAACCAGTTTACTTGGTTTTGTACGGTTTTTGACTGGTTCTCGCGCAGGTCAATTCTTGGGTTCTTCCAGACCAAACAGAGATCCGATTCCCGGTTTAACCGACCAATCCAATCCAATTTTAACTACACTAATTTTTAACATATGACTATTGCAGTTGGTAGTTATGATCATTTTTCTATCATGGTGCTTTTTTATTTCTCGAGCAAATAAATGAATAATTGCGCTCGTTGCCTCAAAAGTCGTGACAAGTGGCGGTTCTCTTGCTGATTTGAACTACTCCCTCCGGCCCTATATATAAGAAACAAAGATAGTCATTTTGATGATCCTTTTTATAAGAAACAATGTCTTATTTTCACCAATATTAATTGCTTATTTCCAACTTTACCTTTATTTATTATTAGACCCACAAAAATAATATCAAAAGTCACCAATATCAAAAAGGGTATTTTTGAAAAATTATAGCATCATTAATTATAATTAACCAATTTCAATACACTTCATTGGTCTTAATGATTTTGTACTATGTTTCTTATAAAAAGGACCGGAGAGAGTATAATATATGTCGTTGTAGTGTAAAAACTGTGTGTGTTTGGACTTTGGACAATAACGGAGTTAAGTTGTGACACTTTCAAATTTTTGTTCCAACATGTTGTTATAAAAAAAAATCACTCAAGCATTTCACTTCATAATTTGCCTAAAAAAAATGTATTTCACTTCATAAGGTCCTAGAAGATTAGTATAACATCTTCAGCAAATAAATAAGTATCTTAGTACAAAAATCCAATCTCTAAAAAAATACTTCCAGGTTTTCTAGAGTCGGTCGTTTTACTAAAGGGGCAACAACAGGACGATTTCCAGATTTGTAACAAATTTAAAAACATATCTAATAACTCGGACCTGATTGACCCGACTAGAACCAACTTGTTCTTGATCGAATTGGTTTAGCTCGGATTTGGTTAAAAAATGCATAAACTCAATCCATTCCAAACCGAATGATTTGGAACGATTTGAGTTATTGGTTTGGTCAAATCTAACTCAAACCAACCCGTATACACCCCTATCGCCAAATAAATAATCTAAGTAACAACTTGTTTGTTATCCAAGATAAAGGTTTAATCCTCATTATGTTATTTTCTAAATAACCATGTAATTGCACCATGCAAAAGTACACATATCTCACTTACTCACCTCTTAACCTATTTTCCTTGGTTCCACCTTGAAGCAAGAGTAAATCATCGATTTGGTCTCTAAAATTGTATGACATTAGCAAGTTGGTCATTGACATTAAAAAATTGACAAAAAGGTCTCTGAAATTGATAATTGTCAGTCAAGTTAGTCCCTCTGTCAATCTAGTCAGCAAACAACTTCAAAGATGCTGACTTGGCACGTTAAGTGATTGGATGGCACCCACATGAGCTCACATATAGTAGCCTAATCATCAAGGACCAAAATGACATATGTCCTTAAACTATCATCTCTCTTTAGAAATTACAAAATGACCCCTCACTCTCTCTCCCTCACTCTCTTCTCCTTCCACCTCCACCCTCCCCCTCCCTCTCTCTCCCTCACTCTCTTCTCCTTCCACCTCCACTCTCCCCCTCCCTCAACCCCACACCTCCACTCCCTTTGATTTGCTTGAGTGGAGGAGATATGTCCCAAAATTTAAAAATGCAAAATCTCAAGAGATACTGAACTTAACTCCAAGTTCCAATAACAAATAACAACAAAATAGGATTGAGGGGATAAAATTGTATATCTCCCATTACAATAACAAATAACTACAAGTTCCCATTCCACGATTTAAACCTTTGCCTAGTGTAACTCCTGCATATATGTATATCAAATTAGTTTACATTGAATTCATTGTTGCTTCAAAGCCATGACAATGTATATTGCAGCATAGTTTAAAAGGAATAAGAGTTGAAGCAGTTAATGGTAATTAATTTTGGGTTACTGGAATTATGTACTTGCATTGAATTCAAAGATGACGACAACAGTCATGACAACCCATGTTGCATTTTCTGAGGTTGCTCGTAGAGAGGACCCAAGAGGTACAAAAGTGAAACAAACACAAGGGAGATTCCAACTTTGATACTGTTAATCGTATTTTTAGCATAGTCTTTCTTTAATTGCTTGTCCCTGGGGTACGAAGCAACAGGGGAAATGGAGCGCTAGTTTTCTCTAATACAGGAAATGTTAATGTGCGGAAGTAGGAGTGAAAATTGGAACGTTTTATCCTCCCTAGGAGTAGCAAATAAATATGAAGCATCGACATGGACACCAGACACGACACAGACACAGACATCATGACACGTCTAATGTCCAAAATGAAAGACACTGGGACCCTGTTGAGGTGCACACAAAGTCCCACATTGCCTAAAACAAGGGGAGGAACATGGGTTTATAAACATGGAAAATGTCTCCATTGGTATGAGGCCTTTTGAGTAAAGTCCAAAAGCAAATCTATGAGGGTGTAACCCCAAAGTGGCCAATATCATATCAATGTGGAGATATGTGCGGCCCCTCGGTGCACAACAAGTGGTATCAGAGCCGATGGTTTTGGCTTAGGCAAGTATTAGAATAGTTGTTAGAGATTTGGGTCAAAGATCCTTGTGTCGAAAGTCTTCCTTGCATGTGGTGATCAGGTGGCGTGTCCCTTTAAGGTCGGCGGTACAAGCATATAACCATGCTAAATACTTGGAGGCTTCCGCTAGAGGAGAGAATGAACCATAGTCCTTTGTTTGAGGGGAGGATTGTTGAGGTACCTATGCAAACAAAGTCCCACATTGTCTAAAACAAGAGAAGGAACATGGATTTATAAACACGGAAAATGTCTCCATTGGTATGAGACCTTTTGGGTAATATTCAAAAACAAATCCATGAGGGTGTAACCCCAAAGAGGACAATATCATACCAATGTGGAGACATGTGCGGCCCCTTGGTGCACAACAGACCCCTTGCGCGCACACGCACACACACACACACTCACATAATCAACATGACAAAAATCTAAATATTGAATTAAAATTTATATATTTACCTTCTAAAAACAAAGTTGTTATGCTTTACAATTTTCATATGATAAAGATTATCACAAAAGGAATACTATGGCTAAAAGGGATCATTTCACAATGTATTGTTTACAAAAATAACCTCAAGATAAGTTGATTTTTTTAAATGTTTTATTTTTTTTATAATAGGAGTGTTAGCCAAGAGTAGATTTTGATTCATCCTCTTGGCTTGTATCTAAGACGTATCCAAGCCGAAAAATATTTTTTAATTGTGACCCCATAAAGGAGTGTCTGACACATGTCCAAGGTGTGTCAAAGAAGTGTTGGTGTCCGAGACGTGTCAGACACGGTACACAACATCTTAAAGAGGTGTCCATGCTTTATTGGCAGTATTTTTTTCTCCATTGGTAATGAATATTACAAGAGTTGATTCCATTTTTGTCTTTGTCCCTCCTCTGTTTTTTTCTTCTCAGTTTTTTCTCTCGGATCAGACTTTGATTAACTAGCTCAAAGCTCACTCTTGTGGATAGCCTATTGCCGGAGAGATCCTATTTATAACATACAACGAGCCCGATTTTATTCCACCCATTCCATCTCGACTCGAGGGTGCAGAGGGAGTGGATGTGTGGGGTGGAGGAGGTGGAAGGAGAAGAGAGTAAGGGATTATTTTGTAATTTTCAAAGAGATAGGGGAGGTTAGGGACAAATGTCATTTTGGTCCCTGATGATTAGTGTAACACCCTTTTTCCAAAAAAAATATTATACCATAGTTATCAAGAAATTTCGTAAATTACATAAATAGTAATCGTTTTTAAAACAGAAACAGCTCTCATAAATTGGAGGTAAATTTTTTTTCTCATCACATGTATATGTATAATTATCAGAGTTATAAAGAAAATTCAAGATATATACTCAAAATAATTTGTACAGTGAACATCTGAGCCGGTCAAATCTCTAGACCTCTACCCAAAATAGTATAGTAAACACCTATTCTTCTCAAAATCTCTATAAATCCGCGCAGCAACCTTCTTTAGATCCTCTCCTAAGACTTAGCTCACTCCTTGGGAAAATATCTACTCAACCATGTACCAAAACAACATGGAAAGTAGGCAAGGGTGAAAATCCTTATCATTGAAATACACAACAGATATAATGCACACAGCAAATAAAATTCATACGACAATTATTACGCACAAATACTATTATAGTCATCCTTAAAATAAACACAAATGCCAAAATTCTCGTCTGTACCATAATGGCAAAAACAACACAAAACATCGCCGGTACAGTAATGCCAAAATCCTCGCCTGTACCGTAATGGCAAAAAAACACAAAACATCGCCGGTACAGTAATGCCAAAATCCTCGCTTGTACCATAATAGCAAAAACAACACAAAACATCGCCGGTATAGTAATACAAACATCGCCGGTTCAATAACCTATCTTATTTCTCATATAAACATAACTTCACTCATTTCAATTAAACACAGAATCACCTTTCTCAATCAAAATATAGAATAGAACTATATATCTCAGGTAAACATCATACTCCAAAATACTTTTATCCCATCGACACAGAAAATAACTCTTGACACTTTACTCTTTTCGGCTTAACTCATTTATTTTAAGAGTAATCACACCGCAGCCGAGCCGAACTGAGGCGATTACCCGAAACAGATAAAATGAATCGGTAAGTGATCAAAGCAATAACAAAATATCAAAACGGGACAGAGCCACCGGGATTGATCAAGAGAAAATGGATTAACGCTTACTAAAACTCAGATTCATTTTTAATCGTTAAGTGACTAATTCTTGTTTTTGGGAAAAATTGCTATAGAATAGTCACTCGGCGGCAGAGCCGAACGCGGTGACCAACCATAACTGCAATAATATTAATACAAATCATAATTTAAACTCATTCTCTTTAAAAAAAAAGCCCTTCGGGAGTTGATCAAGTAATTTTCGCCACGTATATACAAACTCCCTAGGATAAGGAAAATAGCGCATTGGTATGGTTTCCAGAAAGATAAGGTGAGCTTTTAGGCCCCTTCAATAACCTTTGTCTTTCCTAGATAGATCCATACAAATGAACTACCTTTACCCAACCATCAGTCTGTATATAAACAGTAAAAATCACAAGTTTTTATATATAACAGAACTCCAAACCAGGAATTTTTACCAAATAACATAACAGTAGAGTTCACCGAGAACCCATTACTATTAAATTATTTTACCCAGTCAGCCTGTATATATATATTTTCGAAAACAGAACATGGAAATGGAAGAAAACACTAGTTTAGAAATTTTATCGTATTTCATCACTTGCTCAACGTACTAATGTCTAATAGAGATACGGTCCCTGAGCCCAATGTGACAGTACACCGAAGATGTACTCTCATGCCTGACCAACCACAGTATTCTCCATTAGCCAAAAGAACTACAGAGGTTCAATTTTACCAATTCTTAGATTTGTTGATCACGGAGGCATAGCCCACTGAGTGATCAAGCCTTTATATTTAAAATTTCGCCAGCGCAATGGTACAATTATTAAACTTTATAATTAAATTGGACATTATAACTTTACTTATCATAAAATCACAATTTAAATAAAAACAAGGCATAAAGCAATTTAAATCAATTTAAACAAATATATAACAATTTAATTAAAACTATAAACACCCAAAACACAAATACTCATTAAAACAAAGATCAAACTAACTTTAGAAGTAATTCCCCTTACCTTGGCCTTATGAACAATGAAGAACAAAAAACACAACAAAAAACACAAGAGGTTGGTTAGGAAAAACCAAAGAAAACATAAGAAAAATCAAAGGAAAGAGAGTATTTTTGAGTGATTTGCTTCAAGTGAGGATGAGAAAAATTGAAGAGCATCCCCTCCCTATTTATAGGGGAGGGTCACGGCCAAATGAGTCTAGAGGGAAGAAAAGATCAATTTTTTCTCATTTTTGGAAAAATAATAAAACCCTAATTACCAAATAAATATCTAACAAAAATATCTTGGCTCTAGAAAATTTGAGAAGCTCCTAGACCCTTTCAAGAAACATGGGGAGGCGGCCATAACTGGGCTGAAAGGAGGAGAAGTGATTTTACCAAAATACCCCTAGGGTTTGGATGAAAAAGGATAAAAATCAAGGGTAATTTTGTCATTTTATAAATAAAAAATTGAAATAATTAATTAAAATTGGTGAGAACCAATGAGAATGATAAAAATGCCATGACAAGTCTAAATAATTTCGTGGCATCTTTTTTTTGAAATTTATTGATAGTGCAAACTCTTCGGTTTTCACCGTTTCGCGGGTATAACCCCAAAAAAATGCAGAAAATAGGGTTTTCAAAACTTACACAGAAATAATTTCTAAAATCATGAAATAAATAATTAAAAATAAAATATAAAGTTCTTGTGAACCTTTGTTACGAAAATAATACTGTGAAATGAGATTTTTACGCTATACGCTTCCGTTTAGCGTATTTTTTGGTAAATTTTGAAAGTTTTTCAAAAATTTCAGAAAATCAAAAATATTAAAAGAACCAACTTTTGTGAAGGAAGTTTATTTATTAGGTTTGTTTGACACACTCAAGCTATTTAAATAATTTTTCGTCAGTTGGACGTAAATTATTTTCTGTAAAAAGACCCGATGTTGATTGAAAAATTACTATTTCAAAAGTATTCCGGAATATGTGTATTTTATTCCTAATTTTAAGCCAATAACAAATCACAAAACATTCACGCCGCAAGAATTCATATAAAACAGAATAGAGACGGATAGATAAGGAAACAGATTGTTGTAGGTAGACCTGACAGAAGCTGAAAATTGGAGGTTTTCAGAAGTATTTTTAAACATGTGTATTTAAATCCTATTTGTAAACTAAAAATAAATCTCAAAACATTTATTTTGCAAAAATTCATATAAGATAGAAATTAGAACAGTTACCCAGAAAAAAAATAGATGTTACAATTAGGCTATCACATGTGAGCCCACGTGGGTGCCATCCAGGCAGTTAACGCGTCAAGTCAACATATTTGATGTCATTTGCTTATTGAACTAACAGAGGTACTAACTTGACGAACAGTTCTCAATTTCAGAAATGTTTATGCTAATTTCTTAATATCCAGAACCAACTTACTAACTACATACAATTTCAAGGATCAAATTGATAATTTACTTTTAAAAGAACTAGTTGAATCAATAACTTATTAGTGTCTGTTTGTTTTAGATTTTGATAGAATTGTGTTCGATAGAATTGTGTTTGAAGAATTGATTTTAAAAAAATTGTGTTGAAAAGAATTGATTTGTGTTTGATAATAATATTTTAAAAGTGTGTTAAGAAGAATTGATTATGTTTGGATGATAAAGATAAAATTACTTTTGATGTGTAAATATAAAGAATTGTATGGTTCTACACCTAGAATTGATTTTGGCAAACGAAAAAGTTAGTAGGTTTAATTTGTACTTCCATCAAAATCAATTCTATTCACCTAAAATTAATTTCTAATTTTTTTCATTAATTTACCAAACACTCTAACTTTTTGTCAAAATCGAATTTAACCAAATCAAAACGAGTGTTTCAAAATCTGAAACAAACAAACACTTACTATTTCGACTAAACATGCAATAATTGAGTAAGCCAATGAAGTCAATAACCCTTTCGAATTTTATTTATATATCATTACATGTGAGGAAAGGAGGAATATTCCAATGGAATATGGGCAATTATATAACGGGTGTGAGGTGGAGAGAGTCTCGATGCACAGTCAACGACAACTCAGCATGGAGTTTTAATATGACGTGGGATCTAATATGCAAGCCCCACCGCGGCTACTTCTAGAGTCAATCTTGTTCCAACAAGTGTTGCTCTCTCAAATAAAAATAATTTTTTTATTTATTTACTAGTTAATTGACCCAATTAACATAAAGTACGATTATTTTTTAATAAAAACAATAATAAAAAAGCAATAAACAAAATAGTTTTAGTTAGAAATAAAGAGTTAGAGATGTAACACTTGTCACAATATGAAAAGTCACGACTTAATTTTTTTTTTATGTAGTAAAATAACCGGTTGATGGGCTCGACTCGTATAAAATATGAGTCTTTCTGAACAAAACATTAAAAAAACTATAAACAAAGTAATCTTAGTTGGAAATGAAAAAAATTAAGGGAGATAACACATATCACAATGTGGAGAATGACATGTGCCACTTCTTAGAATCCTAGGACTTGATTTTTTGTATAGCAATTTTAATTTTAATTGAATATAAAAAGAGTTATGGGGAGGTGAGACTTAATTTTCTATGTCGTAATAGACTAGTCAAGAGACCTGAACCCGGGTCTTTCTCTACCTCACCAACACTCAGCTGAATATCTACTTTGTTATTCAACAGCTAGCTTAGCCAATATGTCGCTCAACCCATGGAATAGCATTACCATGCTGCAACTTGCATTAACTCAAATACTTGATCGGGACCCGTAAATCTGTCACGGGTTTTTGTGTTTTTCTTGCACCTTCGTTGGTGTCTTGGAAGTCTAACAAACAAAATACAGTATAAATTGAATATATACAGAGCTCTTGCGGCCATTACTTGTGAACCCCAATGACTCTCTTATTTGTTGAAGGACCACCAAGTTCCTTTACCCTCTACTACATCATTTATAATTTATTTATAATCCTATAAATTTCGTAAACGTACAAAGAATATTGAAATCGACTGTCATATTGTTCGTGAGAAGATCAACACTGGCTTGATTCACTCGTTGTCGATTTCTGCAGATATTTTTTAAGTCTTTATAGCTTACTCTGTTTCGGACTTGTATTTCAAAGTTGGTCCTATTGGATATCCATAGTCCAACTTGAGGTGGGGTCAGCATAGTCAATCAGTTAGAGTCTCTATGCTTGTGTCAGTTATGCATTTCAAGTAGTTATGCTGGATGTTGCGTTATCAGTTAGTTACCAAGTAAGGAGTGATAAGGTGGTTTGGTGGCTTTAGGGAGAAATATATAAAGTGTTGAATTGATAAGGAGGTCATTGATTCATGTTATTCAATTTAGCCTAGCCTCTAGAAGTTTATCAGGTAGTGTATAAATACTCGCTCGATCCCTTGTATCAGTTTTTCATCAATAAAAAAAAAATCAATGCATGCATAATTTTTTTTTCGCTACACATGGTGTACGTGGTATGGGTGGTTAATACTTATATCCCTTGAGCACGATAAGTAGGATTTGATCTCAAGGTCTTGTGTAAGTGATGAGAAGCAAGAAGAAGCAAAAAATTTAATTTGAAAAATTTTATTTGGGTAATGACCCAACTTTAATGTTTTGAACGTAACTTGAGTTCTAGATGTCCGTTTTAGGCATTCTTTGATGCGTTCAAAAGCTCAAAAGATTTCCTACAAGTCGTATTTATAGTCTCAAGTCCTAATTCTGCTTCTATAATAATGAAAATTAGACTGAAAGTTAAGCACAAAGTTATGGACAAAAATATTACTTTTTGTTTAGATTTTTTAGTGTAATTTTGAATTAGGAATATATGGTTGAAGTCCCACATTGGAAAAAAGAGAGGAGGGAGGACGATCCGTAAAAACAATAAACCCCCGTAGTGGTTCATATCAATAAGGAAGAATATCTATTATAAAAGATAAACCCTTTTGATGAATCTCAATATCTGAAAAGGTTAATCTCCACAATTGCACATGTGAAAAATATCTTGGGAAAAAAAATTAAGTGTTGCTACGTGGAACCATAGGAGTAATTTGCGTAAAAAACACAAATTGCAGACCTCATCGCTCGCTATTTAATTTCAGTAGTGGCTAGCTAGTTGAGGACACTAGATAGTACAAAATACAAAATCCATCGAGATGTAAACGGGAAGAGATCTATGAAGCTTAAACTACTGACACGTGGAACAATATCGACAACATGCAATGTGTTATGTTGTGTCTACGTGGCCTAATATATCTAACAAAAATATGGTGGGGGTATGGTGAGGAGAAAACCTGCTGCACCAACCCAGTGAATAGATCTTGATGATGAGAGCATGAATTGAAAGCTCTCTCATAACTAAAAGTCATGGCCATCCCCATCCCCCAATCCCATGGCCTTTCTGTGTGTATGTAGAAAGCTTACTCAATTCAACCACTCATGTTAATTTCTATGGTCCCCAAATTTTTATTTGTAGAGTGCAAATAGAAAAAAAAATTTATTGGGCATTCTATATGTCACAATACATCATTAGAGAGCCAGAAATAAATAAATGAAAGATACATGATAGATTAATGATATGATAAAAAGAGAAAGATAGAATAAAAAAAATATTGAATAAGTGTTGAAAATAAATAGTTATTCAAAATAATTGTTTGTGCAAATAATTGTCCTCTTTATTTTTTTCATTTGTACCCCCACGAGATAATTAATTTAAAGAGAAATGTTATATATCCTCCTATTAGTCCTTCTACCTTATTCTCTTACTAATCCTCCTAATTACTAAGTTAACAAACTATTAAATGTTTTTTATGTTTTTAATATATTAAATGTATTTATTTTTTCATTTAATATTTAATTTATAAAGTAGTAGAATGATATGTAGGAGAATTAATACAAGGATATAACATTTCTCATTGATTAAGCCTCCTCCATACTTTTCTACAAGACAGAGATTATATTAGATTATGAACTTCTAATTGACCAAAATATCTTTTCGCTTCCCAAGTCAAACTTATGCTTTTTTATTTCTCCGATCTTAATTACTTGTCTTTATAATGTGGAATTTCCTTCAAGGAACTCACACCAGCTAGTCCTTCCACTTTCATGAATTAAGGTGTAGCATCATTACTATACTCAGAGTGAGAAAAGAAGGGGACCAAACCTACACAACATGGCATCTTTCTTTCATCTTTCCTCCTAAAGAGACACTCAAAATTAAAGGCGAAAGGAAATTGTTGACTTGTGTTTCTTTCTTCCCAATTAAGTTTTACCTACTTGCTCCTTTTTCTCATGAGTTATATATTTTTTGTATACCTCTAATTAAAATGGATGATTATCAACAATTTAGCGTTCTTAATTTAAACATTTTCAATAGGCTTAAATATGTTCCAGTTTTCTATAATATGTGTTGTTTTGAATTTAGTACCTAAAGAAAGTCAATGGTTTTTAGTCCATGAAGTAAATTAACTTGTTAGGTAGCACACTTATGACCCAGTCATCATTTCTACGTAGTACAAAACACTGACGTGACCTTCCTTATGTCATTTCATTAAACCTATGTGGCCTAGCTACGTACATGGATGACATATCACCCCATACATCCCTATAAAAATATTAAATTTTTAACTTAATCCCTCTGAAAAGTAAATTTTGATTTTGGTCAGCCCCTCCTGCTCCCTTCCTCCTCCCCTCACCCAGGTCCCCTCTCCTCCCTGGCTTCCCCCTCTCTCCCCCTTGGTCCTCCTTCAACAGCAAGGAACTGAAACTTATTTAAGTATTTTCAATATGTACAATTCGTCATCACTCTTCATATATAACGGATGTTCAAATTTAAAAATAGCATCGGCAAAATGTAATTTTGTTTCATTTCTTTTGTCGACGTCGTTACTTATGTCTTTCTATAAACTATATATTTTAAACTTTATGGATTAAGATTTTGATGTGTTTTAATTAAATTGTAAGTATATATATATATATATATATATATTATATGCGCGCACTTTACAAATAAAATTTAATTTCGAGGAACCTTATCTTCAAATAAATTTATGGACGACATTACATATATATGGGAACCCTTGCACGGGGGTAACCCAATGCAGGGATGGTTTTTCTGGGTCCAAAGCACCTGACACACACTCCAAAACTGACAAGGTTTTAATTAAAGGCGAGCCCATGGATTTGATGGACTAGTGGGACTATATTATATGGTCAAAAAAATTTATGTTGCGGTATATATTAGGTCATGTGCATGTTATATTATAGTACATTTGTACAAGGTCACCACCATAATTAAACATTGAATCTACTATAATATTTATTAAACTTATATAACAAAAATGGCTGTTGGAAGTGAGATTGGTGAACTGCGCGCGAACTGTGACTGTCAGTGGTCCTTAAACTTGGATCCATTCGATCGTATGTATGGGTCATATGTGCTTTCCAAAATCTTATGTGACACGAAAGGTCAGTTATCTTGTGTCATGTTAGAGATCGTCCTAGCTAGCTACCTACCTGCAAAGTATATATAGTTGAATTATATATGGTAGGCTATAATATTGCAGTTGGGACAAATAAATAAATTGTGATTGTAGCAATTTATAATTTCGCGGTGCAAGCAATATTATATGATCCCACCTCTGATATAATTACTCACTTTCGTATTAACAGAGACAAATTATGACAGCAAACAGTTGTGAATAGGATTTGTTGGGATCAAAGGGCACAACAAAAGGAAGAAAGAAACTTACATATTACTTTTACTCTTAATTTATTGTTGAAATTTTTTTACAACAAATTAAAATTATGGTTAATTTACTTTATATGTACATTTAGTTTAAAAATTGATGGAAAAAAGGAAAATAGAATTCCTTGTTAAATTGTTGGTTTGCAAGAAGAAAAGAAAGAAGAAAATGAGTTGAGACAATAAACATAATTATTTTAATATTAATAATATAATATAAAATATTTTCATATTTAATTCGCAATCATGTTGGTACGTAGGGATGTCAGAGGGGAGGGGAGGGGAGGGGCGGGGCGGGATGGGCATGGGTAGTAGTCCCCCGTTACCCGCCCTGTCGGATAAACTCGCCCCCTCGTATGATGAAGACCAAGAAAGCCCAACGGGCCCAAAGCCCAACGGGCCCAAAGCCCAACAATGCATTGCAAGGGCTTGGAGACCCAATGACGAGGGCAAGGAAAAAGAAAGTCCAATAGACTTTGGACCTGTAAACCAACTATTTCTTCTCTCAAGCATTGGGTCTGGAATGTCAGATTTTCCCTAAGCCTAAGGCTCAACCCGAAAGAAAAGCCCAAAATACTACAACTGATTCCAATTGGTGGAAGTCTGGAAGAGCCAAATGTGGGACTTAAAATTATTGTATTTTATTTATTTTCTTAGAATAATTTTACTACCCTGCCACAATTCAATAATTAACAAATTTTGTGAGACAAATCAGATTTGGATTGTTGGAGGACCAAATTGCAATCCTTATTTCCAATCAATTATTATATTAACAAGTATGTTAATTCTTCATGCTTAACTATATCTTGTAAAGAGTGCTTTTAGAGTAGAGTGGGTGATTGGATTGGGTAGGAATACAAGTTATATAGAGATACTAGAGCCCAGTTTAGATAAACTTCTCCATAAACACTTCTAGTATGTATTTTTTAACTAACAACTTCTCACATAAGTTGCAATTAGCTAATGCATTTTTTTCAATGTGAAGTATTATTAGTGAAAACTGCATGCTGGTTTGTGGTGCTTCTGCTCTTATTATTTTTCTGTTTGGTTGATGACCAGGTTGAACGTTTTGTTAATATGGTTGAGGGAACGATTATGGTTGTTGACCAAGTTGCGCAAACAAAATTTGTTCTCGCAAAATTGTACCAAATGGAGGATAGATATCTATAGTTGATTGTAGGTTCTTTAATTTTGATGCATAGATAGATGTTTTGATCTTTTGATGTCTTACTTTTGTTAAGTACTAGATGTTGATAATTTTTTGTGTACATACATACACACACACACACACATATATATATAATATAATTTGAATTGTAAATTTTTGATATTGATTTGTTTGGTGTTGCTGGTGTTTCTGCTTTGTATCTGTGGCATTTAGGTAAATGATAGGTGTTTTGATATATATTTTGATGTCTTACTTTTGTTAGCACTAATCGACATTGTTAAGTTGATGTATTTATAAATAGAATTTGAATTGTAACTTGTTAGTAGTGATCTATCTGGTGTTGCTAGGGTTCTGCTTTGTATATCTGCATTTGGGGGAAAAGAGTAGAAGAAAAAAAATTTAAAAAAAAAACTCAAATAGCGCTTTCTCATAAAAGTGTTGTCTGTTATAAAATTTCAGAGAGCGCTTTCAACAAAAGTGTTGTTTATTATAAAAATTCAGATAATGTTTTTTATAAAAGTGCTATCTGAATCTAACTTCAGATAACGCTTAAAAAGCGTTATATAAGCGTTATCGGAAGATTAGCTCTTCAGATAACGCCTAATCAGACGACGCTTAAAAGTGCTATCTGATGTAAAAAAAAACGATGTCTGAATGAGTTTTTGGCATAGTGATATATGAGAAAAATAAAATACAAAATAAAACTAATTTCTCTATAAGTCAGAAGCTAAAGTTTTTGCATCCAAATAAACTCTAGGACATATCATTAGAGTGCTTTTAGCTAGCAAAAGCGTTTCAGCTTTTATGGAAGAGTGTTGTAGCATCCAAAGTATCCATTTTTGTTTGGAGGTTGTTTCAAGATTGTGTCAACACGGGAGGCTCTGTCTCACAAGGGAATAATTCCCTCTAGTCAAGGTGTTTCTTGTGTATTTTGGTTTTATCATTGTGATAGTTGCGACCATTTAATTTATATTTGTCCCTTTTCTTATAATGTTTGGTCGTTGGTTTATGTTAATTTGGCTGGGTTTTGAAGGTGTTTATTATAGTGATAGCTAGAGTTAATCATTTTTTGCGACATGGCGTTGTCCACAGAGGGAAGCGGTTTAAAAAATGAATCATTTTTTGCAAATTGGTGATTCATTTTTTGCGACATTTGGTGTGTGTAGTTACTTGGTCTCATTGGTTATTCAGGAACAAAGTTATTTTTCAAGGGTTATAAGTAATTGTACTGCTGTGATTGCTCAAATTAAATTTTGATCTTGGGGATGATTAATTTGTAGGGAGGATAGAAACTTAGGACTCTTTTTTTCATATTGGTGTAGTAATCCTTTGGCTAGTCTTCAAGTTATTTAATTTGTATTACAATGCAATGGGTTGGAGTATTCCATGTACTCCTTATTAATATATTTTTGGAGTGAATCACCAATTTGGCCTCTGAAATTGTCTACCACTATCAATTTAGTCTCTAAAATTATCAATATTCAAAATTAGTCCATGAAATTATAAATTTTCAATCATATTAGTCTCTATTAGACACTTTCAGGGACTAAATTGATTAATCCAAAATGACCAATATGACTGACAATTTTCAATGTTAGGGACTAATTTTGAATATTAATAATTTCAGGGATTAAATTGACAGCGCTTACCGTTTCAAGGATCATTTTGGTGATTCACTCTATATTTTTCCTTATAAAAAATTTATGGTGAGGAGAAGAAAAAATTATTTTCATTTTTTTGATTAGAAGAAAAACATAAGAAGAACAAAACAACAAAAGAGAACTAAGGCCTCAAATGCACCACTCCCATAGCATCAGCAAGAAGAAAGGAAGCCAGCTGAGAAGGGCATGTCTGCCAAGTAACCAAATTGGGCTCTAAAGAAGCACCATTCTTAGCAAGCCAGCTAGCACAAAAATTGCCCTCCCTTAAAGTATGAGCAAAACTTATATGCAATCTTGAGCAATAACCATCTTGATGGAATGAATAATTATAGCATGTGGGTGGAACCCATAAAATCCCTCCTTAATTAAAGACAAAGTTGTTTGTGAATCAGACTCACAAATAATTCTTCTATAACCAGCCATCCATACGATCTGCAGACCAGAAAGGATGCCAAAACGTTCAGCAGCGAGGTTTGTAGCATGACGACAACAAC
Source organism: Glycyrrhiza uralensis (assembly GCA_030159175.1). NCBI lineage: Eukaryota > Viridiplantae > Streptophyta > Magnoliopsida > Fabales > Fabaceae > Glycyrrhiza > Glycyrrhiza uralensis. The sequence goes on along the minus strand of BRZY01000007.1, from coordinate 29,411,494 downwards.
TAGAAAAGCCAAGCAACCACTCCCCATGCATGTTCCTAATGAGACTACCAAAGTCTGAACGACCCGAATTGCCAAAAGAGCTTCCATCAACATTCAATTTAACTACATTCTAAGGAGGAGGATGCCATTGCGCAGATCTAATAGGGCGGACAGCATGAGGTGTGCCAAAAGATGATCCAACAACATCATATATGGATCGGATTTCATGAAGAATATCCCACAAAGACCAGTTAATATACTTAAAAACGGCCTCATTTCTTGCACGCCAGATGGTCTAGCATGTTATGAAAAACAAAATGCCACGATCATGCAAGGTGAAGTCATACACCCATGGATTGAACTCCAAGAGAAAAAAATCATGATAATGAAAGAACCCTAGGTGGTCCCATGTTCCACTAATAGAAGGGCAATCTCGCAACATATGAAAGAGAGACTCCTGTGGCGCTCCACATTTCTGGCAGAAAGGGTCCATGGTTAAATGACGCTAAAAACAAAGAAGATTAGATGGGAGTGCCCTATGCATTAGTTGCGATGGGAAGTGTTTGAGGTTCTCAGGAACCTTCAAGCTCCATATCCAAGACCAAGAGTCCCCATTATCTGTATCAACAGAGCCTAGTTGCTGCAACCAATGGCACCCACTCTTTGAAGCATATACCTGAAGTAGAAGCTGCCCAAATGAGAACATCATCCATATCATCAGACAAAAGTAAGCCACGTACGATCAGCTGGACATCAAGAGGGACTTGTGTGCATAGCCTGTAAAAGCACCCATTCCCTTCATGAAAAACATCACGAACATGCATAGAAATGTCATGGATGTCCACAAAAGGTAATAAATCACACAAAGGTCCACTAACATCCACTTATCATACCAAAAAGACGATTCACCATGGCCTATCCTCCAAATAAACCCCTCCTTTAACAAACCATAAGCTTTAAGGATTGATCTCCAAATGTAAGATGCATTTGCACTTATGGTGCAGTGTAGAATTGATTGGTCCTGTAAATACTTGGAAGATAAAAGCTGAACCCAAAGCTTGTTGGGTTGGTGGAGCAATTCCCATACATGCGCTTGTCAAGAAGAGCCAGATTAATGTCATGCGCTTTCTGCAAGCCAAGGCCCCCTATTCCTTGGCTTGGTAATATTATCCCAATTCACCCAGTGACAATGATTACCACCCCAAATAAACTTTCGCATACAAGAATCAATCTGGTCACAAATGCAACACTTTTTCTCCAAAATGGATATTACACCATAGTAACCAAAAGTTTCGCAAAGATTTAGAAAATATTTGTGAAAAGTGTATGAAGCTCTTCACAAAATGCGGGTAAATTGTTTTTCCTTTTCTTTAAAAGAAGATGAGAAGGATGGGGAGTGAAATCCCTTATTTTCTTTATAAATATTTTGAACGCAAAGTGAACTATCATGTACGGAAAAACACTCTCTTTCTCATATATATAACATGATATTTTACAAAGGAGTTTGTTCTAAGACAAACTTTGATTTTACACTGCAAAAGAAAAAGAAGTAAAAACTACTCTAAACCAAAAAGTACAAAAGTGGTAAAAGAAAAACATACGCTACTATGTACAGTCGAGCCATGATCCCATCATCTATACCAAAAGGGATCTACTACGCTAAAACCCTAACTCCAACACATCTATGGACAAGACCAGGTGGATCCTCCTATTCCGGGCAAGCTAGATTGTAGGTGCGAAATTCGAGTTACCGGGACCCAATCGAAATCAAACCTGGATAGATTTGGTTTAGGGAAAGACTCTCTAGTAAGGTCAGAAGTAGCCCAAGAGTATATGGACTCTTCGGATTCCTCTTCCGGATCCTCTTCGATTTTCTCATCTGATAAGGATTCAGACAACCAAATGATATCTTCGGATTCTGATTATGATGGATGGGGTAAAGGTGAGTATGTTGGTGGATTCGCTTCTCCCTGAGGCGAAACCGGTATATGATGACCCACAGAACCCTCAGTTCTGGTAGGTGCTGCGACAGAAGTGTCATCAGAGGTTCTATCTTGGTTTTCATCTGAGGATTTGTCTCTTGATTTTGAAGGCACATGATCAGAACCATTTCCATCATGTCCTGAAGGATGCGAACTACCTCCTCCGCTGTCACCACTATCATCACTACCGAAAGTAAAGTCATCTGAGATACATCCTAAAGGTCTTAACTGTCGCCAAGGTAACTTAACATCTAAAATCATTTGTTCTTAGATAGGTAGTGGGTTTGGTGGTGCTCTGCCTCCAGTATCTAATGTCTCCACATTTCCTACAAACCTGCCCCACTGAGTGCTAGGACATATTTTCCACCATACACAGTCTCCTCCTTGAGGTTCTATGGTTAAGTGTCGGACAGTTCCCAATCCTTTGTCATTTGGGTCCATCTACTCAGTCATGTGTCAACACAACAAAGCAGGCAAGGGTGAAACTCTAACTCAAGTTAATAGAAGCAGTACAAGTATGTAATCAAACAATAGATCACACAGTGCTTAACTCAAACATCAAGAACAGACAAATCTCATGGACAACCAAGTTTCTCAAAACAATGTAACAGAATAGCAAAGCATTGAAAACACACAATCATATCTCAACCAAGCAGATCTTACCTGGTATCCATGAACCTGTAAAACCACACAATCACAAGAGTACATTATCACATCAACATCTTATTTATGCATGCCTCTTCTATATTTCTCAAATCAAACCTGTATCATCCCGAAATTTTCACTTATAAGACAAAGTGTTAATTTCTAAGGATTAGAACTACCTTGAAGTTTTTCGGACAAAAACTTGGTAGTTTAGAGCTAAATACGGAAGTCAGAAAATTATATACGGACATTCTGATTATTAGGATAAATGATACATGAATTTGGAAAATTCATACAACACTTCCAAAAGGTATTTAAGGGAAGATATATTAGTTTGAGGACATATAAAGGTTTTAGGAATTAAGTTTGGATTTTAAGAGGAAGAAACAAAGAAATTACAGTTTTAGTCCCTTATAGACAGAACTCCGTAATCTGTTAGTTAGGAAAGGAATATATACCAGAGATAGAAAAATAGATGAGATAAGAATTACAAAGAGTCGATAGGAACCTAAGAAAAATAGAATAACTAGTTCCGGTTAAGTATTACAGTATGAATAGTGAAAATAGTTTAGTTTCTATAGACTTCTGTTTTCTGTATTTCTGTCTTTTGTCTATTTTAAATAATCTGGTATGATCTAAGTTATAAGAAAATTATTTTAGACTTATAATGAAGGTTTTAAAATACTTATGAAATTATTTCATTAAAGCAGTAACTTTTCCCTTACTGTTTGACATTCGTATTTACCATTACTGGCGAAAAAAGGTTTTAATAACACAAATATGTTAAATAAACTTTTTCAAACAAACTTCCTTCACAAAAGTTGGTTCTTTTAATATTTGTGATTTTCTGGAATTTTCTTACAATTTTTGGAAAACTTTTGAAATTACCGTTTTGACCCTGTTATTTGCGGAAAGCGTAAAACCCTGATTCAGAGACCGATTTAAGGTCAGAAAAAGATTTTGAGTAGCTGAATCATATTTTTATATTTTTTAGGATTTTTGGAAATTATTTCATAATTTTCTGAAAAATGGATCAAAACGCTACTTTTCCGACGCTTATAAAATTCGGAAAGCGGAGGTTTCTGGTCCAAAATCGATTTATGTCGAACAATGAGGGCTCAAAATCAAATTTTAAGAGAGACCATTAGTAATCAAATTCAATTTGCAAATTTTTTGGAATCTTTTTGGAATTTTCTGAAACAGTGCTGTTTTTCACCTACGGCGCGTCGGTTTTCCTTTGTTCTTGCAAACCGTAAGGCTTACCCTTACCGTAAAATTTCCAAAACGCTTCCATAATACTTTTATGTGTTATTATTAAGATTTCTCATTGATTCTTACTAGTCTAAATTATTTTTGAGTATTAGATTAAGTAAAAAGACTATTCTGACTCTTAATTGCGGAATAAGCCGAATTGGGACGAATAGAGGTATAGTGGGTATAATATAAGAACTTAGGAACTTTGAGGGGTTCAAATACAATTCTAAGAAGTATATAAGAGTGGGGGAACATCATGATGACCTTGAATAGTAAGGTGGGCAAGTAAAAAGACCAATTTGCCATTAGTTCCCACTTAAAACTACCTAAACATTAGGTTTTTGTCCAAGCAATCCAATGGCCCTCTTTTCCCCTCATTTGGTCGACATCCTCTTCTTCTTAGAGCCCTTGGATGAGCTTTTTGGCGTATGACTCAAGAGCTTAGTCATGGGAACTAACCAATTAGGAAATTAGATCTTTTATGAATTCTTGGTTTATGACATATACATCAAAAAGGCATGTGAGGTCACAAATTTTTATTGCCTTCTTGGTCCTCTCTTGGCCGCCCCTCCCTCACTATAAATAGGGGTCTTTGCTTCATAAAATTTCTCACACCAATTCAAGAAGCAAGGCAACAACAAAGTTCTCTCATTTTATCTCTAGTTTTCTTAAATTTCTCTTTGGTGTTCTTGATGTTCTTGGTTGTTCTTCATCATCTTAAGGCCAAGGTAAGGGGTTAATCTTTCAAAGTAATTTGTGAAGTATGAGTGTTTGATCTTTGTTTGTGTTTGAATTGCTTGTTTTGGTGTTTATAGCTTTTATATGCTTTATGATTGTTTTATAGTCTTATTTTAATTGTTTTGTGCTATTTATGAATTGTAGAGTTATAATGCCCAATTTTAGTCTTAGAATCATGTGAGTAGAGAGGTTATGTCAAAATCATTTTTGAGCTTTTGTAAACATACCGTTATAATGGCGAATTTTATACTACCGCAAACACAATTTTACCGCAAAGGGAATACAAATTATTGTTTATGAAAACCCCGTTATTATCTGTTATTTATATACAAGGTGATGGTTAAGAAAGATGGTTTATCAGTATGGATCTGTCTAGAAAGGAAGTGAGACCTTTGAAGGGGCTAAAGTAGTCCGTCTCACTCTGGCCTGGGATCTGCACTGATACGCTGTTTGGGGAAATCTTATCAGTAAAAACCTGGTATATACGTGACAAGATAAGATTGGGAAAGAAGCAATTTTCTTAATACCGTATATATAAATAGATTGGATTGGATAACAGAGTGTAACAGTAATGGATTCTCGGTGAATCCTATTGTTATAGCATCTGTCGGATAAAAGAGTGTAACAGTAATGGGTTCTCGGTGAATTCTACTGTTATAGCAGCTTTCAGAATATAATGTAACGGTAATGGATTCTCGGTGAATTCTATCGTTATATTATTAGTGGGAAATATCGAGTGGGTATCCTATCTGTATATGTATGCACATAACTCAGTTTAATTTCCAATATCTACGGTAGTGGAAATTAGTGAGATAGGCTTTCAACGGGCCTTTTTCCTGGAAGATAATTAGTGCCTAAGTGTTTCAGAAGAGAAATAAAATGCTTACGTTCACTTATTGTATAGGACCGATTTTTCAGTGGAGTATTAATTACCAAAGATGGCTCTGCCGTCGTGTAATCTTTTCATCTTCGAAAATTAATCTAAGTCGTGCCTAATTAAACGTAAATTCGATCACTAAGTCTATATTAAATTTTCAAGAAAATTGGACACTGATTACCGCAGTCGGCTCAGTCGCCGTGTAGTTATTCCATTTCCAAAGAGTTATCTAAAATCTGAAAACAAACAGCTATTAATCAGAAAGTGGACATAAGTTTAAATACTGTCAATCTCTTCTCTCTTGATCAATCCTAGGTGTTTATACCCCGTTTTGATCTTCTTGTAATACAGATAATAAGTCTTTTTATACCAATTCACCCAGTTGAGCAACTTAAAATAAATAAAGCCGAGATAATGAATTAGTCCGTAATAAGCAGTAAAAAGAGACGAGAGTCTTATATTTTAAAGTATATAGTAAAAGAGTCCTATGAGAAAATGATTTTTATACAGTTTTCTGTTCATACGAAGTGGTCTTTCCATAAAAGGATTTGATTTGTTTTTACAAAGTTTTTGAGAAGAGTCAGAGTATTTCATAGAGAAATAGTAAAACAGAGAAAGTTTTACAGAGAAAGTGATTTCAAGAGAAAGTGATTTGCAAATTTAGACGATCATTTGCATCTGAGAGATGAGCATACAACCTACGAGACGGGGTTGCAAATAGGTTCTGTTAGACTACAATTGTCTACTGGGATTATCCAGGTTTCGAAAGTCTCAATGGCCTTGTAGGTGAATCCCCCTGAGCCGAGACAAGTCGTATACCCGGCTTGGATAAATCTGACTGGCAGATCTATTTAGGATCTGGTATTAAGTTTTAAATGCAGTATTCCGAAGTACTCTCAGGGGTCTAGAGGGATTATTTCATATATGTGATGAGGAATTTTTAAGTATAAAGCTATGTTTTATTTCTTACATAAAAACATTTACAAAAGGAAAATATTTAAGGGGTTTACTCCCCGTCCTTCTCATTCCTCTTTAGGAAAAGAGAAAAAATTTCACCCGTTAGAGAAGGATTACTAACTTTTATCAAATATTTTCTAAGTCTTTGCAAAACTTTTGGTTACTATGGTGTAATATCCTTTTTGGAGAAAGGGTGTTGCAACATCGGTATAGTGCTCCAAGGAAACTTTTCCAACCTCACACCATTGAGCGATAGGTCTGCGACAAGACCTAACAGAATATCCATATATCACTTAGAATTTCTGGATAACATTCAGTAATGCGCATCCCAACCATATCATGAAATAGGTCTGTCAGTCAGATTTATCCAAGCCGGGTATACGACTCGTCTCAACTCAAGGGCTATCGCCATGCAAGGCTATTGAGACTTTCGAAACCTGGATAATCCCAGAAGGCAATTGTAGCCCAACCAAACTCTATTCTCAACCCCGTCTCGTAGGTTGTATGCTCAAAACGTCTTTATGCAAATGCACAGATTTTCTCTTGAATTCTCTTTAATTCCTCTTTAATTTTCTTGGTAAAACCTCCTCTGTTTTACTGTCTCAAAAATCTCTGTCTCTTCTCAAAACTCTTTGTAAGAAACTCAAATCCTTTTATGGAAAGACCACTTGAATGAATAGATAACTGTAAAAAAATCACTGTTTCTCATAAAACTCTTTCTTTTGCTGTATTCTTTAAATACGTAGAACTCTTGTCTCCTTTTACTGTTTATTACGGAATAGATTTCTATCTCTTATTTTAATAATCTTAAGTAGCTCAATAGAGTGAAATTATAAAAAGTATTTAACTGTGTTTCAAAGAAGATCAAACCGGGCATAGCCACTTTGGATTGATCAAGATAGAAGAGATCAACAGTATTTAAACTTACGTCCGCTTTTAAAACAGTAGATATCTGTTCTCATATTTTAGATAGATCTTTGGGAATGGAATAATTACACGGCGGCTGAGCCGACTGCGGTAATTAGTGTCCAGCTTTCTTGAAAATTTAATACAGACTTAGTGATCGAAATAAAACTGATTAATTGCGGCTTAAGTTTATTTTTGAAGATGAAAAGATTACACGACGGCAGAGCCATCTTTGGTAATCAATTTTCCACTGTAAATTCAATCTTATGAACTAAGTGAACGTAGTCCATTTGTTTCTCTTCAGAAAAATTTAAGCTCCAATTATCTTTCAGGAAAAAGGCTCGTTGAAAGCCTATCTCACTAATTTCCGCTGCCGTAGACATTGGAAATTAAACTGAGTTATGTGCATACATATACAGATTGGATACCCACTCGATATTTTCCACAAATAATATAACAGTAGAATTCACCGAGAATCCATTACCGTTACATTATATTCCAAAAGATGTTATAACAGTAGGTTCACCGAGAATCTATTACTGTTACACTTTTTAATCCTTTCCAATCTATTTATATATACGGTATTAAGAAAATTACTTCTTTTCCAATTTTATCTTGTCATGTATATACCGGGTCCCTAGTGTTAAGATTTCCCCAAACAGCGTATCAATACGGATCCCAGGCCACAGAGAGACGGACTGCTTTAGCCCCTTCATAGGTCTCCCTTCCTTTCTAGACAGATCCATATTGATAAACCATTTATCTTAACCATCACCTTGTATATAAATAACAGATAATCTTGGGTTTTCATAAACAATAAATTGTATTTTCTTTGCGGTAAAATCATCTTTACGGTACGTCTAAATTTTGCCATTATAACGGTATATTTACAAAAGTTCAAAAGTGATTTTGCCATAGTCTCTCCACTTACTCGAAATTTTAAATAAAATTGGGCATTATAACTCTACAATTCATAATTAGCACAAAACAATTAAATTAAGACTATAAAACAATCATAAAGCATATTTGAACAACCAAAAAGCTATAAACATACAAACAAGCAATTTCAAACACAACCAAGATCAAACTCATACTACTTAAATTAAAATGAGAAGAGAAGCCCCTTACCTTAGCCAAAATCTTGATGAAGAACAACCAATAACACCAAAAGAAATTTAAGAAACTACGAAGAAAAGAGAGAGAACTTGGACGTTGTCTTGCTCCTTGGTTTGGTGTGAGTGAAAATATGAAGCAAAGACCCCTATTTATAGGATGGGGAGGGCGGCCAAGGAGGGAGCTAGGAGGAATTAATTATTTGTGACCTCACTTAGCTTTTGGTGTATATGTCATAAAGCTTTAATATTTAAATGATCCATTTTTTCCATTGGCCAAACCTAATGACTAAGCTCATGAGTCATGAGCCAAAAAGTTCATCCTCATGGAGTGTGGATGTTGACCAACACAAGGGGAAGGGGGAACATTTGATCAAATAGTGAAAAACTTTATGGTTTCATAAATAAATGGAAAATCGATAGTTATATAGTCCTTTTACAAACAGGTCTCAAAAATAATTTATTAAAAAGGTGAGGACCTACAAGAAAATTTTGAAATCACAACTAATAGTCTTAAGGACTTCATACAAGAGTTTCTGGATTTTTACGGAAAAGGGTAGGCTTTACGGTACGCATTAACAAAGGAAAACAGACGCGCCGTAAGCCCAAAACAGTAATTTTTCAGAAAATTCCAGAAAAATTTCCAGAAAATCAAAAATTTAATTTAAACAACAATGGTCCCTTTTAGAATTTGATTTTAAGCCCTCACTGGTCACTGAAAATCTATTCTGATTTTCGTAAACTTCGTTTTACGTGCTCAAAGGGACCGAAAAGATAAGTCTTTATCTGTCTTTCAAAAAATTCCAAAATTAATTCTATAAATCATAAAAATATAAAAACATGGTGTACTATTCCAGTTTTTCATTTTGACTTCGTTTTGGCCTCCGTATCAGTTTTTAGCTCTCGCTGTAACTATAGGGACCAAAACGGTAATTTCTGAAATTAGTTTCTCCAAAAATTCTAGAAAAAATCCAGAAAATCATAAATATTATAAGAAACAAATTTTGTAAAGAAATATAATTTTCTGGGTTGGTGTAACATATTTTTGCTAATTAAACTCTTTTCCGTCTATTACAGTAAGTACTGTTTTCAAACGTCAAAGGAGAAGTGGCTGTTTTTATGAAATAATTTGATAAGTATTATAAACCCTTAATTATAAGGCTAACATAATTTTCTTATCACTTTGATCACACCAGATCATATAGAACAGACAAAAGATGGAAATGCAGAAACTAGAAATCTATATAAAACTTAACTATTTTACTATTCACACTGCAATACTTAACCGTAGCTGGTCATTCTATTTTTCTTAAGTTTCTATCAATTCTTTGTAGTCTCCATCTCATCTATTTTCCTATCTCTAGTATGTATCTTTTTCCTAACTAACAAACTACGGAGTTTCTCCAAAGGGACTAAAACTGTATTTTCTTTATATCCTCCTCTAAAAATCTAAACTTAATTCCTAAAACCTTTATATGTCTCCAAACTACTATTTATTTCCTCAAATACTTTTTGGAAGTGACGAATGAATTTTCCAAATTCATTTGGCACTTGTCCTAATAATCAGAGAATCCGTATTTAACTTCATGACTTCCGTAATTAATTCTAAACTACTGAGTTTTTATCCGAAAAACTTCAAAGAAATTCTAATCCTCTCAAATTTATACTCTTTCTCTTAGAGTGAAATTTTAGGATGTTACAACAAACACCCGAGGGTAGCCACAAATTCTACATACTGTAGAAAGGCATAGATGAGACCACAGATTGTGCTAGAGTAACACGACCAGCTCTACAACACTCTTTCTCCAAAAAGGTCATCACCACCATAGTAACCAAGTTTTTCACAATAACTTAGAAAATATTTGATTAAAACTCAGTATTTTTTCTCCGAAAATGTGGGTAAAATTGTTGCCTTTGAAATGATGAGAATGATGGAGAATATGTCTCTCTAATTCTTTTCGAAGGGGTTTATCTTCCACCCCACCTTTCCAATCTCAAGGGGTTGAATCCTAAGTCGCTGGACCAGGACCAACCCACTCCTCGGGTAAACCATCTATTTAAACATACATCAGACACAACAAAGAAAACATATGCAAGGGTGAAACTCAAATCCACAGCAAAAAGAGAAGTATAAGCACACCATTCACATAGCAAAGCATTCAATACAGTACATGCCTTATATACTCAGTTTCATATTTAACACAACATATCTATATTAGTATTTCAGATACAATTATGCATGTGCCTTCTATATCCAAATCACACTGGTGTACTGCTCCAAGGAGACTTTTCCCACCAAAACTCCATTGAGCGATAGGCCTACGACAAAACTTCACATGAATAACTCAGACAATCCACTCTAGATTTCTGGAAATCATTCCGTAATGCGCATCTCAACCATATCCTGAATAGGTCGGTCAGTCAAATTTATCCAAGTCGGGTATTCGATTTGTTTCAGCTCGAGGGTTTTCACCAGTCGGCCATTGAAACGTTCGAAACCTAGATAATCCCAATAGGCTTGTAGCCCAACCCTACACTATTCTCGAACGCGAAAACCATGCGAATTGTATTGCTCAAAACGTTATGCAAATGGCAGTCCACATTGCATATGAAAACCACTTTAAATCCTCTTGTAAGACCTCAACCATTTTACAGTATAAACTTCATAATCCGATTCTTATAATCAGATCAAAAACCATAAGACAAAACCTTTTGTCAACACAAGTGATACTCTTGAAATTATCTATTATTTCCACCCTTTTGTTTTACTCAATTGTTTTTAGAAAAAGTGATCACACCGCGGCAATGTCAAACTGAGGTGATCGACACTCAATTTTTTAGTGTGATTTGATAAAGAAACTAAGTGAACGAGATCAAACTGGTTTATTACCGAAATAATTAAACACAAGTTTGTTTTAAAAAAAAGCCTGTTGAAGGCTTGCTCCAATAATTTTTCTTGTCAAATATGCAAAGGACCTCAAAACTAGGAATTTCTTCCAAATAGTAAAACAATAGAGTTTATATATATATATAGACAGTATGGATGTTCTTGATCCGTTGATATTACTTAAATTGAGGCAGTAAGTCCCGTGATGATTGATAGGTCAGTCAGTCCAACACATTGATGTTTGAGTAATATGAGGGGATAGGAGAATGAATCAGGACTATAGTTTAAAAACTATCATATTGCCTTGATTGTGCATAAGAACAAATTAACCAGATATATTATTTAGTAGATAAAGCTTAACAGAGAATTAATAGTCATTTTCCTATGAAACCTGGTGATGGTGATGATATCAGAAGGGTGAGGAATTTTAAGTCATTTCTGAGTTTTTGTAAGTTTGACTGGCTACTATATATATATATAGTAACTTTGATCCCAGGTTTCTGGGATTCCAATGTTTTGAAGTGAATGCAATAATTTTCTCTTTGTCATTATCTCTCTGTTTGAGAATGCCACCATAACCTATGTCAGAGGCATCAGTTTCAACAATCTTGAAAGATTGAGGTTTTGGAAGGTAAAGACACGGGAGTTCTTTTACCTGGGCTTTTACCTGTTTGACAACATTGGTATGGACATCAGTCCAAGGAGGAGGATCAGTTTTAAGCCTATCATGTAACGGCTTAATGAGATTACTTAGCTGAGGAAAGAAGTCAGCTACATAATTTAAACAACCCAGAAATCTTTGTAACTGAGTTTTGTCAATGATTTGATTGGGAAACTTGTCCGCAAACTCTATAGCACGATTGATTGGAATGATGGTTCCTTGTTTGATATTGTGACCTAAGAATCTCATTTCAGTCTGAAATAAGCTAATCTTTGAAGAGGATACAACAAGACCATTTCTCCTGATAACGGTCAAGAAAATATTGACATGTTTGAAATGTTGATCTATGGATTGAGAGTAGACTAATACATCATCAATATAGACAATAGTAAAGTCTGAATAAGGATTGAATATTTCATTCATGATTTTCTGAAACTCCGAAGGAGCATTCTTGAGCCCGAATGGCATCACATTCCATTCGTACTGACCAAAAGGAACAGTAAAGGCTGTTTTGTAGCGATCAAACTCTTTGAGCTGAATTTGCCAGAAGCCAGATTTCATATCAAACTTAGAAAATATCATAGCAGAATGAAGTCTATTGAGAAGATCCTTCTTGTTTGGAATAGGATACCTAATCCATCTTAAGGCTTGATTGAGAGGTTTGTAATTGGTAACAAGGCGCGGTGCACCTCGCTCAATCTCAGAAGACTTATTGACATAGAAGGTCGAACAAGACCAAGGGCTCTTGCTATTCCTAATAAGCTTCTTGTCTAAAAGATCCTGGATTTCTTTCTTACAGTAACCCAGAAGTTCTTCATTCATTTGGATTGGCCTAGCTTTGGTAGGTATTTGCCTATCTGAGAATCCTTCCTCATAAGGCAGATCAACCATATGTTGTTTTCTTTCCCAAAAAGCATTAGGAAGATCATAACATATTGTTTTCTCTATTTTGGTTTTGATATCCTTAATTCTCTCCTGAATTCTAGGATCTTTGAGTTGGGTTTCTATGGTTTTGTAGGAAACCTCTTCTTTCAGATAGTTTATCTGATTTTGTTTGTAGGAGATGGAATTGAGAGTCTTCCTAATCGGTTTTCTAAGGAAGTTGAACTCGATTGTTTTACCCAGTTGTTGGGTTGAAATCCCTCTGTTAGTAATCTGGAGCGGGAATAGGGACCCAATGAAAGGAGTTCCTAAGATTACCTCACTATTCAGATTTTTGGCTAACATGAAAGGAGTCTCTACTTGGAGAGTTTCGTTTTCAATTATCGCACTGGATAATTTATACTTGATTTTGAGTTTGGAACCATTGGCAGTCCTAAGGTTCTCAGAAGTTTTCTCAAACTATTTGGTTGGTACCAAACCTTCCAAAATACAGTTTGAATCAGCACCTGTATCGAACAGAGCTGTTTTGTTGAGGATGAAGTCTCCTATCCTAATTCTAACCTTGATATAGAATTTTTGGATTTTCAACTGATTGATCAATCCCATAAAATCATCATCAATAAGAGGGTTGACTCTAGGGGTTACAGCTTTGCTGGAAGAAGCAGACTTACTCTTGTGACTATCTTCGTCATTAGACTCAGAATCATCATCAAGAATTTGGCTAAGGATTGTCTCATGGATTTTTTGTTTCTCTTTGAGATCTCTGACATCGATTTTGAGAGTTTTAATCTCAGCATGGAGATCCTGAATGGTGATAGGCTTGGCTATACTCTTCACGAGTTTCTTGAGGGTTTTTATTGAGGTCAAACATATTATGGACAACTAACTTATTCTTGTCCTTGGCTTTGATAGAGGCTTTGAGTTTCTCTAGATACCTTCTCTTTTCTATAGGATCATCTATGGATTCTATGGCTTCGAAGAGAAGATCGTGTTCCTTAGTTAGGACATTGACAGAGCTTTCACTACAAGAAGAAAAATCATCTTCTTGGATTTCGTTCAAGTTCTCAGAAGCACTTGACTCATGTTCAGATTCTTCCTTAGAGGATTCCATTAACAGTTTGTTAATCTGGTCTTGTACAGTTTGGTCTAGGTTGAGGTTCTGAATTTCCTTCTTCAACTTACAATTCTTACTATAGTGACCGGGTTTATCACAACTATAGCAAATGACAGTCTTCTTGGGGACTTTAATGTCAATGTTTGGACTTAATGTCTGATTGGAGTTTCCTAGTAGGAGTGTTCTTCCTAAACCGGTAATACCTAGAAGTGTTGGGTTTTCTGGTATTCTGGGTTTGGGTCTGAGTTTGGTTTTTCTTCTTGCTAGGTCTTTTGTTCTGGGTTTTGGCACAAGGTAACCCAAATTGTTCACAGAAAGAACCTAATTCTTTCTTGGTTTGGCCTTTATCTTTGGCTAGTTGGTGTTGAATCTTATCGTCTTGACAGATTTTCAACGCCACCTTTTGGATATAACAGATCAGTTGCCCATAGCTAAGCTGATCATAAGGAATGTCTCCTGTGGGTGTTTGGTTACGGATTTTATCCCTAACTTTGTCACCTAAGGTTTTGGTTAATCCGGCTAAGAATTTTTCTTTCCAGAAAGGTTGATTGCTATCATCTCTGATGTACACCCTAGTAAGGAAAGTATCCCTATACCATCTGAAGTCAGATAAGGTTCTACACTTAAGATTGGACAACAACTCTGCGGTTCTATCCTTAAGCAAGGAGGTATCACCTATAAAGTGTTGTGCTATGGTAAAGATTAAGGTGTTGACGGCGTCAGACATGTCTTTGCCATCTTCAGTAATGATTTTTCCATTGGAATTTGTTTTAACAGCTTCGAGAATCCCAGTTCTCTGATCTTCAGTGAGATAGTTATCCCACCAGCCTTTTAGTTGACCAGTAAAACCAGCAACTAAAATTTCTACAATTACTCTGTCTGAGCAATCATGGGTTGTTTGATAGGCAGTAGCTACCATGGTCATGTTCTGGTGCAAATTGAGTATGTTATACTCAGATTTTCCATCTATGCTCCACTCATAGACATTGTTTGCACTAAAGCTCTTAAAGTTTGAATCTTTTTCCTCTAGAAGGATATCTGGAGGAGTAGCTCTAGGATAGTAAAGTTTGGATGGGTTTTACTAGTTAATCTTTCTCATGATTGATATCTTCAAAATGGATTTCTTCGTTGAAGATATTGTTTGAAGTCATTTCTAACCCAGATTGAAGTTGTGATTGTGAGATGGAAGAAGAAGAAGGTTGGGAGGAACGGAAAGAAAGACGAGAAGAGAGAGAGCGAATCATTATAACAAAAAATTAAAAACTCTTCAAAATATCTTTAAAATTCCTCACCCTTCTGATATCATCAGCATCACCAGGTTTCATAGGAAAATGACTATTAATTCTGTAATGCCCCAAATTTTCACTATGAGAGATAGAGTGTTAGTAAAGGGGGATTATTGTCAATATTAGGATTTTGATGAGATTAAAAGTGGTTTAGTGCTGACGTGAAAAGTCAAACGGAAAAGTCTGTAGACGTTGTGACTGTCAGAATAAGAATATAATGATATAGAAACCCTAATTGGAGTCAGAAAAATGATTTGAGGATACCAGTAGTGATTTTATAATATTTGAAGATTTTAGAAATTTATTTGGGAATTTTCTAAGAAACGAATAAAAATGTTACCGTTTTGGTCCCTATAGTTGATTAGGCTGAACTGTGAGCGGATTTAGAGATCAGAACAAGTTGGGAAATATTTTTGAGGATCCGAATAATGTTTTTACATTATTTTAGAATTTTAGAAATTATTTTGGAAATTTTTAGAATAGCAGATAAAGAATTGCAGTTTTTGTCCCTATAGACCGAGAACGGGATAATTGGGAGAACAGGTAAGTGCCAGAAGCTTGAGAAATTATCCAAAATCCACCAAAAGAGTAACCAATGATGTTTTTATAATATTTGTGATTTTTAGGAATTTTCTGCGATTTTTTCTGAGAAAGTTGATTTTAGCCCTAATTTACGGGTTACGGTAAAACCGAAAAATTACCGTAATGCTTCTAAACTTAATTTTTATGAGCCCAGATATTGTTAGCACCTTAATTTCGTGGTCTTGGGTTATTATAAGAGTCATGAGAGCTTTTTACCTCAATAGGTTATTATTGGACAATTTTTACTATGAAATACAAAAGTTACCACACTTAATTACCTTGGGGGACTTACCATTTACCATGGTTAAGGTAAAAAAATTATTTAACCCAGCCCTTGGACCAAGCTGCGCCAGAATTGAAGGGAAGGAAGTGGAAAATTCTTGAACACTTGACTCACAATTTTAGACCAATGAGAAGAAGCTAAAGATAGATATTTTATCTAATTAGTAATTAGGTGTCATGGTTAGTTTTAACCCTAGTTAATAAAGAGAAAACCATGGTTCTCCTTGGGGTTAAGTGGGGTGGCCAGCATAGGAGAGGGAAGAAGAGTTCTTTCCATTTTTTATGATACTATCTCTCTCTGAACTACCATTTTACTCTAACTTCTCTCTAAACCTCCATCATCTTCCCCTAGTTTTCTTCCATTTTCAAGAGCTCTCAAGCACCTCCTTCCATGTATTTTGATCCTCTAAACCATGATCAAGTGTAGGGAATCCACTTTAAACACTTAAACCTTCATCAAAGCTTTGGATTTATCAAGGTGTTCTTATCCTTTCAAGAGCAATAAGCTTAGGGTTTTGGACTATTGGTGATTGATTAGCTTTGTGAGAATAAATTTGGGAGAAGAGAGAAGAGAAGGAGAAAGGCCAAGAGGTAAGGGAAAACTCTCTCTAGCAAGTTATTAGCATAAATATGATTAGATTTGGTTGAAATGATTTTCTTGATAATATTAAGTGATTATCCTATATCTTGATGGTGATGTATTTTGAAATGGATTGGTTCCTTGTGAGTTGTTGGTTGATGATTTTTCTATGTGATTAAGAATGTTTGATATGTATCTATGTGATTATGAATGTTTGATGGATATATATTTATGTGTGTGTATGGGCTTGAAGCTTGAATTTGTTCCAAAGATGGAGGTGAGTATTATTTCAAGTGAATGGATTATTGTTTTGATCTATGAATCATGTGAAATGGATGATTGTTCTTATAAGCTTGAAGTATATTAAAAATGGAGAGATGATTTGGATGAGGGAGAGAAATTAACAACCTTAATTAAGCCATGTTTTTCAAGAAAATCTACTCTTTAAATGCCTATGTAGTTATCTTCTTGAAAATCAATTTAATGGATCAAGATTTATGAAGTTAAAATCTGGTTTTGGTGCTTAAAAATGATAGGAATGGATTAAAGAATCAAATCCCAAAAAGAAATTGAATTTTCGGATTTTTAGGCTAAGTTTCCAGAACTGTTCCTGGGTGTGAGGGTTTTCACAGGTGTGAACGTATCTGCCCTGAAAACACTGTATGCGAGGATACAGGGGTCAAAAGGTAATTTTTGAAAGATTAGAGGCAAAAGTGTAATTTCGGAAAGTTTTCAAAATAGGAAGTATAAATGTAATTTTTGAAAATATAAGGGCTAATTTGTAAAAGGAATATTTTTGGGCCAAAAGTGTAATTTTCAGAATTTTTGGGGCAGAAATGAAAATTTGTATATTTTGGGGTCAAAAACATAATTATAGAAAGTTTTCCTTAAAAAGATTTTTCCTAAGTGAGCTATAAAAGTAAAAGAGAATACAATATAAATTGGGGAATGTAAATGCTTGGTGACATGAAAAATGCTATGTGATATAACTGCTGTGTGATGTGTGGAAGGCTATGTGCCATAAGCTGTGTGTCATTGAATGATGTGTGCTGTGTGAGAGGCTGTGTGCTGTTTCATTGGCTGTGTGCCATTTCATGTTGTGTGCTATGGGAAAGGCTGTGTGTCATTTAATGTTGTGTGACGGGTCTATGACTGATTGTCATTGGACTGTGAGGGTCTATGACGGAATGTCATTGGACTGGTATCTATGGATTGTGTTTTATTGGGTTGTGTGCCAAGTGTTGTGTGCAAAGGGCTATGTGCCGAGCTGTGTGCCAACTGCTGTGTGCAAAACAAAGTAATCTCCATGGAGTGCGGGCTAAATGCTCGTGACTGAGTGTCGAATAAATGAGGAGTTTGGGGAAAAGTAATCTCCATGGAGTGCGGGCTACGTGCTCGTGACTGTGTGTCGAATCTGTTATCAAGAAATGACCAATAGAAGTGTTTTGTGTGGATACATATGTATATATATTGAATTCTTGTGATATGTTTCTGTGTGAAACGGTGATGCTTCTGTGTGAAATTGGGAATGGTGATCTATGTGACTAGTGTCCATGTGACTTATATATGGGTTATGTTACGTTATGCATGTGTGAGTGATTTTTGCTATAAATGGTCATTGTATGATTCTGCATGAATATCTGTGGTGTGCTACTTGTATGATTATGGTGATAACTGCGAAAGAGATTTTGACCCTTGCCTATATGTTTTGTGCTCTTTCGAACATGATTCTTATAGATTGACCATTAGCTCGGCGGATTAGTCATCGCTAGATGTCTATGGGAATACAAGTACGATGGTACATTGAGACGGTGGAAACCGTGTACGTGAGGAGCAAAAATTTGGGTTCTTGTTGGAGTCTGTAGCATTTTCAGTGCTTGACCAGCATAGGGAGTCTGTTCTTATTTGGGAGAAAGCGTCCTTGTATATGATACACTTTATTAATAATAAATGAATTTTTATTCCCTATACTATTTACTGTTTGATGTCTGTTCACAGAAGTACTTCTTTTAAAAAAAAATAATAACAATAAAGAAAAATCCATTTGTGAAAATTACTATACCTTTTGACAGTATTTTTCCAAAATAAAGATCAGAAAAAAAATTTTAATTCCACATTAGAGGGTTGGTTACTTAAGTGTGACGCCCTCCGGGCAAGAGGGTGTTACAAATTCTCTGTTAAGCTTTATCTACTAGATAATATATCTGGTTAATTTGTTCTTATGCATAATCAAGCCAATATGATAGTTTTTAAACTATAGTCCTGGTTCATTCTCCTATCCCCTCATATTACTCAAACATCAATGTGTTGGATTGACTGCCCTATCAATCATCACGGGACTTACTGCCACAATTTAAGTAATATCAACGAATCAAGAACATCTATATTGTCCAGTTAAAACTATCCATATACTTTCCAATCAGGCATAATAACAGCAAGCAGATATATCTTATATATATATACAGACATATATAACGGATCCCAAATCAGGAATTTCTTCGAAACGATACAACAGTAGAATTCTTAAGATAACCCTACAGTATGCATCATTTTACCCAGTCAGCTGATATATATACTAGCAAAATTGTTGTTAATAGTTCAAGACTAATTAAAAGCAAAGACTGAGTTTTTCGGCAGAGCCGTCTTTACTCGATCTAAAGAGAGAAGAGATTTATTTTAAATGCACATTCGTGTATAGTAAGTAACCCACTGAAAGTCTTTCCCAATTTATCTTAGCCATGTATATACAAACTCCCTAGTTAGGATTTATAAACAGCACATCGGTAAGGTTCCCAGAAAAGAGAGGTGAGCCGAAGCTTCTCAAGAGACCTTTCCTTAGTCAGAACGATACTAACAAACCATTCATCCCAACTATCTTTCGGTATATCAATGGTAGATAAATTCTAGGATTTTTCATCAAGAAATAGATTACAACAGTTTTACGGTTTAATTATACTGTGATAGTCTGAATTTGCCATTATAACGGTATTAATATTAAAACTCAAAACCAATTTTGCCATTATAACATTACTATCACTAAAACTCATAAAAAATTTGAACATTATAACATCTAATGATAAAAACTAATACAATTAAATCAAAGCCATAAAATAATTATAAAACTTTAAATAAATAAATACAAAGCTATAGCACATGAATCACCTAAGTGATTAGCAATCAAAAATCAAACTTATAATTTCTCAAATAATTTTGCAAGAGTTACCCCTTACCTCTTGAAGAAAAGCTTATGAAGAACAAAGCTTGAAAAGAAATAAAACTCAAACAAGAAAATATGAAAGCTATAAAGAGGAAAGAAAGAAAAGAACTTGGAAATGCTTCATGTTTGGTGTAAGGATTTATGAAGCATGGAGAGGGGTATTTATAGGGGAAGGGGGCGGCCACCTTGGGTAGTTTAGGGCAACCATAGTTGACTTTAACCTAACCATGGTTTAATGGAAATAAATCAAAAACTAATTAACTAAATCTTATTTGGTTCAAAGGCATTTCACAAGGATTCAATTCATGGCAAAAGAGCAATCTAACCCTCCCAAAACCATTAAGGATGTCGACCAAATGAGGGTGATTCCGGGCCATGGAATGGCTAGGTTAAAAAGGTTAGGTTTTGGTAAATAAGTATACAACCAAGGATAAAATAGTAATTGTACATAACCATACACTATTCATGGTCAACATATGAGTCAACCCACTATTCATACTTCATAAAATTGCACAAAAGTCCCTCCAAAATCCTAAGTTTCTATATCATACCTGTTAACTCTTTATTCGTCTCTATTCGTCTATTTATACCGCTTTTGGAGCAAAAACGATGTTTTACAAATCTTATACAAAAATAATTTCTAAAATCCCCAAATAAATAATTAAAAATAAAAATAAATGGGTTTTGGACTTATCTCACGAAATTTTAATATTGTGAATCAAGATCTTTGCGCTAATCGCTCCTGTTTAGCGTATTTTTCTGTAAATTTTGAAAGTTTTTCCAAAAATTCTAAAAAATCACAAATATTAAAATAAACAACTTTTGTGAAGGAATAAAACTTTTTAGATTTGTTTTGGCATTTTTCCAATATTAAAACATATTCCATCAGTTACAACGTAAACCGTTTTCTGTTTAAAACTCAACGTCAAACAAAAACTATCTGTTTCAATACTGAGAATAATTATGTATACTAAAACCATTTTTCTAAGATGAAAATAAATCAATAAACACATATATCACATAATATTCAAATAAAACAGAATAAAGACCGAAATAATACAGACAAAAATTACATATGACTTAAACTGGTTTTCTGTTTGAATTACAACGTCAAACGAAAGCTACTAATTTCTATACTAGATAAAACTCTATTTGTCCTTGTAGTTTTCATCTCGACCATTTTCTAGTCTCTGGGTATTTATCCGTTCCCCAATTAACGTGTCACATGATTCATCTTAGATGGACTAAAACAGTAATATTTCTTATGTTCTTCTCTAAAAGTTTCAAACTTAGTTTCTAAAATCCTCAAATAATATCAAATTATTATTTGAATCCTTGAATTCCTTTTCTGAGCCAAATTGAAATTTTTTTTATCATTATAAACTTATCCTGACAGTCAAAAATGTTTACAGAATACCGTTTTGACTTCTACGTCAGCTTTAAACCATTACTTATCATATGAAAATTCTAAGAATAATCTTAATCCTCCAACATTAACACTCTATCTCATAGAGTAAAAATTTGGGATGTTACAAGCCCTGCTAAGAAACTTACCTTTCCATCCAGCTAGACGCATATTTATCTTGTCTAAAAGGTATGAGAAATCACCCATCAGACTGTTTGTCATATTCTAAAAATTTATTTCCGGAGCACAATTGATTTTCAAAATATATTTTTTAAAATTCTAATGTTTTTAAATTTTGGAATCCAATTAAATTTGCCTCCAACAATTAATTCTGAAACAACTAAAATTTAGTTCTTGAAGATTTAGTTGTAGAAAAGGGGGTGTGAAAAGTAAAATAGAAGAGTGTGAATAGAAAATTTCCAAGGAACAGTTATGAGATGATTAAAAAGAAAAGATGTTGATAAACTTCGGTGGATTATACAATGCACAAGCAAATCTTTTTGTGCATGTGCACAAGTGGACCAGAAACGTGTATTAGGCAGTTTGATAGGTTTTGTATATATTTCAATTTCAATTTTGACCCACAAAAGAAGTAATAATCTATTTATTGGCCCAATATTTAATTTATTAATTCTGACCCCATATTAGAACCCCGGTTGTCCATATATTTCAATATTCCCCCACAAAACAACTAGTAATCTAATTATGTGGCCCAACTTTTCATTCATTAATATTTTGACCCCACAATAGAAATTAAAATCTTCCCCTGGACCCCAAAGAACGAACAACACGCAGAGTTTTCCCCAAATATTCCAATGTTCATATTTCGGTCCCCTCTCTCGCTCCCTCTCCCCCTCTCTCTCAAGCTCTCTCCCCCTTTTTCACTCTCCACCCTCTCTCTCCCCCTCTCTCTTGCTCTCTCCCCCCGCTCTCTCTCACTTTCACTCTCTCCATCTCTCTCACTCTTTCTCTCTTGCTCTCTCCCCCTCTCTCCTATGCTCTCTCTCTTTCCCTTTTCTCTCTCGCTCCCTTTCTCCCCGTCTCTCTCACTCCCTCTTTCTCGCTCTCTCTCCCACCTCTCTCACTCCTCTCTCCCCCTCTCTCCCTCTTTCTCTCGCTCCCCTTCTCTATCGCACTCTCCCTTCCTGCCCCTCTCTCTCACTCTCTCCCCCACTTTCATTCCCTCTCCCTCCCTTTCTCTCTCTCCCTCTCTCTATCGCTCTTTCTTTCCCCCTCTCTTTCACTCTCCCTTTCTCTCTCTCTCTCTCCCTAGAGAGGGAATGAGAGGGAGGGAGCGACATAACGAGCAAGAGAGTGGGAGAGGGAGAGGGAGGGAGAGGGAGAGGTTTTTCATAAAGCGAGAAAGAGATTGACAAAGAGAGGGAGAAGGATAGGTTTTTAGAGAGCGGGGGAGAGCGAGAGCGAGAGAGGGAGGGAGAGAGAGAGCAAGAGAGAGAGGAAGTGAGAATGATAGCAAGAGAGAGAGGGGGAGAGAGAGAGCACGAGCGATAATAGCATTAATTAGGGTAATAAATAGAGTAAGTTAGTAGAAATTTCCTTGGCAATAAATATAATTTTATAAAAATGTAGGCAAAAAATGATTTTTTTCAAAAATGTGGTCAAAATTTTAATTTCAAAAAATTTAAGCTTTTTTGGTAAATTAATGTCTTCTCTAGACACCAATCAACATATCTTTAACAAACTTCCACATTACCTTTTAAACAGGTTGCCCTTCCCTAATCTTGACCGTCAGATTTGAACGTACAAAAATCAATGGTTTTTAGACTATTTGTGCATGTGCACAAAAAGATTTGCTTGTGCATTGTAAAATCCACCGATAAACTTCGACCCAAAATTTTTCTGTAAGTAATGGCAGCTTGGAAAAGTTTGGTGGGTGGGGGATACTATTTGAACTTGGAATTAAAATGTGGGAATTGATAAATACACCCTCAAACTTTTTGACATACACCCCACATTAATGTGAAAATTCCAAAAATACCCTGCAATTTTGTGTTATTTCTGGAAACTGAAGTTTTCGGAATACAAATTGTATTGAGACTGGAGTTTCCGGAATACAATTTTGTATTCCGAAAACTGAAGTTTTCGGAATACAAATTTGACTGGAGTGTCCAGAATGTAAATTTGTATTCTGGAAACTCCAGTTTTCGGAATACAAAAAAGGGTATTTTTGGAATTTCAGCATTAATGTGGAGTGTATGTCTATTTCTGTGGGATGTATTTACCAAATCCCTTAAAATGTAATGTAAAAGGCCCAATGAGTCATCAGTTCTTCCTTGTCTTTATTCTATTTTTTGGAGTTTTCCGGGATCTTGTTGCAATATACTCCCTGATAATTTGTGTAGGCTGCAACGCGGATGCCCAATTTGCCACAAAAATAAATAGGAAATTGGTAAATACACCCCAGTTTTTTGCCATACACCCCACATTTATTCAGGAAATTACTATTATACCCTCATTGTTTGGGTTTTTTCTTTCTTCTGATTTTGCTTCTTTTCCAGAAACTGGCCATACACCCCTAGTTTCCGGAATACAGATTTGCATTCCGAAAACTGGAGTTTCCGGAATGTAAATTTTTCCTGGAGTTTTCGGTATGCAAAAATACATTCCGGAAACTGGAGTTTCCGAAATGTAAATTTTTCCTAGAGTTTCAGGAATGCAAAAATGCATTCCGGAAACTAAGTTTCCGGTAACAAAGCGAAATTAAAAAAAAATAAACAAATCAACGAGGGTATAATGGTATTTTTCTTTTTAAATGTGGGGTGTATGTCCAAAAATATTGGTGTATTTACCAATTCCCAAATAAATATGCTTAATTGTGGAATTTTATTTTTATTATTATCATTATTATTATTGTTGTTATTTTTATTGATAGGCAATTATTATTATTATTATTTATTATTTTCTTGCTTTTAAGTTATTAAGATAAAAAGGAAGAGTGGGTTTTTTTTTACTGGCCGGAAAAGGAAGAGTGAGGTTAAATTGGCTTTTTATTTATTAAGTGCTAAAAAGATCCAAAGCTGGGGCCTGGTGGGTAAGGAGGGAACAAGGGAGGTGGATGCCACCAACCATGAGGCTAGGGGGGGAAAGAGAATGGTGGGGGGTGGGGGGGGGGGGGGGCGGGGGGCAGGCAAAATAATAAAAGATAGCCAAGATCTACAACTCCAAATGACAATCTTAGTGCTTGTGAAAAAGATGCTCAAATGCCTTTGCTCCCTTACTGACTCATACTATTCAATGCATGCAAGGGTCGCCTTCGAGAAGGTAACTAAACATAGAGAAAGAGAAATGAAAAATAAAACATGATATAAAAGATAAAAGGAGAACACTAACATGGTGTGACACGAGTGTCAGATACCCGGGTAGCATTATGTTTAGGGTTCGATCCCAGACTGTGTATGGAGAATATTTGCTGAGAGAAGTTAACCCTTTAATAAATATAAATATCTCGAGATATTAATATGCACAATTGTGTATAAAGACTACTCGGGTTCAACTAAAAAAATAAATAGGGTTAGGGAAGGGGGACCAATGTGAAAGATGGGCCCACAGCATTTAGTATCTCATCACACAATGGGCAGCCCAGATGGAGAGGGTGGGTGCAATTCGGCCTTGTGTTGTTGTCTCATTGAATGATGTCATCATAATCATATAATAGATGCAAAAAGGTGGGGGGCGGGATATATGGCCTCCACACCACACCACAACATGTACAATCTCTTCGTTTTGGTTTTAGACGCAAAGTTCGGGGAAGAGTACTCCACAAACACTGCCTTGTCTTTATTTTGTTACTGGAGTAGTGGGACCAACTCCAAGTGCCCCCCCGACACTAGACTACTCATTTCATCATTCATACCAATGACACCTTGATACAGCAATATATGGTTGTTTTAAAAAAATATATAAATAATTAAATATCTATATAGATGGAACATATTTTTAATTAGCTATCTTTTCGTAATATGTGGTTTTGATTAGGTGTTGAGGATAAAAATGTTGTAAATAACTATCATTGCATAAGTGTGAAAGAAGAAAAATAGGTAGTAAACTTTTAGAGTCACAATTATGTAGCAATATAAAAATGAAAATAGCCATCCTTTGAAATCGACTTAAGTACATATAGTGAACATAAGACGCATTAAAAAAGGAATAATTTTAAATCTTCATACTCTTTATTTTTAATAATCCTTCTAATTATTAAATTGAGAAAGTATTAAATACTTTTTATTTTTTAAGATATTAAAAATATTTACTTTTTCATTTGATGCTTTTTTTATAAAGTAGTAATTAAGAATATTTAGGAAGATGTAACATTATTACTTTTAAAAAACATGCACTTAGACAGAGAATAGATTATGTCTTAATAAAGAATCACGAGTTTCGTGTTAAGAAATCGAAAAATCGTGTGTTTTATATGGAAGGATCCAAGTCATTTTGGAACCACTTAAACTAACATGTATCCCAGACCATCCCAACCATATCATAATTAGACAGTTTTTTGAAAAAGAAAAAGAAAAATAAAAAAATGGCATGGATACTCCACAAATATACATTGATGAAGCATATCGGCGGTATTGAAAATTTCTCATAGCTTGTTACTCTTTTGCCACTACAGTAGGCACATGCTCGCAAATTTCTAATTGGCATTTCTATTCTGATTGAGAAAAATTCCCAAAATCAGTTTTGTTTTGGTTTAGTGAATCATGATGACCAGAATCAGAGCTGCTTATATCGTGTTTAACTAAGACAATATAAAAGAGCTTTTAAACTAATTTTTAACAATATACCTCTAAAATAATTTTAGACATTGTAGTTCTGGTGTTATCATTTTCTTTTGTTAACCCCACTTTCTCACCTACCAGGAACTGAAGCTGGGAAAGGAGATCACTCGATCAGACCCCTACTACAAGTGGGCAACGACATAGGCCATCGTAATTAATTTGTTATGTTTCTATGTTTTTTCTCTGTCAGGTTGGCATCTTCTATGAATGCCCGGTTATTAGATTTTACCAACTAATAGAAAGGCCCAATAAAATAAACTCGGGCTTGTCTTACACGTCCAATGACGAAACCAGGTTGTGTAATTTGGGGCGGAAAGCGAGGAACGACATATATAGGCCAGAATTCTGTCACATTTGGCCCTTCCTTTTCCTACCCCTAATTTCTAGTCCCACCTCATTCTTTTAATTTTTTTTAAAACAGCAAAAATGCCCCCCCCAAAAGTTCTGAACATACGCACCCTTGGCGGTGTTTTCAGACCTTATCTGGTCCAAAATGTCACCATGCAATCTCCTCGCAAAGCCGTAACACCTACAAAAATCAATTAAAACAATAAGATATGATGGACAACATATAAATATAGATTTAGTATGAACTCATACACACTTACCATTGCATGATGAGAAATGCCACTACCACCGGATGACATCGTCCCAGCAGGTTTGGCCTTGGACTTCCTCGCTTGCTCATGGGATAATGGAAGAATGGGAGATTCTCCAAAATCGATCACCGCATGCATGTAGCCCCCCACTCACTGTGCTAGAGATGTTTCCCACTCTCCTATTGGTGTCAGCAGGAGATAAGGGTTGACCATCAGTGACATTAGTAGGTGACCAAGGAATGCCCTATACGAAGTCGTATTGCCATAGCACCCTCTCTGACAGGTGGAGGTGCATCCACGGATCCCACCTAATGTACCCAAAGAACAGAGACAATATACGAAATGGACCATCCAACTGCTAATGGTACGGTAGTACCTTATTGTCGCCTCTGGTTGGGGTCTAGCACGTGGCCCGAGGTAACACCTCTCGGCCAAGCGCCGACACTCCATGTTAGGAAAATGCTAAAAGATCCAAGCTTGTGACAACAATAGTAAATTAGCTAGATTCTTTTAACTTATACAAAATAATTCAAAATCTGCTTTTAAAATTTGTACTCGTAGTTGCTTGGCCCCACGATACCTCACATGACAGGTAGATTGGGGCGCGCAGTAGCCCCCCTATGCATATATAGTCACCACAACTCGTTAGGTCGCAGAATAGATCCAAGTGGGTAATGTTAGCTAATATTGCACTCTTGTCGGCAAAGATCGTGCAACCTAGCAAGTGCAACAAGAATGCCCTGGCAGTGATCACAACAATGTTAGCTGTCCCATTGTTGTGCCGCACAAAGGGTAGTGTATTGTTCACCCAACCTTACGTGTGATCCTAACAGTAACTAGTCTCTATCATAGCCTCCTTTCCTGGCACCCTAAGCAGCTCCGTCAAGAGAGCATATGCGGTCTCTCTCTCACCACCAAGATGAGTCCAAAATGCACCCATGATATGGAAGTGCAACAATGATGACACATCATCCAGTATTTTGGTCGTCTCTTCAATAAGAAGGTGGAAGCTGCTGATCTCTCTGTGCCACCTCTCTACAAATGTTGAGAAGATGCACTTGTCTACGTCCTGGTAGCAGGACAACAAGAGTGGTGCCAACACAGAGGTTTGCACCCGCTGCTATACCTTAGGATGCTCAATCGAGCATTTAAGCCAGCTTTCGACTACCAATAACCACCTTTAGCTCATCTCGATCATTCATTCAACAAAGCTTAAATAAGTTCATTGAGTCACATGCACATTTTTTAAATTAAATAAAAAATGAACTAACAATGGTATTTTACCCGTTCTCTCCATAAGCGGGGTAACAACTTGATCCTCAAATGACCTAAGAACTAATGTGTCCTTTGGACCACCTGAGGATACCCTTCGTGTGTGCAAAGATGTCAACTGCATCCGACTGTACCTTTGGCAGTACCTCAACCAAAGGTTTGGATGCAGCTTGAGCCTGAGTCAGTCTTAACACGACGTCTCCGGGCCGAAGCAGTGGGTGGTACTTGTTTGTGTTAGTTCGTACAATGATGTCTGTACCCAATTTACAAATTTTTTTCAAATAAAAATACGCTCTAGAAACTAAGCCTAATGTGGACTCCTAAAATATATCGAATCAGGCAATGACAATGTCAACAAAATTTGTACGTAGATAACCATTGTGACACATTAGGCTCTAGTGGCAGTGCAATTGCACCAAGAGCTTAGCTTGGGTTCATTGATAACCATGTTGCAAGGGTTGATAAAAATTAAGGCGAGAATTTACACGGTGTAACAAAATGGGATGCATGATGGGTTTTTTTAGCTCGCACTAACCTATACACACACCGAAATATATATAAACACACAAACATATAATAGAAGTGAAGTTTTGAGAAGGGGCCCATGGCCATGCCTGCCTCTTGGATCTGTTACTATATATAAGTCTTCATAAATTTTTTGGAAAAGAAGGTTTTGTTAAAATTTAGGCAAAATTGCACTTTAAGTCCTTTAAGTTATTTTATTTTTTTAAGTTGGTCCCTTATCTTCATTTTTAAACAATAAGGTCCCTTATGTTTATTTACTTTTTCAATTTGGTTCTTTATTTCATTTGTTGATGATGTGTCAGTTTCTGATTGGTCTCGATTTACTGTACACCATCATCTCAGACAATCAGTAATTGACACGTCATCAAAAGAACCAAATTGAAAAAATAAATAAGCATAAGGGACTTTATTGTTTAAAAATGAAGATAAGAGACCGACTTGAAAAAATAAAATAACTTAAGGGACTTAAAGTATAATTTTGCCTAAAATTTAGCTAGATTTTTTTTTAAATATATGTTTTTATATATTAATAATTATTTTTTTATGATTAATAATAATTATTATGTTAGTTTGATCTTTAAGTAGAATTGCACTTAGTTATGGCCTATCAATTAAACTAGGTAATAGTGATTTATGCGTAGATAACTATCTTTTTTTTTGGGTTTGTATCCACAATATCCTAGAGAAAAAGAGGTCTTTGCACTAATTTATGCTCGATCGAGAGGTAATTAGTAAAGTCTGGCCACGGAATATTCTTTCGTCATTGGAGATCAAACACGGGTACCATGTAACACTCAGATTTTTCCGTATATATTTTTCGTAAATACTTTTCGACAGTATTTTCCGTAGAAAATATTATTTTGCATTTTAGAATTATTTTATCCAAATAAAGGTCAAAAATGATTTTCTTTAGCATAAAAAATAATTTTGTTGAATTTTGACGTCGGATTACGATGGAGCCCTTATTTGCAGTTTTAGAAAGTTTAGAAATTTCTATTAATTGCAATTTGGTCCCTGGTCCAAGGAATATAAATGTTTAGATTTTAGTATTTGGGTAGATAAAGATTATTTTTAGGATTCTGGTGAATAGAAGAAGTATTACAGTTTCAGTCCCTCTAAGATGAATTATGTAGATCGAGACGAATCAGAGGACAAATAAATTTTTAGAGACCAAACCAAAGACAAATAGAGAAATTAAGATTTACCATTGTTATTTATTTATCATTTTCTATTTTTAGAAATTTTTCTGAAACTTCTCAGAAAAATTACGGTTTTGCCCCTGTTTACAGGTCACCGGGGAAACCGGGGAAGCTGGTAAAAGACCAGAGCCCAAGGCTAGGAGTTACAGGCAAATTTACCAGGAGGAGGAAAGTGATACAGAGTGATGTCACTGTAGACGAGAATCTTGACTTTTTAGACACATGAGGGGGAAATGACCATTTTACCCCTAACCTTTCTTCTTTGCACCAATGGGTATTTAAGTCATTTCCATAAGATTCCTTTCAGCCAAGTGGTGCCTCGAAGGTCTGATTGGCCTATTCAAAAAGTGATTTTTATCACAAACACCTTTTATTAATTCATTTTCACTCACAAAGATCAAATTAACCAAGCTTTTTACCTTTTATTCATCTTCCAAACATGCCTTAAGCCATGAAATATTTTCCCATGCTTGGTTCAACCCTCTTGGCCGCCCCTCCCCCTTGAAATTAGTCAAGTTTTCATTGGTTGACAAGTCATTCAATTGCCATGTGTCAAGCCCTCATTGGTTATCATAAAGCTTGTCATGATGGATTAGGACTTAGAAGTAATTTCTTCCTTCCTCTCTTCCTCTTCATTGGCCGTCCAACCTCTCTATAAATAGAGGAGGGTCTTCGTTCATTTTCCTTGCTCATTCACTCTCTTCTCAACCTCCCATTGTTCTTGCTTTGTTGAG
Organism: Glycyrrhiza uralensis; assembly: GCA_030159175.1. Lineage (NCBI taxonomy): Eukaryota > Viridiplantae > Streptophyta > Magnoliopsida > Fabales > Fabaceae > Glycyrrhiza > Glycyrrhiza uralensis. Next base: position 29,381,020 of record BRZY01000007.1, on the reverse strand, counting down.
TTTTTCACGTGTTTTGAATAGCTTTTTGTTCTTAATCTTTAGTTTTTGAAAAAGAAGTTGGTGAGTGGTGCTTGGAGAAAGGAGGGCTAGTGATCAAAGAAGGGTTTGTAGAGATTTCTTAGTCTTATTATTTTAGTTAAGGTTTTAGTCTTTTAAGTAATAAGGTTTTTGTTAAGTGAAGGTGGTGAGTGAAGAGTTGGGAACAAAACAATCAAAAGGGAACTAAGGTAAGGGGAAACATCTTGAGTAAGTTATGAGAGTTACATAATGTTTGATTGAGTGTTGGGTGTTGATGATAACTCAAGGTTTGAGTTTCATCTTTTGGCATGAATGATCTTGATCATTCCAAATGCATTATATATATACTAACATGATATTATTTATTAAATCATAAACATATAGAATAGGTTATATCTTTTGTGTGATTTTTCTTTTAATACTCTCTTGTATTATATTTTGTTCTAACCTTGAGCTTTAAGCCCTTTAATTTTATGCTATTTATTTATGGATTTATCATTGCTCTAAGTCATTTGCTTTATGTTATTTATTTATTTATTTATTTATTTATTTTTTATTTTATGCTATTTTATTTATGGACTTGTCTTTGCTCAAAGTCCTTTGCTTTATGCTATTTATCTTTAAGCCCTTTAATTTTATGTTATTTATTTATGGACTTGTCCTTGCTCAAAGTCCTTTGTTTTATGCTATTTATTTGTAAGTCCTTTAATTTTGTGCTATTTATTTATGGACTTGTCCTTATTCTAAGTCTTTTGCTTTATGTTATTTATTTCTAAGTCATTTATTTTGTGTTATTTATTCATGGACTTGTCCTTATTCTAAGTCCTCGTGCTTTAAGCCTTAAATTAATTATTATTTATTTAATTGCCTTAACCCAAATCTTATCTTATGTCTTCTTGTGATTTGAAAGAAGTGATGTGTTAATATTTGGATGTTACTTGAATTTTAATCATCAAGATGTTTGAGTTGTTTGTGTTTATTAATACATGAGATTTGGTGTTGTGATCATTTAGAAAGATGAGGACTAACACTATTAGAATGTGGTGTTTTAGTGTCAGAAAGTTTGCGTCGGCCACGACTCCGACGCTATTAGCGTCGTCCAAGCCGACGCTATAGAGACTTTTGAGTTTTTTTTTGTTTTTTATTTTTATTATAGTTTGCGTTGGCTTAGCCGTAAGCCGACGCTAAATGTTAGAGGCAAAGTTTTAGTTAATATTAGCGTCGGTCTTGCGCCAATAAATTTCTTCTTTTTTCAAATTTTTTTGTTTGCGCCGGCCTAGCCGACACTAAGTTTTTTAATTGCGAATTATAATCAGAATCCCTTACTCTTTTTCACAAGGTCTGTCTTCTTCTCTCTGTCACTATCTCTCAACTTCTTCTCTCTCTCGGCCTAGCCTAGCCGCTGCCGGAGTCTTGGCCAACCGCCGAAGGTGAGCCTGCCCGTCCACCGCAGAGGTGAGCCCATTCCGGTGGAGGTGAGCCCGTTTCTTGCTGTTTCACGTCGTCCACCTCGCGCCGCCACCAATCGCCTTTGCGCCCTTCATGCCACCACTGTTCGTCGCTGACACCGAAGCCCGCGGCGGCCTGTGGGTCTAGTGGTCTCCGATCTACATTCTCCTCCACCCTTCAGGTATTTTTTCTTTTTTTGTGATTTTTTTTCAGTTTTTTTGTGTTTTGCTTAAATGCTTCTGCCTTTTCTCTTTCCCTGACTAAAATGGCGACAAAGATGCTTAAGTTGCTTCAGTTTTTTTTCCCAATGGTTATTGCTTTGGTAAGGGGCCTGTTTTCTCATCTCAAGCAATGATTTTATAGAGCAATCGCTAAACAGAAAATTGAAACCTATTCTAATGGTTCCTTTTAGCACTACTAGAATGAAATCAGATTCAGTATTTGTCTATTTGAGCTTCATAAGAACAGACCTTATGTTGTTATCAAGTGGATCAATATTGGGAAAGCTGTTATTTTGTTTTATGGACACATATGGATGTTCCTTTTAGTACAACTTATAGTTTTATTTTTGCTAATTGTAATTATATATTAGTTGACTAGTTGAGTATAGTTTGTCTGGTTATATGTCCGAGTATTGCATGCTTTATCTGATATTAATGATCTTCCCGTGGTTGGCTGCTAGCTAGCAAACACCTGATCTTGCATTGTTGCTTGTACCTAGCTAGCAAACACCTTAAATATTTTTTTTTGAAATAACACGTATGAGTTGAATTAATCCTAACATTAATCTATTATGGATTTGGGCAGAACATTTGAATAAACCTGGTCCTCGCTTATTAAACATTAAAAAGTACTATGAGGTAAATATGGAGCTTATGTTCAACTCTTAATGTGCCTGACTGATACGGATGCCTTTTAAACAATTAATTGTCCTCCTGTCACAAGCTTATTTAATCTAAGACAGAGACATTTTATACCTAGGAAATAATGGTTTCACTTTCACAAGTTCTGAGACTATTTATAAAACAACCAAGTGTTTTTCTGTCCTTTTGGAACTAATCAGACAATCGGAGTGGAAGCAGGGAAACATTTTATCATTTCTAACTAAATATTTTGGTAGTTCAATTGCTTTTTCAGTTCAATTCTATTATTTCCAAATGATTGATGGTGATGTGTGGATGCACTCGTCTACTACCTACCAACTCCTGAGTCTCTAGTTTCATCTAAATCTATATCTAATGATATTTTTAATATTAGATTAGATTCTCATAATCCTATTTCTATTCTCAAGGTGCGCTTCACAGATCTCACAATCTTATATATTTTTATGGATCAATTCACCAAATGCCTAGATTTGTTGCCTTTTCTAATTTAGATGCATAGCTTTTTATTTCAAGTTATATAAGACTTGGTAACTGGGATATTCATTGTTCCTATGGACAAATACAATTTCGGTGAGTGTTTTGGCTTGGCTGGACAGTTGTTGCATGTTATTTTTTCTAATTGCAGTTTTGCTCTTTTCCTTCTTAATTCTTCAAGTTGGTAGGTGTGTTTTACAGGGGATTCATGTTACTAGGGGAGGAGGAGATAATCTTATTTAGGCCCTTATGTTTGCAATGGTAGAACAAGTGTCAGTGTGTTTCAAACTAGGTGTATGCAGGCTTAAAAATTAAAATTGGAATGATGCTAAGACGTAGAGTACTTGTAGGTAACTTTTCTTTGTTTATCATGTGCAACATTTTTTTCTTTTGGGCTGTGTTTTAAGACTAAATACTGTTGTGTACTGCTAATCTTTTGACATGCATTTTCTCTTCAGGTTTGTGCTTTGTCCTGGCTAGTAATAGGAGTTGACAATTTATGCTCTGTCATGGTCATCTTGAAGGAGTATTCGGTATCAAAAAGCCCATTTTAAATAAAAGCATTTTTTCTGCTTGCGCTCGATAATGATTTTGTTAAGTGGGGGCATTGAAACTATATATTTTGCTCATGGTGGCTTTATAAAAAAAGTATGAAAGATAATTCAGCTTTCATGTCAAGTTTAGATTATGATGATTCCTTGACTTATATGTGTATGTTCCTCTTGTGCATTCTTCAATGAAATTCCTTTAAGTATTTGGTTGTGCCCATGCTTTCTATTTACTGTGAAGTGTAAATCTTAATTTATGACTTCTACTTAAACTTTATATTAATCATATTTTTTCTTATATCATAATCATTTTGGCTTTTGTAGGTTACTCTTGTCCAATCTTGTTCTGATGCCTCCCCTGGACTTTGAGAGAGGGCTGTTGGTTCTCTATGGAGTTTGTTATTCTAAAGCCAATAGGTACTCTTTAAAGTTCCATTTATATTTTATCTTGGCAATATTGCTCTATTGTGAATTTTTATCTTGAGCATTAGAGTAGACAGTTGATCAATTAAATGCTGTCATCAATGGGTGGAAGTACGAGCAGGTTTAGAAAGCAAATTTCTTTCTTTCTTTTCTGTTTGTTTATTTATTGTTATTTTTATTGTTCTGGTTTTTTTTATGCATATGCTCATGATGCACACACTGCATGCACACCTGATTGGGAGGAAGAGCCACTATCTTTTCTAATTTCTAAACTGAATGCAAGGGATGCATCTTATATGTCTAATGCAATTGATCATGATTACTTTGTAGTATTGACATTTTATCCTAAGTTGTCTTATTTGGATTACCTTGTAGCACTCTTGTATGTTTTTCTTTGAATTGATGAGATTATGTAATACCCTTTCTCTAAAAATGATATTACACCATAGTTACCAAGAATTTCGAATAACTTAGAAAATATTTAGCGAAAATTGAAAATCCTTCTTCTAAAATACAGGTAAGATTTTTCGTTTTACATAAAAAAGATGAGAAGGATGGGGAGTATGTTCCCTTGATTCCTTTTTAAATGTTTTCAAAAAGGTTTTCAGTGCGGAAGCATAAATAAAACTTGTATGAGTGTAATCTCATTTCATATAACCAACAGAGTCTTTACAAGAAAAGATTGAAAATGATACAATGAACATCTGAGCCAGTCTAATATCTAGACTTCTATCCAACATAATACCGTAATCATCTATTCTTCTTGAAATCCATATCAGCCTACGCAGCATCCTCCTTCAAATCCTTCTTCTAAGAGTCAGCCCACTTCTTGGGTAACTCATCTACTCCGTCATGCATCAACACAACAAAGCAGGCAAGGGTGAAACTCTAAACAACTTAATAAGAAAAGTACAGCACTAAAACAAGCGCAGGTCTTACTTCATATGTTAAGGACGTATAAGGAACATACAACAGGTATAATGCACCCAGCAAATGAATCATTCAATATCTCAAACAGAGAATTTCACACAAGACTTTCTATACCTTCGGGAGACTCCCACGAGCACCCTGCCCGCTACTCTTGGGGATTTTACATAATAATTTCGGGACACACCCACGAGTAAATAACCCGCTACCCCGAGAGATTTTACGACATAATTTCGGGACACACCCACGATAAAAGAACCCGCTGCTCCTGGAGACTTTACCACTTATATTCGGGACACACCCACGAGTAAGTCACTCGCTACTCAAGGAGATTTTACCATAGGAATTTCGGCACATAACCACGAGCACTCAGCCCGCTACTCCAAGAGATTTTACTTAGTAACCACCGACACCAGCTTACGACTTAACTCCCAAATAAACACGGAATCACAAGTAAACACAGAACCACGTTTATCAGATAAGAATACCAATCACACATCACAGGAAAAACACAGAATTTCACCACTCAAATAGAACATAATACCATTTATCCCAGATAACTCATACTCCGTTTATATTCAAGTCCCTTAAAAATAAATCAGTATATAACGGTACTAAAAGTGATTAATTTATTGAAAAGGGGTTAAAACTGAAATATTCTGAAAATATTTGAATACTAGTTTATTTTCAGAAAAAGCCCACGGAAAGCTTGTTTCACAAATTTTCACTGTTTAAAAATATAGAGAATACTGAACCAAAATATATAACAGTAGAATTCACCGAGAATCCAATACCATTATATTCCCCAATCATCTTAGTCACGTATATACCGAGTCCCTAAGTTAAGAATTCCCCAAACAGCGTATTGGTACAGATCCCAGGCCAGAGAGAGACGGACTGTTTTAGCCCCTTCATAGGTCTCACTTCCTTTCTAGACAGATCCATACTGATAAACCATTTATCTTAACCATGACCTTGTATATCAATGATAGATAATATCAGGGTTTTCACAAAAGAATAATTTCATTTTCTCTACGGTAAAATCATTTTTACGGTAAGACTAAAATTCGCCATTATAACGGTATGTTTACAAAAGCTCAAAAGTGATTTTAACATACCGTCCTTGCTTCACAAAAATTTAAAATTTAACAAAATTTGAGCATTATAACTCTACTATTATTAATTAGCACAAAATAATTAATTTAAAGCTTATAAAACAATTATTTAAGGCATAAAGACATAAACACATAAAACATACAAGACAAGCATAAACAAGAATCAAAGCACATACTTCTCAAATTAATATTGAAAGATTAACCCCTTACCTTGGCCTTATAAACAATGAAGAACAAAGCAAGAACACCAAAGAAATTTAAGAACTAAGAAAGTAAAGAGAAGTGTTTGTCTTCAAGAGCTCACCTTGGCTTCATGGATGTGTGAAAAATTATGAAGCCAAGGGGTCTATTTATAGAAGGGGAGGGGCCGGCCAAGGAGGGACCAAGAAGGGATTAAAATGATTTGTGTGGTAAGCCATGACTTCATAAACACACATTTATTAATTAGGTTAAATCATGCTTTATTCTAATTGGCCTAAACTCGACTATGCATGTGACTCATAAGGCAACAAGCACATCCAAGGGCCCTAATCCATAGTGGATGTCGACCAAGATGAGGGAGAAGGAAGACCATTTGATAATTTGCTCCATGATGTAAGCCATGACTTATAAATGGCTTAATTATAAATTAGTTTTAATGGATCTTTTTTCTAATTGGTCTAAAGGAGTGAGTCATGGTGATGACTCAAAATTGAGTTCTTCTCCTTGCTTCATGAGGTGGTTTTGAGGGCTGAAGAGGGAGGGAGTGAAGTTAAATCTTTGCCCCTAAGGTTTTCAAGTGAAAACAGATGAAACTCAAGAGTAAAATGGACTTTTCACAAATCAAATATTTCCAAAATTAATTAAAATGGTGAGAACCTATAGGAAATTTCGAAAATGACTATTAATGGTCCCAAATACTTCATACAAGAGTTTCTAGATTTTTACGGTAAAGGATAGGCTTTACGGTTTGCAAAAACAAAGGAAAACGGTCGCGCCGTAAGTGAAAAACGGTAATTTTCAGAAAATCACAAATTGAATTTAAACACTAATGATCTCTCTTGAATTTTGATTTTAAGCACTCACTGATCACTAAAAATCCATTTTTGGCCAGAAATCCCTGCTTTTCGTACTTTACGGAGATCGGAAAAGTAGCATTTTTATCGGTTTTTCAGAAAATTACGAAATAATTTCCAAAAATTCCAAAAAATGAAAAAACATGATTCAGTTACTCAAAATCTTTTTCTGACCTTAGTTTTGTCTCTGAATCAGTTATTAGCCCTTACTGTAAGTAACATGGTCAAAACGGTAATTTCTAAAGTTTTTCAAAAATTCTAAGAAAATTTCAGAAAATCAGAAATATTAAAAGAACCAACTTTTGTGAAGGAAGTTCATTTGTCTAAGTTGGTTTAATATACTTGTGCTATTAAAACTCTTATCCATTAATAATGGTAAATACGGAGGTTAAACGTCAAGGAAAGAGTGTCTGTTTTACTGAAATAACTTGATAAGTATTTTAAAACCTTCATTATAAGATCAAAATAATTTACTTAGCACTTAGATCACAAAGTTTCATATAAAATGGATTTTAAACAGTAACTCAAAAAAACGTATGTTACAGATTACATTTTATAGAGTTATTGAATTGTTTTTACTTTCTATAGCACTTTTGTGTTACTTTTTTTTCTTTTGAAATGCCTTTCATTCCCATATTTCTTATGACCAAGAATTGTGTTTAATTTTCATAAAAAAAGTTAAAATAAAAATAAAGTAGCGTCGAACCAAGATATGTCACGTTGGATTTTGCTTGTTAGCGTCGCCTAAGCCGACGCCAATTAGCGTCGGCCATATCCGACGCAAAGTTAACATTGGCCATTTTGCATTTGACTTTTGCGTCAGCTTAACGTCGGTCTTATGATGGCCGACGTTAATGCTTTTGCGGCGAGTGTTTTAGCGTCCATCCTGTGGCCGACGCAAAGCCAACGCTAAAGTGGTCATTAGCATCGGCTTTTGGCAGACGCGACAAGACGAAATTCTAGTAGTGTAACAAATATTGAAGTTAAGGGACTAAAATCATAAACATGAAGCACAAAAGGTAAAAAGAGTAATAACTTGATTCAAGAGAAGAAATCACTTAAGTCTGCAAGATGATTTATTTTTAAATCTTTAAATAAATTTTATAAAAATTAAAAGATCTATTAATAGTATGCTATTTTGCAATAAATTACACTATATTTCTTATATGTTAAAATAAAGCTTTAAGTCCATTTTTATTAATAAAACAGTGACAATCACACCCTTGGTGTGAAAACTTTTTAAAGCATAAGGAAAATCAAATCCTGTTAATTTTAGAAAAATTGGAAACAGACTCGTTCACCCTCACACTGTGAAACTTTCCACACCTGTGAAAGCGTCAGGTTTTTTCCAAAAATAAAGAATTTTTCTAAGTTCAAAATTTTCTAAAATCGTGTCTAAATTAAGGCTTCTAAATTATGGTATGTCTAAGGGAAAAATTCTTATTTGAGATTTCTCATCAAAAGTATTTTATTTACATTTTTATGTAAATGTTGTACAAAAAGGGAAAGAAATCAATATAGGATTTCTAAAAACATTGTTGCAAAGAGATCAGGCAAAATGTTTGTTTGGATATTGATCCTTTAATTGCAAATTGAACTGTCATTTGCATAAAGATGTGTTGAGCTACAATCCAGAGATGAAGGGTTGCGAATAGAGCATGGTTGGACTACCATTGCCTATTGGACTCATCCAGGTTGCGAAGTTCTCAATGACCGTATGGTGAATACCTACGAGCCGAGGCAAGTCGTAAACCCCACTTGGATGAACCTGACTGATTGGCCTATTTCATGAATTGGTACATGAGGTTTAAATGTGGCTATACTGAATACTTGTAAATCCAAGCCTAGAAAGGGGGCCGTTTGGTGTCTTATGATAGGTATAGGCCACAACCATTCACTCAAACGGAGTTTTGGTGGAAAAGTCTTCATGAAGTATTACACTGGTGTATTTTGAAAGAGACTTAAGTGTCATGCATAAAATAAATGCTTGAGGTGTTTTCTGTCTGAGATAAATTGAACACTTGTGATTAAGATCCACTACAAGAAATTCGCTCATTAGCCAAGGCCAAAAGTCGTAGGTAGAAGCAAAAAGCCGTAGGTAAGGTAATTGAAATTTACCTACGGCTAACCGACGGCCTGGTTTCCGTAGGAATATTACTCGTTGCAACTTTATAACAAGGGCTTTCTTTAAAAAACCGTAGATAAATACCTACAGCTCATGGCCCTAGGTAATTACCTACTACTCCAGGCCCTAGGTAATTACCTATGGCTTTTGACCGTAGGTACACGAATTTTTTTTTAATTAAATTTTTAAATTACAAATTTTATCTTTATTAATTCAATTAAATAATATTCATTTTATTAAATTTATTATTATTTATTTATTTTAATTAATTATTTACTATTGAATAATTATTTATTTTAATTTTAATTTGAATTTATTAATATAACACTTCTATTAAAATAAAGACATTAATTGAAAAGCACAACTGATTTTATTAAGATAACAAGATGAAACAGTACAAGATGTGCTCATTACAATCCAAGATTACACAGTATCCACAACCCAATACATCGTATCGGCAACCAAAAATACACTCTATTCAGAATAATACCCCTCCTTAGTCGAGTAATTGTGTACAAGTTTTCCCCAAACGTTACATTAGACTCACTGCACCAAGCAAACCACAAGTGGGTATAAAATTGTTGCACCTATATGAGAAGTTGCTAGTCATGGTCCTCTTGATAGCCAAATGACGCTGAACTGCACCGGAGCTACAAAAACTTGTGATCTTTCCTGCAGTAACAAAGAATTGAAGCTAATAAAACTTGAATTCCAAAAACGATGGGAAGGATTGACTAGAAGTCCAGAACACAAATTCATACCAGATTATATACTACTAAAATTATTAAATCAGCAAAATACTTGCTAAGAATTGATAGAATTTGACAATCAGATTAACGGATTTAAAAAGAGTCCCTTTTGCTGTATTTCTTCTTACAAATCTAGTCAAGGAAAGTAATGCTAAAGGAAAAAAAAATAAGCAATTGATCACATATTAATCCAATTCTCAAATCAGACAAGACTTGTAACTAAAAGAATCAATAAACCAAATCAAAGAGGAAGAGAAAATAGAAGCTAAAATAATAAAATTTTGAAGAGGAAACCAAAGAGAAAATTGAAGTAATGGAAGCTCACCAAATAGATTTAGATTTTCTAAATGGCATAAGAGAAACTTTTTGTTTTGTCAAAAATATTGAGGTGAATCAGGAAGCTGAATATCCATCTCAAATCAAAATACAATCAAGACGGACAAGAGTTAATAAAAAGATACCCCGTGTTGTTCCCATATTCAAAGCATTGCCCAAAGTAAGAATAGTCTGCATTATTTGACGCAATTTTTCAGATTATTTCACAACACTTACATCTATTAAACTCACAAACAAACAAAGGCTTAATATCAAATCACAGAGGCCCTTTATCTCTGAACTATTTCAAAATAGTATGGAATATACAACTACAGTTTTTATCATAAACTACAGTTTAAGAGGCATAAGTTATGGGCTTGGCAATGCATTAGATCGTAGATAGTTCATAAACAACTCAAATGGGGTTCTAATAACAAGTATGTTCCAGGTCCGAAAGAGAATGAAAACAAGAGAAAATTAGCACCCAAATAGAGCCAAGACCACTTAAAATCTCTAATATAATAAGGTAATATTGAATATATAAGAACAGGTATTAACTATAAAGTACGGGAATCTGAGAATTCAGAACTCTATGTATCATTTTTACACAATCAATGAAATTCTCTCTTCTCTCTGCATCTATATTCTTGATAAATGTCTTTTATATTGTGTTCCTAAATTGTCATGTGAATAAGAAACACAAATGGATCAAATTTTACTGCTAACCTGATGAGACACAGATTTGAAAGTGCCAAATATTAGAAGAAACAATGCCACAACTATAAATAAATCTTAAAATAGACTAAAAAGAAAACAAAGTAAAAAAGGGTGTATTGTGTGTTCTTATTGGCAATAGCAAGAAAACCAGGTGCTATATTGTGTGTTCTTATTTTCTATGTGCCATACATTTGTGCTTGATCATGTTTTGTTATTAAATTAAATAATAAACCAACAGAATCACCAACAACATCAGTTCAATAACCAGAGCAGTCCAGGTATGTAGCTAAGCCTAATGTGAATTTACAATCCCTAACAGAACGTGCAAGGTAAATACAAAAAGCAGAAAGCAAGAGTAAATATAAAAGAGGAAACAAAGAGCCACAACTTGACCTTCCTTCCCGTTTTCCCTTGTATTGTAGCCAGTAACCTATAGAACAAAAACAGTGAAACCAAATCAGTGGAAGACAAAACCAGAAAAAAAAAAACAACAGAGAATAAGAGAGGGAAAAACAGAGAGAAAAGATGAAGAAGGGGGTTGTCCCCATGGCCGCGGCGCCGGCGTGTGGCTCTATCTCTCTCCTCTTTCGCCGCCGCGTGACCCCCCTCCGCCGTGGTCAAGCGCGGCTCCTCGTTCTCCACCATCGCAGATCCACCACCGCTCTTCCTCCATCTCCAAGAAACTCCACCGTGGACCTTCTCCTCTTTCCTCTCTCTCTCTCTCTCGCTCTCTTCCTCCTTTCCTCTCTTTTTCTTTCTCTCTTCTCTCCTCTTCTCTTCTCTTCCCTTCCTCCCTTCTTCTCTTCACTCTTCGCTCCTCCTCCACCGCGAGATAAGGCCATGGCTGCTGCGAGCTCTTCCTTCCTTCCTCCTCCCTCTCTCGCTCCTTCTTCCTCGACGGCGCCCCTCTTCTTCTTCTTCTCTCTCTCTCTCTCCCGTTGCTTCTCAAGACATGGGTTCATATGAACCCTAATCTTACCCCACCCCCTTTTCTGATCTGTTTTTAATTTTATTTTTAGTTTTATTTTATTTTTTCGTTTTTTGGGGCTCCAACCCTCTTTTATTTAATTTTTTTTGTTGTGTGTGTGTCATTTGGACTTGGCCCAGTGCTGTTTTTTTGGTAGCGACGGCCACGTGGCCGTATCTAATTTACCTACGGCTTGAAGCCGTAGGTACCAAAAGTGTTTTTTCTGTACCTACGGCCAAAAGCCCTCTCTAACGAAAAGGATGTTACCTACGACTTAAAACCCTCTCTAACTCATTTTCTTTTTCTTTTTAAAAAAAATGAAATTACCTACGGCTAAGGTGGTAGATATATTTAAAATTTAAATTTCTCTCTCCTCTCTCCTTACCTACGGCTTTGGCCGTAGGAAATTAAAAATTTACCTACAGCTACATGGCCCTTGGTAAATTCGCGTAGGTAAATGGGTTTTTTCTTGTAGTGGATTGAATGTGTTCTTGAAGTGTTTCTGTTTGATGATATGATCTGTGAATAAGTGATAGAATTGGTTACAAAAGATTTTTGAAACTCTATTTATATATTTAATTGTGAGATGTATTACATGGTATTTTTCTTTCTTATGTATCTTTCGTGATATAACTTGCAGACAAGAGTTTCACCCTTGCATGTGTGTTATTGTCTATTTTGATACATGGTACAAAATAGATGGATCTGGACGAGGACTTGATTCCCACTATCAGGGAGAGTTATAAACCCCTTGGGGGCGATGAGTTAGGCTGGATATATAATCCAGCCACTAAGTGGGCTACGCAAGTTATATATGAAGACCTCGGGAGGAGCAAACGGACCAGATGAGAGACTAGAGAGGAATATTCTACTAGACGTCATGATTCCTCTAGATGAGGCATAGTGGATACTGTAACATCCGTTGTTTTGACCAACTGTTTATTTTTGTCTTATTTGAATTTTTGCGATATAATTGTTTTGAGATTTATTTTTAGCTTTAAAATAGTAGTTAAATATACATGTTTAAGAATACTTCTAAAAGTGGTTATTTAGCTTAAAAATAGTAGTTAAATTATTTGGACTTCTTGTGGCATTTTCTAGCATTCTCATTGGTTCTCATCATTTTTAGCTAATTATTTCCATTTTTGATTTATGAAAAGACCAAAATACCCTTCATTTTCACTCTTTTTCATCCAAACCCTAGGGGTATTCTTGAAATTTCACATCCTCCCCTCCCAGCCCTGATTCTGGCCGCCTCAAGCATGCAAGTGGGAAGTCCAAGTTGATCAAGTTGATCATGAGTCATAGGTGTTGGCCAATGGTAATTAATTTTGGTTTTTTTTAAAGTGAATCATGGTTAAATTAAACCAAACCATGGTAGCTCTTAACCCCACCCCCTTGCACGAAATTTTGGATATAAATAGAGGGGGGTGCTCTTCATTTCTCACACAACTCCCACTTGAAGATTCACTCACAAATCTCACTCCAAAATTCTTTTCTTTTCCTTTGTTTTCCTTTAAGTTTCCTTTGTTTTCTAATCAAGTTTCTTTGTGTTGTTCTTGTTGTTCTTAGCTTGTTCTTCCATCTTCATAAGACTAAGGTATGGGGAAATCCTTTCCAAGTTAGTTTGATCTTTCTTTTGTTGAGTTTTTGAGTTTTGGGTGTTTATGCTTTAAATAAATAGTTTTATTTGTAAAATTGTTTTAAAAATCCTACTATGCCTTATTTTATTTTTAAAATGTGATTTTTCAAATAGTAAAGTTATAATGCCCAATTTAATTATAAAGTTTAATAATTGTATCGTTACGCTGGCGAAATTTTAACGATAAAGGCTTGATCACCCAGTGGGCTATGCTTCTGTGATCAACAAATTTAAGAAATTGTAAAATTGAACCTCTGTAGTTCTTTTGACGAATATGGATGGGGTGCTTTGGTCAAGTGTAAGAATACATCTTCGGTGTACTCATACGGTCGGGCTCAGGGGCCGTATCTCTATTACGCCATTGGGACGAGAGCAAGTGACTAAATACGCTAAAAATTCCTAAACCGATATTTTTCTTCCATTTCCATGTTCTTTTCAAAAATATATAAAACTTGTGATTTTTACTGTTTACATACAGACTGATGATAGGTTAAGGTAGTTCATTTGTATGGATCTGTCTAGGAAAGACAAAGGTCTTTGAAGGAGCCCAAAAGCTCACCAAGATCTTTCCTGGGAACCATACCGGTACACTATTTTTCCTATCTTAATAAGTTTGTATATACGTGGCGAAAATTACTTGATTAGCTTCCAAAGGGCTTTCCCAAAAAGAATGCACTTGAGTAATAATTCCCGTTAATATTATTCTGGTTAAGTTCGTTACCGCGTTTGACTCTATCACAGTGTAATTATTATTAAAATAAATGAGTACAGCCGAAAAGAGTAATAAAATGGTTAAGTTTTCAAGAGTATTTTTGTGGTGATAGAGTAAGTGTATTCTACGTGGTTTTGTATTAAGAGATTTAATACAGTAAAACAGAGAAGGTTTTACAAGAGAAACCAAAGTGATTTTATGCAATGTTTGAGTGATCATTTGCATAAAGGTTTTTGAGCAGTACAACCCAGAGAGGGTTGAGAATAGAGTTGCATTGGGCTACAATTGCCTTCTGGGATTATCCAAGTTTCGAAAGTCTCAATAGTCTTGCATGGTGAATACCCTTGAGCTGAGACGAGTCGTATACCCGGCTTGGATAAATCTGACTGACGGACCTATTTCATGATATGGATGTGAATGCGCATTTCAGAATGACTGCCAGGGAGTCTGAGGGGGATTACCTGGTTGTTCTGTTAAGACTTGTCGCAGGCCTATCGCTCAATGGAGTTTGGTGGGAAAAGTCTCCTTGGAGCAGCACACCGGTGTATTATCAAAAAGTTTGAAGTGTCATGCATAATTATATCTGTGATTGGTGTTATGGATGTGATTGACAATATATCTGTGATTGATGTTTTATCTGTGATTGACGTTACTTCTGTGATTGGTGATCTATATTTTATTGTTTCTTGGTTTTACAGTATTTTATTCCTAAGTGTGATTTGGGTGGTAAGACTCTGAAAATATACTGCATAAGTATTGTATGTATACTCTTTGAAACTAACATTCTTAACTTGTGTAAGTTTTTCACCCTGCCTACTTTCCATGTTGTTTTGTATGTGGTTGAGTAGATCACCAACCCACGGAGGGACTCGAGTCTGGGACGACGTTTTAGCGTCCGACCCTTGGAGACAGACGGGATAGGGTGGAGGAGAGATCCTTATACACAATGGGCTACTTTTGATGGACATGTACTTATCACGGAGCACAGGGTCAATGGACCCGACTTATATACAGTGCGTAGGATCTATGATTACACAGTATCTATGAGTTGGATCAGGGCAAGGGTCCAGTAGGCAAGGGTCGAGGCCAGAGAGAGAGATATTCCCGTCATTGACGCACTGCCTATATCTTACTATGATCCGGGTAGCTATTAGAGATTGAACCCGGCTTTTATATTACTTAGTAGCTTTCATTTCAGTCTTTTTATTTCAGTCATTTTCTTTTTAGTTTATTTTAGAGTTTTTACTGCTTTTTGATGTATAGTAGTTTTAAAACTCCTGGCTTGTACTGATACAAGCTCTTTTGATATATATTTACTTGATGAGGTTGTTTTTATTTCAATGTTTCTAATAATACTGTTTTTATTTCACCACGTGATAGAAAAGGAAAGAATGGACTCCTCATTCTTCTCATCTTTTAAAAAGGCAAAAATTTATCCCTATTTTTGGGAACTAAACTTGTTTTAAATCAAAGTTACTTAGAAAATTATTACGAAAATCTTGGTTACTATGGTGTAATATCATTTTTAGAGAAAGGATGTTGCAGATACAACCGAGTAACCAGAGTAGTTGCATGGAGTCTGAAGCACCAGCACCAGCACCAGCACCTGAGCCATAGTCATAGACAAAAGAATCTCCCCCGCCATATATCTGATACGCTGGAAGACGCAGGAGGCCCGCAGTGAGGAGCACTCCTACACAACCTGCAAGTACATCTACTCCGCCGGTTGTGGAGGATGGTCCTCCGGGATTTACTTCACTCATCCATGCTACTCCTCTTTCCTTTGCACCTCCATTAGGAATCCCTAAGCCCTACCCAGGAGACTCTCAGGCAGGGACTTCTAGGTGGGGAAGGAAAGGGAAGGGGAAGATTTGGGAGGAACCGTCGTACGACTAGATCGGGGAGAGTTCGTAGTTGTAGATATTCTGGTGGTCCAGAATAGGTCCTAGAGGGGTTTGTGGCACTTGACCGGCCTAGGATGGATGAGAGTGTCTAACTCGTGTGCTTACTAAGTTTTCTAATTTCGCTTTGACCGTTTTACTTTCTCTCTGATGATCATGTGTATAGGTCACTCTATTGTGGCCAAGACTATTGTTTGCTAGAGCAAGCCCCTATATTTCTGCGATATGTATATTATGTGTGGTGTGTTTTCTGTAGCTATGTGTTTGAAAATAATTTCATGACCACTAATTTTCTACGAAGGAAATTATTTGAAAACATATTCATCATCCTTCTCATCTTTTAAAGGAAAAAAAATCACTCACGTTTTTGGAAGGAAATATTTAAATAAAAGTATTATTTTTCAAATACAAAGTATTTTAAAAAATAAATATGTAATGCCTTTTTTGGAAAAAAATGATATTACATACCAGCCAAATTCGTTCCTTTGAAGGAGCACATTAAGCACGGATTGTTGCGTCGGTAACTATCTAAATAAACCGTGACATTATTTTCTCTACTAACAAGACATGATAAGGTCAACATGATTCCTCGTCGTGAATATTTATAAACTTTATGCTTTACATGAATGGAGAGCTATCAAGTCAAAATAATTAAACATTATCTCCTACGCGTTAGCTAATCAAAATCTGAGCTTTACGTAAACATATGGGTTATAATCACGACAAATGTAATCTAAATTATGAGAAATTGAAAGTTGATGATCTCTTTCACTTCTCCCCCGAAATTGTCATATACTGTGGAGATCGACCAATGAACTTGATGGCAAGAGCTTGAACATGTGTTTGTTGGGGGACAACCACTAGACAGATTAAAAAGGCAATCACTGTGCAAGATAAAGAATAAATTAAATATTTATTTGTGCTATGCTGTGGTGACAACTACTCTAGGAAGAGGCAGAAAGAATCAATTATGTGATTCTGTAGCACGTATTAAGCTGGGCAGCCAACAAAACAGAGATGTTGTTAAGTGGATACAACAAAGCGAAACATTATCATTAGTTCTCGAGATCAGACAAAGAAAAAAAAAGAATATTTTAATTACTTTTTTAAAAAAAAATTGCGCTATTTGATGCATATTATATATAGAAGAAAATAATTTCCATCCACGACTACTCATGCATGCTTCATATATATGAAAGATAAAACTTACATGGTTTTTAGACGTCATTCCAATCGAACCTGCATGAAGTAAATAATCGGTTACTTATATAAAAGCTTCATAATAATAACACAACTAAATAAATAAAAATGATTTATGTACTCATAGTGAATTAGCTAATCAATTAATGTACATCGGGACAATCAAATATATAAGTGTGTTGCGCTTTTATATATATATATATAAGTGTGTTTTTGTCAAGGTTATTAAAACCGGATCAATAATTAAATCGGTAAAAGCATTGATTCAAAGTTTGATGGTCTGACTATGGTTGAACCGATAATAATTTAAATAATATTATTTTAATTTTTAATATGTGATATACAATAAATAGTGGTATATATATTATATTTTGCACAATTTATTTAGCAAATTCCCTTAGACTAATGGTTTTCATGCCTTCTTGAAACCCTTTGGAAGCGGGTTTGATCCCCATTAATTTAAGCCCTTTTACAACATATTATATATTTTTGTTGAATAACCCTAGAATGTAACATCCGTTTTTGTGATTAACTATTTATTTTTATCACTACAAGAAAAGCATTTGTTATCGAGGGCCATTTACCGACGGCCCCGAGGCCGACGGTAATCTCGGGGATACCGACGGCCAAACCGACGCTAGGTTGTCGGTAGTGGTGCAGCCCGAAATGTGAAAAAAATGGCAACTTTACCGACGGCTTAGCCGTCGATAAATAATAGAAGAATTATATCGACGGCTAAGCCGTCGGTAAAGTTGACATTTAAAAAATTTTTAAATAAAAGAATTAGTACCGGTTGATTTTACCGACGGCTAAGCCGACTGTAATTTTACCGACGGCTTAGCCGTCGGTAAGTTCGCATATTAAAAAATTTAGAAATAAAAAATAATTCGAACCGGTTTGCTTTAGAGACGGCTAAGCCGTCGGAAATTTAAATCAAATATTACCGACGGCTTAGCCGTCGGTAAGTTCGTATATTAAAAAATTTAAAAATAAAAAGTAATTTGAACCGGTTCGCTTTAGCGACGGCTTAGCCGTCGGAAATTCAAATTAAATATTACCGACGGCTTGGCCGTCGGTAATATCTAACTTAATGTCAGAAAAAAACCCTCTCCCCCCCATTTCCATTTTCACTCTCTCTCGTCTCTCTCTCGGATTTCATCTTCTCCGGCGACCCACCACCCCGAGCCACCACTTCGAGCCACCACCGCCCTCGTCGCCACCGTCCAGGGCCCCCACTGTCACCACAGGTAAGCCCCTCTCTCTCTTTCTCTCTCTCTCTCTCTCTTTCTCTCTTTCTCGGTCTCACTCATTCTCTCTCTGTTTCAGGTACTGTGCGCGGCCACCGCCACCGTGAACCACCACACCACAACCCCTCTCTGTTCTCTGTCTCTGTCTCTGTCTCACTGTCTCTCTCTCTCGCCCTCTCTCTCTGTCGCCCTCTCTCTCTCACTGGTAAATGTGTATTGCAAATGTGTGTGTGTGTGTTTTGTGACTGTGTGTGTGTGTGTGTGTACTGCAAACGTGTGTGTGTGTGTGTGTGTGTGTGTTTTGTGACTGTGTGTGTGTACTGCAAATGTTTGTGTGTGTGTGTTTTGTGACTGTGTGTGTGTGTGTACTGCAAACATGTGTGTGTGTGTGTGTTTTGTGACTGTGTGTGTGTACTGCAAATGTGTGTGTTTTGTGACTGTGTGTGAGTTTGGTTCAAAATTGTTGTCTGTTAATGTGACTATAAATGGGGTGTATTATGAACTGGCTATTGTTGTCTTTGTATTTATGTTAGTTTGTGTGCTTAATAGGGTATTGTTCGTGACGTACCATTCTTTCGGAGCTTACGGTTGGAGCTTACTATTAGACTTTGAGGTAAATAACCAACTTATTTTTTGTAGATTGAAATATGTAATGTGCAACATGTTGTCTGGATTGACTTGTTGTTTGTTAGTGGAGAGCTGAGCTCAATAGGTATTGGATTGTGTGCTGGTAATTTCTACTCCTACATGTGATTGTGTTGTTTGTTAGTGGAGAGCAAAGCCCTAGTCTTTGCCTTCCTGCCTTATGCAGGATGCTGGGTTTGTGTGCTGGTAGCTTAGAATATATGCATGTGATTGTGTTGTTTGTTAGTGGAGAGCTGAGCTCATTAAGATATATGTTATTTAATTGCTCTTTATTGTTATATTTATTATTGTACTATTGTTTTTGTTAAAAAAAATTGGGAAAGTCCGAAATACAGGGGTTATGCTGCCGAATTTTTTTTTGATTAGTGACCCTAGTACTTAACTATATTTTTTATAATAGATTAATCGATATTGTCATATTGTTAGTCAGTGTTTGTAGTTGTAAATAAAATTGGGAAAGTTCAAAATACAGGGGTTATGCTGTCAGTTTTTTTTTGGCACATGACCCTAATATCTAACACGTGAAGTGATTGGATTGCAGAAAATGGATTCAAGCCGTAGTTGGATGTATGATAGACTTAATCGTAGGAGAGGGGGGTTGAAACGGAAGTTTGTACTAGGGGTTGATGAGTTTGTGCAAAAGGCTTCAGAACAACCATATTTTTTGAGTGAGGGAGGAATTAGGTGTCCTTGTGCCAAGTGCAAGTGTAGTAACATAATGTGTGCTAGTGAAGTGAAGGTTCACTTGTACAAATCTGGGTTTCAGCCAAACTATTGGTTTTGGACTGATCACGGTGAAGAAATTCCACAAGTCGATCTAGGCAATTTTCCAGAGGCTAGTGGGAGTTGTATCAGTAATGAAGATCATTTTGCGGAGATGCAACACATGGTGGAAGATCGCTTTAGGCCTATATTTGACACCCAATTTACTCAGGATAGGGGTAATGAGGAATTAAGTTCCGATGAGCTACCTAATGAAGAGACTCAAAGATTTTATGATTTGCTATCTGCTGCAAATCAGCCCCTATTTGAGGGAGTATCGGAATCAAAACTTTCCTTGTGTGTTAGGCTTTTGGCACTTAAGTCGAACCATAATTGTACTGAAAAGGCTCTTGATGAAATGGCAAGCATGCTTGTAGACTCACATCTTCCGGGGGTGTCATTACCAACTAATTTTTACCATGCAAAAAGATTGGTGTCTATGTTAGGATTGAAGTCTCAGAAAATCGATTGTTGTGTTAATGGGTGCATGTTATATTACAAAGAAAGTATTGAAGAGCGAGAGTGTAGGTTTTGTCATGAACCAAGGTATGTTCCTCGTAGGACCGGGTTGGGTAAGTACAAAGATATTGCGATGAAAAGAATGATCTACTTGCCAATCACTCCTAGGTTACAAAGATTATATGCATCACCCGAATCTGCGGCTGCAATGAGATGGCATCATCAGAATAGAACGAGTATGGGTATTTTACGCCATCCATCTGATGGGGAAGCCTGGAAGCATTTTGATAATGTCTATCCAGACTTTGCAAATGAGCCTAGAAATGTCAGGCTTGGCTTATGTTCTGATGGGTTCACACCTTACATCCAAGCATCGGCTTCCCCGTACTCGTGTTGGCCTGTTATTGTCACCCCATATAATCTCCCCCCTGAAATGTGCATGACTAAACCGTATATGTTTTTAACTTGTCTCATACCCGGACCATCTGACCCAAAAGCACGCATAGATGTGTACTTACAGCCATTAATTGATGAACTTAAACAGTTGTGGAGTGATGGTGCTTTGACGTATGATATCTCCACAAAACAAAACTTCATCATGAAGGCAGCCTTAATGTGGACAATCAATGACTTTCCCGCCTATGGTATGTTATCTGGGTGGAGTACGCATGGAAAATTGGCATGTCCTATATGCATGAGTGACACAAAGGCTTTTACCTTAAAATTTGGCGGGAAAAACTCGTGGTTTGACTGTCATCGTCGTTTCTTACCACGTGATCATGCGTTCAGAAGAAGTAAGAATCGGTTTACAAAGAACAGGGTTGAGACTGATGGGCCGCCTCATATCCTGAAGGGGGAAGAGATCTGGAATTGGGTTAGAGGTATTCCAGGTGTGGTAGAACATGGGGTTTGTAGGTTAGCCGGTTATGGGGTTACTCACAATTGGACCAAATGTAGCATATTCTGGGATCTTCCATATTGGAAAGACAATTTGTTACGACACAACCTTGACGTTATGCACATAGAGAAGAACTTTTTTGATAATGTATTCAATACAGTCATGAATGTTAAAGGCAAAACAAAGGATAACGAAAAGGCAAGAATGTATTTGCCTCTATATTGTGCACGCAAGGACTTGGAGTTAGTGCCACAGAACAATGGAAAGATGTTAAAGCCTAAAGCAAATTATTGTCTTTTATCTGAGGAAGCAAAGATGGTTTGTGCATGGATTAAAGAGCTTAGGATGCCAGATGGATATGCTTCAAACTTGGCTAGATGTGCTAATGTTTCTCGGGGAGTGATGCATGGGATGAAAAGTCATGATTGTCATGTATTTATGGAGTGTTTACTTCCATTTGCATTTCATTCATTACCTGACCACGTATGGAAGCCACTTACAGAGTTAAGCCTTTTTTTTAAAGATTTGTGTACTAATAACTTGAAGATGGATGACCTGCTAAGATTGGAGCAAAATATTCCAATAATCATTTGCAAACTCGAAAGAATCTTTCCACCTGGATTTTTTGATAGAATGGAGCATCTCCCAATCCACCTCCCACGAGAGGCAATACTTGGTGGTCCAGTGCAATACCGATGGATGTATCCATTTGAAAGGTAGAAAAACTTTACTAACCTAATTTACTACTTAAATTCTCTTAATTTGCACATCAATTCAGATATAATTTTTATTTATTATGTAGAATGATGGGAGACTATAAGCGAACCGTGAAAAATAAGGCGAGAGTGGAGGGTTCAATATGTATGTCTTACTTACACCGTGAGACAACATATTTTTGTTCCCATTATTTTAAAAATTTTACATTATGTGGGACGAATATCAGAAATGAAGCTTTTGTTGCGAACAATAACTCCCCACCAATGCTCTCAATCTTCAATCAACTAGGACGTCCTAGTGGAAGACCCCGGAAGCATTGGTTAGATGATGCTGAATGGATGTCAGCTCATATACATATTGTCATCAATTGCAACGAGATGAAACCATATATCGAGTAAGTATCATTTAATTAAATACTTAGTCCTATGTGACTAACGCAATATTACAATTAACTCTATGCTTGTTTGCAGTGCATTTTTGCAATGCAACAACATCAGTGAAAATGATGCCACCACTCGTATCCATGCAGAATTTTTCAACTGGTTTCGAGACTATGTAAGTGTCTTTCACTGTACAATATCAATTAACTTGTTTGTTGCTCAATTATATTGTTTGTTTGTATAGGCATTTAATTCTGCCAATGGAGTAACCGACCCAAACATTCTTGCATTAGCTTGGGGTCCAGAATCAGAGGTGACTCTATGGCACAAATACTTCATTAATGGTTACAAATTTCACACACAAGCATGGAGTGAGGGTAAAAAAACTATAAACAGTGGGGTGTATGTAAAGGGGATTACACAAGGAGGAGAAGATGATTACTATGGAGTTATCCAAGAAGTGTTCGAATTGTCGTATCTTCATTTGCCATACAAAATAGTCCTATTTTATTGTTTGTGGTTTGATCCAAAAAGACCTAGAGGAACAAAGGTTCACCCACAGTATAATATTGTAGAAATCAAGCTGAGAGGGCGATACGAAAATTTTGACCCATTCATCCTTGCTCAAAAAGCTAGACAAGTATATTTTGTTCCTTACACTAAGATGCGAAAAGACAAAGTTGGTTGGTGTGTAGCAATAAAAACAAAACCAAGAGGTCGTGTGGAGGTTGATGACTTTGATGATGATGTTGCTTATCAAAACGAAGAGTTGTCACATGTTGAGGAGATAACCGAGGTTGAGCGACTGACTGGATTGCGTGACGAAACAAACAGTTATGAGGAAGTTGATCCAATAAATGTTACAAATTCCGAACATGATATTCAAGGGGACTCGCCACTAGAAGATAGTGATGAGGACGATCCTGATGATGTGGAAGACGTCGGAGAGTTTGACAATGACACATCTGATGATTAGCAATAATTTTGTAATGAATTTTTTTTTTGATATTTTTTATAGTAGTTTCCTAGTATAAGTAACTATGTTTATCACAATTTTTTTGATTTATTGTTTATTTTATTTTTCCTATTAGATGGCTCCGAAAGATAGCCAGAAGGGAGATCGCCCTACTAAAAAGGGCAAGACCTCTAGGCGTTCTGGCATGATTTTACCGCACCGGGTGGCTGAAAATGCTCAGCAGGCAGTTGAGACATTAGTGGCTCGGCCAGAGGACCAGCCAGATGGCATTCCTCAGATGCAGTTTATGCCGACGCCGGGGGTACCCTTCATGCCTTCGGTAGCAAGAGGTTCATCCCCTCCCGCAGCAGCCCCCTCATCTACATCCCCTGCAGCGGCGGCCCCCTCATCTACATCCCCTGCAGCAGCGGCACCCTCATCTTCAGCAGCAGCGGGAGGTTCATCCTCACAGCAGCAACCTCCCGCTGATGAGGACATGCCTGATGAGGAGATGTCTGATGCACCTCCGAGGCGTAGGCATGCTCCTCACATAGAGTATGCAGACGATGGTCGACCATTCATTAGGCCTGTTGGCCGAGGGTAAGTAAATATTTAATTATTATTTCATTTATCTTTATAGTTGTATAGTTAACCTGACGTGTGTGTTTATGTACTATTTGTAGGTTTGATCCAGACAGGGTGGCCTCTCAAGCCATCACTGCGACCATTAAGGCCCAGTACCGGGAGGCATGGCCAAAGTGGAGTAAGATCCCGGCAAAGACTGTTGAGGATGTATTCTTGCCGAAGTTTGCGGTACGTTATAATTATAACTCAATTAAATTATTGTTGTTAGTATAACACTTATCATTATTTACATTGTTGCAGAAATATGTCACTTGGCGACCCGAGGATGACCATCGGGTGAAGCAGATCTTCAACAGTAGGGGGTCTAAGAGATTGTCTGAGATGCTGAGGGATGCCAGGATTGCTGGTGAGAAACCAAAGTGGATGGGAGATAATGCCTGGGCCGGTCTTCAGCAGTATTGGGGCTCTCCTGAGTTTAAGGAAGAGAGCGCCCGATGCAAGCAGAACCGTGCTTCTGCTAAGGGTGGATCAGTCCATACAGGTGGATCCATCTCCATTGTTGAGCATAAGAGGCGGCTGGTAAGTAATTAGGATTAGGATCATAAGTATTTTGTTTATTATTTTAATTGAAAATTAATTAAGATACTAACGATGATTATGTTTTTAGGAGCTAGAGCTTGGTAGAGAGCCTCGCGTGGATGAGATCTTTGTGAAGACTCATATGAAGAAGGACAACTCCTGGGTTGATAAGAGATCAAAGGAGACTTTTGTAAGTTAATTAATCGCTTAAGTTAATTGTGATTTTTATTTCAATTTGTAATAACAATAAGTTTAGTATAATATATCTTTAATGTCGCTCTTGTAGGAGTCGTATCAGGAGAGGATGACACAGCTATCTCAGGGGGGAGAGTCTTCTGGTGCCTCCCAGGAGGTTGACCCTGCCACGTCTCTAAAGACGTGGATGGACAGTGCTGGGGGAAAGACACGGGGGCGTTGCTACGGTACCGGAGCCTACTCGTATATGCTGAGACCAGGTGTCACTTCTCTCACCCAGGAGTCACACGTCTCAGCAGGATGCACTCCGAGTTCATCCTCTGCCAAGGATGCGTTAGTTGCTCGATTAATGGAGGAGACTCGACAGGCAAACGAGGCGGCTCGACAGGCGAACGAGACGGTCCAGACCTTCATGGAGCACCAGCAGGAAATGATCCAGCAGGCGGTCAGTCAGGCGATGGCCAAGATGATGGAGAGTTTTCTTGCGGGGCAGCCGATCTTGACTCCCCAGCCGACCCAGCCTTCCCAGCCGACCCAGCCTCTTCGCACTCCTATTCAGACCTACTCGGACGAGGACGAGGACGAGGACGAGGAGTGACTATTTTATGATTTTTTATTTTATTTATATGTATTGCCGGATTATTATTACATTTTTGACATTTATTAATTAATGCAATTGACTTTTTATTTACATATATTTTTGTGAGTTATTTATTAAATTTAATAGAATTATTGATAATTAAATAGTTCGTATAATAAAAATATAAAAAAAAATTGTTACCATTTAAAAATAAAATCTGAATTATTTCGTGATTTACCGACGGCTTAGCCCTCGGTAAATTTACCCACGGCTTAGCCGTCGGTAATTTTACCGAGGGCTAAGCCGTCGGTAATTTTACCGAGGGCTAAGCCGTCGGTAATTTTACCGAGGGCTAAGCCGTCGGTAATTTTACCGAGGGCTAAGCCGTCGGTAAATCACGACGGCTAAGCCGTGGGTAAACACCGACGGCTTTGTAAGCCGTCGGTAAATATTACCGACAACCTATTTCCAGACGGTCCCGTGGCCGTCGGTAAGCCGTCGGTAAATTGTATTTACCGACGGTTAGGCCGTCGGTAACGTAAATTTTGGCCGTCGGTAATAGACGACTTTCTTGTGGTGTATCTTATATGAATTTTTGTGATGTAATTATTTTAAGATTTATTTTATTTTTAAAAATAGGATTTAAATATGTATGTTTAAGAATACTTCTGAAACGGTAGTTTTTCAGTCAAAATCGAGTCTTTTATAGAAAACGATTTACGTCTAACTGACGAAAAGATATTTAAATAGCTTGAGTGTGTTAAACAAACTCAATAAATAAACTTCCTTCACAAAAGTTGGTTCTTTTATTATTTTTTATTTTCTGGAATTTTTGAAAAACTTTCAAAAATTACCGAAAACTACACTAACCGGGGGCGTATAACGCAAAAACCTTGTTTCACAGGTATAATTTTCAAGTAAAAGGTCCATAAGTATTTTATATTTTATTTTTAATTATTTATTTCATGATTTTAGAAATTATTTCTGTGTAAGTTTTGAAAACCCTATTTTTTTGCATTTTGCAGGGTTATAACTGCGAAACGGTGAAAACCAAAGAGTTTGCACTATCAATAAATTTCAAAATGAGTGCCACGAAATTATTTAGACTTGTCATGACATTTTCTAGCATTCTCATTGGTTCTCATCATTTTTAACTAATTATTTCAATTTTGATTTATGAAAAGACCAAAATACCCTTGTTTTCCATTCTTTTTCATCCAAACCCTAGGGGTATTTTTGTAAACTCACATCATCTCCTTCCAGCACAGTTTTGGCCGCCCCACTCTAGGGTTTGAAGGATCTTGAAGCTTCTCCATTATTCTAGAGCCAAGATATTTGTTAGATCTTTTTAATAAATAGGATTTTAGCATTTTTGTGAAAATTGGAAATTAAAATATTTCCCCCCACTTCCTCCCTAATCTGGCCGAACCCCTCCCCTATAAATAGGGAGGGGGTGCTCTTCCATTTTCACACAACTCACTTGAAGAGAAACTCACTCCAAAATCCTTTTTCTTTCCCTTTGTTTTCCTTTAGCTTTCTTTGTTTACTAATCAAAGTTTTTGTGTGTTGTTCTTGTTGTTCTTAAAGTGTTCTTCATCATTCATAAGGCTAAGGTATGGGGAAATACTTCTAAAGTTGGTTTGATCTTTGTTTTGATGAGTATTTGTGTTTTGGGTGTTTATGCTTTAAATAAATTGTTATTTATTTGTAAAATTGTTTTAAAAATTATACTATGCCTTATTTTTATTTAAAATGTGATTTTTCAAATAGTAAAGTTATAATGCCCAATTTAATTATAAAGTTTAATAATTGTACCGTTACTCTGGCGAAATTTTAATTATAAAGGTTTAATCACTCAGTGGGCTATGCCTCCGTGATCAACAAATCTAAGAATTTGTAAAATTGAACCTCTTGAGTTCTTTTGGCTAATAGGGAATACTGTGGTTGGTCAGGCATAAGAATACATCTTCGGTGTATTGTCACGTCGGGCTCAGGGGTCGTATCTCTATTAGACATAAGGATGTGAGCAAGTGATTAAATACACTAAAATTACTAAACCAAGTTTTTCTTCCATTTCCATGTTCTTTTCGAAAATATATATACACAGGCTGACTGGGTAAAATAATTTAATAGTAATGGATTCTCGGTGAACTCTACTGTTAAGTTATTTGGTAGAAATTCCTGATTTGGAGTTCTGTTGTATATAAAAACTTGTGATTTTTACTGTTGATATACAGACTGATGATTGGGTTAAGGTAGTTCATTTGTATGGATCTGTCTTGGAAAGACAAAGGTCATTGAAGGGGCCTACAAGCTCACCGATCTTTCCTGGGAACCATACCGATGTGCTATTTTTCCTATCCTAGAAAGTTCGTATACGCGGCGAAGGTTACTTGACCATCTTCCAAAGGGCTTTCCCAAAGAGAATGAACTTAAGTAATAATTTTCGTTAATATTATTCCGGTTAAGTTAGTTATCGCGTTCGACTCTATCGAAGTGTGATTATTTTTAAAATAAATACAGCCGAAAAGAATAACAAATTGGTTAAGTTTTCAAGAGATTTTCTATGCTAATAGAATAAGAGTATTCTATGAGGTTTTGTATTATGAGAGATAATACAGTAAAACAGAGAATGTTTTACATGAGAAACCAAAGTGATTTTATGCAATTTTTGAGTTGTCATTTACATAAAGGTTTTTGGGCTATACAACCCAGAGAGGGTTGAGAATAGAGTCTTGTTGGGCTATAATTGCCTACTAGGATTATCCAGGTTTCGAAAGTCTCAATAGCCTTGCATGGTGAATACCCTTGAGCTGAGACGAGTCGTATACCCGGCTTGGATAAATCTGACTGACGGACCTATTTCATGATATGGTTGAGATGCGCAATTTCTGAATGACTGCCAGGGGGTTTGAGGGGGATTACCTAGTTGTTCTGTTAAGTCTTGTCGCGGGCCTATCGCTCAATGGATCGAGTTTGGTGGGAAAAGTCTCCATGGAGCAGCACACCGGTGTATTATTAGAGAGATTGAAGTATCATGCATAAATATATCTTTGGTTGATGATATAGATGTGATTGATAATATATCTGTGATTGATGTTATGTCTGTGATTGACGTTATCTTTGTGATTGATGACTTATTCTTGATTATTTCTTGGTTTACAGTGTTTTACTTCCATGTGTGATCTGTGTGAAAATATACTGTATAAGTGTTGTATGTATACTCTTTGAAACTTTCATTCTTAACTTGTGCAAGTTTTTCACCCTGCCTACTTTCCATGTTTTTTATATATGGTTGAGTAGATGACTGATTCGCGGAGTGTTTTGGGTCTGGGACGACGTTTTAGCGTCCAACCTCTGGAAGCAGACGGAATAGGGTGGAGGATAGATCCTTAGACGCAGTGTGCTACTTTTGATGGACATATACTGATCACAGAGCATAGGGTCAATGGACCCGATATTTGGACAATGTGTAGGATCTTTGATTTCACGCTACCTATGAGTTGGATTAGCTACATGGTCCAGCAGGCGAGGGACGAGACCAGAGAGAGCGACGTTCCAGCCCTTGATGCACCGTTTATATCTTATTCGTATGGGTAGATAGTTTAGATGGGACCTGACTTTCTTATTACTTAGTAGCTTTCTATTTCAGTCATTTTCTTTTAGTTTGCTTATAATTTTACAGCTTTTGATGTACAGTAGTTTTAGAAAGACTCCTTGCTTGGCCTTGTACTGACGCGAGCTCTTTTGATATATATATATATATATATACTTGAGGAGGTTGCTTTTACTTCAGTATTTTTTCTAATACTGTTCTTATTTTACTACGCAATGGAAAAGGAAAGGATGGACTCCCCGGCCCATTCTTCTCATCTTTTAAAAAGGCAAAAATTTTATTCACATTTTTGGGAACTAAGCTTGTTTTTAAATCAGAAGGTTTATGAAATAATTTACAAAAATCTTGATTACTATGGTGTAATATCCTTTTTGGAGAAATGGTGTTGCCTAGAAGCCCAACAGATGCAGCCCAATAAAAGCCTCAACTAGTTAGGGTTTTTTTTATTCTATTCTTTTTTTTTTGGTCCATACACACTCACACGCACGGGGGATGGGGAGAGGGGCAGTCTGGGATCAAACCCACGCCCTAATACATGCGTCCCCCTAGCTTGCCCAATTGAGCTATGACGGGGGGACAAGCCTTTTACAAAATTTCCTCCGCCAAGCTCACTTTTTTTCCGGTCTTTCTTCTCCATTTTTGTCAACAACAATATTAGCCAATGTAATTTTGCCACAATCTCAGGTTGAACACATGGAAGGATACTAATGGAGCACTGCACTGCAGCAAACAACAGAGCACTGAAGGAGAACACTGGAAATCATTGCAGAAATGTATAACACTGAGAAAACACTGATGGCTACGCGGTGCAGTGAAACCATGTGAAATCATCCAACCGTCGGTTTACCCTTGTTTTCCCAGTTTTTGGCGGTTCATTAATGTTTTTTGACAGCTTTTCTGCATGGCCGGTTATGGGGGTATTTGGACCAGATGACAGGCCGATTTCTGATTCGATCGATCGAATCAGCCGGTGTGGTTTTAACACTAGTTTTTCTCTTTTTCCCTTTCGAAGTAAGATATAGTGTATTAAGACTGATCAATTGGGTGTGTGTAGACCAACTTGAACATAGGTCGAATGCATATATGTGTGTGTATTTTCGATAAGAGCACACTTCTATTTGGTACGAAGTGATAATGTATGAAAAAGTGACGAAATTGATGTAAACCAATCACGAGAAGATAACTAATCATGCATGGGTAGTTTTGAAAATAAGATGAACACCAATCACAAAGTGACACACATTATTCATGTACTTTCGTGCAACATTGATGGTGGGAATACCAGGCTTGACATTAACTAGTTTTTGTCAATAGTATAGTGACATTCGTTAACTGCTTACGTGTTTGACGGAAGGTCATGTGGCCATCTCAGATTGCACCCAGTAAAGCTTGTGGCACCATGTCAACATCTAATACTGTGAATTTTTTCTTGAGCCCTAAAATGAATGCTATTTATATGCCAAAAATGAATGCTAGGGACAAAAATAATTATTTAAGATTTTAGAGGAATGAAAACAAAAGATAAAAAATCTTATAGGGATCAAAACCAATTCATTTTCACCGCTCCTAATTTTTAATTTCCAATTTTCACCAAACCCCCTCATTCTCCAGCCATCGGATCGGGCCAAAATTTACGGATTTAGTTATGGAGGAGGAGTTTGGGTGGAAATTGAAAATATAAGGGGTGTAAATAATTTTTTTTAAATATTTTTTGAATTTAAAAAAAATGGACACAAGACTAAAAATGACACATTTCCATAAATAGAGGGACTAAAAAGAGACAAAAAATTGACTAAAAAGCAAACATGTACCTATTTACAATGACTAAAAACACATTTAATCATATATTTTTATGTATAATAAGTACTAGTATATATGTATTTTTGAAATCTAGTCTAATAAATAAAACAAGACAAATAAAGTTGTATATTATTCATAAACAGGAGAAGTATACAAAACAAAAGAAATAATTGAAAGATAAAAGAAGAAGTAATATAATTTATGTGTTAATTGGCTTCTCTAAAGTGAACAATTCACATAGCGTAAAGTAATTAATTTCAACCATTAATTTGAAAATTAAGGGTTGATATTATAAGTATATGCATAACAAATCATGGATGTGTTGAAATATCATCCCTTAATTTTTTTATTAATGATTAAAATTACTTACTTTACACTTCACTCACTTTAGGGGAGCCAAATCCATGTATTTGTAATTAGCAATTAGCTGGCTAAGTAATTGCGCAACACGCAACGAGAAATTGTTAGGAGAAAAATCGTACACGAAACAGTGCGGACCAGACAACTACGGACTCTATATCCTGATAGGAGCCTCCATCCAATCCTAACTCGACAACGATTTCGTAGAAACCACCCTGGTTTTCTCAAAACCACCTTTCCCCAACCGATTTTCCACTTTCGCTTTTACCCTTTTTGTTTTCGTCGAATATAATAATACCAACCAATGACCTTTCCTTCTTAATTTGTTTTATTTGACATTTTTTCCTTCCTTCACTTTATATAATATCAGAGGGAGAACTATGTTCATGTTCGTTCTCCTCTCTGGTAAATTCACGCAAACATATATAGCATAGAAGAAGTTATATAGAATTCCATAATTAGATAGAAGAAAACAAAGATAGAAACAATTGAGGGGGTGCATCGTTGTTCGTGTGGGATTTAATTGTCATGTTAGTCTGGCGGTAATAAGAGAGGATCGTGAGAGGAGAGTGTTAGAGAGAAGAGGATTAGAAGAGAGAGATCTTAGTGTGAAAATTTGGTTTTCTGTCAGTAGCTAAATCTGAACATAACTTGTGTTTTGGTTTAGTTTTTTTTATCAATAATATTTTTAACTTAAAAGGGAAAATTAAATAGAGAGATGGGGAGGGGAAGGGTGCAATTGAAGAGGATCGAGAACAAGATCAATAGGCAAGTGACGTTCTCAAAGAGGAGGTCAGGTTTGCTGAAGAAAGCACACGAGATCTCAGTGCTTTGTGATGCTGAAGTGGCTCTCATTGTCTTCTCCAACAAAGGCAAACTCTTTGAGTTTTGCAGCGATCCCTGGTACGTTATACTACTCACTTAATTACCATAACATAATATATCTTACGTAGTACTACAACCTCTTTTTTACAAATGTTTTGTTTCTTAATTTGCCTGAAATCATATAATTTCTCTGCTAATATATATGGATCTCCTTTTATCCTGGGTTGATGTTTCTGAGAGGGAGATGATGTTTTTAAGTGTGTGGGTTGCTCTTTGAGGAGGATGAGAGTTGAGTCATGGACAATTTTTGTATTCATTTCTAGACAGAGCACTGCTTGTGATTGCTGTCTGTTTAATGCATTTTGGTTTACCAAAAAAAAATATATGGATCTCCTTAAATTATGTATGCCTCTTTGATGTTCCATGTTTCCCATTTTTCTCTAATTTTCCCCCCTTTATGGTATGGTATATTCTTATGTTTTACCCCCCAATATTCTAGTTTATATTTTACCCTTTTTGCTAGGTTTTTTTTTAGTAGTCAATCACTAGTAACAAGTGTTTAATGCATATGGATACTCATTAATCCTTAATTTTTAATTATAATTGGCACATAATCAAATCTTCATAGATTTTTACTTGAAAAGATTTTCAACATGCAATGTTGTTATACTTTTATTTTGCATAACTCATTTCCTTAAACTTGGTCATGTAAAACTTCACTTTTAACTTGTAGAGCAACAAATTGGCCTGGTGTATTCCCAATAGTAAGCGGTTTGGGTAATTTGAATAGATTAATCTTTGCAATTGTGCGTAGAAGATATCATGAGAAACAAAAAGAACTTCCCGAGAGAAGAGAGAGAGAGAGAGATGGGAGATGGGAGATGTGAGGAGTACACATCATGTGTAGCACGTCTCAAAGGTGCATGTAATTGATGTAGTTGCAAATATTAAGGTTTTGTTATGGAACTGGTTTGTCAATAGGGGGAGGAATAGAGGGATTTTATATTCAGATTGGTGCTCTAATCTTTTCGGGTGTATTTGATGGGGTTTGATGTATATAATAATGTTTTTTAAAAAAGTATCTCTTTGAGACTAATGGGTTACTGGGAAAATACTTTCCATATGTCTAGGCCCATTTGAGACCATGTAGGTTACTGGAGAAATACCATCTTTGGTACCCTTTGAGACTGATGGGTTACTGGGGAATTCTTGGCATTGTTGGTACTCGTTTGAGATCATGTAGGTTACTGGAGATATATTTTTTAATTAACACTTTGGTCACTGCGTGGGTTTTTTGACTTGGCTGGGTTTTGTTCATATACTTTATATTGGTTGGATTTCGGGTTGGGCACACCTTGTGCTTCCATTCCCGTTTTAATATAATTTGATTTATAAAAAAAAAAATTTGAACACTATTGGAGGAGCATTTTACGGAGTAGTATTTTGTGTAGGGTGGGTAATTAATTAATTAACTCCCGCATGGCTATATAAAGCACTGGTGGTGATTCGTTATTTGAAAGGAGCAGCCTGATCTGACAAACACAGCCCTCAGTCACAAATATGAGAAAGAAACAGAACAAAAGTGACCGATCGATCACTGTGGCAATAATAGTGTGTCACAATTATAATGCCAATTCAATTTAGAAAAGAGCACACACAAGGCTACCAATCAAACCCTGAGGAGAGACTGTTCATATATATAACTAACAATCCTACGGATCAGGATCACATTGTCCGTACAACATTGTTTTCGAATTTACTTTTGTGTAAGTTAACCTGGTTTCACAAAGTGGTCACTTTAGCACCTGAAGTTCACTTAGTTTGCTATTATTTTGGCTAGCATTAATTCTAACAGGGTTTAGGTTCACTTTTTGTGCATCCTATAGCTGGGTAAACATTTTTTTTTGAAAGGCAAAAATGCATTGAAATATGACTATAAACACAAGATGTGCCCAATCCAAATAATAGTACAGATAGACAGCTTACATGCTCCCCAACCAATGTCACCCTCAACACACAAGCACCCACCCAATATTACAACAGATAAGACCTCACCAAAACTTGTCCAATTACAAAGCACACATAATCCTTTGAGAACTTCCATCCCAAAAGAAAACAGAACAAATAGTGAAACCTGGGTAAACTTAAGGAGGTAAATAGTGAATTGGTATGATGGATGAGCATGAAAAATTGAGTGACTTAGCTCAATCTCATAAAACCGGACTCATATACCATTTTAGATTTAGTGGACTTAACCTCATAAGGTGAAGGATGTTCTTGCATACTTTATAAATTCTATTTAAGCCTTATTTTTAACAAATGTGGGACTTATGTTTTCTAATAATAGGAGGCAAAGGTAAGTCATGTTGGACTTTCATTTATAAAAAAAAGAGGTGGGAATATAAGATAAATTAGAAATGTAGACTAATAGTTTCATGTACGGAAGGGTTGAATATTCTTGCAAAGGTAACAGTGTAATTGAAATTCTAAATGAGGAAAAAGGATGATTATAAAAAAAATGTTTGACCAAAAAAAATGCGGATAAAGGGCTTCGGGGATTGTGAATTATAGTTCAGTTAAAAATTCAAAAGTGATAATAAAATAAAAAATATGTATGGACACTTGTACACGCTATAGACACTTTATGAGAGATGGAAATAAGAGAGATATGTTTTTTTTTAAAAACAAAATTAAATTAATGAAGAGCCAAATATCATTTCTCTACCCACCAAAAAAAATATCATTTCTCTAATTAATAAAATTATAACACAAAAGGCTCCAAATTAAAATAAGAGTCTAATATAGTATAAACTGATAGTGTGACAATATTTTACACATACGTCTAATCATATCCTACTATAGTACTACCTCATAACAATAATTCTTAAAATATTTGTACAAAGATCTACACAGTGAGATATGATTAGACATCTATATAAATATTTTTTATATGATGCATACTAATTAAAGTAAGATACATTCTCCCCATAAGAGATATCAATATTACACTCTCCTCCCCTTTTGTTTGAAAACATACACTTCTTTCCCCCGAGAGATATCAATATTATACTCTCCTCCCCTCATGTTTAAAAACACACACTCTCTTCTCTTCAAAGATAAAATATGATACATTTGTCTCCATTTTTGTAATTCCCCGTTAACGTAAAAGTTAGCATCCATTAAAATATTTTTTATTACTATTATCACTTTTTATCTTTTATTTCATTTTTATTTTTGTCTCCTTTTTATCCATTCCAATTTCTGCTTCCTGAAATCAAAATCACCATTTTGCCGCCATTTACACCACATTCCATTAAAATCAAAACGAACTCATTGTTGGTGGAATGTAGTGATGAACGGTAGTGAAACAGTGATTCTGATGTCAGGAATTAGAAATTAGAATGAGAAAGAAAATAGGGCAAAAACGAAAATGAAATAAAGATAAAATGTTATTATAGTAATAAAAAATATTTTCACGGAGGCTTACTTTTACGTTAATGGAGAATTACAAAAATGAAAAAAAGTGTATCATATTTTATCTTTGAATGGAAGAGAGAGTGTGTTTTCGAACAAGAGGGGGAGTATAATATTGGTATCTCTCAGGAAAAAAGAGTGTGTGTTTTCAAATAAGAGGGGAGATGAGTGTATTTTACTCTACTAATTAAATTATTAAAATAATAATGCCAACCACTTGAAATAATTTTCCTTTTGCTCAACATATATGTGTGTGTGTGTGCCTGAGAATTCATTTCACTATATATGTGCGTGAATTTGAGGTTAATTGGCTGAAATTTGTAAGTCTCCGTGTGTGCAACTTTTGCTCTTTTGCTTACGTCAAAGACCTTACTAGTTATATGTTTCCTTTTGGCTTCCCTGTTAATAATGGGAATATAGATTCCTTCCTCTCTAGTTAACCTCTTAATACAAGTATCACACACACGACGCTCTATATTTACTTTCAAACTTCAGTTCTGTAGGTTTCCATGCGTAATGCGTTGTTATAACAATATGTACAATCTTAATTAGCTAACTTTTTATTTTCCTTTTGTCAACAGTATGGAAAGAATTCTTGAACGGTATGAAAGGTATTCATATGCGGAGAGACAACTTGTTGCAAATGATCAGCCACAGAATGTAGTCATCAGCTCCTACCAATCAATCTATTGAACTCATTTTATTGGTCTTGTATTTTATTTGGGCTGCTAATTAAATGGGGGCACATTTTAAGCTCTTATTAGTTTCGCTCCTTTTATTAATAAATTTTTAGTTTATCCAAAATAAAATTTATTTGTCTTTTTATTTTTTCTTAAGAAAAGAAAAATATGTTAATCAGGGTCATACAAAGATTTTTAGAAACAAAAAAACTCCCAAAACTGGCAGAATCATATTACAAGCTAAACACACTGATCAGAAGTATGCATTTTATTGGTCTATTTATAATTAACTGCTACTGCAAAATTAAATATTACTAGAAGCAGAACTAAGATTTAATTTTATATATTCTGTATAGGAAAATTGGATTCTAGAACATGCAAAGCTCAAGGCAAGGTGGGAAGTCGTACAGAGAAATCAAAGGTATCATCAATTAAGTTACGTGAGCAAGGGCTTGTGCTGTTTAATTTGATAAAACATATATATGCAAGTTGTAGGGTTAATTTAATTTCTTGCTCTATTTTTGCAGGAATTTTATGGGAGAAGAACTTGATGGCCTAAGTATGAAAGATCTTCAGAATTTGGAGCATCAGCTTGATTCTGCTCTCAAGCACATTAGATCACGAAAGGTATATATAAATAATAAGACCATGCAACCCAGATACAGTACTTTTCGGCAATAATGTAGTTTGAAACTGAATGTCAATCATTGTGACTGTTTAATTATATATATCTTGCAGAACCAACTCATGTATGAATCTATTTCAGAGCTTCATAAAAAGGTAAGTCTAGTTGCTTTCATGATCGAGTCTCTAGGTTCTAGGTATTATTTTGCTTCAAGGCCTGAAATTCTTCTTCCATTGCCTTATTCAACTGTGGATCTCGTAGTACATCTTTTACTGTGTTGGGCTCTCTTCCACCATTAATTTGGGTTATACCGCAACTAATGGATGTTTGGGTGTGAAGATAGTATATTTTAGGGTAAAGAGCTACTTTAGTCCCTGAGAGTGTCAAACAGTGTCATTTTGGTCCCTGATAGATGTAAAAATAAAAAAGGTCATCAACTGTCAACTGTTAGTCATTTTGGCCCCTGAAATTGATTACTTACTGTCATTTTGCTCTCTTAAAGTAATCACTTTCAGGGACCAAAGTGACAATTGATGACTTTTTTTAATTTTGCTTCTGTCAGAGACGAAAGCGACATCGTTTGATACTTTCAGGAACCAAAGTGACTATTTACTCTTTATTTTAATAACATCTCCCATTGTTTTTGTTATTATTTGTGTCATTATAAAAATATATAGTTTTATAATAAGGATAATTGTAATATGTGCTTTGAGTTATTTTAATTATCAAATATATTTAAACTTAAATTTATACTTGTAGTATATCAGTGAAACGATCTCTCAATCACCCATTGCACACACGCCACAGTTTAATTTTTTGTTGTTACTCAATATTTTTTGTGTTCAACAATGCAGGATAAGGCCCTCCAAGAACAAAATAACTTGCTTGCAAAGAAGGTTATTGACATTTTTTATTCTCAATAGTTCTTGTAGATTGTAGTGTATTTTGGATCTTAAATATTCTTACTTTATTTGACTACATATTGATTTGAGTGAAAACTAGATAAAGGAGAAAGAGAAGGCATTAATGGCCCAACACGCACAGATTGAGCGGCACAGTGATGATATGTATATAACCTCCACAGTCCTTCCACCTCAACCATTGGAGACCTTGAATATTGGGTGAGTGTAGTTTATTTCATATATATATATATATATATATATATAACCCTCAAAGTCTATCTCCTAACCGTTCTTTTATTGTTGGGCTTATGCATGTACCTGTGTCCGAATATTTTTGCTTCTTTCATTAACTAATCTGTGACAGGTGCATGGAACCCAATGAGTAATAGAGTTAAGGATTTGTTTACTTTGAGAAAATATTTTTTGTTTTTATTTTTTGTTTTCACTTTTAATTATAAAATTGTCATCATGAGTTCAATTTGTTTTTTGTTTTCAAAAATTTGTTCAGGAAATAATAAAAATTAAACAATTTCTCATACAAATAATTGAAAACATAAAACATATCGAAAACAATGTGACAATTTTATAATTAAAAGTGAAAGTACACGAAACAAAAACAAAAAAAATATTTTCTCAAAGTAAACAATCCCTAACATATATATATTTTTTTTCACAAGAATGCTTGAATAATAAATCGAGAAGGCTTAAATATGTTTAGTCCCTCAAGTTTGAAAAATTGTTGTTTTTAGTCCTTCAAATTTAAAACGTGTATTTTTTGTCCTTTATTTTTAAAAGTGTGTCACTTTTAGTCCCTAGAATCATATTTTAAATTTAAAAAGTATTTTCAAAATTTGAAAGGGGTCAAAATATAAATTTAAAAAAAAATTAGAAGTTAGGGGAAAGGGGATAAGGTGAGAATTATGATTTAGGAGGGGTCAAAATGTAAATTTAAAAAATACTTTTCAAATTGAAAAATGACCCCAGGGACTAAAAGTGACACATTTTAAAAAATGAGGGAAAAAAACACACGCTTTAAATTTGAGGGATTAAAAACAACAATTTTCCAAACTTAGGGGACTAAAAACATAGTTAAGCCAATTGGGAATTATAGTAAGTGCAAGAAATTAAAAGGCCAAATGGCAATGAGAATGACTATTTTGTTAACTACTCATCAATGTAAATAAAATTGATTATGCTCTATAAATAAAGATGAAAGTAAAGGAAAACCATGGTCACTTATTAGTATATGCATCATGACCTCAAGGGTTTATAATAGGAATTATTCATTTCAATCATGCTTCCCTTAGTTCTTATAATTTGAATAGAAAGTAATAATACTTATGAGTTTTACTTGATGCAGAGGCTCCCCACAAGGTAGAGGTGATGGAGGAGATAATGAAGGAACCCCAACTCAAACCCGATCTAATGCCCCTCTTCCACCTTGGATGCTTCGTCCTACAATTGAGTAAAACTATTACATATATAGAAATACAATTTTTCATATTAAATATGAATATGGCTAACACAAAACCTATACCTTATATGATATAAAAGGGTTTGTCATACGTTGGCATATAATGATTATATATAGCTGGAATATAATATGTCATATACAATATGTCTGTATAACTACACTTTTTAAGTTTGATAAATTATATGGGTTGCCTATATATAGGCACATAATACATATATAGTATCAATTACAACTACAAGTTCCCATTAAAAGATTCAATTGAACTGAATGTCCCTCCTCCAAGAGACCCACGAAATAAATGAACAGTTCAAATGTATAGAGACTGTTTGGATCAACAAAAAAAATTGTATAGAGAATGTGATA
Organism: Glycyrrhiza uralensis; assembly: GCA_030159175.1. Taxonomy (NCBI): domain Eukaryota; kingdom Viridiplantae; phylum Streptophyta; class Magnoliopsida; order Fabales; family Fabaceae; genus Glycyrrhiza; species Glycyrrhiza uralensis. The sequence continues at coordinate 29,341,678 of BRZY01000007.1, read as the reverse complement.
TACTACACAAGAAAATGCTTCTATCTCGTCAAAGGGCAGTATCATCACTAATTAGGCTGGTAAAATAAAAAGGGGTAGATACGGTAACAAGTAGAAATTGCTAACCAATCTCACCTTAATTAATGGTTCCCTTTAGAACTCGGATGCCTTGGCCATTAATTAGTACCCCTTTGTTTGTTGTGTTCGCCATCAAGAAGATTCATCACAATGAACATTCGAACAACTGCTTTGTCTAGAGTCTAAGAAATAAAAAAAAAATTTATTAATTATTTTTATAAAATTGTACTGGAAATCAACCAAAATTCACCCTGTTCAAGTATTACATTGCCACCATCGCCCTCCTCATACTCTCAAGTACCGCAATGCCTTTCTCAATTGATTTTTTTATGTTTTTTGTTTTTTTCTACACTTATTTTTCAATATCCTTTCGATTGTTGTTGGCTGTTGGATATTGATTTTTTTTTAAATTTTTTTGCATGTGTCTATGTTATGATTCTTTGTACAATTTTGCATTTGCCTATTACATGTGTCTATCTCATTAATTGATATATTGATATTGATATATTGATACTTGATAAATATAATTACATAACATAATAGGAAAAAAAATATAATACATTATACATTATTATTATACATTATTTTTTTTTGTCAAAAAAAAATTGATAAATATAATACATTATACATTATTATTATATAATATATACTATGTAATTATCAGTGTCATTATTATATTACATAAATATAATATTTTATCTTACAAATTATTAATTAATATATAACCTACCATATATAGGTGGCCTCTAATATATTGTATTAATATAATTTTATTATTATTATTTTCATATTTTCATTACTATTAATTATTTACTTATATATTTATTTATTTAAATTAAAATGTATTTGATATACGTAAAAGTCAATATCAAATATAATCATACGAAGATCAACATAACATTTAAATTTAAATTTAATTAATTTAAATCACATAACATAATGGTAATTTAAATATCAAATAGATAAATATAATAAATATAAATAATAAATAGCTTCAATCCTCAAGCAAGTGGTAGGTACACAGCGCTGCAGACTTTGGAACTCTAAAACCATTTGCTTAACTCTGTAAAGTAAATCCAATCCATTACTTGAATTAAAAAAAATTATTACATTTCTTTGTTGGGTCTTATCAGGTCACGCAAACTATTGGGCCCCACCGACCTAAACACCCCAAATGCGTTCCATTCCAACTATTCATTTTCGGCAACTTCCTTTTTCATTTCACCCGATACCGTCTCCCACCCCTTTACCAACTACACCGTTCGTCTACCGCCATGAGTAACGTTAAACACTACCAACGTTTTTTCTCCCACAAAAAGTAAGTTCTTCCCTATAACATTTTTCTTCTTTGGTAATCCTTGGTTGTTTAAGACATGCATCAACATTCCCTGTATGAATATGGTCGTAGAAGTAAACGCATTTACGGTGTTCTTTTCAATTCCTCCATTTAGGGTTTTATTTTGCACTCATGTAATTTTTCGTTGTTCTTCTACATTTCTCTTATCACATTAAATGCAATTGAGGGATTAAATGTGAATTTTTCTTTTCTCTAACTAGTTCAGCCAATGGATCCACTAAAGGAGTTCGAGTCAGCACTGCATTATAGAGAGGTAACATGCATTCTTTCCCACTATTTTCAAATATTTATTATTGCTATGTAAAAAAACCATCTATCGACAAAACACACACACACACACACATATATATATACAGAGAGAGAGGATGTATCAAGTGAGAGGTGTTTTAATATGAGAGAGTGAGATGATTAAATTTGGACCGTATAACCATACATGGATGGTTGGGATTAAAAGTTAGTTAGTGGACACATGACCACTTAAAAAAATCATGTGACTTTATGTTTTAATCTTGATCATTTATGGTTTGATCTTATGGCTATGATTCACTCATCTCATAATAAAAGTCATCTCACTTGATATGCTCCCTATATATATATATACGGGAATTGCTAATGTACTCCCACTTAAAAATTAGAAGGAGCACATTAGCAACCTACACCTTTCTCACTTTGACAAAAAAACCCACCTTTTTCTTTTTAAAAACAATTTAAATTGATCGGCACTTGTGTAATTTTACGATGGAGGAATTCGAGGTTCCCTTCTTCGTTATCCAACAGCGAGTCACCATTTTGAGTCCAGACGGTATTCATATTAAGATCTTTTTTTTTGTTTGAAAAAGGGCATTCACGTTAAGATCTAACATGGTGCTTAATCTTCACAAGGAATTATCCAACTCTAATATTTCTTTTTCCCCTTTTTGGTGTTACTTACGTTTGTGATTTAATGATTCAAGATATAAAGTCACCTAATATTTACTTATACATTGCCGAAGATTCTCTTCGAGAGATGATTCCCACGTGAGAATTCGATTTAATCGAAAACAACAATCATCTAATACACGTAGCATGTAACCAAAACGGTTGAAGATGCAATAGGAAGGTGTTGGGAGTTCTGGAAAGAGAAAGGGAAAGAGCTTCTTCAAATAAGAAGATCCTTTCATGTCACAGTAGTACGCCGGAGAAGTTTTCCAGTCTGCAATCTCTTCAATTTTTTTATGGTCAAATGTACAATTCTCTATTAGCAAATTACAGTAGAAAAGAAACAAATGTTATTGATTTGGAGAAAGGGAGAGAGTGGGAGAAAGTTCCAGCTATTGATGAAGAGAGAGAGTTGGCAGCAACAACTTTAGGAAGACGATGACTCCTTTGCACACGTGTTTTATTGGAAAAGTAAATAGGAGAGTGAGTGGTCATTAAATACAATTACATAAATACCCCTCACTTCAAATTGTTTCAAGAAAATAAAAATGGATTTTTTTGTCCAATTTAAAAGGTGTAGGTTACTAACATACTCCTTCTTAAAAACTAGTGGGAGTATATTAGCAAACCCATATATATATATATATATATAACAAAACAAGATAGCCATTCCCTGTAGAATTTATAACATTGGAATCTACCAAATAATGTAACCATTGAGGATAAAATTCTCAGTCATAGATTTGATTGCTTTGTTATTATCCAAAATGATCGCCTATGGTTATGGACCAACACGAAACGCATTAGAGAGCTCTACTTCATTCCTCGGGGATGTCTTATGAAATTGAAATATATTGGGGGTTCAACGTTTCTCTTCTCAATTCCCATGAATAGCATGGGGTTCCTGGGCGATGTGCTAAATAGGCCCGGGGATGCTCCAATGGGAAATGCTCCTCCCCAACCACCAGAAGAGGTTATGCAGAATGCTCCATTGGGAAATACTCCTCCATAGGCAGCAAAAGAGGTTATGAACGATGATCCTGAAGTTCCCCTCAGGCTGAATTTGAGTTTGAAGACAACCATGAGTACCACCTCATTTGGACATCACCCATTTCTATGTCAATGCCCTCAGGACGTCAAGCATTGGTCAGTATACCCTTCATTAAATAAGATACCTTTCCTTTCTATTACTCCCGCATAATTTAATTGTGTCATGACATTTCATATTCTTTTGCAGCCTGATCCAATGCATATTGTCCAGACCACCTTTACAAATAAGCCAAGCTCAATTGAAGTCATTTTGCCAGATGGGGAGCGCCGGGAATGGGCCCTTATCTAGAATCAGAAAAGGTCATACCAACTACAAGTGGGATAGGGTTGGTACAAGTTTGCAAAAAATTATCCACTTAACCCTGAAGATCAAGTCAACTTTTTGACCACCAATGAGGTAGGACTTTATCATGTGACAGTGGATTCAGCATGACATAATTTATAGGCTTAAATCTATTTTTAGTTCCTCATTTTTTATTGAGTTTCGTTTTTAGTCCTTCAAAAATAAAATGCGTCTTTTTAGTCCTTCATTTTTGAAAATTTGTCACTTTTAGTCCCTGAGGCCATATTTTCAATTTGAAAAGTATTTTTTAAATTTATACTTTGACTCCTCCCAGAGCCTGACACCTTAACCTGTTTTTCCGTTCTCCTTTCCCTCCACTGATGCACCGTGGCCCCCATCCTCGCGCGACCAAGGGAGGCTGCGCACAATGGCGGGAAGGGAGGCTGCCACTGCGATTGTACAGGGAGGAGAACGAGAGAGAGAGGCCGCATCTCGTAGCGGCTTCGAGGGATGACGTTGGAACTACTCCTAGCGGGGATGGGGGTCGCTGTGCATCAGTGGAGGGGGAGGAGAACGAAAAATCGGGTTAGGGTGAGAATCAGGCTGTGGGAGAGGTCAAAGTATAAATTTAAAAAATCTTTTTTAAATTTAAAATATGGCCCAGAGACTAAAAGTGACAAATTTTCAAAAATGAAGGACTAAAAAGACGCATTTTATTTTTGAGGAACTAAAAATGAAACTCAGTAAAAAATGAGGGACCAAAAAGAGGTTTAAGCCTATAAATTATGTCATGCTGAATCCACTGTCACATGATAAAGTCCTTCCTCATTGGTGGTGAAAAAGTTGACTCGATCTTCAGGGTTAAGTGGATAATTTTTTGCAAACTTGTACCAACCCTGTCCCACTTGTAGTTAGGGATGTAAATGGGCGCGGGGCAGGGCGGGCATGGGTAGTAGCTCCCCGCTACCCGCCCCGTTTAATATACCCGCTACCCGTACCCGCGCAGGTATCCGTTACCTAGGTTTAAGCGGATACCCGTGAAATTCACGGGTATTCGCGAATATTCATGGATATTAAAAAATTAAAAAAATTCTATAAAAAATTTATTAAAAGAAATTGTTTCTACACAATATTTGTCATAATGAACATCATATTAATAAGACTAAATTATACAAATCATATAATTTTAACTCAATTGTTATATCAATAATTGTTCAATTAAATAACAACTCAATTGTTATATCAATAATTGTTCAATTAAATAACAACAAATAAAACTATAAAATGAAAAATATGAGTGTGAGAATTAATACATGACACAATAATAATACATATTTTGGAGTCACTTTGTTCAATATTAAAACAAAGAAAGACAATAACTAAAAGTAATGCATCACACTCTAATATTTGTCAAATTGTGCATTAGTATTTTAGACTTTTAGGTATCTATATAAATAAAAGGATATTTTTTGTAATTTTACTAACGGGTACGGGTACCTCACTACCCATCCCCATTTATTGGCGGATACCTCAAATACCCATTTAATTTATCCGCGGGTACCCGTTAAGGTACCCGCCCCATACCTGTAACGGATTTTATCCACGGATATCCGCGGGTACGGATTTTTTTGCCATCCCTACTTGTAGTTGGTATGGCCTTTTCTGATTCTAGATACGGGCCCATTCCCGGCGCTCCCCATCTGGCAGAATGACTTCAATTGAGCTTAGCTTATTTGCAAAGGTGGTCTGGATAAATTATGTCATGCTTTTTTGGTTTTGTATGTTAAGCACTGACTATGCTTTTTTGGTTTAATTTGTTTGTTAAACACTGACTATGGTTTCTTAGTATAACTATGTAGTTATGTGAACATAGGGATCAACCTTACTGGTTTTATAATTCTGGTTTGTTACTATGTAAATAGTACTATCACAGGACAATGGCTTACTTATGCTTTTATAATGATGTTTTGTTATTATGTAAATGGTCGTATCACTTCACAGTGGCTTATTCATGGTTTTATATTTGTGGTTTTACTATGTGAATGGTACTATTTATGATTTTACTATGTGAATGGTACTATGTGACAATGGCTTAGTGATGGTTTTCTAATTACAGTTTCACTAAATGGTAATATGTCAACACAATGCCTGAATTACAATTTACTAATTACTATTACCTCATTTATGCTTTACACATAAATTGACCATTTACTTGATAAATTGCATGCATTCCTTAACTATCACTTCCTAAATATTGAAAGAATATATGTAAAGAGGTGTTTGGCAAAATACTAGTTTTTCCCATTTAATTCCAAATAATTTTTTTATTTGGTCAATTTTTTCAAGATAACACATAGCGACTACAACATTGTTAGAAATCAAGCATCCCAAATGCATCACATTTATAGCACCACACCTCCTCATATATTTAGCCCCTTCATTCCACATGCAAGACTAGATAAAAATAGCTATAATCCAATACATGCCACTCATCCGCTGCTCTTGCACTAACCCACGTATTATAATTTGCTCCACTGCCTCTCATTAGAGTTGGGTACACGGGCGGAGGCTCACAGGCCAACAATTTAACCTGTAGTCCGCGTGGGCCACGAGCCTTAAACGTTGAGGACCATTTAATTGCAGGCTTTTTAGGCTCAGTCCATTTAAACCGCAGTTTATCCGCAGACTTGCGGATTGGCCCGCGGACCTTTTCTAAAAAATTTACTTTTATTAAGAAACCCAATTCATATGCATGCACAACACAATTGTTGATCAAGTAACATAACTTTATCTCTCCTTGGAATATTTTTTTGGATTCATCCCTTTTTATTATACTTTGCTTACTGATTTGGAATTTAAATGAACATAATTATAAGATTTGTTTTTATTTTTATCCATTTCTATAATATGTCTGACGTAATTGCACCTGGGGTGGGAAATTTCCCCCAGTTGTGAATGATTCTGTTTTGTGGAATTCGCTTCTTTACTGAGATACAATACGTCTGACGTAATCACACCTGGGTGTAAAATTTTCCCCAGTTGTGAACGATTCTGTATTCACCTCTCATGCCACCACTTCCTTAGAATTCAAGATAAAATCATTTCTATTAAGCAAAATCTCCAAACCTCTTAAAATGTGCAATCCGCCTGTCCAAACCAGAATAAAAGCAACTCAAGCTATGCCATCGACGTGTTCATCACAAGTTCCACAAGCAAAAATATACCGAATGACAAAAAAACAAAAAATTACAATTCCCATTACTACATTTTATTAGCACCTATTACTATTAACACAATTTGGAAGCACCAATTCACTTAATGTGCTTGAGCTCAGTTGATATTCAAAAAATGACTTCAACAAATCTGACTTTCTCCATTTACTTCCTAAGATAGATAGCAAAAACAAATCATACAATCCATATTTTAACTTAAAAAATATCATTTTCCAGGGATAAATTTAGGACAAGAAAACCATGTTCAGATAACATCAAACAATCAAATATTACAACTTCAATGATGATAAGGTCCGGAACGAATGGCTTCCCCTTTCATGAGTCTAATGGCTGCCATAAAATCAGACTCCACCATTATTCTTCTACTGCCTCTGTCTTTACTTCATTGCAGACCAATAAGAATAACCAACACCTCCGCCTTAGTTATGGAACACGACCCCAACTCGTTTGCAAATCCAAAAATAACAAACAATTCCATAAACCTCTGCTTCTGCGTTGCCGGACATGAGCAAGCAAAACACCCACTAATGCTTCGCGACCCTTTCCCTAAAGATGACTCGGAAAAACTTAAACCCCCATTCGTGTTCTGGTCGAGGTTTTCGTTTGCATCCACGGACCGACCCGGTTAAGAAGGACATGCTGCGAGGCGAGTCCTTTGGTGTGGTCGTCCAAGTTTTCGCGTCCACCGCGTCGGTCGTCGCTGCGATCGGTTTGTTGTCTTCATTCACCGCCTGGTGTGGTTGTCCCAATTTTCGCGTCCACCGCGTCCCCTAATTTGACCATTTAATTAAGGATTTTTCCCCTATGTCTAGTAGTACATTACTTTAAACAAAACTGTAACTTAAAAAAAACTATCAGTGTTTTACAAAACATTTCCACGATACATAACATGGAAAAAAATTCACCTTAGACTTCACATTAAAATTGATGAAAAGTATAAAATATGTTATATAGGTTTTTAATATATTTGTTTAAACTTTTGAGTAAAAAACTAGAAAATGAGAAAAATCAAATTTACAGTTATACTTGGAATAACTTTTCAACAAAAATGTTAAAACTATAACTGATATTTAAAAATAAAAAAATTTGTTTATAATTATGACTAACAAAGATAAATTATTTTTTGCACCACTTTAAAGTTATATCTTTTAAAATATAAAAAGGAGCGCTAAAATTGTATATATGTTTTTAATACAATTTAAGATTATGTTTTTGTTATCTGTACTAAAAATATATTAAAATTTTATAAATATCAAATTTAAATTGAACTCATTTTATAGAAACTAATAACATATTTAAGTCTAAAATTTAATCAATAATAAATGAATGCATCCAAAAAGTGTTTGTGTCGTCACTTCCCCCGTCAAACTCACATGCGATCATGTGCCGGCGGCGCTTTCTTTCTTTCTTTTTTGTTTTTTCCCCCTTTTTTTTATATGCTTTTGTTTATTGATGATTGGTTCTTTTATTTTGCCTGAGCAATCCAACGGTGAACACAAAGCAAACATTGGATGTATATGATATGAGTAAGTAACCTCTTCAAGTTTCATCTTTCTTCACTTTGGGTCCACACAAAGCTTTCTCATCATCCTACCTGTACACTTTGTCTTAGTATTCGAATGAATCACTAATTTAGTCTTTTAAATTATAGCACATTGTCAATTTAGTAGTTTTTAAAAATATTAATATTTTAAATTAATCATAAAATTGAAACTTTTCAATTATATCAGTATGTGTGGATATTTTTAGAGACTAAATTAACTAATAAGGCTATGTTTGGAAACTCATGGCAAACCGAAATCATTTTTTCCAATGCATGAAAGGCAAAGTGATTTCCATTTGGAATGTGTAACCAAACATGTTAAGAAGTATTTTGATTTGATGATTCACTGTCCAATGTTCTCATTAATTCTGAGTCATTAATAGGAAGCAAACATTGGAGAGGATCTGGACTCAATGTAAGTAACGGCTTCAAGTATTAACTTTCTCCACTTTGGGTCCCTCCCCTCCCCACACACAAAAGCTTTCTCATCATCCTATCCTACGTGTACACCCTTGTCCCACTGTTCTCATTAATTCCCATTGGAGAGAAAGAAGAAAAGAAACCTCTTTCTTCATTCACTCTTTCTTTCCCTATTTTACTCGTTTTCATTTGTCGGCCTCATTATTCTCTACTCCATTTTACTGTCACTACATCATCACCAATCCATTTGCACTATTTTCCTTCTTGCTCTCACCTTCTCCACAAGTAATGAACGCTCCCAACTCAGTTTCCGAATTCTGATATAGCCATTAGCCTCAATAGTGCATGTTACAGTGAGTGAGTGAGTGAAAAGCCATTCTTTTATGGCTATTTGATCCAATTCGAAACATGGGTCGGTCTCTATTCTCGATTTAACGGTGAGTGAGTTGGTGGACGGAGGAGCCGGCGAAATATGCGGCGGCGGGCTGCCGAGTTCCGGCGCCCGGTTCGGCGGAGGATCTCTCGTTGGATCTGCTTGCTCCTTGGCGCCTTCTCTCTCGCGGGTTTGGTTATGTTCCTCGTGCAACACTATCACCGTGAAGATCGGGTCCAATACCCCGTTCCGGTAAGAAACATCGCAACGGTCCTCTTTGTTGTTTTAATATTATTATTTTGTTGAAGTCGATGTTCCGTTTTATTGTGTTTTTATTCAGTTTATGATGAAGCTAATATAATTAATTGTTTTCTATTGTAATCATCCATCCTTGCTCATTTCTGTGAATAATTGTGTTTTACATCAGTTCATGTGAATTGTTTTGTTTCATACTAGTAGGTGTTAATTAATTGTATTAGCTTCTAATAACTATTGGCTCCCATCTTTTACTCTTTTTTTCAATAGCAATTTGATGTGAGAGGAATGCATGCTTGTATTAGCATTGCCAATTGATTCATCTTGTTTCTGAGAACTGTTCATCTTGTTTCTAATTGCTTTCATACTTCCTGATCAGTTAGTTATCTCCAGATGCTGTTTTTGTTTTTGTGGGCCTTTTCTTTTTCTTTTGGACTGAGAATTTGTTGCCATAGTTTAACTCACTCATTTGCAGTTCATCGATACTGCTTGGTGGATTATTTCATATTTCTGATCCTCTTTCTATGTGAAAGTAGGCTACAATTTTTTGTAGTGACTTTCATAGCTGAACTCATGGGAGTCAATTGTAGAAGAAATTGTTGATTTGGAAATTTCAGATATCAACTGATATATATGAGAAATCATCTTTTTTTTTCTTTTCCTTTTGCTATTTCCTGCTCTGGAGTCAAGCATAACCTGAGTATAGATAGATCCTCCTATAATCCTATGGTTCATGATGTTATATATGCTCGTAGTTGATGCTGAGGCAATGGTTCTGCATTTCTGGCAATAAGATATCCTACTAAATGTAAACTGAATGCAGACTTGTTACTTGATTATTTCTCATTGTAAATTAGGATTTTCTAAATGTGCATTGTTTTGGTCACAATAATACTTTCCATGGGTGAATGAGAGGACTCTTTTCATAACATGGTGTGGAGATCATTTTCTGATTTCAACTTTTAGTTTTGTTATAAGTGGCTTTTACATTTTTGTTTCATGTTTCAAAGAGGGTTTTTTCTCCGCTTGGTAGCACAAATTTCCATTTAAATTTCTGATTTTCTTTAGCATTCGTGTTTTAGGAGGAACTGTTAATAAGAAACTTCCTCTTAATGGATTTGTTGAAATTTTGGTTTTTGATATTGTCCTGTGTTCTGCTTTTCAATACCAATCTATTACTTGTTTAGTTCATTTGACCAGTTTCTAGATATCTAGTTATGTTGCACAAACAATCTACCTTTCAAGGTTGAGTTGTAACTATAATGCTTTTGTACTTGTTATTATGTCGTGGCCCTCATTACTATAGTAGTTCTTTAGTTTTATTTTTCCTTTTCAGTCATCCAACATCGATGAAAATATCTAAATGTATGCTTTTTGAGAAAGCCTCTTCATGAATATGGTGTTAATTATACCAATTTGCTTTGTATACATGTATTAGAAAAGAATTGCACACTCAAGTTTCTGGATCATGAACAGAAGTTGAGTAATTGGTCAAGTATTGAACATGGTTAAGTGTGCCTTGATAGTGATGCTTCTTGTGATGCATGAGGAAAATAAGCCAAGTAGCTATTTAAATGATAGGCAAGGAACTCATACAACTGATCCATTTGTATAAGCCAGTCAAAGCGTATATAATTGTACACTGTTAATGCTACAACAATTTTACATCGCCGTGACAGCTACATTTTGTGCCTCCTTAAAATGTAATGACTGTTGTTACACTTTAGACGATATTGTTATTTGTTGTTAAGACTATTTCCTTCTCCCACGCCCCCCTGGATATTAACTGAGGAAGTGACTTATCATTGCAGGAGAGAAATACAAAAGTTGAACATATTGCTAAGGAGAGTTTGAATTTCACTCAAGAAATTTTAAGTGCAACATCCTTTTCGCGGCAATTAGCAGAGCAGATGGTTCTGGCCAAGGCTTATGTGATTATTGCCAAAGAGCACAATAATCTTCACCTAGCCTGGGAGCTTAGCTCAAAGATTAGGGATTGCCAGTTTTTGCTTTCGAAAGCTGCGATGACCGGGGAGTCTGTCACCCAAGAGGAAGCCGAGCCAATCATAAAAAGCCTGTCAACTCTAATTTTCAAGGCACAAGATGTCCATTATGACATTGCAACCACCATAGTTACAATGAAATCACATATTCAAGCTCTTGAAGAGCGTGCCAACGCAGCAACAGTTCAAAGCACTGTATTTGCTCAAATATCAGCTGAAGCACTACCGAAGAGTCTTCATTGCTTAAATGTGAAACTTACAGCCGATTGGCTAAAGACTCCTTCCCTGCGAGAACTCTCAGACGAGAGGAGAAACTCCCTCCGGCTCATGGATCACAATCTATATCATTTCTGCATCTTTTCGGATAATGTACTGGCAACATCTGTAGTTGTTAACTCCACAGTCTTCAACGCCGACCATCCAAAACTGTTGGTCTTTCATATCGTCACCGATGCTGTCAACTATGGAGCAATGCAAGCATGGTTCCTCACTAATGACTTCAAAGGGGCCACCATAGAGGTGCAGAATGTTGAGGAGTTTCAATGGCTGAATGAATCTTATTCTCCAATTGTCAAACAGCTACTCAATCCCGAATCAAGAGCCTTCTATTTCGGGGCATATCAAGATGTAAACGTTGTTGAACCGAAGTTGCGGAACCCCAAGTATCTGTCATTACTAAATCATCTCCGGTTTTACATCCCCGAGATTTATCCCCAACTTGAGAAGGTGGTTTTCCTTGACGACGATGTTGTTGTCCAGAAGGACCTAACCCCGCTTTTCTCACTTGATTTGCATGGAAACGTGAACGGTGCAGTCGAAACCTGTCTCGAAGCGTTCCATCGGTACTACAAGTATCTCAACTTCTCAAACTCAATAATAAGCTCAAAGTTTGACCCACAGGCATGTGGATGGGCATTTGGCATGAATGTTTTCGACTTGATCAAGTGGAGGAAAGCAAATGTGACCGCAAGATATCACTATTGGCAGGAGCAGAATGCGGATGGGACACTGTGGAAGCTCGGTACACTTCCTCCTGCTCTTATGAGTTTTTATGGTTTGACAGAACCACTTGACAGAAGATGGCATGTTTTAGGATTGGGTTATGACTTAAATGTCGATAATCGTCTCATTGAAAGTGCAGCAGTTATTCACTATAATGGGAACATGAAACCATGGCTCAAGTTAGCTATAGGCAGGTATAAGCCACTATGGCACAAGTACATAAATCATAGTAACCCTCATGTACAAGATTGTGCCATAGGTTAAAAAATGCACTACTTCTTGATTGCTTATGGATTATGCAATCATAGATTATTTTAAACACTTGATCTGTGATTGCATTTGCCATTAATATAAGAGTCAGAAGTAGAAATTTTTTGACTTTGCTAGAAATTTTGTTTTTCTTTCCTTTTACCCCTTTTATACTGCAATCACAGTCTCCTTGAAATAGGAAAGAATGATTTCTTATATACACACTAGAAAGTTTAAATGCGTTAGGTGAAGAGATGTGGGAGAATCCATTTTTGGCTGGTGGGGCTATCTTTTCCCCTTGTGCAAGTTGTAGATTTATTTGTTCTTTAGGAATTGGTGTAATAATTATAAGCTTTTTCAAATAGTAATATAATTGAATGAGTATGAGCTTATAAGGACTTTTCTGTAAGTGATCAAAAGCTTGAAACTAATACAAACTTGACTCGAGTTTCTGGCTTACGAAAAAGCTTTCATAAATGTATAGTTGGTTATGGAGAAGTTAGATAAAAGAGTTTGTTTCTTAAAATAAAAGATAAGAGAAAAATATTGGTTAAGATTTATTATCATTGAAAGATTATTTTAATTTATATTTTTCATGAAGTTTTGTTGAAAAATTTATCCAAACTGACTTATAAACATGTTGCTTTTATGTAACTAGAGGTGGAAGAAAAGAATAAAGGAACAATAAAAGTTGGGAAAAGTAAATCACCACAACAAACAACTTTAATCTTTTTACTTTCTATATACTCAACAAGATGAAGTGTATCAGCAGCTTGGTCCTTTGTTTTAATTTAAGGGCATGTTGGTTTGAGAGGCTATTTCCAATTTTCATTTTCTGTTTTTTAATTAATTACAAAATTGTCATATTGTTTTCAATCTGGTTTATATTTTTATAGGTTTACATAGGAAACAGTGAAAACTTTTTTTTTTTACCGTTTCTTGTACAACTATCTAAAAACAAAAAAGAAATTGAAAACAGTAAGACAATTTTGTAATTAATTAAAAGTAAAAATAAGAAATCTCTCAAACCAAATGAGCCTTAAGAGAGTGAATTCTTAAATTCTTCTTGGCCCTAAGTGAAAACAGGAAATAAAAACAGAAAATTATCTCTCAACTTTGAACCACACTGAATCGATAGACCGTTGATTTTTTTTTTTATTTTGGTCAGTTTTCAACCGATTTTGCGGTTCCACGAGCTATTCTTTGGCAGGGCAATTATAGGGTTATTCCATACCAAGAGGGGATCCGGTTCCCGGTCGATTCGGTTTTCACTACCAAATTGGTAGAGAAAAATATCTGATCAAATTTTTCGGAATTACATGTCTGTATATTATTAATCTTTAAGCATTAACCGCAATAATATTCTAAAATGACTAGTATAACTAATATTTGTAGTTCTTAGAAATTAGGATAAATATTTTAATTTTTAAATGTAACTTGGTCCATTTCCATTAACCAGCAATTCCACCCCTTTTTCGGTGCACAATAATTATTCGTCTGGTGTCTTGATGAACTCCCCCCGTAAGATATTAGAAAAAACGGTTTTTTTTTTGGTCGAAGGAAAAAACGGTTTACATACGTAACGTTTTGCAGAGTGGTATTGGGCCAAGATTTATATGCTACTTTTACCAGAAGACCTCGTTCAATTTTTCACTCTCTTTGGACCAAAAAAAAAAAAAAAATTTTCACTCTCTTTGATATTTTTCGATTAAAGTGAAATATCATATATTTTTTAGATTAAATTGAAATATTTACTCTAATTCTACCTAGTCTTTTATAGTTTAAGACAACACAAAATGCCACCTTGTAGCGGCATATTTTATTCGGGAACTAGTTATTATTGTACAAGATTAATTAGTTAGACCATCAATTTTGATTTGGATAACATTTTTATCTCGTTTGTTTTTTAAATTTCCCATCATATTTTTTACTTTCGTTTTCTTTCTTTTTCTGTTAACTTTTTATCTCTCTTTTACATACACATCTCACACCCAATTAGACTGTGTGAAAAATCTTTATCGTTGGACAATGGGGGAGTTCAATCACTTTAAGGTACCGCATGACACATTGTTCCATTTTTAAAATAGGACAATCTCTCGTTCACTGAATGGTAGTTGTTCAGTCATGCATTCGATGTTTGGATGAATTTTTAAACAAGAGTTTTTTTGACACAACATTGTGTCATTGTCTAAGATTTTGGCAATATCTAACGCATTTCCAATCAATTAGATTCTATCTCATTCCTAAATTAGTTATTATTAGAGGCGGTGGGAAGAACTAAAAATCAATGCCAGTTAAGTTTTTTTTTTTTCTTCTTTATATTTCACATGAAAGCTAACATTGTATGCCGTTATGACCGCAAGAACTTTGCAATAACTTATGGAGTTCAAAATAGAGCCAAATTTCCACACATAATGGGACAATAGGATGGTGACGGATGATCAATTTCAAGATATATTCACGTGGGACAAATGCTGTCGTTCACAACATAACCATAAATGGGTTGATTTATCGAAATGGTGTATACGGAAAGTTTTTGCAAGATAGGGCAAATTGCAATTGTCATTGTCATTTGCGACTTCTCTCTCTTTTCTTTCCCTTCAAAATTACAAGTCGTTAGATAAAACTTACAATTTGTTTTTTCTTAAAATAATGGAAGTCACTAATAATAAAACTATTTCTTTTTTTAAAAAAATAAAGGAAGTTACCAATAGCAATTGTGTCTTCCATTTAATTTTTTAGCAAAAATTGTAAGACACTATTATTATAAGCGACTTCCTCCTAAAATAGCTGAAAGCCACATTTGCTATTGATTACTTTTACTTTTTGTTTTTTTTTTTAAAAAAAAAAAGCAAAGTAGGAAGTCGCAATTGTCATTAGCTATTTTCATACTTTTGTTTTAAAAAAAGATACAAGTTGCATGTATCAACTATGACTTACATTTTTTAAAAGAAAAAAATTATAAATCGTTAATGGCAGATACAACTTACTCCAATTCGATAATATTATTTTGATTTGCATAATTCCAATAAATTTCTAAACATTTTACACCATTTTGGTGAATAGGCCCCTAAAATGGCAGCAAGAAAAGGTGACTTTTAGCATAATGATATGGACAAATTTGGCTTTTTATTATTATTATTATTATTATTATTATTATTAAACTATCGTTAAGGCCTTTGACCCCCGGTTTGGGGCTTAATCACACTTAGGGCCCGTTTGGAGCACATGATAGGATAAGGAATGATAAGATAAGAGGATTGGATAAGATATAGGCCTCATAAGCTCTTATCCTATCATATGTTTGATGCGCACCGAATAACAAGGAAAAAGCTAATTCTTACTACAGAATGCAA
The DNA here is from genome assembly GCA_030159175.1 of Glycyrrhiza uralensis. Taxonomy (NCBI): domain Eukaryota; kingdom Viridiplantae; phylum Streptophyta; class Magnoliopsida; order Fabales; family Fabaceae; genus Glycyrrhiza; species Glycyrrhiza uralensis. Next base: position 29,325,579 of record BRZY01000007.1, on the reverse strand, counting down.
AGGGAAAAAATTCTTACTAAAGAACAAGAATAGAAGCCCCTCTCTTGTAACTCATTGGGTGAGTGATATTTAACAATTTAGGGAATTCAATCAAATATAAATCATTGTTTTCAGAGAATGTCGATTTCAATATGAATCAAAACAAAATTTCAATTACTTGCAGCAACAAAATAATACAACCATGATAAAGATAACAAAAGCTAATATTAAGAAAAAGAGAAAGGCATTCGTGCCTGGTCCTGTCGGCGGTGATAGAGAAATGCAAAAAAAAATGCAGAGATAAGCAAAAAAATAGAAAAACGAAGAGAAAAGCCAAAAAACACAGACGCAAACAGAGAAAGTAGAGAACGTCAATAAGGAAAAAGGCCGAGAATGAAGACCGACATGAAAACCTATTGAGAATGGCGAGTTCACAGACGAAGAAGTACGATAGAAGGAGAGAACGAGGGCCGAAGGGTGAGTGTGGAAAATATTTTCTTATCCTATCCTATTCGAATGTAACCCAGCCTCCCCCTTGGGATAAAATTTTAACTACGAGGTAGGATAGAATTAGGTGATAGGATTAATTTATCATATTCGGTTGGCTCACCAAACAATGGAATAAAATATGATAGGATAGTCTATCATATCCTATCTCTCTTATCTTGTGCTCCAAACGGACCCTTGAAGCTCCTCACCCCTCCCCAATAGTGTTTTGTGGGAATCGAACCTTAATTCTCTCACATACAAGCTCAGCATATGTTGCCAATTGAATCACACCCATTGGGTTAGGGGTGTTCAAAACCGAACCAATCCAAAAAAATAACCAATAACCGATCCAAAAAACCAAAAACCAATCAAAAACTGGATTTTTTGGATTTTTTTGGATGATTATTTTAGAAGACCGAACCGAACCGCTCGGATTTCGGATCTCTTCACTAAAACCGAGCCGAACCGCAACTTATAATATTATTCCTTTTGAACTTACATATATAGGTTATTAATCAATTGTTACATTGTGTATTTTTTTAGAATTGACTTTTGTAAGTAGTTTTTGTGTTAAATATTAATTCACAATGACTTGTGTATGTTAAATATTATTACACATTTTTTATTTCATTTGTTTAGAATATGATTTTGCAAATACTATTTTTCTATAAGACTTTTTTAGAAATGACATATGTGTGTTTAGAAATTGGCTTTATAATTGATAATCCATCAAGAATTATTAAAACATATGTCATTGAGTTGTACTCGAAAATATATTAGAAGTGAAACGAAAGCAGAATCACTTTGGTTGATATTTATTTTCAAAAGAAATTATAACCGCAAAAAATCGAAAACCGATTCAATCTAAACCGCATTGTTTTGGATCGGATCGGGTATTTTTTTGAAGGCAAACTGAACCGAGCCGCATGCTATTTTAAACTTTGGATCGGATGACTTTTTACCTTAAAACCGAGCTGAACCGAGCCGCGAACACCCCTACATTGGGTTGGCTTTTTATTATTAATACAAATGTCATGAATTTGGAGTAATTTTTTAAAAATTGGGCATTTGTATGTACATAGAATAAGGCCATGTTTGGATAACAAGTTTATCTACTGCTTATGGCATAAGTTGTATAAGCTACTTTTATAATCGAAGAAAAATTATAGTGAAACTTATTTTATATAAGCCATAAGCTGTTTTGATAAGCTATCCTGAGTAGCTTATGAAAAATAAGCCCAAAATAGCTTATGAATCAGTCATAAACTGTGTTCATAAGCTCTGCATAAGTCAATCCAAACAAGCCATAAGTTTTGAGCATTTAGTGTTTTTTTTGGGTAAATTACCATTAGGGCCTTTGGCAGTTCGAGACTTAGTCACACTTAAAGCTCATCTCCTCGCCCCTCCCCAAGAATGTGTTTTGTGGAGATCCAACCTTAATTCTTCCACCCACACCTCAGCGTTAGGGATGGCAATTGGACTCATACCCACTGGGCACCTGCAAAAATTACCCACAATGGAAAGGGTAATTACCCGTTCAATGGATACAGACACGGGTACAGGTAATTACCCGCAAAATTTGATGGAGACGGGTGCGGGTACGGGTACCTTAGTACCTACCCCGCCCCTGACCCGCACACATATACATATTTATTTATTTATATTTATATATGTATATGTGTGTGTATATATATATTAAATTTAACAACTCCTAAAGAAATTTATAAACTAATTCTTAACCCTAAGGTAACCCATACATAAGACACTATAATCATAGGACACATTTCTTTTCCTTTCCCATGAGATACATTTCTTTGACTATTTGTTTTCCTTTATCGTGTCTTTCATCGTTATTGTGGACGATGACAAGCTTGCTTCATTATACCTCATTCACTTGCGCTATTATTGTCATGCTTCCTTGATTTGCGATGACAAACCTTCTTCACTGACACCATTTTGTCTCGTTCCCGTGTCATTCATCGGCGAATTCCTTATGCGTCCTTGAGACATAATATTGTATATTGCTTGAAAAATTAATTTTTGAATTTTTATAGTTAAAGTGCGGGTAACGGACACGGGTACTTAGGTACCCAACAGGTAAGGGTACGGATATCAAAGTTACTACCCATGCAGGTATGGGAATGGGTACGGGTATTTTTTAAAATTATAGGTATGAGGACGAGTACTATAATACCCTATCTATACCCTACCCATTGCCATTCCTACTGAGCGTGTGTTGCCAACTGAATTGATATGTCAATAAGTTCGCACCCAAGGTAGATTATTTACAGGGAGAAACTGTGAAGGGCATTGCAAAGTTTTCTTTTATTATTACAAAGTCAATTCACGAAAAAATGGGCCTCCTAAAGAACAAAATCTTCTAAAATTTATTTGTGTTTTAAGTAAATAAATAAAAGTACATCCATCTTTAATTTAACTTAAAGTTTCTCTTGATCTTAATAAAATTTAAGAGCGGATACCTTATTCGCTCACTTCGAAGAAAAAAAATTATTTCCCCTATATAGACTTCAGAAGCCAGCACATTCCTTGAAGTACACTAGTCCTCTGCATCTAGAATACCCTGTAAGGACATCTTTGGTTACCAAAGTGAAAATGGAAATGCAATTATACACTGAAAATCATAAGGTTCAATTAAGTCACCACCTTGATGATCATAATCGCCGCATCCTTGTGTAAAACCTCGTTATATTCATGGCAAGCAAAGCTCTACAATATGTAAAAGCTTTATGAAAACTGAATGCTTAGATGCAATTTGTAAAATAAAAAATAGGACTCCAATCTTTTAATCTTCAACTTAACCAAAAATAGCATAGAAGTTCAAATTGAAAGCAAATTATTAAATTAATTAATTTTCACATAAAAAGTGTTTGATCCAGACCTGAACACAATTAGGGCAACCTACTTCCGCCGAACAGCAGCAGCATGTGAGAAGTTCCAGTGCAGCTGCCAGGAACTTTGTGAAAAGGGGTTGAACCTATCAAACAATCCAAAAATATTATGAAGCAAAAATATTGCCATCGATTTTTTTTGGTAGTGTTTTGCGTTAGAAAAAACTAAGGAAAAAGAGAAACAGAAAAAAAAAACAGCTCAGCCCCTAAGTTCTCTCAAAGGGCACCTGCGCCGCATCTGAGGTCAGAAGTGGACCTAATCCTGCCGGAGGTCTCTCCCAGAGAATCCAATCCTTCTCGTTCGCCCTCCAAGCTTAGCCATGAAGTGCGCTGCCGTTATTTAGATTCATAACTTATAACGAGGTAGTAAAGTCCCCTTTGATTATAAAAACTTATTCATAACTTATAAGCATTTAATTAAGTTGTTTACCCAAATGCACCCTAAAGAGAGTTAGATAGAGGTAAATGGATTATCTTGATTTATGGTGGACGAAGAAGGTTGATGGTAGTAAAGACCTCGTTATTTAGATTCCGCTCTGATCGTCTGTCTAGTACTTCAGTCTTGTATAAAGAAAGAGTCAAAATTAAATATATGGAACAGTTAAAAGAGTAAGTTTATTGGTTGAAATCAAATTGAAGGGGCAGCCAGGTACAAATACGACAAAATTTAGAGACAAGTTTGGAAGAGGTGAAACTTGACCAGTAACAAGCAACAACTGGTGCTTTAAAACCAACAAGGACTATGGCCCAATTTGAATAAGTTTCTCCATAAGTATTACTAGCATATTTTTTAACTAACAACTTCTCATAAAAGTTGAAATTAACTTTTGCTCTTCACATTTTTTAAAAGCCATATTTTTTAACTTCTCCAAAAGTACCTATTTATCTATTAATGACTATTTAACAACATTCCTTCTTTTGTATATATGAGAAAAATAATAAGCAAAATAAAACTAACTTCTCTATAAGTCAAAAGCTAGAGTTTTTGCATCCAAATAGGACTTATGTAATGAGGTATTTTAGGAGGTCACAAGTAAGACGAGAGAGGGATTAGTTGCTAAATGATAAAAAGCGCTGGAATCTACAATCTAGGATCCAACGGATGCATAGTGAGATAGGCAACAGTAGAATTACCAATATGAAGTACAGTGCAAAAGAGCAAGCCCATTGGGCTGCCTTAAGTTGAAGGAAAACAGTAGAATTATCTATGTTATTTTATTTTATATGCACGTATGTTTAAATATAACTTTGCCTTTTGGTATGTTCTTATGATTCGTATAACGATCTTACGATTCTACCCTCTGACATAGAAACTATTTTGACAACCTTGCTACCATCTTTTCTACAATAAAGGCTACTCCAATTTTCTCTCTAATAACATTCTCGTTTCTGTGATACCGAGTTGCTTTCTTATTGACACTTTACCACACAACATTTAGTGCCATACATGGCATCAGAAAATTATTAATGGAAATAAAAACTAAAAGGAAAGGAAACATAAGATCATCTAATTGCTGGACTTCTCATGTTAATTACCTGTACTGAAATTCCAGACCCTCCAGGATGTTGATCATATATTAGAATTCTTTCAGGGTAATATCGGCTATCATGAGGATTTGGACATTCAGGAGCCAAGTCAGATAAGTTGCACGTTATATGTCTGCAAGCAAAGGCATCATAATATAGACATAAAATTAACAATAACAACAATCTGCATGAAGAACAAGAATAAAATTTTGTGAAAAAGAAAGAGGAACAAGTTTTAATTTCTTACTCGGTCTAAATGACAAACCATCTAGCAAGATAGAATGTAACAGAGAGTCAGAGACTGCTCGAATAACAAAAGGTCACTTTCGATATTAACTTTGACCAATACAAGGTCTAGAGTGCAGGAAAAATTTGATGTATTAAGTTCACTGACATCTTAAAGAGGAGAAACTCACAGCCACACTCTTTCCCCTAAACACATGCATAAACACACCATACGAAGGGAAGCGTCTGAAAAACACACTGACAACCAATTATACAATTACTATCTACAAAAATGCCATACGTAGTTCACCTCTAAGGGACCAACAGACAAATAACTGCACAAAAAGTAACATTCATATTTCATATCATAAACTCATAATGCTAACAGTAGTGTATTCTTTACACGCAGATCCCCAAACATTAGCTCTGAGGAATGCTTTACCGATACTTATATGTCTTCTGCTGGAATAACAAACTATTAATACTAATAGCAACAATGACAACAAAGTCATAAGAAGCAGCATGGATGGAAGGAAGGAATAAGGTTTTGTATATCATACTGCTGATCCCAAAACTTCAAATTAACATTTATAAGAAACTTACAAAGGCACCGTGTGTAAAACAGCATGAGAAGCAGCATGCAAACCTCCACGGAAATCATAATTTTGCTTGACCACTGCTTCTTTTATTGACTGCGGCACTGGAATCCAAACTGCCTATTCAGAGGCAAAGAACATACTGACGTTAAAACATGTCATATAAGGATAATTAAAAGAAAGTCATCAAAATAAATTTTTTTAACTCTGCTCAAGTTCACCTGTGACTCGTATGAATATTGAGGAAGTGCTAGATCAACAGTATCAAAGATTTGATTACTTCCTCTCCAAATACGATAAAATCCAAACCAAGTAGTTGTCACTTTGCATACATGAGCACGGGCATTTGTTTTTGGAAACATGGAGGAAACCATTACTGGATAAGCCTGAGAATAACAGGGACACGAGTTTTTAAAGACCTGAACATCACTAACATTATTCATCTGATATAGGGTAAGCATTAGTTTTAAATTTCATGCAAATAGACTCATTTCACTGAATTTAAGGATGATATACCTGAAGATTTTGTAGGGGATTCCAGTTAAATAATCAAGCCTTAATCGGCTCTTCTTGATTATCATTGATACTAATTTTAGCAGTTACTATGACATGCAAATTTTAGGAGTTTATTTTTCCTAATTACTATTTGATAGGCACGAGCCCTAGCATAATAACGAGAATAGGGTTCCCCTTACCTTCTACCCCTTCTAATAGGTAAGCTAAGCCCTTGCTCTTCCGCTCATAACCACCTAGCTAATTCCATAACTACTTTGCCTACGAGTTCTATAACTTCCTAACTTCTTGGTACTATTAGATTGTTTGCCTTTTTTTCATTAGCTATGCAAATATATAATCAATTTGTGGTATCAGATTTTGGTCCTGAAATCATAGACGGACTTGTATGTATTTTACTTATCTATTGCAATACGATATAAAGAATTTCATTATCTGATGTTCACCATTCCTCGTTTCTTGAATCATGTAGTAAAGTACATATTATTCCTCCTGATTTATGCAGTACATTAACCATGTAGTTTTCACTTAAGACTTGAGCCAGTAGCGAACAATAATTCATGATTAATTTTGCAAGGGATCTGTGAACATGTCCTTTCACGAGTCTAAAGAACAACCACCAATAATGTCCATATTTTAACCATTGTTACATGCTATCCTACAAGTTAAAAAGGTAATCCAAAGAATCTAAATCAAACTGAAGGTTACATACAATATTACCACCAATGACATCAATATCAGTGTAATCTCGAGTCTTTGTATAATACTTCAGATCAGCCTCTTTGCAGAAAGCAGTTTTGGTAGACAGATCTAATTTTTCAACCAAATAGGTTTTCCCCTGGCACATGTACACCGCACCTTCATATACCTGAATTGAGGAAAACATGAATATACTTTATGATATAGTGATAACAAACAGAAGACAAATTACCCTTTTCATCCTTTTTCCACATATAGTAGTAGGTAGAAGTCAATACCTGAAAGAAAGCCTTGCTTTCCTCTATCTCTTCAAGGACTTTGTTTTTTTTCTTATCTATGACACTGTATCTAACAGTTTCTATTGCTCGAATATTGACTGCTCGTGAAGGTAATTTCTGGAGCAAATAAGGTACCATGAAAAAAAACAAGAAAAAATAGTCATCGCACAATCTCCAAATATTTCTAAGAGCTCAATAATGAATAAGCCGACTAGACCAGACATATTGAAACCTAATTTGTTCAGAAATATCATATACCTCAGGACCAATGTAGTTCCATATTCTAGAAGAAACAGATGATAGATCAGAACTCAAGTATCCTCTAGCTTTTAGAGAAATTAAAACATTTTCTAAGCAAGCACCAAAATACTGCTCATCATACTGCACACTCAAAGGGTGTTCATGAGCTGCACAGACCAAATGCTGTTCAAGAACCTGAACAAAGTTTGACATAATTAGCACAAACCATTCCATTTGTTAAAACACGATAAAAATAATCTTGAAAAGTCTAGGTCTAAAAATTAAGAACCTGCTTGTTTTGGGAATCAATATGACAGCATTCAATTGGTCTTTCAAAAAGTTTTTTAGGATTTTTCATGAAGTATTGATCAAGTGGCCCACCAAATGCAACGTAAACAGCAAGAGATGGTCTATCTCTCCTCCCACCCCTACCAGCTTGTTGCCACAAGCTAAAAGTATAAAAGATTGAAAGGAAAATAAAAAGGAAATTAGACAACTCCACACACAAGAAGCTATTAAAAAGGTTTAATTAGATATGGATATCAAGCATAAGAGAAAATACCTTGAAATACTACCAGGAAATCCTAGATGCAGAGTGACATCAATTTCTCCAACATCAATGCCCAACTCAAGAGCATTAGTTGCAGCAACACCACAAATTTTACCACCAAAAAATGCACTCTCTATCTTTCTTCTTTCCTGTCAACGTGAAGAAGCCAAAATTGTCACTAAAATTGTTCATACAAAGGACTAAAGTGGTGGCTTAAAAAGACGAGTTTTGTGACAATTTTATATGAGACTGATTATTTAGAGGACTAATATAGTAACACTTTAATTTTTGAGCAACTATTTTGGTAACAAAAATCATTAGAGCACTAATGTGGTGACACCCAAAACTTTGGAGGATCAAATTGAGGGATTATTCTATATGAAATGGAATACCATAAATATTTCCAATGTTAAAAATAAGGCAAAAGACTAAAAAGAAGACCACATAAGGACTTCACGAATGATGAAATCAGAGCGTCTTAGATGCTTGTTCCTATCAGGCAGTAACATCTTACTTCTACAGTTTGGGGTTCTCAACTATATCAGTTACATGAACATAACATTGCACATAACATTGTTTATAGACATGAAGACAGGTTATATGTGCACACACAAGCATGCAATTGCACACATACATAGTAAATGCCTATTTTCAAAACCAGAAAAGATGGAGAGACAAATAAAATTGACCTCTGCAATGTAGCCACCACGATATGCACATATGGAATCCACTAGATGTGGAGCTGTCTCATGAAGAATCTCACGTCTGTGTCATTTTAAATCAATTATATTGCAAGAGCATCTTCCTTGCTCAACAACTAAATAACCATAAACTTGAATTCCAAAATGGATATCAGGTAACAAAAACAGAATTTGAGAAAAGAAAACAGTTATTATCACAACATCGATTAGGCCGAACTAAACAAGTACATGATATTGATTTTACATACGTATAGGATAAAACAAGCTCGCAAAGTTTCCGTGATTTACAAAATGCAATGCAGCGAAGACCATGCTGAACCATCTCTGCAAAAAGGCGTGAAACATCCACAATTGGGCTGCAAAAATAATAAAAGGGCACATTCAAACTTGAGCTGCTTACGAAGACTACAAAACCTGAGGATAAATGTGTCCAGCTTTTAAACACATTCAAACTTGATTTAATGGTAATATTAGAGTTCAGAGAATATAAAATTGTTTCTGTATTGAAATGAAGAAGAATGATACAATCTGAAGCTATCTCTGTTACACACAGTACTTATAGACTAGAAAATAGCCCCAACTAACTATGCCAGACGGCTAACTAACTCAGACAGTCACAACTGTCTGACTAACAGTAAAACAGAAATAACAGAAGAAAACAACTTTGTGACTAGCAGAAAAACAGAAATAACAGAGAAGAAACCACTCGAGAAAGATATTCTCTCACCCCCGCAACAAGCTCAATGCGGGTGAGAGACCGAAAGAAGCTCAGCCACATTGAGCTTGTCCCGTAAGTAGAGAAACCTGGTAGGAGAGAGTGGTTTCCATTGATCATACACATTAAGCTTTTAGAAATTTGGTCAGTAACACACTTAAGCTGAAACTGTGTTTTCATTGATGCATGCAGGTCAAAGTAAGGCTGCATACATGAATCAGTAGTTGCAATATTTTATATCATTCAAGTCCATACATATGGGCATTATCACCTTGAACGAACAAAATTAGTACTTTCATCTGCCAACTCATCATTATTCATAGCAAACTGAGCTTTCTTCAAGATCTGCAGTCAATTAGCAACAGCATTTACTTTGTTAAAATATGTCTTCAGTTAATACTAAGAGCTACATAACTTTACAAAAACAATAGAACTTCAACTCACAGATTTTGGACGCAAAACAGGATTCCAAAGGATGAAAAGTTTCCTTGCGGATGGACTTCCATCATTCTGAAATAGCTCCAGTGTGGGTAAATTTGCAAGTTCCTAGGACATAGAAATTCATGGTGCAATATGAGGACAGCAGTATAGCAACTCTGAGAAGATTACCAAACAATCCTATACTCACAGAAAAGACAACATAAAACCTGCATGCTGATAGAACCCCAAGGATAATAAAAGTGTATCAAAGGACTAAGGAGTAAAAGGGAGTGTAACGTAGGGAATCATAGCCAGAAGAAAAAGCAATATCACCCTCTATGTAACTAACTGCTGAGTTGGCAAAGGGTGTGGATAGTGAGAGGATTCCATTGTCTGGGGGTATATAATCAGAAAGTGGGGGTGGCGCGAAATAGGCTGGGATTTGGCTAGAACCTTGGGGAGAGACCAGGTCTATAAGTGTCTAGGCTATTTTTTCTTTCTCTGCATTGTATTCCTTTTCTTTCCATTTTCCAGATTCAGACCCTGTTATCAACTTACCAACATGATACAGCTATAGGATCTGCACTAATATAATGAATTTTCATTTCTATTATAGCTATTTCTCTTATGCCTATCATCTGGGTATCGGAGATCCCAATTCAGGGGGCACTGGATGGTCACCATGTGAGCTTCAATATAGTCAGAAGTTAAGAGTTTGGGGAAGAGCTTAGTCGAATGAAGAAATGAAAGTCAAATGCAGCTGAGCAAGATTAAGTGACAGCTGGAAGAGGACCAGAGAGAATATGCCTGACGACAATCTCAACATTGACAATCACTAGACAGGCAAGGTGAGAATGGGGGGACAAAGCAAGGAGCAAAGCAGCAAAGTGGATTTGGGTCAAGTTTCTGAATCACAATCTAAAATCTGTGATTCACTGACCAAATGTGGAAGGGATTCGTCAAGGGGGACTTGCCTTCCAACATGCAACAGTGAAGAAAGGAAGCTGGGAGGTCCTGAATTTCTCTGAGGCCAATACACGTCAGTGGATTAGCAAAGTTCAGCAACATTTCAAAGTAAATGCAACGGAAAACTCTTAAGTGTCAGTTTGGATGATGGAATTTTACTCTTACAGAGTAATTAAAATACATCAATGTAAAATACTTTGTTTTGATATTAAATGTGTGGAAATTTCAAAATGATAGGATTTTATAAGGTATTTTTTAAAAACAAAATTTAGGGAATTTGAAATACCACCCCGAAACTAAGTATTTCAAATTTCTTCCTGATATCTCTCGAGTCTCGAGTCTCCCTTGTCTCCCTTCCCCCTCTCTCCCCAGCTTTCTCTATCCCCCTCTCCCTCTCTGTCACCCCTCTCTTACCCTTTCCCTCTCTCTCCCCCTACTCCCTCACCCCCTCTCTCTCCCACTCTCTCCCCCCTTCTCTCCTCTCCCTCTCTCTTCCCCCCGCGCTCTCTCTAGCTCCATATTGAAAATTAACTAGGACAGTAAAAAGGGACGGAGTTGTGAGAAAGAAATTTAAGAATGAGGAATTTAATTACTTCATTAATTACTTTATCCAAACAAAGAATTTTAAGAATAAAGAAATTTAATTACTCTGTCCAAACAAAAAAAATTAAAAATGAAGGGAATTCAATTGTGAATGCTTCGCAATTGAATTTCCTAGAATTTTCAATTTCCTCATCCAAACACACACTAAGGGTCTGTTTGGTTCAAAGGAGGGGAGAGAAGGGATTTTAATGAAAGGAAAAGATCAATTTACATTTTAAGCCCTTGTAAATTGAAAAAAAGAATTAACTTAAGGGACCAAATGGCTAATTTTGCCTAAACTTTCTTGTTACACTTTATGTAAGGTTATTTAATTCGTTGTATTTAAAATATTTTAAACCATCTTCTCTCCCCTCTAAATCCCCACAATATTGGAGGGGGGCTAAAATTGAGCTAGGAGGGTTTTTGCTCCCTCCCCTCCCACCAAACACTGTAAGAATTAAGATGTTGTGTTGGTGGCTTTAGAGGATAAAGCATTAAATTGGTATTGGTGATAGTTGAACAACATCGCAAGTCAAAGAAATGGTAAACGACAGCAGTTTGCGATGAATAGCGACTGTCAGGACTCAGGAGCTAAAACTGTGGCTGTTGGTGGCTCTGAAAGTTACCATGGTAAAACTGGCACATGGTGGGACAGCAATGAAGGCTTCCTAAGATGGCCACAATGAAGGCGGCTAGGGTTTAGACACAGCAGAGTTTCCAAGATCTGGAGCTCTAATTACAATAATTACAAAGAATAAATTAGGCCAATAATTTCTATTATCACTATTTATATGGTATGTATCACATGCATTAAAAGGTCAGATACATAAGTGACTAATAGCATGTCATAAAAGATGTAATACTAAGTGTATAAAAAAAAGTAATTATTTCAGAGAAATATTTACCATAGAATGCTCACAAGGATTTGCAGAAGTTGCAGTAGAAAAAATAAAAGAAGGAACAGCTCCGTATACTGCAAGTAATGGAAGCAAATTGTGTTCACATTTCTATTTAAAACTTAAATAGAACAATATATATGAAGACATTTCCTGATGCTCCACAAACCGTGTGAGCAGAGTCTCCTGAGCCTCCTTAAAATAACGGCAGTATGACATCCAAATGCTCCCTTGTATGTATGAGTTTCATCAATTACCACAAACCTAATTGGTTAAGACAGAGTAAGCCTCTCCGCAATAACAATCCATTAAGTAATATTCCATGCAAATACCAAACCAAAATGGCTTTGATAATTTGATTAAATACCTTAGATTTGATAAAATCCGACCAAATCGCCGATGGTGGGGCAAGATTGATATGTGTAACATATCTGGATTTGTGATCAGCTGCAGTATAATATAAAATGAAGCATGTTTCACCAGAATCTGTCTGGTATAAAGGAGAAATTAGTTACTAGATTACCAGTCTAGAATTATCACGTAGCCATGTCCTCTCACTATGAGAAGTGTCACCATCATATATACCAATATTTAAGTCAACATCACATCCTTTTGTCATGTATAACAAAGATCTTAGTTGATCTTGAGCTAATGCCTGCCAGCAAAAAGTATTTTAGTTATCTGATCACAAGTCACAAGATTTACAACAACCTCCACACAAAAAGAGCAGTGAAGAGAGAGAGAGAGAGAGAGTATGATTATCTTCAAGACTTAGAATTCAAAATGAGAAATTAAATGACAGATTGAAACTAACCTTTGTGGGAAATATGTACAAAGCACATGATGATGAATTCTTAAACAACACTTCTAGAACTGGCAGGTTATAGCAAAGAGATTTGCCACTAGATGTCATTGTAGCCACAACAACATTCTTCCCATGAAGGGAGGCTTGTATAGACTCTGCCTTGTAAACCATGCAGCAGAAAATATTTGATTCTGATAGTGAGAAACTATTAGCTACAAGGCACTGTTTGCACATATTCAATGCATACCTGGTGACTATACAATTCAGAAACTCCAATACACTTCAGTGCAGATCTCATTTTCTCTGATAGTTCAATTGGGATCTCACTGTAAATGGCTTTTCTGGCACATATGTCTTCAATATGCACAATCTGCATTGACCGCACATTCATAAGTAGCACCAAGCAGAGAACATCAAGTATTCAAGTTTGATTATAATCACTATTGGCTGTGTCTAGTTTACAGTACGCTACTGGCAGCAGATCCAGAAAATCATGGTAAATTAAAGATTTCATGTGTTATACTTCCAAAAGCACAAAAAGGTGATTAAAATAAAATAGAAAAAACCTGTCCTTCGTATCCAATTCCTTTCTTAAGATGCTCGACCATGTCCACAGCCATTAACGACTGTGTGTCCTGCCAAACCAACAACAAGTGATATAAAGTTGCAGCAGAAATGTATTGTGCAGGTTGAGCAGCACAAAAAGAAGAAGTTAAAATGTAAAGCTGATTTAATTTTCCCATAATCCATAGAGTAGTTTCCAAGCAATATATTTTGGAATGTAATAATCACAACTATCTCTTTAAACATCAACCAAATATCTGTAAGAAATTTCATTAATATATAAAACACATGAACACGAGAGGTTTAAATTTTGAAATCTTACCCCAGCCATATTATTTTTCATTGGATGGGTAATCATCATAATAAAAAAAAATCTATTGATCGATAAAAAGAAAAAAGAAAAAATAATGCCATATCAATACAATTGACCGCAAATTAACAAAAAAAAAAGTACAATCAAACCTTTGAATTAGTAAAGATTGTTAGATTTTATTCTCCTCTAATGCTTTCTATCTTTATGTTTTAGAATATGATAAATTTTCACAACTTCATTATATACAAAATACTAAGTTAAGCATAAACATGTCGTAAGATGAATACACACATGACACCCAATGTGGTCCATGTCAGGTCTTGGGGTAGTTGAGCTTCTCTTTACACGTTTTGATTTGTTTTCTTTTCCAACAAAAACATGGTCCTTGACTGCTTCAAACAGTTCTTCCAAGGAAATTCCCACGTTCATCCCATCTCCAATTTCAAACTGCAAATAAGATCAATGCACATTATTCAACATCACAAATATTCCTGACATGAGCATAATTAATGTTCTGTCTTTATGTTTTTTATTTTACTGTGTTATATTTTGACTTTAATGTGTTTTCTATGTATAAAGTGGTCACACTCGCAAGACTAGCATGTGACTCTTCAATGAGGTTTAGACAAAAGATTGTTTTAGCCTTAAAGTATCGGGCCAAGTTTAGTAAATAAAATGTTTATAAACCAAGTATAAATAATCCTAGGGACTTGTATTTAGCTTTAGGACCCAACTCAACCCTACTTGTATTTAGCTTTATGGCCCAACTCAACCCTACAAAACTGATTTGTAAGGTGAGGATTGTCCAAGCATTATAAGGACTACATTGGCTATATCTCTAGTCGATGTGGGATCTCAACACATCCCCTCACACCTAGGACTAGACATTTGGAGTGTGGACAAATGCGGGCGGCCAAATAACAACACCCCCTCATGCCTAGAAATAGACATCTAGAGCATGGACAAATACGGGTGGTCCAACCTAATGACGACACCCCCACACCTAGGAATAGACATCTAGTAACTACAGGTGGCCCAATAACAGATCTACATTAGGCTCTAATACCATCTTAGAATTTTGGGCTTAGATCCTAATTTAACTTTACAAAACCGGCTTGTAAGATTAAGACTGCCCAAGCCTTTGTAAGGATTACATTAACCATATCTCTAGTCAATATGGGATCTCAATGGCATCTTTTAGTTGTCGTATTATAATCTCAGATTCATGAGGTTTTAAACCCTAGAACCCCTCACTTTTTATTGATCCACTTCAATCTATCCAACTTTTACCCAAATTCTATTGTTTTAGCTAATGTCTACCATCTTTTACTGTATTAATTCCTCTGAAAAAAATGTTGTGTCCACCCAATAACCTGAGTTATATGAATCAACCACCATACTGATGTAATCGTAATGCCCAATTATACAAAGCCAATCCTTTGCTAGTGAAAATTGTAAATTCAGAATGATACGAGTTAATAAATATTTGGCTTGAATTTCTATGTGGGATTTGAAACTTGCTTAATTTGAACAAAAACAAGACACTCATTCTTTTCCAATATTGCATGTGAAGGATGACCAACTTCTTGTCAATTGTTTTTGCTGAGCAATTGTTATTCCCCACATAATTGCAATGGGCATAGTTGTTAGTTAAGAACTCGTCATCCTATAATGTTCATGAAACAATAATTTCACACTATTAAGTAAAATATCAGTCAAAGTTCAAGCATATGGATGTATTGGCTATAATGCAAATTCTATCAGAATTATGATATGCACCCAAGTACTTGGAGAACCCTCCCATGAAAAGCTAGTTGTCAAGGGAGAAGAACCAAACCACTTAAATACTCCACCGAGCATCCAATACTATTCGATGTGGGACTTGGCACTCCATAATACCCAAGTCCCTATCAAATTACTTGTACACTAAAAATTCAGTTCAGGTGTAAAGTATATATTACAATAAGACCAAAAGAAAACTTGCAGTCAATATAAATAGGTCCACAATGGATCATTCATGCTGGTTAATGTAAGAAATAAAAAAAAACAGAATAAAAAAACATACCGGCAGCTGCTCAAAAGCCCACCCCAGATTTTTTCGGAAAGAGCGGTCCCTTCTCTTCAATGTACTGACAATCTTTGAAACATACAACCACTTGCGAGCTATTAAACAAGACATGTCAAGCAAAATAGGAAAAAAGTGTCCTCGTGGAAAAGCATATCACTAAACTTTGCAGAACAACAGTACACATCTTTTACCTCTTTTAGGATTATCTTCACTTTGATCTTTATTGCCAGTTGAACTATTAATGACAACAATGACATCACCAAAACTCGCCTTCTCTATGTCATCTACAAAACATACTAGCTGCAAAGGATTCGATCCACAAATTAGAGAAAAAAATGCAATCCTCCTAAAATGTTTCACTGTTGCAGATTTGACGACAATAGAAAAGAAGGCATTCAATAGGGAATGACAATCATTTCACAGAACAAGCATTAACCCTACAGCCTTACCTTTAGTTTATAAATAAATAAATAGGCATACATACCACACATCACGACATGAATCATAAGGTGAATAAGCATGTACAAAATGTAACCTCATAGGTTGTTTGGGGGAGCATTTGAGCTCCCCAAATTTGCTTTTGGATGGGGTAAAAGTGATTTTGTGAAAAAATATCATGTTTGGTTGTAACGTGTCAAAATTGATTTTGTTTCCAAACTTCGGTTTGACTAGAAGACATGTTACACATCAAACTTGCTTCTAGAGTAAAAATATTCAAACATAAATAACTTCAATTCAAATGCAATTTTAACCAAACCAATTTTACAAAATCAATTTTATTCAAAATCATATTTGACAAATGCTCACCCAAAACACACACTAAATGAAAGAAATAAACATTCACAAACAATGAAAAATATAAAGATAGAAAGAAAGATAAAATCAATCTATTTACATGAGGACAGAGAAGGGAAAGATGCTTCATGTCATGTAGGCCAAGTTTGACTCCAAACTTGGCAAGCCGATCGAGTGCTTCTTCCAGTAAACAAATGGTTGTATTCCTACGCTGCAAATGAAGACCCGCGGAGAAAATGTTCACAAAAGTAAACGCCTTCACAACAATCTTCAACCACGGTGGACACAAGCAAGTAATACTAACACCACCACCATCATTCACACGAGCTCCCTTCAAACACGCCCTTTTAAGCAACTTGCAGTGTCCAAGAGACAAATCAGATAAACAATTTACAGACTCCAAAACCTTCGAAAAGGCCTCACAACTATTCTCTCCAAGAGCACCCTCGCTAGTAAATTCCAGTGTGTTCAATATGTGATGATACGGAAGCTCTATCTGCTTCTCATTAGAACCTAAACCCCCTTTCTCAGATGTCCCTTGTTGCTCGAAGTTAGTTGCATAACTGTCGCCGCCACTTTCGGTGGTGGTGGTGTCGCGTAAGTGCGACAAATCTTCCATTATGTTGGACCACGTGGCATCGGCGAGATTACTAGAGGTTGAAGCACTGGGAGTGGGAGGAGGAGTAACATTCGAAGAAGCGTTGAACGATGACGATTCCTTCTTTGCAAATGGAACCAAGACGAGAAACTCGCCGCCATGGATAGGGTAAGAACCAATCTGAGCCTGCAGTTTCAATTTGTCACCCTGAAAACCAGCAATGAATGCGTCAGTACTAGTGAGTGTGACTTTTGCACTGTTATTATCGCATTCATTCATAGTAAAAATTGTCATTGGTTTCCATAAGAGTTTTGAATTACAAACTTTTGAAGTGGTAGAAGAAGAATGAAAAGAGTGAGAGTGTGCGTGAGTGTACCTTGAAGAAGAGGTGGAAATTGGGGGAGTTGGTGGCGGGAGGGAATGAGTGGTGGAGGAGGAGCTTGAGGTGTTGGACGGTTGCGGTGGGAGTGATGGGGAGAGTGGTGGATTCACCGGTTAGGGTTCGGATTTGGATTTCAACCTTCTCGCTGCTCTCTGCTGCCATTGCTGTGTTGTCCTTGCGACTTGGGTGAGAGTTGGTTCCGCGCTCGTTCGCTTTCTATATGCCCTTTTCTTTTCCGTGGGAAACTAAAACCTCCATAACCACTTGTTAGTAAGTGACAAGATACTCGGACTCGGATCGGTCATTAAATCGATTAGAGTAAGATTTCAAGATTTAGAGGTTCATTGGGATATAATTAAATAATATTATTTTGATTATAAATATAATATATAATATTATTTTAAACTCTAAATCCTATATACTATTGAGCAAAAATTAACATAAAAGTCATAATTTTATAAAGAAAAATTAAACTTTACTACTAAATGTCATAATTCATAACATAAAATATTCAAAATTACAAATAATTGAAAAAAGTGATATCTATTTCTTTAAAAAAATTGAAAATTTTGATATTTTTAAAAAAATTAAAAAAAACTTGAATTGCTCCACCTGGTTTTCTCGATTTTTGACCGGTTCTCACGCAGGCTGATTCTTGGGTTCTTCTGAACCAGACAAGGGTCCGGTTCCCGGTTCGACCTGTCGGTCTGGTTCGGTTTTAACTACACTGGTAAGAGCCACGTGCGTCTATGAAATTGTTTAGGGTTAAATATGTTTTTGTCCTTTAAAAAATTTTAAATTTAATCTTTTAAAAAAATAGTCAAATTTTTTTAATCCTCTAAATATTTTGTTTTTTGCTTTAAGTTCTTTAAGTGACCTGACTTGCTAGGTGACACATTATGATCCAGTCATATTCTTATGTGGTACGAAACGCTGACATAGCCTCCTACGTGGCTTACACGTCAAAAATATTAAGTTTTTAATTTAGTCCCTCTAAAAAGTAAGTTTTAATTTTAGTCTCTCTGTCTTTTCTCTTCCTCCTCCACCACCTATCCCCTCCTCCTCCTCCCACGGCTTCCCCCTTCTCCCCCCACCCACTCCCTCCTACCCCCACCTTTACCCCCACCCTGTTGGAACCAAATTGGTCAGAAGCAGTTCTAATGCAAATTTTCCCTAAGTAGTCTTTGTGGTTTTGATGATAACAAAGGTTATTAAGGATTTTATAAAGTCTGCTGACAAGCTCTTGTAGGTACAACAAAGATAAGTCCAGCGTCCAGTGTGATATTGGCATATATATGTACGATTCAAGAATGGAGCGTCCAATGGACTCAAAGAGGCAATACGTCCAATAAAGCTTTGCGTCCAAAGAAGCAGAACATATAAGCGTCCAAAGAAATCACTCATGGAGACATGCTATACAGTGCGTCCAAAATGAGCATAAGTGATAACCGACCAATGAGTATTATAGAGATGTATCCTATCAGAGAAGCAAAGTCTCAAGTACATATGGTAAGCAATAAGTATGCGTCCATATAGACCAAGCTGTCTCAAGTACGAATGGTAAGCAAAGGTATGCGTCCATTCATACACTCTAAATGCTGCGTCCAAAACGCAGAATACATAACCTGCTATTTATTGCTCTTGCATTTAATATGGGACATATTTATTGAGCAAATGATTTAAAACAAATAGCTGTATACAATGCTTTTCTGAACAACCTCGTCAAAGTTTCTGAACGTGCATTAAATGAAAAGCATAAAACACTGTGAAAGTGTACTTAGAGAGAGAATGTGTGAGGAACAAAGCAAGGTTAGTTGCTCAAGGCTACTCACAACAGGAAGGTATTGATTTCACTGAAACCTTTGCTCTAGTAGCTAGAATTGAAGCCATTCGCATTTTACTTTCATTTGCTGCCCAACATGATATGAGGCTTTATCAAATGGATGTAAAAAGTGCTTTTCTGAATGGTATAATAACCGAAGAAGTCTATGTTGAACAGCCACCTGGTTTTGAGGATCAATCTTTTCCAAATCATGTTTTTAAATTGAAAAAGGTTCTTTATGGCCTTAAGCAAGCTCCTCGAGCTTGGTATGAAAAATTGAGTTCATTTTTAATGGAAAATGGTTTTTCAAGAGGAAAAGTTGATAACACTCTTTTCAAAAAATTCATAGACTCACATTTCATCATAGTACAGATTTATGTAGATGATATTATTTTTGGTGCTACTGATGAATCTTTGTGTGGAGAATTCTCTGAATTAATGCAGAAAGAATTCGAAATGAGTATGATGGGAGAGTTGAAGTTCTTTCTTGGACTTCAAGTGAAACAGACTAAAGATGGGATATATGTGCATCAGTCCAAATACACGAAGGAGCTTCTGAAGAAGTTCAAAATGGATGATTGCAAACCCATGAATACTCCCATGCATCCAACTTGCATAATGAGCCTGAATGACAAAGATAAAAAGGTAGATCAAAAGGTATATAGAGGTATGATAGGATCTCTTTTATATCTTACTGCATCTAGACTTGACATTATGTTCAGTGTATGCTTATGTGCAAGATTTCAATCAGATCCTAGAGATTCTCATTTGACTGCTGTCAAAAGAATTTTTAGATATCTGAAAGAGACTACTAATCTCGGTTTGTTGTTTAAGAAATCGGATGAGTACAGATTAGTAGGATTCTGTGATGCTGACTATGCTGGAGACAGGCTTGAAAGAAAAAGCACCAGTGGAGGATGTCATTTTATGGGATCCAATTTAGTATCATGGACAAGCAAGAGACAAAACACAATTGCATTATCAACAGCCGAAGCTGAATATGTCTCTGCAGCAAGTTGTTGTTCTCAGCTCTTATGGATTAAATATCAATTGGAGGACTACAACATTTTCGAGAGTAAGATTTCTGTTCTGTGTGATAATACTGCTGCAATCAATTTATCTAAGAACCCAATCTTACACTCAAGAGCTAAGCATATAGAAATTAAACATCATTTTATTAGAGACTATGTGCAGAAGGGAACATTTGATATTCAGTTTGTTAGCACTGAAAACAATGGGCAGATATATTTACAAAACCCCTATCTGTAGATAGATTCATTTTTATAAGGAAGCATTTGAATATGCACTTTATAAAAGACTGATGTTTAGCGTCCAATATGCTTAAGTTGAGTCTGAGTCCAATGTGACTAGAGTCCAACAGGACACGACAGTCTATTTGAGACTTAGAAATTTTTTTTAAAAGACTCAAAAGCTTTCACATCTTAGTCATCCCACGCTGAGTCCAATCTATTTAACATAAAGATATTTTTTACAGTTGGTATCTTACAAATGCTTTGCAGTAACTTTTAGTTTGATGATCATTCTTGTTTTCAAGAAAATGGGGAGATTGTTTCTAAAAAGGTTTTTTTTCAGTTTTAAAGAGGATTCTGTTTTTAAAAGCTCCAAGTCTTTTCAAAACTCTCTTTGGACTATGATGTTCTATGAACCTTTTTGCCTGATGACAAAAGGGGGAGAAAGAATGGGATTAAGTTTTTATATCTTGACTAAAAGGGGAAAGATTTTGACAAAAGGGGAGAAAGATTAAGTCTGATTGCATTAGTCTTATTACCATGTTGTTATTTTGATAAGCTATTTGTGGACTAATCTTTGTTTTATGAGTAAAAGAAATTTTCAGGTACTCTAAGTCTCAGGGGGAGAAGAGTAAGGAAAATCTGAGATGTTTATCTCAGGGGGAGTTTCCCTTAGAAAATTTCTGTTTTTGCTGACTGATTTTGGTTTATATGCTTTATTGTTTGTAAAACTTAATAATGTTTGTCATCATCAAAAAGGGGGAGATTGTTGGAACCAAATTGGTTAAAAGTGTTTTTAATACAAAAACTCCCTAAGTGATTTTATGGTTTTGATGATAACAAAATGTATTAAGGTTTTTACAAAGGATAATCAATATGTATTAAGCTTGTACAATGTGTAACAATGCTGCCTAACTAAGCTTATTGCAGTCTGCGTTCAATCAGTTCTTCATGACATTGGCTGGCATTCAAAGTGAGCCTTGCGTCCAATGTTGGCACTGAAACATAAATACCAAGAGTTCTGCGTCCAGTGATTTTGGCAGAAGGAAGTTACTGATATAAGAGGCAAAGCAGTTCTGCGTCCAATAAGCTAGCTCATCACAATGTTGGCACTGAAATGGACACAAAAGTTCTGCGTCCAATGTTTTAGCAGAAGGAAGAATTATGCGTCCAATGTTTGAGCAGAAGGAAGAGTTCTGCGTCCAATGTTTGAGCACAAAGGCAAGTAATGTTGTGCGTCCAATAATTCAGTACAAGGCACAAGGACAATTTCATACGTCCAATGATTCCTGAGAAGGCATTGAAGACATAAGTCCAATGTTCAAGAATAACAATACGTCCAATGATCAGAATGCTTATAAGTCCAATGATCAGAACATAAGTCATAAGTCCAATGTTCAGGATGTGTTCTTGACCAAGGTAAAGAATGTTGATCGTTCAATGATAAGTACAAGGCAATACTGGTATAAGTCCAATGTTTCTATGAGAAGCAGAATTGCAGTAAGAGTCCAATGATTTTCAAAGGAACAGATTCAGTGAGCGTCCAATATAGATGAAGGATAAAAGTCCAATGTTCAGCATGAGCAAGAGTGCAACTCTGCGTCCAATGAAACTGAACAAACAAAAGAACTGCTCTGCGTCCAATGAAATCAGAGTGACAAAGGTACTGTTCTGCGTCCAATAAATAAGAAGGACATCAATCAAGTGTCATACGACCAATGAAGCAGATTGACAAAGGTACATCAAACAACTGTTCTGCGTCCAATAAACCAGAAGAACAAATGTACAACAATCAACTCTGCGTCCAATGGAACTATAAGGAAAAGGCAATACGTCCAATGTTGCTTTGCAACTAATCATCAGAATGGTAAGCATAAAGATGCGTCCAATGATTGAATGAATATCATATGCAATTGGTAAGTACCAGGTATGCGTCCAATGATTTCTACATGCTACGTCCAATACGCAGAATCCATAAACTTGCTATTTATTGCTCATGCATTTAATATGGAACATATTTATTGAGCAAATGATTTGAAATAAATAGCTGTATGCAATGCTTTCTGTACAACCATTGTCAACGTTTTTAAATGTACTTTTGAAAAGCATAAAGCACTGTGGAAAGTGTACTAAGAGAGAGAATGTACTTTTAACTACTCTGTATATCTCTGAACACATCTTTCTACTTTACACAGTGTATTCTCTCTGTCTCAATAAGATATTACTATTAACCACTGTACAATTGAGGCTTTGAGTACAGGTTGCTTCTGATTTAGGAGAAAGAAACGCAGACATACACAATGAAGTAGATCTCCTCAGAGCAACGGGAAAATAGCATTTAATGCTATTAGAGAACGGTAATATTTATGAAGGCTGAAGCTGAGCTATTCGAAGAACAAGTCTGAAGCTTCATCAAAGCCTATAAATACCGTGAACAAGAAGAAGAATACAAGACACTGAACAACGAAAAAGAAAGAGCTGAACTGCTGTGCAATTTGTTATACTCTGTATAGAAAGTCCTGTATATTTTCTTTCTTCTTGTAAAAGAGAGTTTGCTTAATTCTCAAAGTGCTTTAGATTTCATATCCTCACTTGTGTGAGTTAGACAGCACTTGAATCAAAAACACTCTCCTGGGTCGTTTAGCCTGAAGAGGCTGTGTTCAAAGAATACTTGTGTTTTAGCCTGAAGAGGCTGTGTTCAAAGAATACTTGGGCTTTAGCCTGAAGAGGCTGTGTTCAAAGAATACTAGCCTGGAGAGGCTGTGTGCAAAGAATACTTGGGTTTTAGCCTGAAGAGGCTGTGGGCAAAGAATACTTGTACCTATCTGGTTTGATAGTGAAATCTCTCTAGTTTGAGGGGACTGGACGTAGCTCTTAGGAAAGGGTGAACCAGTATAAAAACTTGTGTTATTTCTTCCTTCCCTTATCTCTTATTATATTTGTGTTTATTACTAACCAAGGGGATTGAATTGATTTTGTTTAAACAAGTTTTTCATACACCTTTAATCGCACAAAGAAAACAAGTTTTTTAAACTAAGAGGGAAGCCTCAGCGTCCAATCTTTTGTGCGTCCAATATTTCACAATTCTGTGCGTCCAGTGTTTTAGCACTCTGTGCGTCCAATGTTTTAGCACTCTGTGCGTCCAATATTTCAGAAAACACCGTGCGTCCAATATTTGAACTAAGCTGTGCGTCCAACGTTTTTAACAGCCAGCGTCCAACATTTGAAGATTAAGTCTGATTGCATTAGTCTTATTACCATGTTGGACGCACAGTGTTTTCTGAAATATTGGACGCACAGAGTGCTAAAACATTGGACGCACAGAGTGCTAAAACACTGGACGCACAGAATTGTGAAATATTGGACGCACAAAAGATTGGACGCTGAGGCTTCCCTCTTAGTTTAAAAAACTTGTTTTCTTTGTGCGATTAAAGGTGTATGAAAAACTTGTTTAAACAAAATCAATTCAATCCCCTTGGTTAGTAATAAGCACAGATATAATAAGAGATAAGGGAATGAAGAAATAACACAAGTTTTTATACTGGTTCACCCTTTCCTAAGAGCTACGTCCAGTCCCCTCAAACTAGAGAGATTTCACTATCAAACCAGATAGGTACAAGTATTCTTTGCACACAGCCTCTTCAGGCTAAAACCCAAGTATTCTTTGCACACAGCCTCTCCAGGCTAAATCCCAAGTATTCTTTGAACACAGCCTCTTCAGGCTAAAACCCAAGTATTCTTTGAACACAGCCTCTTCAGGCTAAATCACAAGTATTCTTTGGACACAGCCTCTTCAGGCTAAACGACTCAGCAGAGTGTTTTTGATTCAAGTGCTGTCTAACTCACACAAGTGAGGATATGAAATCTAAAGCACTTTGAGAGTTAAGCAAACTCTCTTTTACAAGAAGAAAGAAAATATACAGGACTTTCTATACAGAGTATAACAAATTGCACAGCAGTTCAGCTCTTTCTTTTTCGTTGTTCAGTGTCTTGTATTCTTCTTCTTGTTCACGGTATTTATAGGCTTTGATGAAGCTTCAGACTTGTTCTTCGAATAGCTCAGCTTCAGCCTTCATAAATATTACCGTTCTCTAATAGCATTAAATGCTATTTTCCCGTTGCTCTGAGGAGATCTACTTCATTGTGCATGTCTGCGTTTCTTTCTCCTAAATTAGAAGCAACCTGTACTCAAAGTCTCAATTGTACAGTGGTTAATAGTAATATCTTATTGAGACAGAGAGAATACACTGTGTAAAGTAGAAAGATGTGTTCAGAGATATACAGAGTAGTTAAAAGTACATTCTCTCTCTTAGTACACTTTCCACAGTGCTTTATGCTTTTCAAAAGTACATTAAAAAACGTTGACAATGGTTGTACAGAAAAGCATTGTATACAGCTATTTATTTCAAATCATTTCCTCAATAAATATGTTCCATATTAAATGCATGAGCAATAAATAGCAAGTTTATGGATTCTGCGTATTGGACGCAGCATGTAGAAATCATTGGACGCATACCTGGTACTTACCAATTGCATATGATATTCATTCAATCATTGGACGCATCTTTATGCTTACCATTCTGATGATTAGTTGCAAAGCAACATTGGACGTAGAGTTGATTGTTGTACATTTGTTCTTCTGCTTTACTGGACGCAGAACAGTTTTTTGATGTACCTTTGTCAATCTGCTTCATTGGTCGTATGACACTTGATTGATGTCCTTCTTATTTATTGGACGCAGAACAGTACCTTTGTCACTCTGATTTCATTGGACGCAGAGCAGTTCTTTTGTTTGTTCAGTTTCATTGGACGCAGAGTTGCACTCTTGCTCATGCTGAACATTGGACTTTTATCCTTCATAAACATTGGACGCTCACTGAATCTGTTCCTTTGAAAATCATTGGACTCTTACTGCAATTCTGCTTCTCATAGAAACATTGGACTTATACCAGTATTGCCTTGTACTTATCATTGGACGATCAGCATTCTTTACCTTGGTCAAGAACACATCCTGAACATTGGACTTATGACTTATGTTCTGATCATTGGACTTATAAGCATTCTGATCATTGGACGTATTGTTATTCTTGAACATTGGACTTATGTCTTCAATGCCTTCTCATGAATCATTGGACGTATGAAATTGTCCTTGTGCCTTGTACTGAATTATTGGACGCACAACATTACTTGCCTTATGCTCAAACATTGGACGCAGAACTCTTCCTTCTGCTCAAACATTGGACGCAGAATTCTTCCTTCTGCTCAAACATTGGACGCAGAACTCTTCCTTCTGCTCAAACATTGGACGCACAACTTTTGTGTCCATTTCAGTGCCAACATTGTGATGAGCTTAGCTTATTGGACGCAGACTGCAATCTTCCTTCAATAAGCTTAGTTAGGCAGCATTGTTATACATTGTACAAGCTTAATACATATTGATTATCCTTTGTAAAAACCTTAATACATTTTGTTATCATCAAAACCATAAAATCACTTAGGGAGTTTTTGAATTAAAAACACTTTTAACCAATTTGGTTCCAACAATCTCCCCCTTTTTGATGATGACAAACATTATTAAGTTTTACAAACAATAAAGCATAAACCAGATAAATAGTCAGTAAAAACAGAAATTTCAAAGAGAAACTCCCCCTGAGATAAACATCTCAGTTTTTCCTTACTCTTCTCCCCCTGAGACTTAGACTACCTGAAAATTTCTTTTACTCATAAAACAAAGATTAGTCCACAAATAGCTTATCAAAATAACAACATGGTAATAAGACTAATGCAATCAGACTTAATCTTTCTCCCTTTTTGTCAAAATCTTTCTCCCCTTTTAGTCAGGATATAAAAACTTAATCCCATTCTTTCTCCCCCTTTTGTCATCAGGCAAAAAGGTTCATAGAACATCATAGTCCAAAGAGAGTTTTGAAAAGACTTGGAGCTTTTAAAAACAGAAACCTCTTTAAAACTGAAAAACCCTTTTTAGAAACAATCTCCCCATTTTCTTGAAAACAAGAATGATCATCAAACTGAAAGTTACTGCAAAGCATTTGTAAGATACCAACTGTAAAATATATCTTTATGAAAAATAGATTGGACTCAGCGTGGGATGACTAAGATGTGAAAGCTTTTGAGTCTTTTAAAAAACATTTCTAAGTCTCAAATAGACTGTCGTGTCCTGTTGGACTCTAGTCACATTGGACTCAGACTCAACTTAAGCATATTGGACGCTAAACATCAGTCTTTTATAAAGTGCATATTCAAATGCTTCCTTATAAAAATGAATCTATCTACAGATAGGGGTTTTGTAAATATATCTGCCCATTGATTTTCAGTGCTAACAAACTGAATATCACCTTCACTCCACACCAACACCAAGAGATCTACTCACCACCTTGATGCTCCAACACTTACAAGAATCAACCCTTTCCAAAATATATAAAACACATAACCATACACATATGAGTTTTTATGAAAACCACCAAACCCTAAGGTATAGAAATTTGAGTAGAGGAATACTTACTCAAATCTTGAAGGAAAATAGATCCAAGATAGTTTTCAAGCTTGTAGGTTCCAATGGAGTGAACCTAAACCAAGAAAAAACTTACTTTTAGTGAAACGAAGAACTCAAGCTTTCATGGGAAAAATGAAAGTGGTGGAAATGAAAAAATGAAAGAAGTTTATGGATTAGAATGATGAGCCAAACCTTTTTTGTGAAGCTTGAATGGCTAGAACTCAAGAAATCACAAAGCTTTAGTTATGGAATCAAGCTTTGGAAAGGAGAGAAAATGGAGTTTTGCAAGATGATGAAGATGAAGTGAGTGAGAAAATGAAACCTCTCTCTTCCCTATCCCTATTCAGATTTCG
Organism: Glycyrrhiza uralensis; assembly: GCA_030159175.1. Lineage (NCBI taxonomy): Eukaryota > Viridiplantae > Streptophyta > Magnoliopsida > Fabales > Fabaceae > Glycyrrhiza > Glycyrrhiza uralensis. The sequence continues at coordinate 29,297,830 of BRZY01000007.1, read as the reverse complement.
CTGCACACAAGGAGGAATGGGGGAGTATGGGCTTGCTTACTTAAAGTGGGTGGGAGCCATACCTCTCTCACCTAATTTGAAAAAATTTAAATATTAACCCCATTTGACCAAATTGACTTTTGGAAAGTTTTAGAGAGTGAAATCAGCCCTTCTTATGCACCTAAAGCTGACTGGAAAATGGTGGGATTTAATTTCACCAAGTTAGGGTTTAATCGGTAGTTCAAAGCAGTAAAAATGCGTAGTTTTCGAACCCCTTTTGAGATAAATATTTTCTAAAATGAGTAAAATCATGAGAAATGAATTTTATGATTTGAATATGTCATAGAAAAATTTAGAAACCCACAACTAAATTTTTGGGCTATTTTTCATGTCCCGGTTGCGCCCGGTTTACCCGTAAAGCTCCAAACGCGGGTAAAATAAAGTTTTTCTGAAAAATTTCCAGAAAAATTTCTAAAAATCACAAATATTATAAGAATAACTTTTGGTTCGTTAAAAAAATATTTTGGAGTAAAAATGACCTCCAGAAAAATACTGGACCCTATCCCCGCATCAGGAGAGAATGCGGTTCCCGCAAAAACTCAGTTTTGCGAACTTGGCTACTCTTGACTCTTCTAAAATAAATCTAAGATGTTAATATCCTTATTCTCACCCCTAAGATCTAAAATTCATTAATTAAATAATTTTAATTAATTTAAAGCTGATTAAAAGTCAATAAAAACTATATAAAAAATGAGGGTGTTACATATTCTCTTTGTCTCAACTGAATATTACTATTAACCTTTGTGCAATTGAGACTATGAGTACAGGTTGCTTCTGAATTAGGAGAAAGAAACACAGACAAATACACTAAAGAAGAACTCCGTAGAGCAACGGGAAAATAACATTTAATGCTATTAGAGAACGGTCATATTTATAAAGGCTGAAGCTGAGCTATTCGTGGAACAAGTTTGAAGCTTCAACAAAGGCCTATAAATACCGTAAACAAGAAGAATACAAGAGTGCTGAACTATCAAAAAGAAAGAGCTGACTCGCTGTGCAAACTTTGTTATACTCTGATTCATTAAGAAATTCTTGTAATATTTTCTATCTTCTTGTAAAAGAGAGTTTGCTTAACTCTCGAAGTGCTTAAGATTTTCAGATTCTCACTTGTGTGAGTTAGATAGCTCTTTAAGTCAAAAACACTCTTCTGAGTTGTTTGAGCCTGAAGAGTCTTGTTTAGAAAGAATATTTGTTTGAGCCTGAAGAGGCTTGTTTAGAAAGAATACTTGTTTGAGCCTGGAGAGGCTTGTTTGTAAAGAATACTTGTGTTGAGCCTGGAGAGGCTTGTTTGTAAAGAATACTTGTTTTGAGCCTAGAGAGGCTAGGTGTGCAAAGAATACTCGTTGTAAGGCCTGGAGAGGCTGTTGAAGAATACTTGTATTCTATCTGGATTGACAGTGAAATCTCTCTAGTTTGAGGGGACTGGACGTAGCTCTTAGGAAATGGTGAACCGGGATAAATACTTGTGTTATTCTCTCTTTCCCTTATCTCTAGTTATTTATTTATCTTTACTAACAAGAGGGATTGAATTGAATTTTATATTATCAAGTTTTTCAAACTCTTTAAATCGCACAAAGAAAACATTTTTAAACTAAGTGGAAGCCTCTGCGTCCAATCTACTTGTGCGTCCAATATTCCAATACGCTTTGCGTCCAACGGGTTCACAGCAAGCGTACAAATATTTGCGAAAAAGTTGTAAAAGCTTTGAAACACAATTCAACCCCCTCTTCTTGTGTTTCTTCCTGTTACCTACACACCCTCGGTCTCACTCAACCCTATTCCCCATATTCTGATATTTTGCTTAGGATTGTAGGAGACGGGAAGCAGCCCCGGTGTGCCGAAAAGGGTTCGTTTCTTACAAACTTTGGAGTACATCCGGGCGGGGTTGATGATTCTGTGGAACAAATGTATGGCCATGTGGTATCCAACGTCCAAAAGTGGAAGAAATGTATGAACAAAAACTGGAAAATAAAGATCTCAAAATGGTCAAGTGCAAGAAGAAGCTCAGTGACAAAAGGAACAAGTCAAAGATGTTAACTTTTGGCATGGTTTTGTTAGGGTTTTTGATTATTCTCATGTGTATTGTATTTTCATTCACTTGTTCTTGTCCAAAGAACTGATTTGGGGGGGTTTTGGGTTTCTGTTGTTCGCATTTTCTGATAAATGTATTAATGGAAGTTTGGACTCAGTTGATGTACTTTGGTCCCTATAAAAATTATGGTTTTTGATTTTAGTCCTCATAAACATGTAATGTTTATATAATAGTCCCTTTAAATATAATTCATTTTGAGTTTAGTCCTTACTAAAATGTTAAACTCAAGGTAAGGTCTTTTACGTCCTCTCCTCCTTCGAACAGCAACCACGTTCGACACAACAGGCAGGCTTCACCGTCTTCTTCTCCTACGTTGTTCGTCCGAGCGTGAGAGAGGGAAGGGTCCTCTTCTTCTTCGATGAAACCAGAGAAGAGAGGGGGAGGGGCTTCTCATTATCTTCTTTGATGAAACTAGTGTGAGAGAGAGAGAAGAAAGGGTTCTGGAAACAATTGGGTTTCTAATTTCAGAGTTACTGTGTTAGTAAAAGGGGGTTGGAAGCCATGGGAGGAGGGAGTGGGTGGGGGGAGAGGGGGAAGCTATGGGAGGAGGAAGGTGGGAGAGGAGAGGGCAACTATTGGAGGAGGAGGGGGGAAAGGGGTGGAGGAGGAAAGGGAAAGGCAGAGAGACTACAATCAAAACTTACTTTTTAGAGGGACTAAATTAAAAACTTAATATTTTTATAGGGATGTGTCAGGTGACGTGTAAGACACGTAGGAGGCCACGTTAGCATTTCGTGCCACGTAGAAAAGATGACTGGGTTATAATATGCCACCCTAACAAGTCAACTCACTTAAAGGACCTAAATCAAGAAACAAAATATTTAATGGACTAAAAAAGTTTGACTTTTTTTAAAGGAAGAAAATCAAAATTGAAATTTTTTAAAGGACCAAAAACATATTTGACCCAATTGTTTATGTTTTTTTAAATATATTTTTAGTTTCTATAAAATGTCTTTTTCTCGGTTTTAGTCTCTATATAAAAGTTTTCTCCTAATTTTGGTCTTTGCTTTATTTCATATTGCTACATATTTGATCTTTGTCGTTAATTTGTTGGTGTTATCTATGTCGTGTCGTGGATGGAAGAAATGTACATCACCACTTGTCACATAGATTATTTTAATGACATGGCATCCATGTTGTACGTGAGTCACTTTTTTTTAAAATCATTAAACTTTTTTAATTTAAACTCTAAACCAATTTTAATTAAAATAAATTAAAAAAAACATAATATCTGTTCTTCAGAATCTTCTTCCTCGATCCCCAATATGTAAAATTTCTCCAAGCCCTTATCTTCCCAACCTCCCGAACTCCTTAATCTCCAACATCTCAAACTCCATGGGCTTGCGAAACAGAGTGATGGAGGGTCTTATGCTCCGGCAGCGGTGGCTCAGTGATGGAGCGATGGTTATGCACGGTTGTCGGTTGACTTGAAAAATTGTGGCGCAACTGGGTCTTTGTTGTGGTTTGAAAGAGATTGTTGGTGCATCTCCGATGATGGCTTGACAACGGTTGAGTGCAATGGGCGAAGGTGGTTTGCTCAGAGGTATAAGAGTGAATGTCTGGGTTGCTAGGGTTGGGTGGCACTGTGGCTGATGAAGTACTAGGTGATGGTTCAATATTGGAGAATCTAAAAAAAAATAAAAGCGGTTCTACAATGGGGATGACAAAAAATGATAGCAAAAGTTTATGGTTTTCTATTCGCAAGATACTATCGATGATTTATTGAAGAATTCTCTATGATTGCACTGCCATTGACTTAAATTGCTTAGAAAGGGTTAGCGTTCAAGTGGATTGACTACAAGGTGTGAAGAAAGTTTTCAGGAGCTTAAGCATAGATCAACGTCCTAGTGTTGGTATTGCCATATCCAAATGGACATTTTAAGGTATATTGCGATGCCTTTGAGCAACAGTTAGATTGTGTTCTTGTGCAAGAAAAGAAGGTTATGCATTATGCTTTTAGACGGTTATAGCCATGTGAAGAGAGAATTACCCAACTCAAGACATGGAGTTGGCAGTCATTGAAGATTTGAAGATAGTGATTGCAATTAATGCCTCAAGGCACCACACAGTCGAAATATGAAGAAACTATACTTTTTCTTTTATTTGATGTCTTGAAATAAGGGTATATTTGATTTTTCTTTTCGAAAGACTTAATTAAATATTTTACAAATGTGATTTACCTTGTAAACACCTGTACAACATGAATAAAACTTACTACTTTCGAAAATTAACGTTTAAACAAATTACATAGAACATAAGTCTTGGCTCTATGGTCTTACACACCAACATTCAAATGCCATCAACAACATTATATTATAGACTAAAAGCATTAAAGATAAACCCCAACGATAAAAGAATATGCATATGACTCAAAATATCTCCAATGGACATTACATCAAAGACACGTCCCACAAATACTTCCCTTAAGACTCAAATCCTAGGTTTGCTAACAAAACTAACCCCCAAAGATAATAGTTGGTTTGAACCTGTGGAAGGATCTTTAATCTTGTAACCGTGTGAGATCACTTGTAGTCATGTTGTAGTGAAATCTTATTGCATCCAATCTTCTTAAGAATCTTCTGATGCAAACGACATTATGATCTTAGAAGCTTCTCTAAGAACTTCCTTCTTGAAGTCTTCACTTTGAGTGTGCAGAATATTCATCCTGTAGTGTGCTTTTAGATATTCAGAGAATGTTCATTCTGCAGTATTCTTTGAACCTTAATTCTTAGAATAATATTCCCTGAGAATGTTCTTTGTAGAAATCTTTCTTTGAACCTTCAAGATACATGCATAACATTCTTAACCACACACATTAGGATTCTTAAAATTCTGAATACTTAGATTTGGTTTAGAAGGTTTGTCATAATTAAAACTTTGGGTTCAAAACTCAACACTTAGTCCCTGCTATCACCTCCATAGTGATGACCCCAGAGTGATGCGTCATATCCGCAAGGTAGTCGGTCATCCATTTTCCGTTCCCCAAGTGAAAATGGATTTCGACAGGTTTGTTCCACTTGCTCATATTTTTCTTGTCATGCGAATGTAATCCACAAATTTCAAATAGAGAGGTACGTAACAATAATATTATTTATTAACAACAGTTACAATTTAGAAAGAAAAACAATCGCACACAGTTATGCAGCACTAGAATAGATAAATTATATAATATCATAGCATGTCATGAAATATAGTGCATCATGCAATGAAATGCAATGCAAGGGCCCACAAAACTCATCAACCTCCATGGAGTGATCTCAATTTATAGGTGTATCTATCGAGAGTACATGTTCTGGTTTTGTCGGCTTACAAAGTGCTTAATCAATTTTTCATTTCTCAACTGCATGTGCAATAAAACCTTACTGGTAATACTCTCTACCGACTTGATGAAAATTAGGGCAGATGTCGAAATGAGATAGTTTGTGTGTGATTGTCACGACACGGGCAGCGGTGGAGTTTCAACACTGTCTTCCTTCTCAAGGCCCTCTTGGCCCCCTTACTGACTCTTCACCCGCACTTTAAGTGTGGCTAACTTTGCAGGCTTAATAGCCAAAATCTCAATCCATATATGACGCATGGTATGCAAATCAAATAATCAAGAATTCACACTTTATTTCTAACCGTGTGAATTCATATACGTATTAAATAGGCCTCTAGTCATTTCTTTGAGGACTCATCAAAATAACACCATTGATTACTCTTGGATTGGTTTTTTTTCTTCCTAAACACATTAATCTTAAAATATATTAGTGACACGTATACGTATTAACCAATTTATATCTTTATTTCTAGGGTTTGTTTCTCACGTAAGATACCTGTGTAGTGGTTTTGTTTTGTTTGGCGTTTTGTGCCTTCTTTTAAGCAAAAAAAATATCTTTGTTACCTTGGAAATCATCTATAGTTTGTAACAGTGCACCCGGTAAATTCTTCCCAAGAAAAATATATGAGTCACTAATGGACAAATTTAAATTTCAAATCTTTCCTTAGGCAGAATTTTCTAGACATGCACTTTTACATTACCACAGTTTCTTTCCAATCAACAACAAGCATAGTTATTTTCTTGACAAATAAATAGTTTCTGCAGTATAAATATAATCACACTAATAAAATTATTTTCTTAATATGTATTCATTAAAACACAGAATATATTTTTCTAAATCTTTTGAAGTACATGATATATAATATATTATACTAAAATTATATTTATAATACAACTTAGCTTTTGTAAAAATATTAAGAAATATTTTCTGTTTCCTTTGTAATAAAAAAATATATTGAGAAATAACATGTCAGTAATATATATTTTTGAAAACAAATAAAACTAATCATGCAGGTTTTATATGTATGTTTTTATGAGTTATGTTATTTTATGATGTCATGCATGCTTTATATGTATGTTTTTATGAATATGAATTATTTGCTAATATGTGGTGATGCATGTTATTTTTTTAGTTACAACTTCTTTTATTGTTTTCCACTTTTTTATTTGATAATGTGAACATATTTATTTAAAGACGATAGCAGCAATGGTAATGGTAGCGTGTATATTCAATGAGGCACATGTATCAATCATATTGTCCAAACAACAACATTTAGTGGCAAGATTATCTATTGCATTTACCATTGGTTATACTTGCACATTTTGCCTATTGTGATTAATTATGACATATGTGGTGATGCATTTTGCAGTTTTTATCCTTTATATAATAGTCTCTCTATTACTCTCCACAGGCTACTTAGCGACCACCTACACTTATGTATTATGGGTTTATTTACCCATGATTTCATGATATTTATTTGTCTTCATTTTCGCTATGTAGGATCAACAACAATAGTTTTGTCAAAATTAACTTAGGGATTTTTAGGATAAAGTTGGGCCAGATCAGAATAGTTTGGGCCAGATAAGAATCACCATGTATAAATACACATTGTACGGGGTCAAGGCTCATCATACATATCATACACAATGTACTATAGGCAATCCTTATCGGGTTTGTAGGATTAGTAGACCCCCACAAAATTGTCGTTTACTGGGCCACAATACGTTTTAGAAATGATATTCTGGCTTAGCTTGTCATCACTCTGAGTAATTGATTCCGTCAACATTGTTTTGCTCAAGAAACCCATTGTTTTGATGAAGTAACCCATTGTTTTGATCAAGTAACCCACAGATTTCTACAGTTTCAAAGAATACAAAATCATGTATATATAGTGTGAGAATGGTAGGGGAAAACATGAGGTGAGTTGTTTCGATCACTCAGGTTGTGAAAAAGAAAACATTGAGGCTAAGTTGTTTCGACCACTCAGGTTGCAGAAATCCAAAATAGGGTCAGATCAGATTTTCTTGTATAAATACACAATCTACAGGTCTTATCATACACAACACACACAGTGTACTTTACTCTCTCTTTCTCCTTCTCACCCTTCTTTCCCTTAATTTATCTTGTTATCTCTATTTGTCTCTGACCATTTTATGATTTTGATTATTCTTCAAATCACGAACAAATATGCTATGGTCTTTGCAGGGTTTTGTTTGAAGCAAAAGAAAGTAGAGAAGGATTTGGGGGTACTGTACCACGAAAAAGTATCAAGTGCTTGTAAAAGTAGAGCAACATGTCATTGTCACGATTGTGAAATACGTAGAGTGCAATAAGAATCATGCATGTCATATTGGAGGACATGTTGTGGATGGTTTTAAGGAGTGTGTGGCCACGGAGGCGAAGGGAGCAAATGCTCAAATTTTTAAGAATACAATTGAAATTCTTATTACGAAATTAACTAAGTTTTTTAATATTGTTCTATTATAATGATGTCATTAAATTACAAATGCCAAATGATGTCAATAATTTATAATACAACAATATTTAAAACCTTAATTTCCTAATACGAATTTCAATTGTATTCTTAAAAATTTGAGCATTTTCTCCCTCCGCCCCACTGGCCACACAATCCTTACAACCATCCACAACATGTCCTCCAATATGACATGCATAATTCTTGTTGCACTCTCCGTATTTCACAATTGTCACAATGACAGGTGCTCTACTTTCACAACCGCTTGACACTTTTTCATGATACAGTACCCCCAAATTCTTCTCTATTTTCCTTTCCCTCAAACTCTACAAAGATTATAGCATATTTGCCAATGATTTGGAGAATAATCATAATCATAAAATGATCAATGACAAATATGGATAATAGGATTAATTAAGGGAGAGAAGGGTGAGGGACGGAGAGAGAGAGTAAAGTACATTGTGTGTGCTGCATATGATGAGACCTGATCGTAGATTGTGTATTTATACAAGGTAAATCTGATCTGGCCCAATTTTGGATTTCTGCAACCTGAGTGATGAAAACAACTCAGCCTAATGTTTTCCCCTACCATTCTCACACTATACCCTTGCATAAGGTCTTGAATCACATTACAATTACTTCATGGGGTTGGCTCATTAATAGAGAAGAAAGAAGATCCAACTTTCAATTCTCAGATTGGTGTCAAAATCATGCGGAATATATGAAAAGGGGTACTTGATTTTTGGGTTCTACATTTTTCTCGGATATAATAGTATGCTTCATACCAGGGATGTATAGTTTTTCTGTTGTTGTGAGCGTTTTTGGACAGCTTCACTGGGAATTTGACAACAGGGGTGGGGTCTTTTCCACATTTGTGAAACGTTTCTAGTTTTCTTTGATTTTGTTACAAAGGATTTTACAATAAAGATGTTATTTTTATCACAAGGGTGATTGTTTTAGGCGTTCTTCATTGGTTCTGTGTGCCCTTTTTTTTATGTTTGGCTGTTGTTGTTTTTCATTTTATTCCTGTACTTAAACTTAGTTATTCCATCTTGTGCACGACTCGTGCTTTAAGATTGGATTGATAAATTTTTTTATTATAAAAAATACTTGGTTTTGTATTCTATTAAACTATAGAAATCTTTAGGTTACTTGATCAAAATAGTGGGTTTCTTGAGCAAAACAATGTTGATGGAATCAATTTTAGCTAAGCCAGATTATCATTTCTAAAACGTATTGTGGTCCACTAACTTTATAGTAAAAGACAGTTTTGTTAGGGTGTATTGATCCAAATCTGGAAAAGATTGTCTATAGTACATTGTGTGTGATATGTATGATGAGCCTTGACTCCTAGAGTGTGTATTTATACATGGTGATTCTGATCTGACCCAATTTGTCTTCATTATTTGTTTTATTTATTTTGGATTGTTGCATATATTTTTATTATCACTTGCATGTATGAAAAACTTCATGCAATTGACTTATACTCACACACACACATTTGTATGTATGTACTATGGTGTTCATCAACCAGTTCAATTCAATGTAAACGGCAATAACATGAACCGATTAACCAAAAAATTTTTTATTAGATTTGATTGATTTTTGGACACTATAGTGAAACTGATCCAATCCAAATTGAACCTATCTGCATATATTCTTATTTTTAAAATTACACTACTACCTTGTCTTTTTACTTAAGATATATTAAGACAATTTATATTTTAAAACAATAGATAATTTTATAATTTGATGTGGTCCAATATATGGTGTATAAAAGAAAAGGGATATTCCTCTTAAAATTATGGCAAGGAGGCTAAGTAAGTTCGATAAACTTTTTTGGATTCCACCATTTATATTCCCAAGGATCTTAAGCATAGATAGTTGAATGTTTTGTGCCTACAAGGTAACATGTCAGTAGGCAAGTACATTCTACAATTTAAAAAATTATCCAAATTCTATAAATGATGTTAGTGGTATCATAACAAAAGGTAAAGGTGTCTAATTCAAATAAGGGTTGAGACCTTAAATTTTTAGGGTTGTTGGTCCACAAGAGATATTATCAGATTTCTTAGCCCTTACGAACAAATGTTGAATAACTAAATGTTATGGTAAACTAGGTAAATCTAAACAATAACAAAATCAAATGTCTTCATAAAATGGTATAATAAAAAATTATATGACTTTCAAAATTGAAGACTCTATTTTACTATATAGTAATACAATTAAATTTACCTTGATAGTTATACACATCAAAATATCAAAATGTAATACATAATACATTCACATGCGGGTATAATCTTATGGATATTTACCTATGTTTTAAAAAAAATTATATTTTAAAGTAAATTTATAAAATGAAGTATCAACTAGCTAGTACCTTAACCATTTTATGATTGTTTTTAGATTTTATATCTATATATACATATCTATACATCTATACATCTAATAAAGGGAATATCTATACATCTATACATATCTATACATACATACATACATACATACATATATACATATAATAAAGGGAATAACCAACAATAACTGATTTTTTGTGTCATGATTTTTAAGACCATTTTATCCTCTTATTTATATTATTTCTCCTTATCTCTCTATGGTATTTTTGGAAAAAAAAAATACTTGACTGGATAGTGGATAAAACAGTTTTCCAGCATTGCATAGTGGTGGGGCAAAACGATAATCGCAGCATTGCGAGAGTGGGAGCCGCTAATTTCAACTAATGTATTTCCATTGTGAAATTCTTAGGTAGGTTTGATACATATATATAACGTTATGTGTCAAACATACTTATATTTTTTTTGCAAAGTCGAGTGTATTTATTTAAAATAGAAAATGTGTTAAATTATTAAAAATTCTAAAATATTTAATATAAACAACTTTTTTATTTTGTACATAAATAGTTCCATATATCATTGAAATAGATTTTTTTTAAACGCAAAAGATAACACATATAGGCTCAAATTTATACATCAATATATGTTTTGCATATTAAACAATTGAACAATAATAGAAAAAGCAGACTGATGGGCTGCTAGTATAATATAAAAAATATTCAAGCAGGATTTAAAAGGTATATTGCTGTTAGAAAAAAAAAGAATTCAAAAGGTATCTATAAATAATACTTTTACGAATAATATTTCAAGACCCAATTCACGCATGTCGCTCTCATAGCATTTTCAGGATGACATGTATTCATATTATGTATTCCCGCCAAATCCCATCCACGTGTTACACTCAAAGGAAAAGGTACACCAAAATCAATTCAGTATTAAATCAATAATCAATTAATAATTAATTGGCCAAATCAAATATTTCATTATTTATTGAATATTAGACCTTAATTGTGAAATAAAATCGTATAGTCTAATTTGAATCCAGTTGATTATGCCCCCAATTAATTCTTGCATTAATTATGAAATAAAACCGTGTCTTATATTCAAACCAAATAGTAATATTAGAAAAAAATAAAATTGTCTCCCTAATTAATTATTCAATATTTCCAATATTCAAGCACCTGGAAAAAAAACAAATAGGTCGAAAACGAGAGACCACCCACAATTTGACCATTCTTCAAGCAATAGTGCAAAAGGTTTCCTATTATATTCCAGCACCAGAAAAAAATAAAAAAGCAAATAGGGCAAACACGAGAGACCACCCCCAATTTCTTCTTCAAGCAATATTGCAATCCACAATTTCTTCTTCGAGCAAATTTTACACGTGTCAATACTACGTTAAATTTGAGAGAATACTAACTCAGCATTTATTCGAAAGGTTAAATGAGTCTCTTTTAATTTAAAACGAAATCTGCAAATCATGATTAATCAAACACTTGAATCAGCATTAAATGTAAATTTGAAATGAAATCAGAAGATTATTGTGTTTTGTTTTCTCTCATCTCCCCATCACTCTACCCTTCATATTTAAATAATGCATCCCGTTAATGTCTCTACTGACCCTACTTCTCTCTCTCTCTCTCTCTCATCATTAGGGATTGCTGGTCTCCTCACTCTGCCGTCATTAGTGGTGGCACTCTATTACCTGATCAAAAAAGAAAAACCTAACATTTTTACTTCATTCCTCTCTTTGTGTTGAAGTTGCTTATCTCAATCTAGGTGTTGAGATTAATTTTAGTAATTTTATTTTTAAATATGATTATCCTATTTCACCTACTCCTGAAATGCTTCTGATTATTGTTTTTGTTTAACAAAATTTATGTGAACATTATGCAGCGTGTGATTAACACCAACTTTTGTTCCTTGATTGACATTGATTTAGAGTTTTCTTTGGCTTTGGTTTTCATGTAAATAAATTCAAATGTAATTTTGAATGACTTATTTGAAAGGATTAAGTTTGATTGTTTGGTCCATTATATATAGAGTTCAACATGTTATTTTGGTCATTCAATTTTATTTATTTATTTTTGTTCAATTCTGTAGATTTATACAAAAGTAAGTAGCAAAATCATCTTTGGAAAATCCTAAGAAGTTGTAGGAATCGAGGAAGTGAAGAAGAAAAATCCCAAAAAGATAAAGTCTTTGCTTACAAACAATTATGAGTTCAATCTTGAATAGAGCTTCAAGAAATAAGGTCCATAAAAATCCCAAGTTGGTTTCTGATTTAACTGTTTGCAAACTCTTTTATTTTCAATATGATTTGAAATTTTTGTAATAATAGCAGTTGCATAATCAATTGTATTTAGAAAACAAAATAAAATATATTATTTTGTTCAATTTGATATTGTATAATGATATTGATAGATATAATTATTTGTCTTTTATTTTTCTTATATAGAAATCATAATAATTCTTATAATTTTGTAGATTCGAGTTTAGATTCTAAAAAAATCTTAGATGAGTTTCAATTTTGATCTTTTCTGGATCAGGAAAATATTTAAAATTTACAAATATTTGATTTTAATGTTTAATATTAGATAAACAAATAAAAAGTTCTCTTCCATATTTTTTTCTCAAAAGATCTCTTTGAAATTGATTTGAATTTGATTTCCAAATCAGCTAATAATTTTATTTGATCTTAATTTGAAATTGAAATTGATTTATCTCAAGATTATATAATAAATAAAAGAATTTAATTTTATATCAATTGAAATTTGATCTCTTCATGATTAGTATGAATTTAATTTTTTTATATTTAGGAACAAGTAATAAAAAATATGCTCAAAAAAGTAATAATTTTTTTCATCTTAACCAATGTTGTAATGGTATATTTCTTTCTCATTTCGCATTTTTCACTTAACTAATTAATTTATTAAATATTTTCTATTGTTAAAGCAAATTTGAATTTCGATTGATTATTTTGTTTGTATTGTAACTATAAGTTTGTTAGCACCGTGTCCGGCTGTAATGCAAAAAGTATAAATGTAATAGTACAAAAGAACTTCATGAGAAATGAAATCAATTTCATACATCTCTCTCTCTCTCTCTGTTTCTCTCTAATATTTCACCTTTCAGATATTATTCTTCACTGGTTCCTTTAAGTACTATACTAATAAGACCAATTAATGGAAGAAATTAAAATGAGGTAAGGTTATTCGATTTTGTTGGCATCTTTTGTGTGAAACCTCTAAGAGTGTATCTCCTGTAGGGCATACTTTTCTTTGCTTTCTTCCTACTACTAAGCAACTTTCTTTAAAGGCTAAAGTCTAATCCTATCTGCATGACAATTTGTATGGTACAAACATGATCATTTTATCTTCCTATGTCAATTGATAAGTGTGTAATAGTGATTGTAATTTGTACCAATACCACTGGTAAGTAAAACACTCAATTTTAAAATTTATGTTATTTGCTTTGTAATTTTTAACCAAGGTTAATACTCTGTAATGTAAATCACTTGCACATAAATTGGGGGCAGGTATTTGGTACAGGATTGTGTGTGTGGTGGAAATTCTTCTTTTAATTGGATGTGGGTCAGGGGTGCGGTTTAAATTGATTGGGTTCTTATATGGACAGTGTGTGTACGTGTTGGTATGCTAAGTTGGGCACAACTCTTGCTAAGTTTGGATTTAAATTAATATCATAGTTTTCAGTTTTACCCTGAGACGTATCAAGCAATTTGCTGCTTTGTAATTTTTCCACCCCACTTTTTTATTCCTATAAACAAATCATACAATATTTCTATTCCAATATTTCATGCTTCTTTGGTTGCTTGCCAACCATTTATCTAATTCATAAGGGTATCAATTCTCTGTTATTTAGGATATATCACATATCTATTTATTATTATATAAATTAGTCGTTTAAAGTCATATGTAGAAACCAACTGGCACATCGCACGGGTCAATTAGCTAGTTTGATAAATAAAAAAAAGAACGTGGTGTGAGTGGCGGTAGAAAAAAAGAGAACCTTGCAAGAGAGAGAAGAATAGGGTACAGGTGTTGCAAATGTCTGTGACAGGTGCTACAGAAATTGCCAGAACCTCTGAAGTTCCCTATTTGTGGCCCTTTTTTCTGGGTCAAATGTGGCCTTTTTGCTTTGAAAATACCACCTCTGCACCGGTTGTACTTGTGCAGGACTGCGAGGAGAAAAAACGAATAAAAGAAAATGGGTGTGAGCTCGAAATTGAGAATAACAATTTGAAAAACAACATATTATTTTGCATGCCAAAAGTCTCCTATATTCGTCTGCTAATAAAGACAAAAACAATAAACTGAAAAATGACCTAAATTGTCCATTGATCTCTTGCCAGTAAAAGAAGCCATTACAATAAAATTTAATTGAAGGTGCATGAGAAGAAAATTAGATAGAACTCCTCTTTTAAGTGTTCATATATAGCTTGATATCTTTATTCAATTATGATGAACATGTATTTTCAACTCCCAAAAAGAAAAAATGAAAATCACTTACTTGAACATAACTGCAGTCGATTAACTTTTCAACAAAATCCAACATTATAACATCGTGATATACATATCTTCTAATCTGAAAAATAAATGGCAAAAATAATGTAAGAGATAGAAGTTAATTGTATTTAGGCCCTGTTTGGATAACAAGCTTATCTACTGCTTATGGCATAAGCTGTATAAGCTACTTTTATAATCGAAGAAAAATTATAGTGAAATTTATTTTATATAAGCCATAAGCTGTTTTGATAAGCTATCCTGGGTAGCTTATGAAAAATAAGCCCAAAATAGCTTATGAATCAGTCATAAACTGTGTTCATAAGCTCTGCATAAGTCAATCCAAACATGTCCTTATTGTGTTTCTATTGTAACTATAAGTTTGTTAGCACCGTGTCCAGCTGTAATGCAAAAAGTATAAATGTAATAGTGCAATAGAACTCCATGAGAAATGAAATCAATTTCACACATCTCACTCTCTCTATTTCTCTTTTTGGATATTTTTCTTAATTGATTCCTTTAAGTACTATACTAATAAGACCAACAATTAATGGAAGAAAAGTGAGGTAAGGTTATTCGATTTTGTTGACATCTTTTATGTGAAACCTATAAGAGCCTATCTCTTGTAGGGCATACTTTTCTTTGCTTTCTTCCTATGTCAATTGATAAGTGTGTAATAGTGATTGTAATTTGTACCAATAACCACGGGTAAGTAAAACACTTAATTTGAAAATTTATGTTATTTGCTTTATAATTTTTAACCAAGGTTAGTACTCTGTACTGTAAATCACTTGCACATAAATTGGGGGCGGGTATTTGGAACAGGATTGTGTGTGTGGTGGAAATTCTTCTTTTAATTGGATATAGGTCAGGGGTGCGGTTTCAATTATTTGGGTTCTTATATGGACAGTGTGTGTACGTACTGGTCTGCTAAGTTGGGCACAACTCTTGCTAAGTTTGGATTTTTATTAATATCATAGTTTTCAGTTTTACCCTGAGACGTATCAAGCAATTTGTTGCTTTGTAATTTTTCCACCCCACTTTTTTATTCCTATAAACAAATCATACAATATTTCTATTCCAATCTTTCATGCTGCTTTGGTTGCTTGCCAACCTGTAAGAGCATATAGGAGACAAAATTTTAGAGTAAATGTGGGACAAAATTTGTCTAATTAGTCATTATTTACGGAGAAACCGACACGAGTATTATATTCCTTCAAATTGAACGCAGTATTGTATATCAAGCTGATCATTAGTCTTAGTAAATCAAGTAGAAGAATATCATATTGAGCAAATTAAAAAGGAAAGAATCTTAATTTTTTTTAATATAAACGGGGACTAAGGCCAAAGAAACGAACGGAGAAAATCTTAATTTGTAGAAATAAAACATGTGGAATTCAAATTGATGACTCTATCGTTAGCGCAAAATATGCTAAAAATGGAAATGAAAAATTAGAAAGAGAAACATGAAAGAAAAGTACGACAATAGAGGAAGGGAACATTGGAATGGTTTGCATAAATTTGAAAGATCATAATCACATGCAATTAAACACATTAATTGATTCGTTTGCTTTATCGATTTAATTTGAGATGTAATAAGTATTTCGAAGTATCACAAACAATTAAATATTAATTAATTCATTTCCTTTGACGGTTTTATTAGACATGCAATAAATATTTTAAAATAAAAAATAGAACGTAGATTAGACACATTAATTGTTAATTGATTCATTTCTTTTTTCAGTTTTATTAAGTATGCAATGAATATTTTGATAACATCCAAGTTGAGTGTAAATTAAACACATTAATTGATTAAATAATTCATTTCGTCATGTTGAGGTTAGCGAAGTGGTGAGAAGGTGACACTGTAAAAAAAATAGACATGCATGATGACACCTAGGCCTAGAATTTTTCTCAAGGCGACACCAATAATGAGGCATCCATATTTTGATACTTTTTATTCATTTTCTCATTGCCTCCAAAACATTGATTTTTTTTGTTTTTTTATAGTTGGTAAAAAAAAATTTGATGAGTTCAAATTTGATCCTTTTAGGGTTAGGAAAAATTTTAAAATTCAAAAAGATTTGATTTTAATGTTTTAAGATTATATAAAAAATTAAAATGATCTCTTCTATCTTGATATGAATATGATTTTAAAATTTAGGTAATAATTTTATTTTATCTTTATTTGAATTTGTTTGATAATTTTTTCTCAAAATTAGATAATCAATAATATATATATTTGTGAACCCTTACTTTTACGGGTGTCGTCTATAGAGTGATTGTAGGCCTACGTGGTGTTCTAAATTTGCTTTCATCTATTTTTTTAATTATAATAAAATAAAATTTGTGTTGAAGGATCTCTCCGAGAAGTTATCTTTTGATTTTCAAATTTTTCAAAAATGAAAGAAAGTAGCCAAAATGCATGGATGAGATTACAAATTTTATCCAAATCCTCTCTTTCCGAGAATTTTGTAAAATGATAGACTTTCAAATATTATGAAATTACAAATTTTATCCAATCCTCTCTCTCCGATAATTTCCTTATAAGAATTCAAATTTTATCCAAATCATCTCTCTCTGAAAATTTTATAATCTGATAGACTTTCAAATATTGTATTTTTGGTACCATTGTTTTCTTTGACATGAGCAAAACTCCTAATTTATTTATCATACAAATTTGTGATTGATTTAGGTGCACCAAATATAAGCTCTGTTTGAGAATTTTAAACTGTCATCTGAGAATAAAATTCAACGAATAAGCATTAAAACAACAGACTCAGATTCATATGATTCAAGTATTAATAATCTGGACATTATAGTGTAGTTCGTTTCTTTATGTATATATGCATTCTTCCATTTCCTCCACTATTATTGTTGGCTTCTCCCAATGAAATTTCACTTCTATCTTTGTATTGTTTTAATATTAAATATTAATAGTTTCATGTATTGATATATTTTATTTATTCATTTTTACTCTATTATTCATATCTTTTCTACTCTTCTAATCATTCACACCGAGTTCTCATCAAATGTGAGTTTTTTTACTGTTAGTTATTTTTAGTTTTTATTTTTTCATTGTTGCAGTTCCATATTTTGATTCTCTCTATTCATTTTCTTATATTCTCCAAATTATTGATGTTTGGTTTTTGTATTATTATATTGAAGACCATTGCTACTTTTTTTTTCAGCAATTCAAACTTAAGATGAGTCTCTTTTTTGTTAATAGTTTTTAGTTATCGATTATTTGATGTTTTAATATTTTGTGTTGGTATAAGTTTTTCATTTTGTAATTCCAATTTGTGATTTTTTTCTTCTATGTAGAAAATTATTTTTGTCTCTCAAATAAGAAAAAGCACTATAAACGACACGAAAGTTGGCAACCTTTATCTCTGTCATTATTTTTTATTATGGTAATAAAAATTAATTTAACGGAGACTAACTTTTACGTTAATGAAAAATTACTAAAGTAGAGAAAAATGTATTATATTTTATCTTTGAAGGGAAACAAATGTATATTTTCAAACAAGAAAGGGGAAGAGTGTAATATTGGTATCTTTCAGGGGAGAGGAGTGTGTGTTTTCAAACAAGAGGGAAAGAAAGTGTAATATTGATATCTCTCAGGGGAGGAGAGTGTGTGTTTTCAAACAAAATGGGAAGAAAGTGTAATATCGTTATCTCTCAGGGGAAGGGAAAATATTTTACTCTTATTATATATATTAGTGAACTCTTCTTTTATGTGTCCTTAAGAGTTTTTCTTGGTCTGTCTCATTTTCTATGGTGCTTTTCTGCAAAAAATTTTAACACATATCGCATTCTCTTTTACTATCGGTGATTAATTCTAATTAATATTTGATTTAATTATAAAATTTTGAATGTGGAGTATCACAATTAACTATTATTCAATTTACAAATGTGAATTCAATCTCTTAAGCTTATCATGTACCAGTTAAGATTATTTGTGATATGATTAGTTTAAATGCTATAATATATTTTACCTATATTTTGAATTTCCTATTCATATTGAATTTAAATGTTTGTTTTCAATAAGCTTAAAAATCAAATACCTTTAATTTTAATACCTATTATCATATTAATAAATATGATATCAATAAAACTAACAATTTGTACAACGCACTGCAACCATTATATCATGAAAATTTTATCTATTAGTTTTTCTACTTTTTCCTAAAGTGAAAAGTAATCTAATTTGAAATATAAATTAAAACTTTTTAATTGATTTTTAGTGTATCAAAAAATATATTTTAAATAGAAAACAATTATTTTATTTATTAATTTTTTATTTTTCTAATCTAAGTATAATGTGCGACTGCAAACTAACTCATTATTATAAATAAAATTCATATGATATTTATATAAGATAAAAATATATTGTAAAGATATTTAAAATATTAAATTAAAAAATATGATTATCTAAATTAATATGAATGACAATTTTAGTAAAACTAAATTACTGATTAATATATAAGTTTTAAATATAAAATTTATATTTGTTTAATATAAGCCGTGAACGAGAGAAACCTGCATATTATATAGTTTAGTTTGAACAATTTACATATGGAATAACATTATTGTTTAACTTATTATAAGTGAATCCTTAAAAAAATTTACTATGAGTGAAAATATATATTAGTAGAAATTAAACACCAATATAAATTTTCAAATATAAAATTCATATTTTTTTTAATATATACAATGCGTCGTACTGGTCTATGTATTATATAGTTTGCTTTGCTTTGAACATTTTACATGAAGAGATTAGAATTTTCAAGAGGTGCAAACTTCTATAACCAACCTAAGATCGAAAATCAAGCACTACAATTCTATTATTTTTTAAAATTAATATAATATTTTAAATAGCACGATTGATTCGAGTGCGAGTGCAACATCCCTCTGCCTTTGAAAAAGGAGAAAAAAACCAAACTCAACCTAAGACCTATCAAATCAGGTTATCCCCATCAAAGTTGGTGTGGGTTCAGGTGAATACTCGCAAATTTGAGTTTATGACATGTCTACTCACAGCAACGATTTAAACTATGTTATTACTTTAACAATAATTTATATTTATTTTGCTATTGATCTCTATTTTAAAGTTAGGTAATAATTAATGCATATTATATATCTCGTGTATGGCACGGGTCACTATACTAGTAAATAAAAAACGACAGTGAATACTTTGTACCAATATCATGGTTACAAAAAATTGATCTTTTCAAGATTAGTATGAATTTAAATTTCAAATTTTATTTTGATATTTAGGAACAAGAAATAAAGGATATAAAATGAGAATAAATATTTCTTTCTTTATTAGTATGTTATCATTTAACTAATTTTTTTGAAGCAATCATCTAACTAATTTAAGAAAACATTTTAATTTTTTTTTTAGAAAACTTGGAGTTTTTTTTTAAGTAATATCTAGATATAAATTGATTAATATAAAAAGTATAAATAAAAAAGAACATGCATGAGAAACATTTTACTTGAAAGTAAACAAGAAAAACTTGTGTCCTTAATAATGTGTTAAATATTTTACCTGAAATCTTATCGACACGTGAATTATTTAAAGAATTAAATTTTAATATATAATTTAAATAAATTTCTATTTCACTTTATGATAATTTATTGTAAATACATTTTTATTATTTTTTATTTTATCCCCAGCTAATTTATTGGATATTTATTTTAGCTAACAATTTTTTTTTTGCACATTAGTTTCTATATATAAATATGCAAAATGATTAATTAGTAATTATAGATAATATATAACAACGAGTATGAACAAATACATAAAAGTATATATGTACAAATTAAAGTTAATACATCAAAATGAACATTTTATGTTAAACAACATTTCACGGGTTCAAGCGGGTATCACCACATAAATTATTTTATGGCTTCAACCATAATTAAACAATTTTTTTGTTATACACATGAATTAATATATAAAGTGATTCATATGTGTTGTTCATGGCACGGGTCACGTACGCTAGTATATTAAAAGAGAGAAATATTTGAAATTATATAAAAGTTATCCACAATTAATTTTAAAGAAAAACTTGAATTTAAAATTTAGAGAACGTTAAGTTAATAATGACATGTAAAATTAAAAATAAAAGCTAGTTAATGAGACGTTTAACCTTTCAACTTTGGATATAACCTATAAGTGTAAAATTAATTTTCAGACTCGATCTATTTAATAACAACATTTAATCCAAACACCTAATTTATGAAATGTAATATTTATCAAAAAATTATTTATATATAACTATGATAAGATTATTTTTAATAAATTAGCTAAAATAAAACTTTTAATTTGTAAACCAATGAATCGAATCACGCGCAGGCTTACGAGTTGGACTCGATTCATTGTAAGCCCTCCCTCTTCCGAATTGACAAAAATTCAATATTTTAACAAAATTCTAGAATTATAATTATGGACTCTTGTCAAATTAAAAAATCTCCACTGATTTCTCATCCTTTTTTAATCAGAATTACAATTGACACGGTACTCATTAAGGTTGAACAACTGTAACTCCCTTTTACCTTAAATGCACCTTTTTCAAATTCAAATCCTAAATTCCCTCTTATGATTTTGTTGGTCTATCTACCACATTAGTGTATTCTTCTCTTCTAAAGAAAAACCAAGAAATAAAGAAAAGAACAATATAACCAACAATGTGCACACCATTTACAATGGCATGGCATATCAGATGGAGAGTTAGGGACTGGACTTCATGTTTGTCACCATGCAGGTTGCCTTTAGGTAAAAATTTTCATGTATGAACTCTAATTTAATCTCACTTTTTTTTTTATATTTGAATAATATTTGGGTATATGTTTATTATTTTACATTTCAAAAATAGACAAAATTTTCACTTTTTAATCATTTTATATCCTTACAATTATGCAGGTGATCATGAATTGGCTTCATCCCCTTCATCCCCACAAGTGCCAGTGAGAAAAGACAGTAGGGTCAAACCTATACAGAACAAGAATTTGTCACTTCAAAGTAAAAACTGCAATACAAAGAGACTACTAAACAACCAAATGGGCAAGGAAAAAGAAGAAGGGGTTATAGTCGGAGACAGGGTTGATGATGATTCAATAAGGCCACTCTCAGCAGATGAAGATTATATAGTGTTTTCCTTTAGAGAGGATGGAGCATTTGATGTTGTGGAAGATTGCAAAGGTGGTGTCATTAAGTCTGAGGCTCATAGAGGTGTTGTTGATGGAATAAAGCATAAAAATTCAAGGCCTGTGAATCGAAAGGTACACAGTCATTGCATTGCCACATTAATCCTCAAATCTTATAAATCTTCATCCTCATGGTTTGGTTAGATAGTACCATAATAGAGATGGATAATGTAGAGTCATATAATGATCTAAATATGAATTATGGCATGTTAATTTCATTTATGGGATTGAAAAAGCAGCTACATTATAGTGAGGGTGCAGAACAAGTTGGTGACCAGAGGGATACAAACCAGAGGGATACTGATCATCATGATCAAGATTATATATCCCTTTCAAAAGAGGTGAGCTGCCACCACCTTAACCTTTTTTATTTGTGGGTCTTTATTTGATGCATTAGAAGGATTTTAAATTGCAGTTCCAGTTATGTCGCGATACTTGATATTATCGAAAATTATGGATAAATGCAGGGGTTGAGGGAAAGGGGGACATGGGTATACCGTGGCCCCCCCAAAATTTATCTCTCGTATCTTTTACTATTATATGTGACATAGTAAATTTTTGGCTCAATAAATTTTTGGCTTGGTGTTTTTGACTATTGACTCCCCGAATAATAAGCTCCTGGGTCATAATTGCGACCGCGATACAATTATAGAGGCCCAAGAAACCCTATACATTGCAGCTGTAATTGTGGTTGTAGAAACCTTGCATTACTATCACCAAAAATGTTGCTTTTTATATGGTTTCCAATTTTCCATTTTGTTATAGGATGAGGAAAAAGAGGCCAAATACTTGATTCGAATTCAACACAGAGACAACCTCAGAAGAACATGCCAGACCGAGGAGATTGAAGACAGTGGGTTGGTGTCTGCTGAATCAAGGGACTCTAGTCAATCTGAAGGCAGTAGAGGTTCTTTTGCATTCCCTGTGTAAGTTAATTTTGTGTTAAGTGTCTTGTACTAATGTAGTGAGGCTAAGGTCTATTATTATTACAAAAATGATTTATAGACACCCCATATGCTAGTAGACACGGAGAGAAATGGAAAAAGAAAGAGATATAAATGATAGATGGGTGACGTGAGGATAAAAGAGAAATAGAAAGAGAGAAATGTGTTAGATGAATGTTGAAAATCAATGAATGTTCAAATATCATTATTCTGATTCTTATTATTGTTGTTGTTGTCACAAGAACACGGATTAAAGGATAAGGCGGCTCAGTGCACGAGGCTCCCACCATGTGGGGTTTGGGGAGGATAGACATACGTAGCCTTACTCGCAAGCTAGAGACTGTTTCCAGATTCGAACCCGTAGGTCATAGGCAGCAACCTTACCGATGTGCCAACACTCGCCCTCGAGAACAAGGATTAAAAAATAAAAATAGAAATTCTTTATTAAAAATTACAGCTTTTGAAAATAAGTAGTAATGCTTTCAATACAATTTATACTTCTTACTATTGTTGTTATTATCATTAGTGTGTGACTGTGAATGACACAGGTTAGGTTTGGAATGGATTGGAAGCCCTGTGCAAATGCCAAAGTCAGAAGATCTGCATCTAAAGAAGCACAAGGTTGGATGTGTGCGATTTCAGTGCTGTAGATTCTGATAGCTTCAGATTCTTCTCTTTCTATTTTGACATCCCAAGAATATTGAATTCTTCTGTGCAGAGTAATCCATATCAGAAAATGCTACTCACCATTTGTCAGTAAATATCTAACCAAGCAAACTGACTAGATTGATGAGTTGGTTTGGTTTGAAAACATTAGTTAGATCTGAGTTAGGTTAGTATAGAATTTTTAAGAAAAATTTTGTTTTAATTGGATTTTGGTTATAAAATTATTGGGCTAGAATATATACAGTCTAATTTGTCCCGCAAAATCAAGCTATTACAATTCTCGGTTTGGTTCTGTTGTAAATTTTGATGGCATCAACAGTTCCAATTATCACATTCCTCCTTACTAATTTAAACTTAGGAGTTTAATTCTAAACTATATTGATCGGTTTTCACTTTTCAACAAGAAAAGAAAAACCAATTGGACTCCTCCATGATAGCTTTCCACCGCAATTGTTTCCATACACGCTGTAAATGTGATTTTACTCGTTTAGTTCTATAATTTTAAATTTTCACATGACAAGCATTTTTTAAAAGAAAATTATTTCTGTTAAGATTAAGCAAAATTAATATGAGGAAAGGGGGAAAGAGGACACGATCCAAATTGGAGTCAGCGAGGGAGGACTGAGTCTGAGTCGAGCTCTGAGTGAATAAGGACGAGTTGTCTCCCTCAGAAAGCCAACAATTTTGGTCGCTAGAATTCAATTTTTCTTCTGAATCCACCAAGCGCTACCTCTCGTGCATTTTTCTTTCCTTTTTCTAATTTCTAACCAAAAAGATCGCATAGAGAAAAGAAGGTACTGCTACTTCTCTTTGGTAGAGACTAGAGAAAGAAGGGTGAGGGCAATGTTATTAAACTCGGACCGGTCATCGACTCAATTGAGGTACTGGGTCATTGGGTTAGTGGTCGGACCGGTGGGTCACTAATTATATCAAGTAGTATGGCTGGTCTAGTGGTGATATTGTTGTTTTGAAGTTAGAGGTCCTTGGTTCAACTCCCACAATTGTACATTTTGAGTGTTTTTTCATATTTATTTCCTTACAAATCTCATGTCATGCGCGTCAGAAATGATTGTAGGGTCGCGTGCAGCAGCTTGTCTCGAGAAGCATGCATAGCCAGTAGCAGCCAGCTTTAGGCCTCAAGAAGCGTGCACAAATAACAAATACTAATAAAGCCGGTCAGTTCATTGGCTTGCCGGATCACCGGTTTAACTGTAAAATTGCCCGATTCTCGCCGGTTCGTACCGGTTCAGTGGCATTTCTGATCTAATACTCAGCTTGGACCGGCTGTACCACCGGTTCCCGGTCAAACCAGTCGGTCCGAGCCGAGTTTAATAACACTGGGTGAGAGAACAAGGGAGACTGAAAACTGACTTTTGAAAAATGGTTTTTTTTAACTGGCTTAATTGCATTTTTGGTCCCTTAAGTTTCAATTGCACGATTTTGGTCCCCAGGTATCACAATTGTGTGATTTTGGTCTCCCAAGTTTCAATTGCATGATTTTGGTCCCTCAAGTATCACGATTGTGCGATTTTTGGTTCAATTGTTACAATCAGATCATTTGTCATTGTGTCATTTTTTTTATACATTGTCATTGTGTCATTTTTAACATCAATAACTTATGTGGCACAAGTGGGACTAATTTGACACTGAGTCGGGTCATGTGTGAGCAGTGTAGGTGTTTGGTGTTAAGAACAACACAGTGATAAAAAGACCAGATTCTAACGATTGAGATACATAGGGGACCAAAATCGCACAATCGTGATACCTAGGGGGACCAAAATCGCGCAATTGGAACCTGAGGGACCAAAATCGCACAATCATGATTCTTAGGGGATCAAAATCGCGCAATTGAAACCTGGAAGAACAAAATCGCATAACCATGATACTTGGAAACCAAAAGTGCAATTAAGCTTTTTTTTTTTACTACGGGCTAACATAACATTCAATTCTGAGCACGATTATCACCGGACCAGACCGAACATGCCGGTTCAACATGTTAATTAGTAAAAAAAAACTGAATGAATAAGCTCAATATCAGCAAAAATCGATAAAAAAAAGGTGGTAAAAACCCGTTTGAATTAGTCATTTTTATTTTTTTTAATTTTCTTATTTTTTATTTAAAAATCATTTTTAGCCAATTAAAATATTTTTAAGTTTTTTTATTGGCAAGATATATTTAAGTTACCAAAATTGATACGTGAGAATTGTTTATTAACTATATCTTTATTATTAACTTTTTATCTCACAAAATATATAATAGATTCATTTTATACTGATTTAAAATTTGTTTTGTCTTAATTTTTTAATATTTTATATTATATTAATTTATTACTTATTATATTATATAATATTGGAAAATGCATTTAATTATCATTCAACCATGATTGATCAACCACGGTTGAATCATTAAATTGTAAACCAATATTCGTTTATTAGTCCAATTTTAAAAATATTGATTCTGAGTTTTTATTCTAGAAAAAAATTATGATTTTAAAAAATGACAAATATCAATCTAGATAAATAGAAAAATTTAAATTCTTATTAGAAATGCAGTTTTTAAAATTAATAATATATTAAATATTTTAATTTCTAATAAAAAATTTCTAAAACTTAATTCCTTAATCAGGATACTAGTCAATAGTCAATAGGACTTTTAAAAATTTACCTCGTTTCTACTTTTTATTGTCATATTTTGATAACAGTTAAAACCTACCATTTACCGTTCAAACTTCGAAATGTGTGTTTTTTAAGTAATTATTTTTTGGTGAGTGTATTTGGGTTTTTGGTGGGTTTTTCAACTAATTATTTAGTGATTTAAGGAAATTGATTAAAAAATACTTCATTAAATTATTTAAAAAGAAAGAATAATTTTTTTAAAAGTAAATAGTTTTTTATTCTGTATTTAATGTTTTTTATTTTACTTTAATTAGTAATTTGAAAATAGTTGTTAAAAATATTAAAAAATAAATTATCTTATCATATTTAATCAGAATTCTTATGCAATAACATTAATTTTTTAATTAATAAATGCTTTTCCAGCCATATGACCAAATATGGAATACCCCATTTAAAAGTGAGCAATTTAGATTTTTTTAGTCATACTTTTTTTTTTGAGAATACAAGTTCAGCTCCTCCAATTAAATTATAGATTGGAAGGTGGAAAAAGAAAAATTGTATTGGGTCCCAATTTAAAATGAAAGCCCATTTTTTTTCCCTTGCTAAATAAGACACCATGATAACAACGCCTTGTATGATCATATAGACAGAGAAGATGATGAACCCTTTGAATGAAACCTGCCATCTTAGACACCAATCCTCTTGTGGAAGGTCAATTAATGCTTTGAACTAATTCAAAATTACACAATTTTCTAATACACCTCCACATGTACAATTAATATAAATAATCCTTCAATTTAAGGGGTGATGAACAAGAAAAATTTACACCCAATATTATATATATATATATATATATATATAATCATATATTTAAATTAAAAACAAAAAGTATCATTTTTGTTGTGGTCATGCAAATTTCTTGGTCACCAAATGGAAAGAGCATGTTTTAGAGGAATGCATATGCAGAACCATAAAATAAAACAGTGGAGTACCAGCAACATTTGTTTTGCACCTGTGTTGTTTGGTATTTGTTTCAAGGATATTGATTAGATTGAACCGTCCATTTATTGTTGTCCATTGTTTATTTTTTATTCTTGCTCTGTTTTTTTTGGGTCCAATTATTCTTTCTGTGTTTGACTAACCGTTTCTCTTTTGCACTCTTTTTGAATCTAGAATGGCCTTAATTCATGCGTTTCTTTCTCACTGGTTAGTAACTGGAGCTGGAGTTGCAACTGGAGCATAAATTAAACAGGTGAGATACTAAAGAGCTAGTTTTGACTTTTGAATTGTGCTGGGGCATCACTCATAGGTAAATTGCTTGTGAAAATCTATTCTTTGTGCTTTGTCATCTTGGTTTGCTTTTGTGTTTTTTTTTAATCTATTTGCATACATTGTTGTTCTTTGGGATTGTTAGCAAATTATCTATTTCAAAAAGAAAATCTAGGAACACAATCTCATTTATGATTCTGACATGTAAATCTATTTATTTCACTGATAGGGGAAAATAATGTGGTAAGTTGCAATTCTGAATTGTGCCTGTAAAGTCTCTTTACTCTTTCATTAGTTATATGATATCTGGGATCTTTGTTGTTATTTTTTTTCACCATATCCTTTCATTTTTGTTTTCAATCTGCAATTCTTCTTTTCTTTTTCTTTGCTCAGATCTTCCTTTTCTTCCTATACTCAGTTTATCGCTTTCTAACTTTACTCCAATTATATGTTGCTGGCCTTGAAGACAAAGATAAACATAGGAAATCAAATAATTGCCCTGTTTGTACCCCCAAAAAATTGATATTTTTTAAAAGGCCCCAAAATATGATATGATTGCCCTGTAAACTGAAATTGATTGCCAATCCGTTGCCCCCCTTGGCTTGGACAATCACAAAGGTATGTGATCATTTTCCATGAGAGTTGGTTTCCCCTAAAAAATATAGATAAAAGATTTTAGAATTTAGAGTTTGTATGCACGGAAACCGACAAATTTAATTCAACCATTTTATAATA
This sequence comes from Glycyrrhiza uralensis, assembly GCA_030159175.1. NCBI lineage: Eukaryota > Viridiplantae > Streptophyta > Magnoliopsida > Fabales > Fabaceae > Glycyrrhiza > Glycyrrhiza uralensis. The sequence continues at coordinate 29,269,587 of BRZY01000007.1, read as the reverse complement.
TTTTGATTTTATTTTGTTTTAATATGTTGATCTTAGATACATTAAACAATCAACTACCGTGATTTGTTGTTATAACGTACCGTACTTTTTGTACGGAATAACGCCACTCTTTTCATATGAAAATTGATGAAGAGTGCGAAATTAATGAATTTATTTCAATTGTCCGTTTATATTTTGTTTTTTGTTTGTTTCATCTTAGATCCATTAAACAATCAACTGCCGAGATGCATTAAACAATCAATTACCATGATTCGTTGTTATTTCTTTTTGTATTTTTCGTACGAAATAACGTCACTCTTTTCAATTGAAGTTTACTTGCAAAAAAAAAACTATAATTTCAATTGTTTGATTTTTTATTTATTTTAGATACATTAAACAATCAACAACCGTGATTCATTCTCATTTCGTACTATACTTTCTGTACGAAATAACGCCACTCTTTTCACACACACACCCATATATATATATATATATTCTTAAATTTTCCACCCACATTTTTAAAGGAACATGAAACTAACCAAAGGTCAAGTGCCCACCTAGAATGAAGTAATTTTCTTCTTTGATCTCCTTTGTAAATGTCCACATTGATTATTTGTATGTAATTGGCATCAATAGAGAGAAACCATTACATGAGCCCCATTAGTGGTTAGAGGTTTGGATTGTTTGCATAATGTCATAGACTCAAATCTCATTGCTATCGTTGTACACCAAAAAAGCTAGAGAAACAGTTACATATTCTAGTCATATTACACCCAAATATTTATGTTACTTTTAAAACTAACGACTTATTTTCCAGTCTTAGTTTTTGTGGTAGTTTTAGATTTAGTATGCTTAATTCATCCTCACAAAACTGACTTGTAAGGTGATCAGAAGTGTCTCTACTATATATTTTCTTTTTAGACGTTATCTATAGTAAATATCCAGTTTACAGTTCCATTTTGTATTTTTGATCAATAGATAGCCAATTTCTCTCTCTCTCTCTCTCTCTCTCTTGCTTAGCATTGGAATTGCATGTTTTGATGTTTGTACTTGTTGTGTGAACCATTGTTTCCTATCCCATTCTAGCCTAGCCTGCAAAAGTGACACCAGTTCTTTCCAATCCAGGGACAAGTGACAATTCTGAACAAGATGAGAAACTCAAGTGCATGCAGCATGAAGCACGCACACTTGTTCCATTCTGAAGAGGATCAAAGAAGTCAAGACCACAAGAAAATTGTCCAGGACAGATTGAAGAGTAACAACAACTTTGTGATAAGGGAGGTTCCAATGCAGAGGTTGTTCAATGTGGGGCATTGTGCTAATGCTTCCAGTGACTATGCAGGTTTTACCAAAGGAAAGAGTTTTTCTGCCATGGACTATGATATGCCTGAGCTGGTGGTTTTTATTCAAGAGGATCATCAGCAGCAGTTTGTCAAGGACATTTGCAATGATCATAAGGGAATGTCACTAGAAGGCAAGTGTCTCTTTGACCCCAACATGAATAGCATGATTGATTACAATCTAGGAATTATGGAGGCAAAGTCAATCAATTGTGCTGGGTCAGAATATGTCTCTCAATACCCTTCTGTTAAGGAAGCAATGACAATGCATGAGTTCAGAAACTTGATGATGATGAAAGGTGGAGTGGAGCTTGATTCAGGAGACAAGATTTCAATCGATCACCCCATAAGGAAGACAAGATCAGAGACACTTAGAGAGGTTAGACATTTATCCCGAGCTCCTACATTTTTGGTGCGTTTGAAAGAGCTTGTTTACAACTTATTTGGGCTTATCTTATGATATAAGTAAGTGTTTGGAAGAACTTACGGAAATAACTTATGACATGTTTATAAACTGTTTCAATAGCTTATAAAACGGCTTATAGCTTATATAAAAAAAATATTAATCTCATTCCCTCTTCAATTATAGAAATAACTTATTTATAAGTGCTTAATTAAGCTAGTTACCCAAACTCACCCTTTATCCCTTTGGACACAGATTGATTAATTATTAGAAAATTGGCACCCATACCATAATACTTACATCTAACCAATGTAAAATATCTTGTGAAAAGTTGTCTTCCCTTTAGCATGACAAGGTGCACCACATGTAATGGGAGGGAAAATTATAGTTAGTTCAGGGGAATACATTGAAATGAAGTATGCAGTTGCTTTGGCATTACGGTTTGGTGAACAAGATGAACAAATGTTGATATTCTTTATCCTTATATTTGTTCCTTCTTTTTGGTGCTTGGGGTAAAATATAAAGGCAGAGAACTTTCATGGATAGATTATTCAAGAATGATATTTGAATACCCATTTATTTCCAACACCCATCCAACACATTTTATCTTTCTATCTCTCTCTTCTTATCGTATCACTCATCTATCACATCTATCACTTCTCTTTCTTCTATTTCTATCTCTCTCAAGGGGTCAAATAGCATATAGTTATTCAAAAATCTTTTCTATAAATTATTTCCACTAAACTTAGACTTTTTACCTGTAAACTAGTCGATGGACCTGTACTTCTCATAATATAAATATTAAAAAAGTCCAATAAACGAAACCATTTTGGTGGAAAACAAAAAAGACTTGAAATGTGACTCGTGTCCCAACTAGGGAAGTGACACGTGTCCCAATCAAAAACATGGTTTTCTTATATAGTAATTGACTGACTGATTGATTGATTGATTCCAAAGATGTGGTGACTGTCCTCTTGATGACAGGTTAATTGTCATCTTTGAATGAAAAATGCTACCTCTGAATTTGTTGAACCATTTTTGTCTTTTGAAATTCCCAGGCTTTCAAAAGGGAAAGAAACTTCACCAGATCCTTCAACAATTGGCAGATAAATTCCATCTTAGGAACAATTGGCAATAGAGTGGAGTATCCACATTGTGCAGAGTGTGCACAAGTGACTGAAACAAGCATGCCTGAGATGAGTTACCCACAAAGTCCAACAGAAGGTTTAGGCAAAGGACAAGAAGTTGATTATCCTCAAGAGACTTGCAACTGTGCCCAAGGCTCTCCATCTGGTCATGCAAAAACCTCTAGCATTGCCTCTCATCAATCTAATGATAGCATCAGCAGTACTAATTCATTTTCCTTTCCCATGTAAAATTTCCTTTCCCTTTTTATTTATACATTAATAAGCTCTCTCTCTCTCTCTCTCCGGCTCTGTTTATGTAAGTGCTTACGACATAAGTGTTTATCGAATAAGAGCTTGTGTAACCCATAAGCTCTGCATAAACTATTTTGATAAACTATTCATGAGGACTTATGAAAATAAGCTAAAAATAACTTATAGACCATGCATAAGCTTATGCCTATTTTCATAAGCTCTCTCAAACACTTTCACAAATGTTTATGTCAGTAAATAAGTCCAAATAAGTTGTTGAAAAGCCAATCCAAACAGACCCTCTCTCTTTTGACATTTCAAAAGGCATGGTTATATATAAATAGTTAAGCTTGTGCATGAAATACAGATTACCTGTTGAATGGAGTGGAAGCCCGGTGAGGATGGTGGAAGCTGATAAAGGTCAATCAAGGAAGAACAGATGGAGGAAGATATGTTTTCCCTGCTGCAATGGTGATTGCTGAAATTTTGCAGTTTAGCAGACACACCAGCATCCTCTGCCCTAGAGGTTTTGTTTCATTTTGTGTAGTATGTGACATGCACAGAATTTACCATACCCTATTTTTGGTTACTAACTTATTATACCCTGTTTACTGATACTATATACCCTGATCATACCCCCATAGGATACATGTTTAAGATTTTTTTTGTTGGTTTACAAACCTTTATTATGTTGACAAAAAAAAACCTTTATTATCATATAAATTTTACAATTTTCTTTTTGGGTTTATATAAATTTTACAATTTTTTTTGACTATATAAGTTTTACAATTTATAAAGCCGTTTGATTAAGATTATTTTATAAAAATATTTTTTTTTAAATATAATCATTTCTCTGGAATAACTATCTGTTTATTTTAGTTTTTAAAAAGAATCAGAAAGTGAAAAAATTTAAAATATGATTATAATGAAAAAATGTTTTGAGTAGATATTTTTAAAAAAAATCTAGTGAAAAATGAGAGAGTGTTTAGAGAAAAAAGGCATAGCTTTATTTTGAACAAAAACAATTGTATAAAATTTTGAATGTTACAAGCAGTGTCTGTGCTATCCTGACGTTGTCTTGATTAACCAATCACTTATTCGAGCCCTTTTGCGTTTGAAGTTAGGAGTTCGGCGGGCCGTGTACCATCTTGATGTCGTCCAACCGAGTCATCACAAATTGATAGGTCAAAAGTACTTAATAGCTCCTTAATGAGTTTTGATGACCTGCAAGATTACCGCAATCAACATTATACCATCAATGATAAAGAATCATATTCTTTGATTACCTTTTCACATTTATCGATCAAGCAATATAAATTAAGGGGACGTAGAACACTAGGAGAGGGCATATTCACATCTTTGGTGGGGTTGCCTTCAACACCATAGCACGGGAGTCAAATTCCTGGCTTGAACATGACCCTTGTGTATTTTCATACACTCTCGACCCAGTTTTTGGTCTTCTTCCTCATCCATTATTGAAAAATATATTTACAATACCTTATAAAAAAGCAAATGTATAATTTTACGTTGTAAAATTATTTTTTTAATTTTATTTTTGATAAATAAAGTAGTGTTTGCTAACGAGTTTTATTGTTCCAAAAAATTGTGAGGTTGTAAAATGGTTTTTTCTTTTAGTTTCAAGTTTTGTTAAATAAAATAATATTTGCTTAGAAGATTCATCATACTTTTTTGTTTTAGTAAATTTTTAAGTTACAAAATTAATATTTTTTAATTTTCAATAAGTAAAATAGTGTTGCTTAGATGTTTTATTAATGTTTTTTGTTTCATTAAATTTTCAGGTTGCAAAATTATTTTTCTTTTATTTTTGTTGCGATAAATTTTTAGATTTTTCTTTTAATTTTGTTTTCAATAAATAATAAAGTGTCTCCTTATGACATTCATTCATTTGTTTAGATCTTATAAACTTTAATTTTGTATATTTTTTTCTTTAAGTTTTATTTTTGAAAACTAAAATACTAAAAATAGTTTTTCCTTATGAGTTTCATTCAATTTTTTTTTGCTTTTGTAATTTTTAAGGTTGCAAATTTTTTTACATTTTAATTTCAATAAATACAATAGTATTTGTTTATAAGTTTCAGTCATGATTTTTTGCACTGTAATCAGAACCGGACTAAACTGGCCGGTCGAACCTGAAACCGGACCCCCCTCCGGTCTGGACGACCTCCACAATCGGACCAGCAAAGAACCGGTAAAAAATCGAGAAAATCAGACAAAAATAGGTTTAAACCGGTTTAGTCTTTTTTTTATTTTTTAAAAATAAAATTGTCATTTTTTTATTTTTTGAAAGAAAGAGATATCACTTTTTTCAATTATTTGTAATTTTGAATGTTTTATGTTATGAATTATAACATTTTGTATTGAAGTTTAATTTTTCTTGGCTTTAATATGTTTTAGGTCAGTGTAATATTTCGAATTTTGAATTTAGTTCCTATAATAAAAGTCACACTTTTTTCGTCCTCCATTTATTTTAGTCCTTGTGTCGAGTTGACCGCTGCTATGACACACTGAAGTCCTTATAAAATTTATACATGACATCTAATTAAACCTACGTGACTTAAACGTCACCTGGTGGTGGAGGAGAAGGGAAGAGGGGAAGGACTAAATTCAAAACACATTTTTTTTAGAGGGACTAAGTTAAAAACTTAATATTTTTATAGGTATGTGTCAGGTGACGTGTAAGCCACGTAGGTTTAATGAGGTGCCACGTTGAAATTTTATAGGGACCTCATAGTGCCACATCAGCGATCAACTCTGCACAAGGACTAAAATTAAAAAAAATAGAGGACGAAAAAAGTTTGACTTCTTTTATAATGAGCTAACTCAAAACCCCCTATATTACAGGGACCAAAAACATATTAAAGCCATTTTTCTTTATGAAGTTATGAATTTTATGTTAATTTTTACTCAATATTGTGTTATATATTTATTAAAAATTAAAATAATATTATTTAATTATAACCTGGTTGAACCCCCGGTCGAACCTCTGAACCTTGAACTCCTGCCCTCACCGATTCAATGACCGGTTCGGTTCTGACCACCTTGGTTTTTTGTTTCAATAAATTTTTAAGCTTCAAATGTATTATTTTTTAATTTTATTTTTGACAAATAAAATGATATTTTCTTACAAGTTTCATTCATGTTATTTTGTTATTATGAATCTTTAGGTTGCAAATTTTATTTATTTATTTTTGATAAATAAAATGTTGTCATTTTTTATAAATAAAATGATGTTTACTTACTAGTTTCATTCATTTTTTGTTCTAGTAAATTTTGAAGTTGCAAAATTATTTTTATTTTATTTTTTTAATAAATAAAATAATATTTATTTACTAGTTTTATTCATATTTTTTGTTTCGGTAAATTTTCATACTCTAAAACTATTTTTTTATTTATTTTTTATAAGTAAAATAATATTTATTGACGAGTTTAATTCTTATTTTTTGATTCTCATAAATTTTCAGGTTGTAAAATTATTTTTCTTTTAATTTTGTTTGAGTAAACTTTTAGATTTTTCTCTGAATTTAATTTTTTATAAATAAAATAGTGTTTGCTTACGGATTTCATTCATGTTTTTTTATTCTGGTAAATTTCTAGGTTACAAAATTATTTTTATTTTAATTTTGCTTTCAATAAATAAAATGGTATTTACTTACGGGTTTCATTTGTTTTTTGTTCTGGTAAATTTTGAGGTTGTAATTATTTTATATTATGTTAAATAAAATAATATTTGATTACGTGTTTAATTTATTTTTTTATTCCAAGAAATATTATGTTATAAATATATTTTTCTTTTAATTTTGTTTAGGTAAACTTTCGGCTTATGAAATTACTTTTCTTTTTTATTTTTTTAATAAATAAAATAATATTTACTTACAAATTTCATTCATATTTTTCTGTTAAATATAAAAAATTATTATAGACTATAAAATTATATTATTATATTTTATATATTTTCTATTTATCTGATTCGACTTTCATTTTCATCGATATGTCCAAACAATTGTTGATTGTTTATAACATGGAGATTGCATATTTAACTAAGATACACAATGTCATATAATCAATACTATTATAAATTTAAAGTTTTTTTTTGTAACCATGATATTAGTGCAAAATATCTACTGATTTTGTCAATGATTAATCTCTGCTAGGGAACCTGGCTGACCATCTTTGATGGATTCTTTCCTCCCAATCACATTTTTTCTATTCACACAGCTCAAACTCGATATCAAGTTATTTTTCAATATAAATAAATAATTTCTTATTATGTATTTCTGACTAGTAATAAATATGGCAGATCTTGCCTATGTAAACTTTCCGTGTGGTTTTTAGTTTCCTGGTTTCTTAGCCCTCCAGTTCAAAAAAATAAAAATAATTCTAAATTATCTTACATTTTATTCATACAAATCTTTTTAATTACTAAATGGAGAAAATATTAAATATTTTTTATGTTTTCAAAATATTAATTATATTTTCTTTTTTATACTTTATAGAATAGTAAAAGGATATACAGAAGGATTCATAAGAGGATAGAGCATTTCTCAACCAACAATTCTTTTTGGCGTTTTGAAATTGAACGAGATACACATGCTTTGAGCATTGACACAATTTTGAATGAAATTTTCCAAGGCAACCCCAATCAATCTCAGCATTGGATATATTACCTTAAGGCTTAAACTTCTCTACACGGGGCAAACTAAAACTTCTCTAAGGCACTCAAAATTTTCCATGCAGATATTATTATGATATCAACAATACATGAACAATTTTCATTCCCTTTCCTATAATATATATATATATATATATATGATGCTGTTTCTCTACTTGGAAGAAGCCTCTTTTTTTGCGCCTCACTCAATCAACAGTAAAACATTACATTCTTCACCTTCTCTTTCAGGGCAGGCAGTGGCCGAACAGACCTATCTTTTGGTCTTCCACCTCTCAGTTTAGCAATCTCAGCAACATCAGGTTCCATGTAGAATCGAGCTCTGTAGGCTGCTAGATGAGCATAGTATGCTGGAGGCACTGCACAAACAACAGAAACACTTTATGTTTGATAACAATAACTAATCATCAATTCCTATATAATAAACTAGTCATGTTTCTGACCCATATAAAATATGGATTTTTTTCCTAACAAAACAGTAAGAAAAACCCAATAAATAGAATAATTTTAGTTGAAAATTTGGGGAGGATAACACATGTCACAACTTGAGGTAACACGTGCCACAGCATGAGATTCCATGATCTAATTTTCTTATATAATAATTATAATTATTAGCAAGTCCTTAGCTGAGACACATGTCACCTCCCAAATTGAAATACGTGTCATCTTCCGGTTTCTTTTTTTTCTTTTGCTAAAATTATTTAGTTTGTTATTTTTTTTTTATATATATACGGGTCCATTGGCTAGTTTGCTATAAAACCAGCTAACAGATGTGAATCAGTGAAGTTAGTTGTACAGAAATTTCAATGTTTACTTTTGTTTAAACAAATGCGTGTGTAAGGATTGTTGAACGGTTTGTATCTGAAATCTGAATCTAACATTACTATACTGATAAGCAGATTACAGTTTATTCATGTTTAGTGAGAGCAAGAAAATTACCTACAGAAACAGACCGTGTACATCTTGCATAGCTGCAACCAAAATATTAGGAAGGTTATGTCATGGTAACTATAGTCATAGAGCATACAAATTCGAGATGATAAATAGAGAAATCATTTACGTGTAGCATAAGTTGTTAGTTAGAGACTGAATCTCATCTGCAGTGAAATTGTTCTCGTCCCAGAGGACATGATAGTGAGCCGGTCTACTTGTACCCTGTAAAAAATTTCCAGTCACAACTTAAATTGGATGCCACTACATGGTGGACATTTTAGTGGTTTACAATGATGTGATGTTCATGGCAGAAATTGAGTCCTAACCTATATCTAATTTCGCAAATTCAATACCATTATGATATACCTGAATTCCTGCATGACTGCATAAATAGAAGTCGAATTCAGTAGGATGACAGATCTTAGAATCCACCACAGTACCTACATTACAGTCACACACTGGTTAATGAAATTGGAAGAGTAACCCAAATATATTGCAAACTAGTCTATAGGCTAAACCTGTATAAAGTACGAGTCTTTTCTTAAGAAAAACAGTCAACAAGAAAAACAATTTTAGTTAGAAATAAAAAATATAAGGAATTGGAGATGTGACACGTGTCAGGTGACACGTGTCACAACTTGAGAGACTATGACTTAATTTTCTTATATAGTAATTAACTAGTCATGGACACAACCCGTACAATGTACGGGTCTTTTCTTAACAAAAGCAGTAGAAAACATGTAACAAAAAAATTAGATAAAAAAAATAAAAATGAAATGACACGTGTCACAACTTGAGAGACTATGACTTAATTTTCTTATATAGTAATTAACTAGTCATGGACACAACCCGTACAATGTACGGGTCTTTTCTTAACAAAAGCAGTAGAAAACATGTAACAAAAAAATTAGATAAAAATAAAAAAAAATGAAATGTGACACATGTAGAAACTTAAATGAAGTTAATCAATATTTTTAATTAGTATGAATTGGCTATTTTTTTGTTTATATTTGAGTTTACACTTTCGAGTAGTATATATTATATTTAATTATTATAAATTTCATAGTCTAAAAATATACATATAATATATTTGTCCTAGGTACGTGATACAGCTTTTTGTGTCCCGACGCAATGGTGTTTTAATTTTTTTTTGTCAGTTTTAATTTGATTCTAGATAACTCCAAAAAATTGCGTTTGATCCCTCAATCGGCTAGCTTCTCAATTTTATTCAATCTCGTGCACTCCATTGGTGCTGTTTAACACATGAGAATTCGACCCCAAAAAAAAAAACGCATGAGAAAGGCTCTGTGGCTGACAATATCCTCAAGCTGCGTGAGTACTTAGCAGTGGGGCACGGTTTAACCATTTTGAACAAAAACGAAAATGATTATTAACCCTCCACGTGTCCCTAGCTTAGCCCCACCACGTGTCTGTAGTAGGATTAATTAATGTTAAGTGGGGTCAATTTTCTATAATAGAAAATAGATAGATAGATTGATCGATATGAGCAAACCCATAAGCAGGCAGAAAGTTATGTAGACTTTAAACATAGATATTCTTAAATTAGTGACAAACACAAATTTTAGCAGCTGGCAGAAGCTAAAAACTTTTACCAGGTAAGATATTCCCACTCTTATCGGTGCTGTTTCTGTCGTCGTGGTTGTTCGAGAAGAGTCTAGTGTGATGCCGTTTTTGAACCACAACAAATGTTACTGGAGGTTGGTAACTTGGTTCCAAAGATGCACATGCCTACACATCAAAAGAATATAAGCATCGGAGAATAGCATAGTCAATATTAGGTATAGCTATACTGAGTTATTTTTGTCAAAGTACCTTACGTATGGCATCAAGCTCATATAGCAAAACCTGGTAGAATTGTCCTTCACTTACCCCATCCCTGAAAATATATTGGATAAACATTATAATTAACCCACTCCTCATTCTTAATTTCCTCACAAGCCTGTATAAAACACCATAACAGATCACTCCTACCTGTAAAAAATTATTCTCAATGGTTTTTGTCCAGTTGCCTTCTTAAATGAGAGTAAAAGCTCTCTGCAGCAGCACAAATTAGTGTGAACCAAATAGACACACTGATTTTGGACAACATCAAATAATAAATACTAAGAAACCATAATAATGTCCCTAGTGGTTATTGATTGAAGATACACCCTTTCTTTACTCAATAACCCAGAAAGGATGTAAGCCTTTCCTAGTAGGAAATGGAAACATTGTCAACTGGACACACCTCAGGCATTTGAAGTAAATCAAGTCAATACTATTAGGAAAAACCCAAGTCCCACATCGACCAGATATAAAGCCAAAATATACTATATAAAACATGAACAATCGTCACCTTATATGCCAATTTTGTGGGATTGAGTTAGGCCCTTAAATATAAGAACTACTAAATTTGAGAAATACCTAAGGTGAATCTATAGGACTTAAAAACAAAGGGACAAAGTATAACACTTCAGAAGTAAACACACTGTAACAGATTTTGAAGATGGTAAGAAGTGCTGCTACTTAAGTACCTGATCATACCACCATAAACTACACCCCTCTGTGGATCTTTCCAACATTTGAAAAGATCTTGGATGAGTTCTTCGCGGTGAGGCTGAGCACAAACCAACCCTGCATACTTTGTTACTTCTGGCCAGTCCTGGGAGGCTACAACCTGGATTACAATAATAATCAGTATACATCAAACATAGGGCATATGTGAGTGAGTTGTATATACTGAGTTGGAAAATGCTTACCGCAGCAATGGATGGACAAGAATCCTCTCCTGATTCTGGATGAGTTACATCAGCTCCAAATATTATTGTTGGAATATCACTAACCAGTGGAATCCTCCAACTCAAAGCATCCAAAAGTACTGTGTTTCTTCCTCCCATCTAAAAGTATAATTCAATAGTTAAAGAAATTAAAATGAAAATAATAGTAATAATAATAAAAAGAATGAGTTAAGGGATTGAAGTTAATATTTTAATGTAGCACCTGTCTCTTTAGATTGTAAAGTATATGATAGATTATCTAATAATAACAAACCTTGACATTGATTTTTAGTGCCACATTTGCCAGGTACTGTCTATTAATCTTGAATACATATTTTGTAAGGCAGCATTGAGAAATCAACCCCAGATCTGTTTCGCAGATTCTTTTGAGATCACCTGAGTAAAGACTTTGTTTCTTTAATGCAGGAGTGAAATAGTTTTCCTCCAAAGAAAAAATTGAAATGAAATATGGATAACTAGAGAAATGCTAAGCTTCTTTTTATCTTGAAAACATGTTAAGAAACAAAATTTTCAGGAAAACACAAATTAAAAATACATATGCAAGAGCAAAGAGGCATTACCAATTTCATGGGCATATGAAACAAAGAAAGGTGAAAGTAAAGAAACATTAAGGGCCCCTTTACTTTGAGAATACATTTTCTATTTCATTTTTAATTATAAAACTGTCACCTTGTTTTCAATCAAGATTTGTACAAGAAACAGTGGAAAAAATCAATGAAAAACGGGAAACAGATTAAAAACAAGGTAGCAGTTTTGTAATTAAAAGTGAAAATAAGAAATGAAAACAAGAAACTTTTTCTAGTAAACGTGGCCTAAGCTTCCATAACCTCTTAACATTATGTACCAGTTCCATCCTACTACGATTAAGAGATGATGCAAATGGAGTAGGGACCTCTAGAATCATACCATACAAAGAGCCATTATTGTCTGGAAGAATGGCAATCAACAGCTCTAGCTCTTTACCATCAAGTTTGTCTAGAGCAGCAGAATGCACATGCTTCAATGCCTTCTTGACCTGATCTGGTCTTGCTGAATATACAGGAATAACAGGTTCCTGACTGAATTCCTGATGAAGAGTAAAAAAATGTATTATATTAAGTGTAAAAACAACAACATCAATGGCAACCAAAGCCTTTTCCCACTTGATGGGGTGTGCTACGTGAATAAGCTGATGCCATTGTATTCTGTCATCACCATAGGCTTAGAGTGCATGATGACATATAATGGAAGATGAGTAATTATAATTGGAATGGAAAGTATTTATATTCAAACAATGTCTCTAAAATGAAAAATTATCCTAACAAGGGCATAACCAAGATTTGATACTTTACCATGCCTGAGATTTGGCACATCTGAACTAACTGTTGGCAAAATCCACGAGCTATACTTTCTTGTACACTTCTTGAGAAGTTGATACATGCCCAATATCTTACATTACTTCCATTTATAACTTTCTGCATTGAAATTACTATAATTACAATCAACTGGGAACAAGTAATTTTTCCTTTCTCTTTTAATTCAATAAAAAATTTATAGCTATAAATCTGTTCATGTCTGAGCTGACCTTGTTCATCATATTCCATTGACCAACTTGTGGCAAGTATTCTTTCTCTCTTCCAGTGTCATTATACTTCAACTATAGGGGAAAAAAAGAGCCAAAGTGTACTTATAGTATAATGGAAACACCAAACAAGGTAGGTAAAACAATTTAATTATGAGAGAATTACCCATGGAGCAGGAAGAACCCGAGCCTCCACTGATGCAAGCTTGTTGTCTATGTTGATGCCAAACTCCTTTGCATAGGGATTATTTTCATAATTGTTTTGTTGAATTGTCTACAATTAAATTGGAAAAGTTCTAGATTAATAAAGCAAACCAAAGACAAATTTATGTTCGAGTTTACATGAATATAAAGGATGAAGTTACCATGATTGCAATTTAATGCATGACAAGGACCTTATTATAACTATAACTACTATATGGACTTTTTCCTAACAAATACAGTAAAAAAAAACTCAGTAAAAAAAAACTCAACAAACAAAACTGTTGGAACTAGTTGATGGACCCGACCTGTATGAGTCTTTTTTTAACAAAAATAGTAAAAAAAAAACAACAAACAAAATAATTTTAGTTGAAAATAAAAAGAAGTAAAAGATGACACGTGTCACAGTTTGAGAGGTGACACGTGTGTTGAAGTCTCACATTGGATGGTACGACCCTCGCTATACAAGCACTAGAAAATTCGGCATCGGGAACCTCAAATCTCTCAAAAGCACCTTGAGGGAATGGTACAACCCTAGCTATATAAGCACTAGCACAGGCCCCTGGCCATCCAATATGGGACTTCAACCTTGAGGGGATGGTACGACCCTAACTATATAAGCACTAGCACAGGCCCTTGACCATCCAATGTAGGACTTCAACAACGTGTCACATACAGAGAAGTCAATACTTGATTTTCATATATAGTAATAATAATTTACTAATAATTGATAAAAATAATTAGGCGTGACATATGTTACAGTATAAAAAGTGACACGTGTCACAATTGAAAAGCCAGAGGCCCAAAACCTCTTTTTCTTATGTAGCAATGATTTCCAATTTACTCTGAAAAATAAAAATAAAACAAAAGGGAGAGGATGTAGGGTGATATCAAGCACCCATGATAATGACCTGTAAAATGTCAGTCTCTTGTTCACGTGGTCTCTGGCATGAGAACTTAAGCAGGGAAGTTATCTGCTTTTCATTAAGCCCTTTTGTATATCTCTGGCCCCCAACTATCTTACAAGCCTGGGACAAGATTCACATCAATTCAAAAATGGAAAAACAAGAACAAACTAAAAGCAATGATTTGATTAAATTCAAAGCATAGCCTACCTCCATGGGCAAATAGTTTACTTTCTTTTGGCTTCCTACTTGAAGGCAAGGTAGATGAGAATATTTGATTGTATATCCATACACTTCTTGAAAATAATCAACCACTGATTTCATGTTCATTTGCTCATCAAGAGGGAAACTGTTCAGGTGGAAAGGAAAACAATCATTTTTCTTAGGAGGTCATGTCTAAAAAAAAAAAAAGTTCAATTTGCTAGAAGTTAAATTAAAAAGCCATACATAAGCTCCCTTGTTGGTTGTGAAGTCAATCCTGATATTCTGTATTTCCTTCTAAAAGTTCCTCTATGTGTGACTTCAACTTTTACACCTCTTAGGGCCTTTTTAATCTGCTTGCCACAAAGATTTCATGGTTAGATATATTACTTCAATGTTTCTCTGGGTTAGGGAGCTATATTGAATTCTTTAATAGCCAATAAATGAAATTTCTTTCAAATATGCAATCAACAAATCTCATGTTTGGTTGGTGCACTTGAACAAAGTATGAGCACAGGCCAATTAGAAGGAAAACACTTGTTTTCTTGAACTGAATATTGAAACCTCAGTGCCAATTATTTGTTAACTCTAATCATAGTGGTACATAAGCTACATTATTCACTATTGGTGAATGGCCAAGATGGTATAATAATGGAGACCATGGAGCATTCAAGCATCACCTATTTGGTATAACTCGTGATAGTGGAAAAAATGATTGCTGAGTTGACAAAAACCGACAAAGTTCATACCTTGACACAATCTGCATCTGACAATGCCTTTGTGTGCACATCTTTTCCGAGAATTTGAGCAACAAAGTCAATTACAGGTAGTGGTTCAATAAATGCCATTGATGACATATCTGAATATAATCAAACCATAGTAGAATAAAATTTAATGACAGCGAAAAGGAAATGACAGAGAAAAGGAGAAATAAAAAAGAATTGTAGCTTACTAGTTATTATTATTATTGACAATAGTACAAGATATTTAAGATACCAACTAAAGGACCCAAAAAATTACTCGTGTTTTTTTTTGGTAAACAGTGGAAAGAATTTACTCCTGTGTTTGGTTTTACGGTCAGATTTTATCACTATCAAATGTGATTTTAGTGTAAGTAGAAATATTTGGTTTCTCTCCGGCAAAATTGATTTTGCTTTGAAATTTTAATTCGACTAGAAGTGACAAAAAAATAGTTTTTGTATTAGATTGAAAATTCAAACTTATTTTCGAAGCGAAACATTAAAAAATAAATTACTTAAGTTCAAATTCAATTTTAACCGAATCAATTTTATAAAATCAAGTTAATTCAAAATCACTTTTAACCAACGCTTGGAACTCTCACTCACCAATGTTAAGTGACAATCCCATCTGAGTTGGTCTTATACTCTGGTAGAATCCACGCCATGATTCCAGGCCACCACCCAGTTGATGAGGCTTTCTTACATTGGGAGAATAGAGAAATCTCCCAACTGATACGTAACTACGAGCATGCACATTAAGTGATAATTAAAAAATAATAATCAGAATCAATTAACAGCCTCATAATGCTGAAATGAAAATGCACACCTCTGAGCTGCAATCTCCCTTAACACAATGTCAAAGACGGTAAGCGCTTCTTGTGGGGTGTCCACTTGTTTCCCACTAAGAAGATCACGAAGTTGTTGCATTCTAACACGAGTTGCAAACTTGATCACCACCTTAAATTCCCGTTCCCTGTAACAAGTAATTGAAACTCCTTAACACACACAAACACACAGACATTTCAATAACATTATCAGTTTTAGAATTTGGGTTTTAGAATTTGGGTTTTAGGACCTAACTCAACCCTATAAAACCGGCTTATAAGATGAGAAAAACTCCATTAACCATATCTCTGGTCGATATGAATCTCAACACACTCCTCACACCCAACCCAAGACTAAACATCTGGAGTATAGACAAATGCAGGTGGTGCGACCCAATAACAACACCCCTCACACCTAGTAACATTTAGAGCGTGGAAAAATACGAATGGCCACGGTTCTAGAATAGCCTCTGATACGAGTGAGGTAACTTGAACAAACAACTTACCTGGTATTGCCGGTAACATCATCACCAACCCCACTCAATCTTACACTGAACTCTTTGTGAGTAAAAGGAAGCAAACCAGCAGTGTAAAGATTCCTTCCTCCATCAAACACAGGGAGCCTGGTGGTCAAGTCAGTGTTCCTGTGAAGCCTCACAAGCTCCGATATCACAGCCTTTCTTGTTTTACTAGAAGTGACTTCGGGTGTTATCTTAACCTTCACAAAAAAACACATCAAATCAAATTATTATAAACATAGCAATTATTTTTGGTTATAATATATATAGATGAGACTCATGAGACTTACATTGTAATGGGTTAAGTCGGAAACTGAAATATCTGCAAGGAAATGGTTAGCTTTAACCAGACACTTAGTCCCAAGTTGGCCATAGCCAGGTCTGCGAGGGAACACGAGGCTCTTGTTGCAAGTAACAGAGGAAAGGGAAACCAGTTGTGAATTATGAGGTCCTGTTTCTTGCAATATGCTTTGGCTTCTTCTTTTGTTAATATTGTTGTTATTATTTCCCTTTCTTCTACGTTCTGTGGGTTTCTGTAGACGCCTCCTAGATTTCACTTGATGCTGCTGCTCCTCTAGCTCCTTCATCTGTTGCAGTGTAATTCTGTGGAGAACACACAACACAACCCACTTTCATTTATATGTTTATAGTCCCCCAAGTACATGTATTTTTCTAACTATAAGAGTAAAAAAAATTAATAAATAAAATAATTTTAGTTAAAATTAAAAAAAGTCGAGGGAAGTGATCCGAGTTTTAAATTGCGGTCGGCAATCTTTTGTAGTCTTTTTGAAGTGGCCGCAATATCAAGAATTTTTGAGTTTTTAAAATCGTATTACGATTGCAATTGCGGCCGTATCAGCTGTAGTTATTTGCAATTTCTCATGATATCAAGGTTTTTAGAATCTCAAAAATAAAAACCACAATTCAAAATTTTAAAAATGACACGTGTTATAGTTTAGAAGATAATATATGCCTCAACTTAAGAGACTAGGGCTTACTTTTCTTACGTAGTAATTAATAATTGATTGGAGAGAAAACAGAAAGATGACAGACTTCGAGCTGGGTAAAAACCAAAAAGGTTTTATGGCACAGCAAGTTCCACGTTTCTACTCAAAAACCATCTCCTTATTAGCTTCTGAAGGATACTGGTTTTGAAGGAAGGGTGTGAAAAGTACAAGCGTGAGGAAAGAAAGGAAAGTTTCATAACGGTTGCAATGCTGAAAAGAAGGGAAAGATAAGGGGGGGTCGGGTTGGCATGACATCAAATCTAGACAGTTTTTTTCCTCTATCCCCTAGGTGCTGTTTATTCTCTGAAAAGATGGGAAAATAAATATAAATATATATAAATACATGCAAAACGAGGAATGGCCTACACAATTCTAGTGACCCACTCCTTAGAAGAACCATTGTAATGTTGTTGCTCATTGGAATTTGGTGTCAGTTATGCTGGGATGCCTAATGTGACACAAAAGTACCAATTTTTTTCCCCCTTGTTTCCATTATTAAGCTCACAACCATAGGCTGCATATATAGGCCATATAGACGTATAAATAATAAAATGGCCATTTTTTTGCTGCTGCTATGCTTAATTATTTGGGATGTGTGGGTTTCTATAGTTGGGATCTAAGGGAGCTTTATATATGTCGTGTGGTCCCAACCAGGGGAAATGGATGTTTTGAATTTTACTCTATTTCTAGTTCTTGGAAGGACAGCTTGTGTGGTTGCATGTATTAAATCCCTTTTGCAGCAGCCATAAGAAAAATAATGATATATATGAGCAGGACCCATTTAGGTACACCAATACAGGGTGTTTCATTGCCGACACTCTTAGCACTCTCCTATCCAGCATGAGACTTTTTCTTTTCAAAACTCACATTTGGATTTCTAACATCTTTAAGAGCAAGTTTGGATAAATACTTGCGACATAAATTTTTTAACTAATAGCTCTTTATATAAGTTAAAATCAGCTTTTGTATTTCACTTTTTTAAAAAAATTTTTAACCTTTTCATAAATATCCATGTGTTTATTAGTGACTATTTAACTATTTTTCTATTTTATATATATATACGAAAAATAAGAATAAAAATAAAAAAGCAACCTCTCCATAAACACATGTTGAATTACAGTGACAGAACAAGGCTTAATACCACCAAGACAACAGAAGCAGTGCACGGACTTGCCATAGTGGCTGGCTGCCAAATACCAATGTCAGTTGTACGTGCACACACATGGGTAGAAAAAAAGAACACTGCAAAAATTTGGCACTGTTGTCTTTGGTTTTGGGCTTGAGGGAGATAGCTGAGAAAAGGAGAAGGGAATGTAGTAACGCTTCTTAACTATTTAGGATCGAATTGAAGGACATGAAGAACAATCATGTGTCCTGTCCCTTTCAAAAGGTTTCACAGAATGGACAGAACATCCCTAGAATAAAACATTCACTAAAAAAAGTTAAAATTCCTTATTTTGAATGTTAGGATTGTAGCCTAACTAGAGTAGTACTACTCTCTAATCAGTAATCACTTTTAAAAAAGGGACCCTACCCTTATATTTATTATCAAAAAGTAATAATTTTTCACATCCTTGGGTGAATATGTACATAATGGACGAGGGAGTTAGAAAAAAGTAAGAGATACATGCATGAGTGATATTAAAAACAAAATTAAAATGTAAAAAAAAGAAAATCAGCTTCATTTATTATCCAGAACCAAACCCACATTGTTTACCAATATTGCATTCATCCGAATAATACTGGGTTTGGATCTCTTGAACAAGGTCTCAGATTCGAATCTTATGAAAAGATGACAAGTTAAGTTCTCTAGTGGAGATTAGTTATCGACAAAGTCGATGGATACTTTGTACCAATAATATGGTTTAAATAAAAACCCACATTGTTTTTTTTTATATAACCAAACCGACATTGGTTGGCAAAGAGCAAACGGTTACCCTTTAATTCATTTTTAAGATATATCGTAAGACATGTCGTGCTACGTTTAACATTTTTTTGATTCGATTTTTGGGATTCTACTACGTTTAAAATTTTATATTTTTTTATTAAATAAAAATAATAAGCATTAATAAGTATCGTAAAGGTCCTATAAGAAATCAAAATTAGAATTATTTTAGTGTAAAGTGTTGCTTTTAAAATTATCAATATATTAAATGTTGTGATTTCTAATAATTTTTTATTTATTAACTCCTTAATCAATGTTCTAAGAGCATTGATTACCAAAACTAAAAAATACACATTTTAATACTTTTTACATTTTATAAATAAAAAGATGTAAGAAATCATAAGAAAGAATATCTTTTATAGTACTAGTAAGTACCTCATTTGTATTCCAAAAGTATTTTTGTGAAATGTAAAAGAATTAAATTAAATAGCATTTTAATAAATTAAATAATTAATAAAAATTGTTTTAAAGGTAATAAAAATTCAGTTATATAATGTAAAAATATAAATATTTGAAAATTTTAATATTTAAAAAATTCAAATATTAATCTAATCTGTATAACATTATTTTAACGATGTATAATAATGGTTGTTTGAAAGAAATATTTAAAAGATAATTCAACATCAATTTAATTTATTTGACTACATTTTTTTTTGGTAGTGGGTGAGAGAAGAAACAAAAATGATCATTGGATACCCATATGTCATTCTACCACTTGAGAGAAATTAGAATAAGAGAGAGAGAAATGATAAATATGATAGATGAGTGATATAATAAAAAGAGAGAGATAAAAATAAATAAAAATATTAGATAAATATTAAAAATAAGTGAGTGTTTAAATATAATTGTTCGAGAAAAAAAACTAACAGGAGAAAATAAAAAAGAAGAGCAGGGAAAACACCCCAACAAAGGCCCGAACACAAAGGCCAAGGAAACCTAGACTACTCGCGGGGAAAGCGCATCCTTACATTTAAAAACCAAAAACATGTGTTGACCAAAAAAAAAACCAAAAACATGTAAAAAAGAGAGAATAATGATAAAAAAAATTATTTATTTTTTAAGAATAAAATTCAAAATTTATTATGTAATAATGAGTGATATAAATACTAAATTGGATTTATTAATTATCATGTCCAAAAGATAGAGAAAAGCCTTAAATTATTGTTTTTAAAATAATAAGTTTAAATTAAAAAAGACATGACCAAAAAAAAACCATTAATTTCAATAAAAATTTATAGTAAAATTTAGGTATAATGGTTAAACTACTAAAAGAGAGGAGATAAAATATTAAAAAAAAACAATGGTGTGAAAGCAAATATTTTTGTATTGATGCTGCGGCCAATGCTCTCAGAACCTGCTTCTTTGGTTAGTGTGTTTTCCTTCCTTTTGTCACATCTAAAATTTTCCAGGTCCCCCCTTCCAGCAACTATTGTTCTCCCATCTGTTGGGTTGGGTGCTGTTTTTTCTGGTCATAATTATCAAGTGGACTTTGCCACCATCTTTTTTATACATTTAATTTTTGAAGAAAAAAGAAGCAAAACTCCAAAAAATTAAAAACCCCACAGCGCCTCCTGCACAGGCCGAGTGTCATATGTACTAAAATTTTGTCTTTTTTAAATAAATGGAATTCAGGTGTGAATATACGTACTGAATATGTCACTTTCAATTGATAATTCGTATATCAGATAATCTAAATTGTTTACCCGATTCAGCTCTATATCGCTACCCTAAGGCGACCCTACTAAGATTATGACCAACACTACACAGAAATTGGGTAATATTCCTTAAATCCAAGGAAAGGATCATGTTCATATAGGTACGCAATAATAAAGGGAAAGAGGTAAACCAAATTTACATATAAAAAATGGTAAACCCTCAAATTCCTCCGGAGAAATTTAATTAGTAGTGAGTATATTAAATCGAAATTATTTATCAATTATCATAGAATCCTTATCAGGAGCTTATGTGTGTCCCGTAATTAGAGATTAATATAGCCAACATTTAATAATTTTAAAAATTAAAATAGAATTTTTGCATTATCAAACATTAACGTTATACGGTCGTCAAATTTAGAGGTTACTCTTTTAAAAAATAGCAGAAATTACAAAAGTAAGATACATAAAACTAAAGCTTTTGCTACAAATGACCTTTGGATGAAAAATATTTAATCACATATAAAAATTTTATCAATAAAACTTTTATCAAATAAAATAATTGTGTTTCCCTTTACTATGAATTAATTTATTCATGAATGGACCTATTAACATTTTACAATATTGATTGATCATGCTATTCATTAACAATTAACATCTGAATTGTATTCGATAAAATAATTTTTTTTTTTAAATTTGACAGAACGGCGAGAGCAGTTAATTAAGGAAGCAAACCTTGTACTCGATCGCTCTGTATATGTGTGTATTAATTAATGCTTTTGCTTGCAACTGTGACCTTGCCTTCCAACGATATGTTCAGTATGAATTATGAACTTTCACTTTTTTTTTCCCTTGGCTGGTGCTCCCTGCGCACAAAGGTAAAATACTGTTACCGGAGTAAATATAAAATTAAGCATGCTTTCGATTAAAGGTGTGTTGAAAAATACGAGCACCAACTGCAGCTAGCTATTGCTGTAGTTGCAATTAACAAACTTATGCCACCCTATTATTTTTTACTCTGGAGTAGTGGCCACATCCACAAGCAGAGAGGTTTCATTTTGTTTTAATACTAGTTGGTTTATCATCTTAATTAAATTTCCACAACAAAAGCTTCATCGTCTATCTTACTGCCTCTCTTTAAAGGCACAGACAATTAAGGGGCTTTTTACCCCTATGGTGTAATTTCATCTGATATTTATCAGTGGCATAGGTTTGAAAGTATTTAATTGCATAGTGTAAATTGAACATAGGGTTGGCAACATTAAAAAATGAAGTCTTACTCTCCAAATACAACTTATTATTTTATCATTTTTGAATGAAAGTCGTACATACAAAATACTGACTTCCCCTAATAATGTTTTTTTCTTTTCGAGAAAAAGGGAAAGTTGTCATCCTCATAACTTACTTTTTTTAGGTGAGCAAGTGATACATGAGGATAATGACTTCCCTTTTTAAAAACAAATATTAAAAAGTGAAAGTCATATTCCATGTGTACAACTTTCATTTAGGAATGATAAAATAATAAGTCGTATACACTATGATATTTTAAAATTTATCAACATAATATGACACAAGTAGTAGATTCTCTAATCTCTTAAGTATAATATTAGGGGTTTGATTATCATACAATGTGTATGGAAGAACATGGGTAAATTTTAGATGAAATCATGAAATTACACCAAAGAGGTAAAAAAATAAACCAGGCAAGAAGAATGGATCATGGTGGGATTTGGGAAGCAATGAAACTAGCTCTTAACCAAAGCTGAATGATAGAATAAAATGAAGCTTCATGCTTGTGTGTAATATATAAAGGCAACCAGAACATATATATTTCTTTTTCTAATCTGGTTTCGGTGAAACAGAATATATATAGTAGAACTACAAATACAGGACTAAAAATTTCTAAATCTACTGAGCTTAGAACAAACCTCAACAATCAAGTTTAAAATAATTTGGCTGGAAAAAGAGAGAGAGAGAGAGAGCAAGAAAAGGACTTCATCATGCATGACCTTGACCAATTTAAGCAAAATTTTGCACAGAAATGAAATATTACAATGTTGTTGCAAACAAAGGCGTGTTTGGCAGGAAGAAGGAAGAGGAAGCAAAACAAGCACAAGTGAGAGGAGGAAGGAGCATATGGATGAGTGAGCTTAATAGGGGAATGCTTCCCCTTTTTGCTATTTGATATATAAAAACAATAAATTAAACATGTTCAGAAATTGGTCTTCATTCATCACACTACACTACCTTTAAGAAAGGAGCTTTAAACGAGATCTAAGAAAGGGCTTTTAGAGCACGAAAGCTAGCGTGCCACTTGATTATATATATAAACGGATAAAAAACAATGAGACCTTTTTATCTTTTGGGAAGCAGGGAAAAAAAAAACCATATGCATGTTATATATATATATAAAATTAATAATTGCAGAAAGGAGTATACTTGGATGGATATGAATAGAGAGAGTAATTAATTATTATTATATACTAATGCAAAGGTGTGAGATTCCACACATACAGAGAGAAGAGGCGTGTGACAGTGGTGAGTGGTGTGATCTCTGTTCTGCTGCAAAGTTTAATTTCAGTGCAAAATTTCTCAGCAGTTTTAATTTGTGGGGTTCGTTGTGAACAAAATATAAACAAATAATGATTAAAGGGAAAGAGAGATTGTGTCAGTTTCTTTGACGGGATAATATGGCTGGAGAGGAGAGGGTTTGAGATTCCAGAGAGTATGTGTTGTGCCTGTTAATGTTTAAAAACACAGAGAGAGCAGAGAGCAGTTGAAGTGAAGCATGTGTGTGTGGTGTGTGGAGGGGGGTCAAACTTTTATAAAGCAGGAAAGGAAAGAAGGCGGGGCACTGCCTACGAGGGCCCCATTCCATGCCCACTGAATTTATAAATTTATAACGTAATTGCACTTTTGGTCCTTCACGTATCATGATTATGTTATTTTGGTCTATTAAGTTTCAAATTCAATTATGCGAGTTTGGTTTTCAAATATTGTGATTGTGCAATTTTGATCCTTCATGTATAATAATTGTACAATTTTGGTCTCCCAGATATCTCAACTGTTACAATTAATCCCTTTGTAAGTGTGTCATTTTTAACACCAATAATCTACACGATTCATAGTTTACTCGACTTAGTGTCAAATCTGTCCTACTTGTGTTGCGTATGTTCTTTGTGTTGAAAACAACATAGTGGCAAATGGACTAATGGTAACAATTGAGATACCCGGGGATCAAAATCTCATAATCATAATATAGAAGGCTAAAATCGCGCAATTGGAATATGAGATACCAAAATTGCACAATCGTGATATCTAGGGAACAAAAACCACACAATTGTGATACTTAAGGGACTAAAAGTGCAATTAAGCCTAAATTTATTTAAATTAATTAGTTCAATTATCATTTTTTACCATTTTAGACCACTCTTCATTATATATATAAGGGATCCATTCGCTCCAAGAGTAATTTTCTGTCAAAGTTACTCCGCTTAATAACTCCTTATAGACACTAAATTTTATCAATCTAACTATTGAATATTGTCATATTATCTTAACGATCATGCACAACAAATTTTAGATAATTAAATTGGGCATTCGTAGCTATACAATCTTATAGTCAATATCTTACTTGTATTTTAAAATGAATAATATGCGTTTAATCAAAGTTATTGGTTTGGTTATGTTCCTGTGTGTTTCTGCCTTTTGTTATTGGACCCCCGAGTACCCGACCCGATCCAACTCGTTCATAATCGGGTTGGGTCGAGTAGGGTTGCACAACAAAATTCAACCAAACTTGACCCAGCCCCCTGTTATCCCCTTTTGTTCAATTTCTTTTCTACCTCAAATCTGACCCAAGAACACCCCTACTTAGAGGAGGTAGGAGGATTGTCTTGGTTGTCAATGAATTTAATCTTTCAATTTATGCAAGACCCTCTAAGAGATCGCTAGAAATTTGTGAAATCTTATCTGCTTCAGATTTTGGTACAAGTATACTCATCTAAATATTATGACACTAACATTAACCTAAAAAAAATCTAAATAGGTATATATTTAAGGAGTTTCTATGGTACCATTTAAAAAATCAATGGTCTTAGTACCATTGGCAATAAAATAGAAAATGAACATGAACACAATTGCATTTTATTTGGTGTGAAAGGCTTAAATGAGTTTTTCTTATTTACCAATCCCAAGAAGAGTATTGCAACTAGCATATCGTGCAGTCCTTGTTAAGTTTTTGTTCTCCCTCTAAAATACAATTCATTAGTACTACCTCCGGTCCTTTTTATAGAAAATATGGGACAAAATCATCAAGACGAAGGAATGTATTGAAATGGGTTAATTTTCATTAATGATGATATAATTTTAATTTTTTTCAAAAATATCATTTGCATTAAATGGTTAAAAGTGAGATAATATAATTAATGACAATCTATTGTAGGTGAGAGCTCCTTATTAAGTGGTCTGATGATAAATAAGAGAAAAGTTAAAAATGAGCAATTAATATTGTTGAAAGTAAGATATTGTTTCTTAAAAAAAATCAAGAAAACAACCCAATTTGTTTGTTATAAAAATCAACATGGAAAGAAATCCTATGTAAGAAGAAATATTTGCAAAGTACATAGGCCCTGTTTGGATAACAAGTTTATTTACTGCTTATGGCATAAGTTGTATAAGTTACTTTTATAATCGAACAAAAATTATAGTGAAACTTATTTTATATAAGTCATAAGCTGTTTTGATAAGCTATCCTAGGTAGTTTATAAAAAATAAGCCCAAAATAGCTTATGAATCAATCATAAGCTGTGTTCATAAGCTCTGCATAAGTCAATCTAAACAGGGTCGTAATTTTACAATGAGAAAAATAATTTTGCTTTTATTTTTTTTGAGAAAAAAGGCAGTGGAATGTTACTTACAGTTGGCCCACCAAGCGAAATGATTGAAAAAAATGATTCACTTTGCCATCAAAAGGGGAATGTATGTCCACAGAGATGAAAATGATTATGGGCCTGGTCAATGGACCTCACCACCATAACGGACAAAGATTGATATTCTTTCAAACCAGTACTTGAATCATAAGGCTTTCAATATCAAAGATCATCAAAGTACTTTACGTAAGATAATAATCGGTGATATCTCATAGCCGATAATAAGATATGGTTTGAATTCTAATTTGTCCTCTTAAATGAGAAAGGATCCGGTAAAACCTTATTCATTGTTAACCACTTTTTTTAGACTACTTTTTCTACGTTTTGTTGCAGCTAGTGATTATGGGTAAAATCATCAGAAAAATCGCTTTTGTAACCTTTAATCATTTTCCTTTACACCAACATTCCTTTTGGCTTTTGCCACGGACAGAAGATAGGGGGCTATACCTCTCTGCTAGATCGTCAAGGATCATTGTGCCCAAGTGACTTTCTTCCTATTTTGTATGAGATTGTTCTCATCGTAAAAATGAAAAAAAAAATGCGTCTTGGTACAAATTTTCAAAAGCTTCTCTTTAATTGATTTTGACTGAATCAATTTTGTAAAATTAATTTTAGTTAAAAGTGAATTGAATAATGTAATTTATATTTGAATATATTTACGAAAAAAGTGATTTTATTAATTATGTTGTTTGGATAGTTTGGCTCAAAATTGTTTTTGATTGTACAATTACATGGAGTAACTTTCCCTTGAAAGCTAGAATCAATTCTACCCCAACGTGAAAGCTACTAGAATCAATTTCACCATCAAAATCACTTTGGAAAAAATGGAACCAAACAATGACAAGTCCCATTTAAAGTCCACATCCGAGTTTAGAAATTAGAATCGATTTTGAAAGGAGACCAGGAGAGGACTGTCATACAAATGGACCATTAGAAGTATAGAGTGTTTGTTTCCACGGTGGTTTGGCTCTTAACATGAGTTCTACCAAAAGCTACTGAGACAAGCTTCTGCACAAATGCACGGTCATGGTTTTTTTGACAAAAGAATTTATTCCTGCCTACTAATAAGCTTAATCAGTGGTAAATAATTACCCCCAGTTATTTATTTATTTATTTATTGACTTAACCCCCAGTTATTTTTCTAGAACCCATAAAGTCCTTAATTGTTCATGCCTATTCAATTAATTAAGGATGTGAAAACCATTTTAACACACACATACGGGATGGAAATGCTAAAAGGGATAATGGCTTCTTTGCTTTTTTTTGAAAATATTTTTTGTTTTAATTTCTTATTTTTTGGTTTTAATTAAAAAATACTTTATTTTTTGACACTTTATTTTTTGTATTTAAAATTTTACATACAAAACCGCGAAGACAATTTTTTTATTATTTTCACTATTTTCTTAATTGACACCATTTTCACTATTTTCTTAATAAAACTTTAAAAAAATAACGTGACACTTTTTTTAATTAAGACCCAAAAAAAAAAGAAATAAAACCGAAACCAGTCCTAAATTTTCCTGTTCACCAAAAAAATAAAATCCTAAAATTTCCTAAAACTAAAAAACCAAAATATAGTTATGAAAAATGTCCAAGTGATGTCACTAATTAACATTGACTGCCTAGATTGACTGACTCCGTTGATTTAGCTCCTCTCTGATATGAAATCAGTACGTTGCTGCACAAGTTTGGTAATGGAAAGTGGAAACTGGTTGATGACAGAGATGGGAAGACAAAGCCATCGCTCTGAGACACGTAAAGCAACTTGCATTTGAGAAAGCCTTTTGTTTCCCAGGCCATATAAAAAAACTCGTGTATTTTACCAACTATCCTCAGTGCAATTATAAATAAGTAGATTACCAAATTGTACTTTTGTTCTTTCAACTATTGCCATCATGTAATTTTGGTCTTGGTTTTCAATTGAAGGAATAAATTTTTTAATTATCTCAATTGTTACAATTACGTCTCTTTGTCGATATCTCGTTCAATTTTTAACACTCGAAGTCTATGTGGCATATGTAAGACAAATTTGACACTGAATCATGTTACATTGCAGTGATAGTTAGACACTCAAGAGTTTTATCACTCATTCAATATTTCTTATCTCTTTCTGTTTCTCTCTTTTTGTCATATTATATCACTTATTACATCTATCTCCTTTTTCTCTTTTATTTTTCCAATAAACTAGCTGGACATGGAGAAAATTTTGAGTAGTAGAAGTAGAACAAATGGATTTGACTCCTCAAAAGTAAGGAAAGACTAAAATAAGTAATTTCAACCATTAATAAGAAAATCAATAGTTGGTAATCCAACATATTCATGATTTGTTATGTATGTATTTATAATGTCAACCATTTAGGCATGACAACTGAGCAAGGCGAGGGTGGGTTTTACATTCCCCGTCCCCGCCCTGCTCGCCAACTATACCCCCGTCCCCGACCCTTGATCCCCGCCAGGTTAAAAAATTGACACTCATCTCCGCCCCTAATGGGGGTCAGGTTTTCCCGTCCCCGCTCCCAATATTTTAAAACATATATTTTTGTTCTTATTTTTTTGGTTTAGGTTCGATGCTTTATTTTGAAGATACTTTTTTTTGATATATTTTGTTAGACAAATACTAATGAGTAAATAAAGAATTAAAAATAAAATTTTTGTTATTAAAAATATAAATTTTAATGATACTAATATATTAATTATTATAGGCTTAAATAGTATTTTCGTCCCTGCAAAATGAGAGATTTTCATTTTTCGTCCCTGTAAATTTTTTTTTTTGTTAATAGTCCCTGCAAAATCAAAACCGTTCCGTTTTAGTCCTTTCCGTCAACGGACGTTAACTGTTGCTGATGTGGCCACGTCAGGACAGATGGCAGTTGCCACGTCATGTTATTGAGTTGACGTGGGCCATTACTGGACTACCATTCTGGAAATTAAGAAATCCCATAAATAATGAATAAGTGAGAAAATAAAAATAACAAAAACAAAAAAAATAAAATCTGATGGGTTAAAATCGAAGGAGTAAAAACGTAGGGTTCCTTTCTTCCTTTTAACCCTTTTCTTCCTCCATTTCTCCCATTCCAGTTCTCCTCTCATACACTGCTTTCCAGCAACCCAGTTCTGCTCCATTTCTCCTTTCGTTTTCGCCCAAGTTTGCTCCATTTCTCCTTTCGTTTTCGCCCAAGTCTGCCTCTATTTTCCTTTCATCTTCCATTTTGATTGTATGAGCTTATCGATTAGAAATACGAAGGAGTATGACAAGCAATGTATCATCTAATGAAGCAACCAGCCAGCGACCTAGACTCTGTAAATGTGGGGACGAACCAGTGCGACTGACGTCTTCGACCAAGAACAATCCAGGGCGCAAGTTCTGGAGATGCCCTAACTGGAAGGTTTGTGTTTTTTTTGTTAATTTTTTACTGCAGTTTTTTATTGGTTTGATTTTGAAAGAGCTACCCTGTTGTTGCAGTACCGGTGGTGTTGCGATTATTTTTTCTGGGTTGATGAGGATAGCATTTGCAATTGCTTTCACTGCTGTGCCATGTTGGATGAGCAAAAAACAAAGAAGATAAGGAAGCTGCAGATGAAACTCGAATTTGAGAGGAAAAAATCAAAAAATTTAGGGGTTTTGCTTGTAATGGTTGTATTGTGGAGTTTCATTGATTGGGCTCCCAAAAATGGATTATGCAGATTGTAATTTGGCTAGCCTTGTAATTTCGATGTTGAATGTTAATTTGGCATGTTCCTGGAATTGGCAACTCTGATTATGTAGGCATTTTGACTGATACTTTATGGCAACTTGTTGACTGAACTTGTAATGGAAGTTATAATTAATGAAGTTTGATGGGTTAAGAGGCGAATTTGGCACTGGTTTGACTGTTAATTTGGCACTATTTTAATCTGCAGATTGTAATTTTGATTTTGAATGTTAATGTTAATTTGGCATGTTCCTGGAATTGCCAAATCTGATTATGACATGCACTTTGAATGTTAATTTGGTTGGTTATGGTAAAATTCCAATTTCTTTTTGCAGCCTGCTGGTACTTGTAAAATGCAAATTGTTTCACTGCTTAATCTATGAATTTGGCACTGGTGTAACATGGTGCTTAAACTGCGAATTAAATCCTGCTGTTCAATTAAATCCCAATTAACAATATGACCAATTAAAAGCTGTCCAAAAAGGCCCCCTGCAAGAAGTAAAAGCTGACCAAAGCATTCAACATGAGCATTTGTAGTCCAAATATTCAAATTAACATAGGATCAAGTCATTGTTCAACATGAAGCAAATTGTAATTGGTCCAAATATTCACATTTCTGGGATCAAGTCATTGTTCAACAGACCGCAAAACAAAAGAGATATCAACATGAGCATCATACATAGTTCCCACTAGTAATCACATTTAATCTAGTTCTGCAAAATGCCATGTGGCTTTACAAAATATATCTCCAACATAATCTAAGTTTGCCTAAAATTAAGCAAATTTAATATTTCTTGACTGGATCTCAACTCCTCCACAGCTGATGACTCTAGTTCCTCTAATTCTGCCCTACAATTCCTTTCATTTTCCTCAGCTTGTTGAACAACCCTCCTCACGTCCTCCAAAACCTGCAAATGATCATTGAAATTAATCAATGAGTGAATGTAATAAAAAATGTTGATGTACAATACAATCTGTTGATGTATAATATACCTCTGGCCTCATTTGAACATAACTTGCTTGTGTCAATTCATCTACATCTGTAGGTGGTCCGGATTCATCATTCAAGCTACCTCCACACTGCTTTGGAGAGTCAGAATATTTCTTCCTCAATCTTTTATTCTGGACAAGTGATTAGAAGTGAAGGAAATAAATTAACACAGAATTAATTTAATGACTTTGAACCAAAACAGATTCAAATAAAACATGTTTATAAATCGATGAATAAAACATGAAAAATGATTGAGGGACACAAACCTTGTTCTTTATCAGTTGCAGGTGCTTTAGATTTGCCCTGAAATTCAGATCCAAATAAGAACACATTGAATTAAATGAATGGAAAATTTTGAACAATGATTGAGGGAGCACAAACCTTGTTCTTAGTTTCTGCAGGTTTGGGCCGTTCTTTTGCAGCTGCAGGTGCTTTAGATTTGCCCTGAAATTCAGATCCACATCCACATAAGAACACATTGTATTAAATGGATGGAAAATTTTGAACAATGATTGGGGGAGCACAAACCTTGTTTTTAGGTACTGCAGCCTTGGTAGGTTTTGGATTAATTTGTGATGCAGCAGGTTCTGTTATAACTTGTGATGCAGCAGGTTCTGAATCTGCAATTTGAGTAACATTGTTTTCAGGTATAGATTCTGCATTCTCCTGGGTTTGCTTCTTAGGCTTTCTCTGCATATTTAAGTTGTAACATATCATTGCAAATAACAAGTTATGAAACTGCACATAATTATGAAATAAAAGATTGTGATCATATTTCACCTTTCTAGCTGCAGCTGCAGGATTAATAGTCTCGCTTTTACAGCTCCTGCTGTTGTGGCCTAACTTATCACACCTAGTGCATCTGTAGGATGTTCCAGTCCTCTTCAATTTAGTTCTGTTGGGATCCTCATCTACCTCTCTCCTTCTCAATTTTTTTGGTCTACCTGGACCTCTCTTATACTGGGGGGGTAAAATTTCCTCAGCATCCACATTGGGCCACATGTCCTTTCCATTTATAGGACTTATAGATTCATTGTAGCACAGTTCGTAGCTTTCCCTAGTATAGTACTTGTGGACATAATCTTTAGGATTGTTCCTTTTGACAGACAAGGCAGAAATGGCATGCCTACATGGAATGCCCACTAACTCCCACATATTGCATGAACAACTACGCATTTCTATGTCCACAACAAATTGTTGAACAAAAAGTGAGTGTGTGACTTCATATTTTGGACCCCCTGACCATGTTGGAAACCAGTTTCCACTATGCTCAACCTCCTTGTCTAATCTCTTCATAGGTTTGGGCATAATTTTGTGATGATATGTATCAAGTTTTTCTCTTAAAGTAGCAACCCTTCCCATAAGATAGGTTCTAATCCACTCACACATTGACAGAATTGGTTTGTCCCTAGCTACCAAAATAGTACTATTAAATGCCTCAGATATATTATTCATTAACACATCACACTTAGGGTAAAAAGAAAAAGCATGCTTACACCATGCTTTTGTCGGGATCCCCATTAGCCATTCCCATGCCTTAACATTTATTTGTTTTAGCTCATCCATCTTCACCAACCAAGCATTGTAATATGTTGCTTTTGCAGCCCCCATCATAAGATCTCTTATCAAAGTTCCTCCCCCAAACTTTTTCTTGAAGTTAGCATACAAGTGTCTTAGGCAAAGACGATGCTCCACAAGTTCAAAGAGCTCCTCAAATACTGGAATCAATCCCTACAAAGTTGGATAAAACACAAGTTAATGAAAGCATAATGATTTACATTAGTGTAACCATTAAGAACACAAGTTAATGAAAGCACAAGTTACCTTTTGTTGATCTGAAATAAATACCCATCTCTTGTCCGGTCCTATGTCATCCAATAAATTGTCAAGGAACCACCTCCAGGACTCCTTCGTCTCAGTCTCAACAACACCAAAAGCCAGTGGATAATACTGATCATTTGGGTCTCTCCCAACAGCTATAAGCAGTGTACCACCATACCTTGTTTTTAAGTGACAACCATCCACTCCAATAAAAGGTCTACAAGCAGCCAAGAATCCCTTTTTACACCCATCAAAACAAAAATAGAACCTACCAAACCTCGGCTGCAAAGTAGGGAGTGGTCTTTCAAGGTGAATCTTGCAAGTGTTGCCTGCACAAACCCTTCGTAGCTCAGCACTATAGCTCCATAGCAGTGTGTACTGTCTTGTTGCATCCCCCTCCACCATCTCCTTTGCTATTTGCTTGGCCTTCCATGCCCGAGACAATGAAATACTAGTTGAGTAGTTCATCCTAGCATCAGTTATGATTTCAGACAGCTTTACATTGTCGCTTGACATTAGTCTATTAGCCACACTCTTGGCCAGCCACTTAGACTTAGCGTTTTTATTTGCAAAGACCCTTGCACACGTGTGTTTTCCAACTAGGGTTTTTACCCTATACGTGTGACTTTCACCAACCCTACTCACATGGATTTTATACCCACATTTACTTGAACAAATGGCTTTCACTCTGACCAAGTCATTTTTATCAAACCTAATTTCTCTCCCAATAAGCACGTGATACTCCAAAATAGCCTCTTTAAACTCATCTAAAGAGTTAAACTCCATTCCTAACTTCCACACAAAATTCTTATCCAACTCTTCCTTTCTAAATTTCGGGTACATGCGCTTCCCTTTTTGCTCACAGTCAGAATCTTCATCAGTATCCAACTCATCCGACAAGTACTCATCCTCCATCACATGGTTATCTGAGTTGTCATCATGTTCCCTCTCTTGACCACTTCCTTCCCCAATTGATCTCTTTCTTGGTGACACGGACTGCCTTTTTGCATTGACAAAGGTGCATTGTCCTTCATCAAATCCATCTCCCAAACCTAGAGCCCTCTCCTCTTCACTGTCATCAAAGTGGACTACACTTCCATCAACATCGCTGCTAGACTCCTCATCACTCTCACTGCCACCATTATCAACATTCCCATCACCCTCGACATTACCATTCACACCAACCCCATTTTCCACATGTTCCACATATATAAGTGCCAGACCTTTGGACTTCACACAATGCTCAGCAACCTCCATAGCAATATTGTCATTCTCTATCCATTTAAATTCATCAATTGAAGGTTCCCTCTTCCACCATAGTTTAACCTCCTCCCTATATCCTATTTCCTTCACAATACCAAGAAGCTCAAAAAAACTCCATATGTCAATATCCAAATTCCTCTGCACATAAACAGAACCACCAATGTACTGTGTAGGGGTGAATTGACGAAACAAACCCCATGGTAAATGACTGCATTGAAACTCATCACTGCAAAAAAAAAGTAATATTTTAAGTCAGTGACAATCTCACACAAGCAATACGGTCCCCACTGAGTTGCTACCCACACAACTAACAATTAAAAATTATGCTCAATAGTAAAAGGATGTCAATGAGTCAATTAATATATGATGGTGCCTTAACAGAGAATACTTCCATAATCTAACCCTTAATCCCATCCACTTTGGTCCCACCCACACAGTTGTGGATTAAATAATCGAACCATACACAGTAAATGCACATGTAAAGCACTGCTCTGTTTTTGTCCTGACATAGACACACAATAAAGAGCAACAGAGATTATCTCTTACCTCTTTCACTCGCAAGATTCCCTTGCTACTTTCAACGCTCCTTGTCAGCCACACACAACGCAAG
Source organism: Glycyrrhiza uralensis (assembly GCA_030159175.1). Taxonomy (NCBI): domain Eukaryota; kingdom Viridiplantae; phylum Streptophyta; class Magnoliopsida; order Fabales; family Fabaceae; genus Glycyrrhiza; species Glycyrrhiza uralensis. Next base: position 29,235,209 of record BRZY01000007.1, on the reverse strand, counting down.
ATTCCCTCTTTCTGACCAACAAATAATGCGTGATCAACCACCAGCCGTTCGATTTGGAGTCGTCGTTCCCCACTCAAGCCGCAGCCGTTCGATGTCGCGTGATGAAGCACCAAGATTGCCTCTTCGTCTGGAATCAGCTACACAGACCTGTGAGAAGCACACTCCATCGTTGAAAGAGAGGAAGAAAAGGGTTAAAAGGAAGAAAGGAACCCTACGTTTTTACTCCTTCGATTTTAACCCATCAGATTTTATTTTTTTTGTTTTTGTTATTTTTATTTTCTCACTTATTCATTATTTATGGGATTTCTTAATTTCCAGAATGGCAGTCCAGTAATGGCCCACGTCAGCTCAATAACATGACGTGGCAACTGCCATCTGTCCTGACGTGGCCACATCAGCAACAATTAACGTCCGTTGACGGAAAGGACTAAAACGGAACGGTTTTGATTTTGCAGGGACTATTAACAAAAAAAAATTTTACAGGGACGAAAAATGAAAATCTCTCATTTTGCAGGGACGAAAATACTATTTAAGCCATTATTATATTATAAGCAAAACAAATGTGTGGGACGGGGTGGGCATTAGTTTCCCTAACCCCGACTTTCAAAAGCGGAGAAAACCCAACTCCAATCCCGGTCAAAACAATTTTTTCCGTCAAAGTCATGATGGATTCAGGTGGGTACCAACGGGTTCAGGTCCCATTGCCAAGCTTACAACCATTGATTTATTCATCAATGGTTGAGACACTCTAAAGTGAGTTGTTTGCTTTATAGTAGCCAGATCCCGAACATATATACACGGATGCACTAACATAAAGAAAAAGGGGTAGACAAATTGAGAAAAATATAATGTAGTAGATTATCAGTTCTTAATTTTCTTATTAGTGATTGAAATTATTTACTTTACTCTCTCCTCAATTTAGATGAGTTAAATCCACTTTGCGCAAAGTTGTAATGCTAAATGTGTGTTTGGAAAATCATTGACACTCTTTCCAATGCATTTAAACCCAGTTTAGAGAAACAACGCCTTTGTTACTTGTTCATTCACCAACATTGAGAAGTGTTATGAATGACAATCCAAACATACATAAATGAAATCACTTTGGGCTCTTCCTCCACTATGAGCCAACGACATCACGTTTTAAATCAAGGGAGAATTGTCCCACTACCACCTGCATCATGTCGATCAATACACACACACGAGCGGGAGTGGGAGCGGGTGTGAGAGGAACGTAAGGGGTACTTATTCATATATACAAGACAAATGCTAAAGGCGCTCATCTTTTAAACTTTTTGTCCTGATTCAATCATGGGTTATTCTTGTTGTAATGATTTAATTTACACCAAGCAGCAAAACAAAACAAGGCAATATATATGTATGTAAAATGTGTAATCACTCTCAATATCTTGTAAAGTGGCTATCGATATCATGTTTGCAATCATTCTTTGGAGATGTGTAATGCTTTGAATTACGCGATTATATATCTGGATTTTGAACAAAGGCTCTTTCTTTCTTGACATTGATTAACTCAATTCGTTGGCCTTGCTCGTCACTTCTCACTTTAAGAAAAAAAGATCATGCGTTACAACAAAGCAAAGAGTACTTGTGGGACAGGTCTAAGCATCGAATATGCGCACATATCGAAGTACCCTCCTACAGATTCAAGGGCCGGAGATGATCTTAATAGAGATGTTAATTTGTGATGGGTTTTCCTTTTCCGTTGAATTGCTAGGGATTTTGTGTGGTTGGATAGCCATTTAAATTTTATTGGCACTTTTTTCAAAGCTACATTTATGAGAAGCGAGAAATTGTTGCTTTGACTCTAAAATGAGTTTTGATGGCTCTCAATGGAAAACAAACACAAACTTTGTTTTAACCATTTTGTTGTTCTAACTTGTAACATAATTTCTACCTTCTAATTAAATATATACTCTGGTCTTGATTATAAACAAAAACAAAAAAAAAATTCACATTAATTAAGAAAGCTAGTTAACATTATTATTTTTTGGTACACTAGTTAACATTATTTAATTTTATTGATTTTATCAAAGAAATGAGCTTCACTATCTAAATTGTTCTTAATAAAAGAGATATTAAAATTAAAAACTACACTAAATAAATGGTATTTTGTGGAAAATAGTTCACTAAATGAGGTAAAATTATTTTATGAATTGCCCTCACTTCCGAAAGTCTAGAACACCTGGACACAGGGGATTGCTGAATACAGCTACTCATATTACTTCCCACACCTCCATTCTTTTTTATAAAAAATAATTTTTATTTCCAAAATAGTCATGTGGATTCTAGAAATTAGTTTTCGGAATTCATTCGTTAGAGTTTAGAAAATTATATAGCATCCTAAAATTAATTTCTAGAATTCATTCATTTTAATTTTGGTAACTAAATTATGGAAGTCATAAGATTTCAAAAAAATATTTTTTGGTAATTAATTTCTGAAATTCATCATTTGAATTCCGAAAACTATTTTTCATGAAGAACTGAAACTCGGAAAAATGGATTTTAATAACAAAAAGGGGAGGGTGGAAGAAGTAAAAATGGAGAGTATATTTAGCAATTGCCTGGACATATTAGTAAATGGGTCATCGATAAAGTCCAATCCACTGTTATTGTGGATCACGGTATTGGGCTGACGGAGCTCAGAGTTCTTAAGGTAATTGCAGTGAGCATCAGTGCCGCAGGATTGTTTCTCAAATAAAAAATGGCGATCCCTAAGGACGCTGGTTTGTATTTGAAGTGAGTTATAGGGTACTTATTGCAGTTTGTTGCATAAGAATTTTACATTTTTTTGGTCAAGGTAAGAATTTTACATTGGAATAGAGGATTCGCAAGCATGCTAGTTTTGTTGTCTATCTTTTTGTTCAACTATGCAGTAAATTAGTAACTATTTGTTTTGGAAAATGGTAAATATACCTCACAAAATTTGCTATCCACCTCACTTTAACATGAAAATTGCATAATTGTCCTCTTTTAATATTACGTTTTTTTTATGACAAAAAAATGTATTTTTTTGAAAACTGAAGTTTCTGGAATACAATTTTATATTTCGGAAACTGGAGTTTCCGGTTGTATTCTAAAAACCCCAATTTCTGAAAAAATGCAAAAAACTGAGTTTTTATACATTCCAAAAACTAAAAAATGTGAAAAAAATGAGTTTTTATACATTCCGGAAACTCCAGTTTTTGGAATAAAAAATATATATTCCAGAAACTTCAATTTTCAGGAAAAAAATGCGATTTCGGGATCTAAAGTAGCAAAACGCGATATTAAAAAGGGATAGTTTTGAAATTTTTAGGTTAAAGTGGGATAGATGGCAAATTTTGTAGGGTGTATTTACGATTTCCTTTTGTTTTTGGTCGAACATTTCCCCTTTTTTTTGTCAAAGGATAATTGCATTAAAGGAGCAAGGCCCAAGGCCTACAAAGAGACGGCACCTAAAACAGGCCCAAAACAGGATGCTGGTGTGTGGTAGATCGGGCCAGTTAGTGGTGTCTTGCTTGGGCAGGTTTCTATTCCTTGGACCACAAAGCCAAAAAAGAGTGAGTTTATATGATGCTTTTATCAATATTATAAAGCTCATATTGACTTGGTTCTAGATCAATGAATCACTAATTGAGTCTGTGCCCGTATATATTAAAAAATTTCAAAAACTATATAATCCGTAAATTTCAAACTTAGAAATTTCCAAAAAAAATAATATAGTACTTTAAAATCCATTCCATATTTCAAAAGACATATTCACATATTTATGTTTAACTTTATTTCTTAAAATGATTTACAAATATAAATGGTATTCTATATTAAAATCGTCTAGTACAATGAATTTAGGAGGTCAAATCTCGTTACAATTCAAACTAGTCTTTAATGTGGATGGTTCTCATAGGAGATCATCTGGTAGCTCAACTTGGTTAGAGGCTCAAATGGCCGATTTGTGAAAGGGTTTTACAGCAAAATTGGTACGAGGTCAGCAATATGGGCAGAACTATAGGCCTCACGTCTTGGAATTAAATTAGCGAACGAGTTGGGTCTCCAGTGGGTTGCGTTCGAAATGGATTCAGAGGTCGTTGTGCATATGGTTCACACAAGCACGACTACGAATGCATTTTTCTAGCCCCACCTGCATAAACTATTGGGACACCACTTTTTAAAGTAAGAAAATTATTAAAAAAAATTATATAAATGAAAAACATATAATAATTTGTATTTATTAATTTAATACGATATGTCAAAATTTAAATTTGTAATATGAAAAGTTTGACGTTTGCGATTCAAACATTAATAATTGACTAATTTAAGTAATAATATTTAAGAAGAATACAAAAATATAAATAAAAAAAATAGTGCATGATGCAGAGCAAGCAGTAATGTAACACACTGAAACGTGAAGGAAGCTTAAGCCAAAGAGCAATGATAGGCTAACACCTATCCCACCATGCAACACCCATGTGGTATGAGTAAAACTCAAAATTTGGGTGTTGCATGGTGGTCCATGTAATATTATGCTAAGCGAAATCACTCTCCCTAGGTTTGTCATCAGCTATTCATTTTACTTTGCTGCAATGTTGCCGCGCGCTGTCTCTTGTTTGGAGCAGAGTAATATTTTTTTGGAAGATTACAACAGATTCAGCTTTCATATTTAAAAAATTAATTGGGGCTCGCTTTAATCTTGTCGGTAGCAGCTATGGTGGCATATAAAGTTTAGACCATGTTATTCTCCAAGCCCGTTTGAATAATTCATCTAGACCGTCTTTGTTTTGTGCTCCCAAAGGTAATAAATATGCAAGTTGACAAGTTTGTTGTATCGCATCATGTTGGTTGTTTTAGTCTTGCATGAAAAAACTGTTGTGATCCGGTGAACTATCGGTTTTAATTGATTTTAATTTCCAGTTTCATATCATATCCTTTTAATTGATTATGATACATCACCGATTCACTGCTCTTTTTAGTCAAACTAACCGGCCCGATCCGAGGCGTAAATTGAATACGAATTTAGATCTCACATTAAAATTTGAGTAAAGAAAAGATAGGTTTCATTAAGATCAAACTACATTTTATTAAATTTATTATGCAAACTATTCTAGTTGGAATTTGGCAGAGGACCAACCCTTAAGCTTGAAGAAAAGTTTGCCAAAAAAAAAAGGCTTGATGAAAAAGTTATAGAATCATTTTTCATCCTCATGCCGCGGTTTTGCAACATGCTTGGTCAAGACTTTTGGTCATCTTTAAATAGCAAATGTCTCATTAAATGCGTGAATGAATCACAGAGATGGTTTCCTCGTTAGTTATTCTCTTTTGATTGGGCATAAACTAGTCGGGTTTGGTCATGGTCACCGGGTGGACCCATGGGCCAAAGAGTTCAGTATGTGGGATTAAAGCAAATTGGAACTCAGTCGGAGAGAGCGCACACAGCCCCTTTGTGCCAAGCATGAAAGACAATAGTGGTCGAAGCGACCTAGAATTCAACCATGAGACAAAGTGCCGAACACTAAGTCTGAAAGGCGACGATAGTTGAAACGACTTGGAATTCAGTCAAGAGAACACACAAACATATCCATATTCCATAGTCTATTCATCAATTAATCAATATAATTAAAAAAATTTATAGGTTTTAGCACATAGTATTTTCTATTTGTTGTCAAAGTAACATCACTGAAGGTGTACATGTTCCTTGCTTACCCCGGTTTGAAGTGAGGCACACACTGCATGAACGCACTAGTAACAATAACATAGCCTCTACTCAAGGTCCCACCGTCCCACCCACCAGCATCATCAATAACAACTACCCTCACCTAGTAGAGACTAGAATAGAATAGAGGCCTCATCATCATCATCATCATGATCACCCTCTTCAATCTTGTCCAATATCTATCTGCCGTGTCTTCATCTCCACCACGCAACCTTGATTATTTTGCGGCCTTCTGCTTTGCATCTTAGAAACAATGTCTACTAGTTGACTTCACTATTAAAATGCTTCAAGGTGAATATAAGCAACTTTCAGGTAGATTCTTTATATAAATAAACTCTCATTGTGTAAGAGATTCCCCAATTGGATTATTAATGTAAGGAAAGTAACTCCAAGTTAAGTTTTAAAAATAGTATTAAATTTTATGGAACTTACCAAAATTAAATTAAGCCATGGTGTTCGTGGATTGAATTTGATCAATTTTTAGAGAAAAATCATCCGATCCAAACATTTCGATTTTACTATTAGACCATTTGATCGGTTTGATTTTAAAATCAAATCCAATCCAATTTATTTTGGTTTGAATTGGATCGATCTTCGGTTTAAAAAAACTATAAACATATTTAAAATGTACAAAAAATAGTATTAAAAAATTATTTTTATTCCTCATTTCATAAACTATGTACAAATAAATAAATAAAATATACTAGAAATTATAGAATCACCATACCACAAATCACATTATATAATATATTGTCTTAAAATATAAATTATCTTAACATTCCTTATATGAAATATGGGTAATTAGTGTATTTTTTAAAATACTAGTACAGATATATAAAAGATCGGTTTGAATTGGATCGATTTCCATTATGGGATCCGAAATTCAATTCAATCCATGGAAAAAAAAATTGGATTTTCTCAGTTTTCAATTTTTTCAATTTTCGATTATTCGATTCGGTCACCGCGATTTATATTAAATTGGATTGATTATGAATACCCTCAGTTTATATTGGCTTATCCAGAGTTTATTTGAGTTTGTTTACTGACATAAACACTTATCAGTATGTTTCATAAAACTTATGAAAAATAGCTTATGGACAATTCATAAACTGTTTTGGGCTCATTTTCATCCGCTCATCAAAACAACTTACAACTTATATAAAATCAATCTTTTCACACATTTATATAAATAAGTTATACCAAAGCGCTTATGTCATAAATGATTAAATAAATTAGGGTTAATTATGTTTTTAATCCTTTAAAAATTGTCAAATTTCAGTTTGATCCTTTAAAAATAAGTCAAACTTTTTTAGTCTTTTAAATATTTTTTTTATTTAGGTCATTTAAGTGAGTTGACTTGCTAGGTGATACATTTTGACCCAGTCATCATTCCTGCGTGGCACGAAACGCTGACGTGGCCTCCTACACGAAATATTGAGTTTTGAATTTAGTCCCTCTAAAAATTGAGTTTTGATTTTAGTCTCTCTAAAAATTGAATTTTAATTTTTAGTCCCTCTGGTTTTCTTCTTCCTCCTCCACCACCTTCCACTTCCTCCTCCAATGGCTTCCCCCTCCTCTTCCACCCTCCTCCACTCTAGCCCCCCCCCCCCCCACCGCCACCACCACCACCACCACTCTCTTTCTCTCTCTCTCATTTTCTCTCTCTCTCACCCCCACCACCACCACCTTCCTCCACCCACTCTCTCTCTCTCGTTTTCTCTCTCTCTCTCACCACAACCCCCACTACCACACACACTCTCTCGTTCTCTCTCTCTCTCTCTCTCTCTCTCTCAATCCAATTGATGAAAACTTGTTAAATTTCAGTATGTTGGTCGATATGTCATGGGAAACAAAAGCCCTAAACAAATTGCAATGATCGAAGCACCATGTGAGAGAAATCTAGCTTGAAGCTGTTAGGGTTCATTGTGGACGAACGTGATTGCTATTCGAAGGAGAAAATGACGTCAGGGACCTTATGTTGAGTTTAACATTTTAGTAAGCACTAAACTCAAAATGAATTATATTTACATGGACTATTATATGAACATTACATGTTTATAAGGACTAAAATCAAAAACCATAATTTTTATAGGGACCAAAGCACATCAATTGAGTCCAACCTTCCATTGATACTTTCATCAAAAAATTCGAATAATAGAAACTCAGACATGCGAATAACATATCCCTTTTCCATTGATACATGTACGTTTGGTTTTGTTTGTTTTGATTGTCATGACCTAGTATGTGTGCATGTGTGTAGAAAAGGAGGTGGGTGGTGGTGGAGGAGAGAGGAGGAGGGAAAAGGAGGAGAGAGAGGGGGGTGGTGGTGGTGGAGGGGGGAGAAGGAGGGGGAGGCCATTGGAAGAGGAAGAGGAAGGTGGTGGAAGAGGAAAACCAGAGGGACTAAAATCAAAACTCAATTTTTAGAGGGACTAAAATCAAAACTTAATTTTTAGAGGGACTAAATTCAAAACTCAATATTTCGTATAAGAGGTCACGTCAGCGTTTCGTGCCACGTAGGAATGATGACTGGGTCAACATGTACCACCTAGCAAGTCAACTCACTTAAAAGACCTAAATAAAAAAAATATTTAAAGGACTAAAAAAATTTGACTTACTTTTAAAGAACCAAACTCAAATTTCATAATTTTTAAATAACTAAAAACATAATTAAGTCAATAAACTATTTATCTAAACATACCCCTAACTCGAATCCTCTACTACTTTACTACCTCTACAGCAGATACTTGTGAGTGAAAAGAGAAAAAAAAAAAAAGATAAGAGAGAGAGAAATTTAAGAGAGAAACAGAGAGAGCAAATCCCTCTGTAACCTCTGTAGCACTGCATAGATCCATATGCATTCAATTCACTTCCATTAGAAATACTCCAAGTGCCACAGCCAAAGCCTACCCCTCACATCAAATTCATGTCTTGTCACCCAAGTCAGTCAACGTCTCCCCACTTTGCATCTAGCAGCACCCTTCTTCGTCCCTCCATCGCTACCGCCACGTGGTGTCGTGATCGCGAGTGTGACTACTGCTCAATACTGTGAAATCCCCACATTGTCTCTTTCATTCATCCAACAAACTGACAAAAACTCCCTATAAAACACATCAAATAAATATCCCTCCTTTTGTTTCCCCTTATTTTATTTACTAGCTTAATAACCTGTGTCTTGCACGGAATGTTATACATATTTACATATATTTGAAAAATCTATTTTTTTAAATTAAAATGTTTTGATATGTAATTATTATTATTATTAGATGTAATTTGTATATGTCAAACTATATATTATTAAATTAAATTACCTAATTAGTAAATTAGAAGAAGAGACCTTTAATTCTAAATTTTGAGACAATATTATAATGTCGTGTATGTTAAACTAAACTTTTTATGAATGAGATGATTTCATATCTAATGTTAGTTTATTAGATTAGATAAATTTTCTAAAATATTTTTATTGGATTCACTATTTTTTTGTAATTAGTATATTTAAATTCAAATATTAAGTTTAGTGGATAATATTAATAGTAGTATTTAATTCATATATTTTGTTTAATATTCTAGATTTAATTTCTTGTGTAATAAAATTCTAATTTGTATTATTGGTTGACTTCTTTATTTGTTAGTAATTCAAAGTAATTTTCAATTAATTTAGTAAACTATTTTTGGGAGAGTTTTATTATTTAGCATATTAAAATTAATATTCAAAACTGGTCGTCTCAATTACGTTTCTAAATTTTCATCTATACTCTAACCTGAAAATATAGTCATCACATACAATGTCAAATGGATCTTATTGACAAACTTATGACAGAGTAAGAGTCAACCGTCATGTAACCCCAACATAATATCATGTATACAACAATCACATTGCTAAACCACCCACTTTAATTGCAACCCATCAAACTCTATTCACCAAACTGGTTAGGAATATATTCAGCAATCCAATAAGAGAAAAAAATCATTTAGATGAATATAACTTAGAATGGATCGAAAACAAAATTGAAAAATATATATAAAAAAACATTATCTTTCTATCCACACTCATAGAAGGCACTACTACAAAAGATTCAACATCACAATTTATGTGGTAAGTAAATGATCGATAACTTAGATATATATATAAATGTTAGCAAATGAAAAAAAAAAACCTCAAAGCAACTACCTATTGAGAGAAAAGAAATCTACACCACCTCAAACTGCAGAAATTAAATAGAGTTTAACAGTTAAAAAAGACTAAAACTCATAAAAAATTGCAAGCTTTGTAAATCAAAATTCATAATAATGTGTGGAAAAATCAAAAGTGTGTAACATTTAGATACCAAACAAATACTTTGTATCAATATATGAAATAACATAAAATAGAAAAATCTTACAATAAGGTTATTAACAAAAATGATTAAATTCACATTGAACATCAATGAAGAAAAATACAACCATTGATGTATTAGATAGAAACCACCAACCTTTACAATCCTTCAAAGAATGAAAACAACAAAAAGAAATCCTTACACTCACACATGCAAAAAAATCAATTAAGAAAAATAGCAAAATTATCCTTCAAATTAAGTCGTGAGATTGTCTTCTTGATAGCACTGAAGATAACAACCCATTATGTAAAATCATAATGTCAGTGGAGGGTTAGAGAAAATAGCATTTCAATTATAAATGACAACTTTTAATTTTCAACTGAAAAATTAATTAAATAATTTTGCTTATATTTCGCAAGTTAATTGAGATGTTAGAGAAGAGAAAATAAATATACACCGTCCAATAAAGATTTTTTTTTGAATAAATATATTATACACATGACATTTATTATTGATTTGTTGATTGACCAAACAAAATTGTTGTGCATTAATATTGATTGACGATATTAATTAACTCATAAAATGAATTAATTTATATGTCCCACTGTACAATATTTTTAATTTGATTACTTGAATCAATTGATATATCCAAATAAATGAAATATATGTATGATTTTAATTATTGTTATTAACTGTGATTATGTATTAGTTACTGTTATAAATAATAAAATAGGAATTAAAAAATAAAAAATAAAATAAAAATGTTAGGCGGGAAACTGAATGAACCTGGTTGTGACACGTGGCATTGTCCTACGTGGCATAATCTTGCTATATAATATATAATAGATAGATAGATTTTTTTGTTTCGTCTTATTTTATTTATTCATTCATTTATGATAGAGGTGTCAAAAGTGGTCCGGCCCGTTCCGGTTGGCCTGTGTATTAGGCCGGGCTGGGCACCATGATTGTAGGTCTGAAATAGATTGGGCCATTTTGGCCTGGCCCGGTGGGCCCGACGGGCAGGGCTGGACTCATTTTTTTTGCACTTTTATAATATTTGAGTGTTTTTTCCTTTGTAAAAGTCGCAGACTAGGCCGAGCCTGGTATGTTTTAGGCCAGGCTGTGCCATTAAATAAGTAGCCCATGAAAAATATGGGCTGGCCCGGACCGATTTTGAAATTTGGGCTGGGCCGGGCCGAGCGGCCCGTTTTGACATCTCTAATTTATGATTTATCGTAACAAACTCCACCAAGCCAAGATCAAGCCATGGTTACCGTTAGGGGGTAAACGAGTCGAGTTGAGTACTTAAAATTTGAATTTGATTTGTGAAAAAAATTAATGGCTCAAATTTGGTTTATTTATTTAAACTAGTTTAATTAAAAGTTTGAACTTGTTAAAAAAAAATAAAATTTGGGTTTGACTTGTAAGCTCATTTATAATTTAAATTTTTGTATTTTTTTTTTTTTTGAAATTCTAAATTATTTTTGAACTTTATCGGTTTAGTGTTTAATAAAGATTATGTTCAACATGTGGTATATTTAATTTAAAAATTCTAGAGTATTGCATTTAGATAATCTAGTAAATAAAATATTCATAATTAAACTTCTTGACTACTACAAAAAGAAAACTTCAATATTAACACTTAATAAATTTCTACATATTTCCATAATATCAATAAAAAAAATTGATAAAATCTTTATCGTTAACTTATTAGTAGAATAGTCTCTTTCAAAATGTTGTCCTTCTAAGCTCATAAAATACAAAAATATATAAGTATTAAATATTATAATTTCAACTCAATAATAAATTTAATAAACCAAATAAAAACATTATCATACGTTTGGCTTATTATACTTATAACATATCCAATCAATCCCACAAATCAATGTTTGGACATAAGTATTTTTATACAAAATGTATGATCTATGTAATTTTAATTTTTGATTATTATATCATAGTCATAAGATCAAACCATGAATGGTCAAGATTAACATTAAGTCACATGACTTGTTTAAATGGTCATGTGATCAGTAACTAACTTTTAATCTCAACCATCCATGTATGGTTATATGGTCCAGATTTAATTCTGTCATATTAAAACTCCTCTCACTTGATACACCATATATATATATAAACGAGCTATTCACGAGCTTTTAATGTCGAGCTTGTAGGGCTTAGACTTAGCTCATTTAAATATTTGAGCCCAATTTTAAGCTTAAACTTGACTTTTTTAATTAAACAAATGAGTTTGAGCGAATAATTAATGAGTCAAACCCGAATAATTTACGAATAGTTCAGCTCATTTATACCCCTAATTATGGTCATTATCCACCACACACACCATGATGTGGCACATTACAAACTAAGTGTTTTGCGTTTTCAATCCATACCCATTAATGGTGCGGATGGAATAGCATCCCAAGCACACCAAAAAAAAGATTACAATCCCACAGCAAGGCATCCAAACATAACTATTCAGACAATAGAGGAGTTTTTTTAATAGACACAATACAAGAGTTGTACTGCTATTAAAAGTGTGATATAAACTTATATAAACATCTAATTATATCTTATTATAATATCAATTAATAATACTATTTTCTAAAATATTTAGATAAATTTCTATACAACGAAATATAATTGAACATATGTATAAAATTTTATCACACTATCAATATATATCAATATATAGTAATTAAATTCAACAAATAATGTTACACACACATATATATTATGAATACAATTTTATTATTAAATTATATTTATATAAATATCATTGAATAATATAATTTTAACATCTTTCAATAAGAAACAGATAAATCTAAATCAATAATGGAAAATAAGAGCTCTGCTTCCTTTGAATATTTTCCATAGTGTTTTTATTAAATCACACTGCAAATACATACATACATTAAAATAATTACCAAAAAAATACAAACATTAAAACATAAAAGAAAACTAAAAAAAGGGAAAAATTCTGAGGCAAACAAACATGGATACGTTAGTTTCACAAGCATATATTACCACCTAATTAAGATCAAGCCCAGTCACCACAAAAAAACAAACAAAAAATTACATCTTGTAATTATATGAAATGAGTAAACCATCACTTTCGTCCTTCACTTTGTAACTCGCTAGCAATTTAGTCTTTATCTTTACGAAATGGGCAAATTAGTCCCTCACATTTATCACCGTCGATCACTTTTGTCCCTCCGTCAGTGAGCGTTAACTGACGTGCCAATGTGAGGGAGGGAGGAAAGTGATCGACGGTGATAAATGTGAGGGACAAATTTGCCCATTTCGTAAAGATAAAGACTAAATTGCTAGCGAGTTACAAAATGAAGGACGAAAGTGATGGTTTACTCTATATGAAATCCTTCTAGGTTCTTTCAATTATTATTATTTTTTTACTTCGGTACTTTTGGTTCCAAATTGGCAAATACTGTTACCTCTATTCCTAAAAGAAGAGGGAAATTTCTTGAGGCATTTTCAGGGAAAAGGATGAAAGAGAGTAGGATTGTGATGACCAGACCAGTGACCGTGGATCCAGTAAGGCTGATCAACGGTGTTGGGAAGATCAAACAGACTTTGATCCAACGGCCCAAATCCTCCTCCGTGTGCAGCTTTATTTTGCAGCGAGGAAAAAAACTCAAGAGGCACCGCGCGATCGAGAGACGACGCCGTTGCAAACTCCTCGTGACACTGACCTAGCGTGCCATTACCTGTTACCACTTGTAGCTGATCATTCTCGTGCTGCTGACGTGTAACACCGAACCGAAACGACGACGCATCGAGGACATGATTATTATTCCCAAACCCAAACGGCAATGCGTCGTTCGTGAAGCTCCCTGTCTCATAGAAAACACTTACCTGTTCCAGCTCCAAAGCAGGGTTAACGGAAAACGCGTTTGATACTACCGGCGTCGACATCGCCTCCGTGGCGGCGACGGTAGTGGCGGAGCTTTCGCTGCTGGAGTGAGAGTTGGTTTCGTTGCGCTCTGGTGGCGGTGGTGTGGTTGTGGCGGGAGCGGTTTCTGAGGCGGAGGAGGAAGATTTGTTGTTGTTGTTGTTGGGGCGTTTTGATTTGCGGGAGGCGCCGCCGACGGGGACGTTGCGGAGGCCGCCGCCTTTGGTCCAGTAGCGGCGGCAGTTCTTGCAGAAGTGGCGAGGCTGAGAGAGGTTGTAGTTGTTGTAGTAGCAGAACTTGGTGTTGAATGAGTCGCAGCGAGGGCACTTCAGTGCCTGATGCTGATGATGCTGCTGCTGCTGATTCTGGTTGTGGTGGTGGAGCCTTAGCCTCCTATCTCCGCCGCCGAAAAGCATTCCGTTTCCGATGGAATGTATTTCCTGCATTTCAAGTGGAAACGAAAGTCTTCGCTGAAAATTTTGATGAGGAAAGGGAAAGAAAAAAAAGAACCCAAAAAGCGTTGTTGCCTTGAAACTTGGTGTTTAATTACAAATTCACGGCTGGATTTCGGGGAAAATGTTGCTGCTATGTGGTGATCGAGGAAGATGAAAGAGTTTTTCTCTTATGGGGTTCTGTGTTTGGACTAACGAGATTTTGTGGATTAGTGGGGGAAAAGAAGGAGGGAGAAGTGGCAGAGAAAATGGGACTTCTCACTTCTCACTGACAAATATCCTCTGCTCTGCACCTACTATATTGTACTACCTCCGTTTCAAAACTATAGCTTTTTAAGGTTAATGCACACAGATTAAGAAATATTTAATAGAAGTAAAATATAGTTATGGATAGACTAAAATACCCTTATTTAATGAAATAGTATTTATGACATTATCTACAAATCTCTATATTATTAATGTCAACTACTTCCACTAATAGTTATTAAATAAGGGTATGGGTGGAAAAAAATAATTAATGATACTTTGGAATTGTAAACTTGCAATAGTTTTGAAACAAAAATAAAAGGCTAGAAGAGCTATAGTTTTGAAACGGAGGGAGTATTCCTCTCTCTCTCTATCTCTATCTCTATCTACTTGTCTAGTCAATTGACTGAAAAATAAGAAAAACTCATTAGCAAGAGAAGGAATGCGGATTCCCTGCAGTCGGGGGAACCCCACATTCACACATTCAGACAAATATGGACCATTGGATCTTCTCAACGGTTCAGATTATTTCGTTTTTTATTTTTTATTTTCAATCCAAAAACGCTGTTGTTTTAGTTATTGAAAGGTTTCCTTCGTTCGGCAATATTTTGGCGCCAATTTACTCTGCTCCATGCTTCTGTTTCATCTATTTTCTGGAGCGGATTCTTTGACAGGCGCTACACCGATTCTCTTCCATTGAGATCGATTCCACTTTGCACACCATCAGATACTTTTTTTTTATAGTTTTATACACATGATCAGCGATAAGTCCACTTCTACACCATATATACTAACCTTTCTTCCATCTATTTTTTATTTTGCTTATTATACGTCACGAACAATGCATAAGGAAATGTAGTTCACTGCTGCATGGTAATTTCATGACAGCACTGCACACAGCACAAGTCTAAAAGCCAAAACTTGCCTCTTTAAAAAAATGACAGCATAACAACATACAATTTGCAAATCACTAAAAGCCAAAATTTGCCTCTTGAAGCATTTATGATCCAAATTGTATATAGAATATATCCATTACTAGAAGCATTTATGTTTCCAAACTTTCCACTTTATGCAGAATACCAAGATCATGACTGTTGTGTGGCATTCATTTTCTTCTGTGTTAAATACTGCTCATGGGATCGATGGATTTGGGTCACAGTATATTTTGATTGGATAGATTAAAAATCTTATTTACTAATTAATAAGAAAAAGCTTATGTATTTTCTCAAATTTAGATTCAAATGCTTCTGCATAATCCAAGTTTTTTTAACCAGCCAAACTTCTAGTCTCCATCAACTATCCAAAATAAAAAATAATTATCTTGAGCAAGCACAAAAAATGAATAACTATATGCACATGACAATCTATTTAATTTGAGCAACAACAAAGACAAACTTTGGAACTCATATAGGTGAAAGATTATTCAAATTAACATTACTTATTGTGGTTCACATACTGATAATCAGTAAACTAATTACTACAGAGGCACCGACAAATTAAAAATGGATAATACAATACAAAAATTCCCTAGTCTCTACTGTTGGGCTTGAGCTGCTTGACAGTGAATTTCAGACTACTGTCAAGCTGAAATTTGGGCACAAAAATTTTAGCTTTGATTTTGAACTCTCGGTCTACTCTCCATCTTCTCAATTTGCTTCCTTAGACTAGCACAGTGGCACTCATTCCGCTCCGTCCCTGTCACGAGACTACCGTGAAGCAGCCATTCCACTCCGTCCCTGTCGCGAGACTGCCTTCCTGCATCAGAGAAGTCACTGTGAAGACTGAAGCATCCAATCGTAGCAAGATCTTTGCCAGTTTGTCGTGAAGCGTCCATCCCGAGTTCCCATCCTGAAGCAGAAGAACCAGTGGCGGAAGAGTTGTTCGATCTGCGCCACACCAGCCTTCTTTGTTCTTTGCTGCCTCTGCATAATCCAGCAACAAGAAATCGTACGTTGTGTCAAGAAAACACCAAAACGACAACATTTTTGGGTTGAAAATAAAAAATAAAAAACAAAATAATCTGAACCGTTGAGAGGATCCGATGGTCAATATTTGTCTGAATGTGTGAATGTGGGATTCCCTTAACTGCAGGGAATCCGCATTCAGAGAAGAGGGTCATTTCACTGTTCAAGTCCGTGATCTCAGTCAGTAATTGTTTGTGTTTAGGCCATCGACAATACACTCATTTTTTTTATTTAAGTGGATATTTATACATAATACTTATTTTTATTTTTTTAACTCAAGTATTTAATTTATTTATTCTAACATTTTTAAAAAATTTATTTATTAAATAAATACTATCATTAATTCTATATTCAATTTATAATCTATAAAAGTGTGTGAAAGCGGCAAAGAGAGAGAAGAAAGTTGGTGTTTATTGATTGTTTTTGGTGACATTGGTGTTTATTGATTTGTTGACTATTCTAATATGATTGTTTAATATAAAAATAAAAATTAACTTTCTTATATTTTGAGCTCTCACTTAATATGCCACATTGCCACAAACATATATGAACAGAAGACATATCAAAACGTGAGAATGTGAAAAAAAATGTTACAGCACTATTGTAGCCCGTTAATAATATACCACAAAGGCACAAACTCTTGCTAATCAAAAGTAAATTAATTGTATCAAAAAAAAGTAAATTAACATTTGTTAATTAGAAAGATATATTAATTTTGTGATAGCAAGGGATACTATAGACGTGGAGTATAATTTATTTTTGTCTTACGAAGATGTTTTTTCCTTTCTTTATTTTAAGTGTGAGACTTAGGTCTGTATCTATTTTATTTTAGAAAATTGAACCCCACTGAATATGGAAGCCGTAAACTAATCTTATGGAGACACGTGGACACCCTGTTTTGCAATTAGCATAAGCTGCTCCCCAGCCAGTGAATTAATCATATGAGGACACGTGGATTGGACTTCGCTCAGCAACAACAAAAAAACAACAATCGTTTGTTGCTTTGCTTGCCTAAAAAACTTATTTATTGTTTGTGTTTATTTTTTATATTAAAAATATTTTATTTGCAATTTATTTTTTTTACTATTTATGTTACGAATATATTTTTGCAATTTTTTTTTACAATTTTTTTTTATAGACAAATTAATAGTATCATCATAAAGGTTCGTTTTTCTGTTGAAATTCTCAATTCTAACTCAAAATCCTAGTCGATTTTCTATTGACAACTATAATCATGATATTTCATTTTCTAATATCATCTTACAATATGAAATTTGATCTACTCACTCCGTGGTATAGAATTAACTACGGATCTAAAAATGCGGGTGTTACATGCAACGCCCTTTCTCATAAAAGAAAATTGCAATGTGAAAGTTATTTTTGTGAAAATAGTTAAGATATTTATTCTAATTTCAAAGAATATTATTTTATTAACGTATTTACTTTACAAAAATGTGAATAAATTTTTTTCTTTTTATAATTATAATTGAAATACCTTATTAAGTTAGAACCCTTAATTTGAAAACTTAAGCGTAAAAGATAAATCAAAATGCAATGTATACAGAAACGTACCTCATATATATATACATCTACACACTATACATCAGACTACATGTTTGCCCATGCAAACTAGGATATCACACCTATTTTACAAAAGCTGAAAAGCAATAAAGTAAAGTAGTGTCATAAATATTATACAGTCATCCAAAGTAAACAAAAACCTAAACCTATGCCCGTAGAGTCATCATAAAAAAGAAGCGGGATCCTGAATGCATCAGTCCCTAAGTCTTTAGCAAAAACCCTTATCAGACTGGGCTTGCCAAGACACCTACACCAACAGTCTATCAGTCCTCTTGTCCCTCAGGACCATCTCCTAAAATCCCTTTCCCCTTCCCCTCTAGCTCTGCTGCCTCCCTCCTGACTCTGGCCCTCCAGACTACCAGGTCCTCTGGGGTAACAGGAGTAAAAGGTTGGGGACTACCTCCAGGTAAAGCATATGAAATCGAACAGCATCAATCACAGGATCCACTACCATAGCAGTCACTTCTTCAATAGGAGCTTCCCTTGTTGACACCTCCGGTACAGATTGAGGTCTTTTCACCGTACTCTTCCTAGCGGTCATCCGGGTCCTACGAGAGTACGTCCTAAGCGGTGGGGTACTGGGTCCTCCATGCGTTGCCTCTGGTCTTGCCGGTTCTTCTGGCACTGGCTCGGGTTGTCCTGCTCTCTGAGTCTCGGTGTCTTGCCTCCTCCAACGTTCTCTCAACTCATTGAGAGACATATGAACATCTAACACTAGGTTCTCCTCCACCCATCTCTGTGGTCCTCCTGCCACGCTCTCTAGGGACATAATGTTACCAGCATATGTCCCCCACTGAGTGTGTGGGTTGATCACCCACCCACTCCCCGCGCCCCCTCTGGGGTAGTAGCTAATCCGCCGGATGCGGAGCAACCCATTCGGCTGCGGGTCCATCTATATGAATCATGTTCAAAAGAGCACAAAACATATAGGCAAGGGTGAAAAACAATCCTTAAGCAAATCAATAAGATATCACAGAAAACAGTTATAACTCAAGTAATTCAAGTGCATGCATAACATATACAGTTATTATCTCATAGAATATATCATTTATAATCCTCACCAAACAATCCATTGTCAAGCAAGACATATCACAATGCATGTCAGTTCTATTTCCCTCTCAGACCCCAGTATAATGCTCCATGGAGACTTCTCTCTTCCTCCTACTACCTTGAGCGACCGGCCGTAGCAGACTTAACAGAATTATCAGATAATCCCTCTAGACTTCATGATAAACATTCAGACCTGCTACATTTAAACCATCGTACCGAATCATGAATAGTCAAGTCAGTCAGATTTATCCAAGCCGGGTTGTGCGACATGCCTCGGCTCAGGGGATATCGCCTACCTGGCCATTAGAGGGGTTTCGCAACCTGGATAATCCCAATAGGCATCTGTGGCCCAACTATCCCTATTCTCAACCCCAATCTGGGTTGTAATGCTCATCACATGGCCTCATCCAAATCTCAACACATGGCCTCTGCCAAATTTCTTTTAATGCAAATGCAACATTTTTGCATATATAAACATAACAATCATTTTGCATTTATTTCTCTTGGCTACCTCTTGTAACCATTATCACATGACCTTTTCTCTTGGCCATTAAATCATCACATGACCACATCTCTTGGTCTCATATAAATTCTCTTTAATGCCACATAGTATTTTGCCCATGCAATAACGTTGTAATTATCTCTTTATTGCCTTGGTTTCTCTTGTAAATTATTGAATTTTTTTTCTTTGTTATCTCTTGGGACATTCAATATATGACTTTATCTCTAGTTATTTTAAATACTTTTTCTCTTTAGTCATTTTAACCAAATATCTTATTATTTTTCAAAAACCGATTAATATGTATTTATTGTTTTACTTTCAAAAATTGATATAAAATACTTAGGCTAATTTAATTTCAAAATAAATATTTTTCCATTAAAAATACATTATTTAGAAGCCTTTAAGCATAAAATTCAGAATTTTCGAATTTTAAAACCCCTGACACTTTCACAGGAGTGGGAAAAATCACAGCGCGGGTGTGAATGATTCTGTTTCTCTCTTTTCTGATTTCTATACAAAAATCCGATTTTCACATCCTTTTCTGAAATCCACACCAGAGGTGTGACAGGTCTGTTTTTCCAAAGTTAATTAGATCTAGAAACTTCATTTTGATTTTGAAAACACCATACCCTTTAACTTAAAATTAATTAAATTAAAAACAATAGGTTTGAATTAAGAATGGTGACTTCCCTTCAATTGATTCATTTTTAACTTATTAGTTTATGGTTAAAATCTTTACCAAAGTCCATTGGAGACTTTATTTTTGAAAAACACTTAGCTTTAATGAATCCTAACAAAGCTTTGGACTTTGTACTAATTAATTCATTAGGGAAAAGTTCATTTTTGTATCCGTGTCCATGTCCTTTTCACCATACTCCATAATGCTTGGGTCATTAGCCAATTGCCATATTTTAATCTTTTCATACTCTTCTCCACTCACCAATCACCAAGCATCAAACATAATTATAATAAAGCAATAACCTACTTTAAATGTTACATCCCCAAATTGAATGAAAATAAGAAAGGAAGCACAAAACATAGAGGATAGATAGATGACCATCCCACTCAAGCCAAGAAACATCAAGCACCAAATACATCACAATCAAACATAGCAAAACATCACCATCAAGCAAAGGGAAACATCCACATCAAGCATAAAATACTATCACCATCAAACATAGAACAACATGAACTTTAACCATGAAGACAAAATTACAAAAACAAAGAGGTCATCATCCAATACTTTTTGTCCAATGATCAATTAATAAAATCATCTCTCTTGGATTAAAGAATCAAGTCTCTTTTCAAAAGATCATCCCTTTGAAATAAAAATTATTACTTTGTAAGAAAAGATTGTCTTTCTCATAAGAGCTCTTACTTTTCCAACAATCACCACTTGATCAAGATAGCACTTGGATAAAAATTAATAGTTTACCATAAAACTTACTTCTTTAAATAGAAAAACTATCTTTTTATAAAAGTTAAATTTTTATAAGAATCAAGTCATCTTTTTGTTTTTAGTAAGATTTTCAAGCTTTAAAAAAAAACATCATAGACAAGCATAAAGCACTCCATGAGTCTTATGATCCACAAAAAGAGAGATTTCCCCTTACCTCTTTCTTTTTCTTGTTGATTAAAGATCGTACATTCTTGGCTCCCTAGGCCTTCTTGATCACCTCCTTGAAACCAATATATAAACATAGCCAAACAAATACTACAAATAAGATCTTTTTAATCTTAAAGAGAAGAAGAAAGAGAGAAGAAAGATTATTTCTTTCAAGCCCTTGATAGTTATGAATCAAAGATGGAAGAAAGATCAAAGCTTGGATCAAAGATCCTTTACCTCTACAAGCTTGGGTTCCTTCAAGACAAAAATAGAAAAAACCCATTTTAGAGATATGACCTTTGATGATCATGAAGAGGAAGAAAAGATTAATGGATTAGAAGATAAAACCAACCTTGGTTCTTGAAGATCAAAGATCAAAAGCTTAAGAACAAAGAAGAACACTTGATGAGCTCTTGGAAATTTTTAGAGAAAAGTGAGAGAAAATGGAAGAGATATGTTTTAGAATGAGATAGGAAATGAAAAATGAAGCAAGACTATCCTCTTCCTCTCCCTCAAGACACACACGGTTTGCTCTCTCTCCCAAAGTAACTAGGATAAGCTTTGCTACAAAAATCATCATTACACATAAATCAATTTTAATAAAGAGATAAATCAAGAAATTATGCCATTGGCTCTTCTCCATGACTCACCTCTCTTCTAGAATAATCTTGGCTTGATCTTAAGAGCAAATGGGCGGTTGGTTTAGGCTAGGTCAAAAACTAACCAAGGTGAGGTAACTTTAATCCCACTTAGTTAAAACTATTCATTCAAGTCTTGTTTGTGTGCATGGCTCACATGGCTCATATAAGAGCAGCCTAGCCACGAAATTTAATGGCTAAAATGGCTTTGAGTTGGCTTGCTTTATGGCTTAGCAGTTAAGTAACTGACTCAGGGGCAAAACGGTCTTTTCACTGGAAAAAGTAATCATTACTATTTTTCCTATTACACCTCTACCCCTACATCACCATTTCTCTACTAATAAATTATTTAAAACATCCTAACTTAATTTTTGGGGTTTTACTAATTTTCCTAATACAGCTATTCTTAACCGTAAACCCGTATTTAGGTCAAAATAGTCAACTTTTCAGAAAATTCCAGAAAAATTCCTATAATTCCCAAATATTAGAAAAACACTATTTGGTTCATCGAAATATTTTTCTAACTTGTTTTGGTCGCTCAACCCACTCGCAGTTCAACCTATTCAAACTACACGGACCAAAACGGTACTTTTTCTTACCCGTAACTCAGAAAAATCTCAAATAAATTTCTAAAATCCTCAAATATTGTAAAATGACCATTGGTATCCTCAAATCATTTTTCCGACTTCAATTCAAGGTCTTTGTCTCACAACTCAGCTATTCCGTTAATTAACCGTAAACTGTATTCTGTCTTATTATCAAAATTCAACTTAAACTACTGACTTCTATTGTCACTAGGGCTTTATCTAAGAAATTAACTTTATTAAAAAAATATTTAATATATATAAATCAAACATTATATATTAAAACAGAATAAAAACGAAAATCTAAAAATACGGACGTTACATTACATTTGTGCTTGTAGTTCTTATTGATATATCATGAGTAGTGCGTGTCACTTCTATGCCTTTTTTTAATTCTATTCAATTTTTTTATTTTATTTAAAGGTATTGAATTTTGTGGTGTATGGCTAATAATTGAAATATAATTAAGTCATTAAATTTTCATATAAATCTGATTCAATGGCAGAAGAGTAAAACATGGTAAGCGAGGATATTATATTTCTGAACAGTGATGGGAAATAGAACAATTTAGTTGAAATTAACAATAAATCAAATTAACAATAAATGAGGAAAAAAACAAATTTCAATGGATAAATCTGAATACAATATCAAATTATATTAGGGCTGAAATCCATTCAATACAATAAATACCATATCAAACACAATCACAGAGGGGTAACTTAAAGAGAGAATAATCAGGGAAATAAAAGAGGAAAAGAAGAATCAGGATTTTATGAGTTATTGAAATAGGTGTAAAAATTGGTATAATCATTTTTCAATGGTGATATTGAAATTCCATTCTATCATATATTATTATTGTTATGTACATGTGGCTTTTCCTCATTGTTTAAATAATATTATTAATATTATTACCAAATCAGATTTGAAATACAATTTGTTATAGTCAAATCAAATTAACAATAAATGAGAAAAAAAAATCAAATTTCAATGGATAAATCTGAATACAATATCAAATGATATTAGGGCTGAAATTCATTCAATACAATAAATACCATATCGGACACAATCAATACAAATCAATCAATAAGCCTATTCAAAGCCAATAAGTCTAATTGAGCCTTGAAATGCTCCCAGAGTGACACGTGTAAAAGTTAGTCTTGAGAGGGTTTGTCTTTATATATATTATAGATAGATGACTATAGTACCCCACAATCATATTTTATATAAAAACAATTTATTGAATGCAAAAAAATAGATGCAAACAATTGGAAATAAATTATAATAATTTTACCTAATTGAAAAATAACATGTTATTGTTATAAAATTGCATGTTTCACATAGTAACACTCCATATTGCTACCAAATACCTCACTAGGTGATTAAGTAGCCATTAATATATCACACAATACTTTTTATATTTTTTTTAATGGTGATTGAGTAGCCATTAATGTATCACATAATGCCTTTTTATATTATTTTTAAATTCGTTGATCTATATCCCTATCCTTCATTTTTAATATCAAATTATTGAATTAGAAAGGAGAAAATTAACAAAATCTTAAAATAAACAATTATATATTTCATACATTAAAATCATTCAGTATTTTTGCTTCATTTTTTATACATTATATATAATTAGTTTTTAGTTTTATTTATTTAATTATTGATTATAAATACATTTGATACAAAATTTAATAAATAATTTAATTGAAATTAAAAATATAATAAGTAAAAGAATTTAATTCCCACTACATATAAAAAATGTAAAGTATTAATGAATACAATATAAATAATTATTCAAAACATTAAAATAACCCTAAAAAATCTCCTCACAAAATTACTCGTACTTAACTTTGAAAATGACAATAATACCCCACAAACACTCTTTTATATATATATATATATAGAGAGAGAGAGAGATGGATTAGATAGATAGATAGATTTCAATAGAAATTTTATATAGTGAAATATTTCAATAGAAATTTACAATTACGTACCCTTGATTGGTAACTTTAAATAAAATTAAAATTTTTATAGAAATATTTTACCGAATAGTTTGAATTAAAAGTAGCTTTTAAGTTAAAGAAAATAAAAATATCAAACATCTTCAGCTTTATTTTTAAAGCATTTTTTTAACTTTAACTTATAAGTATTAATTCTTTCACTTAATACCCACTTTAAGAATAATATTTAATGTCATAATGTATTAATTTATTTATTATTAATTCACTCCTCTTTATTTAAGAAAATAAAAAAAAACCCACAAACATTTTTTTATATTATTAATTTACTCCTCATTATTTAACGAAATAGTAAAAATTACCCCACCAACATTCTTTTATATATATAGATGCTATAAATGCACAAGTTATGTGCTCTTTTATTTTACACATACTCATGATGTAAATGCACAAGTTAGGTGCTATTTAGACAACTCTTGCTTTTCTGTTGGTATAGCAATATACACTTTGTTGGAACCAAATTGTTCAAAGGCATTTTTCAATGCTTAAATATCTAAGTGGTTTTGATGATAACAATTATTATTAAGGATTTTACAAAGTCTGATAACAAGCTCTTGTAGGTACAACAAAGTTAAGTCCATCGTCCAGTGTGACCTTGGTACTTAAATGTACAGTTAGAGAGCTGAGCGTCCAATGGAATCTGATACTTGACATTGGGTAAGTAGCATCCAATGGACTCTGGAGGCTACGCGTCCATATGGTAAGACATGTTATGCGTCCATATGGTAAGTGAACAAAGCATCCACTCTGTTCTGCAGTTGCGTCCAACACGTGAGCTATTATAACATGCTATTTATTGCTCTTGCATTTAATATGAGACATATTTAATGAGCAAATGATTTGAATTAAATAGCTGTATATGTGCTTTTCTTGGACTTAATTGTCAACGTTTTCAGCCTAGCACTAGACACCCCCACCACTACGACCTAAGACGATGACGTCTCCTCGGGATCCTCCTCCGGGTCCTCCTCCTCCTCCTCGGATATCTCAATGAATACCCGCTCTGGCTCATCTCGAACCTTCCTCTTCCCTCTCTCTGCGTGTCCCGACGGTCCGGCAGAAGTGTCAGAAGATGCAACATCACGGATACTATGCTAGTTGATAGGGTAAAATTAACCCTTCTCACGAGTCACAAATAGGGATGGCAATTGGATCCATATCTATTGGGCACCCGAAAAATTTATCCACAATGGAGAGGGTAATTACCCGCTTAATGAGTACAGGCACGGGTACGGGTAATTACCCGCAAAATTTGATGGGGACGGGTGCGGGTACGGGTACCTTAGTACCCACCCCTAGTACCCACCCCGTCCCAGACCCGCACACATATATACATATTTATTTATTTATATTTATATATGTATATGTGTGTGTATATTAAATCTAATAACTCTTAAAGAAATTTATAAACTAATTTTTAATCCTAAAGTAACTCATGCATAAAACACTATAGTCATAAGTTACATTTCTTTTCCTTTCCCATGAGATACATTTCTTTGACTCATTGCTTTCCTTTACCCTGTCTTTCACATTATTGTGGACGACGACAAACTTACTTCATTGTACCTCATTCACTTGTGCTATTATTGTCCCACTTCCCTGATCTGCGATGACAAACCTCTTCACTGACACCATTCTGTCTCATTCCCGTGTCCTTTATGTCAAATTCCTTACGCGTCATTGAGACATAATATTGTGTATTGCATTTGAAAAATTAATTTTTGAATTTTCATAGTTAAAGTGTGGGTAACGGGCACGGGTACAGGTACTTAAGTACCCAATGGGTAAGGGTACAGGGATCAAATTAAGTTGATACCCACGCGGGTATGGGAACGAGTACGGATATTTTTTAAAATTGCGGGTATAGAAATGAGTACTATAATACCCTACCCATACCTTATCCATTGCCATTCCTAGTCACGAAACACTAAATTGCAAATACACATTATTTGTTAAACCCAAACGTACTTATTACTTTAATTTTATTCATGAGTTCAAGAGTAATGAATTTTGGTCATTTATAAATTTTATATTGTGAATGAAAACTAGAGTTAAATAAAGTTGATCATGTGAGGAAAAAAATATAAAATAGAACTATTCATATATTATATATCGTAGACTTTCAATTAAAGTAGGGAATTATTTTCAGAGGGATTTCTTGAACATATAGACTATAGAGCGTGTTTGGATTGTACTTTGGTCTCCATAAAAGTATATTTAGATTGTCAAACTTAGTTTGTATTAGTTTTTATGGTGCTTAGTTTTCAGTTTTAAAACTCAGTTTGACCTTAAACTCAGTTTGAAGTAAAAGGGACAATGAGATTATTTTTCATTTTTATTTTTTTGTTTGTATCATTAATAAATAATAATTATACATTTAGAAGTATTTTTGATCAATATCATCTAGACAAAATTCATTGTTTAATATATTTTTGAAACAAAAGTTTCCAAACATAAATCACGTTAGAGTAAACTTATTTTTAACAAAACTTAATTTACAAACTGAGTTTGCTCTAAACTTATTTTTACCAACTTTAATCCAAACACACACACATGTACAATTAAGATTGTGGTACGTGTACGTATAATTCGGATCGGAATCGTTATCTCAAAGGACAATAATATTTGACCAAAAAAAAAGGACAATAATATAGTTCTTCCGGATCCTCTGCTGCGCTGCAGAGGCTGCAGAGGGATTTTTCTCTATCTCTCGCACTCTTTTCTCTCTCCTTCTACTATTTTCTCTCTCCTTTCACTCTCACACTGCAGTAGGGCTGCAGGGGATCTGTTTTCTTCCTTCTCGTTCCTTCCAGTAGCATGCATGCCAGGGACCACCCTGCCCAAACCGAGGGGGACATTTTGTAGTTGATTGATTTTCGTAATGAAAACTGATTAATTTAAAAGTTGACAAATCAACTTGACATCAAAGACAAAGCATCATCAAGTAGTAGTACCTGTGTTCGGCCAATTTGAGTGGATCCATGCTTCGCACAGTGTAACTAAATTCCTCCTAAAATATAGTTGGGAGCATAATTGTTTTACCCTTATAAAATCACGTTTAAAAATCCGTTGATCAAAGACAAATAGCTTCTGAGTGCTGAAGAAAAATCTAAAACAAACAAGATCAACTGAAACAAGCTTAAATATATTTTTAAGAACATTTTTTAATTCTTTTGATAAGTCACATTTTTTGAAATAGTTTTTTAATTAGTTTATAATTAAATTTTTCATTTTTAATTATCCGTGTTTTTAATTTGTCAAAGAGGCTAATGTGACATGTTAACTTCCTTGTTGACTCTTACATGGACCTACACGTGGTAATCCAGTCAATAGAGACTATTTTGACACAATCACATGGACCATTTTTGATAGTTTTTTTTTCCAGCATTCACCTACCTCTCTCTAACCCTGTGTTTGTTACGTGAGAAGTTGGTGAGAAAGAAACAAGAGCGAGAGAAAGAGAGCAGAAGAAGCGTATCTCTCTCGTTTGGTTTATCAGAGAAATAGCAAAGAGAGAAGAAAACCGCATGGGTCCCACAGATTTTTGAGTCTTCGCAGATTTGCAAAGAAAGGGCAAAGAAAGAACCAATTTTTTTGTGTATTCCAATGATACCCTTGGATAAAATTGTCGCGGATGCAACAGCCAAATGGGACCATCATTTTTATTCTAACAGAGATGGGTGGTCACTACTTGACTCGCGATGGAGTAAAAATAGGGACTTGTATGGCACCGCCGTGATTTTGACTGCCAATAATGGTGGCCGGTGAACAGTTTTTCTTCTTCAGAAATTGTAACAATTTCCTGATTAAGATCTTAGTCTATTTTGTCTTCTTGAATGAAGAGATGAAATAGAAGAAGAATAATGGCTAGTTGGAAGAGGAAATGAAGAACATGGAGTTAACGAAGAAGAATAGCCGCGGGTTGAAAAAGATGAACAACTGCTATTGTGAAAGAGATACAATTAAAAAAATCATAAAACATTTTTTATAATAATAAACTTACCAAATATAAAATGGCAAACTTTCATTTAACTTTAATTTTAATATTAAAAAATTGATAATTAATTTATATGTAATTTTTCTATTTTATCAAAAAAATTTATAATTTAAAATGTATAAATATAACAAGCTTTTAACATAATTATATATTATTATATTATAAATTTATAACTAGGGGTGTTTTTGTCCAACAAAAAATATTATCATTTCTCTCTTTTCACTTTCTACCCAAACAAACAAAAAGAGAGAAAAGAACACACTTCTTTCTCTTCTATTTCTTTTTTTTTCTTTCATACCAAACAATACAAAAATTTACTCTATTTCTCACATCTTTCTTTCTTCTATATCTCTTTCTCATCTCTTTCTCTCTTTCTCATCTCAACCAAACAAAGGGTAATAGTTTATTCTTGAATAGTCATTCACCGGTACGGGTATTGAATAAAATACTAATATTTTAATCTTGTACAAACAATTCATCGGTATTGAAAATAATTATAATAATGTTTTTCTCATGAATGATCAAATTATACCGATGTAACACTTTAAGAATATTAAACTGTTAATAGCTTTTTATTTTATAATTATATTCTAAAACTCACCGTTGGATTAAAAGTTATTATCATATAGATCATTCATAGACGTATCTCATAACACATCAAATGATTTTAGACTCAGAATATAATTATCCAATAAAAAATTATTATTGGTGTAATATTTCTCAAAGTATTACATACATGTGATTTGGTTCCTCATTTTCTTCTTGTACCAAAATTTTGTCTGTATTGAATTCTTGTACTAAAAATTATAAAATATTTTTCAATTCAGCTTAAACCATTGAAAATATTCTTATACTTAATATTTTTATTTTTTGGGCCAAATTAGGAGATTTTCTAGCTGAGATAATTCTACACAATTAAGTCAAAACGTAGATTGAGTTTCCTCTGAGTTTTAAAACCAAATTTGAAATCACTACATCCTATGATATACTTATAAGTTCTGATTATAATTTTAGTTTTCTAAAATTCATTCGCTTGATCACGGACAAAAGTATAAATATCGGTATAAAATATAGGTAAAAACACATGTAATAAAATGCAACATTTGTCACCGTCTCTTGCATTTTTACCTGTGTTTTGGCTGACAGTGTAGAATTTCACTGACTAGAAAACCCTAATTCAACCCAAAAATGAATGTATTAGGTCTAAGAATATTTTGAATGGTTTGAGATGAATTAAATATATTTTATAATTGTTAATACATGAAAAATATTATTATTTTATTCAATATCGATAAATTTTTGGTATAATAATGATATTTTTATTAAATATCGAAGAATGACTCCTCAAGAATAAAATATTAGAGAGAGGGAGATGAATGTTTGAACATGTAGGTCCACGTGGGAGTCAATAGGACTGTTAACATGGCACATCAACCTCGACCTTGACGTTGTTAGTTGACTCGGGATGACGAAAAGACTAATTTGACCGATAGTCTACAATTTCAAAGACTAATTTAAAATTTTATTAATTTTAGAGACTAAATTAAAATTCATATAATTTCAAAGATCCTTTTAATTTTAATGATTCACTCCATAAAGAATAAACAAGTTACAGATAAATTGTGTTAACTCATTGGGCAAGCGGTGCCTTCAAATAAAATTATAATGAAAATCCACTCTCTCCGTATAAAGACACTCTCATTATAAAAGACGTGCATTTTTGGTCACTGACTTATATTGGTTAAGTGGTCTTGAACAGGAAATACAAGCCTGAATATGAATATGAATATGAATATGAATACAACACAGCAAGAGGTCGAAATGGAGGCATGAACTCAAACAAAATCCAGTGAGACATCGTTGCCCGTTGATTGTGATGGCTTGAGTGAACAGGTAATTTGATGGGAACACGTTCACGTGCACATAGAATGGTGGGGGCTAAGGGGATCCCATTCGGTCTTTTGGTACTTGTCCACATCTCTCTTTCTACCTAAGAATTTTGGCCTTTTTTTTTTCGTTTCTATAGCACTTTTTATTTTTTTATTTATCAAAATAGTACTCTTTTTTTATCTATCAAAGTAACACTCTTTTAAATAAAATATTTATTTAATTATTTTTTAATGAATTAAATATTAATTATTGATTTAAGATTGTGATTAAATTGTTAATTAATTAAATATTTAATTGTTAACTACTTATTAACCCAATTTGTCAACTAATTAAATATTTAATTGTTAAATATTTATTAACCCAATTTGTCAACTAATTAAAATTTAAAAATACAAATACAATATTAATACTTCATCCGGACTGAAATATAAGCAAAAAAGTACATGTATCTGGACTAAATATAGTTTAGATACATGTACTTTTTTGCTTATATTTCAGTCCGGAGGGAATAGTTAGTTTAAAAGACAAAGACATCAATGTCTCTGTCTCTGCACATTGATCGGAGCACCTCCTCCACTACTTTTCTGTCACAAAAATTAAAAACATCAATGTATACAATATTTACTGTGAAGAGTTCAAATCGGTGTCTCACTGTTCATATTGGCCAAAATACAATGGAATTAAATTGTGCCACAATCCAGCAATGCGGAGAGATCCAAATGGTCGTCTACAGTCTACACGAATTCGTACTGAAATGGGTCAAACGGAAAAGAGTCGTCATCCCAAAAGATGTGGACTGTGTCGAAATGAAGGGCATAACAAGAAAAACTGCCCTTATCGCTATGGAGCTGATACACAACACTAAAAAATTTCTATCATTTGCATTTAGTTCGCTTTGTATCATTTCTATTTGTATCACTTTTGTATTTGTATTTTTAAATTTTTAATCAATTTGAGCTATTTTCTATAAGTATATTATCAATTAGCTGACAAATCGGGTTAATAAATATTTATGAATTAAATATTTAAATATTTAATAATTTAATCACAATCTTAAACCAATAATTAATATTTAATTCATTAAAATATAATTAAATGAATATTTTATTTAAAATAGTGCTACTTTGGTAGATAAAAAAAAAGTACTAGTTTGATAAATAAAAAAATAAAAAGTGCTATAGAAAAAAAAGCCAAGAATTTTCAAGGCTATCTTGTTTGCTTATTATCAATCCATGTATCTAGGATGATTCTATGCAAATAAAGCTTTGGACTTGGACAACGTTCCCAAGTGCAACCAAATCAGATTCTCATTGAGCCATTGAGGGTATCCTTGTAAAATAGAGTTTTTCAAATCTGTGCACCTTTCACAATCCTCAAGATCGGGAAAGATATATGGTGTTTGATGGCTCTTGTTGGTATCATTAGCACCCGTCCTTTTTTTTTGTCAAAGCAGCATTTATTGCAAATGGGCAAAGCCCAAAGCCCCAAGGGCATTTTATAAATGACCCAATCGGCCAAAGTCAAGCTTAAGCATTGTCTCAAAGTGTATACATTACAAACCAAAGACAAACACTTGACATAAACACCTAAACTACAACAAAGCAGAACAACAACGAACTACACAACCAAAGAACAACAACTAACAGAACCAAAGAACAAACAAAACAACTAAACTACAACAGGATCACCAGCATCACAACCACCTAGCATACTCGGACATGTCAAAGGATTCTTGAGTGGGTTGGAATGCCCATTTGGGACACCCAAACCCTTTTCCTCAACACTATTAAGCCACGTGTCAACTTTTTTTCAATTTTTTCCTCTTTTTTTTCCCTCTCGGACCCATTCTCTTCTTTTTTTTTCCTTTTTTTTTCTCAGGCCCCATCAC
Organism: Glycyrrhiza uralensis; assembly: GCA_030159175.1. Taxonomy (NCBI): domain Eukaryota; kingdom Viridiplantae; phylum Streptophyta; class Magnoliopsida; order Fabales; family Fabaceae; genus Glycyrrhiza; species Glycyrrhiza uralensis. The sequence continues at coordinate 29,202,863 of BRZY01000007.1, read as the reverse complement.
CGTTCACCCGAACAGGAAACCAACACACAACCACCGTCTCTCGAAGCCGTGGCCTAGAGGACGACGCGCTACGGTTGTCCTGCCACCATAACTGAACTAGAGCAAGGAGGGAGCGCATCAGTGAGCCACAACACGCAGAAACAGAAAACAACAAGAAAGAAAACAAACCAACACACATCGCGGCGACCGCGAACACACCGCCACCAAACGTGGCATCACCGGAGCTGCTCTACACGGCGTGAACCCTAGGACCACCACTCCACGACAAACTCCAAACTTGACGAGGGAGAAGGCGACTCAATCCTACCTCAGGAAGACCCTCGTTCCACCCGAGCAGATACGGCTCTCCCCTCACTCAGCCCGAGCAGCCATGGTGTAGAACCTCCTAGGTTCACCCTCAGAAGCAGCTTTATTCTATTTGGATGTGGCGGGGAAGAAGAAGACGAGGCGCGCGACTACGGTGTCCTCAAGTTTCGCTCTGTTAGGGTTCACTGTCCTTTCTTGAGGGTATGAAAAATGCACACCCCTCCTTTTAATGGGTGTCGTGTCATTATCAACAAGACACCAACTATGGGCTTAACCCATTGGGCCCAATGGATTTGAATTTTGAGGGAAAGGCGTCCCATTTGTTTTGGTCCCATCCAACCCGTCGTGCTTTCTTTGACAAAAAAAACCGTCGTGCTTTGTGATTCATCCACATCGTCATTCTCTGGTCTATATGTATACGCACCTTGCATAGTAATAGAGTTTACCCACACACTATCTCCATGGCTGTTTGCAGGTAATTAAGAATGTTGGTTTTGTCCACGAGATAAGCCAGAGAAGTAGACGATTGGTAAGAGATTATGGATATAAAAAGTGCAAGAGGATTTTACCTTTGGTTTCTTTTTATGGGCTTAAAGGAAAGGATTAAACTATCTTACCATTGGGTCGGTCATACTAGAAAAGGTTGCGATGTCTTTTTTTTTTGGTCAATCAAGAACGAGATCATCATATGAAAAGCACCAAGCCATACAACATCTACAGCAAGGAAAATAACATATGCAGAGTCACAACAGATACAACAATACAACCCAAGACACGCTGCTACAATGAACGACAGACAAGGAAAACAAAGAAACAACAAAACATAAAAACCCACCAAAGCTGCCAGCCATCAAAAGAACACAGAAAGCCAAAACCAATCACACCAAAAAAGGATACAGACATGTAAAAAAACTTTGACGTGGGTTAGGATAAAGTCCATTCGGGGCAACTGGAACCTTCTTCCTCCACAATTTTAACCCACATGTCGCTTTTCAAAGGACCCAGAGAAGGTGAAATTAACTTTGCATCCGCATTCAAGAGATGACCATAGCAACTCGGACAGGACCACACAGGCGATAGCAGATCAGAGAAGATGAAACCACTGAACATCACAAACTTTAGACAACAGTTGTGAGACCTCCACAACAGCACAAACGCTATGCAACCCACGACCAGCTCCCCTGAGCACCAAGCTTGAAGGAGACAACAACACAATCCTGACGAGGGGGAAAACTCGTTCAAACCCAAGTCGATTGCAGTGCCTCCAAACCACAGCAGATGGGTGTCAGTGAGGTCGCCCCCCTACGCTACAACCAGAGGTCCACCACCACCACCAGAGAGAGGATCAGCACCGCTTCTTCCTCCTCAGCTCCACCATTAGCAGATCTGTCCCCTCTTTTGCCGCCACTACTCACCGAACCTCCGCGCCACCGCTGCGAGCACCCTCTGCCTCGAGCCGAAAGAGACAAGTCGGAGAAACAGGAGGGTCCTGGAAAACGGAGGAGACAGAGGGAGGAGCCAGGCAGGGTGGTTGCAGGGAAGAGGCGGCGAGTCATTTTGGATTTGAACTGGAAAGAGGAAAGCTAGGAGGCGGCATTGTCTTCAAGCTGCGCTACAAATTAAAATTTTAAAAAAAAAGATGTCTTATTTTTTAATCAATTCGTGGTGAGCCAATATGAGTGAAAAGAGTTGGCTAATGAATACTAGAGTTAAATATATTTTTTATTTGTATAAAATTAACCCTATTAAAAATTTCACCTTAGTTTTGTCTCTCGCTAACTAAGAAGTGATCTTCAATGTTAATTTTTATGGGTTAAGTGGTGATGTATCTGGCAGAAGTACATACCATCATCACTTTACACATGACTACTAGGTGTTGGTCGTGTTATTTTAAATATTTTTCATTCCTATAAAATTTTGAAATTTTGGTATTAATTAGCCTTTAATTATTTTTTACCTACTTCTAGTCATTCCTAAAATCCTTAATCTCCTCTTGGTTTCAAGCCCCTATATTCACATTGATAGGTGTTCTTTGTATCATTTTAAATGTATTTTTTGTCTCTGTATAAAATTCTCAAAATTTGATTTTAGTTCTTTAATTTAGTACGTTCTGAAATCCGTAATCTCTTCTTCGTTTTACCACCCATGGCTAGCTAGTGACTTTACCTTTCATCTTCTCCATACCCCACACTTCACTTTCTCCATGATATTTACACAAATCAGCATGTGATTGAATGCTAATGTTTTACATGGAAAATAAACCAAACGTTAAATTATACTCTACTACGTTGAGGAGCAAAGAAGCCTGCCATTTCTTCAAGAATCCTTACTTCCTTCATTATCATGTAGGCCATAAATAATTGCATTCAAGGTGCTTTCTAGCTATTTGAGACTCCAAACAAATGTATTGAATCTAAAGATTTATATTAAATTTTAAGACATCTAAAGATATATTAAATTTTAAGACTTTGTTCAGATGAATCTGAACACTTGATGAATCTTGTGAACATTGCTAATTGGTTCATTGAGTGTATATATATAGGACAGACGATGTGGTAAAAGTCTTATGATTCTAATGTCTATACTTGGTAGAATGAGCAAAGACTGTTATACTTATATAGCCTACTGATGAAGCTCACGAGAACTAAAGATGTTGAAGGTGGGGCTAAAAAAACTAAAGATCCAAGAGGAAAAGAATAACGAAGAGGCAGAGGAATTCGTTCAGTGCTTTTCTTATTGGCTGGGTTTTAGATATAAAGCTGAAATCTAGAGGACACAAAGTGGGCTAAAGAAAACAGGAAAACAAAGCAGAATTTGGATATATTTTGGTGAAAGTATCGTATTGGATTGGGCCGTACTTTAAGAACAGAACATTTTGCAGAACAATGCATTCTAACCCATGTGCACTCTTGATTTTATACAACTATATATCTAGCCCTTGCCCCTTGGGCCACCCCTTTAAGCCTTTTTTTGGCAAAGAGAATAACCCACTCCGCTATAAATTTACAACACAATAAATTACTATTTAACACTTGACCAAAACAAAAAAAAAATTACTATTTAACAAAATAATTTAGATGGATATTTACCACAAGGATATGATAAGATAAATTTTGCAATAGGTAAATTTAAAGACTAAAATGAATAAATTTAAAAGATATGTATAGGTAAAACTTATTGACGTACACAATAAAAATTAAAAAGGTGAACATTTTAATTAATTCATATAAATAACAAAAATAAGTTAGCTATGTGAGAACAAAAACTAGTTAACTAATAGAGTATGAGTTTAATTGCATTTTTGGTCCGTTATAGTTTTTGAGCGAATTTGCTCCTAATAGAATATGAGTTTAATTACACTTTTGGTCTATATATTTTTCAAATGTTGCAAATTTGGTGAAACTGTTAATAACCTGTCACCTATCTAAGTCATCAACAAATCACGTTTACAATTTCCTTTTTACCTACTTAAAACATAACATTTCAAAAAATAAAAAACTAACAATTAAAAAAAGTCACTTCATTTTTCTATAAAAAAAACATCATATTGCATGCTGTAGCAATTTGCAACCTACTCCCTCCGTCCCTTTTTATAGTGCACTTTTCACAATTTAGGTTGTCCCTTTTTATAGTGCACTTTTTAGGATTTTACATGCATTAATTATTTTTTGTCAAAATTACCCTTATTTATTTTAAAGTTGTTTAGTTAGTCAATAGATAATAATGCTGTGAATTTAATAGGATAACTTTTTCTCTCCCAAGGGCAATTTTGGAAAAATAAGAGAAATTATTGACAACTTTAATGCAAATAACTAGATTAACTAACTTTCTTAATGGGTGTGCATTGGGCAAAAGTGCATTATAAAAAGGGACGGAGGGAGTATAATAAGTGACAAAAGATTGTCTCAAGTGGAGACCCCACCCCTTCTTCCCGGCATAATACTTGGGAATGGAGACCCCCAACTAAGGGTGGCAATATGGGCTTGGCCCAAAGGGCCAGCCCATTTGGCCCGTAAAATGGGCTGGACCAATTTTTTTAGGCCCTGGCCCATTCTGGGCCCGACCCGTTTAGGCCAGTAGCTGGCCCGTTTTTTTTGAAAAAAAATAATATTTTTTCTTATTTTTTATTTTTTTTAAATTTATTATTATTATTTTGACGGGCCAGCCCGTTTTGGCCCGTCAAAACGAGCTGGCCCGTTAGCTCGCGTAGCCTCCACGGGACGAACCGGGATGGATTTTTTGGCCCGTTTTCAAATACAGGCTGGGCCGGGCCGGGCCGTCTTTTACGCGGGCCGAGCCGGCCCATTTTGCCATCCCTACCCCCCAACCATTGTTAGCATTTGATTGTATCGTAGTCTTAGCAAAAGATGTAGGCTTTTCTAAACTTTCCAACATGTCACCACCTTAACCTTCATCATGATCGAGCTTTGAATTTCTCAAAATTAATAAGCCTTGTTTTGTTTGCTGTTGGGGTTTCTTAACCCCATACCCCATTAAAAAAAAAAGTCCCTACGTGCGTTTGTCTTCGCTTATTTACATCTACAGCTTAGCTATACACGACTGTTCTTAAAAATAATAGTAGAAGAAAAATTTAATAAAAATGAATAGAAAAATGGGGAAAATTTTTTTATTAAAAAAAATGCGCATGTCCCTCGGAGCAGATTTACAATACAGTAGGAACACGAGAAGAAAGCGTGAAAGCTCTTTAGGGGCACCGTGTGGGACCGAAAATCTACGAAGGCCGTACCATAATTGTCGTTTTACTGTTTTAGGTTTGCGAACGGCTCGTCCGGTACATCAGTCACCGTTGATGAGGGAAGAAAGACACGTGGGGTCCTAAAAGGTGGTCCACAGAGGATTTGAGATAATAACACGTAGCCCAAAACTATGATCGACGGTATCTATCACTCGACCGTTCTGTAACAGCGGAACCGACACCGTGACGGATGGTTAACGCCACGGGCGAGACGTTACGGACGATTTGGGACAGTTGTCACTGTGTCAATAGGGGAAAAAGATCCGATCCAATTTTTATCTCCATCAATCAATTAAATCAATTATTAACAATCAATTATTATCGATTATAGAAAATTAAGTGACTGTTTGTTTGAGATTAAGACCCTGTTTGGATAACAAGTTTATCTAGTGCTTATGGCATAAGCTGTATAAATTACTTTTATAATCAAAGAAAAATTATAGTGAAACTTATTTTATATAAGTCATAAGCTGTTTTAATAAGCTATCCTGGGTAGCTTATGAAAAATAAGCCCAAAACAGCTTATGAATCAATCATAAGCTATGTTCATAAGCTCTACATAAGCCAATCCAAACAGGCCCTAAAATTAAAATGAACACAAATGACACTTTTTTCCATTTCAAGGCACTGTCGACCAAAGTTGCCATTTGCTTCCTTTTGCCAAATGTGGTTTTCAACGAGATTATTCAATGGGAGAATCCGAAACAAACTGGCTCTAAGTAGTTTGTGAAACGTGATCTCTTTCATGTTATGACATATTTTTTATTTATTATTATATAAGAAAAATAGATCTCACATCCCAGATTGTGACTTTGTGAGACGTATTACCTCTGGAACTCTTTTTATTTTTAACCAAAATTATTTTGTTTGTTTAGTTTTATTTTTACTATTTTTGTTAAAAAAAAACTTATACATTGTACGGATTGGGTCCTAGACTAGTTGTTTCTATTTTTGGGAAATAAATTATACTCTCTACTACGAGTCAATTTGAAATCTTGGATAGTTTTATTTTTCTATGAATATTTATGGATTTGGTTTATCTAAAGTGAATAAACTGTAAAGTAAGTAATCTTAACTATTAATGAGAAAATTAAGAGATAATTTGTTATGTATGTATTTATAATACCCTTGATTTTCTCATTAATAGTTGAGATTAATTACTTTACACTCTAAAGTGAATTGATCATTTTAGAGGAGTCAGATCCACCTATTAGGTACCCACTAACATGGAGGAAAAAAAAAGATTTTGTTCCTCTAAAGTGAGTGAAGTGTAAAGTGAGTAATTTTAACTATTAATGAAAAAATCAAGGGATAATATTCCAACACATCCATGATTTGTTATACATATACTTATAATATCAACTATTATTTTCAAATCAATGGTTGAGATTAATTGTTTTATACTCTAAAATGAATTACTCACTTGAAATGAGCCAGATCCGAAAAAAGAGGGTAGTTAATAGGGAGGGGAGATTGTGCAAGCATCTTCTCTCTCTTCTTGTGGGTTCTCACATATTTTTGTAGATTATAATTGAATATGAAATTATTGGTAAGACTCATTTGGTAATTTTTTTAGATATATTAGTTGGAGGAGCTAGATATATACTAGATACTTAAATTAAAAAAGATAAAAATAAATTATGTATATAAGTGAAATCTATTTAAATACCCAAAAATAAATACTCCATTAAAGATGGTACAGGACTCATGTGCATCTTCTGCATTTTAATGACTGTGTCCGCCATTTATGTTCTTGTCAGATCTTGCGTGTATTAATTTGACTTATGTTTTTCATGTGCCCATTCCTTCGCCAATAAAATTACGCATGTTTCCATACGAAATATGAATATACAGGGTGGCATTTAGCATGGTCTAAAGTGGTCTATCATAGATCAGTAAGTGTCTATAATAAACTATTGATTGTTAGAATTATAGATATATTAATTTTTAAATTCAAGAGTCAAGATTGAGAAAAAGTGACTAAAAACACAAATTCTATTTAAAATCAAAAATTAATTATTCTAGTGCCCTTTGTAATTTTTATATTTACAAAAATGAACAAGAAAAGTAACATATTAAAAAACTCTCCTTCTCCTTCTCCCTCTCTCTCTCCCTACCCCTCTCTCTCGCTTTATCTCTCCCACTCTCTCTCAACCTCCCTTTCTCTCTCGCTTCCTCCCTCTCCCTCTCTCTTCCCCCTCTCACTATCTCCCTCTATCCCTCTCTCCCCTCCCCCTCTCTTTCTTGCTCTCTCTCTCCCCACTCTCTCAATACCTCTCCCTCCCTCTCTCCCTCCCTTTCTCTCTCGCTCTTTCCCTCCCCCCTCTCCCTCTCCCTCTCTCCCCACCCTCCCTCTCTCTCTCCCCCATTCTCTCTTGCCCTCTCTCTCCCCCTCTTTCCTTGCTCTCAATCGCTCTCTTCCTCTCTCTCGCTCTCTCTACGTCCCTCCCTCTCCCTCTTGTTGGAGAGGTTTTTAGAGAGCGGTAGAGTGAGGGGAGAGCGAGAGAGGAAGGAAGGGAGGGAAAGAGAGAGAAAGAGGGAGAGGGAGGGACGTAGAGAGAGCGAGAGAGAGCAAGAGGGAGAGGGAGCAAGCGATTGAGAGCAAGGAAAGAGGGGGAGAGAGAGAGGGCAAGAGAGAATGGGGGAGAGAGAGCGAGAGGGAGGGGAGAGAGAAAGGGAGAGATAGGGGGAGGGAAAGAGCGAGAGAGAAAGGGAGGGAGAGGGGATGAGAGAGGGGGGAGAGGGAGCGAGAGAGAGGGAGGGAGAGGTATTGAGAGAGTGGGGAGAGAGAGAGCGAGACAGCGAGGGGGAGGGAGAGAGCGATAGTGAGAGAGGGGGAAGAGAGAGGGAGAGGGAGGGAGCGAGAGAGAAAGGGAGAGAGAGGGAGCGAGAGAGAAAGGGAGGTTGAGAGAGAGTGGGAGAGAGGGGGAGAGATAAAGCGAGAGAGAGGGGTAGGGAGAGAGAGAGAGAGGGAGAGGGAGAGCTTTTTAATATGTTACTTTTCTTGTTCATTTTTATAAATATAAAAATTACAAAGGGCACTAGAGTAATTAATTTTTTATTTTAAATAAAATTTGTGTTTTTGGTCACCTTTCCTCAATCTTAACCCTTGAATTTAAAAATTGATATATCAATAGTTCTAATAACCGATGGTTCATCGTAAACACTCACTAGTCTATAATGGATCACTTTAAGAGTGGTCCATGCTAAGTGCCACCAATATATAGATGTACACGGGCTAGAAGACAAATAATCAAATAATTTATACTCTTTGAATCGGGTTGATGATTAGATAAATTCTTAATATCGTAAGTAGAGGATGCGTAGGTCACAGTCTCACAGTTTAAGTCCACTTATGAATCCACTGTTGGGTAATCAATTAAGAGGGCTGTCAAACAGCTCGAAACTAATAACACGAAAAAGGCACGAATGTGAGTAATCGGTGGGAATACAAGTGAGGAGAGAGAATTCACGAAGAGAGAAAAATGATAAAAACAAATGATATAATGACCCAGTTTGGATAAATTTTTGCATAAGTATTTTTAATATGTATTTTTTAACTAATAACTTCTCATATAAGTTGAAATTAACTTTTGCTCTTCATATTTTTCAAAAGCTATCTTTTTTAACTTCTTCAAAATCACATATCTATTTATAAATGACTATTTAACAACTTTTTCTCGTATATATATATATGAGAAAAATAAGATGCAAAATAAAACTAACTTCTCTATAAGTCAAAAACTAGAGTTTTTGCATCCAAACAAGCTCAATGCCACGTAACTTTTGAATTTATTTCGTGGGAATTTTGTTGCGTTCTTCAGCATTTCGCATCAATTAATTTATATTAGCTTCAATTAAAAAGATATAATTATACTTTTGATCCCCGAGTATTATGATTATACAATTTTTGTCCCTAGATTCCAATTGCGATTTTGGTCCACAGGTATTCTAATTGCTACAACCAAGTCTTTTAGTCAATGCGTCGTATAATTTTTAACACCAATAACTTATGTGGCTTATGTTGAACTGATTTGACACTAAGTCATACCACTTTGGCATGATGCATATTGCCAGAAAATTTCTCAAAGCAAACCATGTATCACACGTGATGTAACTCATGTTGTTTAAATTTTTTGATATATGAGGGTCTTTAGCACGTCATTAGTGCTAAGGTGGCATGACTTAATGTCAAATTAGTCATACATGTGCCACGTAGGCTACTATGTTGGAAAAAATTGGACATCTTGTATCATATTCACATAACATGAATAATTTATTTGTAGGATCAAAGTTACATGAATTTAGGACACTAGATATCATAAGTAGGAATAGTGATACTGATATCTTGATATCATTGTCTTTGACTTGATTAGAATCCCCTTGTATGCTCTTAAATGCCTCTTTTGAATCCTTAGACAATAAAAATTTGGATAGGATCTTCCTCCCCCTTCTTTCTCAAGTTTTGACGGGAAAGCATGTCACAACATTGAGTTGTTTATCATATGTCCTAAGATGTATATAGGGATGGTAATTTGGGTTGGGCCCGATGGGCCAGCCCGCCAAAAAAGGCAGGGCGGGTTGAGTTTTTCAACCCACAAACCCGTTTAGTCGCGCCTCCTGTTTTGGCCCGCCCAAGGACGGTTTGGCGGGGACAACCCATTTTGCTTTGTTTTTGGAATTTTTTTCACATTTTTGGACGGAGTTAGGCGGGCCAACCCGCCACTTCTACAGCCTATTTCCCTTTTTTTTTTGTTAATGGTGGGCCAACCCGCCAACCCGCGGCGGGTCGGGATGGTATCATGCAGCCCACTTTTTTGGCAGGCCAACCCACCCCTGGCCCTTTTTGGCGGGTTGCAGGGGCGGGGCGGGCCGGCCCGCTTTGCCATCCCTAGACGTATATTTATAGAGAAAGTGAAGAGGGTACCTACCCTTTCATGGAGGGTTACAATGGTTCAACTCATCCTTTCGTGAAGAGTCATAATATCTTAAACCATACCCTTCCATGAAAGTTGTATGCTTCCACCCATCATGAATCCATTCAACTATAGACTATATCATTCAAGTATACTCACCATGTGATATCCAATATCCATTGATCACAAAATGGATACTTTAGGACCCATCAAGATAACATTCAACCAATATTTTATAAATCAATTGAAGATCAAAGCTTTAGAAAATAAATTTTTCTAACATACTAGCATTAAAAATTATACCTAGGGCACGCCGTCAGTGATAGAGGGATCTGATTGCAATAATTGATATACCTAGGGCGCATTGTCAGTGCTAAGGTGGCCTGACTTGGTGTTAAATCTGTCATACATGTGCCATGTAGGTTACTAGCATTAAAAATTAGACGACACAGTGATAGAAAGACATGATTGCAACAGTCGATATATCTAGGAGGACAAAAATCGCACAATTGAAACTTAGAGCCAACATCGCACAATCGCGATACTTAGATTCCAAAAGTGCAATTAAGTCAGTAAAAAATCAAAATCAAGTCAACAAATTACTCCTTCTGATCCAAATCTTTGGTAGTTTTAGCTTTTTATTTTTGTTCCAAAACTTTGGTTGTTTTAGGATTTCAAGAGATAATTTATCACTTTTTTCCAACTATACCCTTAATATAATTAATAAGTTTTGAGTGGAGAAATAATTAGGATAGTTGAGAATGATGAATAATAAATAAAATTATTTTAGTCTAAAATTTGTTCAATTAATTATTTCTTTATTTATGTGTCAAAACTTTAAATAACTAAAGATTTGGACAGGGAGTAAGAATTAAAAGAACAAATAAATGGTTAGTCATTTATTTCAGTGCCATTTTGGGTAGTACACTCTCAAAGTGAACTACAGTAGTGCTCACAATAGCCTATCTTACATGTATTATGAAATTAACCCCAATTTTATTGACTAAATAAATAATGACCCCAAAACTTATAGATATTTGAAAAATATCTGAAAGTCATTTTTTGTTATTTTATAACTTGAACTCGTTTTCACTATCTTTTTGGTCAATCTTTTTATCATTTTATTATTTTTTAGATCTATGTTTTGTGATTCGTCTCTATTTTGTTGAAGGAAGGTCCAATACACATCGCACTTCAACTTCAAATTATATGGTGTCCTGCACAATGGCAAGTGAGAGACATTATTTTAAAATAAAAATAAATTGCAACCTTAAAGTGTGCGAAAAGAAAATAAAACCTATAAATAAATATTATTTTATTTATTGGAAATAAAATCGAATATTTTTAAAATTATTATAAAAAATCATTATAACATTTATTTATGATTACATTATTATAAAAAAAATTGAGAGAATGACGTGACATGAACGAAACCTATAAATAAACACCGTTTTATTTATAAAAAACAAAGTAACAAAAATTACAACCTAAAAGTTTACACAAACAAAAAATATAAATGAAATCCGTAAACAAACACTATACTATTGATAAAAGAATTAAAGAAAATTGCAACCTTAAAGTGTACAAGATCAATAATACGCGTATGAAACTTATAAGTAAATATCGTTTTATTTATAAAAAAATAAAATTAAAAGAAAAATAATTTTGTAAACTAAAAGTTTACACAAAAAAAACAATGAAACATGTAAACAAACACTACACTATTGATCAAACAAACATTTTTTAAAACAAAATTGCAACCATAGAGTATACAAGAACAAAAAAGGGTAAATAAAACTTGTAAAAAATATTATTTTATTTATTAAACATAAAATAAATATTTTTTAATTATCATAATATTTATTTATGATTATTGTTATTATGAAAAATGAGAGAATAAAAGTGATATAATGATTTTGGGTAGGAAATTTTTTTGGAAGAAATTGACATGTGGAGCAGGAATCATTTTTCTCATTAGGAAATAAATAGATTATTATTATTATTATTATTATTATTATTATTATTATTATTATTATTATTATTATCCATCTATAACTATAATAAAGAGGATACTTCTTTTTGGTGTAGCCTTTTCTTTTCCTACTTTACCCCTATATATAACTTCTAATCATATTAACTATGATGAAAATTTAAATTTAAATAAAAAAATAATTGCTTCATAACCAAATTATGTAAAAATAATTATGTAACAATACGTTGAAAGAAAGAAAAAGGTAGCGAACACACACCATTCGCGCCTTGTTCGCCCCAGTTGTTGTTGTTGTTGTTGTTATTATTATTATATTATTATTATTATGTGTTATATATTTATGTATTATATTAGATGTTATATATATGTTAGTGATCAAATTAATACGAACGCTGTGAGATATAATGACCCTTGGTAGACGTCGCTGATCCAAGTCCCGTTCTTAATGTCCCTGTTTCCTATGCATAGGCGAGTATGACACAATAACAAAAAATATTTAGAACTTTTTTAATTAATACATTCTTCAGACCCTAGTTTGCAATTAAATTTTATCTTAACTATTATTACATGTTCAGCAGGTTATCCTTCCAATATCTTGGCCCTCCAATTTTTTACTAATATATCAATGGCTATAAAGCAAATTGTACTGTGGTAGTTCACTTTGAGAGTGTACTACCCTAAACGGCACCATTTATTTCATGTCCATAACCCTCGGTCGCGGGAGAGGAATGAAATTCAACCCGCATTAAACACATGATCCCGAAATGTTTCAAGACAACTAGTTAACGGGAATTTCCGCATGATTACTGACTATTGTTAATTACTCATCCGTCATCATTAGACGACGATGTTTTTACAGTAGCGGGGTGAAATCTGCAAAAGCTTATAGTAGTAGTAGTAGTAGTAATTAAAAAACGTTTCCGTTGAAAGAGATTTGTTTCCTTCTATGCCCAAGCAAGAGGAACCACAGTTTTTACTCTCCCTCTTGCGTGGCAAATGAAATCTCGCGATATAATAGTGTCGGCGCGGGGTAACGAAATCAACTGAGCGCTACACAGAGAACTTTGGCAAAGCCCACAATCAAGGGTCGCCACGTATCGACAAAGAGCAGCATCCGACACGTAGGTAGGGCCCACGCATTCATTGGCTAGTTTAATGCGACGCACCCAATAAAAATCCTCACCAGCCACAAACCCAAACCCCTTTTCCTTTTACTTAACCACGGTTCGGTTGTTGTGACCAGCGGTGTACGGCTCGTGTTGCTCTTTCTCTTTCCTTTCTGTAGCGGTTTTTTTTTTCTTCTTCTCTACGAGCCGAGCCGGTCTCGCATGTGTCACCAACCGTGAATACCTTCATTTTTTTTGTGTGTGTCTCTCTCTCGCTTTTGCGACGCGTTTTATTATTCACTCTCTTCTCTTTCATTTTTGGGTGCCTATTAATAATTGTGTACTCGCGCTCCGTTACTCTTCGACCGTTTCTCAGGCGCGAGAACCGGCGATTATTTCAGATCAGTCGCCGGCGATATCTCCGCCACCGTTCCGATTCCCTCGCTCGTTACGGTGCGTGCGGTTCCTTCCGAATTCGGAGATCTCGCCGTTTCGTGTTCCGATTCGGGTTCAGCGATTCGAGGTGGTGTAATGTAATGCGCCTGAGAATTCGAGGCTCTAACGTTGCTGCTTATCGAACTCTTTTGAGGTTCGTTTGAGGTTTGAATCTGGCTTCAATTTTTGGGTCGAGGAAGCCGAAATTCAAGTGTTTCTGTTGCCGTTGTTGCGATTGGAGTTCGAGTAAGCGGTTTTAGGGTTTGGAATTTGGCTGCATTGATCGAGGTAGTGGAGTGGGAGGGTTATGAAGGAGGCGTTGTTGTGGGGGAGAGAAGAGAGGAGTGAGAGGAAGAGAGGGAAATTGGTGTGGGAAGGGTTGGTGATGATGGTGACGATGGGTTTGAAGGGGGTGAGTGGTAATAACAGTAAGGTTGAGAAGCTGAGGAATACGGTGTCGTCTAGGTCGTCGACGTCGAGGATGAAGCTGTGGATGATTCGGGCGACCACATCGGTGTTACTGTGGACCTGCGTCGTTCAGTTAACTGCCTTGGGTGACATGTGGGGTCCTACTAGTAGAGTTTTGAAAGGTTTGCCTTCTTGTTTCTCACATGAATCCGCACTCATCGAGTTGCCTTCTGTGCGCCCCAGAGTTCTTCCACCCAAGAGTCAGTTACTCATCCATCTTCATTTGTTATGATTTCTAAAGTAATTTGATTCGATGTTGTAATTAATGTAACTAATTACACATTAGTCCTCTGGATAGGCTTAGTTAGTCCTTTATGACTAACGTGTTCAATATTCTAATGTAACTAATGTTTGAGTAATTTAAAGATTAGGATTTAGGATCGGGTTAAAAATTTTGCATTTTAAGGCATGTGTGTGCTGCCAAATTTGTTTTCAGTAGCAAATTTGGGTTTTATTTTTTTTTATGATGAGTTGTGTTTTAAATGTGCTACTGCTACTACTTCCCAATTGTTCTTGTGGGTGATCGTTTTTTTTTGTGTGATTGTTCGCAGGGGTTTATAAGAACAATGGTTACTTGATGGTGTCGTGCAATGGAGGGCTAAACCAAATGAGAGCAGCGGTAAGTGGTTGGTGGGTGGCACATGTGCTTGGCGTTTTTACTTTTGTTCTGCTACTAAGCAGTGGTGTAGTGCTTTCAGTTTGATTTTCTGATTCTCTGATGTTATCGTGCAGATATGTGATATGGTTGCCATTGCGAGATATTTAAATGTGACGCTCATAGTCCCTGAACTGGATAAAGCTTCCTTTTGGGCCGACCCCAGGTTAGTTTTTCATTCCATATCTCTGTTTGATTTTAGTGAACTACCAGTGTGGTGAGGGTGTGGAAGGCTTTCTGCTCTTTTTCTTTTTCTACCTAGGATCTCTTCTCAATGCCTGTTTATTGCTCTTGTGTCAGTGAGTTCCAAGACATATTTGATGTGGATCATTTTATTACATCCTTGAGAGATGAGGTGCGGATATTGAAAGAGTTGCCTCCTAGACTCAAGCAGAAAGTGGAAAACGGGTTCCTTTACAGCATGCCACCGATTAGTTGGTCTGACATGTCTTACTATAAGAACCAGGTCAGTTTTTATAACTTTGGTTCTCCAATAAGTTCAAGAGCTTAAACATGCTGGATGCTATCAACCTCAATTATAATTTTTAAGCCTGTGATTTAACTCTCATAACATGTCCCTCAATTATGTTTTTTTGGAGTTTCTGGTTTGCTAATTCAAAAGAAAATGGCGTGGTTATTCTTTCAGATTCTACCACTGATACAAAAGTACAAAGTTGTACATTTAAATCGAACGGATGCTCGGCTGGCCAACAATGGCCAATCATTGGAGATTCAGAAGTTGCGTTGCCGAGTCAATTTTAGTGCTCTTAGATTTACTTCACAGATTGAGGAATTGGGCAGAAAGGTGATCAAGCTTCTGAGGCAAAATGGTCCATTTCTGGTACTTCATCTGAGGTATGAGATGGACATGTTGGCATTTTCTGGCTGTACTCAAGGTTGCAACAGTGATGAGGTGGAAGAATTGACAAGGATGAGGTGAGTAATCTGTGTAGTTTAGCTGTCCCATAACTTTCAATCATGATGGAGTTCGAAAGGAAATTTGATATGAATCTTTCTTAAATTTCAATTCCATGTACGTTGGCAGATATGCTTATCCTTGGTGGAAAGAAAAAATAATTAATTCTGATTTGAAAAGAAAAGATGGTTTATGTCCTTTAACACCTGAGGAGACTGCCCTTACGCTTAGGGCCCTTGACATTGATCAAAACATTCAGATCTACATTGCAGCCGGGGAAATATACGGTGGGGACAGGAGAATGGCCAGTCTAACGAAGAACTATCCAAGAGTGGTAACTAACTTGAGGCTTAAGGAAAGTTGCGAATTGTGATTCTTGTTGCTGTATAATTTCCTCTTACTGGTTTGTCTTTGTGCTTTTTTGAAACAGGTCAGAAAGGAAACATTGTTGGAACCATCTGACCTTCAGTTCTTCCAAAATCATTCCTCTCAAATGGCGGCATTGGATTATCTTGTCTCCTTAGAGAGTGATATCTTTGTCCCTACATATGATGGAAATATGGCCAAAGTAGTCGAGGGTCATCGCAGGTAAATATCAGCTTATAAAGATATAAGAAATGTTATTTGTCTACCTGATTTACTGCCCCCGCCCCTCCTGCTCTAATTAGCAAATTTTTCAAATTTTAATTTGTTTTTACTTTCTACCATTGGTGATAGTAAACTTGTTCCATTATATTTCTTTGGGAGAAGATTTTTTGTGCACTGCAAATTTAGAACATTTTCTTGTACTTCTGCTAAAGTGATATGACTTGTACCCTCTAATCCTTCTGCAGATATCTGGGGTTCAAGAGAACCATTTTATTGAACAGAAAGCTCCTAGTTGATTTGATAGATCAATACAATAATGGAGTATTAAACTGGGATGAATTCTCTTCAGCTGTGAAGGAATCTCATGCTGATCGCATGGGCAGTGCAACTAAGAGATTGGTAATCCCTGACAGGCCTAAAGAAGAGGATTATTTCTATGCCAATCCAGAGGAGTGTTTAGAACCATCAGATGATCTGTTGAGCAGTACAGCATGAGTGGTGTTTGGAAATAATGGGAATTTTACCTGTGTCCTCTCCTAGTGCACTTGGCTTTCTACCACAGATACTAAGATTACAGAGTTTTAGCAAAGATGACAGCATTTTGTATCAAAGAAGAGGGCAGTCATATAGTGACTGTTAGAAGAAGGGGGGTGAAGGTTGGGGATAGACTTTGATGAAAGCTCGAGGAGGTCAAGATCAGTTGCTGGGGGGATAGTTTATATATAAAATTATGCAAATAATCCATCACATTCATGTATAGAAGTTACCCTGCCATTCCAGGGTGAGAGCATATCAAACTGCATTGTACACGGAGAGATTCATATACAAATTCTGATTTCTGGAACTGCAGTTCGTGGAAGCTTTATTCCTTGGTACCTTTCATTCTTTTCCTTCTCTCCTAAATATATAAATAAATATATATTATGAAGTTCTTTTTTCTCTTTTACCACACTTCTTATTTATCCATCACGATCGTTGTCATTTTCTGGGTAGCTTTCGGTCTTGATTCGGGATTAATAGGTTGGATATTTTTTTTTTGTATTATCTCTAATTTATATCCATATTTATATTCATATTTGACTCCGAGTTTCACTTTTCTTTAGTTCCTAATTGCTTACTTATGCTATCTTATCCGTCAACCCTCAAATAATATCCCAGAACCAAAGAACATATCTGAACTGGGAACTCTTGTCCTCTTCTGACTATTTCTCTAACATGTGGTTGAAAGGAACTTAGCTTGTTGTTTCCGTTGGAGTGCTTATCTTATAATAAGGCGAATTTGGTGTGGGGGCTGGCTTTCTTTGTTGAGTCTTTAAGACAGATGAGAAACACCAACAATTTAAAACCAGTCAAAAGTGTGGTCCATTGAGTTTTTTTGGTTTATTCCATTTTTTTTGGTCAATGGTTTATTCGAATTTATACCTTAAGCAATGATATGTGATTTATTTGGTCGTTGAAGGAAGAATAACATTTGCGAATCCAGTCCCTCTTGACGTCTCGTGGAGTCAAGTTGGTGGTTGGTTGTTGTATTGCGTCACGGTAAGTTAAAATTGAAACCTATGATTGAACCAAAAATCGATCAGATATCTTATTCATTTAATCCAGAAGCCTTTTCGAATTGGTCAAAAACCAGTCCAAGAACGACAGAAAATTAGTGATAAAAAACCATTTTGAATCGACGATTTCTAATTTATAAATGGCTTTAACATGTTTTTGGTCCCTCTAAGTATCGGTGTTTTGAATTTAGTCCCTCTAAAAAAAGTCAAAGTTTTTTGGTCCCTTAAGAAATCAATTTTTTGATTTAGGTCCCTCTTTTGCGTTGACCGCTGACATGACACACTGAGGTCCCTGTAAAAATGCTGACATGGCTTACATGCATCTGACGTGGCTTACATGCATTGCTACGTCAGCTGACACGTCATTCATAGTTATTTAGAGGGATTAAAATCAAAATTTATTATATTTAGAGGGACTAAAATCAAAACTTAATATATTTAGAAGGACCATGTGACATCAATCAGACTTCCACCACCACCACCACTCTCTCTCTCTCTCCCCACAACCCCCTCCCACCACCACCACCACCACCACACACACTCTCTCTCTCTTGTTCTCTCTCTCTCACTCTCACTCTCACTCCCACTCCCACTCCCACCACCACCACCCACATACTCTCTCTCTCTCTCTCTCTCTCTCTCTCGTTTTCTTTCTCTCTCTCACCCTCACCACCACCCACACAACCCATTGCTGCTTTGCTGCCTCCATTCTCTGCAACAAACCATCAATCTCATCTTGCATTCTCTTTTTCATTTTGTAGTAATCAAAATAGGATTTTTTCAAGAATCAATCGGGTAGCATTGAAACCCATTTTATCGCATGGCAGTATTTGCAGCGAAGATGAAGCACCAATGTTTAAATCCCTAATTCCAAAACATTCACACAAAGGAGAAAAGGAGCCCATACAGTGAGAACTGGAGCCACGAAGGCCGAGCGCGACGATGTTGGCCGCCATCGTGGCAGCTGTATAGGGGCGGTTGCTCACTCTCCTCCTTCTGTTTTTTGTTTGCTGTTACTCTCCTCCTTCTTTCTTTTTGTTTTGCTATTTTTTTGCAGGTGGTGGGGGTGGAGTCTTTTTGCTATTTCTTTCTTCCATTTGTGCAGTCTTTGTCTTGATCATCTTCTAGGAGGGGGGGTTGGGGGTGGGGGTTGAGAGAGAGAGAGAATGAGAGAGAGTGTGCGGTGGTGGTGGTGCTGGGGGGGGTTGTGGGGAGAGAGAGAAAACGAGAGAGAGAGTGGTGGTGGTCTGATTAATGTCACATGGTCCTTCTAAGTATATTAAGTTTTGATTTTAGTCCCTCTGACGTGGCAATGCATGTAAGCCATGTCAGCATTTTTACAGGGACCTCAGTGTGTCATGTCAGCGGTCAACGCAAAAGAAGGACCTAAATAAAAAAATTAATTTCTTGAGGGACCAAAAAACTTTAACTTTTTTTAGAGGGACTAAATTCAAAACACTGATATTTAATTAAAAATATTTGAAGTCAAATAAGCTCTAGTTCCAAGTTACAAATTTCTATTTACATGGATCATTGTTATTTATTATTTTAATATTAATTTTTAATCTTAAAATAACACTAAAAGAAGTGCTGACAATAAACTCTCTTTTTTATTATAAAAAAACTATACTCTCTTTTCAATACTATCTATTATTGGGTGAAATTTATGTAGATCGCACCATATAAGAAATGAGATCCATGTAAATTAGCATGACTCAAATAAATTTCATTGAATAGTGAACAGAGTGTTAAAAAGATAATGTCAGTGAGTGTGTTGTGTCAGAATTTTTTCTAATTATTTTCTGTGGGCTACAATCAATTGTGGCTTTTGGTTTTACAAAAACGGGTTAATGTTATGATCCATTTGATTATGCTCAAACTCGCTAATAGTGATCAGTAATAATGAGCTTCAGACGCGTGATATTGATCTGTATGGGAGACAATGTAGACCCAACCGCTAGGCCCGTGATGGGAGGTGCCTAGGGTTAACAAATACAAAGGCGAAGTCCCTTTTGCCGTCACTCTATTGATACGCTCGTCTACGGTTTGCCCCATTGAGAGCCGAGATCCCGGAGCTTGTGAACAGGCAAAGGAAGATTTAGTCTGCTGAGGTTTGAGACGTTTACGGTAACCGCGATCATGTCTTCAACAAGTAAGCCTTCTAATTGTGTTCTAAATTCATATGATTGATCCTGTTTAATATTACATGTTGCACTCTTCATACTTAAATGACACTAGAAATTTTTTTAGCTGAAAAGCATGTTTATGTAAATATTAAACAAACTAATAGAGAACAAGTTGTTTGAAAAATGGTGCCTGAATAGCATCCATTATTCATGGGAAAAAAGGGTTTATATCCACAGTATCCCAAGAGGAAATGGACCTCTAGACCAATCTGTGTTCGGCTGAGAGATAAGTAAAGTCTGGTCATAAATTGTTTAGGAATCTCTAGACCAATATGTGTTCAGCTAGGAGATAAGTCAAGTCTGGTCATGGATTGTTTCCTCACCGGATACCGAACACAGATACTAGTCATGTCTATCTCTTAGACGGAATGTATTAACCACTAACGTCCAACTTCGTAGTTCATGCGAGGAGCGGTTAATAGGTGCATAGTTTTATTAATTTCATTTTAGTTTGTCACATTTTCTTTTTAACATTGAAAGGAACCCTGCGTAAGGATGACACGCACAAATTGAAAGGAAAAGAACCCGATTGAAGTCATCTTCATTGTGCAAGGCGTGGACATTTTATGCAAAGTGCAAAAAATTGGTGAGTTCAGTTGTGTGTTTCATCTTTCTCAAAGGCAGTATTAGTGCATGTTTGGATGCACGATGGGGATACCAAAATTGATTTTGTCTTTATCTAAAGTGATTTTAGTAAAAAAAAAATAGGTGTTGGAGTTTTTGAGTAGAAAATAATTTTGTTGCCCAAAATTGATTCTACAAATTTTTTAGTTTTTGTGTTAGATTGAAAATTTTACAATAAATTTTATCTCAAGTTAGTTTTCTAAGTAAAAATATTCAAACATAAACCACTTTACTTCAAATTTAATTTGAACCAAATGAATTTTACAAAACTAAATTAAGTTAAAATAACTTTTAGTAAATGCTCCTAAAAAAACGCATTAACTACTAGTTGATCACTAGTACAAAAGTGGCACACAATACATTTCAAACCAACATTTTATTGAAACTCCACGAATTCAATCGATGACATCGAAAGTAGGAACATTTTCAACAAAATGAACTCCAAAGGCAACAAAATGCTAGAGTATCGTCTTTGAGTTGAAGGATTGTTTAGTCAAATCAAGCAGAGTTTGGAGACAGAAAGCAACTAGCTTCCAAACATAATTAATCCAAGGGAATTAAGCGGCCAAATCCTTGCACAATAATTAATACTAATTCTTATGTTGAAGAAATCTAGAAGATCAATGGGAAATTGAAAAGGATAATATGAAGGAGATCCCAAGAAAAGTATTCATCAATTGTTTCAGTTGATTTATGAATATTGAGTGAATGATCCAAGAACCCACCTAGGTAAATGGTGAAGATGTACCTTGAACATTGTTTTATATTAGAGTTTTCGCTGGTTACTTGTGTTGTTACTAGTAACATAGGGGCAATAGTTAACTGTTTTGCACCAAGTTAGGATCAGCCACAACGTTGCTATTAATTAACAACGTTTGACAAGTACCATTACCGAGTTAATTAATTAACTGCAACACTAGTTGCTGCCATGTGGTGTGGGGTTAGAAGCTTTAGCTTAAAGCCATTGATTCTATTTTTTAACTCATCCTAATCGGCAAGGCAAAACGACAATCGTTTTTACCTACCTGGATTATATAGTAAGGGTGATGACTTGGTTGGTCTCATTAGTTTGTAGTGATGAGAATTATTCCTAAAAGAAATAGAAAATTGTTAAGATAGTACCCGTTTGTCCAAGCCGAGATCTAGGATGTACACGGGTCTCTAGTTCTTGTGGCTCTGACGGTCACTTTGCATAGTGGATTGTGGCGGATCCAAGGTGGATACATGGAGATTTTAAAATTGAGTACACAACGGCTTTAGTCGCTAAGAGTGTTGGGCGGTATCACTTTAGTCTGTGACAGATGCGAAATTAAAAAAAGTTCTCAATTGTGTCAACCATTAGTCACTTTGGTCCCTGTCGTCGGAAAAGTAATTGCTTTCAGGGACGAAAATGTCAGTAAGTAATAATTTTTTAAGGACCAACATGATAGTAAGTAATCACTTTCATGGATCAAAGTGACTAACGGCTAACAGTTGAAGACCTTTCTTTAATTTCGTATTTATCAGAGACCAAAGTGATACTGCTTCACAGTCTCATGGACCAAAGTGACCATTTACTCTTTTATACAACTCTCACGTTGGATTTCTTATATAAGTAACTCCCATAAGCAATTCTATCATAAGAGTGAAATTTAGTGAGTGTTTTTAAATCCCACGTAATATTGTAGGGTCCACTAAAAGTAAATTAAGCAACTTCTATCAGAGATGGTCTTAACGCTTAAGTTTGGAGTTTAGCAAAGTAATAATAAAATGATAAACGTGTAATGGTCTCCCTATTTATATTGTATCATGAGAGGCACCATTTAGGGACAGAGTCAAACTTGGATGATAGGAGTCAGCTAAAAAAATTAAAATCTTCATCCAACAAATATATACATGAAATTTCATATAAATATATGTTCCAAAACGTTAATTACATTAGTAGTTTATCTAAACATCAAAACTTGTATCTTGTGTGTCACGAGTCTTCTATAACTGAATCTACACTACATTTTTCAACAATTTTTTCAATGTATACTAGCAGATAGCCAGTTCTAGCTCGTGGCGAAGTATATGGTTGACTATATTCATAGCTGAAAACAATCGCGGGCTGAAAGTGTGAGGATAAAGTTTACACTCTACACACAAGAGTATATATAAACTTCATTTTTTCTAGCTTCTACCAATCATTGACATAAATAGTTTCCAGTGCTCCAAAATTAGGAAGTTGCCTCATTAATTTGATCCAAGTGCTCGAAGTGAATAATTTACCTTTTGAATATCATACATATTAGAAATTTTAAAATTTAAAAAAAAAGGAGGGGAAGGATCAACGTAGGTCCGTGGAACTTCCAATCTGCGTGCGGGGCATACTCTTTTGCACTGTACTTGGACGCATCTAGCTTACCATATTGGTCAAGATTTGATCGAGTCTTTGAGAGGATTCTGGGCCTAATGGGACTGGACCAGAACAAAATTAATTTTGCATAGCATTCCATCAATAATACAAAGATTTCCATCTGTGAATGGTTAATGATTGTTGTGTATTTCTCCCAACATTGCACGTCATAAATTTGTGCAATTCATGCCCTATTTTTTTGTACCATATAGCAAAGTTGAAAGAAATAATTGCATTCCTTCTAACTAATATTTGTTAGTTAGCAATTTTGGAAGGGCGGTGCATCTGCCGCTACCACGAGTCAAGTCACTGAGAGTAGCTTTTGTGTCCAAATGCCAGAGACGCGCAGTCAAAGTTTGAGAGACACGAAACCAAACATAGCATTAAGTGATAAGAAATTTTGATTCAACAGGTTATAAAAGAGTTTAGTCCCTTTTTTTTTTGTTAAAAAAGAGTTTTATTCCCTTAAATGAGTTTAAGCCCCTGTTTGGGTAGAGGGGAGGGGAGAGGAGGGGAGGGATTATTTTAAATCTTTTATGTTTGGTTCAATTTTTTGGAAGATAGGGGATGAGAGCAAAATCCCTCTTCACTTGATTTTGGCTCCCCTCTAATAATGAGAAAATTTGGAGAGATTTTAAAATATTGACTTAAATAACCCTATTTAAAAACTAACAAAAAAGTTTACAAGAGCATAAAATATAAATTAGACATTTTTCTCCATTAAAATCTCTTCCCTCGCCTCCTCTCAACCAAATATGATATCTAATTAAATTATTCCCCTCCCCTCCCCATCCCACCTCCCCTCTCCATCCCACCTCCCCTCTCCTCCATTAAAATTCCTTCCCTCCTTTCCCCTTGTTTGAACCAAACACACCCTAAGGAGAATTCAATTCAAATTAATCGAGGTTCAAGGTGACTTGTAGATATCGAAATTTAAGATAAAATTTATTGATTTTCTATAATTCTTAGCTAAGTTCGAGCAAAATCAGTAGGAACTATTGACTTTTGGACTTGGCAATAGAAGTATTCATTCATAAACTTATCTAATTCAATAAAAAAATAAAGAAAAAAGCAAATATTTTTATTGGATTGAAAACTGATTCGATCAAATATTCCGAACTAAGCTTATATATATATATATATATATAAAATTTTATTTATAAATTTACTATACCAATCATACTTAAATGCAACAAGAAAGTACTCATTTTCCATAATAGACAAATTAATGTTACATATTTTAAATGCAACATTTAGTTAGGTCAACATTGAGATATAACGAGCATACGTAATGACAAAGTTGCAAAGGTTTCCTTTTATGATAGGTTAACTGTCTAATGATCCAAGTAGTCAAAAATTAAAAGATGATCAAACTCGTAACGATCCTTGCTCCAACAACCAAGGCCTTCCTCTTTAGCTTGTTCTTCCAACCGTAACAATTCTGCTAGGTAATAAGGACTAGCTTCTCCCTTTCGCTGCCCCTCATCTCTTATCTGCATAAACAAAACCACAACAACACAATTCAGCCATTCAGAAATTAACACAATTCGAACGCGGAAAGTGCTTCAATTCAACCAACCTTTGCCCATCCTGCAGAAACAACCAGCAATGAAACATTCTCATTCCCGAGAAAAACTGTGCCAAAGTCTCGATTTATCGACGGCTCCCTGTAATCAACCTTGAAGACAACTTCCTGTTCCAAATAACACAATAGGTCACGAAAGAAATAACAGCAGTCTCGTGTAGATGGCTTACTTGGTTGAATCAATAGACATAAAATAACATAAGTTGGAGTACCAGGTTCAAACCCCTTCCTCCTCTCTTCTAACAACTAACCCACTAATTACTAACTAGTTATATAGGCCAACTGGTTAATAATTGATGTGTGTTAGTTTTTAGTTGTTAGAAGGGAGTGAGGAGTAGTTCGACCGCAGGACTCCAACTCAACCAATTGTGAGCCACCTATGTGTGACTAGAGGTGGTAATCAAAACATAAACTTTAATTTTTCCACATACCTTCCCCATGCAGAGGTTCCTCAGAAACTCTCTACTTTCCCACGCGAAGGGCTCATCGACATCGACACCATCTCTACTAGCCTAAATCACGGATAACAGCAGAGTTTTGAATATTTTTTTTCTCAATATACTACAGTTTGAAAAACAAGATATACGCGCTATTGAGCTAAAATAAAATTATATATTTACCAGTCTAGGAGCAATTAAAGACGGTAAAGTGATGGTTTTTTCAGGCAAGGGACCAGGCTTGGAGCTGGCCAATGCCACAAGGACCAAACAATCCCCTGAAGGAACATCTTTCACTTTTCCTTTGTACCATCCCGTGGGTCCAGTCGCTGTTAGTGCCATTTGCGATGTGCCACGCACACAGAATTTTCAAAACTAGTATTAATGAAACTCTCTTTCAATCTATGAATTCCTACATAGATAGATCCACACGAGCAGAATATTAAAAAGAAAGTACATGCATTAACAACCACACGATAAATCTGAACGCATCGAGTGCATGAAGGGGAATTAGAATTGAGATCCGAAAAACCGCTCCATCTTATTTCTTTGAATCTTAGTGCTCTAATACCAGTTTAGTGCTATGTTTCATTTGAATTGTTTTTATATGTTATATGTCATTTCTATATTTTTCAATAATTCTTCATATGTTTCATCTGTATTCATTTTAGTAAGTGCTAAATCAAATTCATATTCTAATACGTAAGTATAAAATGCAGCACATGCAATAAAAAAAAAGAGTAGAACGAATAGTGAAATTGGAGATCTAAAATATCAATGAAAATAGATCGATGATTAATAGAGGAATCGTAACCTTTTTTTTTTTTTCAACTTTTGAGGAATCGAACGGAGAAACTGAGGAGGATTCGGTGGCTGGATCACGATTCAGACTTTAGATAAGAAAGGAGAATAAGAGAGAGTGAAAGTGGCGATTCTTAGTGAGCAACAGTGTGCTTATTTATAGCATAATTCCTATCAGATAGAAATAACCAGTTAGATATGTTCCTATCCGATAGAAACCACTATCAGATATGTTCCTATTGATAGAAATCACCAATAATTTTTTGATTTAATCTTATCTTAACAAACTTTATCTCTTCAAACCTCTATCTTTAATTTATCTTCTAAAGGGATTTTTGAAAACAACTATATTGATTTGTTTCTTCCCATTGCCAAGTGGCATTTAGAAACAAACTTAATCACTTGCATCCCAAATTTATATATATATATATATATATTTATTCTTGGTGCTAGCAAAGAATATAACAATATATATTCCACTTAAAAAAATTTGTTCATTTGATTAAATTAAATTCTCCAATTTAATTATCAAATAATAAAATAATTCTTTAGCAAAAATTAGAACACTCGTTTGTGTGTGATCCCCTAGGTTCAATACTAAGCTGATAATAAATTAATCAAATTAATTTACTAATCAAAGTAGTCGTCTAGCAACACTTCTTAACGTTTAGATAGTATGAAGTAATATCTTTTACTTTCAATAACCAATAGAAGAATAATGTAATATTTCATTCCATCGTTATAGCTCTGAGTTGACTCTAGAATATGGTATTACGTTCAAACTATAATAAGTTAACATGTGTATACATTCTGTGAATGACTTAAGAAACTCATTTCATCATTCATTTGGCCAAGGTCTTAATGTTATCATAGAGCTTAAACTCATTACCGGCCAAGAGTTGATGGATTCCATGTTGATTAACCATTAATTCTATAAGTATTTAATAATATCTATTATCCATGCAAAGCGCCCTAAGGCATTAGGTGTCCGGAATTAAAATACAATAAATAACTTATTAATAAAATGATAGTCTCAGGGCAAAGGAAACTATTGTGTTTCTTCTTGAGAATTTTCTATTGACAATTTAAAGGTAATGTTAGCCATTAGGAATTCTTATTTAAGTCAGTTCAATGATCATATCCACATATGCATCATCTATATATTTATTTTAATAAATGAGATATATTAATCTTTATCCAATAAAGACCATCACATATATATTGATCTATTCGGATTATTGATCATTACTAGAATTTCGGCCGTTAGCGTCGGCCAAAAGCCCACGCTAAATGTGAAAAATAGATGCTAACAACCACTTTAGCGTCGGCCTTGCGTCGGCCACGGGGCGGGCGCTGAAATGCTCGTCGCAAAACATTAGCGTCGGCTGTCGTATGGCCGACGCTAGTTGCGTCCAAAAAACCGACGTTATGTCGACACACGAATGCAATTAAAATGGCCTACACTAACTTTGCGTCAGTCGTGGCCGACACTAAATAGCATCGGCTAAGCCAACGTTAGAAAGCCAGGTTCGACGCAAAAAATGTTCATTTAGAATTAGTGTCAGATTTGGCCGACACTATAGCGTCGGCTAAGCCCACGCTATGAAACCAGGTTCAACACAAAAAATGATCGTTTGCGTGGGCTAAACCGACGCTATGGTGTACTATTTGCTATTCTATTTTTTCTTAGCGTCGGCTTAATTTATTTTTACATTATGTGGAATTCCTGGAAAGAATGAAAAATATTTCAATAGAAATAAAAACAACACAAATAACTCCATAAAATGTAATCCCATCAATTCAAAGAAAAACATACAAAAGTTCTAAAAGGTAACCCAAATAAGATAACATTTCATTTCTTTACATAAAGTCACAAAACCACCAAGTGGGACAAACTTTAGTATACATAAATCACCGAAAAGAGAAAGCCAAAGTAATAGAAAATGACATAAGATACTTGAGCAATGTACACTTGCAACCTTACAAAATTCCACTGTGGAACATAAGGTTGCAGATATAAATAACAAAACCAGAGTAAAAGGACACAAGATAAATGAGCAATCCTATTCATCTAGAAAGAGGCCGCATCAACAAGACACTTGACGGTGGCCTCCTTTGGCAGTACTTGTTGTAATTCATCACAATGTATAAGTGTTGTCAACCCTCCAGCAGAGCATCCAGACAGCAGAGCTTACAAAAGTAGCATTATTTATCATCACATGCTAACAATTTTTAGGTCAGGGTTACTGCATCATATCTCATACATAGTTGATTATGTCAAAGCAAACTCTCTTGAGTGAATTAAATTTGACTTCTCAGAATTCACATCATATCAAGTAGAAGTCAAAAGAACTAATAAAATGCAGTGATTTCTTTCACTTGAAATTGCACTAGTTCAAATTCATAAACTAAGTTTTCACGTTACCATTTGTGCTACTACATGCAAGGCTTATTGGCTAGTATAACTGTAAATTAATATAAGAGAATAAAAATAAGGAAAATATTTTTGCTTCTTGCTCAAGTAATTTATCACAAAGGAGAACAACTTTCTTATGTTAAGCAACTCAAGCCACAGCAAAAGAATAGATAAGTTACAGAAAGATTAATGACAAAATTTGACTTCCACTGTTTCACATGCATCACCTAAGAATAATTTGACTTAATGAAGAAACGAAAATAAAAATCTGGGTGGCTGCATCAGTGGACTTAATGAGGAAAAAAAGAGAGTTATTTCAAAATAGAATTGAGCACAAACCACTCCAAAGGTTTATTATGGAAGATGCTTTTTGCAAGATGCTTTTTGGACATCAATGCACAGAAGCAAACAAAATTGCAAAAAAATATACTATGGAATCAGAAACAAAAGTTCACATAAACAAACAACTCTAGATTTTGTTTTCAGAAGGGCATCAAGGATCATGGAAAGATGTCAATTGCTGCAACCAAAGTTTAAAATTTCTTTAACAAAGTATTTACATGTCCTTGAAGCATGTATAACGTGTGCTTAATGAAGAAAAAGTAAACTTACTAAACAAGCTATAGTTCATGAATCGTGCTCTCACCCAACAAGATTAAACAATTCATTTCACCACAATAGTTATGTCACACGTAGCCACAATTTAATAACAATAAAAACAAGTATAGTCACAAGGACAGTTCAAGTGCAAACTGCAAAGTGCCAAGAGTAAAAATAAAAAATAAATCAGAAAAAAGGAAAAAAAATTGGGATGATGAAGCTAGAATTCACCTTTGAAGGAAACTTGGTGAGAATCCAAATGAAAAGGAAATGGACCTATACTCTATTGAGATTTTTATTTCTATTAACCATCCAATAAGAAGAGTAAGAAAGGATATATATATCTATCAATTAGTGGAGCCAACAACTTCTCAAAAATGAGTCCTCGGTTCCTAGTTTGTGGAGCCAATAGGCATTGCATAAATAGCAAGGACTATCCATTCTCATCTTGACCAATTTATTTTTAAGAAAAAATCATTCAGATATAATTACAAAGGGTCAAAGAGTAGTAACAGGTAAGAATTTTAACAAGCAACAATATCAATCATGGGCATGTCTCTTGATCCCAATATACAAGTGATGACTTGAACTCGTTAAGTAGATGACACAATTATAGTGCACATGATTCATGACCATCTTGCAGTCTCAATCTACACCAACCCAAAAAGCAAATTGCCATCCAGATGCCTTGCCTAGAGTGCCCGGGATTGATGAACATTTCATATCTTTGTTTATATTTACTATATGAAAAATAAACTAAAGGATCTAAATGTGTTTGACTCATGGCTCCCCCTATAAGTAAAAGTTTTTAAACAAAATCGTAGAGCTCAAAGTGAGGGAAAACTGGAGGAGAGACTCCATGGGAAGAGAGACTTACAAGGCAAACGCATGGTTCACATATTTGTTCAAATAAGCTTTTCTTGTTCAAATAAGCTTTTCCAATGGCCCTAGCACAGAAGCAACTGTCAAGAACCTTCTGAGAGATAGTTTGTTATGAGTTCTTCATTAATTGGATGAAACCTGACTCATGAAAGCCTCTGCTCTTTGTGTGTGAATACTAAATGAATGAGCAAAACCAAATGAACAAATAACTTGTGCGTGTCAATTAACTTACAGGGCATGAATGATATGCTCCTAGTCCCTGATGCAGTTCAGCATGATATTAAATCCATGTTTATTATTAAAGCAAACAACACAACAGAAATGGATGAGGACAAAGTAAAACAAAGAGCGAAAGGAAAATTATCTAAAAGCAAATCAAAGTAAAAGGAATTCATTTCATATAATTAGATCATCATCATCACATCATTTCATGGCAATAAATCACATCATGTGGGAAGGCAATCATTCTGCAATAAATAAGTAACTAAGGCAAGTTCTGCTCATACTTCTATCAACAACCACTATTTTTCAGAGTGGCAAGCACTTTGAGAGTCAAATCAAAAATTGCGTTCATAACTTGATACTGAAAGTCATTCCAGGATTGTTCTTCTTATTGTGCATCCAAACTCTCAAGTACAAGAGAGAGACTGTCTCCAGAGTGCTTGAAAATGAAATTAAAGCATGAGAGAGTGAGACAACAATTTTATAAAAACTAACCAACCATCTGCAAAACAGTGGAAACACATGAAATTCAATCCTTCCTCAGCATTCAGTCACACATAAAAGTAAAAATCCAGCATCATAACAAAATTTATATGTACATCTAACGTGCTAATGGGCAGATAGAGAGGACTTGAAGCAATCCATGTATTCTGAATTCAAGATTCACAAAAACTACAACTCATGTCATCAATTGAATTAAGTTTTGATTTTCAGAAACAGTTTGAACAGTAAGCATCTAACCATAACCACACGAAGACTACAAAAGTCATATTCTTTCTCATTTTTTTAATAAAACTTTTAAAATCTAACCATAACCGCACACCCCATCTAGCAGAAAACCACAACAAAACTAGAAATTCACATACATCACATAGAGGTATCCAAGATAATCAAACGTTAACGTAATATATGCAATTTTATTAATAAAAATAAAATAAAAAAACTTCAAACAGTATGAAATCTGGGAACTAACTTCAATCGCCCTCTCTGGCGGCAGTGGCGGGTTCAACATTGGCTGGCTACAACAACGACGTTTCAACTCTGACAGCGATAAATCTCTGGAACTGCATCGACGCACGTCTGGGTTCGAGAGAGACGACGGAGGGACACAGATCTGAGAAAGAGACGTAGGGCCAGGTGAGGCTGAGACTCATGAGAGGGCGAGGTGGGGAGGCGTCAGATGGAGCTCGGGTTCTCTACTCTCTGCCATGGGCGTACCACCGACTGCAGCGAGCACGGGACGAACACGGCGTCACAGCGGCGGTGGAGACTGCGGGTGGGGGAGCCGCACCTCTCTCTGCTAGGGTTTCTAAGATAGAAATGGGGGTGGAGCTAAAAACGGGTTGTGTGGTGCTAAATTCGGGTTTGGTGTTTTAGCATTACTTAGCGTCGGCCTTTTGCCTCAGCCAACCGACGTTAATATAAATGGATATAATTAAACTTTTGCGTCGGCTAAGCCGATGCTAAACTTAAATTTTGAATTTTTATTAATAGACCGTAGACATATCAACTCTAAAATAGTTTAAAATTTTACGTTGACTTATTTGTGACGGCTAGGCCGACGCTAAATATTAAAAAATAAAAAATAAATAAATGAAACTGAAACATCGAAATAACGTCGGTTTGGCCGACACTAAATCGGCACAATTAGCATCGGTGTCGAGGCCAATGCTAACTTCCAATGCTAAAAGAGCACATTCTAGTAGTGAATGTCCTATTCTCAATAATCCTATGATCAAGAATAATTTAGATTAAAATTATAAAAGACTTGTTTCTCATTACCATGATAAGTATAACAAATCTCTAAAATTTTAATCAAGGATATTATCAAATTAACTATTAATTATGATAACTAAAATTGATTACATGATTGATTGGATCTTGGGCACACGCGTATTTCCAACACCACTAATAAATCCAAAAACCAAATACCGCTAGCTATAGACTACAACGTCCTCTTCTTCATCCTTAATAATGTCCTTAATTGTGCTCGTATACTTATTCTTATCTCCCTTTCGGACAGGTAACTGACTGACTCAACCTTAGACGTTGTTTTTGGGTGCTTTTAATTTTTTGCTATATTGCCGTCACATAGTACGAACTATCATCATAAATAGTTGGTTTAGATCTCAATCTCTTAAAAACAAACTTTGGGCATGTTTATTAAGGATCTGGTTGGTAAAAAATAGTAGATAGCGGATAAATTAAGTGATAGCGAATAGCTTACAGTAAATAGTAGATAAGCTAACTGATAGCGATAGTAGATAAGTTAGCTCTGTCAAATTTTACGTAACAAAAGCAAAAAATTAAATTTCTTATAAAATTAAGATTTTATTTTTTTAGTCTCTTTAATTTTGCCCAATGTAAAAACAAGGACTAAAATAAGAAAAAATAATTTCAGGAGGACACAAATAGTAAAATATTAAATTTCATAAGGAGCAAAACAAAAAAATGTATATATTATAATAGAGATCAAAAAACTATTTTTGCCTTATAAAAGTTACATTGTGCACCATCATTTTGTTAATATTTTGACAAAATAAATTTAGTATCTCTGGAAAATATGTAATATGTTTACAAATAAAGATTTCATAAAAAAACATGAATTCTACTACTTGGTCAAATTGGACAAAAAAAACACATGGACAAACGCACCCATGCATATCAAACAAAATAAACAAATAAGAAAATTGGCAACAATAACATAAGCGACACAAAAACAAATAAACAAAATTGCAAGCAAATTTTAAAAAAATAATAATAATGACAAAGACGTGCAACGCACACGGCTCGCGTTCTAATATATATATATTTTAAAGTATATTTAAGTGAATAAAGATAATTACAATTTGTTAGATCATAATTCTTTACTAATTTCAGTTGAAACATAAATGAAATTATGATATTGTGTATATTCTTTTTTAATAGTGTGTATATGAAAAGTTTAACTAGTATTAGTTATATTTCTTCACAAAAAAAGCTAGTATTAGTTATATATGTTATGAATTAGGAACGAGATATTTAATAGTTCGAATTATTTGGTTATTATATTTATTATGCATTTTAAGATTTACATAGTACATTAATAAAAAAAAGTTATACTAAAACCAGAAAATTAATTTAATCTAAGTCGCTTTAGACAGGATTGGATTAAATCAAAATTAAATTTAGAATTAAAACAGCTTAATGATAAAAAAGACAAAATTACTCTTTTAGTTTTGGTGCTTTAAGTAAATTTTATTTTTCAATTTGGTCTCACATCCTTTTTTTAACAAACTAGCTAGTCTCTTATATTTACAAGCAAATTTAAGTAGTTCTTTTGTAATACAATCAAGTTTTGCATATAGGTTGAAATGGGCCAATAAAATACTCAAATGGACCAATACGAGACTAGATTGACAAAGATAAAAGTATTATATATGTCTATGACAGTAAAAAAGTAATTGAAAAAGTATATATAAAGGACTAATTATCGTGACATGGTTTCAATAGAAATGATTGAGGAAGAGGCTTTTCATTATCATATTCCCACAAATGGTGCCGATGTTTGTGATTGAACTCTTTGTCACATAATATGATCTCAAGGATGGAATCCGACAAGAGGATAGTCAAAGATCTTGTGATCGGGAACGAGAGATCACAGCAAAGCTACACAACAATGGCAACGAACAATGGCAATGGCGAACAACAACGAGAATAGTGGTGGCCTAGCCACATGCAAACACTTCAATGCTCAAGTCATTTTTTGTCTAAGAGAGGGGAGAGAGAGTTTTGAGCATGGTAGCCAAAACCGGACCGGATCGGCCGGTCCGACCGGTTGGACCAGGAACCGTCTTGTGAGAAGTGTTAATTCAGATATTGTAACTGTTAGTCAGTTAGTGTTGGTTATGTGCAACTATAATTAGTTTGTTAGTGTTGATGTATCAGTGTGAAGAATCAATCAATAAAATTCAGTGTTGTTTCTACAAACTCTCTGATCTCTTCTCTTTCTTTTACTGAGTGTGAGTGTCTTGGTGAGAGCTTTTTCTCCAACAAATTGGTATTCAGAGCCTTGGTTCAAGAACCAGGGACCCCGAGTGTAAAAGAAAAACACCTGCAAGTGCCCATTGGATTCTCAGTGATAGTCACGTAATGACTAATTCCAATGGAAATTTTCCTGCAACGCTATTAGTTCTTGATGGCAAGAACTATGAGCGCTAGTGCATTCAGATGAAGGTGATCTTTGGGTTTCAAGATGTGCTTGAAATCGTGAAGAGTGGTGTCCAGGAGCTGGGAGAAAATGCGATAGATGTTCAGAGAGCTGCCTATAAAGAAGCAAAAAAGAAAGATTATAAAGCCTTGTTCATCATCCACCAATGTGTGGATCCAGCAAATTTCGAGAAGATTGCTGGAGCTTCAACTGCGAAAGAAGCATGGGATATACTCAACACCATTTATACGGGTGCAGACAAATTGAGGAAGGTCAGACTTCAGACACTAAGAAGGCAGTATGAGTTGCTGCGGATGGAACCTCAAGAAAATGTGGGTGGTTATTTCACACGAATTCTGGGCCTCATTAACTCAATGAAAACATGTGGAGAAAAGATCACTGATGAGATGGTAGTTGAGAAAATCCTCAGAACTTTGGCTCCAAAATTCAATCATGTGGTGGTTGCTATAGAAGAATCAAAAGATCTTGATTCCATGAAGGTAGATGAACTTTAAGGTTCATTGGAAGCTCAACAGAGGATGAATGAAAGAAGTGCAGAAAGATCCTTAGATCAAGCCTTGCAGGCCCGTGTGAACAAGAGGTGGAACAATGACAAAGGAAAGGAGAAGAAAGACAAAGAAAAGGGAAAATTTTACAAAGGATCAAGCAGCCACAACGGAAAGAATTTTGGTTCTGATCACACTGGTCATAATTAGAATTCAGGTGAAGGTACCAGCAAGGGAGGTGGATGGAGATACAAAGGAGGAAAGAAGAAATTTGACAAAAAGAAGGTGCAGTGCTATGCTTGTCAAAAATATGGACACTTCGCTGATGAGTGTTGGTTCAATAAAGAAGGCCAAAAGAAAAATAATGAAGAGGAGGCTAACATGGCAACAGATGATGGATCTGATGAAGAACAGGTGCTACTGATGGTGACTGCTAATTCTGATGAGAGCTGCTCAGAGACATGGTATCTAGACACGGGTTGTTCCAACCACATGACTGGTCACAAAGAATGGCTAGTTGATTTTGATAACAGCGTAAAGAGCAAAGTGAAATTTGGTGACAACAGTGTAGTGGCTGCAGAAGGGATTGGAAAAGTGGTTGTGCAAAGAAAGAATGGAGATACAGCAACAATTTCAAATGTGTTGTATGTTCCAACTATGAAACATAACTTGCTTAGTCTTGGGCAGCTGGCTGAAAAAGGATGTTCCATGCAACTAGATCATGGTGTGTTGAAGGTGTACGATGAGAAGCAAAGGCTGATTCTGAAGGCACCACTGTCCTCCAATAGGACATTCAAAATCAGCCTGCAAACAGCAGATACACAATGCCTTGCAGCTGGAGTTGATCATGATAACTGGCTTTGGCATTACAGGTATGGACATCTAAACTTTAAAAGCCTCTATCAATTGGGAAAGGATCACATGGTGAATGGCCTACCTTTGCTCAAACCCCCCAAGAAAATCTGTGAAGGCTGCATGATTGCCAAGCAACCCAGAAAAGTGTTCAAATCATATGCACCACCTAGAACATCTGAGGCACTGGGAGTTGTACACTCTGATGTCTGCGGACCAATTGAAGTGGCATCAATAGGAGGTAACAAATACTTTGTCTCTTTTGTTGATGAATTTACAAGAAAATTGTGGATTTTTCTCATTAGACAAAAATCAGAAGTGCTATCCACTTTCCAAAAGTTTAAGAAACTTGTGGAAAAGCAAAGTGGAAAGCATATTAAAATCTTGAGAACAGATGGAGGAGGTGAATATACCTCAAGGGAGTTTGAAGAATTTTGTGAAGAAAATGGAATAGTCCATGAAGTTACTGCACCTTACACACCTCAACATAATGGCCTTACTGAAAGACGAAACAGAACTTTGATGAACATGGCAAGAAGCATGATTAAATGCAAGCAGCTACCCAATAGTTTCTAGGGGGAAGCAGTAAGCACAGCTGCTTATATCCTGAATAGAGCACCTACAAAGAGACTTCAGCTGGTGACACCTGAAGAAGTGTGGTCTGAGAAGAAACCAAATGTGGCCCATTTCAGAATATTCGGGTCCATTTGCTACAAGCATGTTCCTGATGAGAAAAGGAGGAAGCTGGATGATAAGAGTGAAGTGATGATTCAAGTTGGTTACCATCCCACTGGAGCCTACAGATTGATTAATCCCATTACCAAGAAGATTACAACTAGCAGGGATGTTGTATTTGAAGAAACTGGTGCCTGGAATTGGGATGAAAACTGCAAAGTTAAAGAATCAACAGTGCAGATAGTGTTTGATGAGGATTCAGGAATTGATGCCACCAACTTGACAAATGAAGTTGTAGCAACTCAGAATGAAAGACCACAAAGAGCTAGACAGCTGCCCACCAGACTCAAAGATTATGAGCTCTTTCGTGATAGTGCAATCACTGCTGAAGGTGATTTGGTTCACATGGCACTACTAGCTGATGCTGAACCGGTAGATTTTGATCAAGCTGCTAAGGAGAAAGTGTGGCAAGAAGCAATGAAGGAGGAGATTGAAGCTATTGAGAGAAATCAAACTTGGGAGCTGGTGTCCCTTCCTCCTCAAAAGCATCCAATATCAGTAAAATGGGTGTATAAAACCAAGTTAAAGCCAGATGGATCAATAGCAAAACATAAAGCAAGACTGGTTGCTAGGGGTTTCTTGCAGAGAGCAGGTCTGGATTACAATGATGTGTTTGCACCTGCGGCTAGACTTGAAACTGTGAGATTAGTAGTTGCTTTGGCTAGCTACAATGGTTGGCCAATGTTTCAACTAGATGTCAAGTCTGCCTTCTTGAATGGACCACTTGAAGAAGAGGTCTACGTCATGCAGCCACCTGGTTTCACTGTGAAGGGGAATGAAGACAAAGTTTACAGATTGAAGAAGGCCTTATATGGTCTAAAACAGGCTCCTCGGGCCTAGAATAAAAGAATAGATGGTTTTCTGCTGCAGCTGGGTTTTGCTAAGTGTGTGGTGGAGCATAGAGTGTATGTAAAAGGCAACTCAAAGGGTGATGTGTTACTAATCTGCCTCTATGTAGATGATCTGTTGGTTACTGGAAATAATAGTAAAGACATTGATGAGTTTAAGAAGAAAATGATGGCTGAGTTCGAAATGACAAACTTGGGCATTCTCACTTATTTCTTGGGAATGGAATTTAAAGTAACCAGCAAAGGAATAATTCTGCATCAGAAGAAATACCTTCAAGAAGTATTGGAGAGGTTTCAAATGAGCAACTGCAATGCAGCCATTACACCAGCAGATTGTGGGATCAAACTCAGCGGGGATCAAGATGAGAAGGCAGTAGACCACACACTGTACAAGCAGATTGTTGGCTGTCTGAGGTACATATGCAATAGCAGACCTGATATTGCATATTCTGTTGGTTTAATCAGCAGATTTATGGATGATCCAAAGTCATCACATTTGGTGGCAGCAAAGAGGATATTGAGGTATCTAAAAGGGACAAGTGATTATGGTTTACTGTTTCCTGCTACGAGTGGAAAGTCCAGAGAAAAATTGATGGGCTATGCAGATGCAGATTGGTGTGGAGACTTGGTGGAAAGGAAGAGCACAACAGGCTATGTGTTCAAATTTCTAAATGCAGCAGTGTCATGGTGTTCAAAGAAACAAAATGTAGTGGCTCTCTCTTCATGCGAAGCAGAATATATAGTTGCCTCATATGCAGCTTGTCAGGCAGTATGGCTACAATCTTTGATTGAGGAATTGCAAGTGAAGCTAGAAGGACCAGTTCAACTGTTGGTTGACAATAAGTCTGCTATCAATCTGGCTAAAAATCCAGTGGCACACGGGAGAAGCAAACACATAGAGACTCGGTTTCACTTTCTTAGAGATCAAGTGAACAAGGAGAAAATTGAGTTGGTTTACTGTAAAACTGATGAGCAGGCTGCAGATATATTGACTAAGCCTTTGAAGGGTGACAAGTTTAATCAATTGAGGGAAATGCTGGGAGTTGTGTCCTTGGGTATCTGAATTAAAGGGGGAGTGTTGTGAGAAGTGTTAATTCAGATATTGTAACTGTTAGTCAGTTAGTGTTGGTTATGTGCAACTGTAATTAGTTGAGTATGTTAGTTGTATGCGGGTTTGTTTTGTGTCAATATAAAAAAGGTGTTTGTTGTTGATGTATCAGTGTGAAGAATCAATCAATAAAATTCAGTGTTGTTTCTACAAACTCTCTGATCTCTTCTCTTTCTTTTACTGAGTGTGAGTGTCTTGGTGAGAGCTTTTTCTCCAACAAACCGGACCCTTGTCCGGTTTGGAAGACCTTGCAAACCGATCTGCGCGAGAACCAGTCAAGAACCGAAAAAATTGGACAAAACCGGTTGGACCGGTTCGTACTTTTTTTTTATTTTTTTTTAAAATAAAAAAAATTCAAATTTTTTATTTTTTTTAAAAGAAATAGATATCATTTTCTTCCATTATTTGTAATTTTGAATATTTTATATTATAAATTATGACATTTAGTAGTAAAGTTTAAGTTTTCTTTATAAAATTATGACTTTTATGTTAATTTTTGCTCTATATTGTATAGAGTTTAAAGTTTAAAATAATATTATATATTATATATAGTATTATATATTATATTTATAATTAAAATAATATTATTTAATTATATCGTCGAACCCTGGTCCAACCTCTGAACCTTAAACCCCTACCCTCACCGGTTCAATGACCAGTCCGATTTTAACTACTTTGGTTTTGAATTGTTGTGTACCTGTTATGAAAGCTTCTTGAAGTATTTATACCTTTCTTTGTGAGAGAGACTGTTGTAACATGTCTCCTTGTTTTACGGACGCAGTTGAGGTGCATATGCAGTACATGGGCCATTATAGGTCGTGGACATTTGGGCTATGGTTGGGCCCAATACTTGGCCAGAACACATTCAATTTAATTATTTAGTATTCATATAGAATATAATATCAACACCCCAAATACAAAATTGTTTTGTGGTATAAGTTATTGTATCTATTTGTTTGTGTTGAAGTACTTTTATTTCCTATGAAAATCTTCCTTAAAATCTTTATCGGTACTTAAATTGTTTTTAAGATCATATACTGATCAACAAAACTGGATCCATATGTCGAAAAATGTCTCTCTGCTAATCAATAAGAGCATATCTGATAGTAGTTACTTATGGTGTTCTTAAAACTTAAGCTGCAGTATTTAGATGACATCCACATTTAAACAACTCTCAAGTTGTGTTTTACCATGTGGCATTGTAGGGCCCATCAAAAGCAAATTAGACAACTCCTCAAAAGAACTCCCATTGGAGATGAGAAAAGCAATGATAATCTACAAAGTAATTGCTGGCAGATTTCATATAACTCTCGAGAACATTCAGGAAATGACAGGTTGGATAGGTTTTGATTCATTGGTTGGTAAAGTTAATTGGTCTCTATTCAAATTGAGGAGCTTTATTTGCACAATCCTTTCTTCCTTTCTTTGTGGTAATTTGCAAACCCTGAAGCAAAAGAATCAAGGTTGAAAAATGCCAACACTAAATGTGTAGCTTTTATGGATCACCTGTTTTGTCCTTAATTTCTATGGCGCCCTTTGGAGATTCTTTGCCCAACTTTTGAAGAATTTTGATTCATCTTCCAATTAATGTGCATCTCTGTCAATCTTATAGAGCTCTACTCTACTTGAAATTGTGGACGGCTTAGGCTTATGAGTCTAATAATTGAATCTTATGGTTATGGCCAAAGCATAACAGATGGTGAGATCAACAAAAAATAAATGAAGAAAGATAAACGTAAGTACTTGGGTTTCCCTAAAGCAGCATCTAATCATTACCGTTAGTACTGTGCTGAGAATCCTTACAAAAGATTATCAGATATAGGTTCTTCCTCCTTTTTGGTTTTTTCTCCACTGCTATTTTTTTTCTCTAAACGAGGGTATCCTCCGCGAACATGCGGAGACAAATCTCTTTGAGCCAGGTAGAACTCTATAGGCGGCGAAGCTCTTCCACGTGAGATTTAAGGTTGCTGTATATTCCCAGGGCCTGGATTTGAACCCATGACCACTGGTTAAACAAGGAGAGACCCATGCTATCTCACCCAAGCCCCCAGCGCTTCTCCTTTTCTATTTAATATGATATATTAGTAATATAACAGTTTCTTTTATTTATATATCATATAACCAGTTGGATAATGTGTTGGGAAATTTGCTGCGAAGTAAAATTTTATTAAATAAAGATTTCTCTACATTCATGTGATGTAATCTGTTTTCACCTAAAAACTAGGGTTTTTGAAGAACGAGTCATCTCAACTCCATTATAATATCCAATCTCATTATTGCTTTTTCAATGCTCTGATATAGAAATATGTATGTAAACCAACACTTCTGATTTAGTAAAGAAGGATACAATTAATTTTGTTTAGAAGAGAGGTTGGTTGACAAAGATAAGAATAAAGTTGGGTATGTTTAATAGTTTCATTTACATAGCCATTTTTTCCACCATTTCATGATAATGGATTAGTTTTCTTTGACAAGAGGTTTTATTGCCTTGTCTAGTACTTGTCCATCTATACTATATGCGAGAGAATTTGAAAATGGATTACTTTGTTCAAAAATATAAAGTTATTGTCCATGCGAATTATTTTAATATTTTTCAAGGAAAATGCTAAACGACGTGAAATATGTGAAGCACGAACAGTACGAAAGTGATGTGGCAGTGCAATTGTTTCCCACATATTATGTCACCACAGATCATGTATTGTTACAAAACATGGTGATTGGTTAAAATCATTTCGTATCTTTTTTCTTACTGTATAAGTCGTAACATATAGCATTACTCATTTTTCAAAGTTTGATTAATATAAGAATGTTTCTTTGAGTGGACGAATGGATAATTGGTAACGATCTATCACACTCGATAACTAAATATGATTATGATTCCAATCCATTCTAATTGCGGATATTGCTCCTCATACAAGTAAATTAACCTCTCTGTTGTTACTCATTGTTGGTCAAGATTTTGGGATGTCAACAAGGTTCTAAATTGTGGTTGCGGTTGCTGCGATTGTGACCACCATTGCAGCCGCTGCGACGCGTATTGTGGCCACTGCGGCGTGAAATAATTTCATGTTTGCACCAAATGCAAAATAAATTCTATAATTACTGTAATTCTGTATATATCTTTTATTTATGATGTTACATAAATTTTTATTCATTTTAAGACATTTGCATCATCATTATAAATAATTTAAAATTAATTATAGTAAAAATAACATTATTATAAATAAGTATTTTAAAATATATTAAAAGTTTAAAACACTAATTATTTTAACATAACCAATAATAGCTTCAAGTCTTTTAACATGATTCACTCCCAAAAATTTTCATAATAGCTTAAAATTAAATTCTAATTAACTTAACATAACCAATAAAAAAATTCTCCCAAAATCTCCCTCAAATTCCCTCTGGCTAGACCCCCAATTTTCCCCAAAATCCCCCCTCCCAAAAAAATGAAAAGATTAAAATCCCTCATTCCTCCTTCGTTAACCTACCAAATCCCCTCTCACATGCATATCATGCATCATGTCCCTGTCCCCCCACCCCAAAACCCCATACTCTCACAAATCAAATCACCCAAATCCTCTCACATATTATCACCCCCTCCCCTCACCAGCACCATGTCCATGCGTCCTTGTCCTGAAACCCCATCCCCTCACAAATCAACCCCTACCCTTCCCTAAAAATAACCAGTTGGCTCTCTCCCAAATTTAATCACTTCAAAATCTCACAATGATTTTGGATTCAGAGCATAGAGGAGAGACAAACCAGAGGAGTAGAGCAGTTAGCACAGCCACAAAGGAGAGGAGGGACACACCAACACGCATAGTTGGGGCAGTTTGTAGACAAGATGCAGAGACACAACACCTTTGGCTTGAGATATAATAGATGACACCGAGTAACAAACTTTCAAATGTATCAATTCAAATATATTAGATAAGACTTTATCCTTGTATCTTAGCTGTACAGGTTTATCTCTTTATTCAAAGGCTGCCATTGTACTAGCTTCCATCAGTTTAGCAACTGATTCTCCTATATATGTACTCATGAATATCATAATGAATACATCATAAATATATTATTGATTACTCTTATATGGTATTAGCCGCTTTTTGCATAATGACACACCGATCCAAAACCCTAAATCACCATGGCCAACCACAATATCCCTGACCCTAACTCCAACTTTGTGGCTGCCTTGAACACTTAAGCCTCCAACAGACTGAACAACACTAATTTCCTTACATAGAGAGTGCAACTCACAGCTCTCCTTGTAAGCTATGACCTCATTAGCTTTGTTGATGGCACAAAAACGTGCCCCGCCTCAAATCATCCAAATTTCAACTACTGGAAAAAGACAGGATCAAATGATCCTCCATGCCATCATCTGCTCAGTTGATCCCAACGTGATCACCATGTTGGGAAATGTCAAAACTTCCAACCAAGCCTGGGACATCATCAACAAGATGTTTGCCAGCAAAATGTGTGCACACATCATAT
This sequence comes from Glycyrrhiza uralensis, assembly GCA_030159175.1. Classification (NCBI taxonomy): domain Eukaryota; kingdom Viridiplantae; phylum Streptophyta; class Magnoliopsida; order Fabales; family Fabaceae; genus Glycyrrhiza; species Glycyrrhiza uralensis. The sequence continues at coordinate 29,160,306 of BRZY01000007.1, read as the reverse complement.
ACCTCAAGGAATGCCTATCGCGCTACACCAAAGGCAACAATTCTATGTCTGAATACCTTCAAGGTATCAAGTCGCTCTCTTATGAACTTGCCATCATCACCACCCCTCTGGATGATGTTGACCTGGTCATCCGCACACTCAATGGCCTTGGTTTGGACTATAAAGAGGACTCTGCTGCCCTCCGGACTCGGGAGAATCCAGTCAGCTTTGAGGAGTTACATGATCTCCTCACATATTTTGAGAATTACCTACAACGAGATGCACCTTAGCAGGAACTCACCACCATTGCTACGATAAATGTTGCTCACAAAGGTAAGCTACAATTCACCAAACGACGCTACCAATCTGGTTCATCCTCTCAATCGTCCAATGGTCGTTCCACCTCTCCGAGGTCCTCAAAAACAGTCATTTGTCAATTCTGTGAGAAATCAGGGCACACTGCTAAGGTATGCCACAATGTGGTTGGCTACCCCCCCCCCAAACAAAATAATGCTTCATTTGCCCATCATGCTACAACACTAGCACCATGTGCCTCATCCCAATGGATCGTGGACTCTGGAGCAACTCACCACATTACAAATCAACTTAATCATCTGCACTTTAGCAACCCGTATCATGGCTCAGATTAATTAATTGTTGGAGATGGCTCTGGTCTACCTATCACCCACACCGGTAAAATTGTTGTACCCAGTTCCTCTCATCCACTTAAACTCCGTCAAGTGCTTCATGTTCCAAATATCTCTCATAACCTTTTGTCTGTTTCTTCCTTATGCCAATCTAACCCAATTTCTGTTGAATTCTTTTCTGATCATTTCTTGGTGAAGGATCTGAAGACAAGCCCCCCTCTTCTCAAAGGACTCCATAAAGATGGCCTCTACCTCATGCCCCACCCGTCGAAAAACCCCCATGCACTTGTCACCACCACTACCTCCCATCGTTCATGGCATCACATCCTGGGGCATCCGTCAGAGCACATCATGAGACATCCACTTTCCCTTCAGCAAATAAAGACCTCCCACTCTCCATGCATCTCGTGCAACAGTATCAAGAGTCACAAGCTACCATTCTCTACATCAAGCATTCGCACCACTTCACCTCTTAAGCTTGTCTACACCGATGTTTGGGGCCTATAACATCCTCAAATTTCACTCTATAAGACAGAGTATTAATTTTAGTGGATTAGAACCATCCTTAAGATTTTCAGATAAAGTATAATGGTTTAGAACTGACATAGAAGTCAAACGACACTTCACTGTCAAAATAAGATGATAATGAATATGAAAAATTCATACTTGATTTCCAAGAGGTATTAGAGGATAGACAATAGTTGCTTGATGTTCCATAAAGGTTTTAGAAATTAGGTTCGGAATTTTAGTGAAAGATATAAAGGGAATTACAGTTTTGGTCCCTCTAAGAGAAACTCCGTAATCTGTTAATTAAGAAATGGATAAATACTGGAGATGGAGAAATAGTTAAGATAGAGACTCTAGGATCTAGTATACTTAAGGTAATATAGAAAATAATGAGTTTTGTTTGGTATTATAGTTCAAACGGTAAGATAGTTAAGGTCTTATATAGACTTCTATTTACTATTTTTTCGTCTATTATCTATTTTATATAAAATTGTGTGATCTAAGTGATAAGAAAATTATGTTGGTCTTATAATTAAGGTTTTAATACACTTATCAATTTATTTCATCAAAACAGACCTTTTTTCTTTGACGTTTCAATTTTTACGGATAACTGTATTTACCGTTATTAACAGATAAAGACTTTAAATAGAAAAAGTATATTAAACCAACCCGGAAAATAAATTTCCTTCACAAAAATTGTTTCTTTTAATATTTGTAATTTTTTGAAATTTTTGGAAAATTTTCAAAAAATACCAAAATATACAGTAAACTAGTACGTATTGCATACAGATCTTGTCTTACAATATTAGATAATTTAGTGAAAAAGGTCCAAACAATTTTTATTTTAATTTTTATTATTTTTTTATGATTTTTAAAAATATTTCTAGACAATATTATTTTTCTACTGTTTTTGCTCTTTTATGCGGTATATCAGTCGTATAGAAGCGAATAGATAGCTAACGGTTTGAAAGAGGAACTTAGAGTTTTCAAGGGACTTAAAAATAATTTTATGAAGTCCAAATAGTGGTGTTGACCCAGCCATTGACCATAATCAGTAGGGGTATGTGCAATTACCATTTTACCCTTGATTTTACATCAAAACTATTAAAACCTAAAGTTTTTGTCCATGAAATCCAATGACCTTCCTTTCCCTTCCTTTTGGCCGACATCCACTCCCATTTTCAGCCCTTGGATGTGCTTTTGCTTCAGAGTCATAAGCTTAGTCATAGGAAATAACCAATTAGGAAAATGGATGATTTAATTAAAATTGGAGTATGACATAAGGCTTGAAAAGGTGGATGACCACACAAATTTTAAATTCCCTCTTCCTCGCTCCTTTGGCCACCCCCTCCATCTATAAATAGCCATCCTTGCTTCATAATTTTTCACTCACGAAGAAGCCTTGTGTTGACAAGCAAGATCTCTCTCTTTTTCTCCTTCAATTCTTAAATATCTTACTTGGTGTTCTTGGTTTTTTAAGTTTTGTTCTTCCAAGATTTGTGGCAAAGGTAAAGGGAACCTCTAGCAAATTAATTTGAGAAGTATGACTTTGATTCTTGATTGTTGTGTGCATGTGTGTTTTGAGTGTTATAGCTTTTATTTATTTATTTATTTATTTATTTATGCTTTACAATGGTTTTATAGCTTTAAATTAATTGTTTTGTGCTATTTATGAATTGTAGTGTTATAATGCCCAAATTCCTTTAAATTTTCGTGGGAATAAGGCGAGGATGATAAAATTAATTTTGAGCTTTGGTAAACATACCGTTATAATGGCAAAATTTAGATTTACCGTAAATATGATTTTACCGTACAGAAAGTGCAATTTATTCTTTTGAGAAAACCCTGATATTGTCTATCATTGATATTCAAGGTGATGGTTAAGATAAATGGTTTATCAGTATGGGTCTGTCTAGGAAAGACAGAGACCTTTGAAGGGGCTTTTTAAAGTCTGTCTCTCTATCCTGGGAACTGTACTGATACGTTGTTTGAGGAATTCTTAACTTAGAGACCCAGTATATATGTGACTAAGATAAATTAGAAAAGAAGTGATTTCTTAATAAACGTATTTATAAATAGATAGGATTAGATAAAAAGAGTATAACAGTAATGGATTCTTGGTGAATCCTACTGTTATAGCATCTATCAGAATTTAATATAACAGTAATGGATTCTCGGTGAATTGTACTGTTATATTAACAATGGAAAATATAGAGTGAGTATCCAATCTGTTATATATATATATATATATATATATACAATTTACTCAGTTTAATTTTCAATGTTTATGACAGTGAAAATTAGTGAGATAGGCTTTCAACAGGCCTCTTTCCTGGAAGATAATTGGTGTTTAAGTGTTTCCGTAAATAAACAGTTGATTTCATTCACTTAGTATATATCGAATCTTTTAAAGTTGAGTGTTGATCACCGTAGGGGTCTGGTTCCCCATTAAACTGAGGTGGATCATGTTTCTTAAAATCGAACAGTCCCTTATTCTCAGCAACTCTAGCAGCTCTCAACTGATTCTGAATCTCTCGTTGTTCGGCACGTTCAGCCTGTTGTGCCATAGTTGCTGCCATATGGTTCATAGCACCAACTGCCCTTTCAATCGCATCAGCATTGCGAGCCATGGATTCCTGCAGTTTAACTAATAAAGGTACAATCTAGAATCCACCCAAGCAATACAATCAACACACACACATTACAAAGCAATCAGGGTCAATCAAAGTTCACATCTCAATATCAATCAGAGTTCACACAACCTAACCTAATAGGCCTACACCCTAAACATCCCTACCTGACTCAACCGGGCTCTGATACCACAAATTGCAACACCCTTTCTCATAAAAGGATATTACAACATAAGTAACCTGATTATTTAAAATACGTCATATTGATTTTTGTTGTAAGGAAATTCTTCTTTTCATTATCCTAAGTTGATCTTCGGAAATGAGAATAAATTTTTTTCCTTTTTGTTACTGAAAACTATTTTAACTTGAAACTCTCACTTACGTGATTTAAATTTCGAAACTCTTTCATGTCGCAGCGTATCATTAACGAAAACGAGATAAGCCACTAGTAAACAAATAATGCACATCATATACACTACTAGTTCAAAGTTTTACAAGTTACATCATATAGAGTACAGTCATCCAAAATAGCTTCAAGCATAAGCCCACACCGGTATAGAGTCAGTCTACAAAAAAACAAGATCAGATAACGCAACAGCCTGCGCTAAGTCAGCTTCTAAACACTCCCCTCAGACTCCTCAGAGGGATCACTCTCCTCCTCTACTATCTGCTTCCCTTTCCCTTTACCGTCATTGACCTCTTGACGAGCTGGTGTTCGCCAAGATGGCATAACAGTAGAAGGAAAAGGTCTCGGGCTCCCTCCAGGCTCTGCAAAAGAAACTGGTATGGCAGGAATGGGTCTGTCAGACTGAGTAGCAGGTGGCCTCTCAGCAGGCACCTTCTCAACTGATGCAACCCTAATAGTCTCGGTACGGCGTACAGTACTCTTGCGAGCAGTCTGCCTCCATCTACCAAAGTATCTCTTGCAGGGTGGGGTCTTGGGTCTTCTATGCTGGGTCTCTGGCCTTGCAGGCTCTTGCTGCACCGGCTCAGATCCTTGGGCAGGCACCTGTTGGGCTATCGGCTGTCTCTGCCTTTCTCTCTCCCGCCATGTGTCCCACAACTCCTGTATGGGCATCTTTACATCCAGAATCATGTCCTCTACCGACCATCTACGCGGCCCTTCCACAGTAGTCTCGAGTGAAGTGACATATCCTAGGTATGTCCCCCACTGGGTTTCGGGGTTGATGATCCACCCCTCACCCTCTGCCCCTCAGGGCAACAGACTGAGTCTACGAACCTTCACTAGCCCCTCGGGCAGGCGATCCATCTATATGAGTCATGTTCAAAAGAGAGCACAAAACATATAGGCAAGGGTGAAAAATCCTCATACACAAATAGCAAAGCAAAGAGACAACATATATAGAAATATACCACAACTATCAGACACATTTGTATTAGAAGATTATCAGGCACATATGCATTATAAAATCATCTACCACTTACCCTTCTCAAAACACGCGGATAAGATCTTCCTGTAAGCAAGACATTCTCACAGACACAATGAGAATAATCACAGTCACACACATATCCCAGTATCAAACAATATATCACATATCTTAGCATCAAAGAATATATCATACACTCAGATATATTATAATGCATGCCACTTCTATTTCCTCTCACATCACCCTCGTAGTGCTCCAAGGAGACTTCCCTACCTCCAACACCATTGAGCGATTGGCCGTAGCAGACTTACCAGACTTACCAGAGAGTCCCACCAGACTTCATAGTAATCATTCGGATAAGCTACGTCTCACCATATCATGAATAGTCAAGTCCGTCAGATTTATCCAAGCAGGGTTGTGCGACTTGCCTCGGCTCAGGGGATATCTCCTACTTGGCCATCTGAGGGGTTTCGCAACCTGGATAATCCCTTTAGGCTACTGTGGCCAGACTATCCCTATTCTCAACCCCATCCGGGTTGTAATGCTCATCACATTGGCCACTTGCCAAATTCTCTTTCTCTTTATGCAAAATGGCACATCACATTAAGCATACAAAATCACCATTCTCAAGCATTTTTAAGCTTTGGTTTGTCTTGTAATCACTTTAACCCTTTCTCTAGGTTATCACTTGCACAATCACATATAACCTTCACTCTAGGTTATCACATTATCATCATTCATGATAATTCATATCTCTTTGTGCTCATTCACATCTCTTTGTGCTCATTCAACATGGCTTCTATTACATTTTTACTCTCTTTGAAATATTGATCTTTTTTCCAAAATATATTCATTCAAATCCATGTTTAAGTTCTATAATTAATTAACCAAATCACATACCAATCTTCATACTTAAAAATATTATTTGTCTTAAGCATTTTTTTTATGAAAATAATTTGGAAAAACTGATTTTTCGCAAAAACATTAATTTTCAAGAATGCTGGGTCCAGAACTGTTCACAGGCGCGAGGGTGTTTCACACCTGCGGTATGAACAGAGCTGTCCCCTGTTTTCCAGAATTTTCCAGCCACGAAAACAGCCACACCCAGGGCGTGACAGGGACTCGAAAATCAAGTGTTCAATCAAAATAAATTATCTCCTTGCATAATTAGGTGCAAATGAGTGAAAATAAGGCAAGTTTACCATGTTTAGATCAATTTCAAGACACTCTTTATTCATCAAGCCATGGTTTCAATCATCAAGGCAATGAAGACACAATCATCACCACACATCAAGCTCATCCACATATACATACCACTTGCTCATGCCATGATTTTAACTATGAACAATCACAATCATCCAAACAACTCAAACCAAGCATGGAACAAAATCATCAAGCATGCAAGATAGGCAACTCATCTCACACAACATGGTCACTTTCTCCATAGACAAGAGTGACAAGCCCTCATGCATATCAAGGTTCCAATCATGCAAACTAACATCAAGCATGCTTGTTCATGATCAAACCACTCAAAGAATTCATGCACATAACATACCATCACTCAAGAATCAAACATAGTCATAAGAACAAGAAGACACATGGTTTGCAAATAATCATAAACCCTAGGATAGTATAGCATCTCCTTGATCACCACAACACCAACAAGAACCCTAGTATGTCCTCTAGGCTTTGAAATCATGTAGAAGAACTTTCCCCTTACCAAACTTGTAGAAAACTAAAATCCCAAGCTTCTTCTTCTTCCTTCTCCTCCTCCTCCTTGCTTGCCTTCTTGAAGCTTGTTGGTCACAAGATGATGATCAAACTTTGGAAATCTAGCTCACTTGGACAAGATTTTGGAAAAATCACTCAAGGTTTGGCTATGGAGATGCACTAGATGAAGAAATGAACACAAACTCTCCTCTCTCCTTCTCTCCCTCAAGCTCACGGCCCTCTCCCTCTTCTCTTCCTATCTAATAAGATTTTTTCTAATTAACCAATACACTTAACCACACCTTAACCATAGTTAGCAACTTGCTTGATTTCCATTGGCTAACCCATGTGACTCATGATTCAAGAATCCTCTCCATTCTTCCCTCTCTAATTCTGGCGCAAGTCTGCAGTCCAAGGAAGGGTAATTAATTTTTTTACCTTAACCATGGTAAATAGTAAATCTCCAAGGTAATTAAGTGTGGTAACTTTTATATTTCCTAGTAAAAATTGTCCAAACTTAACCTATTGGGGTAAAAATTCTCATGAACCTTATAATAAGTCCTAAGCCATGTAAATAAGATGTCACAAAAGTCTTGGTTCAAAAAGATCAAACTTAGAAGCATTACGGTAACTTTTCGGTTTTTACCGTAACCCGTAACTTAGGGTAAAAATGAACTTTCTCAGAAAATTCTTAGAAAATTTCTAAAAATCATAAATATTGTAAAAACACCATTGGGTACTCTTTTGGTTGATTTTGGATTATTTCCTAAGCCTCTGGCATTCACCTGCTTTCCCTGCTATCCTGTTCTCGTTCTACAGGGACCAAAACTGCAATTCTTTATCTGTCATTCTAAAAATTCCCGAATAAATTTCTAAAATCCTCGAATATTATAAAATCACTATTGGTACCTTCAAATCTCATTCTTAACCTAAATCTAGGGTTTCTACTTCATAAGGTCCTCACTCTGTCTATTTACGATAAACAGAACTCTGTCTGTTTCTAAACGTCCAACTTAAACCACTACTTTCTAACGTCAGAGAAACTTTGTCTATGAATTTATTCTTACTAACATATATCTAACATGCATAAGCACACATCACACGCATAAAATAAAATTAAACAGAAACAAAATTTACGGACGTTACACTTCTCATCTTCTTAAATGGCAAAAATTTTTACCCGTATATTGAAAGAAGAAAGCTTTAATCAAAATATTTTCTAAGTAATTGATAATCTTTTGGTCACTATGGTGTAATATCCTCTTTGGAGAAAGGGTGTTGTAGGGCCCATCTCCCATTAGATCATTAGATGGTTTTTCCTATTATTTACTTTTTGTTGATCATTCTTCCAAATATTTATGGTTGTATCCCATGAAAAATAAATCAAATGTCTCTATTTTATTTTTGAAGTTCAAAGTTGTTGTTGAAAAGTATTTTAATTGTCCAATTAAATCTTTGTACTCTGACAATTGGGGCGAATTCATCAATCTATCCTCTTTCCTAAGCACGCATAGAATATCGCATTTTACAACCCCTCCTCATACACCAGAACTCAATGCCACCGCTAAATGTCGTCATCGACATATTGTGCAAACAGGACGTGCTCTCCTCCACACAGGCAAGCTCCCACCTGAATACTGGACATATGCATTCCGCACTGCCACCTATTTGATCAACAGACTCTCAACCCCCATACTAAATATGCAAACCCCATATCAGGTGCTTCATAAACCAGCAACAAATATATCCCACCTCCACTCCTTTATGTGCTTATGTTTTCCCTGGTTGCGACCTTACACCTCCGACAAACTTCAACGAAGATCTCACCCTTGCATCTTCATAGGGTATGCCGACTCTCAGTATGCATAATACTGCCTCGATCCCAAGATACAACAGATCTACACCTCCAGGCACATGAAATTTTATGTTCATATCTTTCCCTATCCATCCCTGACAAATCAACCCCAACCCGCGGCCAGCCCAACACTCACATCTGCCTAACCTAGGGGTGGCCAAGCGGGTCGGCCCGCCCCACCAAGCGAAAATGGGCCCAAAACACACCCCGCCCTATTTTAAGAGTGGGCTGACGGGCCAGCCCGTTTGGGCGAACTGGGGGGCCCTTGGCTTGCCAAAAAAATAAAAAATAATTAAAAAATTTAAAAATAAGAAAAAATGTATTTAATTTGTTAAAAAATTCAAAAAAAATAATTGGCCTGGCAAGCCAGCCCGCCCCGCCACGCCACGTCGATTGTCGCGAGCTCAAAAAGTCACCACGACTTGCTAAAAAATGACAGGCTGGCGGGTTGGCCCGCTGGGCCTAGCCCATTTTGACACCTCTAGCCTAACCACCCCACATCACCATCCCTATCACATGGCCCTCCTTGGACTAGCCATCACATCCGCCAACACCTGCACTAGAAAAGGCCCCTTGTGTTCGGATTCTACATCATGTAATGTTCTCAACCCTTCCCCTTCCTCCTCACATATTTCCCCTCCTACTAACTATGTTCCAGAAACCACAAATACCACTTGAGTGCATCCTGGGCATGGCAACGGAGCAGGGGCGGGTTTTACCTTCCTTGTCCCCGCTCTGCCCCTAATCTCGGTCGGGGTTGAAAATTCAACACCTATGCCCGCCCCGCCCCCGTGCTTAGTATTTTGAAATCCAAATTTTTATTCTAAAATTTTTTGTTTCGGTAGAATTAAAGAAATTTTCAATACTTTATTTTTTAAGATACTTTTTAATATATTTTGTTAGACAAATAATAATGAGGAAATAAAGAAATAAAAATAAATTTTCTTTATTAAAAATATAATATTTTTATAATACTAATGTATTAAATATTATATTGTAAGTGAAATAAATGTGTGGAGTGGGTTTGGGGGTGGGTATTAGTTTCCCCAACCCGACCTCGAATTTTTAATTCGGGAAAAACCCGAACCCGAACCCAACCTCGGTCGAAACGGGTTTTCCCCGTCAAAGTCGGGGCGGGTTCGAAAGGGTACCCACGGGTTTGGGCCCCATTGCCAAGCCTAGTCCATCCCATGGTCACACAATCTCAGAACAACATCTTCAAGCCCAAGAGAGTACTTCCAAGCATCCCTTGGCTGAAAATCTTGACTCTTCCAATGTCCGTGAAGCTATACAACATGCTCACTGGAGAAAAGCTATTGGTGATGAGTTTGATTCCCTCATTCAAAATGGAACTTTGTCCCTTGTTCCCCCTCCCAAAGATAAAAACAAAGTGGGGTGCAAGTGGCTTTTTTCGGATCAAGTGCAATCCTGATGGCTCCATTGCCAGATACAAAGCTCGTCTCGTAGCGAAAAGGTCACCCAATGCCCTGGCCTTGATTTCATGGAGACCTTTGCTCCGGTGGTTCGTCCACAAACCATCAAAATCATCCTCACTCTTGCTCTTGCACATAATTGGCCAATAAACCATTTGGACATCAATAATGCTTTCCTTCAAGGAGATATCCAAGAACAAGTTTTCATGGTTCAACCACCTGGCCTCAAAGACCAGCAGCATCCTGACTATGTTTTTATGGCTTACGTTAGGCCCCCCGGGCGTGGTACGATGCCTTAAAGTAGTTTATCTTGTCTCAAGGCTTCCATATGAGTCACAGTGACCCCCTTTGTTTATTTATGCTTCTGGAGGTACAATGGCTTATTTTCTAATTTATGTTGATGACCTTTTGCTCACAGGGAATGATTCACAATTTCTACATTAAGGATCTATCTCATCGATTCTCCTTGAAGAACTTGGTGCTCGCCTCATTATTTCTTGGCTGCAAAACTTATAACCAGCTCTACAGGTCTCTTACTATCATAACATAAGTACATCAGGGAAGTCTTGGAGCGCTTTAATATGGAGGGGGCGAAGCCAACTCCAACCCTTTTGTCCCAGTCGTCCATACTCCAATTACACGATGGCACTCCTTCCATCGATGCCACTCAATATCGCAGGGTCATTGGAGCACTCCAATACATTAATCTTGTTCGGCCAGACCTCTCATTTGCCTTCAAAAACTCTCACAATTCATGCATAAGCCCACCACGTTACAACTCCAGCACTTGAAGCGTATTCTATGCTATCTCAAGTCTACCATCAACAACGACATCTTTCTTAAACGACATGCATCTCTTGATTTACTTGAATACACTGATGGAGACAAGGGAGGCAACGGTGACGACCGGACTTCGACCTTTGCCTTCAACATTTTCTTTGGTGGAAATCCAATTTCATGGCTATCAAAGAAGCAACGCACCGTGGCAAGGTCATCCACCGAAGCTAAGTATCAAACAGTTACAACTGCTACAACTGAAATTATGTGGCTCAAAAATATTCTCACTGAACTGCAGGTGAACTTGCATGTGTAACACCCTTTCTTCAAAAAGTATATTACACTATAGTAACCAAGAATTTCGAAATAACTTAGAAAATATTTGATGTAAATTTAGTATTCCTTCTCCGAAAATGTGGGTAAAATTTTTGCTTTTCAAATAATGAGAATGATGGTGAATATGTCTCTCCAATTCTTTTTGAAAGGTTTTAAATGTGGAAACAAAAAACAACACACTTTTTGAAAGTAATCCCATCTCATATATATATATATATATATCCATCACAGTCTACAAAAGGAGTTTGCATCAGTACAAGCTATGGCTTTTTTAAAAGATCTCTTATACAACAATAGTGTTGAAACTAAGGAAAGTGATAAATCCTAAGTAAACTAAAAATAAACATAAGTGGTAAAAGAAAATACATGCTACTATGTAATATATGAGCCAGATCAATCCCAAGCTAATATCCAACGTGTAACGAAAGTAGCAACCTTCTAATCCTAAGGCAAGGTTTACTCCTCTGAGCAGTCTTCCTACGCCTCTCATCCTTCTTTGTCTTGTTGTCTTCTTTCCGGACAATCTCTCTCATATACTCCAGGGGTAGCTTTACGTCTAGGAGTAATTAATTCTGTACTCTACAGTTGGGTCTATTGACCCTGTCTGCAGTGGTAAGCATATACCCAGAATATGTACCCCACTGTGTCTCGGGGTTTATCTTCCACCCCACCCTTTCAACTTCAAGGGTTGAATACTAAGCCGTTGGACCGGGACCAATTCATTCCTCGGGCAAACCATCTACTTAACATGCATCAAACACAAACAAAGCAAACACGCAAGGGTGAAAATCTTCACAAAGTCATAAAGAAGAATACAAAAGATATAAACACAACATTCATGTTTCATATTCTCAGAAAACACATCGATGCACTGCTACAAGGAAATTTTCCAACCTTAACGCCATTAAGCGATTGGTTGTAGCAAACTTAACAGAATAACCAGATAGCCCGATCTGAACTTCTGGAGATCATTCAATGATGCCACATTTAAAAACAATTTACCGAATCATGAATAAGTCAGCTAGTCAGATTTATTCAAGTCGGGTATACGACTCATCTTGGCTCGAAGGTATTTAGTACTCGGCCACATAAGACTATCGAAACTTGGATAATCCCATTAGGCAATTGAAGCCCAACCATGCTATATTCTCAAACCCTATCTGGAGTGTATGCTCAACCCCAATCTGGAGGGTATGCTTAAAACACTTATGCAATGACAATTCATTTTTGCATATAAAATCACTTTTCTTAAATAACCACAGTTTCTCATATTCCTCAAATAAACACACAATCACTCTTCTCAAATATACACAATACTTCATCTCTTTCATCCTCATACATCAAACCCGTAAAACAAGAACGTTTTACCAGCACAGAATTAATTAATGAAATTATTTCTTATGTTTCCTCTCTCTCCGACTTAATTTGTTTAATTAAAGAGTGATCACACCGCGGTAATGCCGAACTTAGGTGATCTACCCATAACAATCAAAGTGATTCAGTATATATCAAAACGAAAGGTGATTAAAGCATTAAAGAAGATTGAAATGGGGCAGAGCCACCAGGATCGATCAAGAGAGAAGAGATTAACAGTAATTTAAACTCATGTTCACTTTTTAATCGGTAAATGACTTTTCTCTGATTTAAATAAATTGATGAAGGAATAATCACACGGCGGCAGAGCTGACTATGGTGACTAAACCAAAGCAATTCAAAAAGAGATAATAATGATAATATAGCTTAAGTCCGTTTACATAAGAAGACCCGTTGAAAGCTCTCTCTCAAGAATTTTCGCCACGTATATACAAAATCCCTAAGTTAGGAAAGATAACACGCCAATAAGGTTCCCAGGAAAGATAACACGCCAGGACAAGATAGGGGACACAACTAATACTAGTTCTTTCCTGGCCAGAATCGTACCAATGCAATATTTAACCCAACAAACAGATATATTAATACATAAATTTGATTTTTGGCGTTGGACCATAAAAATTCCATCTTAAACACAGTATTACAGATAATAAATTTTTTGAAATTCAAACGTATTAATTACTTTTCCTCACGTAATGATGTCCAAGAGAGATACGTCCCCTGAGTCAGGTCGGACAGTACATCGAAGATGCACTCTCATACCCAACCAACCAATGTATTCCCAAGTGACCAAAAGAACTTTGGAGTTGTTAATTTTACAGATTCCAAATTCAATCGTTTTACATTGATTACGGCGGTATAACCGATGCTTTAGTATTTAAAATTTTGCTATTAGAACGGTATAATTATTAAAACTCATAAATAATTTTAACATTATAACACTACAAATTATAAAGCTCATAAACAATTAAATAAATAAAGCATGAAAACAATTAAATAAGGCTTAAAATAATTAAATAAAGTTTATAAACACATAAATCACCAAAGTGACTAACAAATAAAGATCAAACCGCATATCTTTGAAAGAATTTTCCCCTTACCTTCAAACTTTGAACAACACTAAGCTTATGAAGAAAAAACTCAAGAATTTTGTTAAGGAAAACAAAGAAAACTAAGGAAAATTTATAATGAGGGAGAAAGAGAAATTTTGGAATTGCTTCAAGATTTTGGTGCAAGGATTTATGAAGAGCTCGCACCCCTATTTATAGTGAAAGGGTCGTGCAGGGAGAGGAGATGGAGAGGATAATACCATTTTTTTCATTTTAGGAAAAGATTAAAACCCTAATTACCTAATTGGTCCATTTAAGTGACTCATCACTCATGGCATGAATCAAAAGAAAGAAGAGTTGAGAAGGTGCTAGAGCCTCTTGAGTCACCATGAGAGGCGGCCAAATGGGCTGCAAGAGGGAGGAGATGAATTTACCATTTTGCCCTTAGGGTTTTAAGTGAAAAAGAAAAGGTAAAATGGACTTTTAATAAATCAAAAATTGAAATAATTGATTTAATTGGTGAGAACCAGTGAGAATGCTTGAAAGTGTCATGATAGCTTTAAATAGCTTCGTGGTATTATTTTTGGAATTTAATGATACTGCAATCTCTTCGGTTTTTACTATTTCGTAAGTATAACTCTGATAATAGAGCAGAAAATGGTATTTTCAAAAAATACACAGAAATAATTTCTAAAATTCTCAAATAAATAATTAAAAATTAAAGATAAATTGTTGTCGCTGCGAAACAAGGCTTATGTGTTATTCGCTCCCGTTTAGCGTATTTTTTGGTAAATTTTAAATTTTTTAAAAAATCACAAATATTAAAATAACCAACTTTTGTGAGGAATATAATTTTCTGGGTTGGTTTTGATATGTTCATGCTATTTAAAACCTATACTGCCAGTTATAACGAAAACTGCTTTCTGTTTAAAACTCAACGTCAAACGAAAACTATCCATTTTAATATAGAAAATGAATATGTAAACTAAAACCATTTCTCTAAGATAAAAATAAATCAATAAACACTTATATTACATAACATTCAATTAAAACTGAATAAAGACGATAATGATATAGACGTAAATTATATAAGACTTAACTAGTTTTTCGTTTGAATCCCAACACCAAATGAAACTTCTAATCTCTCCACTAGATAAAACTCTATTTGTCCCTTTAGTTCTCATCTTAATAATTTCCTAGTCTCTGGGTATTCATCTGTTTCCCAATTAACATGTTACGCGATTCATCTTAGAGGGACTAAAACGGTAATATTCCTTATGCTCTTCTCCAAATTCCAAACTTAGTTTCTAAAATCCTCATATAATATCAAGCCACTATCTCAATCCTCAAATGCCTCTTATAATCTGATTTTGAAATTTCCATATCGTTATAAACTTATTCTTACAGTCAAAGATGTCCACAGAATACCGTTTTGACTTCTACGTCAGTTCTAAACCATTACTTATTATCTAAAAATCTTAATAGTAATTCTAATCCTAAAAAATTAACACTCTGTCTCATAGAGTGAAAATTTGGGATGTTACAGCCTGCACCACCTCGACTTCTCTGCGACAATGTAGGGGCCACATATGTGTGTTCCAACCCGGTTCTTCACTCTCGTATGAAGCAAATTTCCCTGGACTATCATTTTGTCAGAGAACAGGTCCAAGCCAAGCACTTGCAAGTCTCCCATGTGTCCGCCAAAGACCAACTTGCGAATCTTCTGACCAAACCGCTCCCAATGGCGCATTTTTGTGATCTTACATTCAAGATGCAGGTTACTAACGACACCTCCATCTTGAGGGGGCGTAATGGATGACATCGAGTAACAAACTTTCAAATGTATCAATTCAAATATATTAGATAAGACTTTATCCTTGTATCTTAGCTGTACAGGTTTATCTCTTTATTCAAAGGTTGCGCTTTGTACTATCTTCGATCGGTTTAGAAACTGATTCTCCTATATATGTACTCATGAATATCATAGTGAATACATCAGAAATATATTATTCATTACTCTTATAAGATATGTGTATGAAATTTTTGATTTTTTTTTTAGAAAAGCTTATCAAAATGGAGTGATGCGGCTTGTTGCGACCCATTGCGATCAAAAAGCCATGCTGTAGCAGTCGTTATGCATGATTCCAGAACACACCACAATTGCGGTTGGATCCCGTTGCGGAGGCTATTGTAACTGCAATATTGCGGCCGCATCACATGATGCGATCCGCAATTTAGAACCTTGGATGTCAGAGGGTAGAATATTTGGTCATGTTCTGGTAGGCCATCATGTCCTTGCCAGTAGGGCATATTAAAACCGCTGTAATTTACACGTTTTTTTATAGTGTGGGACGGTAATAGCAGTGAGTGAGGACCATTCAGAACAAAATTAATGCGTCAAAAGGAACAAGTGAAACCTACATACCCCAATTCCCCCCCCCCCCAACAGTATTCTTAGAATTTGGATTTTAAGACCTAACTTAAAGTCAATGTGACCACTGGAAGCATGGGCCAACAAGTCCTTGTCAGTGGATGGTAATAGCAACGAGTGAGGACCATTGAACCAAAAGGAACAAGTGAAACCTACCCCAATTACCCCACATGGCATTCTTAGACTTTGGATTTTAGGACCTACCTTAAAGTCGATGTGAGATACCATTTAGAACAAAATTAACGAGGAAAAAGGAACAAATATCTCGTGAATTACACGAGTATTTTAATTTTAATGATATATAATCTATTAAATTTAAAAAACATAAAATTCTATACAATGGATAAAAAATTATTTGATAGAAATAGAAAATTATAATTTAACCAATACAAATATTTCAATTTTTATCTTTAAAAATTGTAAAATGAAAATTTATTAATAGAAAATTATTTTGATGATTATTATTTGTGCAATATAATTTTTTACATTTGTTTCAACTTTTTCTTTCACTATAGATTTAAAATTAAAAGAATATGTATATTATATATACATTATATGTGTATTTTTGTGAAATATTAAAAGTAAAATATAAAAAATTTCAAAAGATTAATTTAATGGTTAATACTTAATATTATGCTTGTTTTAATAAAAATACATTAAATCTTTAATACTTATATTTTATTAGTAATATAGTGGTTGAAAAACATAGATAGAGACATTTCAATTTCAATACTTATATATATGAAAATAAGAGTTTTACAAAATAAACCTGGTTATTCTGGGTCTCTCCGAAACAAGACACGTATGTAAAAAAAAAAAAGGGACACATGGTACGTTTGCCATGTTCGGATTTCTTTTCTGCCCTTGCAAACTGGAAATCAGACGTCAATGTCTATAACACGTTCCATTATTATTTATTAGCATTAGTATTACAAAATTAACGGCGTCCTTCGTTTCAGTTTGGACAAAAGAATGGTTAGTTCTAGGGTGGACCGCCCTTATGGGTGGTTCATAGTGAACCACTGACTGTAAAACTTTTACAAAATTTTAGTAGTCATTAGATTTATTGATATAAAATCAATGGCCCAAATTAATTCAGAAAAAAAGAGAAAACACATATGTTCTCCCACACAATCACTAACCCCACCTCCATTCCATTACACTGCTCCTCTTCTCCGGTGCCGTCACCACCACACCGCCACCATCAACTCTGGCACCGACGTACTTCTTGCAGTCCTCGTATCGGAGCGTGCAGTCCTCGTACTTCCTCTCGTACTCATCCAAGTACGAGCAGTAAGGACACAATGTCCAAAACGACGCCGGCGTTGGCCCTCCGCTGCGGTGGATCTTGCAGAGGGCACCCTGTTCCAGCTTGCAGAGGGCACCCCGCGGATCCCACTCCAGCTCCGGCAGCTACCCAGCGCCAGCACCAGCGTCGACGTACGACACCCCGTTCTCGTCGCTGGTGCCGTCGGTGTTCTCCGTTCAGGTACTCGCCCACTGTTGCTACACAGGTCCTCTGCATTGCCCATATCACACCCCTTTCCCATTCTGCAACAGACACCAAACTAGCTTATAATAATAAAAATTACAAAAAAAAATAACAACCACACTTAATAACAGGAACACAAAACAAAAGAGGATTGCATCACCTACCTGCATGATGTCCTAAATCCCAAGTCACGATGAGGATTAATTAACGAAGGAATGGGTCAATGGCGGCTTTTATTACAAGATAGAGTCGAACCCTAGCTTACCCAGTTACCCCTGTGATCTCATCAAATCAACGCATATGGGCTTCACATTCATTTTTTTGTTGTTGGAGAGAACGAACCAGGCCTTGAACTGGGGGAAGTGGCTTTCACTTTCGTCTGCGAGGGGGATCTTGTTCTTGTCGCCGGATGGATTGCAGATTGGCGAACTGGGGTTGGGGAGAGAGGTGAGGTAGGGATTGAGTGAGGTTAGGTGTAGTTATTCTCATTTTAGTTTTCAAAAGATCTAAACCTTTAATTTTTGTTTTAACAAATCTAACGATATATATTATTAATAATATTACTGGTCCACGGTGAATCACCTATTTATTTATTTAAAATCAAACTTCACTACAGTGGACCATCTATTTGGTGATCCACCCTTACGGAGCCCAAAAGAATTGTTATAAAAAAAAAAGTTTGGACAAAATAATACTAGTAGAGACACCTTTCACAGTTTCACTTGGTTATGAGATGCAGGATCAATTTTGATAGAAAGAGATTATGAGTTATTTTTCTGTTTGTAAAATCACGTTTGAATGTAAGATTTGTAAAAAAAAATTATATTTATATATCAAAAGTGATTTTACCTTTAACATTCAAACACAATCAATTCTTCTAAACATATTTTTAAAATATCATTACTAAACACAAATCAATTCTTCTCAACATAAACTTTTTAAAATCAATTATTCAAATACAATTCTATCAAACACAATTTTACTAAAATCTATACTATAAACAAAGCAAAAACACCAGAGAAACTTCACTGACAATTGTCCTTCAAACCGCAAAGCACTCCTTCGCAATTCTTATTTGGCAGCACCCAAATGAATCCATTGCAACAAATGCTGACATGGCATCCTCTGCGCATTTTCAGGTCACACAATCAGTGGAGATTGTCTCACATCGGTTTCTCATTCCATTTGTTGCCTGAAATATCATTTAATGTAAATCGAATGACATTTCTCATAGTAACAACTGATCAATCAGCATTTATTTTGATATTAAACCAGCATAATCAGAGAGGTTTCTTATTACTTCAAATGATTGACATTAATCTTCTTCCATCTCTTCTGCGCAACACCCGTCACCAAATTGAAGCAATTCCCAAACGAGGATCACTGCAAAGCTTGAAAGCCATCTCTCCCTTTTGGCGTAGAATCTTTCAGGAGAGGGTGAATGGTTGCTTGCTGAAAATCGATTCTACTTCCGAAACGTGCGTCTACCCAAATGCTACATTTACGAGTTTCCACGGTTCTTTCAATCGATTCTCTTCTATGACAGGTAATCTTCTTTTCCAACTTCCTTCATTACCCCTTTTTCTATTTTCACCCTCCTTCAACTTGCCTTATGATTGGACTTTTGCCGTTGCCATTCTGTCCATTGGACGCAGAGCAGTTGATTGTTGTCATTCTGACTCATTGGACGCAGAACAGTTGATTGTTGTAATTCTGACTCATTGGACGCAGAACAGTACTTTTGTCATTCTCATTTATTGGACGCAGAACAGTACTTTTGTTCATTCTGATTTATTGGACGCAGAACAGTACTTTTGTTCAGGGACTGGACGCAGGGAGTGGACGCAAGGAACATCAATGCCTTATACTGAACATTGGACGCAGAACAGTATTCCCTTATACTGTTTATTGGACGCAGAACTGCATTGCCTTATATTGAACATTGGACGCAGAACAGTATTCCCTTATACTGTTTGTTGGACGCAGAACTGCATTGCCTTATATTGGACGCAGAACTGCATTGCCTTATATTGAACATTGGACGCAGAGCAGTATTCCCTTATACTGTTTATTGGACGCAGAACTGTATTGCCTTATATTGATCATTGGACGTAGAACTCTTGGACTATACATATATGTGTCAGTGTCAATATTGGACGATGGACTTATCATTGTTGTACCTACAAGAGCTTGTCAGCAGACTTTGTAAAGTCCTTAATAAACTTTGTTATCATCAAAACCATAAAACCACTTAGGGAATTTTTGCATTAGAAATTCCTTTAACCAATTTGGTTCCAACAATGAACAGATAATAAAACTACAAAGAACTATGTTTTCAGACTTAAATGTTTATGTACTGCTACACCTTGGTAGAAAATTTATTTTCACAGATATTATATGCTTTTAACTGAAATCTTAAAACAATTATGTTGAAGTCTTAAAATAATCACGGTGTATTGTATTGTTGTTTTAATTTGTTCTTCCAACTTTTTCCAGATATTTTAATGAAGTTTTTTAACTCATGTCGTCCAATTGTTTTCACAATACTAATTCCTTATTTTTTTTATTGTTTGACCCTAAATTCTGGGCTTTTTACAAAATGCACATTTTTTAAAAAAGCTTATTAAATAAAACGTAAGGTTCTGGATGCAGGGAGTGGACTCAGGGATTGGATGCAGGGAATATCAATGCCTTATACTGAACATTGGACGCAGAACAGTATTCCCTTATACTGTTTATTGGACGCAGAACTGCATTGCCTTATATTGAACATTGGACGCAGAACAGTATTCCCTTATACTGTTTGTTGGTAGCAGAACTGCATTGCCTTATATTGGACGCAGAACTGTATTGCCTTATATTGAACATTGGACGCAGAACGGTAATCCCTTATACTGTTTATTGGACGCAGAACTGTATTGCCTTATACTGATCATTGGACGCAGAACTCTTGGACTATACATATATGTGCTAGTGCCAATATTGGACGATGGACTTATCATTGATGTACCTACAAGAGCTTGTCAGCAGACTTTGTAAAATCCTTAATAAACTTTGTTATCATCCAAAACCATAAAACCACTTAGGGAATTTTTGCATTAGAAATTCCTTTAACCAATCTGGTTCCAGCAATGAACAGATAATAAAACTTCAAAGAACTATGTTTTCAGACTTAAATGTTTATGTACTGCTACACCCTGGTAGAAAATTTATTTTCACAGATATTATATGCTCTTAACTGAAATTTTAAAACAATTATGTTGAAGTCTTAAAATAATCACGGTATATTGTATTGTTGTTTTAACTTTGTTCTTCCATGATTTGCGCAATGTACAGACGTTTTGGGGAAATGCTTGAAGACAGTCAATTATCCCTGCGTTCTTTGTGCATTGAGCACCAATCTTGATGATCTTTATCCAGTCAGCAGTTATATTGTTCTGACCAATGTATCTAGACAAATCAGCCGTAATTATTCAGCTGCGGCTCTACATCTGGAATGCTTTATAGGTATCATATCTATTCCTCACCTCCATCCTCTGATCGGATCACTTTCCAGGTAAATCATATCTTCCTCATTCTTTAATAAAGATGGACCAAATCCCTAATTTTCCCCAAGTTGCGCCAATTCTCAACACCCAATTTCACATCCATATCATAGCTTAATTGCTCCATGTTTAATTTAGAATCAATCCCTGCTGAATTCTCGCTGAATCCCATCCTGGCATTCATATCATAGTGGCATTTCTTCATTCTATAAATTTTAAAAATTATGCACATTGTCTTTCACTCTTTGATTAACCCTATTCAATTTGTGTTTTATTCAACATCTGAGTCGATTTCATACTTCCCAATCAAATGGCCCGTAACCACGACTTTGTCTCCTCTATCGATGCAGCGAAGAAGACATGCACTTTGGTCGCGAGGGTTTTACGACTATGGTCTGTCGGTGATTCCTCCAAGTCGAAGCGGCCGTTCTCTCTCCAACTGGTTCTAATGGACCAAAAGGTAACTATTTATTCTACTTTAAAAAGATCAATAGGGGGTTTCCATTACAATGACTCACTGGGGTGGTTGGGTATTCTTTTTTGGTCTATTTTTCACTATTAAGACACCACACAGTTTCTGTGACTTTTACTTGCCATATCATGTCTCTCTACAGCCGTGAAGGATTTCGGTTTTCACAGAAAATTTAACTTCACCTCGATGAATATTGAAGAGTTTGTAATAATGACTCCATTTTATTAAGTTAAATTTATTTTAATGATAAATAGAGAACCAGCCCATGTGTATGCTGAAAATGGCTTTTTGATCTGAAATAATTAGGATTAAGAGTAAGATCTGTCCTAGAATGGTTGTTTCTATTGTCTCATTGCTGGGACAAACAATTTCTATAACTATTACTTGCCCACCAACTCTCTAATATTAGAGTTTCATTTGAACACCACACAAAAACATCACAGTTGACCTTTTTTTTGTAACATTGCATATTTGCAGGGTGATAAGATACATGCTTCCATAGGAAAGACTCACATATATAGATTCGAAAACCGTTTGAAGGAAGGTGGTGTCTATTTGGTTAGCAATTTGTTGGTTGAACCAGACAATGGGTGTTACCGCACCACCAGACACCAACACAAGTTAGCCTTCCACATCGACTCCAAGGTTAAGCCTGTTGGTGATGAAGCTGTACCGGAGAATATTTTAACATTTGACACGCCTGCTGATGTGTTCTCCGATAGTTATGACAATGATTTCTTGGTTGGTTAGTATATGGCCAATTCATGTTATAGATATCTGCGTTCATTTATAATAAAATAAAGGTGTACTTAACTATGCATTCTATTTGCCAAGCAGATGTGATGGGTATGCTTACGGCTGTCGGTGTAGAAAGAACATTTGAGAGGAATGGCGTCGTCACGAAGCTTAATATCATCGAGTTGGACAATGACGGGTATGATTTTTTTCCTTATAAATATTCAATCTCAACAATGCTAAATTTTCCTAATGTGACAATCTAATATTTTTTTCTCGCCCTTAGACAATGTATTTCTATTTTTTTCAGATGCCGCTTTAAGTGCACCTTATTTGGATCGTATGTTGATCAGCTGAACTCCTTTATATCTACTGGGGATGCCGAAAATGTCATGGTTGTTATCCTTTTTGCTAAGATCACTACGTTTCAAGGTAAATTTCTCATCCAACCACACTACTATTTATCTATCAATTCATCGCATTGATCTACCACTAATTTATAGGCAAGTCTGCGCTCTAGAGCACACTTCAATCCACTAAGTTAATGTTTAACCCAAACATTTGCCACTAAGTCATGTACTTTTGTCAATGCATTATGAACAACGACAAAAACTGTATTAGTACCCACACACACACCCATACACACACATATATACACATGAAATTTTCACCCGTGCAGGGCACGGGCCTTCATACTAGTTTAAAACAAACCGATACAATTTTTTGTAGTTTTTGAAACTTTATCATTCAACATCAAAGTTTTCGAAACTAAAAGAATGACCGCACTTTAAATGCTTGACCAAAATATCTACCGAAACCACGAAACAAGTTGTTCCACCAAGCACCGCAAATCCTTGTCAGAACTTCCACCTTCTCTAACAGCGCCAAGCGCCGCATCCTTCAGCTTCAGCGCCCGACTCGCAATTTCTTCTCCGCCGCTTCCGCCAACCGACTCAGCCAGGACTCGGCTCAACTCGTCCGAGTCAGGAACGGTCTTCTCACCTTCGCACACCCTCTTGGCCACCTTCAACTCATCCACAAGAAGCGTGGCATCCACGAACTGGTCCGCGGTCATCGGCCACGCAAGCAATGGGACCCCAGCCACCACCGATTCCAGCACCGAGTTCCACCCGCAGTGAGTCAAGAACGCGCCCACCGCCTTGTGCCTCAGTATCAACACCTGCGGTGCCCACCCTCTAATCACAACACCTCTGCCACTACCCGCAACAGCATCTTCGAAATCCTCCTTTTCAACACTTTCGTTATTTCCTTTTATTGACCATATAAAGTGGACCCCACTCTTCAACAGCCCAGACGCAATCGCCACCGTCTGGTCCTTGGTGAGAATAGTTTGGCTCCCGAAGCAAACGTAGACAACTTTTCGTTCCCCTCGTTGGTCGAGCCACGAAACGACGTCGTTGACCGGAACAGAACTGGACCCACCTCTTTTCATAACGGACGAGTCCACAGGGAGCAACGGTCCAACCGCCCACACACGATCATGGCCCAGTTCCCTCTTGAGGTAATCGAGATAAGGCTTCTCCATTTCCGAAAACGAGTTAACGAGGAGTCCCCAGCTGTTAAAGTTATCAACAAACCAGTCCCTGACTCGCTCCGAGTCAGGCTCACCAGCAACGTATCTTCGGAAAAGTGGAGACACCTGCCACCAGGGGTATTTTGGGGAGTTCGGAACCGTGTGGTACAAAACGACGTCGTTTTGGTCGCTTGGGGTTTTCGGGAGAAACTTCCAGAGGAAGCACATGGTGGAGAAGGCGAAGGCACAGGAAGGTGAGAAAACGAGTCTTCGGATGTTAAGGTTAGAGGCGAGGTGTTGGGTCCAACCACAGAACATGTCGGAGATGATGAAGGTTGGAGGGGAAGGGTGGGAGTGGAACCAATGGGTGAGGGGTTCGATGAGGTTGGAGAGTGAGAGCATGATGGGCCAAACGGCGTGCGGCATGTCCTTCACGTTTTCGATGCCGTTGGGAATGGAAGGGTGAGAGGGGAAAGGGAGGATTAAAGGGTGGATGATGGAAGGGTGGGAAGAGAGGAGAGGGGTTAAGAGGGTTTGGTTCTTTGGGGTGGTGAGAATCGTGATGGTGAGGTTGGTGTTAGTGGAAGCGAGTTTGTGGGTTAGGTCGAGGAGGGGTATCATGTGGCCTTGAGCTGGGAACGGAATCACCAGCACGTGCGGTGGTGCGTTGCCGCTTTGAACCGTCATGGGTGGTTGGTTGGTTTGCGCTGGAATATTGGAAGGTTTGGGAAGGGGAACAATGGTCAATGGGGAAATGGAAATTAATGTGTGGCGAAATCGACAAAGAATTGAGAAGGGTATATTAATATGGATGCTTATACGTGGACATCGACACGTCCACACTCCATCCGATAACGATGAATAAAATGGAGAGTGGGGGTGTGTGATGGATTTACGGTGATAGTCGGTATAACATTTTCGTATTAATACTTGTTGAATGAGAACCGGAGTAGGTGGTGGAGTGTGTTTACCTACTTATGTAACGTGCTTCAATTTTTTTTTTTGATATATAATGTCACTACAAAAAAAATTGATTTTTTGCGGCGGTTGATTTTGAGCAGCGGCGGCGGTTTGACCGCCGCTAAAAAAAATGTACGACGGTTTACCACATGTCACAGTGTCAGGCGTCGATAGGTATAAATAGCGGCGGTCTTCGTAACCGCCGCACAAACAGTCACAAATTGGGAATATATATTGAACCGCCGCAAAAACGAGCAGGAATTTTTTTTACAAATAGCGTAGGTTGGAACCGCTAATTTTTGAAAAATAGCAAAACTTGATACGTTTCCAAATATAATTCAGCTTTGCTTCATACAATCAGGAAGCTTCCCTATTGTGACAAAATGCATGAATACATGAGAAAATATACACAAACGGAAACATGAAAAATGGATCTTTTTAACAAGGAAACAATTGCTTTTATTTTTCTTAGTCAAGCTTAACTATATCCAAAACTAAAAAAGGGTTGCCTAGAAGTCTACTATAGGTAATAGGTAATCCATATATATAATAGTAATCTTTATCTTAAATCTTAAATACTAGCTATAAATTCGCTGTTAGTCACTGGGCAAAAGAAATACAAATGCTTAACACAAGCAACCTTGAAACACATTTTATAATAGTAAAAAGGACCTGCCTCGATTGGTTGATCTCTTTTCCTCAACAACAACGTGGCCGCCATTAAACAGAACTGGTGAAGCCTGAAAAGCCAATGAAAAGTATTGACTACCAAATACATATTTTAGAATTAAATATTTTAGAGCAACTGTAGACCAACACAAATATCAGAAGATTGCATTCAACACAAACTGGAGAAGAATTGCATTCTGATTTCATTACAATAAGTATACTTTTCAGAATTATAAACAACTTTGTAATAACCACTCCGACAACAAAGGTGTCAAGTTTTCATTACAAAACCCAGGATCCAAGAGAGGCATTAATTAATTAATACATAAGTACCAGATAAAAGTGTTCACGCTTTGATACCACATCACATGAAGGAAGTTTTTCTGATGGATATAAGAATGATAGAAGAAAGCATGACTTAAATGAAGAGGGAAAGGAATGAAGATAACATAGGAAAAGTACTGAAACAAACCTAGATCAGAGAAACCCCAAACCAAGAATGTCAATGGCCCATGTCTGAAAGCCAACTCCCTCAACCTGTGGATATGTGTATCTCCATTCTAAGCACAATCTGAACATGAAGGAGTGAAATTCAGGGGTAACTTGAGAAAGGAAATGTCAAACTAAATCTTGTAGTGTATACACCAAAGATTAAACTTGGAATTTGGAAATAATAGTGACCTGAAGCTTGATTGGGCTGAAGTAGACTCTGATAGAATTCATTTCAGTACTCAGTTTTGTAACTAACAGAGTTGTAGTCTAAAAACTCCAGTATTTTATTCATTGTGAAAGCTCCATCTGTAAAATCAGGAAAGTTTTGCGGGTTGCCTTAGTAAGTCCTGACTATTTTGTGTCATTGTTTGGAGAAAAACAAATGAAACATGTAAAAGGAAAAATTCACGGTGTATAAAAATGGAAATTTCATGTCCCAGTTCAAATAGGAAGGACACAGAAAATTAACCAAAAGTATAAAAAGTGAAGGCTTTGTTCTGTCCTAGGCCTCCTTGATAACAACAGATGCAAGAAAGTAAACAAGAGGTCCATTGACTATTAATTCATATTGCACATGTTGTCCATTAAGAAAGTAATAGCATATATTCAAAACTATTAAATACATATTTCATCTGCCTCAGATTTAAGTAACATGCTGGGGAGTGCTATAAGGAGATAAAATTAAGTTTGGTATTGATATGTTTTTTTTATGAGCCAAAATTTTCATTAAAACAGAACAACAGCACAAGGTGTGCATAGTTCACATATCATAGATACAACTGATACACCTCCCAACAACTAGAGAACAAATAATTCCAAATCAAAACGCCACCCCCCTGATCACTGCCAAATCTCACCATCAAATCAAGGCCTCCTAACACACACTTACAAGAAATAACCCAGCCAAGCAAATAACATAGCTAGGATATACAAACTCCTGCACAATAAACAAAATAGATATATAAACTGTCCAAAAACAGCGAACCATAGACTGTCCAAAAACAGAGGACATGCACCAACAACTGACAGTAGCCACGCAGCAAAACAAACTCAGCACCCACCCCAACCACTAGCAAGACATAGACAACTATTGATATGTTACATTCACATAAAAGTTTTTCTAGTCTAACTTGTAGAATTAATTTAATACAAATATTGCAATGAGGAGAGATTTGACAATTTTCTATCACAAGGTTCCTACAGTTTAATTAATGTGATAGACTAGAAAACTAATTGCTAAAATTGTTAGTTTTGTCAAATTGCCTCTTTAGATCACAATTTTCTCTGCCACCAAATAGCCTATGAAGTATCAACACCGAATAACCTCTGGTTTTTTTTTTAAGCAATAGCCTTTGGTTCTTAAGATCATACGCTAGTTGCATATAACTATTTTTTTCTAAAGAAATAAAATAAAATAAAAGCTTGTTCTTAAAATGAGACTGAAAATGTAGTTACGTACATTAGCATCTTGTCTCGCAAGCCCCTCGCACAATGTTATCACCTAAAATAAAATCACAAGAGAATTATAAATGAAACAAGTTATAATTACCTAATTGAAACAATTCATGGTACATTAGACTAATAACTAAACTCAGAATTGAAACAATTCAAGCAATGCAGCAAATTATGATTACCAAATTGAAGACCGTAAACCCTAATCGTCCTTCTTACTTCTTTCATCCGCTTCCAATCTTCAACTTCTGCAACTAATTTGTTTGATTGAAGAGGGGAAATGCCGATTCTGCAAGTGAGAGGAGAGAGAAAAGAAGGGGCAACAAAATGATGGTAGATGAGGGGGGAAAGAGAGAGAGAGAGAGAGAGAACACCAACGATATTGGAGAGATGCACGGGTTAGTTGTTCTTTAAATTGGATATTATTCTGATTTGTGCTCATATTTTTATTTTGTAAGGCCTAAAGTTTTTTGATTGCATTCCTTTCTCTGTGTTTGTTTAATTGCAATGTCTGTCCTCATTCCTACGTTTTTAATTCTAGGAATGTTTCTCTACAATATGGTAGAATTGCAATGTCTGAATCTTGTGTCTTCTTTAATACGAGAATGCTGTCAGCTTTGCTTTTTCATTGTGTGTATCTTGATTCATTGTGGAGTGCTATTATTTGGTTAATTGGTTGATCAATTATTAGCACTGCATTTTGTTTGAGGCACAATGGTTCATAATCAGTTAATTTCTTATTAAGATAGTTGCTGATGGCTGGTTTGGCAAATATGGAAAATGAAGGAAAATTTTAGGATGACATGTTTACTTGTTTGAGTAGTAGTCTTGTCCATTAATGCTGTTAATGAACTGATGTTCAAATGCACTCCTATTATCTTTATCTTTTATATGTGACACCTAAAACATATGTTAATAGTATTTTGCTCCCCTACCTTGTTATGATCCATGGACTGAAGCATACATATATGTTGAGAATGTTGATAACGTGCCTTTGGATTATGTCAAAGTAGTTTTAGTCTGAATAAGTCAGAATAAAAATCTGTCATTTTTATTGTTAGTGGAAAAGTTTGTTTCTGATTTTATTTTTCCATTATCAATAGTCGTTTCTAAATATGAGTTGCATTGAATAAAAAACCAATCTTTGCAGCAATATTTCTCAGCTTATACGTTGCTCTGTTAATTAAGATATAAATATTGATTCTATTTCTATCACATATTGCAAAGTCATCTTGTTTTAATTTTGCAGTGTGCTCTATTATGCTTCTTGACAACATAATACTTTGATTTGCAAATTCATACTCTGAACTTGTTAATACTTTGAATTTGATTGTTTTGGTGTAATTGTTTTTTTAATTTTCGTGGTTGGTACTACTACTTGGTAAGTGTATAATTTGATATTGAATGGTTTACTCTAAAGAGAAAGGGAAACTTGCATTGAATATTGAATGGTTTTCAGGATTGACGTGAACAAAGCAAATAACTATTGATTTGGCCTCATGTTATTTATTATGATGTAGGAAGTGAATGGGAAAGAAGTTCAGACACAAATGACTGGTTTTATGAAAAAGAACACTGGAAAGTTCACCTCAGTGTCCAGAAAAATACCAATGGTGTTCCTCAACAATTCTTGGATACAAAAGAAGACAAGAAATCAGTAGCTCTTGACTTTTATGGACAATATTAGATAGTTTTTTTTATATAAGTATTAGATAGTTTTTTAGTTTATTTAGTATTTCAGTTGATATTTTATTGTATTTAACTTAGACGACATTCAGTTTATTATGATATTAATTTTGAATTTTCAATTATTGTCTTTATTTTAATAGAACTTCTATATGAATAATAAATTAAAATTAATATAAATAATTATTCAATAATAAGTAATTAATTAAAATAAATAAATAAATAATAATAAATTTAATAAAACTAATATTTAATTTAATTAATAAAGAATTTAATTAATAAAGAATCTAATTAATAAAAATTAAATTTGTAATTTAAAATTTTAATTAAAAAAATACATGTACCTACTGCCAAGGCTAGGGCCACAAGCCGTAAGTAATTACCTACGGCTCCAAGCCTTAAGTAATTTACTTACGGTTTTTTAAAGGAAGCCCTCGCTAAAAAGTTGCAACGAGTAATATACTTACGGAAGTGGGGCCGTCTCTCAGCCGTAGGTAACTTTCCATTACCTACAGCTTTTTGTTGTTACCTACCACTTTTGGCCCTCGCTAACGAGTGAATTTCTTGTAGTGATAGTCCCCACCCATGTTTTTGGTCACAAATCCCCACCCATTTTGTAGGAGAATTGGTAAATACACTCTTAAAAATAGTCATACACTCCACCTTAAAGCTTTTTTTTAAATACTAAACTACCCGCATCCTTGAAACCCTTAAATTCCCAAATCCTCCATAACCAAACATTTCACTTCTCACTCATCTCTCCCTCTCTTCAAATTTCTCCCTCCTCTCTCACACATCCTTAATCGTCAAAACTCTAACAAAATCATCTCCATGGATGATCAGAATGAGATACCCATTCTGTACTTTTTTTTTGTTTTGCGTTCTTGCCGAAATTTAAGTTCCGGAATATATTTTTAATTTGTTTATGCATTCCGAAATATCAAAATTACGAAATGTAATGTAATTAAACTACATTTTTTAAAATACCGAAACTTAAATTCCAGAATTTCAAAAATTATATTACGGAACTTAAGTTCCAGAACACAATTTTTAAAGTTCCAAAAATTAAGTCCTGGAAGGTATAATACTTTTTCTGTATATTATAAGCTTCTTATAATAAATGGATGCAAAATGATCCACAGACACCCGTACGTGGCCCACACCCGTGAGACACCTGCCAACTAGGCAGTTTGGATGAGTCAACAAAGTGACGGGGCTTAGCAAAGAGAGAGGGAAATTTTGGAAACAAATCCTGCTCTCTCGTCTTCCTCTCTCGCACTTTCTCGTCTTCTTCGATCGCGCTCTCTTGTCTTTCTCACCCGCAGCTGTCTCGTTTCCCATCTCCGTCGTGAAGGCAACATCGTCACCCAGATCAAACACGAACCTCACTATTTTCCACTTGGAGTTTGATTCACTTGGCCCCTGGTTACATCCCACTGTGTTCCATCTTGCTTCAGCACCCATGGTGGCCGCTCCAAGGTCGTAGGGTGTCGCTCTCTCTGAAGCGAGCAACTCCCGCTTGAACATTTCTCTAAACATTTCGACTCTTTCTCTCTCAAGCCATTGGAAACCCTTCTCAAAGCCATTGGAAATTTGAAACCATTCTCTCTTTCGAAATCATTGACTGAGGAAGTCGTACGAATTGCAGAAACTGGGGATGGGTCCTTGAAGCAGTACGAAGCGCGCACAGTAGTGGTGGTGGTACAGTGATGGTCGTGATTCACGACCCCGCAGGCATATCCTTGGCACGTAGTTCAATTTAACCACTGATAGAGAGGAACTTGTTGGAACCAAATCATTTAGAAGCATTTTTCAATGTGTATTTCCCTACGTGGTTTTGATCATAACAATGATTATTAAGGTTTTTACAAAATCTGCTAACAAGCACTTGTAGGTACAACAAAGATAAGTCCATCGTCCAATGTAACCTTGGTAACTATAAGTACATTCAAAGAGTTGTGCGTCCAATGGACTATGATACTTGACCTTGGGTAAGTATCGTCCAATGGACTCTATGCGTCCAATGAGTAGAATGATATACGTCCAATAATTAGTAAAGATGTACGTCAAGAGAAGTAAAGCTATGAATCCATATGGTAAGAACTGTTATGAGTCCATACGACCATAGAAGCCTTGCGTCCAAATGGTAAGCAAAGGTATGCGTCCATTTGATAAGAGAACAGAAAGTCCATTTTGTTCTACAAGCTGCGTCCAACACGCAGAGTCTATGACATGCTATTTAATTGCTCTTGCATTTAATATGAGACATATTTAATGAGCAAATGATTTGAAATAAATAGCTGTATACAATGTTTTTGCTGTGCATAATTGTCAACGTTTTTGAACAAGCATTTAATGAAAAGCACAAAGCACTGTGAAAAGTGTACTTTAGAGAGAAAATGTACTCTGAACTTTTCTGTATCTCTCAGAACATACCTTTTCTCTTATACAGTGTATTCTCTCTGTCTCAATAAAATATTACTATTAACCACTGTGTAATTGAGACTTTGAGTACAGGTTGCTTCTGACATAGGAGAAAGAATTGCAAAGAAATATGCTGAAGAAGCACTCCCACAGAGCAACGGGAAAATAACATTTAATGCTATTAGGAAACGACTACATTTATGAAGGCTGAAGCTGAGCTTATTCGAGATCAAGTCTAAAGCTTCACTCAAAGCCTATAAATACCGTGAACAAGAAGAAGAATACAAGAAGCTTGAACTACGAAAAAGAAAGAGTAAAAACGTTGTGCAAATATTTTTTATACTCTGTAAATCTTAGAAAGTCTTGTATAATTCTTTCTTCTTGTAAAAAAAAGTTTGTTTAACTCTTGAAATGTTTTAGAGTTTATATTCTCACTTGTTTGAGTTAACAACACTTTCACCAAAAACACTCTTCTAAGTTGTTTGAGTCTGGAGAGGCTTGTTGAGAAAAGAATACTTGGGAGCCTGAAGAGGCTGTATTCAAAGAATTATTGGTTTGAGCCTGGAGAGGCTTGTCTGTAAAAGAATTCTTGGGTTGAGCCTGGAGAGGCTAGGTGTGCAAATAATACTTGTTGTAAGGCCTAAAGAGGCTATCGAAGAATACTTGTATTCTATCTGGATTGATAGTGAGATCTCTCTAGTTTGAGGGGACTGGACGTAGCTCTTAGGAAAGGGTGAACCAGGATAAACACTTGTGTATTTTCTCTATCCCTTAACTCTTTTATTTTCAGTTTACATACTAACTGAGGGGATTGAATTGAAACGTTTTTAAACAAGTTATTCAAACGTTTTAAATGCACTAAAACTCATTTTAAACTAAGTGGACGATTCTGCGTCCAACTTAAAATGTGCGTCCAACCTTTTATAAGTTGTAACGTCCCAAATTTCACTCTAAGAGGCAGAGTGTTAATAAGGGATAATTATTGTTAATATTACGATTTCGATGAGATTAATAATGGTTTAGTGCTGACGTGGAAAGTCAAACGGAAAAGTCTGTACACGTTTTGACTGTCAGAATAAGAATGTGATGATATAGAAACCCTAATTGGAGTCAAAAAATGATTTGAGGATACCAATAGTGATTGTATAATATTTGAGAATTTTAGAAATTTATTCGGGAATTTTCTGAGAAACGGATAAAAATGTTACCGTTTTGGTCCTTGTAGTTTGATCAAGTTGAACTGTGAGTTGGTTTAGAGACCAGAACAAGTTAAGAAGTATTTTTGGAGAAGCCAAATGATGTTTTAGATTATTTTAGGATTTTAGAAATTATTTTGGAAATTTTTAGAATAGCAGACAAAGAATTGCGGTTTTGGTCCCTGTAGACTGAGAACAGGGTAAACGGGAGAACAAATGGATGCCAGAGGGTTAGGAAATGATCCAAAATCAACCAAAAGAGTAACCAATGGTGTTTTTATAATATTTATGATTTTTAGAAATTTTCTGGGATTTTTCAGAGAAAGTTCATTTTTACCCTAATTTACGGGTTACGGTGAAACTGAAAAATTACCGTAATGCTTCTAAACTTGATTTTTATGTACCAAGACCTTTTTGGCACCTTAATTTCGTGGTCTAGGGTAATTGTAAGAGTCATGAGAGCTTTTTACCCCAATAGGTTATTTTTGGACAATTTTAACCATGAAACTCAAAAGCTACCGCACTTTATTACCTGTAAGTTACAGTTTACCATGGTTAAAAGTGAAAAATATTTTTACCCCTTTCTTAACCCAGCTGGCCGCCCCTTAGAAGGATGGGGAAGGGTGTGGAAGACTCTTGAAACTCATGAGTCATCTTGCTTAACCAATAGGAAAATTTCTTAATTTTTATTTTCCAAAAATCTATTTTAGTGTAATAATGACTTGAGGGCAAAATTGTCCAAGGACCCTAAGGGGGAGGGGGAGCACGACCAGCCAAGGGGGAGAGGGAGAGAGTTGTTTCATTTCATCCATTTTCATCCTCTTGCACCAAGAACACTTGCCATATTTTCCCTAGGTTTCCTATAAAAAATGTCTAAGTTTTCTCAAGTTTTTCTTCTTGATTTTCATTCTTCAAGCATCAAGGAAGATAGGAGAAGGTAAGAGCTTCATGGATTAAGTTTTGGTAGCATCTCTTTAGGGTTCATGAGCCTAGGGTTTGATTTGGGGTAATTTCATCTTAAGTTCCTCTTGAAGTTCTAAGGATTTTTCTTTATAGATATGAAAGCTTACCTTGAATTTTTGGTATGATATGTTGATTTGGAAGGTGATCTTCAAGGGGGGATAGAAGACCAAGGAGTTAGGGTTGTTCATATTCAAGCTAAAGGAAGGCAAGGTAAGGGGAAATTTGCTTATACATAGTTATTAAGGCTTGGGTGATGATTATGTACTATGTTTGGTTGTGGTTAGTGCAAGAAGCTTGTAATTTTACTTAGAGAGCATGTTGATCATTAAGTTAAGTACTATTTTGTTCCTATGGTGTTGGATGACCCTAGAGGTGTGTTCATGCTTAATATGAATTTTCTTAAGTGGCTTTAACATGATTGATTAACTTGATGAGGAGTTTAGATTGTTTGAACCTTGTATGATTGAGATTGGTTTCCCTTGATGTGGGTTGTTCTTGGTAGTGAAGGGATAATTGTTTGTGCATGATGATCTTGGCTTTGACTTGAGTTGATGGAGTGGCTTGTTGTGGAGATCTTTTCTTTGGTCCCTTTATGATTATTTGCTTAAGCTTGGTCACATGAGTTTAGTCTTTGATCATGGTTGAGAATATGGTGGGTTGTGATTGTACATAAATATTGAGCTTTTGAATTGAGTCAAGAGTATGTCTTTATGTTTAATTGGTTTTAATTAAGCTAAATCATGTGAAGAATAATTCTAAATGGCTTATTTTGGTGAAACTCGAATTCCAGTCATGCCCTGGGTGTGTATATTTTCGAAGCTGTGAATCTGGAGAAAATTGGGGACAGAACCGTCTGCACCGCGGGTGTGACAATTCTCGCGCCTGTGAACAGTTCTGGATCCTGATTTATAAAACAGCCCGGGATTTTGCGAAAATCACCTTTTTCAGCTTTTTAAACAAATTTGTTTAAGAGAAAAATGTCATTTTTGAATCTAAAGGTTGGCAAATATTTTAGTTAAGTTATTTTTGAACTCAAACATTGATTTTGGAAAAATGCTTTTTAGTTAAGAGATAAAGTTTAATTAAGAGGTATTAATTAAAGAAGAAGAAGAGGCATGTTGATTGTGAATAAGCACAAGGAGATTGAGAATGTTATAAGAGAGGAGAATGCTATAACCAAGAGAGAAGGTTATAGGTGATGGTGCAAGAGATAATCTAGAGAAAAAGTTAATGAAATTATAAGAGAAACCAAAGCTTAACAATGCTTGAGATAATTGCTTTGTATGTTTAATGTATGTGACTTTTTGCATATAAGAGTTAGGTGACTTATATTAATTATGAGAAAGAGAAGGGTATAAAAGTGAAAAGGAATAAAATATAGGTTTAGGATTTCAAGAGTAATGAAC
The DNA here is from genome assembly GCA_030159175.1 of Glycyrrhiza uralensis. Classification (NCBI taxonomy): domain Eukaryota; kingdom Viridiplantae; phylum Streptophyta; class Magnoliopsida; order Fabales; family Fabaceae; genus Glycyrrhiza; species Glycyrrhiza uralensis. The sequence goes on along the minus strand of BRZY01000007.1, from coordinate 29,125,167 downwards.
GTAGTATTTAAAAAGGAAATTTTAGAATAAAGTATAAACGAAGCGAGAACTATGTGCTTAAGGAGGTTGAGTAACAGATGATGTGAAGAGATTGTGGGACTATGTGTCAATGAGGAAAGATAAATAAATACTGTGTGATATAAATTTGTATGATATGAAGTCTGTGTGACATAAATTCTATGGAATATAAATGCTATGTGAGTTGAGAAATGCTTGGTGATATGAAAAGTGCTATGTGGTATAAATGCTATGTGATGTGTGGGATGTAACATCCGTTTTTCCGAGTTACTATTTAAATATATGTTTTATATAAATTTTTGCGATATAAATCTTTTAAGATTTATTCTTGGCTTAAAAATAGGATTTAAATATACGTGCTTAAGATTACTTCTGAAAACGGTTGATTCGCAACTTCTGTCAGGTCTAGTTACAACCTCCGTTTCTCTGTTTAAACCGTGCTTTTTCTGTTTTATATGAATTCTTGTGCCGTAAATGTTTTGTGATTTATTTTTAGCTTAAAATTAGGAGTAAAATACACATATTCTGGAATACTTCTGAAACGGTAGTTTTACAATCGATATCAGGTCTTTTTACAGAAAATAGTACGTCTAACTAACGGAAAGATTTTTAAATAGCTTAAAAACATCTAATGACTTCAATAAATAAACTTCCTTCACAAAAGTTAGTTTTTCTAATATTTTAGATTTTGTGGAATTTTTCTAGAATTTTTGGAAGTAAAAAGATTTAGAAGTTCCGTTTTGGTCCAAATAGTAAACCGCTTGAGCTGACAAACTGATTCAGAGCTCAAGTTAAAGTTAGATAAAGATTTTGAATAGCCAAAACATGTTTTTCTATTTTTTAAGATTTATGGAAATTATTTCAGAATTTTATAAAAGACAGATCAAAAGTCACTTTTTTAAAACTCCATAAAACACGTAAAACGATAATTTTTGGGCCAAAATGGATTTATACTGATCAGTGAGAGCTCAAAATCAATTTTCAAAAGGGATCATTAGTGTTTGAATTAAATTTGTGATTTTTGAGAATTATCTGGAAATTTTCTGAAAAATGTCTGTTTTTCACGTACGGCGCGTCCGTTTTTCCGTTCTTTGAGCTAAACGCATAGCTTACACTTACCGTAAAATTCCAGAAACTCTTCCATGAAGCTATTAGGGCTATTACATGGTATTCCCAAGATTTCTTATCAGTTCTCAATCTTTAAATTAATTTTAGGAATTTTTGATTAGTGAAAAGTCAATTTTACCCTTGATTTTCATCCGTTTTCACTTGAAAACCCTAGGGGAAAATATGTAACTTCACTCCCTCCCTTTTCAGCCCTCATAAACCGTCCTACCACCTTGCCAAGAAGAGGACTAGGTGCATTTGGTCCATGAGTCAAAGTTTTAAAACCAATTAGAAAAAGGTTGATTAAAACTAATTAGATAAATGTGTGTTTTAGTAGTCATGGCTTACATCACATACTTTCCTTATTCCTTCCTTCTCCTTGCTCCTTGGCCGCCCCTCTTCCTCGACTTGGACCCTTGGATGATGATCTTTCACTTGAATTCAATCCTTGTGAAGTGGTTTAGGCCAATTAGGAATTAGTTAATTGTTTTGATTTTTATTAAAAGCCAAACTATGATTACTTTCTAAGCTAACCAAGGTTCCTTTAACTCAACCCCTTGGCTGCCCCCTCTCCCTATAAATAGCCCCCCTTGCTTCATAAAAATTACACACACAATTTCAAGAAGCCAAGGAATCAAGAAGCTATACACTTTTCTCTCTTTTCTCTTCTTAAGTCTTAAATTTTTTTGTGTTCTTGGATCTTCATCCATTTTTGGTGAAAGGTAGGGGGAACCTCTTGAAAAATTAATTTGAGAAGTATATGTTTGATTCTTGGTTGTGCTTGACTTGTATGCCTTGGGTGTTATAGCTTTTAAATGGTGGTTATGCTTTATAAATTGTTTTGTTGTTCTAAAATGATTATTTTGTGTTAATTTTTAATAGTAGGGTTATAATGCCCAAATTTCTCTTAAGATTTGGTGGAAGTAAGGTTACTATGGCAAATTTTATTTTGAGCTTATGTAAACATACCGTTATAATGGCGAAATTTAGATTTACCGCAAAATATGATTTTACCGTAAAGAAAATATGGTTTATTCTTTGTGAAAAACCCTGATATTATCTAACATGTATATGGTCAAAGGTGATGGTTAAAGATTTGATTGGTTTATTAGTATGGATCTGTCTAGAAAGGAAAGAGACCTTTGAAGGGGCTATTATAAAGTCCGTCTCTTTCTAGCCTGGGATCTTTATTAATACGCTGTTTAAAAATCTTAACACTAGGGACCAGGGGTATACATGACTAAGATAATCTGGGAAAGAAGTGATTTCTTAATATCATATATATAAATAGATTGGATTGAATAAAAGAGTATAACAGTAATGGATTCTCGGTGAATTCTACTGTTATAGCATCTTTCGGAATTTAATGTAACAGTAAATGATTCTCGGTGAATTCTACTGTTATATTAATAGTGGGAAATATAGAGCGGGTATCCAATCTGTATATATATATGCAATAAACTCAGTTTAATTTTCAACGTTTATGACAGTGGAAATTAGTGAGGTAGGTTTCCAACGGGACTTTTTATCTTGGAAAATAAATAGTGCTTAAGTATTTCTGTACATAAACAGTTAATTTCACTTAGTCTATTTTCAAATACGTTTTTATTCTACAGTTACTCGTGAATTTGTGTTTACTTGTGAATTCTGTGTTTTACCTGAGACACGTGATTGATATTCTTATCTGAGAAATACGGTTTTGTGTTTACTTGTGAATTTTGTGTTTATTTGAGAGTTAAGTCGTAAGTTGGGGTTTGTGGTTACTATGGTAAAATCTCCAAGAGTAGTGGGTGATTTACTCGTGGGTGTGTCCCGAATATAAGTGGTAAAGTCTCCAGCAGCAGCGGGTTCTTTTCTCGTGGGTGTGTCCCGAAATAATTAAGTAAAGTCTCTAAGAGCAGTGGGTTCTTTTCTCATGGATGTGTCCCGAAATTGTAGATAGTCTTGTGTGTTTGATAATTCCTTGAGATATATTACCATGTTATCTCCAGGAGTAGCGGGCTGAATGCTCGTGGCTATGTGCCAAAATTCCTATGGTAAAATCTCCAGGAGTAGCGGGTGACTTACTCGTGGGTGTGTCCCGAATATAAGTGGTAAAGTCTCCAGGAGCAGCGGGTTCTTTTCTCGTGGGTGTGTCCCGAAATAATTAAGTAAAGTCTCCAAGAGCAGCGGGTTCTTTTCTCGTGGGTGTGTCTCGAAAATGTAGATAGTCTTGTGTGTTTGATAATTCCTTGAGATATATTACCGTGTTAAATTCTCTGTTTACGACGTTGAATGATTCATCTGTTGGGTGCGGTTTGACTGCTATATGTTGTTTATCTGTTCTTTGAATTGGGTGATGTATAATCTATGATTTGGTTGTGCTTGTACTTTACTTATTAAGTTGTTTAGAGTTTCACCCTTGCCTGCTTTGTTATATTGATGCATGACGGAGTAGATGTTTGACCCAAGAAGTGGGTTAGCTCTTAGGAGAGGATCTGATGAAGGATGCTGAATAGATTGATGGATGTTCTGAGAAGATTAAGTGGCTACTGTATTATTTTGGGTAGAGGTTTAGAGACTAGACTGACTCAAATGTTCACTGTCTTACTTTAAATTCTTCCCTGTAAAAACTCTGATAATCTTATGAATATGAGATGAGATGTTATCCTTACAAATATTGTTTTATGCTTCCGCACTTAAAAAAAAACCTTTTCGAAAATTAATCAACACATGCTCTCCATCCTTCTCATCATTAAAGAAAAGGAAAAAAAATTTATACGCATTTTCTGAGAAGGAATGTTGAGCTTTAAACCGAATATTTTCTAAGTTATTCAAAATTTCTTGGTTACTATGGTGTAATATCCTTTTTGGAGAAAGGGTGTTACGTGGGAGGCTGTGTGCCATAGGCTACGTGTTATTTAAATGTTGTATGCTGTGTGAAAAGGACTGTGTGCCAAGAGCTGTGTGCTTTGGAAATGTTAAATGACATTTCGTGCTATGTGAAAAGGGCTGTGTGCCAAATGCTGTGTGATAAGAGTTGTGTGCTCTTGGAAATGCTAAGTGACATTTCGTGCTATGTGAAAAAGGAATCTCCATGGAGTGCGGGCTAAATGCTCGTGACTGAGTGTCGAATAAATAAGGAGTTTGGGAAAAGGAATCTCCATGGAGTGCGGGCTACGTACTCGTGACTGTGTGTCGAATCTGTTATCAAGAAATGACCAATAGAAGTGTTTTGTGTGGATATATATATATATATATTGAATTCTTGTGATATGTTTCTGTGTGAAACGCTGATGCTTCTGTGTGAAGTTGGAAATGGTGGTCTGTGTGACTGGTGTCTGCGTGACCTATGCTGGAAATGTGGTTAGTGAATGTGATTTCTTTTGAGAATGAGTATAGCACTGTAGGCATATTTGTTCGGTGTGATTTATTTTTATTCTGCATCATATGTTTGATAAGCATGATTTATTTTCTCTAAATTGTGTCACTATGTTTTAATAACTTGTGTATGAGGATTTTTCACCCTTGCCTATATGTTTTGTGCTCTGTGGAACATGATTCGTATAGATGGACCACTAGTTGGGTGGATTGTCAGGACTTGAAGATGGAGACGTACGTTGAGGATGAGTTAATATAGTGGAAGGACGTGCGGGTCTCAGTTTCGAGCTAGAGTTTCTTTATTAGAGCTTCTTGCAGAAGTTCATAGTGCTTGACCAGCATAGGGAGTCAGTACTCTTTTGGAAAGGAAAAGTTTCTTATATGATGTATTATTTCCAAACACTGATTTGTAAAGAAAGATGTAAAGAGTATTCTATGACTGCATTCCATTCTTATATGTTGAATGTTAATTTATTTATGACTTCTTTTAATATCTTTAGAATGAAAAAAAATGGCAATGAAAATCCATTTGTGAAAATTAAACAAGTTTGTCAGTATTTTTTTTTCGAAAGAAAACCAGACTTAATGAAATTTATTTTCTGCGTTTGGGTTGGTTACTTAAGTATAATGCCTCCGGGAAAGAGGGTGTTACATAAGCACTATCCAAAGTTTTGCGAAAAGTTTTAAAAGCTAAGAAACACAATTCAACCCCCTTCTTGTGTTTCACTTTGTTACCTACAGAACTAACCACATAATTATTCACACCTAACCACGGGAATGTCAATGATTGAGTTTCCATTTATACAATCACATGACAAGTAACAAGGTGAAACATGTCTGAGTTTTCAATGAATTTAAAAGACTTCAACACATAAATGTGTCTCTAACACTTGTGACTCAAATTTGGCATATCCTTGTTACGTAGTTAAATTTAACCACTTACAGAAAAGGACTAACCACATAATTCTTGACACCTAACCAAGGGTATGTCAATGATTGGGTTACAAGTATACAATCACATGACAAGTAACCAGGTGAAATGTGTCTGGGTCCTAAGTCAATTTGAAAGGAAAATACACATATCTGTGTCTTTAACACTAGTGACTCAAATTTGGCATATCCTTGACACGTACTTCAATTTAACCACTGATAGAGAAGGACTAACCACATAAGTATTCACACCTAACCACGAGAATGTCAGAATAAAAAATTGCCATTTGTGGTTAAGTGTGAAACAATATGTGGTTAATCGTTCTATATTTGTGGTTAAATGAAACTACGTCACAATAAAAAAAAATTGAGTCACAAGTGCTAGAGACACATTTCTGTGTTAAAGACCTTCAAATTTTCAGAGGACTCAGACATATTTGCTGAGGTTATTTATCATGTGAGTGTATATTTGTAAATCAATCATTGACATTTCCATGGTTAAGTGTGAAGCAATATGTGGTTAATCGTGTTGTATCTGTGGTTAAATGAAACTATGTGCCAATGAAAAGGCAAATGAGTCACAAGTGCTAGAGGTACATTTCTGTGTTAACTATGGTTAAGGGTTCATACAGGAATGGTTAATCGTTCGATGTCTGCGGTTAACCTTCGAGCCAGAGCTCAACCTCATCGATTTCTGCAACAAGCTAAACAACGGGTACACCACTGACAGCCACTCTAGCTCTTGCAGCGTCGGTGCTTGCGTCGTTGCAAAGGAGGAGGGAGGTCACTTGTCGTTGTTCCACATCTCGCAAGCTCCGGCATCCACGGCGTGAAGTTCCATCGAGAAGAGAAAGGAGAGAGCACATGGGCAGGTGTGGTAGAGGTGGAGGGTCAAATGTGTAACATCCGCTTTTTGCGACTAATTTGTTATTTTCGTCTTATATGAATTATTGCGATATAATTATTTTGAGTTTTAATTCTAGCTTAAAAATAATATTTAAATGTGTATGATTAAGAATACTTCTAAAAGTGGTTGATTTTCAGTTTCTGTTAGGGTTAATTACAACGTCTGTTTCTTTGCGTTTTTCGTTCTTTTTCTGTTTTATATGAATTTTTGTTCCAAAAATGTTGTGTGATTTACTTTTAGCTTAAAATTAGTAATAAAATACATGTATTCCAAAATACTTCTGAAACGGTAGCTTTTCGATCAAAATCGAGCCTTTTTACAGAAAACAGTTTACGTCTAACTGACGGAAAGTGTTTTAAATATCTTGAGTGTGTTAAAACAACTCAATAAATAAACTTTCTTCACAAAAGTTGGTTCTTTTATTATTTTAGATTTTCTGGAATTTTTTTGGAATTTTTGGAAAACTTTCGAAAAATACCAAAAACTACGCTACTCGGGGGCGTTTAAATGCAAAAACCTTGTTTAACAGGTATAATTTTCGTGACAAAGGTCCATAAGCATTTTATATTTTATTTTTAATTATTTATTTCATGATTTTTAAAATTATTTCTGTGTAAGTTTTGAAAATCCTATTTTTCTGTATTTTTCGGGGTTATACCTGCGAAACGATAAAAACCGAAGAGTTTGCACTATCTATAAATTTCAAAAATGAGTGCCACGAAATTATTTAGGCTTGTCATGGCATTTTCTAGCATTCTCATTGGTTCTCATCATTTTAATTAGTTATTTCAATTTTTGATTTATGAAAAGACCAAAATACCCTTGATTTTTACCCTTTTTCATCCAAACCCTAGGGGTATTTTTGGAAAATCACGTCCCTCTTCTCCCAGCTCATTCTGGCCGCCATTCTCATGTCAAGTGGGGGAAGATATTTATCCAAGTTGCTTATGAGTCATAGGTGTTGGCCAATGGGATTTTAAATAATTAATTTTGGTTTTTTCTTTAATTAAATCATGGTTAAATTAAACCAAACCATGGTTGGTCTTAACCCCACCCCCTTGCACAAAATTTTGGCTATAAACAGAGGGGGTTACTCTTCATTTTCTTCACCATCAACTTGAAGAGAAATCTCACTTCAAATCCTTTTTCTTTCCTTTGGTTTTCTTGAGTTTTCTTTGGTTTTTCTAACCAAACTTTTGAGTTTTTGTTCTAGTGTTCTTGGCTTGTTCTTCATTGTTCTTGAGGCTAAGGTATGGGGAAATTCTTTCCAAGTTGGTTTGATCTTTGTTTTGATGAGAATTTGTGTTTTGGGTGTTTATGTTTTAAATAATTGTTATTTATTTTGTAAAATGGTTTTAAAAATATACTATGCCTTATTTTTATTTTAAAATGTGATTTTTCAAATAGTAAAGTTATAATGCCCAATTTTATTATAAAGTTTAATAATTGTACCGTTACGCTGGCGAAATTTTATCGATAAAGGTTTGATCACCCAGCGGGCTATGCCTCCGTGATCAACAAATTTAAATACACTTAAATACGCTAAACTAGTGTTTTTCTTCCATTTCCATATTCTTTTTGAAAATATATATACACAGGCTGACTGGGTAAAATAATTTAATAGTAATGGGTTCTCGGTGAACTCTACTGTTAAGTTATTTGGTAGAAATTCCTGGTTTGGAGTTCTGTTGTATATAAAAACTTGTGATTTTTACTGTTTATATACAGACTGATGATGGGTAAAGGTAGTTCATTTGTATGGATCTGTCTAGGAAAGACAAAGGTATTTGAAGGGGCCTACAAGCTCACCTGATCTTTCCTGGGAACCATACCGGTGTGCTATTTTTCCTGTCTTAGCAAGTTTGTATACACGTGGCAAAGATTACTTGATCAGCTTCCAAAGAGCTTTCCCAAAAAGAATGAACTTAAGTAATAATTCTCGTTAATATTATTCTGGTTAAGTTCGTTACCGCGTGTGACTCTATTACAGTATAATTATTATTAAAATAAATAAGTACAGCCGAAAAGAGTAATAAAACGGTTAAGTTTTCAAGAGTATTTCTGTGTTAATAGGATAAGTGTATTTTGTGTGGTTTTGTATTATGAGAGATAATACAGTAAAACAGAGAAGGTTTTACAAGAGAAACCAAAGTGATATTATGCAATGTTTGAGTTATCGTTTGCATAAAGGTTTTTGAGCTTACAACCTAGAGGACGGGTTGAGAATAGAGTCTGGTTGGGCTACAATTGCCTTCTGGGATTATCCAAGTTTCGAAAGTCTCAATAGCCTTGCATGGCGATAGCCCTTGAGCTGAGACGAGTCGTATACCCGACTTGGATAAATCTGACTGACGGACCTATTTGATGATATGGTTGAGATGCGCATTACTAAAATGTTTATCCAGAAAATCTGAGTGATATCTGGGTATTCTGTTAGGTCTTGTTGCAGGCCTATCGCTCAATGGAGTTTGGTGGGAAAAAGTCTCCTTGGAGCAGTACTCCAGTGTATTATTAAAGAGATTGAAGTGACATGCATAAGTATTTCTGATTGAGTGTGATTTTCTATTGAGTTGTGATGTGTGTGTCTTGTTCTGTGTTTTCTGTACTTCTTTGAAAGTGATATATTCTGTGTTTGTTTGTGCTTTTGTTAAAAGGTTATACGTTCTGTACTTGACTGTCATTGACATAAGGTGATGTGCTATGTGACAAAAGATATATATCTGTGTTTATGAGATTCTGATAGTATACTGTATATATTTTATTCTCTGTGATATCATTCTTAACTTGTGTTAGTTTTTCACCCTGCCTACTTTCCATGTTTTGTCCATATGTGGTTGAGTAGATGATATTTCCGAGGATTAGATCGGGTACGGTTCGGAGATCTGGTAACCATCCTTTTAAGGCGGAGGAGCGGAAGATCTACTCTGACTTGCAGGAGAGAAGGATGAGGGACATACCAGTTCTAGAAGCACCATTCATATCGTTTTACGGAAGGCGTAGGAAGGAAGCGTCTACTGTTATACTTACGGACGCGGACAGTTAATCCGGGTAGATGTTAGAGATTGAACCTGGCTTATATATTACTTAGTAGCTTTCAATTTTTGTTATTTACTTACATTTTCTTTTAGTTTTCTTAGAGTTTTCTACAGCTTTTTGATATACAGTGGTTTGTAGAAAAACTGCACGCTTGTACTGAGGCAAGCTTTTGGTTAAATATACGACGAGATATTTTTACCTCAATGTTCTTTACTATTTATCATTGCAAAAATTTTATTCTCGTTTTTGGAAACATAACTCAATCTTATATAAAGGTTCTTAGAAATATTTTACGAAAATCTAGGTTATCATGGTGTAATATCCTTTTTGAAAAAAGGATATTGCAAAATGAGGTGTCTGAGTATCGAGACCCTAAATGGATATCCCAATTGAGTCAAAGATTGATAATAAATTTATATTTCCTCCACATATTAGACCCGAGGAGGATCACCACACAAACAATGAAAGACATTTCCTCCACCTAACCTTCCGCCCACCACAACAAACAGCCACCACGTAAATATTGCACTTCCGGTGAAAGCCATGTTCACCCAAAATAAAAACGAACTCCACACCAGCTTGCTGCTTCAAACATTTCAACAGAACCAAACTTGATAAATGTACCAAAACTGGAGAAGTAGCGGACAACACCTATCCCAATCCCAAACTCAAAGGCACCCTTATTATTAATAATTACTCCCTCCGGTTCTTTTTGTAAGAAACAAAAAGAGCCATTTTTATGGTCTTTTTTATAAGAAATAATGTATTATTTTTAATAATATTAATTGTTCATTTTTAACTTTATTTTTATTTATTATGAGACCCACAAAGAGAATATAAAAAGACATCAATTCCACAAAGGGTGCTTTTGGAAAATTATAGTGTCATTAATTATAATTAACCTATTCCAATGCACTTTCTTGGTTTTGATAATTTTGTCCTATATTTCTTATAAAAAGGACTAGAGGGAGTATTAATAATAAAATAGTACAGAGACATAAAGGCAGTGTTATTAAACTTGGCTCAGACTGGCCGGTTCGACCGGGAACCGATGGGATGATCGGTCCGAGCTGAGTATTAGATCTGATATGTCACTAACTCGCTATGACTCGGTGTGAACCGGTCGATTTCCCGAGTAAACCAGAGACTCGGCAGTCATTAACTCGGACCGAGTTAAACAAAAACAAAAGACTGCACACTGTCCAAGGCGCACTGCTCACACGTTATCCCTGCTACGCCCCTCCCTGTCAAGTCTGTTGTGTAGTCCCTCCCTGTCAAGTCTGCTGCGCCCCTACTTGTTACATTCTCCAAGATGTGTTACTGCCTCTATGCTCTATGAACTCATGCTGAGAAATTCAAAAATAAAGTTCTCAAAGTCCCTTGTAATCGAAAAAAAAAGCACTCAAAGTCCCTTGCTGGGAGTTGATCTTACGTCTTAAACATTCATTTAAAATATATTACCAGTGTTGCAAACAAACATTAATTTAATTTAATATAGGACAAAACATAATATATATATATATATATATATGAAGAGGGATCAAATTACACCGGTGTAACACTTTGGTCAATGTTACACCGCTAATAATTCTTCAGCGGATAATTATATTCTAAAACACACCGTTAGATTAAAAGTTATTATCATATAAATCATTCCTATAAAATTTCACATCAATCTAAAATTGTTTGATGTGTCATTGAGATATGTCAAAATTCATACACTTTAAAAGACATTAATCTTGACGTATCTCAATGACACATCAAATGATTTTAGATTGATGTGAAATTTTATAGGAATGATCTACATGATAGTATCTTTTAATCCAACGGTGAGTTTTAGAATATAATTATCCGGTTAATAGTTATTAGCGGTGTAACATCGTCCAAGAGTTACACCGGTGTAATTTGATCCCTCCTCTATATATATATATATATATTATCAGTATAAAATTAATAAATTAATAAATTAATAAATTTAATACACACCAGTTCATGCAGTTCGACCAGTGACTCACCGGTTCGACCAGTGACCCACTAACCCAGTGTCTTAACCGAGTCGAACCCCCACCTTTGTTGATATCACCCCGGTGCTCTACCACTGAGCTGCCTAGTGGGGGATTATCAATTCCCTTTTGTAGTCTCAAAAAGTAAAATTGGCCCACACCAGCCTTGCCACGGCCCGTAACAAGCCCACTCTTTATGTCCATCGAGAACCAACCATCACTTGGACCAAAAAAAAACATAAGGATCCAAATATTAGGAGCTTCATTCCCCTCCTCCCGCCAACTCCCAAAAACACAAACCTCATTTGGCGCCGAAAACGATTGTTTCCTTTCCACTTCAGTCTTCAGATCTATTCTCCTCACTCACTCACCCCTCTGCATATTCCCATCATCACATCCCAATACCCCTCCAAATCAAACCTCATAGTCCTCAATTTCTCGTCATTATTTAACCCGAACCGAACTGAACCGAACCCGTTTTGGGAAAAAAAAGGAAGCCATGAAGGTCCGGTCGGTGAAGATGAGGGAGGCACACGCCCAGAAGGGTAATGGTGGTAGGGCTTCCTTCTCTTCGGTGTTGTGGGACCAGCAAGGCACTCATCTGGTCACAGCCTCTTCATCCGACGTGGCCATCTCCATTCACGACCCTCTTCTCCCCTCCGCCACTCCCAGGATCCTCCGCCACCACCGTGACGGCGTCACCGCCTTGGCTCTTAGCCCCAATTCCACTTGCCTCGCCTCCGGTTCCGTCGATCACTCCGTTAAGCTCTACAAGTTCCCCGGTATATATATATATATACATCCCTTTTTTTTTAGTTTTCGCTCCCCCTCTTCATTTAACTTACTGCACTGTATCCTGGTCCTTTCTCTTTTGAGATTTGTTATTATTTCCCCTCGCATTTTTAGGATGTTTACTTTATTATTATGAAATTTTGTGGTAAACCACCGTAATTAGGGTCGTGGCACCCCAAAATACCCTGTCTTTGCCCTTCTCTAAGAATGTGTCTTGTGGGAATCGAACATTAGTCATTCTACCCATGACCTGTGTTGTCAATTGAGTCATACTCATTGCATTTTTTTTTAAATTTGATTATTATTACGAATTCTACTTCTTTATTGTTACTATTCTTTTACCGAACCTCATATCTATAATCCATTGAACTTATGTAATTTTATGCGCTTGATTTCTACTTCTCTACATTCCTTACCATAATTATGTTGCATTTTTTTTCTTCTGTTACCTTGTGAATATTAGAGGAACCGATTGGATTTTGGTAAAGTGTTTTCCAGGTTCTGGTTTTCATTGAGGTGTTTTGGATCAGTACCATGCCAATTCACTATATCTCAAGTGAATGCTCTTGTTTTAAATTTTAAGTAACACATGTTTCAGTTTTCATTAAGAAGAATTTAGATTTAAAAAATAGGACATAGCCTAGTGGGAAAATATTTTGTTATTGTTGAGTTGTTTTGTAAATGTTCCAATTTGATTTTATTTTATGCTTGATTTGTTGGCAGGTGGAGAGTTCGAGACAAATATTACGAGGTTCACACTTCCAATACGTTCCCTAGCATTTAACAAGTCAGGAAGCATGTTGGCAGCTGCTGGTGATGATGAGGGTATCAAGCTTATAAACACAGTTGATGGCTCCATTGCAAGGGTTCTCAAAGGGCACAAAGGGCCTGTCACCGGCTTAGCCTTCGACCCTAATGGTGAGTACTTAGCATCTCTGGATTCAACCGGAACCGTTATCATCTGGGAGCTTCACTCTGGGAGAATTCTTCACAATCTCAAAGCCATTGCTCCTGACACTGGGGTAGATGTTTCAACCATGAATGTTCTCTGCTGGAGCCCTGATGGTGAGACCTTAGCCATTCCCGGGTTGAGAAACGACGTCGTGATGTACGATAGGGACACTGCTGAGAAGCTGTTCTCTCTGAGAGGGGATCACACGCAGCCCATATGCTTCTTGTGTTGGTCACCAAATGGCAAGTACATGGCCACCTCTGGTTGGGACAAGCAGCTTCTGATATGGGATGTTAATAGGAAGCAGGACATTGATAGGCAGAAGTTTGATGAGAGAGTGTGTTGCATGGCTTGGAAGCCAATTGGGAATGCCTTGGCTGTTATTGATGTTATGGGAAAGTATGGTATCTGGGATAATGTTATTCCTTCCTCTATGAAGTCTCCGACTGAGGATATACCTGAGCGGTGCAAGAACAGCAAGGGGCTTCTTTTGTTTGATGAGGAGGAGGAGGATCCAGAAAAGAGTGTAAGTGGGAGCTTGAGTGATCTTGGTGAAAATAGTGATGGTGAGTCTGAGCCACCTAGCAGGAAAAGATTGCGCAAACAGTCTTTTAGTGAGGGAAATTTGGATGAGGATGGAGGGGATGAAATGGCTCCTTATCCCAAGGTTGAGCCTCACAAGAAAAGGAACCGTTTGCCCAAGGAGAATTTGGATAATGGGAATGTGGGATTTAGAAGCACGATGGTAACATCCAAGGCAAAAATGCAGGAGGCATTTCAACAAGGTTCCACTCCTGTGCAGCCTGGAAAAAGGCGCTTCTTATGCTACAATATGCTTGGAAGTATAACCAGTGTTGAACACGAGGGATACTCTCATATTGAGGTAATGCATGAGAAGAGAACCACATATAATTTAAGCTCAAGTTTATATCCATGTGGGTTTTACTTTTAGTTAAATCATCACTTCTGGCATATAATGTTAATGAGTTGACATGTCTTTGTCACAGATTGATTTTCATGATACTGGAAGCAATCCTCGAGTTCCATCGATGACTGACCATTTTGGATTTACTATGGCCGCATTAAATGAGAAAGGAAGCGTCTTTGCAAATCCTTGCAAGGGAGAGAAGAACATGAGCACCCTCATGTATCGTCCATTTAGTAGCTGGGCTGGTAATAGCGAGGTAAGATTGTTGCACATTTTTTATATGGAAGAAAATTTACATAGAAGAAAATATGTAATGGAACCATCATCGTTCAACTTTATATGGTTATAATAAGGACTTGCAGCAATACATTTCAGTTCTTGTGGTTAACAGTGTGCATGATACGAAATTTTACTGCATGCTCACTTTGTTGAGAAATTTGGCAGTGGTCTATGCGTTTTGAAGGAGAAGAAGTGAAGGTTGTTGCACTTGGTGCTGCTTGGGTGGCTGCAGTAACTAGTTTTAACTATCTTCGCATCTTTACTGAGGGTGGCTTACAGGTTTGTTGCACATTCACAGCTTATTTAAATGCTTTTCATTTTCAATAACTGAATACCAGAGGCATGATACTTCCCCAAATGAAAGAACTATGGGTTTTAAAGGGTAGAGGAAGAGAAGTATGTAGTTAATATTGTTTTGTTAACTTTATTGTGTTAGTGTTAGTTACCTTGATTCTTGATGCTTTTACACACTTCTGAATCATCTATTTCATTCATTGCAGAGACACATTATTTCGCTAGATGGGCCAGTAGTGGCTGCATCAGGTTTCAAGGATAAGCTTGCAGTTGTCACTCATGCTTCTGATTGCCTTTCCTCAAATGATCAGGTCGGTTTAGTCTTCATGATAGCTGTATATAGGATTACGGATTCCAAACAAATAGTCTAAATTCTTCGTTGTACTGTTGCTATTTAATTTTTGATCTTTTTGAAAAGGTTATCTTAGCGGGATAGCATAGTCATCTAGTTATAAAAACATTAAATGATGTCGTTTCTTCATGACAAGATAATGTATTTCTTAAACATGCAGGTACTAGAATTCAGACTATTTAATGTACCTCATGGGACCCAACCGCTTAGAGGCCGCTTGCCATTAACTCCTGGTTCCTCTCTAAGTTGGTTTGGGTTTAGTGAAGAAGGCGAATTGTGTTCTTACGATTCCAAGGTATTAATTGTGTTTACACTTTGTGTTTATATATGGTCTTTATTTCATTCTGCTTATGGATGCATCTTGTTATACTAGCTGATTTTGCAAGTATAAATGTAAACTTTTATGGTTGAATCATGCAAACCAAAGGAGCTTGAGAGTTCATAGTTCATTAACAAACATAGATAGAAACACTAACCTTTCTCTATGATAATCTTGATTTTTCAATCCTTGTAAAACTTGAAATGACAATAGAAACTCTTTTCTATCTCTTTCCTTTCTGTCTTATGATTCTCTTAATGATGTTTCCTTCCCGAAATGCTTTAATAGGCAGAGATAGGGATTATTGCTTTCAATATATGTATTTCTTCCAACAAGCAGTATATCTCTTCATCAAATAATTATGTGATGAAATGACATTCCTTTCCAAAAGTTATGTCACTTCATTCAAACATCTATCATTACATCCTTTCATTTAATTATTAAACCATCATATATATTTATAATGCATGAGACATTTCTTACATAACATGCAGGGCGTGCTAAGACTATATACAAGCCAATTTGGTGGTAGCTGGCTCCCAGTCTTCAGGTTCAATATTCGTTTAACCATGTGCATTGGTCTAAGGTGCCTAATATTCATCTTATGTCTGACATGTGGTGATTTGTCTTATTAAAATTTCAATGCAGTGCTATTAAAGAGAAGAAGACAGATGAAAGCTACTGGGTGGTGGGTTTGAATACAAGCAAGTTATTTTGTGTGGTATGCAAAAAGCCTGACACCTTCCCACAGGTATGAGTAGGACAGTTTGATGTATTCCCATTTTCTCCTTTGTCTATGACTAAACATTGATTGATATTCACTTTCACTTTCCTACCAGGTGGCGCCTAAACCGATTCTTACTTTACTGAATCTTTCATTTCCACTTGCTTCTTCTGACTTGGGATCAGAAGCCCTTGAAAACGAGTTTATAATGAACAGCATGCATCTCTTTGAGGTTTGTTCTTGTAACCTTTTCAAATTTCATGGTCATTGTTTCTGTACCTTCTAGCCAGCCTGCCATAAGTCTTCTTTCACTTCTATCTAATCCATCATAGGCGCTAACAGTTTTATTTTGATATTGGTTGTTTTGGCTCTAACTGAGTTTGAATTGTTTTTATCATTTATTTCAATAGCTGAATCAGTAAATATTTAACATGCAGGTTCAGAAAAGAATGGAAGAAATGGCTAATGCTGGTTTGGACCCTAGTTCACTTGATGATGATGCCTTCAATTTGGAAACAGCACAAGATAGATGCATACTTAGGCTTATAGCATCCTGCTGCAACGGTGAGTTCCAATGCGTCTCTGTTTGACTCTCCACTTTGCATAACCTAAACTGTAAAAGTGAAAAGTAGCCATGCCTCACACACGGATGTTTCAGGTGATAAGCTTGAGCGAGCTACTGAACTTGTGAAGCTTTTGTCACTGGAGAAATCAATGAAAGGTGCAATAAAACTTGTTACTGCTCTGAAGCTTCCAAACTTGGCCGAAAGGTTCAGCAACATATTGGAGGTAAACATCCTATCCTATATTTTAACAATTTACGGGGTACATAAAGGATATTAATTCACTGTCATCTTTATCTTGTAACTAGATGATGTATCTATACAAAGTATGAGTTTTTTCTAACACAAACACTAAAAAAAATTCAACAAATGAAATAATTTTGGTGGTAAATAAAAAGATCTACAGTTGACACGTCTCAATCTGAAAGGTAATGTGTCTCAGCTAGAGCCTATTTTTCTTTATATAGTAATTGATTAGCTGATGGATTCATATAAAGTATGAGTTTTTTTCTAATATAAACATTAAAAAAAATTCAACAAATGAAATAATTTTGGTGGTAAACAAAAAGACCTAGGAGGTGACATGTGGTTCTCAACCTGAAAGGTAATGTGTCCCAACCAGAATCTATTTTTTTTATATAGTAATTGATTAGTTGATAGATCCATACAAAGTATGAGTTTTTTTTTTCTCTAACATAAAGAGTAAAAAGAATTCAACAAATGAAATAATTTTGGTGATAAAGAAAAAGACCTTAGAGGTGACATGTGTCTCAACTTAAAAGGTGATGTATCCCGGAATCTATTTTTCTTATAGAGTAATTGATAATTGATTCTGCCTGTTTAAAACAGGAAAGGCTACTTCATGAAGTGAAAAAAACCACGGAAACCAAAACCAAAGAAAATTGTCTTGCACCCATTTCAGCTGGTACTGTACTGAGCGGAAGCAAGGCCTTAACCAAGACTGAAACATCAAATGCATCTACCATGTCATCATCACCAAAGTTATCTGCTCCGTTGTTCAAAAAGAAAGACAGAACACAAGAGGGAGCTAATGATGGAATAAATAAAAATGCAATGGTAAATGCAAGTTTGAAGGTAAAGCAAACAGGGGATGAAACAAGTGACAAGGTGGGGAAGCAGGAGGACACGCGTCAGGTGCAAGCTCCTCATTCACATGTTCCCTCTGTGAAGTCCTCAAATAAGCATGGAGTTAACAAGTCAGAGGCTAGTTTGATGCAATCAACTAGACCATCTAATCCATTTTTGAAGTCCTCTATTAAGTGAAGAAATTTATCCACTTTACTGATAGAGGCCGGGTTTCATGCTTTCATGTAGTTCAGTTGAGATCAAATGTTGAGATGACAGATAGGAGGTTTGCTTCTAATTTGTGATCGATCAATTTATGAAAGCAAGAAAAGCCTAGATGAAATGGAAAATCCTTTGTATATTGCCAAAAAGTCTTATTTGTAATTCACCAAAAAAAAAAAAAGTATTATTGTAACTATTGTTTGAATTCAATATAAGTTCTTAGGATTCTTCTCAATTGGCATGCTTGATCTCATATATAAGTTATATATATATTGTCCCCCGTCCTCCTTTTTATTCACGGATTGGGAAGATTTTTAGATCAAGTTTCTGTATTTTTACCAAAAGCCTTCTGTAATGTACACAAAAATTCCTAGAATTTTTATTACATCCATTCATTTTGAGAAAAAATAGCCAACTAACCTGTGAAAAAAATGCTAACCACGTGCAGAGGTGTTCAAATTCAATTCAATGGTTTTGTTTATAAAATGGATTAGGTCAATTTGATTTAGTTACACCTCACCCTAACCCTCTTTCCCCTTCCCCTCTCCCCCACCCCTTCCATTATAATGGTAATGGTCTCTGCACTGCAGCTTGGTGAGGAGGTCCCTTATTTGCGGCCTCTGAATCGATGGTTAACCAATACTATACAAGGATATTTAAGATATCAAAACTAGCAATTTTTTTTTAACAAGAACCAATACTAAAGTTTGATCATTTTACCTAGATTAAAATATATTTAACCCTTTAAATTATTCTCATTTTTTTCTAATCGAACAAGTGTGGCGTGCACTCTGATATTCCTCACAACATTTTCATTAACCCAATATCAATGTTATTTATTTATAATCACTTAATTACTTTGGAGGGGCAATAATACAAACACAAGAACACGATTTACAATAAAAAAACGTCGCATCTCACTAGATTATTTTAGATAAAAATCATTTTTTTTAATCTTAAACAAAGAGTCCAATAAACTTGTTTGACTTTAGATTTGAAATGGATCGACAAACTCTTGACGAAGAACATGCACATTCGAGTCTAGCTGGTCTTAACAGACGATCTCGACCATGAGATTGTGAGAGTACTTGAAATTTGGAAATGGATCACTAATGCAAAATAAAACAATAGGTGTTATTTACTCTGTGATCAGTACACTTGAATCATATGAATAGCAACCATTCTTTACACAATCTAAAACCCCATAAAAATCTCGACCAAGAAATCCTTTTTAGGCTGGGAAATTTAAAGTTTTAACCATCTTTTAAAAGTTACAAGTTCCAGGATACCCTGACAATAATGCCTTGATTTGCTTTAACTTATCTAAGACAGGATATATTATGCACTGATGCTTCTACATGCAAATTAATTCAGTTCTTCTTCGCCATGTGTTTCCCATTAGGGGTGCTAGCTTGATTGTCTGCTGGTGAAGATGATCCATTGCTGCATGGTTCTTCAACACCTACCACAGGATCGATATATGACCAGAAACAAGGCAACCTAGACAAAGATGTCCTAGCATGGATTAGTTTCTGGAATGTTAATAGTTATTTATTTATAAATGTACTTGATAGGTTATTCTGTAGAGTTTAATAACTATGCACTAACAATGTAAAAAAAAACGTACATAGATATCTAATCGTATCTCACCACAATGTCACTTCATAACATTTCTTCCTAAAAGATCTGCAAAAAGATCTATATGGTGAGATATGACTAGACGTATGTGTAATTTTTTTACACCGTCAATGCATAATATTTAAGTTCTATTCAGTATTATGGGGCTCAGCCCAGCTTTTCTTGTACTAATCTTTACTTATTCAATAAAGACATACAGAGACCAACGACATTGAGTTAGTCAAATTCTTCTCTTGATTTTCACTAACATGGAAAATGCAAGATAGTCCTTTGCTTACCTGCTTGACTTTATAATTTCACCATCTATTGTTATTTCCTCCTCAAATATGTTGCCTGCGAAAAATGATAATTACTATAATTTGAAACTGGATTTTTGTGTCAGTTAAAAATTATATTTCAAAATATCAAAACAAGATTTAATCTCATAAATGTAAAGTTGGCAAGAAACAAAGAGAGAGTTTATATTTTGCTTCTACCAAGCTTTCAGATGCAAATGATCATATTAACAACGTAGAATTATTGTGAACATCGGCAATCTGGACTCTAGAGCCAACAGTACAAACACTTCTCTATTAAATTCTACGAATCATATGAATCAGAGCTATCATTCGCTTATATCAAACATGTGAGAAAGAGAAAAGCTAAGCAAAATAGTCTTACACCATGAACTAAGAAACAAGAAGATATTCCAATTCCCTTATATTACAACATCACAGAAAGTTTATATACAACATTAGAGTATTTCATTTCATCAGTCTAAATTACATTAATCGCACTTGTATGTTAATCTCTACCACTTTATATTCATTTTGATATTTTAAATCAAGGAATCTATCTTACCAGTCACAAATCTAGCAGAAAAAGTAGGCATCTTATATTGTGTATAAAGAGAGAGATCAGCATATTCCTTTAAATTGCTATTGTTGCATACCTCCAGAAAGGCTTTTTCCAGAGAAATATTTAGCCAGCAAACGTTGACTGTATTCGGACTCATACTTTCTGAACCTCTCTATGCACTGTGTGCTATCCAGGTGACTGTACAATGAATAATACAGCAAATTGTCTTAATATGGACAAATAACTTGCAGCAAATAACACTTTATCATCGAAAATCTTATACTTGTGTCCCTTAAAATACAAGTAAAACCCAAGGCACATATTTTAAGGGCATTCTAAAACAGAATTTTTATGTTAAAAAAATAAAGGGGAAGAAGAATTAAATTGGATAATCAGGGAAGTTTGATTCTTTTGGAATAGGTCCCAAGAGGGGGTGATTGCAAATTTGCAATTGTGCATATTTATTGGACAAACTATTGGCTCTGTAACTGACAGTGAAGTCATATGACTAAGGAGATCAGATGAACAATTGAATTCATCTGAAGATATTCATCTAAAGATATCCATGGGAGATTTCAGTCTGTGCTCTATTGGATACTGAAATGGCAGTGGCACTAGTTTTCCTCAACCACTATGGTAAGGAGGAATCAGAATGGATAATAAATGCAAGCTAAACAGATAATCAAGGTAGTCAAGATCGGGATTTTAGCATAAATAGGAAAGGGTAGTAAAAGTCGTAAATCGTAAATCGAATCGTAAGATTTTACAAAATTCATATACATATGCTAATATGCATATAATTTTATGAATGCGCATATTAGCACATATAACTCATTTCCCGTATTACATATATCTAAAGACACTTGAATAAACTTGCATAATTGCATTCATGGGGATCAAAATTGTAAAATCGTGCAATTTTACAATTTGAATCCCTAATTTAACTACCATGAAATTTCTTACTGTTTTCTACTTTTCTTGTACAGCCAACTATTACCAAAGAGCCTAGCTCTGAGTTCAAATAAAAATCCACACAGAAAACACTAAAAGATACAGATCCATTCACAGTGTGTGATTTGAGGCATGCCCATTGTCTTCCTTACTCATTACTCACACATAAATAAATGAAGTAAAAGCAAACTTCAGATTCAATGTTGTCATTACACACAAGACCATAATAATATAGCTAGCTGAAACACAAGTCACCACAAAGTATAAGCTACTTTGGAATTTCCAACAGCTTAAAAAAATGGCTTTTTCAGTCGAAGATCTCTATAAAATTCACGCAAAGCAAAAAAAAAATTTATTTTTCTTAAAACACCAAATAAACAGTTCAATAATACGGGGGAGAGAGAGAGAGAGAGAGGGAGAGAAACGAAACACGCAAAAAATTAAAAAAGAGCTTACTCAAGGCCATCATCAGCAATGTCAGGCTTTTTTTCATCCTCATTGAAAACCTCATTGTTCGTAACACCTTGAACTTCCACCTTACAAAACCCTCAAAATAATTAGCAACGAATGGCAGAGACGCGTGAAGAAGAACAAGTGAGAAGGGTGGAGTTACCTGTTTCTTCGGGGACTGAGGGGTGGGGTTGCCGGAATCAGCGGCAGACGGAGGAGGAACACTCGCCATCTTGTTCTCTTCTTCTGCTTTTTGCTTGCAAACGTTGAAGATGAAATTTTCGATTGTTGTTTGATTCTTTGCCTCCTTTATTTATAGTGTGGAATTGGAATTCTTATTCCACTCCGGAATCACTCTGACAACAAAACATAAGTTCATTACGGCCTTCCACCTGTTTAAAAAATACTATGTCTAAACTTTAAATTCCTCCTGCGTAGACAATAAAACAAGGGAGGTGAAAGAGATATTCATGTGAATCATCGATCCTCTCTTGTAGACCACTGTCATTTTTATTTTGTTTTTTTTGTTCTTTTTAATGGTGAGGGTCATTTGAACTCGGGTGTCACGGGCCGTAAATGCTAAATTTTATCAATTGAGTTAGCACCCTTTAATCACTATCAATTTGTTACTGTTAATCCAAAAAAAAAATACTATCAATCTGTTACTTGAAGTTATTGCTATTTTTCTTCTTGGCTTATAGAAAAATAATAGTAACTTAAGTAACAAATAAATATTTTTAATTAGTCTCTGAAATATTTGTTTTTATTACGTTAGTTTTGTCAAGACAATTTTAGTAATTAAACTTAAATATATTTTTGATTCCTATAATATGAAAGTATTTTTATTTTTATCCATAAAAGAGTTCAAATATTTTTTCTCTTTGATATTTTTTTTGTTTTAGTAGTGGAGGGTGTGCGTGCGGCATCTGAATTGCGAGGGTAATTGGAGCGCTGACCTCCTCACCAAGATGGGGCGCGATGGCCATGAGAGATTGACGGTGTGGGAAGCACCACCGGCAGTTGTTTCTCTTGCCTTTGTCGTGGACACAACTAACACGACATTCTATCACAGAGATAGGGGTTAGGGATTGGTCTCTTGGTTTGTCTTTCCTTGACCCCTTTTTTTTGTTGTGTTTGCGGTTTGTAATTTTTTTTGTTTTGTTTTTCCTTTATTTTTTGTAATTTTACATGTCCATGGCCCTCCACTACCAGAAAAAAAAAAAACTAATCACAAGGACTACAATGAAAAAAACTATTATAATGACTAAAAATATTTGACTTTTTTTAGTTACTAAGATAAAAACACTCCTATATTATAATGACTAAAAATATATTTAAGTCAAATGATTAATATGCTAAAAAAATTAATTTCAGAGATTAATATGAAATATTAACAATTTCATTGACTAAATTAATAACAACTTACAATTTTATGGATAATTTTGGTGATTCACTCAAAAATATATTCACTCTTTTTGTTGATAATAGTGATAATAATCAGTGTTCAGCCGAGATGTAAGTAAAGTCTGATATCACTAGAGATCGAACACAAGTCTTAGCCGAGTCCATCTCATTAGATGGAACATATTAACCATTGATGTCCAACCTCGCGGTTACGTGGAGGAATAAAAACTAAAACAAAATAAATCACATCTTATAAATAATAGAAGAAAAAGTTAAAAAGAAAAGAGATAGGGTTTTCGTACTTCAATGAATGTAGATAAATATTTGGATATAGATAAAAATTTAAAATAGAAATCTTGAGTTCGTTTTATTTTATATAAAAGCAAGTAAAGGACTTCCAAAAAAAAAACCCTATTGAAAGTGGAGTAAACAAGAGATAAAGGAGTGAAGGTACAAGAGGAATGTTATCGACACTCTCCTGTAAACACTCTCATATATACAAAGTCAAGTAATCTATTTTTTGGAACTTCTTACTTGGTTATCAGCTCTCCCAGTTCAGAGACTTTTTACCCTTTTTTTATTATTGGCATTTCGAACGCTCTTTGTGATCTAAAACGCCCCTGTTGCAAGCTCACATAGTCGTTGCGTCCTATTGTGAGACAATGCTAGCTATTGTTGTGATGTAATTCAAGTTAGTTTGATTTGTAATATTGGTTTAGTTGTGATTAGTTAGTTTTCTGTTATAGTTTGTTAATGTTAGTTGTGCTGTTAATGGGTCAGTTGAGCAACTAAGTGTAGTAGCGTGTTCAAGTGTGTGTGAGTCTGTAATAACAAGTACCCGATGTGGGACTTGGTTCTGTTTTGTATAAAATCGTGGCACTGCGTCAATATTGGATCAGTGTGCTTTCATTCAATAAAACAAGTGTTCATACTCTTCATTGTGCATCAGAGAATTCATCTCTAACAGCTATTACATTTGGAAGGAAGGAGGTTGGAGAGCAATTGAAGTGGATGGAAGAAGGTGGGTTGATAATCACATTCTTCATATGCCCTTAGTGGCTTACCCAATTGTCTCTTTGCTAATATTTCGTTGTTGTCATTTCTAAATCTATTTGCTAATTTTTTATGGTGGATTCTAGGGTGGACCATTAATTAAAAACTTATGGGTGGTTCATGGTGAACCATTAATAGAAATTTTTTTACAAAACTTTAAAAGCCATTAGATTTAATATTAAAAAAATTAATGGTTTAGATCAATTAAAAAGAAAAATGAGAACAACTAAATTTTTCCTCTCCCAATCCCTATCCCACTCCTCCTCACCTCTCCTCCGCTGACCCTCTCTCTCTCCTCCACTGGCCCTTTTGCTTTTGCCTCACCAGCGTCCCCAACTCCGCCGCTGGCAGAGCCGTCTACTCCACCCCCGTCAGGTTTCAGCAACCGGGGAACCCCCTCCCGGCGAGCTTCACCACCTTCTTCTCCTTCTCCATCACCAACCTCAACCCCTCCTCCGTCGGTGCTGGACTCGCCTTCCTCATCTCACCGGACACCACTGCCGCTGGCAACCCTGGTGGGTCCCTCGGCCTTGGAGGCCTCTCCTTCCTCGCCGTCAAATTCGACACCCTCATGGACGTGGAGTTCAACGACATTAACGGGAACCATGTTGGTTTGGACCTCAACGACGTCGTTTCGACCCAGGCCAATGACTTGGGAGCCCTCGGAATCAACCTCAAGAGCGGAGACACGGTGAACGCATGGATCAATTATGACGGAAGAAGCAACGGGTTTCGCGTTTGGGTATCCTACTCCAATGTGAGACCCAAAGACCCGATTTTGAAGCTGGATCTAGATGTGGGTCAGTACGTGAACGAGTTCGTGTACGTGGGTTTTTCTGGGTCCACACAGGGTAACACGGAGGTTCACAGTGTGGAGTTGTGGAGGTTCACAGTGTTGGAAACTGGAGATAGATGGGGTGGCGGATGGGGGAAGACCCATCGCAGAACCGGCTATGGTGGCAGAACGCAGAAGACCAATCGCAGAGCGCAGAACGCAGCAACAAGCACGCAAATGGTGGACCTTCCACTGCAACTGAGCGGTGGTGGCGGTGTCCATCGACGCCAGCGGTGGCTGATGATGAACTCGGTGTGGCTGGGTATGATTTGGCATGGAGGATGCACTATAAGATCTGGTGAGACTAGCAATCCAATGGTTACAATTAGTATAGTTAATTTATCTCAAACTTCACCACGGTGAACCACCTATTTGGTGGTTCATCCTAGACAGAGCCATTTTTTATTCTTATCAATTTGATGTAATATTATATTGTTCTTTCGTATTTGGCAAGTCATTTTTTTTGGGCTTAAATATGTTTTTAGTCTCTCATATTTGGTTTAAGTTCGTTTTTAATCCCTCAAATACCAAGAATATTATTTTAGTCCCTAATCTTTTGAAAATCAGTCACTTTTGGTCCCTCACATGATTATTTTAGTCCCTAATATTTTAAAAATATGTCACAATTAGTCCCTCATATTTCAAGGAAAAGGATCAAAAGTAACTGATTTTCAAAAGATTAGGGACTAAAATAATATTCTTGGTACTTGAGAGACTAAAAACGAACTTAGGCAAAATATAAGAGACCAAAAACATATTTAAACCTTTTTTTTGCCATTTTCAAATGTATCGATAAGATGGCATTGATTTCTTTCTACAGTTTCTCAATTACCAAAAATTGTCGGAGTGTTGGCAAATACACCCCCATAATTTGCCATCACCCCACTTTAAACATGAAATTCCAAAACTATCCCTCGGAAACTCGAGTTTCTGGAATGCAAAATTTGTGTTCCGGAAACTCGAGTTTCCGGAACACAAATTTTGCATTCCGAAAACTCGAGTTTTTGAAAAATGCCCGATTTTGAAATTTTGAGAAACAAAACGTGATATTAAAATGGGTAATTTTGGAATTTTAAGTTTTAAGTGAGGTGTATGACAAATTATAGGGGTGTATTTACCAACACCCAAATTGTCGCCGGTGGTAGCCCACAAGTTAAATGGCCTTAGAAGTGGGTCCAATTGACTATTAGGGATTAATGAAATCTGTTGATGGAGATGGAGAGCATGTCATCTATGAGACTACCAATGACTCGTGTTGATGATTCAGAGACTAATGATAGTCAAGAACCTTACATTGGAATGAAATTTCAGTCATAAAAGATGCTTATTCATTATATACTCATAATGCTAAATGTGTTGGATTTAGTGTATGTATTAAAAGTAGTTAACATTCCAAAATTTCTAGATAATTTATTGATGCGAAATATACTTCCACGATATATGAAAAGAAACAAGAATCCACTACACATAATCCACTTTGTTTTATTTTCTAACATATGCACACTATTTTCCTTGTCATAGGCATCAATAAAGCTCAAAAACATTGTATTTGTTAAAGCCGTTATTTTGTAATTCACACTTGGTAGTTGTTAGTTGACTGAGTTTGTTAGTTCAGTTTCATTGTTAAGTGTGTTGTTTGTTAGAAACTGATTTTGTAATTGTGAGTTAGTTGCGGGTCTTGTGATGTACTTAGTGATGTGCTACCTAAGTGTATAAAAGTGTGTGAAGTGATAATAAGAAGTGCCAGAGAGCACAAGTTTCTGTAATCTTTCTTCTTCCTCGATTCTGTGTGCGTGTATCTGAGTGTGAGTGAAACACTTGTGAGGATTGCGTGCGTCCAACGAGACGTCTTGTGTTCATTCATCTTCTAACCGTGCGTCCAAAGTCTGCGTCCGGTGTTCTGCGTCCAATAACGCAGAGGAGACTTGTGCGTCCAATAACGCAAAGGAGACTTGTGCGTCCAATAACCAAGAGGAGGCTCGTGCGTCCAATACGCGGTAGCTGCGTCCAACAATTGGTATCAGGAGCCAGGTTGCGAACCAGGGAAGACTCTTGCTGTGAGGTGCGATCATGGCCACTTCGAACAACTATGGGTTTCCAGCATCATTGCCCATTCTTGACGGGAAGAATTGGGACAAGTGGAGCAATCAGATGGAAGCCGTGCTCGGCTTTCAGGATGTGTTGGAAGTGATCACCAACGATTATGAACAAATGATTGCAAAGATGGATGATGCTCAAGCCAAAGAAGTGAAGAAGAGAAACTACAAGGCTCTGTTCATTTTGCATCAATGTGTTGATGCAAACAACTACGAGAAGATCTCTGGCATCAAGAATGCCAAGAAAGCATGGGACACTCTAGAGCAGGCCTATGCAGGTGCTGAGAAGTTAAAGAAAGTGAAACTGCAGACGTTAAAGAGACAGTATGAATTGCTTGCCATGGAAGTAAATGAAAGTGTAGGGGCTTACTTCAATCGTGTGCTGGTCCTGGTGAATCAAATGAAAAGTTGTGGAAAGAAAATCTCCGATAAGTCAATCATTGCAAAGATCCTCAGAACCCTGCCCACAAAGTTTGATGTTATAGCTGTTTCGATCGAAGAAACAAAAGATCTTGACACGCTGAAACTTGAGGAGTTGCAAGGCTCCTTGGAGGCCTTTGAAATGAGGCACGCTGGCAAGGAAAGTGAAAAATCAGGTGAGCAGGCCCTGCAGGCTCACACCAAATCAAGAAATGGTGCAGAAAGCTTGAAAGGCAAGTGGCAGGGAAAGAAAAGCAAGTGGCAAGCAAAGAAGGGCAAGTGGAGTCAAAACCAGAAAACGCAGAAAACGCTGATGTGGCCTATCTACGTTTTGAATTTAGTTCCTATAAAAATTTTAAGTTTTGAATTTAGTCCCTCTCAAAATTGAGATTTTGATTTTAATCCCCCTTTCTCCTCCACCACCACCTCTTCCTCCTTCCTTCATCCTCCACCCCTTCCTTCTCCCACCACCCCCTCCTTCTCCCCCCTCCTCCACCACCACCCCCTCTCTCTCTCCTCTTTTTCCCTTCTCCTCTCTTCTCCACCACCACTACCACCACCACCCCCGCCCCCCACCCCCACCCACCCTCTCTCTCTCTCTCTCCACTACCACCACCACCACTCTCTCTCTCTCTCTCTCTCTCCGCCATTATCCACGTGCTTGACTTGGTTTTCTGATGCTAGGTGTTCTTGTTGTGCAATTCCGCAATTCCTTCATGGTTTTTTGTTTCCTTGGAATAAACATTTGCAATTTTTATTGTGGTAGATTTGATGCGTGTTTGCATTTAGCTAACTTTGGTTTCCAAAAAGATCTTTTTTCACCCCATTTTTGTAAAAGTTAATCAAATCCAAATGCTTACTAGTTACTAGGTCGAATCACGTTTTATGAAGCTCTTGATTTTCTGTTTCAAATCTCAACAGTCAAACTGGTTATGATTTTTGAATTGTGTTTTTTTTTGTGTGGTTGATTTTGGAGTAGGGAGATGGCTCCTAAGGAGCCAAGTATGAGAGAGAGAGTGTTTGGGTGGTGGTGGTGGGGAGAGAGAGAGAGAGAAAACGAGAGAGAGAGAGTGTGTGTGTTTGGATGGTGGTGGTGGTGGTGGGGAGAGAGATAGAGAAAACAAGAGAGAGAGGGGGGGAGAGAGCGAGAGAGAGGGGTGGTGGTGGTAGGGGTGGAGAGAGGATGAGGGAAAAGGAGGAGAGAGAGGGGGTGGGGGTGGTGGTGGAGGAGGAGGGGGTTGAAGGAGGGGGACGAAGGGGAAAGAGGGAGGGGGTTGATGTGCTTTAGTCCCTATAAAAATTTTAAGTTGTGTAGTTAGACCCTATAAAAATTATGATTTTTTATTTTAGTCCCGTGATAGGAAGACAGTCCTAGTCAGCAGGTCCTTATAAATTTTAAATGACGTGTCAAGTCATGACAGGGACATACATATGCCACATCAGTACAATACAGTGGTAATTCACTAAAACGACCAAAACCAAAAAAAAAATTTTAAAGGACTAAAATAGTTTGACTTTTTTTTAATGGACTAAAATAAAAAATCAGATATTTACAGGGACCAAAAACTTATTTAAGCCATATTTTTTTCTATAATTTATGTTCTAATTGTCATTTTAGGAAACAAAATGATACTAAATGTTATTTTACTTTTTTAATGCAGCATTAATTAAGCCATTTTGGCTTAATTGCAGTTTTAGTCCCTTATCTTTCGCTATTGTGTAATTTTAGTCCTCTATCTTTTAATTGCGCCAATTGGGTCCCCTATCTTTCAAATGTGTGCAATTTTGGTCCAACCGTCAATTTTCTAACAGAGTTTGCTGACTTGGACAAATGGCACTGACGTGGCAATGACAACATGAAGCTTAAGAGTCTGTTTGGATGCAAAAGTCCTAGCTTTTGACTTATAGAGTAGTTAGTTTTATTTTGTATCTTTTTTTCTCATATATGGACAAGAGAAAAAGTGTTAAATAGTCATTTATAAATAAATAAGTATTTTTGGAGAAGTCAAAAGCTAGCACTTTTACATCCAAATAGGCTCTTAAGCTCCATGTTATCATTGTCACGTCAGCATCGTTGTCAAAGTCAGCAAACTCTGTTATGAAATTGACGGTTGGACCAAAATTGCACACATTTGAAAGATAGGGGACCCAATTGGCGCAATTAAAAGATAGGGGACTAAAATTGCACAATCGCAAAAGATGAGGGACTAAAACTGCAATTAAGCCATTTTTTTCTCAATTTTGTTTATGAACAATGCAACATTTGAAAATGTAAGTTAATAGTCGATGATAATTTATTAATAAATTATAAGGACAATTTAGTAAAATTATTTTATTCATTGACTTATTTATTATTTTTCTTAATCTTTATGAAAAACCTCAAATTAGGATACTTAATATAATATGGAATGAGTATATGATAAAAAAAGTTTATAAAATCATGCTTTAAAAAATGCATAAAAAATTAAAAATCAATGCCACCCACCGGTGCAACTACACGATCACCATGCTAGTTATTCGAAAAATGATTCTTCCACGTACTTTATAAACCTTTTGTAAACCATGTATATAACCCATGGAACACCTTGATCGTGGAACTTATTTTGAATGGTCCAAATAAATCCACCTTACAGTTTCTCTTTCGATATAAATCCACCTTATAAAGATATAGTGTAATAAAACAAATATTTGTAAGGATAAAATCTGTTTAAGACTTTTTTTTGATCAATATCTGTTTAAGACTATAAGTACACTTCACGTCCTTTCTCTGAGAATTATGTATTTTCTTTGATTGTAAATACAAAATGTAATCCCAATCCTTTGCAATGAGCTTATGCATCTGCGAGACTGCAACTAAAATTCTGGAAGACAAACATATGCATCCTCTTGTCAATTAACAGTGAAAAATCAATCACAAGGGATCTAATCTGCATAGTTCATCTTTTCTGTCATTAACAACACACAGAATTTTGGCAACACTAAACCTGAAACTAGAAAGAAAAATAAAATTGGGTGGCACATATATACTGTATAATGATTAAAAACTAACATAGACCCTCAGCTACCAATAATCTCCACATGTACAAAATCCATTTTTGAAATGATGAAAGCGCTTGTTGTCCCTTACAATAATCTCCCTTTTAACAACCTTTGATACTAACTTAATCGCATTGTGACAGTCTACACAAATTCGTAGATTCTTGCAAACCCTTAAAGTGGTACCTTTAGCTGTATTCAATAAACCGAAAGAAATTGCAAGCTTCTCACTATGGCTCTTCAGTATCTCAATCTTTTCCTCTTCTTCCAGTTCATGAAGCACGCAACTCGTGTCGGGTTTATATCCAATTTTGCTTATCTTCTTCTCCAGTTTAGTCCAAGTCTGCTGAATCCTTTTTGATTCCAAAAGGGACCCATCACCACCAACAAGAAATCTATAAACCTTCCCTCCTATTTCAATCCAACTGCAACCTGCATCTTTCTGAAGGCCGATATCCTTCATCCTCTGCCTCAACTTTCTCACCTCATCCCATTTTCCTAATCCAGCATACAAGTTTGATACCAATACATAATTCTCAGCTTTGTCTGGTCCCAACTCCAATAACTTTTTGGCAACTTCCTCCCCAATATCCAAATCCCCATAATTTCTACAGGAGCTGAGCAAAGAACTCCATATCCCTGAATCTGGTTCATCTGGCATTTCATTCACAAGCTTCAAAGCTTCGTTCAGTTGCCCCGCCCGACCGAGCATATCCACCACACATGCATAGTGCTCTAGTTTTGGCCTTATACCATACAAACTCTGCATCTGACCAAGATATTCTAACCCTTCTGCTACTAAGCCAGCATGGTTACAGGCCATTAGCAACCCCATAAAGGTAAATGAATCTGGTCTGCAGCCATAACTTTGCATTGATTTAAACAGCTCTATAGCCTTCAGTCCATGTCCATGAATTCCATACCCCGCAATTAGAACATTCCATGATGCTTCATCTTTCTCATTTACCCAGTCAAAAATGTTCTGAGATTGTTCCATGCATCCACATTTCGCATACATGTCTATCAATGAACAAGTAACAAAGCTGTCCTCCGTGAGATGAGCTTTCACTGCAAAGGAGTGCACTTCTTTCCCCAGCCGCAGTGCTGATACCTGTGAACAAGCACCCAGAGCACCCATTATGGCGATCTCTTGAGGCCGAATTCCACTTGAAAGCATTTGACGGAACGCATCAAGGGCCTCACAAGGAAGCTCATTCTGTGAAAAGCCATTAATCATAGTATTCCAGCACACTGAACTTTTCTCTTCCATGGCATCAAAAAATAATTTTGCAGGTAACATTTTCCCACACTGAACATAGAGTGACAATAACGATATCCCAATAAATTCGTCCAACTCCAAACCATTCCGCAACATAAAACCATGAATCTCTTTCCCATAGCACAGGAATTTCAGGCGGGCACAAGCCAAAAGAAGGCTACCAATTGTAAAACAATCAGGATCCAAACCAGAATCCCTCATCACAAGGTATAAATCCAAAGCCTTTCCAGGAAAACCATTCTGCGCATGGCCGCCAATCAGCGCATTCCAAGAACTCACTGATTTCGCCTCCATACCACAGAACACACCCTTGGCATAATCCAATAAACCACACTTAAAATATCCAGCAACAAAAGCATTGGCCACCAATTCATCACTCTGAACAAATCCATGCCTAAGAGCATAACCATGAAGCTCCTTCAAGCTCATCAAAAACTGAGTCTCCTCCAAACAAGCCGCCGGCAAAACATTCAACAATGTCACCTCATTCACCCGTATAACATTCTCTTCTTCTATCTGCATCCTCCGCAGCAGCTCAAATGCCCCGCGAGAATCTCCTTCCTTAGAGTATCCCCCGATCATAGAATTCCAAGAAACAACATTCTTAACCTCATTCCTATCGAACAGAACCTGCGCATCGTGTAAGTAACCGCATTTCGAATACATGTCCATGAGGGAATTATTCACCATCAGTTCCAAACCAAGGCCAAGTTTCAAAGCCAAACCATGAAGTGCCATCCCCATTTTCAATTCACCTTGTGAAGCACACACAGGTATCACTGTCACCATGGTAGCAACATCAGGTACCAAACCTTCTCCTTCACCATTACCATTTAAAATCCCTTTAAATAGATCATAACACTCTTCAAAAACCCCATTCTCGGAACACGCATACATCATCGAGTTCCACGAAACCAAGTTTCTCTCTGGCATTTTTTCGAACACCTTGAAAGCACTCTCCACAAACCCGCACTTTCCATACATGGCAACAAGCGCGTTGCCCACAAACGCGTCGGAGAAGAGACCAGTCTTCAACGCGAGCGCGTGAACTGCACGTCCCAGTTCCAAATCCGTGAGCCCCGCGCATGACTTGATAACGCACGGCAACGTGAAACTGTCCGGAGCGTGGTCCGTCGCGGAGAGAAGCTCGACGAACAGGAGAATCGCGTCGCGGAAAAGCGCGTTCCTGGAGAAACCGCTGAGAAGCGCGTTATAGAGGAAGAGGTTCTTTTTAACCGAAGCGTCGAAGACGGAACGGGACTCCGAGGGCGAACCGCACGTGGAGTACATGGTGACGATGCGGGTGAGTAGAACGACGTCGTTTTTGAAATGCGACGACGCGGATACCAATGCGTGAACTCTTCGGCCAACATCGATGTCCTTGTGGCGCCCGCAGGATTGTAGCAATATCCCAATGGCTTCTTTTGAGGAGGAAACGACGTCGTTGGATTGTTGCGATTGTAGTAGCAAGTTGAGGGCGTCGTTAAGGTTACCGGAGTCGCAGAGGCTTTGTATGCGTTGGAGATAGGGTAATCCTACGTGTCCCTCTGTTTCGCGTGTTGAGGGAGATAAAAGGGATGGTTTTATTTTTGGAGTCGCAAATGAAGAAAAGGTGGTTTTGTTGTTGCTTTTCAGTGTACAACAAGTGGTTCTTCTCTTATGAAGAAGGTTAAGAAGATTATGGTGGTGATGGCATGAGAGAGGTGGGGGTGCCACACAAGCCATTGCCACACTTCACTTGAGTTTTTTCGGTACATAATCGGAACATTGGTGCGCCAAACGCCGTTGCTATCAAACAAAATCGATTCCAGCAGAATTTTGTTTGTTTGAATTTGACGAATATCTGTCCGCCCAGTGTAGCTCACATGGAAATGTAAGGGCTGGACATCCTAAGGGCTGGACATCCTTAGGGTGTGGGGATCGATCCCCACCCCATCCCCCAATCCACCCCCCCAACCAAAAAAAAAAGAATTTGACAAATATCTGTGTAGTGAAAGAAATTAATTTTGTTTATTAAAGGCATATTTGGATTGACTTATGCAGAACTTATGAATACAACTTATGACTGATTCATAAGCTGTTTTGGGCTTATTTTTCATAAGCTACTCATGATAGCTTATCAAAACAGCTTATGATTTATATAAAATAAGTTTTACTATAATTTTTCTTCGATTATAAAAGTAGCTTATACAGCTTATGTCATAAGCAGTAGATAAGCTTGTTATCCAAACAGGGCCTAAGTATAAATTTAATTAGGGGAGGCACACCCGTTGCAAAACTAAAAAGAACCACCAACCTCATTAAAAATTTATAGTAAAATTTATGTATAACCTATCAACGAGAGAATTCAGGATTCGAACTCAAGTCACAGCCACCGAAAGAAATTAATTTTACCATGAATGAAATTGATTTTGAAAAATGTAAAATATTTTTTAAATAATTTTTTTGAATGTGAAAAATGGATTAAATATATTTTTTGTCCTTTATTTTTTAGTTATTTTTGTTTTTAGTCCTTTATATTTAAATCATAACATTTTAGCCCATCGTTTTTGGAAATAAACCACATTTAGTCCATTTGACTGACTCAATTAAATTAAATACTAACGTGACTAACAAACTTACACTTACGCACATGCCACTTGTTTTACTTATCAAATGCAGCATCCTATGTGGGTAGGGATAAATAGAGCTGGCAAAACAGGCTTTCGGGTCAGCCTGCATTGGGTTCGGACTTTATCGAGTCGGGCAAAAAAAGCCCAGATTGAAAACTGGCTCAAATTTGTGTGTCTGAACCCTCCATTTTTTGGATTTTTTCGGGCCGGCCTGCTTCGGGCTCGAGCTTTACCGAGTTCAGGCTTTATCGGGCCGGACCAAAAAAACTTGAATTGAAAATGGGCTCAAATTTGTGTGTCCGAGCCCTCTTTGTTTTGGGCTTTTTTGGCCCGGCCCTCCAAGCCCGGCCCATTTTGCCAGCTCTAGGGATAAATCAAGATTTGCAACTCAAAATCAAATTGAGGTTGCACAACAAAAAATATTACTAAAAAAAATGCTTAAATGTGTTTTGGGTCCTTCTAAATTTAGGCATTTTGAAATTAGTCGCTACAAAAAAAAGTCAAACTTTTTTAGTCCTACAAATATTTTTTTTTATTTTAGTCTTTTTGGTGATTTGGCAATGTTTTAGGGTGACGTGGCACGGTGACGTCATGTCATTAATCCTACGTGGCAGCTGACACATCATTTAAAAATTTGTAGGGACCGACACGTGGCCCTAATTTTTTTCTTTCCCTTTTCCTCTTTCCCTTTCCCCACCGCCACCCCCATCCTTCTCCCCATCCTCCTTCGCCGCCACCACCCAACCTCCTATCCCTCTCCACCACCATCCAATATCAGATTCAACATTTTTTTTCCATTTTTGATTTCTCCTCAACAACATCAAACATGTTTCAACAGAAGAAGGAGGAGATGGAAGGGAGAGGGATTGAAGAGCAGAGGCAGAAGAACAACAACAACAACACCGAGTAGAGGCAGAAGAACAACAACAACAGAACCAAAATGACATCGGAGCCTTCCACCACCACCACCAACAACAACACCACCACCATCCCCAAATCTCTTCTTCCTCAAATCTCTCTCCAAACTGACACGACAACACCACCACCACCACCGAAACGACATCGTCTTCACACCCTGAAATAGAACCAGAACGACAACACCACTACCCTGAAATCGAACTAGAACAACAACACCACCACCCCGAAATCGAACCAGAACGATAACACCGCCGCCACCCCCAAAACGACGTCGTCTTCACACCCCGAAATCGAACAAGAACAACAACACCACCACCCCGAAATCGAACCAGAACGATAGCACCGCCACCACCACCGAAACGACGTCGTCTTCACACCCCAAAATCGAACCAGAACAATAACACCACCACCCCGAAATCGAACTAGAACGACTGAGAAAGGGGGGTGGGGGTCGATTTGGCTATGGGGGTCGATTTCTCAGCTGCTTGGCTATGGGGATCGATTTGGTTGTTTCAGGGGTTGGGGGTCGATTTGGCCGTGGGGGAGGTGGCGGTGGGGTGGGGTTGAGGGTGGCACTGGAGGTGGAAGAAGAAGAGCGAAGGGGAGCCGAGCAGCTGAGAAAGGGAAAGAGGGGAAGGGGGAAGAAGGAAAAGGGAAAGAAAAAAATATATAGCCACATGTCGGTCTTTATAAATTTTAAAATGACATGTCAGCTGCCACATCACCTCAAAACATTGCCAAATCACCAAAAGGACTAAAATAAAAAAAAATTGTAGGACTAAAAAAGTTTGACTTTTTTTTTGTAGGGACTAATTTCAAAACGCCTAAATTTGGAATGACTCAAAACATATTTAAGCCAAAAACAAAATGAGGGAAAAAACATATATATTTAACCCTAAAAAATCATATTTAATTACTAAAATCTATTTTTGAAATTTATCTTAAATGTTATTTTTAAATACAATTCAATTTTTTTAAATTTCAATTTTTCATAATTAATTCTTTGAAATACAATATTCTCAAAATTGATTCTATTGAAATTTAAAATAAATCGATGTAAGTATTTAAAAATTCATTGAATATACGAGTGAAAAAACAAAACAAAAGACAGTTAATTCTCAAAGCATGTAATTATCACATTAATATGATACATAAAAAAAAATTAACTTAAATATATTTTTAGTTCTTAAAAAATATGCATTTTTATCCTTAAAAAAATTTAATTTTTTTTTATTTTGGTCCATGTCATCAAGATTTCACTATTAAGTGATGAAGTGACTACCGACTACCGGACTTCAACATTATTATTATTAAGAGCTATCCTTGTCAAATGTACGTAGAACACATCAACCAAGACCACTGGACCTGCATGTTTCTGTATTATAGGCATAGATAAAAAAACAATGGTAATAAGCATAAATAAACTTTTTTTTTAAGTTTGCTTACCAATTATTGACTCTTAATAGTCATTGCGAAGTGAACTCCTGTAAAATAAAGAAGCCAAGTCTTCTTTATTCATGCACTCTTGGCAAGTCATAAAACTGTTGGAAATCAATTCAAATTTCCAAAATAATCAATTGAAAGGAAATATTTCAATACACTGTAAATTATTGGAATTTATTTTTTGACTCATGGGAAGATCACATTCATCTTTAGAAGAAGGAGAAGATTTTCAAAAAGTACTGAAAATGTGAGAAGTAATTAATTGATATTTATCTATTCTTGGAAGGAGCCACACCCCACCAATATGTAACAGGAGTATTGTGAAGTGTTGAAGTATCCCCAACTATGTCCTAGAGAGGAGGACTACTGTAGGTGATCATGTGAAGAGATGAAGCAAGCCAAGTGCAAGAGAAGTGAGCAAGTGTGAATGTCACTGATAGTGAGAGTGACTCTCTTGTGAGTGAGTGTTATCATTTATTGTGTTCTCTATTGCTTCTTTTGTGTGTTTTTTGTGGTGTGTGCTCTCATATTTGATCCTTGGTGTGTGTAATTTTCTCCAACAAAAACAAGTTGTAACAATCGTGGCAACAAATTTCCTAACCAAAGAATATATGTTAAAAGTAAAAATAGGAAATGAAAACAAGAAATGGTTTCTCAAACAAGAAATAGGAAATTTTCATTTCCTGATTCTTTTTTTATTTCAAAGGAGGGACATAGCCCCTTTTCTCTTATTTTTTCAACAAAGGATTGACACGCGCACTATCTTAACTTATCCTAATATTCAAATGATTTGAGGGTACCATTTTCTTAGTTCGCCCCGACACCTAAAATCTTACGGCCAGCCCTGACGGTCATTTTGCCAAATGGTTAACTTTGCTTCTGTCAGTTTTGCTGCCAATGGATTGTGTGAAATCAGTATGATGACTTTACAGTGTGGGGAGGTGAGTCAATTCTGGTGTGGGAACCCTTATATGATAGTGTGGTCTATGTGGGTCTCTAAAGGAAATTGGGTTGCTGCTTTACTGAACTGTCTTTTAATTTGATTCTAATGTACTACTCTACTAGGTTCTCTGTTGCCGGTGTTGGATGTTACCAGTTCTGTATTATCATATCAGTGTACCATACCATAAATATCAATTCAAGTGGAACAAGATAGTCCACAAGAGAAAGATGTCACCCAATACATTAAGTTCACTCAGTGCTAGCTACTAGTCTGCAATTCCAAATAAAAGACCTGTCAAACCTAGAGAAGAATGTTACTAATCTCAACCCCTCTCATGAAGAGAAGATAGATGTGCAACAGAAACCCCATCAAAGAGTGTCATTTCCAATCACGAGGTTGAACACAAATGGTTAATTATGTGCTCCATCTAAGGGAAATGACTCGGCTAGTACCCGTTTTCGATTCACGGTGATGTAACAATCCGTGGCCAGACTTTACTTATATCCCGGTCAAAAATAGATTAGTCCAATGACGCCTTTCCCCATGGGATACTATGGGTATAAAAAAAGAGTGTCATTTCCCCACCCAAATGCCAAAAGAATTTATTTTAAGTCTCATCACTAATGCTTGATTTAGTCTAGCTCAAATGTAATTGTTACACTAAAGTGTCTTTCAATGTTTTCTAGAAACCAAATTTTTTAAACTTGAAAGAAGAAACTAAAACACAAAATTAAATATCGTGACATAAATATTTCAACCAGAATGTAATGGAATTCAACAGAGATATGTTGCTTATGAGATTATCAAGTTTCCCAAATATAAGCTATTTCTACATAAAACTGGAAGCCATTTAATAAAAGAAAAAGATCATTCTTGCAATTGAAATAGAAACTAGATTAGTTTGCAAAAAGAAAGAGAGTAAACCTTCAAAATAAAATTGAAAAATCAAGATTCATTTTATCAAATGGTTTGTTAATTTGTCATATATTTGATAATAATTATGATATGCGCACTTGACAAGCCATTTTGTATGCAAGATAAAATCCCAATAACCATAGTCATGTACCTCTTGGGTGAAAATAGGAAAAACAATTAATCTTTTATTCCTCCAATTGGAAGGAGGCTTTTCTTATAAATTACTATCTGACAGCAAAATCTCTCTCCTTTAATACCAAGCTCCTCAATCATCTGGGTACTCAGATCAAACCAAGTTAATTCATCGTCTTCTCTTCTAAAGAATATATCACCATTCTTTCCCACTCCAATAGGATGCTCAACGCAAGGTAAGGGGCCAACAGTGAATAGTTTAGTCCATGATTCCTTCACACCAAATTCACCCAAAATTGATATGTGAAAAATAGTTGCCTTTGGATAATATGAGATCAAAGAAATTGACCCATTTAACACCACCAAGTGTCTCCAAACTTTCCACCACACTAATCCAAAATCAAAACTATCACCTATGTCTGAGGGTATGGGTGTTGTAAAGAACACTTCATTGATCAAGTCAAATGACACCAAATATACTCCATGTGTTCCATTTACTCCCCACCAATGGCACACTCCATCCATGCACACTCGGGAACCCTCAATTTCCCTATTAAGGTTTGGTCTATCGACATCAAGTTTCCTCCAAGAGTTACTTCTTAGGCTATATATCTCCCAAAAAGACCCAGCTAATGGAAAAAATGACACATGTCGAATCACCTTATAGTCATCTCTAACATGGTCATAACCAAATCCATGAGGATCAACATAAACTTTCCGGTTAGCTATAGACTCAACAAGGCTGAGAGGAATGACCTTGAACTCCTTGGTAGCTGGGTTTCATAATACAAATCTTGTATCCGCTCGGATGTGACAATAGAGACAAAGAATGCCATTAATACTACAAGTTCCCAAAATATAAAAACCAGGGACATCCTCTTGAAATGGATCTGGCCAATCTAATTTGACCCTATTCTCAAACCTCTCACCGAAAAAAGAATGCAATTCGAATTGAAAATCATGATAAGAAAAATCAAAACCTCTAGTTATAGTTTGATGTAGGAGGAGAGATGTATCATTGGAGTAAGAATGATTATTGTATGAGAAATTGTTGCAGTACATGCTCTTAAAAAGGGGTTTTCAAATAAGAGGTCCCATGATTTGCGCACGCATCCAAATCGCTTCAAAGATTTTATAGGCAATTTTGACAGAATGGAGAGGGCAAGATCATCAGGTAAATGGTTGCTAACCTTTTCATTTGTCACAGCCATTGCCACAGATTTCTCCATCTCCCACTCCGAGAATGAGTTTCGCTTGCAAAAGTAACAAACGCAAGGAATGAGATTGAAAGAGCCGACAAAGTGAAACCCACTCAAGTGTTGTTGAAGTCTGATTTTTTTTAATATTTTCATTTAAAGGTTCTTCAATATCATATGACAACTTGACAACCAACACTGCGTTAGTCCGAGTGACACTAAGCTTGGATCTCTTAAGCAAGGTATCGGGTTCGAGCCTTGTGGATGGAAAAAACGTGGTTGGGGGGAGACCCCACTAAAGCTGGCTAGCCAGGTTCCCCAGCGGATATTAAAGGAAGGATTATTCAAGCCGAAATGTGAAGGAAAAAAACCACATTTTTTAAACAAAAGTGGAATGCAAAGGCATTATAACAGAGAAACACATCCCAAATATGTTGACACCTCAACCCCTACCAATCATCTATAGCTGCAACATACCATAATTTATTAAGAAATGTTAAATAAAAAAGAATACAAGGAAAAATATAGGAGGATTAAACCAAAACCCATGAAAGATCAAACTGAGCAAAATGATAGTTCGCTAGCCAAAACCTATTGTGACATTTAATATGAATATCTAATATAATATTATAAGTAAAAAAAATTCTCTGCAAAACCTATGCCATCTGTCACCATTATATTTATTTTTTACCACAAAAAAAAAATTCTATTTTATTATCACATTAATTAAGATATATTCTAATTTTCAGTACAATCTTTGTAATTAATGCAAATCAACTAATTCATTGTATTTAATAACAATATAATTTTAATTGTAAATTTATGAAATTAGTATGATAGTTCATTGAACAAATGTATTCTCTACCATAGAATTTGGTCTCCATGGTTAACCCACCCTTGGGGAAAAATTCACTCCATTCACTTGTTTAACCGCTAAAAAAATAGTTTTCTCTTTCGAAAATTTGTATTAGTAAACCCATGGTTTTGACTAAATAATATCACGTATTACCAATATATTCATTTTTTTCTTCAAAAATTATTCTTACCCATAAATACATTATATTTATGTTTTAATTAATTTTTTCATCATTAGAATAATTTTTATTAATTAAACTATCTTAATTTTTTTGAGTTTTTTTCTGTTATTTCAAAAAAGCATTTTTTTTTACATTTGCATGAGATACTTAATAGAATGTATTTTGGTACTATATAATTTATTTGTTATTATTGTCAAAAAATATTTAATATAAAGTTGTACTAGTGTGTGAACCCGTACGATGCACGGGAAAACATTGTGAGAAGAATAATTTTGTACCATTTGAGAATAGTTTTTTTTTAAAATTAAAAATAATAGTATAATCAAAATTTGTTAACAATTTAATATAAACATGGTATATTGAAAACTAAAAACTTGTTGTGTTTACACCTGTCATGGCATATTATATACACTTAATAACTCTTCAAAATGAGCTCTACAATTTAATTAGTTGATATTATATTTGAAATCTCATATGTATCATACAGACTATCTAAATAATGTCATAAATCATAAACATCATTCTCTGACTTCCTTTGTAAAAACATGTCTTCTACTATTGTTGTTTCAGGCAATAGCCAAATATATTGTAAAAAAAGCCATCTAAGCAACGGCAGCCACAAAGAGAAGTTGATCTAGCATAAAAAACTTTAGTGTTTCATTTACAGAACCAAAGAATAGATGTTTTGATTGAGGAGAGGAAACAGTTTTTTGGTTTTCATGTTCTTTGTAATACTTCATTGTTATTATGATTATAATGATGTGTTTCCTTATTTGATGTTGTTTTTACAATGCCCTATATGCTTCAATATTTAAAAGAAACTCAGTTTGAAAGACATGTGAAAAAATAGTGGACAAAAATAGTTGATAATGAATGCGCTTACAGTGGATAACCCAGAGTTGAGGTCATCAACTGGGCTATACCAATAATTTTATTATAGTACCCAAAGAATTGGTAGAAGCTTGGTCGTCCCAGTAAAGAAAAAAGAAAGTAAGAGTATAAAGGGAAAACAAAGCTATACTCAAAAACAAATAATTATTATCAATGCACACATTCAAATTTTACTTATCGAACAATAGACAATCTCTTCTTTCTATAAAAGTGAGATATATACATGATCATGGGTGGCTTCTAAGGTGAGGGTGCAACACCATTTCTCCAAAAAGGATATTATACCATAATAAACAAAATTTTCGAAATAACTTAATAAATAATTCGCTAAAACTTAGTATTCTTTCTCCGAAAATGTGGGTAAAATTTTTGCCTTTTTAAAAAGATGAGAAGAATGCGAAATAAATTCCTTTAATTCTTTTCGAAAAGTTTTAAATGCGGAAATGTAAACCAACAGTTTTGTGAAAGTAACCTCATCTCATATATATAATCCTTAGAGTTCACAAAGAGAATTCAATATTCTAAAATACTCAAAACATATTTATACAGTTAACACTTGAGCCGGTC
This sequence comes from Glycyrrhiza uralensis, assembly GCA_030159175.1. Taxonomy (NCBI): domain Eukaryota; kingdom Viridiplantae; phylum Streptophyta; class Magnoliopsida; order Fabales; family Fabaceae; genus Glycyrrhiza; species Glycyrrhiza uralensis. The sequence continues at coordinate 29,082,642 of BRZY01000007.1, read as the reverse complement.
AAGTCTCTAGACCTCTACCTAAAACAAGACAATAAATACATATTCTTCTTGGAATCTCCATCAATCCATGCAGCCTCCTCCTTCAGATCCCCTTCTAAGAGTTAGTCCACTCTTTGGGTAAATCATCTACTCAGTCATGCATCAACACAACATACAAGTAGGCAAATGTGAAAATCTTCACAAAGTTAAGAATAATAGTACAAGAAATATACACACAACATTCACACTTTATATTCTCAGAACCACATATACATAGAAATATATCATTTATCACATAATACGTCATCTTAAATCAAGTACAGATAAACACAGAACACATCACTTTGAAAGAAGTACAAGCAAACACAGAATATATCACTTTAAAAGAAGTACAGACAAACACATAATATATCACTTTAAAAAGAGTACAGACAAACACAGAATATGACATGCACATCACAACTCAGTAGAATATCACTCAATCAGAAATATTGATGCATGTCACTTTTGTACCCATCGTCCGCCAGTTACTTGCTCCAATGAGACTTTCTAACCTCCACACTTTTGAGCGATCGGCTGTAGTAAACCTAACAAAATAACCAAATAGTCCCTTTAGGACTTCTAGAGATCCTTCGGTAATACTAACATTTATTACATAATACCAATTCATGAATAAGTCAGTCAGTCAGATTTATCCAAGTCGGGTATACGACTCGGCTCGAGGGTATCACCTACTTGGCCAGATAAGACTGTCAAAACCTGGATAATCCCAATAGGCAATTGTAGCCCAATTGTACTATATTCTCAACCTCACTACTTCGGGTTGTGATACTCAAAACTCTTTATGTAAATGATACAGAGAATAAATTGCTTTATATTCAATGCAAATAACACATAATAAATTACTTTATATTCCCCCTCTCTCCATATTTGAAACAGATAAAATACTCTTTTATCTTTCTTCTTTATAAAATCCCTTAGCCATATAAATCCATAAAACCAGAACATTTCATTAACGCGAGATCAATTCTTGAAATTATCCATTATATTACTCTTTCCGGCTTTACTTATTTATTTTAAGAGTAATCACACTGCGGCAGAGTCGAACTAAGGTGATTACCCGAAACAGTTAAAGTGAATCAGTATATAATAAAAGTGATCAAAGCAATAAAAGAAGATCAAAACGGGGCAAAGCCACTGAGATTGATCAAGAGAGAAGAGATTAACGATAAATTAAACTCAGGTTCATTTTTAATCGGTAAGTGACATTTCTCGTCCTTGGAAAAATTTCGCCACAGAATAGTCATACGGCGGTAGAGCCGACTGCGGTGACCAACCATAACTATAGTAAAAGTAATAATAATTACAACTTTAAGTCCATTTTTCGAAAAAGCCCTTTGGAAGCTGACAAGATAATCTTTGCCACGTATATACGAACTCCCTATGATAGGAAAAATAGTACATCGGTATGATTTCCAGGAAAGAGGAGGTGAGCTAAAGCCGCTTGGAAGACCATGTCTTTCCTTAGCCAGAACCATACAAATGATCTTAATCCAACCATCAGTCTGTACATAAATAGTAAAAGTTGCAAGTTTTTACATATCAGGATCCCAAATCAGGAATTTCTACCAAATAACATAACAGTAGAGTTCACCGAGAACCCTTTACTATTAAATTATTTTACCCAATTAACCTGTATATATATATATTTTCGAAAGCAGTATATGGTCATGAAAGAAAACACTTATTCAGAAATTTTAGTGTATTAATCACTTGTCTCAACGTACTAGTGTCCAAGAGAGATACGACCCTTGAGCCCGACCTGACAGTACACCAAGGATGCATTCTCCTGCCTGACCAACCACAGTATTCCCAATTGGCCAAAAGAACTATAGAGTGTCAATTTTACCGATTCTTAGATTTGTTGATCAAGGAGGCATAGTCCACTGAGTGATCAAGCTTTTATAATTAAAATTTCGCCATCGTAACGGTACAATTATTAAAATTCATAAATAAATTGAACATAATAACTTTACTAATTATAAAATCACAATTTAAATAAAATAAAGCATGAAGCAATTTAATTAAAGCATTAAAACAATAATATAAAGTAAATAACAATTAATTAAAGCTTATAACACCCAAAACATCAAAGTACTCATCAAAACAAGATCAAACCAACTTTAAAAGATTTTCCCCTTACCTCAACTCAAGAACTTGAAGAACAACTAAAAACTCTAACAATTTTGCAAGAGGTTTGTTAAGAAAAACAAAGAAAAACTTTAAAGAAAACTAGGAAAACTTAAAAGAAACCAAGGGAATAAGCTTGGAGGAAGATGAGCAATTTTTTGAAGAGCTCTCCCCCTCTATTTATAGCCAAGGGGTCGACCAAGGCAAGGGCAAGTGGGAGGAAAATGCTTGATTTTTCAATTATACAAAAATAAAAACCCTAATTACCTAATTGGTTAAAAATCATGACTAATGTGATGACTCAAACCCTAGAAGAGTTGAGAAGCTTCTAGACCTTGGGGAGTCACCATGGGAGGCAATTTTGAGGGCTGGAAGAGGAAGGATGTGAATTTCCATTTGTACCCCTAGGATTTTAAGTGAAAAAGGATAAAAAGAAAGGGTAAAATGGACTTTTCATAAATAAAAAATTGATATAATTGATTTAATTGGTGAAAACCAATCAGAATGCTTTGAAAATTCAATGATAGATTTAAATAAATTCATGGTATCATTTTTGAAATTTATTGATAGTGCAATCTCTTTGGTTTTCGCCTTTTCCTACGGATAACTTCGAAAAAGTACAGAAAATAGGATTTTCAAAACCTACACAAAAATAATTTCTAAAATCAGAAAATAAATAATTAAAAATAAAATATAAAATGTTTGTGGACCTTTGTCACGAAATTAAACACTGTAAAACAAGATTTTTGCATTATACACTTCTGTTTAACGTATTTTTTGGTAATTTTTGAAAGTTTTCCAAAAATCTCAGAAAATTTCCAGGAAATCACAAATGTTAAAAGAACCAACTTTTGTGAAGGAAGTTTGTTTTCTGGACTAGTTTGATAAGCTCAAGCTATTTAAATCATCTTCCGTCAATTTAGACATAAACCGTTTTCTGTTTAAAACCCGATGTCAGCTGAAAAATAACCGTTTCAGAAGTATTCTTGAATATGTGTATTTTATTCCTAATTTTAAGCCAAAAATAAATCACAAAACATTTATGTCACAAGAATTCATATAAAACAAAATAAGGACGGTAAAACAAAGAAACAGATGTTACAACTAAACCTGATGTTAGCTGAAATTTAACCGTTTTCAGAAGTATTCTCAAACATGTATATTTAAATCCTATTTTTAAGCTAAAAATAAATCATTCAACATTTATATTGCAACAATTCAAATAAAACATAATAAGGACGGTAAACAGAGAAACGGATGTTACAAAAGACTTAAACTGATTTCCGTTTGAATTACAACATCAAACGAAACTACTAATTCTAGATCAAACTCTATTTGTCCTTGTAGTCTTGATCATTTTCCAGTCTCCGGGCATTTATCCGTTCCCCAACTAATGTGTTACGTGATTCATCTTAGAGGGACTAAAATAGTAATCTTTCTTATGCTTTTCTCCAAGATTCCAAACTTAGTTTCTACAACCCTCAAATAATGTCAAATCACTATTTCAATCCTCAAATATCTCTTCTGAATCCAAATTGCAGTTTTCATATCATTATAAACTTATTCTGATAGTCAAAGATGTCCATAGAACACCGTTTTGACTTTTACGTCAGTTCTAGACCATTACTCATCATCTGAAAATCTTAAGGATAATCCTAATCCTCCAAAATAAATACTGTCTCAGAGTAAAATTTTGAGATGTTATAGAGGGGCCTTGCAAGGCCTTCACCGGTGAGGGAGTAGTGATAACCATTGGATATAATGATATTTAAATGAACGGATCAGATTGACTGAAATAATTGGTTAGTTACCTTGTATAAGAGGTTTATCGTAAAATCTCAAAACAACCCCGACAAAATTGATTATTACAAAGATATGGGAAAAATCTCCCAATATTCATTTGAAGTGAATCCCAATGCCTCTCAACTACCTGATTAGTCCTTGTTATTTTTATTCAAAAGCAGCAATCACAGCAAAAATTAATGAATTCAAGCTAAACACACAAAGATCAAATACAAATTAGCGCAAAAAAGGTTATTTCAAATGAATAAAATCCGAGCCATTGTTGGATAATTAATAACAACGAAAGAATAAGGATGTGTTTGTTTACCCAAACGTAAAAATTCAAAACGTAGTTTTGGGGTCTAGAATCAATTCTAATGGAAGGAGGTCCTTGGTTGCTTTTCCGTTTGCAAAACCACGTTTGGGTGTGGGACCCACAAAATTCTTTATATTTACACATCAAAAGTGATTCTACCTTTAGTATCCAAACACAATCAATTCTTCTGAATATACTTTTAAAATATCATTACCAAATATAAATCACTTCTTCTCAACATAATATTTTTAAAATCAATTCTTTAAACACAATTCTATCAAACACAATTCTACCAAAATCTAAAACAAACGGACTCTAAGTAATCGCAGAGAGGATAAAAGCGAAGCACAGTAATCATCATCATGCGTTTTTTCTTCGGGTTCTCAAATAGCATGGCCTCTCCTCGCATCACAGTAAACACACGATAGTAATCACATAACTGAAAAGCACCACCAACCAATACAAACAAATCAGAACCACCTATGCCTTTGTATCATAGCTTTAGAGTTTTAATACAAACAACCAATACTGCACATTATGCTATGCCTTTGTATCATAGCTTTATAGTTTTAATATTAATTAATTGGTTTGTCTGTTTAAGAAGATAGTAATAGGCAAATGTGCACTTTTCATTTTTCAATGCGTGCGTAGTCTTCTTTTATTTTTTTTAAAATAAAATAATTCAAAGTTTGCATTTATTTAGTTTACCACATTTAATAATTTGTTTAAACAAATAAATCAAAGTAGGTAAATGTTGTGTCAAACATGATTTTACTATTTTATCCCTATTTTGGGCGGGAAAATAGTGCAGATGGTGATATCAGTATTCTTCTGCTTTTATAATAAAAGATGCTATGTAACCATTTATTATTTTGATTTTTAAATTTGAATCACTTTTAACTTCTGTGAACTTTGTCAATTACTTTTTCCATAAATAGGCATACAAAAGATTAAAAAAACATGAAAATTACTTTTCCAAAAAAAAATGAAAATCATTTCTCTTTTCTCTTTTATAGACACACACACGAACAAAATAACAAGAGTTGTCTTCTTATCAAAAAAAAAAAATGAGTTGTCTTCGTGTATATGTCTAAAGTTTAGTCTATTATATCATGTAGGATATTTGATATGATTGTACATAATGAATTTGTATAGTTGGCAAAACTAATATAGGCATAATCATAGGAATATGTTAGGCAAATCTGTATGCATTTTATTATGTCACTCCTGTGTATACTTGTTAACCTATGAGAAGATCAATGACAAAACAAGATTGTTAACCTATGTTGTAAGATCTGTCTCAAATGTTGGTTCGTTCGAACCACGATTTGGTGGCTAAGGAAATAGGGACTTAACCTTCGGGCCGCTATGACGAATGGTAACACCATCTTTTCGACTCGCTGGTATCGCAGTTCGGGTCCTCAAAGCCTTCTTGTTTTTTTTTTTTGGTTCAACTGCAAAGTCTTGTTTGTGAAATACATATCTTGTGTAATGCTATGTACCAAGATATTAAAGTACTCCGGGATACCCCGAAAAAACTCCAGATGAGACCACCCAAGCATAATTTACCACTTCTTTAAAGTATGTTTAGTTGACGTGTAAAATACTGTTTTCAACCATGCTTAATTTACTACGTCTAATATTTAGTTGGTGTGTATATATAGCCATGCTTTAAACTTTCCAAATTTACATTGTGCACGTACAAGGATTGTTGGGGAGAATTTATGAAGACGACCATCGTCATCTATTATCCCTTTGGACAAACTAAAAAAAGAGAAAAATATAAGAACTACAGAAATAAAATAAGATAAAATGATTGTAATGAATTATGAAAAACTACAGGGAACTAAGATAATCTTTTATAATTGACAATATAGGGTTGGCGGAAGGATATCCTTCCAATCTTTGGAACATGATTCCATCCATCCGGGCTTGAACTCCATCAGAAAATGTCAAGCCCTGTAGCAGTTCCTTCAACGTTCTGTCCACTCCAGTGAGGGAATTCCCTACGCCTGATAAAATCTCGGGTAGAGATGGGCTGGGTCTGGATATCTCCACAACAGTAACCTGACATAGCTCAAGCACATCACAATCACCATTTTTGCAATTGTACTTCTCAAATACAACATTCATATCATTACTATATAAGAAAAGAAAGCTCTGATTTCTTAGGCTGGTGACACATGTCACTTCCAAGACTGTAACATGTGTCACCTCTGTAGCTCTTTTCCAATTAAAATTGTTTTATTTATTGAATTTTTTTTACGATTTTTGTTAGGAAAAGACTCCTACTTTGTACGTGTTGGGTAGACTAATTGCCAAAAATAAAGGTTAGCTCAAACCAACCTGCTTGTCTTGAGGTATATTGGCCTTCAATTTTGCTATGGCAATAGCTCGAGAAAGGCCACCAATAGCATCAACCAAACCATGCGATGCAGCATCTTTACCAGTCCAAACCCTCCCCTGTGCAACCTCCTCCATCTTATCCACCTAGTTACAGAATAGTAGCTGTAACAAAGCTCTACCAAGAACCATGAACAAAAAAGCAAGGGAATCAGCTTACTAAATTTAAAACATACACTCATTGATCTGGATAAAGCTGCCTTGTCTCGAAATTGTTTATAAGCATGCTGTGCAGATTTGGCAAATAGCTCTGCTTCATCTGGTCTACACCGAAGAAAGGAAAAAGAAATTGAAAAAAATGTTCATATTTGTCTGTCCTGAAACTCAAATATGTACTGATAGTCAGATGCAATAGAAAAATACTCTATAAAAGCTGTCAATTAAAAAGACTTGAAACATAAATGGCAGCAGAAACCCTGGGCTTCCATAGTTGATCCTTAGTGAAGTCATAAAGTCGACTCAATGGGAAGTCTTTTGTGACACCAATTTGTTTCTCATGCTATCGTGACCTCATTGTTTACATCTTTGATTGCTCAAATATATGCAATGCTAATTCCCTTTTTCTCCACTGCCTGTCACAAAACCTCTTTGGGCACCCCATCTTATACCTTTTCCAAATCAATGACAACCATGTGTAAATCTGGAAGATTACTCTAATATTTCTTCATCTATCTTTGTAGTTTGCTTCTGTGGTCAATCTCCCCATTATAAAACCAAATTGTTTTTTTTGTAATGCGGGTCTCATCTTAATCCTTGCTCAATTACCCTCTTATAGCTTCATAGTATGACTCATGAGCTGAATCTTTCTATAGTTTCCATAGTTTTGTACGTTACCCTTGTTCTTTTAGATAGATATTAAAGTACTTTTCCTCCACTCATTTTTGACATGCCTTTAGACCTCATAATCTCATTCAACAGCCTTTTGAGTCATCTTATGCCTTTCTATCCTAGCCCCTTTCATAACTCAATTAGAGTATATTATCTGGTCCAATCACTTTGTCATTATCCATCATCTCCAATGTTTCCTTTACCCCAAGTTCACAAACTCTATGATAGAAAGAATAAATAGACCTGAGTGTTTAGCATATATTAGACATGAGTTCAATGAAAACAAAAAATCTTGATTAAATGGCTAATGAAAATAACTCTTTCACCTTTTTTTGATACCTTGTTCCATGACTAAGACCTTATCCTCTTCATCCTTAGGGTGTGTTTGGGAGTTTGGAGGGGAGGGCTTTGGGGGGAAGGGGAGGGAAACCCCTCACCTTGTGTGGATGTTGTAAACCCCAAGTTTGGGGGAACTCAAAAAAATAGGCCAAGGAGGGCTTTAGAGGGTTTTAAAAAACCCCCCCAAATACTTTCCCTCCATTTTAGAAACTCTCAAATAAGAGGATGGGGTCTCATAAACCTCCATACCCCCCCCTTTCCCCTCCCCTCCAAACCCCCCTCCCAAACTGATAGGGACTTGGGTATTATGGGGTGCCAAAGTCCCACATCGCGTAGTATAGGATGCTCGGTGGAGTACTTAAGTGCTTGGCTCTTCCCCCTTGATAGCTAGCTTTTCAAGGGAGGGTTCCCCAAGTGCTTAGGTGCTTATCAATTGGTATTAGAGCTGGTTGCCGGTGTCTCAAAAAGGAGTAGTATGGGATGCTTCGCCGAGGATGTTGGCTCTCAGGGGCAGTGCTATGATAGGGACTTGGGTATTATAGGGTGCCTAAGTCTCACATTTGGTAGTATGGGATGCTCGGTGGAGTACTTAAGTGCTTGGTTCTTCCCCATTGATAGCTAGCTTTTCAAGGGAGAGTTCCCCAAGTGTTAGGTACTTATCAAGAACACACCCTTAAAGTATTTCACTTGGTTCAAGTCCCTTGTCTTTATTTTCTCTACCTTTTGCAAGCCTATAGATCTCCCATTCCCCAGCTTTGGTGCCTAAAGATTGGTATAACTTGCCATATGTTTTGACTCTCACTTCGCTAACCACCTCCATAGTATTTTGCTCAACTGCCTTATATTTATTCCAATTTTCAACATTTTTTTCACAAGGAAAAATGCTTTATAACACTACCTTTTAACCTTAACCTTATGTTGCACACTTCTGTTTTACCATCAAGAATCTTTACCCTTTCAGGCAAAGCCTCTTCATTCTCTGAGTGTCTCTTTGGATACCGTCCTCATGTCATTAGCACTTTCTTAGGTCTCCCATAATCTTCCCCCCAAAACCCTTCTCTCAAAGCTCCTTTGTTTTTCACCCTTCAAATGTCATCATTTGATCCTTGAAAGTTGAAACACCAAAAATAAATGTAAGAAAAGAAAAACACTGTAGCAACCAACATAGGCAGAGTCAACGTATCATGAAGCCCCTACCCCCCAGTGGGCAGTCTATCTATACAGCTGTTTTAGTATCTGAATTTCTTGGAATTAAATTTTTTATTTAAGTTCACTTGTAGTGAAATTTTACTTTTAATAGCTCTTACAATTTGGTCTTATGACCTAACTCAACCCCACAAAACCAGCTTATAAGGCGAGGACTGCCCATATCCTTTGTCAATGTGGGATCTTAACAATAACCGCTAGGGTATCCGAAGAGTCCAATGCATTGGGCTAGCAACTACTTAAGAATGTAAGAATAAGTAACAGTTATGCCTTTCCGTCCCTGACAGTTAGGATATCAAATGACATATTAAACTGCTAATATCATCTCTTGATCTACTAGAATCTTTATACCTGAAAATGAAGAAAAATATTACCTAAAAGGACGTTGTTCAGCAGCAAGGAGCTCAGCATATCTTCCCCTCGATATGATTTCTTTGTTAAAACCAATCTTCTCATACAGTTTCCCTAAGTTAAATTTCCCTACAAAAAATAAAATAATATATCATAAATTAACAGATTACAAAATTGAAAAACAAAATATTTAGCCCTGACTGTTCGTTATCTTGCCTCGTCATGTTAGAGCTCAAATGAATAATTAGCATTCAGCTATAATTTCATTTGGTTGCATTTAATTACCATTCAAACGATAGCACAAACTGTTATATTTTTCTTCATTAAAACAACTTCAAAATGCTAAATCATCCTACATTCTTATTTTTGACAAAAAGCACCGGACAGCAGGTTTTCCTTTGATTGGAAAGTGAGCAAACAGATATCAGCAGTCTGTAGATTTTTTAATACTTCATCTTCTTTTTATCAAAATTGGTTTTGAAGACAAGATAAATTAGAGCTGGAGCAATTTCAACAGAAGGAAAAATAGCTACAGGACCACAACAATGACTAAGCAATATCTAGTGATATCTTACGCATCTGTCTAAACTTTAAAGCAATGGGAAAACAACTACTGAGACCGAATTTTGCTCGGTGCCTGAATTAGAAGTCAGCCAATTCTTAAATAGAGCCGCACCAATTAAATTGTAAGTAACATAGATTCGGATGAGAATAGATCTTTCAAATATTCCATCATTTGCATGAAGATTTTTAATAAATCTATATTTTTTATTTCAGTTAAATTATCATGTCTGCATGAACATTAAAACACCCTGATTCACCTGTCACCACTCCAATTGAACCAGTTAAGGTAAGACTTTCTGCAACGATAGCTTCTGCTCCCATTGCCATGTAGTATCCTCCACTTGCTGCCACATCAGCCATTGAAGCAATGACTGGTTTTGAAGCAGCTAAAAGCCTAATTTCTCTCCACATCCTGCAGACCATCATACCAGATAATGATCATGATTCATGACCCCAGACTATGATCAGCTAAACATGCAAAATCACCAAAATACTTAGCAAGCATCATAAGTCCATCCATGACAAAAATTACAGATACATTTCAAATTTTACCAGACCATAAAGGAAGGGATACTCCTCTCAAATTTAAAAGTACTCAAAAAAATGCTTCAATTAAGGATAATTCAATGTCATACAGGTACTCGCAAAGTATTACAAATGGTGCAGATCAGATCTAGATGCCTCCAATCAATACAGAGAAAATAAAAAATTTCACATATTAAAATTGCATTTTAAAAATACAATTAACATAGAAGGAAGATTTTACCAGAACTTACAAATCAGAAGCAAGAGCATCACCTCCAGGACTGTCAATTCTGATAATAGCAGCCTTAAATTTTTTTGACTCTGAGGAGAAAAAGAACATCCATTGTGACCGGGAGACAAACAATGGCACAAATATAATTTGAAATAAAATAATAATTAACATTGTCAAAGTTGCAAGTTTGGCAGTCAGCATCGTAGATGAACAGAGAAAACCATGATTATGCCTGTGCTATGTTACTAAAAGAGGATAGATAAGTTGTGTTGCTGTTGCATGCATAAGTTACTTAGCTGAACAGAACTGATCCCTGTTATTTACATCCTGGAACACATGAATGAAGAATTCTGCAAGTCATGTTTATTTATTTCCTCTCGATAATGGGTCTTTCTTTGCCTCTGTTTGAGATTCAGAGATGACATAACCTCAGTTCTTGCAGCTTATTTTGATGGGATAATGGATCTTCGGCCTAAGTCCAATTATTGAGCTGAACAGGGCAAGGGTCCATTGCTGGATCCAAGGCCAAAGAGGGTTTGGAAGGTTTAAAGCAAAGGGCAGGGGCAGCATGATGGGTGAGGGCGAGGAAATTAATTAGGATGCTAATGTGTTATGTTTGTTATAGAGGAGGAAAGCTACAGGAATACAGGGAGGGGGTTAGTCAGGTGAGGTAGTTTTAGAGAAAAAAAGTTTGTTAAGAGAGAGAGAGAGTTCTCTTTGAGGAGCCATGGGCTCTGGTTTTGATATCTTCTTTTCTATGAGCACTTTGCTCATTTTACAGTATCAATACAAACTGGTTTTCTTTTAGTCTTTTTGTGTTCTATCAATTGGTCCAACCTGCAGTGGTTCTACCTACTCATGCCACCAAAAATGGCGGATAGAGTTGAATCGTTGGAAGTGAGGGTTACTGCATTGGAGGATTCAATTCAGATTTCAATGGTGGAGTTTGGCGGTTGACGATGGAAGCAGTAGTGGCGGCACCCCAGGAGGTGGGGGTTCTTCATTTTCGATTGGCGATGTTTTGGACAAGTATCGTATGGCGGTAAAGAAGGCCGAGTTGCCTATGTGTGATGGTGTTGACCCCATGGGCTGGATTACAAGAGCAGAGACCTATTTTGAGGTTCAAGGTACTTCGGAGTATGTCAAAATCAAGCTTACAAACCTAAGTATGGATGGCCACACAATTCATTGGTTCAATTTGTTGAAGGAGACCAAGGACAGTCTTACTTGGTTGAAGTTGAAGAGAGCTCTGATTGACTGTTATGGAGGGAGAAGTTACGATAATCCGTTTGAGGAGTCATCCGACTTACATTAAACAGGAAGTGTCAACAAGTACATTGCTGAATTTGATCTCCTCTCATCATAGGTCAGTTAGTCGCTGAAAGAGCAATATCTCAGATACTTCATGGGTGGGTTACGCTTGGACATCCACCGCCAGGTCAAGACATTCAATTCTCAAACAAGATTGCACATGATGAATGTTGCTCGAGCCATTGAAGTGGAGTTAATCGGAGAAGATGAAGGGAAAGACATATAGCTGTCTTGTGCACTCAATGGGTCGTTTGGGCCCTATTACAAGAGTTTTAAGGGCAACCCAGCCCAAAAAGACTTGGAGCCTCTAAACTTGATGGATAACCCAAGATCTGCTAAATAAGGAAATATGGGTGTAACCCGAAATGGCTCGAGTCTCGTTGCTTCTTTTGGGTTGCAAATCTGACATAAGTCCTTGTTGGAAATCAGCCTTTGTTGCAGCAACTTTAAGTTGCCTTCATTGCAACCACCAACACCTTCATTGTGTTGGGTGTGAGAGGGTGTGTTTAGTCCCACATTGCCTAGAGATATAGCAGGCCTAAGTAGTGCTTATAAGGCTTAGGCAGTCCTCACATTACAAGTCGGTTATGTAGGGTTAAGTTAGACCCTAAGCCCAAATTCTAAGATGGTGTCAGAGCCTATCCAAGACCATTGTTGGGATGTCCACATCATCTATGCTCCAAGTACATAAGCGTGAGGGGGCGTGTTGGGAATCCGCCTTAAATGTGGTTTGCCCCTAGTCGCCTTAATTGCGGTAACTTTGTGTTGCCTTCATTGCAGCCACCAATACATTCATTGTGCTGGGTGTAGTGCTTATAAGTTATAAGGCTTGGGTAGTCCCTTTCTTCAATAGCGAGAAGCCAAGCAAATGGAAGAATGATGACATGGAAAGTGGTGTGGGGCGTGTCCTGTTGCATGAGGCAATTCTGTTATATGTAGGATGAGGAGAGAGAGGGGGTATCTTGGAGAATCATTAGGTGGTTATGGGCAGAGAACATTCTGTTCTCTGAAGGAGCTAGGCTCTGGGCAGTGGAATTCCTAATTCCTCTGTACTTTCCCTTTTACAACAAATAATACAGTTGTTTTACTCATTCTTGATCTTGCTTTCCATTTCCTTTTGCTTGCTAATTTTCTAGCTTGCATCAGTTACAACCAGCGGTAAGTGTGTAGATATTGGCATCTATTTCGTGATATAGAAGTGAGGATTGATGCCTACTTGAGTGGGGTGGTGTAGATGTAATATTAAGGGTGGCATGGCTGCAGACTTTGGAAAGGTGGTTATGCATAGGGAAGAAATGATAATAAATTTCTTACACAAGGGTTCTTTAGTGGAAATCAAGGGTCAATTGGATACTGCTTAGGACAACAATACAGCAGAAAATCTATTTCTCTTCATAATTTGCTATAGGAGGTGGGTGAACATGATTGGGGTGTGTTGTGGAACCATGAATCTGTACTCGTAAGGGAGTTAGGTCAGCAAACAACAGTTCAGCTGCACGATGAATTAATGCAGTTACTTGTCAGGTTCCCTGAAATTTTTAAAGAAGTTATTGGGCTGCCTCCTTGGTGCTACACTGTCCATGTCCCATTGAACTGCAGCAAGGAGTAGGGCCCATCAGTGTGGGACCATACTGTTACCCTCGTGCATAAAAATGAAATGGAACGACAAGTGCATGACATGTTACAGCAGGGTATCATTAAGGAATCTGCTGAACCAGACGTATTGAACGGTAGGGAGGTGTTTGAAGCTGGACAGCAGGGAAGGCCATGGTTAGTGCAGTGGAAGGGTAGAACCATGGAAGATGCAACATGGAAGGATGAATTTGTACTTAGAATTCAGTTTCTTGATTTCAATGGGCTGAACAAGACAAGGATCAATTGTTGGATCCAAGCACAAAGAAACTGAGGGTCTGGAAGGTTTAAATCAAAAGGCAGAATGATGGGTGAGAGAGAGTAAGTTAATTAGGTTAGGATGCTGATGAGTCGTGTTTGTTATAGAGGGGGAAGGCTACCAGAATATAGGGAGGGGGGTTAGTGAGGTGAGGTAGTTTTAGATAAAGTAAGTTTGTTAAGACAGAGAGTTCTCTTTGAGAAGCCATGGGCTCTAGTAGATATTTTCTTTTCTACGAGCTCTTTGCTCATTTTACAGTATCAATGTATACTTGTTTTCCTTTTTAGTTTTTGTGTTCTATCATATTTTCGATAATCTACTTGCTCTTGCATTTGTCAATGCATCTATCAGTCTTGGCAAGGAATACTTTTAAGGCAGTTTTTGGAAGCAAAATCTGCAAAAGTGTAATCCCTTGGCTTCCCATTAGTCTTAGTGACATCAGTGAAATTCTATTGAAAAGAAAATATCAATCATGCATTCATGACAGCTGCTGTAATTAATGTACATAGCCTGATAACATTCTACCTGATCACGTGCAAATTTCAATTAGCCTCCCGCATTGAAATTTTAAAGGGAAATTGATAAGATGAAGTGTACCTCGGACACTGCGAATCTTCTCAATGAACTCCTCTGCAATGATGCCTGAGCCAGAGACACTTAATTGACTCTTAACACGACTGATGCTCCCTGAGGCTCGGATGATGGCTATCAGTTCTTTACCACCTGATATTCCAACTGTCCATTTCCTAACACGAGAGTATTTCCTGTATTTAATCAAAGCAAGAAATTATCTTGATATGTTTAATATGAATAATTTGGTATATTTTATTCACCCAAAGGAGTATCTGTGAGCAATAAAAATCAGGTACGAAAAATGAAGCAATAGTAAGTTTTACATGCATAAGCCACAAAAAGATCCAGGACCACAAAAATGGAGGGAGATATTTTGAAGAAAAAAAAAATAATAATTTCAACTAAAAATTTGAAATATATAAGATGCCTCCAATTTCTGTATAAACTAATCATAAATTTGTGTTTCTTAAGTTTAAGATTAAAATTAATCAATATGCATATACTTTGTATTTATGCAAAAATCAAAAGTTACAATGTTTGAATTAGATAAATGTATTTGATGTGCTAGTAATCAAAAGGTAAACTGTCTTATATTTGAAATACTATGTTACAATAATATCTGAATCAAATCTTGCAAGACAATTCCAAAAATGAAGCAGCCAGTGAACTAACACAATACAAAAGATGATGCATGCAATCAATAGCACTAGCACCATGATAACATATATTTACGTGAACCTAGAAAGTCAGCTACTTAGATATCAACTAATCATCATTCATCAATAGCAATTAATGTCTATAACATCCCCGTTGAAGCATAGAGGTGGAGGGAAATCTAAGTTTTCAGAATAATCTTCAATCAGGGTGAAAAGAAGAAACAGCTACTGATGTAAAATGTGAATAATTCTTTTAACTTGATCATGGAAAATTATAGTCATTGAATTATAGTCTAAATTCCTAAGTACAAAAATGAAGTGAAGATTGGGACCGAAACCTAAGACGGATGGTGAATTTTATGAGTATGGATTTGATAATTTCCCTAATTAGACATTTCTAAAGCTGACGTTTAACTACTCTAAATAAATAGCATATTACCATAGTACGTTCTTAAAAGCCTATAGAAGAAATTGCTACCTGTAATCTACCATAGGCAGATTTTTATCAGTTTTCACTCCAAGTCTCTCCTTTAGCATGGCAATAACCTGCAAAACATTTGATGTTTCTTATCCTCTTAACCCTCTTTATTGCGATGCATTGACATATTCAAAAAAATTCATTAACCAGTATTAAATAGCAAATAGCAATATATATATGAATATGAATAAAAACTGACTATAGAAGAGTCCACAATTTAGATAAATGGCAATTAAAAACAGCAAACACTTACTGAGCAGGACAAAAGTTCTTCATTGGGTTTTTTCCATCAAACATATCCACTACTAGTCACTAAATGAGATTCTAACTCTCAATAGGATAATATTAATAAAGCTGACAAATGACATGCATTTAGTCTTTCACATAACACTGGCAATCAATTATGTACCTCATCATCATAGTTTATATTTGATATAAGGCCCTCTTCTTTCAGCTTATCAACTTGATAAACACCTTCATCTATGAAGTTCTCAATGTCTTCTATTCTCTTTCCTGTTTCAAATTTGCAGAAGACCAGAAGTTAATTTAGTGGTTCAAGACTAAGATTTCAAATAGAATTGTACCTTTGGCAGAAGAGACTTTATCCAGCCAATTTGTATAGATATTATCAAGCAATGCAGTCAGCATCTCACAATTTTCTTCAGAAATTGTTCTTCGAGCTAGTTGATCTCCTGCACTTTTGTACTTGCCAATCCTTTCCACTTGTGGTTCAATTCCAATGTTATCTAAAACGCCTGAAAAGAATTAATAAATGATGTCAAAAACATAAGTTTTGGGCAGTGTTATTAAACTCGGACCGGTCATCGACTCGGTCGAGGTACTGGGTCAATGAGTCAGTGGTCGAACCGGTGAGTCACTGGTCGGACCGCATGAATCGGTATATATTAAAATATTAATTATATAATTCATAAACATATATATTATATTTGTCGTGTTTATTCATACATATATTGCTGGCGCAGCGGTATTTCTCTTACTTTTAAGTGAGAGTTCCCTAGTTCTACTCCCAGAATTGGACATTTTGTGTGTCCTTTTTCATATTTATTTCCATAGAAACTCGCACGCGTCAGGGAGTGCAGCAGCCGCCAGCCAGCTGCGTCCAGCTGTGTGCCTCGAGAAGCGTGCGCGCCTTGGAAAATAATAAATAATCATAACCCGGTCCGGTTCATTGACTCGCCGGGCCACCGGTTCAACAGTAAAACCGCCCGGTTCATACCAGTTCAGTGGCAATTCCGATCTAATATTCAGCTCGGACCGGCTATACCACTGGTTCACGGCCAGACCAGTCGAACCGGCCGGTCCGAGCCGAGTTTTATAACACTGGTTTTGGGTTTATTTATAGTCGTCATCTATAGGGTTTAAAAATTTAAAAGGATTTATCAATAAATTTGGGACATACATCTGCAAAGTAATTTGACCAATACAGTGTAAGAGTGTCTTGCTAGCACTCCTCATTAATGTGATTAATGTGTGTGTGTTATTTTTACAAATTGCATTAACTATTTTCTTTTGAATATGATCATTCCATGATATTGTTTAGTTTATACTTCAAGCCAATCCAATCCAATCCTATTTAGACTTGTTCTTTATTAGACCAATACATCATTGGGTTTCTTCAGGTAGAGGGCTGAATTCAATTCTAATGAATTGATCTAGTATTCTAGTCTAAATTTAGGATTGGGATCATATATCCAATAGTCAATGACAACCTCCAAATTATCTTTGGAAGACCGAATTGGAGATTTACACGCACCAAAATAAAAGATGATGCTATCGGAAAACAAAAATTCAAGGACAATTACTGTCAGTCAAATTTATAAAAATACATGGTAAAGAAAGATCAGCTTACCTCTAAGGAATGAGGCTTGAACAGTCAATCCGAACAAAGAAAAGTAAGCACTTGGAGGGGCATATATCTCTTCACATGCACACGCGAGGTAATATTCTTTTTCTTGACATGTAGGGACAAAAGCCACAACAAATTTTCCTACAAGCATAGTCAACTATCAAACCATGTCATTCGTAAGTAGAACAGACCAATAATATAGGACAACATATCAGTAGAGAAGAGGGACATTATAGATCATTAATCACCCTATTTACTCTAAAAATATAAAGCCATAGTTAATCACAACCTCAGAAAATAACACGCATCAGTACTCCTATAACAAGAAAAGATACATTGACTTGGGCAAAAGTAGCCTGCTACTTAAGGCCATTTCAATATAGATAAAAAAAAAATCCATATTAAATTAATAACTCTCTTGAATGATCTCTGAGGATATAAGAGAAATCAAAGCACTAAAACTTCATGGTTTATGCATATGCAGCCAAGTAACACATGCAACATGGCAATGGCATTTTCAAGGGGTACTAATAACATTTACATTTAACTCGGGTTATGTAAGTTTACTGAATTTCTTGGTAAATTCTACACTGACTCAATTGACTGTAATACAAGTTTCTATAAACATCATACAATATGAAAAATAGTTTTTTCACATTACATGTTTCTACGTTTCTCTTTCTTCCACATATATTAGCTGCAAAAGACAAGACAAGTCCAGAGTTTTTACCTGATTTTTTGAAATTCAATATGTGCCTTCGAATTTCTTCCACTTTACCCCACCCACAGTTTAAACCCTCTATATGGAGATATATCCCAGAAATACGAGGATCGTACGCTGCTTTCAAAAAATTCTCACAAATTTGAGGTAGAGAAAGTCCCGGAGAGAACCTGCTCTTCACTTGATCAGATATCTGAACACGACACGACACAACATTCCAAACTCAACCACATCAAAACATATAAACATATGTTATTCTGAAAACAAAATTAGCTAAATTCATAGTGAATCACCAAAATCAGAACTTAGTCCCTAAAATTATTAATAAATTTTAAATTAGTACATGAAACAAAAAATCTTCAATCATATTAGTTCTTTTAGATTAATCAATCAGAAATTATAAGGTCCCGGGAACTTAAGCTCTAAAATTATTAATATTTTAAATTTCAAAGTAGCCCAAGAAACTAAAAATCCTCAATCATAGGCGTGTTTGGATTGGCTTATGCAGAATTTATCTACCGACATAAACACTTGTGATAATATTTGACCGAACTTATGAAAATACCTTATGACTGGCTCATAAGCTGTTTTGAACTTATTTTCATAAGCTCTTTAGAATAACTTATTAAAATAGCTTACAGCTTATATGAAATCAGTTTCATCATATTTCCTCTTCGATTATAAAAGTAACTTATACAAAAGCGCTTATATGATAAGTTTTTATGTCATAAGTGCTTAAATAAGTTATTTACCCAAACAGGCCCTAGTTCTTTTAGATCAATTAATTTAGTCATGAAATTATCCGACAAAGGATTAATATGACTGGGAATTTTCAACCCCTTAGAATTTAGAATATTAATAATTTCAAAACTAAGTTGACAGTGATCTACAATTTCGGGAACAATATCGGTAATTCACTAAAAAAAATTGGTCAAATGAGCTTAAACATGAGGAGGATGAGAAAAGCGATAATGGCAAATAGGATGTTGTGAGAAGGAAACCTGGCCACGAAGCTTCATCGTGAGGACGCTGCCTTTGCGAACACGCTCCCAGGGGAACGCAAGCAGCATCTTAACCTTGACGAGGAAGCTTCTCCACCCGGTAATAGGCTCGAATTCGAACTCGCCACTCGGATAATCCTCGTCGGCGATTCTAACATTTTGATTACCGTTAGCGGCGGCGCCTTCTTTTTCTTCTTCGGTGGTTTTGGGGTCAGAAGAAGAAGAATCGAAGGTGCGAAGGGAAATTATGTCTCCTCTTCTTCTACTACGAGTGTGGGAGAGAGTGGGAAAAGAAAGAGAAGAGAATCGACACTGGAATGATGATGACGTGTTGCGGCGGTGAATGGTGGTGAGGTAAGGAGGAGTGGATAGAAGTAGCGTCGACATTTTTGTAGTGTGTGTGTGCCCAATGCTAGTAGTAACTAGATACTGATGAAATGAAATGGAAGGAAAAATAGTGAGGCATGCGAATTGGAAGGAAGGGAAAGGGAAGAAGGAAGGTCGTGAAGTGAAGTGAGAAACGATGAGTTGACAAGGTCTATTTTCTTCCACGTCGTGGTTTATGTCAGCCTGCCATTTCCCCTTCTCTATCTCACCCGGAAACCTTCCTTTCAAATTGACCTGCAATTTAGGAATATCTTTTTTCTTAACGAGATTATTTTACATTTGTGTGAATTTTGATTTTGGGATTTGGGAATAGCAGCAACCGGAAAATTTAACCAAGTATGTACTCCTTCCGTACTTTTTTATTGGTTGTTTTAGGATATTTTAGCAGAATTATAGAATCAATTAATTGATATTTTTTTTTCTATTATATTTTTATTGAATTAATTAGTATTTGGGAATAGATAAATTAATTAATATATCTTTCATTCTAATTATTTTTAATTCTTTATTTAATTATCTAATTAGTCTTAGATACATTCACATGTGTGTATTAGTAATTAGTAATAAATTTATGTTGTTGGAAAGTAAAATAATTTTTTAGAGTAGATGTATCATATTCAATTAGTTTTTGAACTTCTCAATTACTACATTAATCAATTTATGAAAAATGTGTAAACAATTAATAGAGTTAAGCGTATAATTGTCAAAATATAACCTTAAATTATCAAAACGGCAAATAAAAAAGGAACAAAAATTTTCTTAAAAACTGACAGATAAAAAGGAACAGAGGGAATATATGTTTAATTGATAGTTTTTTTTTTAAAGATGACATGAATTTTTATCGCAAGGTGATTTGCGAATCGGACTCTAAGACTCCTTTGTTATGATATATGAGGGTGTCCCTTGCACAGATCCTCGTGCTCCTATTATTGATTACACCCGGGCTTTCTTGCAACGACAGTGGACTTTAACTTTCACTCACTCTCTGCGAGAAGGGAATTTTTGTGCAGATTGGCTTGCTAAGTTTGGTTCATCCATGGATCGTGGGTCGCGAATTTGGCATCTTTGTCCCTCTAATCTGTCCAGTACTCTATTGGCAGATGCAATAGGGTTTGAGAGGCTTAGACTATAGCTTTTTTGGTTGTTTCTTGTTTTGTTTTGTTTTCTCTTTCCTACTGATAAAAAAAATTTGATTTTTTAATGCAATTTTCTATTCATGTTTTGAAATATTTTAAATATGTAATTAATTATTTTAAAAGTATCTTCAATAATAATAAAAATTAAGTCAAATGACACAACATGTGCTTATAAATTGAAGATTTATAAAAGAAAAAGATTTTAATTATTATGCACTGAAAGTGTAAAAATATTTTACACAAATATCCAATCATATTTTATTTTTTATAAGAGTTTAATAAGTATGCATTGACAGTGTAAATATTTTTTACACATACATCCAATCATATCTCATCGAAGTGCCACCTAATAATATTATTTCCTAAAATATCTGCACAAATATCTAAATGGTGAGATATGATTAAACGTCTGTGTAAAAAACAATTACACCGCCGGTACATACTAATTAAATCCTTTAATTTTTATAAACACAATCATATTTTATTATAGTACCATCTTATCTATATCTATATGCAAAGGCAATAAAAAAAATTGTCATTTTGGTGTCCTGATTTACTCTTCAATATTGCCCTTATCTATTTTTTACCACAATATTGCTTTGATCTAATTGAAAGTTTAATTTTAAATTTAAACACATGATAGCCGTAAGTAATAACTGTTACGTAATCATCTAAAGACAAAAAAAGAGAGGTGAGACAGACAAAAAGGCACGAAGTGCATGTTGTATACTAACAATAATTCCTAAAAGATCTGCACAAAGATCTACACGATGAGATATGATAAAACGTATGTGCAAACTTTTTTACACTATCAGTGCATACTAATTAAATTCAAAGAAAAAACATCTAACATTTTAAATAATTTAGGCTTAAATATATTTTTCATCCATGCAAATAGGGGGTCTTTTGTTTTACATCTTGTAATTATTTTCATCCCTGCAAAGTGCAAACCCTTCGTTTTTGGTCCCTACCGTCACTCACCGTTAAAAAAAAAGTGTATGTGGAAAATGGAGCGTTAGTTGGCAGTAACACGTTGGGTTAGCGAGTCCAGTTGTCATGTGTTAAGTGTGAACTTTTGCTGACTCAGCATTAATTATTAATTTTAATAGTAACAAACATTTGTTTAGACACATTATTTAAACACAGTTTAATTAAAATCAAATTAATTAACTAAGGTTAGAGTTTCTGGCCCCTCTCCCCCCCCCCCCTCTCTCATCTCTACCGCCACCCCACCCACCATCTTGGTGACCTGTCAGAATAATCTTTGATAGATTAAAATAGATTAGATTTTTCTTAGTGTTGCGCAAATGCTAAGAAATGAATATGCGATCTTTTTTTAAAAAGTATCATTGATGAACATGGAAAGAGGTAGCAAAGATTGAAATGATCGGAAATAGCTTTTATTTGAAGTTTAATTTAGTTGAAGATCATGATTTTGCTTCCAAGATTGATGAGAGTGTTATTTGGCACAAAAGATTTGATCTCACAACAATTTGAAGTAATTGAAGTCCATATATGCAAGATGAATTTGAGATGACAAATCTTGGCATTTGGTATTTAAAATTAGACAAGAGGACTTAAGTTAAATGGCTATTTTGATAATGACTAAAGCACTTCCGCAAACAGGTTTGAAGTTCCTAAAGCTAAAGTTTGGCATGTTCATGACAAATCTTAAGGAGGAACATTAGATCTAATGCGATTTTGTCTCATTTAATTTGAAATTTGAGTTTTGAAGAATAAATTTTGGATAGAGTTTTAGTTATTGTTACAGATTTGATTTTGTTAGTAGTTTTGATTTTATTTTCAATAAGTTAATGCAATTCCAATGAATCTTATGGTAGTTTAAGTTTTATAAGAAGTTCTTCTATGAAATAATAAACAATTTTCCTTCTTCAATTTATCTCTCAATTTGTAAGTTTCAGTTTTTTTTTCAAATTTATTTTCAACAATTAGTATCAAAGCACCAATTTCCTACTTGAGGAAAAAATTTCTTATTTTCTAAGGGCTAAACACATTGAGATTTAGTGCTAAACACAGTGAGGTTGAGCGATTTATTTTTCAGGCAATGTGGTGCAAATATATATGTCTACTTCCCGTATTTCTTCACATGTAATTTCAATGTTTAATAGTGAAAATAATCACATTTGGGTTGTCAAGATGAATTATTATTTAAGGTCATAAGGTTTATGGAACATTGTGAAATCTGATGCTGATCCACCGTCATTGAGAGAAAATCCTCCCTAAGGGTTTGCGGCTCAGTTCGGTTTTGAGGTAAAAAGCCATCTGATTCAAAGTTTAAAAAACATATGGTTCGGTTTAGTTTACTTTCTTAAAAAGATCCAATCCGATTCGATTCGATCCGAAACAATGTGGTTTAGATTGGAGTCGATTTTCGATTTTTAGAGGTTATAATTTTTTTAAAAAAAAAATATAAACTGAAGTGTTTTTTTTTTTATGGAAAGAGACTCATATCATTAAAACTGAATCAAAAATACAAGAAGGTAAATGATCAAAAGTTTGGGGGCCAGACCACAATGTAGCTACCCTAGCCAGAGAGTGAGCAACTACATTTGCTTGCCTCCTAACAAACACAACACCATAAGTTGGGTTAAGGTCTAAGGGCCTGTTTGGATTGGCTTATGCAGAGCTTATGAACACAGCTTATGACTGATTCATAAGCTGTTTTGGGCTTATTTTTCATAAGCTACCCATGATAGCTTATCAAAACAGCTTATGACTTATATAAAATAAATTTCACTATAATTTTTCTTCAATTATAAAAATAGCTTATACAGCTTATGCTATAAGCAGTAGATAAACTTGTTATCCAAACAGGGCCTAAAAGTCTCTTACATTCACATAAAATAGAACCAAATTTTGTTCGATCAGTGTGAGGGGCTTGCACATTGTCCACCACCGACTTGGCATCCAACTCAAAGATTACCTGCTGGAGGTTGAGGGAGACAACCCAATGAATCGCATCAAGAAGACCCATGGCCTCTCCTTCCTTCACATCCAGGCGGCTAGGCACCCAGCTGGTTCTTGACATAAGGACTGTGCCATTTTCATCGTGAAGGCACATGCCAAAGCTCGTTGCATGACGCGCTGGAGGGAAAGCAGCATCCAGTTGCATTCGTCATTCGTATAGGGGGTCCATGCTGTCCAACAGTCCGCATTTTCTTAGCCAAGTTCCAGTCGCTCCAAGTGATCCGGGCGCGGCTCAGAATCTGTGCGCAGGCCTCATGCACTGAATTCCACACTTTCTCGTTCCGACTAAGCCATAAACTCCACAGCGTCATCACGAAGTCTCCGTGCACTGCTCAAATATCAACTGAATTGTTATTGCTTCCGTTTCACTTTTAATATATTACCGAGTATCAATCAATAACTTTTGTTTTAACAATTTTCGTTGGGTTATCATTTTTAAAACCAAATTTCTAAACACACAAATGTCATTTATAAAAAATAGATTATAGGAAAGCAGTACTTGCAAAATTCAATTCTAAACAAATAACATGAAAAATGTGAAATAATATTTAACACACAGATACTACTGTGAATTAATATTTAACACAAAGTAAAAGTCAATTCTAAAAATAAAGCGCAATGCACGCCAACAATTAATTAGTATCATATATGTGTGGGATGCAATTAATAATAATTAAATATACATTCAAACAAGTCCAAAAGGAATAACATTATAAGTTGCAGTTCAATTTGGTTCGATTCGGTTTTAGCGAAGAGATCCAAAATTCGAGCGGTTCGGTTCGCGCGGTTTTTCAAAAAAGTCATTCAAAAAATCAATTTTTGTTTTTTTTGGATCAGTTCAATTTTGAACACCCCAAATTCCTACCACATTGCTTAGATGAAAGCTTGTGATATCACATTTTCACTAAAATCATGGACTTGGAAACACCTAAATAGGTATATATATATGAGATAAGATCAAAGATGAATTTGAGGGCAGTGACGGACTCGAGTTCGATCACTAGTAGAGGTGGCAATTCGGGCTTCGGGCTGGCCCGCATCGGGTTCGGGCTTTCTCGGGCCGGGCCAAAAAAGCCCGGATTGAAAACGGGCTCAAATTTGTGTGTCCGAGCCCTCTATTTTACGGGCTTTTTTCGGGCCGGGCTCGGGCTTTGACCTACATTTTTCGGGCGGCCCGCTTCGGGCTCGGGCTTTTACGGGTTCGGGCTTTGTCGGACCGGGCCAAAAAAGCCCGGATTGAAAACGGGCTCAAATTTATGTGTCCAAGCCCGGTGTTTTTTCGGGCGGGCTCGGGCCGGCCCGGCGGGCTAAGCCCATTTTGCCAGCTCTAATCACTAGTAATTAAACAAGAGTAAACCATCATTTTAGTCCTCCAATTTGTAATTCGCTAGCAATTTGGTCCCTAGCATTAAGAAATAGGCAAATTCATCCCTGAGATTGATCACTGTTCGTCAAGTTAGTCCTTCCGTTAGTGACTATTAAGTGACGGTGTTAACAGTGCTGATGTGGCATGTTAAGTGCCACCTTAGGACTGACACGTGCACAAGGACTAAATTGATGGTATTTTTGGAACAATAACACAGGGACTTATTTGAAAAAAATAACAATACAAAGACTTAAAAGATAACAATATTTGGTGGAATCTGAAGGGCCCTTTAGTAAAATCATTTACCCCTTTCACTAAAAATTAAAAACCCTTCTTGTTTCATGGTGAAGCTCGGTGGAGCTGGAGACAGGGTTTGTTTCAGGGTTGACGGTGATGACCTCGGCTGTGTCTTTGGTTCAGTTTGGGAGCTTGGTAGTAATAGAACAAGCCAGAGGTGAGAGCAACAAATAGGGATTTGGGCTGAGGTGTGGTTCTGGTTCTCTAATGGCCACAGGACCGTTGGTGGCTGTAGGTGAGAAAGGAGAGGTTGGTTGGTTCATTGTTTCATGGCTGTTTTCATGATGGGTTGTATGGCTTAGATGGGTATTACCACTTGCTGAATGCCATGTTGAGAGTGAGTTTGATTTGTGTTACTTGGTTATGGTGAGTGGCTGGAATGTGGTTGGGATGTTTTGAGTGATGAAGGTGAAAGGGGGGTTTGATGAGAATGGAGAAATAGGTTGCAGGGGTAGTGTTTTCTTTTAGGTAGAGCTTCAATGGGGTTGTAGGTGGTTAACGCTTTTGCATGAGAAATTGACTTACAAATGAATTATTTTGCTCTTCTGTCTTGGCATGCGTATATGCTACCCACAACTCATGCTTCTTAATCTTAGCAGCATCTTTTAGTTTTATTGTTAATTCCTTTTTGTTTCCCATAGAGAATATGAAGAATTTAGAATTCACATCAATGGACTTGTTGCCATGGCGAAAAATAGGGGAGCAAAGAAGGGTTTTTAGTGAAAGGGGGAAATGATTTAACAGAGGGACCTTTCAGTTTTAATCCTCTAAATTTTGTTATCTTTTAAGTCTTTGTATTGTTATTTTTTTCAAATAAGTCCCTGTGTTATTGTTCCAAAAATACCATCAATTTAGTCCTTGTGCACGTGTCAGTCCTAAGGTGGCACTTAACATGCTACATCAGCACTGTTAACACCGTCACTTAATAGTCACTAACGGAAGGACTAACTTGACGAACGGTGATCAATCTCAGGGATGAATTTGCCTATTTCTTAATGCTAGGGACCAAATTGCTAGCGAATTACAAATTGGAGGACTAAAATGATGGTTTACTCAATAATTCATAACTAGATTTTACTTATCTCTCGACCGAATACATATTAGTCTAATAAAATTAAAACGAAATAAAAATCTCGTCATCCATTATAAAAAAAAAAATTTGGTTATCAAACAAATTTTATCGAGATACTTTTTAAAATAGTGACTTTTCTTTAAATTAAACTAAACCAAACATACTCATTTAGTTTTTTCCTACTCTATATAATTAAGGCTTAATTGTATTTTTGGCCCTTCAATTTTCACATTTGCGCGAATTAGGTCCTTCAGTTTTTAATTGCGCGAATTGGGTCCCCCAGTTTCATTAACTGTTGCAATTGGGTCCCCCAGTGAACTGACGGAGCACTGACGGAAGGACCCAATTGCAACAGTTAATGAAACTGGGGGACCTAATTCGCGCAATTAAAAACTGGGGGACCTAATTCGCGCAAATGTGAAAACTGAGGGGCCAAAAATGCAATTAAGCCTATAATTAATTAAGACAATCTATATATATCACCCAAAAAATCTGAATTGAAATACACTATTTTAGGGGGTGTATTCGATTGAGATTGTAAAGGATTTTGATAGATTTTTTTGTGATGAAAAAATCTTGTGGTATTCAATTAAGACTTTTTAATAATATAAAAAACTTGTGGTATTCAATTAGGACTATCATGACTTTTTAGAGAGTGCAATGAAATCTAATAGTATTCAATTACGATTATCGTGACTTTTTAAAGAGACCAATGAAATCCGGTGGTATTCAATTGAGATTTTTTACAACTTAAAAAAAGTCTCCTGGTATTCAAAAATATACAGATTTTAAATGATTATTTTACATGGTAGATTTCGTCAGATTTTTTAGTGTAAAATATAAAGATCAAACCCATCCAACAATCTCACCCAAACCCTTAAGACTTTACAGACTTTTTTCCCCTACCATTGCATCAATGCCATACTCACCAAGTAATTTCTTCTTTTTTCCTTTTCCCGATTGTTTTTCTTCATACATTCTTTCTACATTGAATATACTTGGATGACAACATTGTAAATATGTGTGTGTACATTTTTTATGTACTTGACCTCCCCAAACACTATAATAACCAAACTTGATCTTTCCATCTTTTTATAATCTTCCACAGCAGTTTCTGGTCAAATGTGATCTTTCTATTTTTTTACAAACTCTTTGTATTTACTAATTTAATTAATATAATAAATTTATCTTTTTTCAAATTTCAATTATTTTTTTATTCGTTACCCTCTTTTTTATTTTATAAATATAATAGTTTTTTTAATGGATTTCATTTATATTTTTTGTTTCTATAATTTTTTAGGCTGTAAATTTTTTTAATTTTATTTTTGTTAAATATAATAACATTACTTAACAAGTTTCATTCATATTTTTTATTTCTATAATTTTAGGATATAAAATTATTTCTTTAATTTAATTTTTGATAAATAAAAAATATTTTTTACTAGTTTCTCATTTATTTTTATAATTTTATTATTACTATAGAGAAAACTATTATATATATATATATATATTATGTGGTGTGCTTAATACGAAGTATTTGTGTTAGCATGTGCAACACTACATAATTTTCTTCAATATTGTTCTGATGAATTTTCAATTAAACCAGTAGACGAAATTTTACCTTCGGTATTACCAGTTAACGAATACTATAATTTTGAGCCAGCAGACGAATCTTTACCTTCAATATTTCCTTTAGTATTACCAGCTAGTATGACTTATGTGGAAAATTATTACTTAGAAGGAGATAAGATACAACTAATTTCTTTATTTTCGTTTTTATTGACTCTTATAACTTTGAAAGTTTGTTAAAAATCCATCAGATTCTTTATAAATCCATAAAGTCATTTCAAATCTTATAAATTCTTATGATATAAAAATTATTTAAAATCCACAAATTTTTTTTAAAATCCACACGACTTTTAAAGAAAATCTAATAAGTTATTATATTCCTATGAAATCTTTTAAAATCTACAAAATCTTCAAGACTTTTTTATAACAAAATAGTCTTTTAAACCTTAGATTGTGAATTAGAGTTTTCTCTAGAACCTTAATATATATATAGATGAATATTTTCATTCATTTCTTGTCAATTTTTCCCCAGCTAAAATATATGGTCTTCTTGAAAAATATAAATTCTAATCAAAATGACGATTCTTCCTAAAATAAGGATAAATGTAAATTTGGATGTGCAACTGCTACGCATAACTTTCAAATACAAGGATCATGGGTGATTAGTTAGCTAGAAGCACCACCCTATAATGAATTTCTAACAAGTAATAATCTCCTGTCTCTTGTGATTTTAAGAATGAACTTCTGATGGGAGCCAAACTCGTTTGAAAATTGTATACTTAACCATTTTCATGATTTCCCCCTATTTGAACTGCTTTCTTGAGGAATTAAATCAACTAATATATAACCCAGTTTTAGATGGATATTATTTAATTAGTGCTCGCGCGGTCGCATTAATTCTATGCATTATATTGGAGAGGGACAAATGCTTTAGCCAATGCTTTAGCCAATTCAAACAGGTCTAAATCACACAGTTAAGTAGATAGTGTCTTCCCTCTATGCCTGATACATACAAATCGTTCTTAATTAACCTAGTTTCCATCTTTCTCATCATATCCCCAAACTTCACTAAAGTGCACTCATTTTTAAACACTTTTCAATTTTCAATATCTATAACACTCTTTTCTTTTTCTTTTTTTTTCTTTTTGTCATCAACAACACATCTTTATTCTATTTGTATTTCTCTCTGGGTGTATAATGGGATTTGGCGTGTCTAAAAGTTAATTTTCTTATAGTACACATAAAAAAAAGATTATCCAGAAATTAATTAACCAGATAAGTTTATATATATATATATATACCCACTAATCCATTCACGCCATAGCTAATTAATCTGATTTGACTCTCTTTTCCTGTCTTGATTCAAATCTTAAGCATGAGACAACAATGATTCTGGAAAACGAAGCACAGTACACAGTAATTAAGTAATTGCAGTTATTAATGTCAGAAAAGCTAAAACCTAGCTAATTAAGAAGAAAAAAACAAACTAATTAAAAAAGCCTCTGAAGAAGGGAAACAAACACTGCACGTACATCTATCTATCTATTTCCTTTTACCAACCCAGTGATTTTTTCTCCCCTTGCCACCGCCTTGAACTGATGATGGAGCCTTACCTTTGCTACTACTATTATTCATGAAACCCATCTCATGTTTCTTCTTTTCCTTGATCTTCTCTTCTTCTATTTGAGTACTTCCTTTGCAGAACTCGTGATCCTCACCACCACCATATTGATCCTCTTCCAGTACCTTTTGCTGAAGATCATGACGAACAACCCCATAATAATGGCTTGGTCCAGAAGAAGCATCAGAAGCCATAGAATCATCACTTTCAACAACTTCATCTGGCCCTTCATAGCAATAAGGGTACTTATCTTCTTGTTCTTCATGATGATCATCATCATCATCATCTATTGGGGACCCAATATACATGGTCCATCCAGATTCACTGCTGTGACATTCCTCTGAAGCACCTCCCAAGAACATGTGATGAGGTGGCTCCATCCTGAGAAGAAGAAAATTAAGAAGCAGGCAGCAGTAGGTTAATTAATTAATTAGTAGAAGAAGAACTGTATAAAAGATTGAAGGAACCATCAACCATATGTCTCTTAAATAGGGGTCAAAAAAAAAAAAAGAAGCAAACTATAATATTGATAATTGATAATAAAGATACTAAAGAGCTGTTTTTGGACACCTGAAAATACTTATCCCTTCATGACTCTGACCCCAAAAGCAGTTATTTTCTATACACAGAAAAGATACAGCCAGATTGCAGCCTCAAAGGCATTCACTTAAATAAAAGTCTCTTAAATATGGATGAGCTCTCTTCTCACCTTACAACAACACCACCTGGAAAATCTACACACATACTCATTAATTATTCTATACTGACTCACCCCTATAGCAGCGACAGAGGGAGAGAGAGAGACAGCTATAGAAGCTGTCATTGAAAGTGAAACAAAAAGCATAATAAAATATATATATATATATATATATATATATATATATATACATACACACACACACAACACACCACACCACAGTTCCTTGAATTTGAAAGGACAAGGGGGTTGGTTGTTGGGTTTTTTTTTTTATAAGGGAGGAGGAGAATTAAGGAGAAGATGTGCATGTCATCATTGTTTCTCTGCATTGGTAATTAATAAAAAAGACACAGCTATAAATGCAAAATTGCAGAAGATTGGCACAGACACAGGCCACGAAACTGGAGAGAATATAAGACCCATAGTCTAAGTAGGATGCAAGAGAGGACCTCTTCATTACCTGATTTAGCTTTAACGCCTTTAAATATTTTGTCTCTTCATAAGAAACAAACAGCTTTTTGAGTTTTTCTTTTCTTTTTTCACTTTTCCCCTTCTCTCTGATCTGATGAAATCCTGCTAAATTATACAACTGGAGTTTTAGATTCTAGATTAATCGATCCCACACTATAGGAGCTTGCTGTAAAGTTTTCTGCTTCTTGAGATGCTGGCTCTCTCTGTTGCTCTTGGCAAGGTTTTAAATTGCGGACCGCATCACGTGATGCGGCCGCAATATTGCGGTTGTGGTGGCCTTCGCAACCGCATCACACCGCAATTGCGGTGTGATTTGAAATCACACTAAACGGCCGCAACATAACACCGCATCGGACCCGCATTAGACCGCATCAAGCCGCATCAGGCCGCATCAGACTGCAACAGACCACAACGGACTCTGTTTTGTTCATCTTTCACATTAAAATCAAAAATTTCATATATAAAAGATATAGAAAGAATAAAAATAATTATAGAATTTATTTTGCATTTGGTGCAAGTATAAAATAAATTCACGCCGCAGTGACCGCAATGCGCGTCGCAACAACCGCATTAGCCGTAATCGCAGCGACCGCGACCACGACCACGACCGCATCCATGACCGCAACCGCAATTTAGAACCTTGGCTAGAAATACAAAAGCACACGAAAATAAGGATCTTATAATTTTCAAAAACTAGTTACGTACATGTTTTTAATATGTGATAACATTTATGAAGGAAATTGCTTTATGCCATGGGTTTCTAGATTGTGATATATATTGTGATATATATAATTTTCAGGAATTGCATGGTTGAACGAAACTAATAAATCATAGAAAAATGATTGGTGGACACCCAATGTCAATCTACCACTAGAGAGAGAAAGAGAGAGATGAGAGAAAAGTGATAAAATAATGTGATATGTGATGTGATAGTTAGAGAGAGATAGAAAGAAATGAGAAGTGTTGAATGGGTGGATATATTTTTTGAGTGTATGTGTATCATTGCTCTAAATCATGTTTCCTATCATGAGAAAACCACGTACCCCACCTTTTTCTTTCTGTCTTCCACAGAATTGGTTTGCAAAAATCAAGCTATTATTTGTTTTTTTCTTTCTTTCCCATGTGTTTCTAAAAGAAATATGGTAGGTGGTGAAGTAAAGGTGGTCAGGCAGATAACTTTTACTACCATTTTAACTAATGAAATGCCATATTTATTTTTGACATTTGAAACGACTTCTTTCACTTCAAATACACATGATTAATGTTTATATCAAAAAACAAATACACATGATTAATGCATGAACATGCTACACAAAATTTCTTATTTCAGAAAAATGGGATACTCAATTTCTATTTTACACCTAGAGAGAGATAAGAACAGAAAAAATAAGCGATAGATATAATAGATGAGTGATATAACAAGAAGAGAGATAAAAAGAGAGAAATATATATTAAATGAATGTTGAAATCAAATCGATGAGTGTTCAAAAATCAGAACACTTTATTTTATAAGTATTCTTTTTGGATAGACAAATGTTAGTAATTGATATGTTATATTAGTGCGGCGATTTGAACCTTTAACATTCTTATCACTTAAACCTTTACGTTCATCCCCCTATCCACCAAACCTTATAACTCCCCATTTTATAAGTATTACTAGTGGATATTATTCATCTAATTAAGATTAATTATGTATTGTTCATGTTTGGAGAATGCTTTCTTCTTTGAAATATTTGTTCATCTGTCGCGAGTCTAGCTACCATATTAATTCTAATGCTAAATTGGTTTTGCTAAGTCACGAGAGAAGATAAAAAGAGGGGTAAGCACCAAAAAAGGACTCACATAATTCTGCTGGTATAATTGACTACTCTAAAGGGATGGGCCCCTTCTTGATTGGTAAAGAGCAGAACCAAAATGAACTAATAGAGTGTCTAAAGCTGAAAGGTTTTGAACATGCCATGCCCCATCATTTTTAAGCAACAATTTGGCTGTTCCCCACTTTAAAATCATCCCCATGACTTATAATGGGGTATTACCGGACAGGGTAAGGTCCATTCATTATTCTCCCTGTTTGTCCTTCTGAGGGCTCCACGTAAGGGGTAATTAAAGATATGCTCCTTTTGCATCAAGAGACAGTGTTTCAAAGCTGGAGATATATATATATATGGTTCTCTTTTACATGTAAACTGTAATTTTGAAAGAATGAATTTTTATAATGTAACATGTTGAGTTAAATGAAATTGATAACTTGATCATTAGTCAATTATCATTATCCAATTTTTTAAATTGGTCTCATTTGGGCTTGTATAACTTTTCAACTTGTTTTTGATCTCTCATGCATGGATTGAGATTGATTACTATATAAATCTCAACCATGAAAAATTTGATTTATTTTATCAAAAATGTTATATAGACACCCTACCACCTCTCCCACGCCTTTCTCCCAATCATTTGAGTGAATGAAGTTGTCACAAAAGTAGTGTAGAAGGGGTGATTTTAGGTGTCCATAATTCGGGGCTCTTATTTTATAGATGAATAAAGATCGGTAGATACCCCTTGGGCTGTATACCACTAGAGAGAGATAGAGTGATATGAGAAAAAAATAATAAAATGATGTGATATGTGATGTGATAGTTAGAGAGAGATAAAGAGAAATAAAAGATGTTGGATGAGTAAATATATTTTTGGAGTGTATAAATATCATTGTTCTTTATAGATATAGACATACACAACTCAATAAATTAATACGAGTCATTAATTGTATTGAAAATACACATCATGCCGTTCTTTTTCAGCCTTCAGAGATCTAATTTCTTAATTCGAAATGTAATGTAATTCACAGTCAGTGTAGCCAAGTCTAATTATAAGATCAACGAGCGTTGGAGGATAATTTATAAATTCAGTGCATCTTAGACTCCAGTGTGCAGGAGTGAAGTTGTATCTTGAGTGTGAGGGTTTTTTTTCATTTTGTGATAGATGATCATCTGTCTATAATGAACACTTTTTTTGTATTATTTAGATTGGACACTACTTATGCTTTTAATTCTTTTTTAATATATTTTGGCTTTTTAAAAAAAAAAGTCTAATTATAAGATCAACGAGCGTTGGAGGATAATTTATTAATTACCTTACGCTGTCGGTACATCACAATAATATTTGATTAATAATATTGTTTTAGTCCAATGTAATATAATGTATGTAACGTGAATACTTTTTGACCTTTCAGCTTCTTGTGAGGGAGAGGTGGGGTTAAGCTAGCTGTGGCAGACCAAAATGAGCTAGCTATAGAGGGTGCTCGAATTGGATGTAACCTTCAAATAAATGCAAATTGTACTTAACACGTAGGCAATATATGTCTATGTCACTTGGCCAACATGATGCATATAAACATGAGAGAACAAAAAGAAACACCTAAGAGACAACGAGGCATGACCCGACTTGGTTATTTGTGACGAGGCTCGCGATGGACACATACAGTAAAAGGGGGGTGATTTTAGCTATTCCTTGTGACGTGTATTGCCACAATGCCACTTTTTTTTTTTTTGGTCGAAGACACAATGCCACTTAACAAGCAAGTATTTGAAAATGCGAGCCCTGCTCTATTGGGTTACATAATGGTAGAGGTGGGTATATGGGCTAGTTTGGTATGATTGATTTAGATTCGGTTTACATTTGCCTACATATAAATGAACTAATTTGGACAGCAAAATTAATAGGTCCTTAATTTACTAACTCGCGTCCACCCTGTATAATCTGAAGGCTGAAGACTAAACGGGTCAGTCTATGGGCTTAATGTAAAACAAAAAATAATTTAAAAAATTTAAAAGAGTTTAACTCTGAAACTTTAAAAATCAAATTATATATAAGAAATAAAAAATGGTCAGCGAGCAGACATGCGAACCTAACCCACTTAGCCGACGGATTAAATAGAGTGAGCTAAGAAAGCCCAACATTTAAATGGGCCTATGTTTAGTTGGCATGTAGCCCACACAAATTGTAGGCTAAGCGGGTCGTACGTCCACATTAATTCCAAGGTCCATATAACTAGCTCTATGCAATAAAAAAATAATTTATTCACTCTAAAATATTTTACACTATCACCACACATCTTCTATTTACCCTTTTAAAAAAAAACTGATGTACACACGTCTTCTTATCATGATTATGATATTATGCTCAAAAGTCTCTTCTCTCTCTCTTTTTTACTTAAATTTTTTTATTTGTTTATAAAGTTCTTATTATACATGTGTTGTCTCATTATTTTGGTTTTCCGCTCAAAATGCTTCTAATGAACGGTTATTTACAATATTTGAGCATTTAATTTTGTTCTATTTTAGCTTATATATATATTTGATTGTATTACAAAAAGACTACATAAGTTTGTTTTTAAAACATAAGAGACCATATATACTTTGTTACAAAAAAATATAAACCAAGGAGTCTTGGCCTAGTGGTGGAACACTAGGACCCTTGGGGGGATCGACCTATTGGTAGCAGGATCCATTCCACCCGGGGGTAAAACCATGTCTTGGCCAGTCCAAACCTCTATGGACGAGCGCAGATTAGTCATTCGTTGAAAGCGTTGGGACACTGCGTGGGTGGAGCGATCTCCCTCGAACAAAAAAAAAAAATACAGAGAATAAATTGAAAAACAAAATTAACTTAAAGGACCAAAAGAGTATTTCATGCCATTAGTTTACCATCTAGAATTTGTTATCAATTAGTGGGTACCAGTAACATGATTGCACACAGGTTGTAATTAATTATATTTTCGAACTTCTAGCGTACATTTTTTTCTTGAATCTTTTTAGTTGGAGTTTGGATGTTTTATACCTGTAATTTAAGTCTTTTTACGTACTAAACTTGTTACACTTGTGTCTTGATTATGTTATTTTCTTTAGATACTCGCTTATAAAAAAAAAATTCTTTAGATACTCAATAAATTAAGTAACTACTAACTAAGCATATATCTTGTTTCGATAAGTTGATAGAGCCTACAAATTTACATTTTTTGTGGTTAACGGTATAAACAACATCATGTGCGTTCTTTTAGTAATGATAACAATTTTCCAAGTAATTAATGCATAATGTGAGGATTTTGAAAGCTTATTACTACAAAGTAAGAGTAAACCATTAGTTTGATCTCTGAAATTGTAGGGCGTTGACATTTTGGTCGTTGACATTAAGAAATAGACAAAATGGTTTTTGAAATATTTGAGAATCATGCGTCAAGTTAGTCCATCCGTTAGTCTGACTCAGATGACATTAACAAATTGGGTGATGTGTCACGTTAAGTGCCATGTCGGCACACACGTGTAATCCAAATTATTAGGGATCAAATTGATGGCATTTTTAAAAGTTAAGGGATCAAATTGTTAGCATTTATAAAACTCCCTCTCTTTCTTCTTCTTCTAAGCACTCTCCAGTTACTCGTAACTTCTGCATTTTCCTTTGAATAAACAACCACTTTAGTCTCTGAGAGTAGCAGGCAGTGTCACTTTGGTCCCTGACAGATATAAAATTAAAAAAAAAATCCACCATTGTGCCAGTTGTGAGTCAGTCCTTGCCGTCAGATCTGCTACATAACTCGGCTTGTGTTGCTGAGCTAGGACGTTAACGGGCCACATAGCAGAGTTTAAAAAGATTAGTAGGTGAATTTATTTGTCATTTCAGTCCCTCTGAATATCCATCCAACATGGACTGCCATGTTGTAATCCAATATATGTGTCCTTTATTGTCCCAGTTCTGCAGCCCAAATGAAGTTATGTAGTCTTTAAAAAAAAAAGAGTTATGTAGCAGATCTGATGGCAGGGACTATAGTGACTAACGTTTGGCACAATGGAGGACCTTTTTTTTTTATTTGTATCTGTCAGGGACCAAAGTGACAATATCTGCCACTCTTAGGGATCAAAGGGGTTGTTTACTCTTTTTCTTTTATTCCAACATAAGCAAAATTTTATTCAAAAGCAAACAATTTTATTTGTATTGCTTATCCCATCTATTCCCTCTACGTTATCATCCTCGTCTTCAAATTTAAATCATAATTCAATCTCAACTAATATTTTCTTCTTCGGTCTTTTTGGTATATGAAAGCAGGACCATCGTTCATATCGCAATAACTTATAAAAAAAGACAATCATATCGCAATATTATAATACTGTTAATGTTTTAAGGCAAACAGCAACAAAATAGGATAAAAAACCTGAGAAGATAAGATAAACAAATCACATAATACTTTATGAAATGCTTCAACGTCATTGTTGATGAGTAACACATTAATGGAGAAAACCACTACAAAGATGGGGAGACCCTTTGGGAGAACCATTAGGAAAAAACACAAAAGCAATCAAGATCAACTTAATCAAAATAAAATAAAAAACTAATATATATGGAAGGAGAATTTGCGTGGGGTGGTATCACATGGAAAGGAAAGTGAGGAGAAAGCTGGGTATCGATTTTAACTTCTTCTAACCAATTAGGGTCACCAAGGGGACTTCATGATTCAGAACAAAGTAACAAATTAGTCATAACACATTTTGAGTTCAAAGTAATTCTGTTCAAAGAAAAATCTGACTTGGCCATGAGCACAAAAGCAGGACAATAAAACATCAGAGATTCAGAGATTTAAAAATCCACTACATCCTCTGTCTCCTTCTACCACCAAAAGTAAACATCTTAATTCTTACACAATGAAAGATATGAAATAGTTTGAGGAGATAA
This sequence comes from Glycyrrhiza uralensis, assembly GCA_030159175.1. Taxonomy (NCBI): domain Eukaryota; kingdom Viridiplantae; phylum Streptophyta; class Magnoliopsida; order Fabales; family Fabaceae; genus Glycyrrhiza; species Glycyrrhiza uralensis. The sequence goes on along the minus strand of BRZY01000007.1, from coordinate 29,045,105 downwards.
CAACAGTTACAACACAGCATGCCAAAAATATTGGTTTAACTAGGCTTGCCTTGTTTGGAATAAAAGGAATTTGCAGATGTTGCGAGTAGCTGAGGAATGCTTTTAGAAGAAGAAAAAGAAAGAGAGGGAGTTTTATAAATTCTGTCAATTTGGTCCCTAAACTTTTAAAAATGCTATCAATTTGGTCCCTGATGACTTGGATTACACGTATATGCCAACATGGCACTTAATGTGACATGTCATCGATTTGTTAATGTTAGATGAGTCAGACTATTAGAGAGACTAACTTGACGGACAATTCTCAATTTTAGGGACCAATTTGCCTATTTCTTAATGTTAGATACCAAAGTGCCAGCGCCCTACAATTTCAGAGACCAAATTGATGGTTTACTCCTTTGTATAACATGGTAAATCTGGACTCAGGACTTGTTAAGTATTGTTACTTTAGGTGTTATGGAATTAGGGTCATTTTTCTTGTTATATTCATGAAGTATATGGTTTGGGTTCTATAGTTTAGTTGAAAATATGAAAATATGCCTTGCTTTTGTAATGCTCCATTAAATTTTAATAACAATTTTGAACAAGAGGAGGGACCTGTTTACTCTGTTAGGTTATTTTTGTTAGAGTTACTCTGCTTAATAACTCCTTATAGACATTAACTTTTATCAATCCAACAGTTGAATATTATCGTATTATCTTAACGATCATGCATACCAAATTTTAGATAAATTGGACGTCTTATGGTGGATATTTTACATGTATTTTAAAATGAATTTTATATGTTGAATTGAACTTAATGGATGAAGTATCAAATGATAAATAGAGAGAGAGAATTCTGTTTTCATATTTGTGTATTGCATTGAAATGATTTCAGTTACACTTGATTACAGAGAGCTTACAAGCTTTTATACTAAGGCTGCATAAGCAAGCCTTGCACCGACTCACTAACTGAATTGTAATAGAAAGGTTCACGTGTCACACACATTGCTTTCAACAATGCTTACATACATGCACATAGTACATCATACAAACAATACTCTATTAACCCCCTTTCAAACTCAAGAGTGGTGAGGAACTGAGACCACTCTGAGTTTGTTGCAAATGTTATCAAATCGTGAAGAAGAGGGGGGGCTTTATGAGGGAGTCAACTAGCTATTCAGAAGTAGGAACATGAACCACTTTGAGAGTATTCTATGCAACTCTTTCCCTGTCAAAATGATTGTCGAGTTCGATATGTTTTGTCCTCGAGTGAAGTATAGGATTGTGAGAAAGCATCACTGCACTAAGGTTATCACAGAAAAGTGTAGGAGAAAGAAAAGATACTTTAAGTTCAATTAACATGGATTGAATCCACAAGAGCTTTGCGGCAGTGTTGGCCATACTCCTGTATTCCGCTTTAGTGCTAGAGCGTGCGACAAGCTGCTGCTTGTTTGAGCACCACGACACAAGATTTGGTCCAAAGTAGATGCAAGAACCTAAGGTGGACCTGTGGTCATAAGGGTCACTAGCCCAATCCGAGTCACAATAAGCTCTAAGAGTGAAATTAACATCTCTTTAAGCAGGTTGAATGAGCAAATTAACCTTGGTACAAACCTTTAAGATACCTTAGAATCCTCTTGACAACTCTCCAATGAGATTCAAGAGGGTTTGCCATGAATTGGCAAACTTTGTTCACACTATAGGCAATCTCGGGTCTAGTTAAGGTAGCATATTGCAATGCTCCTACAATTGATCTATATAAGTGTGCATCTAAGTCTGTGTATGTGCCATGCTTGCTCAATTTGCACGTTGAGAGCATAGGAGAGTTGATACCTTTGGAATCAATCATCTTATCACGTTGCTGCAGGTCTCTGATATATTTGGACTGGGTCAGCAGCATATTGCCATTCTACAGCCTTTTAACCTCAATTCCCAAGAAGTAATCAACCCGAGATGCTTCAAAGCAAACTGAGAATTGAGTTTATATATAAGGGGTCTGTTTGGATTGGCTTATGCAGAGCTTATGAACACAGCTTATGACTGATTCATAAGCTGTTTTGAGCTTATTTTTCATAAACTACCCATGATAGCTTATCAAAACAGCTTATAGCTTATATGAAATAAGTTTCACCATATTTTTTCTTCTATTATAAAAATAGCTTGTACAAGTTATGCCATAAGCTGTAGAATAAGCTGTTATGCCAAACAGGGTCAAGATCAACAATTAGCTTTTGAGAGGTGCCTGTGATGAGTATATCATCTACATAGACAAGGACATATATACAAGTGCCACTTTTACTATAGATGAATTTGCTTGCTGCAAAGCCAAATTTGATGAGAGCAGTTGTAAGTCTCTTATACCAGAGCCTTGGTGTCTACTTCAATCCATAGAGGGCTTTGTTGAGTTTCTAGACCGGTGAGGAATCTGAAACTTCAAAGCCTTGAGGTTGGACCATGTACACCTCTTCACTAAGAAAGCCATTAAGAAAAGCTTTATTGACATCTATTTGTTGGATGTCCCAACCATAAGTAAGAGCAAAAGTGAGAATAACCCGTATGGTGACAGGCTTTACAACAGGTGAAAAGGTCTCATGAAAGTCAAATCGAGCTTGCTGATGGAAGCCTTTAGCTACTAAGCGAGCTTTATATTTATTTACAGTGCCATCTGGATTTTCTTTCACCCTGAACACCCACTTGCAACCTATTGGTTTCCTGTGAGGTGGCAGGTTGACCAAAGACCAAGTACCATTGGCCATCAAAGCTTTGTATTCATCTTGTATTGCTTCCTTCCATTTTCGATCAGACAATGCTTGCTTAATTGAAGCAGGTTCAACATGAGCCATAAAAAGTCTGGGTTTTAAGTTACCAGTTTTGGACTGGATATCATGGGATAATTGTTTGTAGGTGGGGGAGCAAGTTGTGGAAGGGGTGCAGGTTGTGGAAGGGATGCAGGGTTTGTAGGATTAGATGTATTGTGAGTTGAATCAGTAGATGGACTTTGAGGTGAGTTGTGAGAAGGATTAAGGGGTGAGGTATCAGGTGATGAGGTGGAGGAATCATTGGTTGAAGTGGTAGTGTTGTTTGAGCTGAGGGTTATAGTCGCAGGATATGTAGAGGTAGTGAATGAAGTTTCTGAGTTTGTATTGAACATAGAACCATAAGGAAACCGAGATTCATTGAACACGACATCTTTGGATATATAAATTTTTCCATCACTTGACAAACACTTATTGTTGGAACCAAATTGGTCAGAAGGAGTTCTAATGCAAATTTTCCCTAAGTAGTCTTTGTGGTTTTGATGATAACAAAGGTTATTAAGGATTTTACAAAGTCTGCTGACAAGCTCTTGTAGGTACAACAAAGATAAGTCCAGCGTCCAGTGTGACATTGGCATATATATGTACGATTCAAGAATGGAGCGTCCAATGGACTCAAAGAGGCAATGCGTCCAATAAAGCTTTGCGTCCAAAGAAGCAGAACATATAAGCGTCCAAAGAAATCACTCATGGAGACATGCTATACAATGCGTCCAAAATGAGCATAAGTGATAACCGACCAATGAATATTATAGAGATAAGCAAAGTCTCAAGTACATATGGTAAGCAATGAGTATGCGTCCATATAGACCAAGCTGTCTCAAGTACGAATGGTAAGCAAAGGTATGCGTCCATTCATACACTCTAAATGCTGCGTCCAAAACGCAGAATACATAACCTGCTATTTATTGCTCTTGCATTTAATATGGGACATATTTATTGAGCAAATGATTTAAAACAACTAGCTGTATACAATGCTTTTCTGAACAACCTCGTCAAAGTTTCTGAGCGTGCATTAAATGAAAAGCATAAAGCACTGTGAAAGTGTACTTAGAGAGAGAATGTACTATGATATCTCTCTGATCACTACTTTCTGATTTACACAGTGTATTCTCTTTGTCTCAACTGAATATTACTATTAACCTTTGTGCAATTGAGACTATGAGTACAAGTTGCTTCTGAATCAGGAGAAAGAAACACAGACAAATACGCTAAAGAAGAACTCCTCAGAGCAACGGGAAAATAGCATTTAATGCTATTAGAGAACGGTCATATTTATGAAGGCTGAAGCTGAGCTATTAGTGGAACAAGTTTGAAGCTTCAACAAAGGCCTATAAATACCGTAAACAAGAAGAAGAAAACAAGAGTGCTGAACTATCAAAAAGAAAGAGCTGAATTGTTGTGCAAACTTTGTTATACTCTGATTCATTAAAAAATTCTTGTAGTATTTTCTATCGTCTTGTAAAAGAGAGTTTGTTTAACTCTCGAAGTGCTTAAGATTTTCAGATTCTCACTTGTGTGAGTTAGATAACACTTTAAGTCAAAAACACTCTTCTGAGTTGTTTGAGCCTGAAGAGGCTTGTTTAGAAAGAATACTTGTTTGAGCCTGGAGAGGCTTGTTTGTAAAGAATACTTGTGTTGAGCCTAGAGAGGCTTGTTTGTAAAGAATACTTGTTTTGAGCCTGGAGAGGCTAGGTGTGCAAAGAATACTCGTTGTAAGGCCTAGAGAGGCTGCTGAAGAATACTTGTATTCTATCTGGATTGATAGTGAAATCTCTCTAGTTTGAGGGGACTGAACGAAGCTCTTAGGAAAGGGTGAACCAGGATAAATACTTGTGTTATTCTCTCTTTCCCTTATCTCTAGTTATTTATTTATCTTTACTAACAAGAGGGATTGAATTGAATTTTATATTATCAAGTTTTTCAAACTCCTTAAATCGCACAAAGAAAACGTTTTTAAACTAAGTGGAAGCCTCTGCGTCCAATCTACTTGTGCGTCCAATACTCCAATACGCTGTGCGTCCAATGGGTTCACAGCAAGCGTACAAATATTTGCGAAAAAGTTGTAAAAGCTTTGAAACACAATTCAACCCCCCTTCTTGTGTTTCTTCCTGTTACCTACAGTTGGCATCAGAGCTCGGTCTCTAGGGGTTGAGCACCTAACAATCCAGAGAAGCAAAGATCCATGGAGAACGAGGGACAAGCTGTGAACAGACCACCTCTGTTCAATGGAGAAGAATATGACTATTGGAAGCAGAGAATGATCACGTTCTTTGATGCGCAAAATATAGACATGTGGGATGTCGTGGAAACTGGCTACACTGCTCCAGTAAATGAAGCAGGTCAACCAGTACCAAGTGCTCAGTGGACGCAAGATCAAAGGACCAGATTCCAGCTGAACTCAAAAGCAAGGCACTATCTGATGTGTGCCATCACCAAGTCAGAATACGACAAGGTGCACAGCTGCACCACTGCCAAAGAAATATGGGACACCCTAGCCTTGGCGCATGAAGGATCGTCTCAAGTCCGTGAGTCCAAAATCAGCATGCTAGTTCATAAATATGAACTATTCAAAATGGAGGATCACGAGACTATTGATCAGATGTTTGGACAATTCCAAACAATCATTAACAACCTGAGATCTCTGGGAAAAGTCTACACAACCCAAGATCACATCAGGAAAATTCTAAGGAGTCTTCCTAGACAATGGAGACCCAATATGCTGTCTTATCCCAGGGAGTCTGTATATACGTGGCTAAGATAAATTGGGAAAGATTTTATTGGGATGCTATTATACACGAATATGCGTTTAAAATAAATCTCCTCTCCCTTTAGATCGAGCGATGTTGGCACTGTCGTAAACTCGGTCTTTGCTGTTAATTGATCTTGAACTGTTAACAATGATTTCGGTAATACATATATACGACTGACTGGGTAAAATAGTATAAAAGTAAAGGGTTCTCGGTGAACTCTACTGTTATATTATTTTGGTAGCACTACAAGAAAATCGGGCATTACCGACGGCCAAATATTGCATTAGCCGTCGGTAATTGTCCTTTACCGACGGCTTACCGACGGCCATGGGGCCGTCGTGAAATCCTTTGTCGGTAATGTTTACCGACGGCTTAAACGATTCGTCGGTAATTACCGAGGGCTAAAAAGGATTCGTCGGTAAATACCGAGGGCTTAGCCGTCGGTAAATTTACCGAGGGCTTAGCCGTCGGTAAATTTACCGAGGGCTCTCGGTATTTACCGACGGCTTATCCCTCGGTAACGCATGAAATAATTAAATACTATTTTTAAATACCGACGGCTAAACCGTCAGAAATTGTAATAATTTTTTTTTTGTATAAGAACCAATAATGCTATTAAATTTAATAAATAACTCATAAAAATATATGTAAAAAAAAGTCAATTTCATTAATTAATAAATGTAAAAAATGTAATAATAATCCAACAATACATGAAAATAAAATAAAAAATCATAAAAGAGTCACTCCTCCTCGTCCTCATCGTTCTCATCCTCCTCATCCGAGTAGGTCTCAATAGGAGTGCCAAGAGGCTGGGTCGGCTGGGTTGGCTGGGTCGGCTGGGGAGTCAGGATCGGCTGCCCCGCAAGAAAACTCTCCATCATCTTGGCCATCGCCTGACTGACCGCCTGCTGGATCATTTTCTGCTGGTGCTCCATGTAGGTCTGGACCGTCTCGGTCGCCTGTCGAGCCGTCTCATTTGCCTGTCGAGTCTCCTCCATTAACCGAGCAACTAAGGCATCATTGGCAGAGGAGGAACTCGGAGTACATCTTGGTGAGACGTGTGACTCCTGGGTGAGAGAAGTCACACCTGGTCTCAACATATATGAGTAGGCTCCGGTACCGTAGCAACGCCCCCGTGTCTTTCCCCCAGCATTGTCCATCCACGTCTTTATCTGGGTAGCAGAGTCGATCTCCTGGGAGGCACCAGAAGACTCTCCCGCCTGGGACAACTATGTCATCCTCTCCTGATACGACTCCTGCAAGAGTGACATTAAAGAGATGTTATACTAAACTTATTGTTATTACAAATTAAAATAAAAATCACAACTTAAGCGATTAATTAACTTACATAAGTCTCCTTTGATCTCTTGTCAACCCAGGAGCTGTCCTTCTTCATATGAGTCTTCACAAAGACCTCATCCAAGCGGGGCTCTCTACCAAGCTCTAGCTCCTAAAAACATAATCAAAGTTAGTGTCTTAATTAATTTTCAATTGTAATAATAAACCAAATACTTATAATCCTAATTCTAATTACTTACCAACCGCCTCTTGTGCTCAACAATGGATATGGATCCACCTGTATGGACTGATCCACCCTTAGCAGAAGCACGGTTCTGCTTGCACCGAGCGCTCCCGTCCTTAAATTCAGGAGAGCCCCAATACTCCTGAAGACCAGCCCAGGCACCCCCTCCCATCCACTTTGGTTTTTCACCAGCAATCCTTGCATCCCTCAGCATCTCAGACAATCTCTTAGACCCCCTGCTGTTGAAGATCTGCCTCACCCGGTGGTCATCCTCGGGTCGCCAAGTGACATATTTCTGCAACAATGTAAATAACGTTAAGTGTCATACTAACAACAATAATTTAATTGAATTATAATTATAACGTACTGCAAACTTTGGCAAGAATACATCCTCAATCGTCTGTGGTGGGATCTTACTCCACTTTGGCCATGCATCCCGGTACTGGGCCTTAATGGTCGCAGTGATGGCCTGGGAGGCCACCTTGTCTGGATCAAACCTGGAAACAATACATAAACACACACGTCATATTAACTATACAACTATAAAGATAAATAAAAAATAATTAAATATTTACTTACCCTCGACCAACAGGCCTAATGAATGGTCGACCGTCGTCTGCATACTCTATGTGAGGAGCATGCCTACGCCTCGAGCTCGTCTGAGGTGCATCAGGCATCTCCTCATCAGTGGGAGGTTGCTGTGAGGATGAACCTCCCACTGCTGCAGAAGATGAAGGGGCGACCGCTGCAGGGGATGCAGATGGACTGGCGACTGCTGCAAGGGATGCAGATGGTGCAGGCACTGCTGCATCAGATGTAGAATCAATGGGCGCTGCTGGAGGGGATGAACCTCTCGCTGCTGGAGGCATAAAACGTAGCCCCTGCATGCCCTGCTGAATCATCTGCGGCACTAACCGCGGCGTCGGCATAAACTGCATCTCAGGAATGCCATCCAGCAGGTCCTGTGGCCGACGCGCTGATGTCTCAACTGCATGCTGAGCATGTTGAGCCACCCGCTGTGGTAGTATCACGCCAGAACGCCTTGAGGTCTTGCCCTTTTTAGCAGGGCGGTCTCCCTTCTGGCTATCTTTCGGAGCCATCTAAAAAGAAAAATAATATATAAGTGATAAACATAGTTACTTATGCTAGCAAACTACTATAACAAATAAAAAAAACAAATATAATCCATTACAAATTAATACTAATCATCAGATGTGTCAAGGTCGTCCTCTCCGACATCTTCCACATCATCAGGATCGTCCTCATCACTATCTTCCATTGGCGAGTCCCCTTCATTATCTTGTTCAAAGTTTCTAACACTAATTGGATCAACTTCTTCATAACTGTTGGTTTCGTCACGCAATCCAGTCAATCCTTCAACTTCGGTTATCTCCTCAACATGTGACAACTCTTCATTTTGATAAGCAGCATCATTATCAAAGTCATCAACCTCTACGCGACCTCTGGGTTTTGTTTTTATTGCTACACACCAACCAACTTTGTCTTTTCGCATCTTAATATATGGAACAAAATATACTTGTCTAGCTTTTTGAGCCAAAATGAATGGGTCAAAATTTTCGTATCGTCCTCGCAATTTGATTTCTACAATATTATACTGTGGATGAACCTTTGTTCCTCTAGGTCTTCTTGGATCAAACCACAAACAATAAAATAGGACTACTTTGTAGGGCAAATGGAGATACGACAATTCGAACACATCTTGGATAACTCTATAGTAATCATCTTCTCCTCCTTGTGTAATCCCCTTTACATACACCCCACTGTTTATAGTTTTTTTACCCTCACTCCATGCTTGTGTGTGAAATTTGTAACCATTTATGAAGTATTTGTGTCATAGAGTGACCTCAGATTCTGGACCCCAAGCTAATGCAAGAATGCTTGGGTCGGTTACTCCATTGGCAGAATTAAATGCCTATACAAACAAACAATATAATTGAGCGACAAACAAGTTAATCGATATTGTACAGTGAAAGACACTTACATAGTCTCGAAACCAGTTGAAAAATTCTGCATGGATACAAGTGGTGGCATCATTTTCACTAATGTTGTTGCATTGCAAAAATGCACTGTAAATAAGCATAGAGTTAATTGTAATATTACCTTACTAACATAGGACTTAAGATTTAATTAAATGATGCTTACTCGATATATGACTTCATCTCGTTGCAATTGATGACAATGTGTATATGAGCTGACATCCATTCAGCATCATCTAACCAATGCGACCGGGGTCTTCCACTGGGACGTCCTAGTTGATTGAAGATTGAAAGCGTTGGTGGGGAGCAATTGTTCACAACAAAAGCTTCATTTCTGATATTCGTCCCACATAATGTAAATTTTTTAAAATAATGGAAACAAAAATATGTTGTCTCACGGTGTAAGTAAGACATACATATTGAACCCTCCACTCTCGCCTTATTTTTCACGCTTCGCTTATAGTCTCCCATCATTCTACATAATAAATAAAAATTATATCTGAATTGATGTGCAAATTAAGAAAATTTAAGTAAATTAAGTTAGTAAAATGTTTCTACCTTTCAAATGGATACATCCATCGGTATTGGACTGGACCACCAAGTATTGCCTCTCGTGGGAGGTAGATTGGGAGATGCTCCATTCTATCAAAGAATCCAGGTGGAAAGATTCTTTCGAGTTTGCAAATGATTATTGGGATGTTTTGCTCCAATCTTAGCAGGTCATCTATCTTTAAGTTATTAGTACACAAATCTTTAAAAAAAAGGCTTAACTCTGTAAGTGGCTTCCACACGTGGTCAGGTAATGAATGAAATGCAAATGGAAGTAAACACTCCATAAATACGTGACAATCATGGCTTTTCATCCCATGCATCATTCCCCGAGAAACATTAGCACATCTAGCCAAGTTTGAAGCATATCCATCTGGCATCCTAAGCTCTTTAATCCATGCACAAACCATCTTTGCTTCTTCAGACGAAAGACAATAATTCGCCTTGGGTTTTAACATCTTTCCACTGTTCTGCGGCACCAACTCCAAGTCCTTGCGCGCACAATACAGAGACAAGTCCATTCTTGCCTTTTCGTTATCCTTTGTTTTGCCCTTAACATTCATGACTGTGTTGAATACATTGTCAAAAAAGTTCTTCTCTATGTGGATGACGTCAAGGTTGTGTCGTAACAAATTGTCTTTCCAGTATGGAAGATCCCAGAATATACTAGATTTGGTCCAATTGTGAGTAACCCCATAACCGGCTAACCTAGAAACCCCATGTTCTACCACACCTAGAATACCTCTAACCCAATTCCAGATCTCTTCACCCGTCAGGATACGAGGTGGCCCATCGTTCTCAACCCTGTTCTTTGTAAACCAATTCTTACTTCTTCTGAACGCATGATCAGGTGGTAAGAAACGACGATGACAGTCAAACCACGAGTTTTTTCCGCCAAATTTTAAGGTAAAAGCCTTTGTGTCACTCATGCATACAGGACATGCCAATTTTCCATTAGTACTCCACCCAGATAACATGCCATAGGCGGGAAAGTCATTGATTGTCCACATTAAGGCTGCCTTCATGATGAAGTTTTGTTTTGTGGAGATATCATATGTCAAAGCACCATCACTCCACAGCTGTTTAAGTTCATCAATTAATGGCTGTAAGTACACATCTATGCGTGTTTTTGGGTCAGATGGTCTGGGTATGAGATAAGTTAAAAACATATACGGTTTGGTTATGCACATTTCAGGGGGGAGATTATATGGGGTGACAATAACAGGCCAACACGAGTACGGGGAAGCCGACGCTTGGATGTAAGGTGTGAACCCATCAGAGCATAAGCCAAGCCTGACATTTCTAGGCTCATTTGCAAAGTTTGGATAGACATTATCAAAATGCTTCCAGGCTTCCCCAACAGATGGATGGCGTAAAATACCCATACTCGTTCTATTATGATGATGCCATCTCATTGCAGCCGCAGATTCGGGTGATGCATATAATCTTTGTAACCTAGGAGTGACTAGGAGTGATTGACAAGTAGATCATTCTTTTCATCGCAATATCTTTGTACTTACCCAACCCGGTCCTACGCGGAACATACCTCGGTTCATGACAAAACCTACACTCTCGCTCTTCAATACTTTCTTTGTAATATAACATGCACCCATTAACACAACAATCGATTTTCTGAGACTTCAATCCTAACATAGACACCAACCTTTTTGCATGGTAAAAATTAGTTGGTAATGACACCCCTTGAAGATGTGAGTCTACAAGCATGCTTGCCATTTCATCAAGAGCCTTTTCGGTACAATTATGGTTCGACTTAAGTGCCAAAAGTCTGACACACAAGGAAAGTTTTGATTCCGATACCCCCTCAAATAGGGGCCGATTTGCAGCAGTTAGCAAATCATAAAATCTTTGAGTCTCTTCATTAGGTGGCTCATCCGAACTTAATTCCTCGTTACCCCTATCTTGAGTAAATTGGGTGTCAAATATCGGCCTAAAGCGATCTTCCACCATGTGTTGCATCTCCGCAAAATGATCTTCATTACTAATACTACTCCCACTAGCCTCTGGGAAATTGCCTAGATCGACTTGTGGAGCTTCTTCACCATGATCAGTCCAAACCCAATAGTTCGGCTGAAACCCAGACTTGTACAAGTGAACCTTCACTTCACTAGCACACATTATGTTACTACACTTGCACTTGGCACAAGGACACCTAATTGCTCCCTCACTCAAAAAATATGGCTGTTCTGAAGCCTTTTGCACAAACTCATCAACCCCTACTACAAACGTCCGTTTCAACCCCCCTCTCCTACGATTAACCCTATCATACATCCAATTACGGTTTGAATCCATTTTCTGCAATCCAATTACCTCACGTGTTAGATACTAGGGTCACGTGCCAAAAAAAAATTCGGCAGCATAACCCCTTTATTTCGAACTTTCCCAAATTTTTTTACAACAACAAACACTACCTAAACAAATATATGACAAAACCTATTGATAAAGAAACATAATTAGATACTAGGGTCATGTGCCAAAAAAAATTTCGGCAGCATAACCCCTATATTTCAAACTTTCCCAAATTTTTTTTTCCAACAGAAACAATACTAAATCAATACATAAAACAATATAGGGCAATTAAATAACATATATCCTAATGAGCTCTGCTCTCCACTAACAAACAACACAATCACATGCAAAGAATGTACTACTACCAGCACACACACCCAACATCCTGCATAAGGCAGGAAGGCAAAGACTAGGGCTTTGCTCTCCATTAACAAACAACACAATCACATGCAACTCAGAAATTATAAGCACACAGTTCCAATGCCTATTGAGCTTAGCTCTCCACTAACAAGCAACACATCAATTCACATAATACATGTCAATTTACATATTTAAATCTATAATAAAAATTGTCCATACGCACCTCAAACGATCCTCAAGCTAGCTCCAACCGTAAGCTCCGAAATAGGGTAACAAACAATCCTGTCAGAGAGAACCAATTACAATGAAGGTCTTATTAAGTGTCACAGCCAATAGCATTCCACAATTACGTACTTTCTCATTTTAAAAACCAAGACACGTACTAGAAAAATTATATAACAACAAGTAACCAAACCAATAATCAATTCAATCTAACAAACACTCACACTCGCACACAAGACACAAAAAAATTTACAAACCAAAAATTTTACACACTCACACTCACACTCACACAAAACACACACACTCGCACTCGTACTCAAAACACTCAACTCATACTCTCACACTCACACTTACACTAACATAACATAACACTCGCACTTACAAAACACTCACTCACATTCACAAAACGATCACACTCACTCACACTCATACTAGCATAACATAACACTCCCACTCAGAAAACACTCACACTCTCACTCACTCACACTCACACTAACATAACACTCACAATCACACTCATCCACTCACACTCACTCACTCACACTCGCATTTAACACAACACACACACATTTGGCAAAATTTAAGATAATATACGCACAATACACAACACACAAAACACACACACCAAAAACTACACACACAGAAACAACACACAACGCACACACACATAGAACACACACAGAGATTAAAACACACACACACACACAGAAACAACACACAACGCACACACACATAGAACACACACAGAGATTAAAACACACACACACAGACTAACCTGTGCACGGTGATAGCGGTGGTTGTGGCTTGGAGACGTCGGTGCGCTCGCGGTGGTGGCAGTGGCAACCTAAAACAGAGAGAATGTGTGAGATTAAGACAGAGAGGGAGACAGGCCGAGAGAGAGATGACAGGGACAACAGAGAGAATAACTTACCTGTGGGGCAGGGAGGCGGCGAGAGCACGACACCGCGGTGGGCTTCGTGGTGGTGGCTGGGGTTGGGTTTTTTGGGATTCCGGCCTCGGTGGTGGGTTGGGGGTTGGGTTTTTTGGTCGCGGTGGTGGGGTGGAGGTTGCGTTTTTGGGCGCAGTGGGCTCGGTGGTGGCCGATGGGAGCGGTGGTGGCGCGATGCTGCTCGAGGTGGCGCGGCGGTGGCTTGGGGGCGGCGTAGATGTTCAGAGAGGAGAGATAACGAAAGAGGGAAATGGGGGGAAGAGGTTGAAATGCGGAGTTTATGTTTAATTTATTGACGGCTTAGCCGTCGGTAAATATGAATTTGAATTACCGACGGCTAAGCCGTTGGTATATTGACCACGTGTCAATTTTTTTCTTTTTCCGTCTTCTTTCCGTGCGTCTTTAGTGACAGCTAAGCCGTCGGTAAATTAGCGACGGTTAAGCCGTCACTAAGTAGCCACCGTTCCAGTTTTTTTCATAATAATAATAATAAATTACCGACGGCTTAGCCGTTGGTAAATTTCCGTTGCATAATACCGACGGCTAGGCCGTCGCTAATGCTGCATTATATTCCTTTTTTTTTTTAGCCCATTATCGACGGTTTACCGTCGGTCTGGCCGTCGGTAAACTGGTCTTTACCGTCGGCCTCGGGGCCGTCGAAAAATAGGCCGCCGATAATGTGGCCTTTTCTTGTAGTGTAGAAATTACTGGTTTGGGGTCCGATATATATATGAAAACTCATTTTAGTTTTCAATGTCATACCTTTTGACAGTGAAAATTAGTGAGGCAAGCCTTCAACAGGTTTTTTTCTGAAAATAAACTGGTGTGTAAGTATTTCGGTAATAATTCAGTTTGATGTCGTTCACTTAGTTCTATCTCGAATCACTATAAAAGTTGGGCACTGATCACCGCAGACGGCTCTGCCGCCGTGTGATCATTCTATCATCAGATTTATTTAAATCCAAGAAAAATCACTTACTGATTAAAAAGCGAACATGAGTTTAAATTACTGTTAATCTCTTCTCTCTTGATCAATCCCGGTGGCTCTGCCCCATTTTGATCTTCTTTAAAACTTTAATCACCTTTAGTCTTGATATATACCGAATCACTCTGAAAGATATGGGTTGATCACCTCAGTTCGACACTGCTGCGGTGTGATCTCTCTATAATTAAATAAATTAAGCCGGAGAGAGAGGTAACATAAGAAATAATTTCATTAATTAATTCTGTGTTGGTAAAACATTCTTGTTTTACGGGTTTGATGTATGAGAATGAAAGAGTATTTTGTGAGATTTTGTATTACAAGAGGTAATACAGTAAAACAAGAGAAAGTTTTACAAGAGAAATCAAAGAGAATTATATGCTAATTGAATTGTCATTGCATAAAGACGTATGAGCTCACAACTTGAAGGGAAGGTTGAAAATAGCGTCTTGTTGGGTTACAATTGTCTATTGGGATTATCCAGGTTTTGAAAGTCTCAATGGCCGTGTAGGTGAATACCCTCGAGCCGAGACGGTGTCGTATACTCGACTTGGATAAATCTGACTGACGGACCTATTTATGATTCGGTAAATCATTTTTTTAAATGTGGCATTATTGAATGATTTCCAGAAGTTCAGCTCGCTCAAAGGTGTTAAGGTTGAGAAAGTCTCCTTGGAGCAGTGCACCAGTGTGTTTTCAAGAGATATAGAAGTGACATGCATTAATATATCTTGTGTTGATGATATATTTCTGACTATATATTGTTTTACTGTATTTAAAATACAAGGCATGATCTGTGTATGTGTAGTTCTGAAAATATGAGCTATGTATTGTATTGAGTGCTTGGCTATGTATTCTCAATGTACTGTATTTGAGTGTTTTGCTATGTGTTCTTGATGTATGTGTTGAGTGATGCATAATCTGTGAATGTGTGCTTATACTTCTCTTATCTTTTTGTTGTAGATTTGAGTTTCACCCTTGTATGTTTTTCTTGTTTGTGTATGTATGAGTAGATGAGATTATCCATGAAGTGGGGTGGATTCGATCAGGCATCTTAGAGAAGATGCACTACTAGAATGTGCTCTTGTAGCGGCAGAAGTTAGCGTCGGCCGCCGAGTAGATTCTGCTCTTGCACTACTAGAATCTACTCTGCCATATGGAGGCAGAGTAGATTCCTGAGTATCCGTCTCTGGATACATAGAAATATTTTGGGTAGCTAGTAATGACTGAACTAGCTCAGATGTGCACTTACTAGCTTTCATTTTGTTTATCTGACTTGCGCTTGTACTGACGCAAAACTTTTGTACAATTATAAATCATATATATGAGATAAGGTTATTCCTGTACAAATGTGTATTTTACTTTTTCAACATTCGAATTTCTATGAAGAATATTGAAAAGGATTTATTCCCCATCCTTCTCATCTTTTAGGAAGGCAAAAAAATTTTACCCACATTTTTAGGAGAAGGAACACCGAGTTTTCATTAAATATTTTCTAAGTTATTTCGAAATTATTGATTACTATGATGTAATATCCTTTTTGGAGAAAAGGTGTTACAAAATGTTGTTTGGCAAACTAGTTGCAGGTAATCGATTTATCAAGTACATTGCTGATGTAAAACTGTGATCCCAATAAATCATTGGAATCGAGGCTTGAGCCAAGTGATAACCCATTTCCACAATTTGTCTATGTTTTCTCTCAACCAAACTGTTTTGATGTGAAGTGTGTGGACTAGTCAAGCGATGTATTATTCCCAAATCAACAAGCATTAAGCTAAAAGATTTGGACTCTCCTCCCCCGTCTGTTTGTATTGCCTTAGTTTTAGATTCAAACTGTGTGCCAATTAGTGTGTGAAATTTCTTGAAAGCTTTCAAAGCATCTGATTTAAATTTGAGGAAATAAATCAAAGTAAACCTTGTGTGTGCATCAACCAGCGACATGTAATAGGAGAACCCTCATGAGGATTGAATTGTTGAGGGACCCCAAAGATCAACATGTATCAAGCATTACAAAAACCTGCAACATGTTTGCCTTGAGAATTAATATTGCAGATGGAAAGCATAGTCCGGACTACATCAGTGTGTGCATGTCCCAGCCTACGATGCCAAGTAGTAAAAGTATCGACATGATCCAAATTGGATACAACATTATTGTTCGCAACTGAAATAAACTTCTGATTATTGAACGAGTGATTCTTCAAACTTGAGTCATCAGAGTTGACTTTAAGATTGGAGAACCTATATAAGACATCAGCTCCAAGAGTACCTCTTAGTAAGACTTTAGATGCTTGTGATTTCACAAAGCAACTGTAAGGATGAAATTCAAAATATACTTTGCAAACTTGGAGACAGATAATAGATTCTTGGTGATAGCAAGCATCTGTAACAGGTTATTTAGTGTAAGTGTGACATTAGGTGATATTGGTGAAGTGACTGTTGATTTGATCTAATCAAATCAAGCCATTTGAAATCCAGTCAATACGTTCTTTTAAAAATTCTATATATGATTGTTTAAATTGGGAGAAGTATAGTAATTTGTTATCAATGAGAGATGAAAAATGATTTCTATTAATAGGCCCAAAACTGAACCAAACATTTACAAAACAAAAAGCCATATTTAGATAAGAGTTTGCTTACATTGTTTATGGTGTTGAAGCTTTGGCATTTGGGTATAAAAAGTTTTCCATCGCACTTTGAAACCATATTCATTCAAGACAAGTATAAGAAAATAACGTGCTAGTAACAATAATCGAAGTAAATATGAAGTTCAATATCGCCATAATTGTTTCATTCTTATTTCTAGCTGGCTTTTGTGAAGCTCAACCTGGGGTCCTTGACATATCAAAATTTGGTGGAGCACCAAATGCAGATATAACCCAGGTATTATTCTAGATCAATTAACATTGAGAAAACAATTATTTCACCTTTTGCGCAGAACTCATTTGTTAACAAATTCAAAGGTTAGTGTCAAGCACCCACGTCCTATTATTTTTTATTTTTAATTGATTTGTGTTTTCCCCTTTTTAAGGCTTTCTCCAGTGCTTGGAACGAATCGTGTGCATCAACAACTCCATCTAAAATTGTGATTCCTGCTGGTACATACAAGATGGGCGCAATAGAGGTCAAAGGTCCTTGCAAGGCCCCTATTGAAATTCAGGTTGATGGCACAATTCAAGCACCCCCAAACACGGAAGACCTCAAAGGGGCTGAACAATGGGTCAAATTTGGATATGTTGACTTTTTAACCTTATCCGGTAAGGGAGTTTTTGATGGTCAAGGTGCAACTGCTTGGAAAGCAAATGACTGTGGAACAAATGCAGCTTGCAAGAGACATTCCATGGTAAATACTAATCTAGCGTGGCATTTCAATGCCAATTAGTAAACTTATACCTTCAATTACCGAATAATCTAATTGAGTGTTTTGTCCAACGCCAACAGAATTTTGGTTTCAATTTCCTCAAACATTCAGTTGTTCGCGACATTACTTCTAAGGATAGCAAAAACTTCCATGTTAATGTTTTGGGGTGCACGAATTTTACATTTGATGGATTCAAAATTAGTGCCCCTCCTACAAGCCTCAACACTGATGGAATCCACATTGGAAGATCAACTGATGTGAAGGTTCTTAACACAAACATTGGTACTGGAGATGATTGTGTCTCATTAGGTGATGGCAGTAAGAAAATAACTGTCCAAAATGTGGAGTGTGGACCCGGTCACGGTATTAGTGTTGGAAGCCTTGGAAAATACCCAAATGAAGAGCCTGTAGAAGGTCTTCTAGTTAAGAATTGCACTCTGAAAGAAACTGACAATGGTGTGAGGATCAAGACCTGGCCCGACGCCCCGGGAACATCCCCTATTACTGATATGCATTTTGAAGACATTACCATGGTTAATGTCAAGAATCCTATCATCATAGACCAAGAGTACTGTCCATGGAACCAATGCTCCAAAAAGGTATTTAATCAAAGGCTTGTCGAAGACCTTGCATCTTTATCTCTATTAATGGATATATTATCTCAACTAATAATCTTCCTACTCTATTACATTTAATGATTAATCACTCCATACTCTGAGGTGATTTAAATGACTAATTTTTGTTCATTTCTTGCATGCTTGGAATGGCTTAGAATCCATCAAAAATAAAGATAAGCAAGGTTTCCTTCAAGAACATTAAGGGCACCTCGGGAACTGCAGAAGGGGTCGTCCTTACTTGCAGTAGTGGTGCACCATGTGACGGTGTAGAGCTAGCTGATGTTGAACTCACATTCAATGGAGCCCCGGCAACAGCAAAATGTGCTAATGTCAAGCCAACCATTACCGGAAAAGCTCCTACTTGTCCGGCATAGAACGATATTTTAATTGCCACTCCTGTTGTTTAGATTTTATTTGATTTCTTTTTTTGGAGTGTAGACAAGCCATCCCCGTATTGTGAGGATGTGGACCAATTGTTTTGGTACTCCCCTGAGAATATACAATTTGGCATGATCATTCGAATCATTATAGTACATCTGTAACCTTTTTCTGTGTAAGAAATAAAGTTCCTTTTGGTTTCCATATAATTAGCGATGTTGTACAATAATGTTTCAAATAATCAAGATGAATATTTAAGAATTTCCATGAAATTAACAATAAGAAATGCAAGTGCAAGTCAATAAATATATTATGAGTTATTTCTTGGTTGATACGTCTATATATGATATATATTGTCATATTGAGTGCGGTTTTACTTGTGTGATCTATGCCACCCTAGGAAGAGTATATTTTAATAATTAATTAAGTTTAAAATATATTATCTTATTTGATTGAAACTGAAATTTTATGAAGAATAAATGTTGTTGCGGTAAAACAAATAAGTGGAGGGGGGTCTACTTTGCAATTAGGAATATAAAGGGGATATAATAACAAGTGAAAAAATTGATTAAAAAAGGGGAGAGAGCGTCTAAGGGGGAGCAATCATAATGGAAAGGGAGTAACTTGTGCCATGCATGCTAGAACGAAAGTGAAAGAGGGATCGATCAAATAGAAGTAGAAGAAAAAAAAATTTAGAAGAGAATGAAAGGAGAATCTCAGTGGTGTTGGAGGATTGGACGCACAAACCTCCTTTCTGCATTGGACGCAGAAAGCACCTTACACTGCGTTATTGGACGCAGAAAATTCTGGACGCAGAAAACACTCGTTGGACGCAGCAGTCTGGATTCGTGGTCACTCACACAATCCTCACCAAGTGTTTCACTCACACTCACAGTAATCTCACACGCACAGAGAGTTGAGAAAGTGTAAGGAATAAGATTGAACACACAGAATTTCTAGAATGGTGGAATTCACTCTTCCACACTTTTGCACTAACTGAATCATGTTCTGTTTTACACAGCTTTTATATTGGCTTAAGTCCCACACCGGATAGATAAGCCATTATCACTAATTCTGTTACAAGCCGTTACAAACTTCTAACAGCCACTACCCAACACTTTTACTTATTACAAAGTAACCCCACAACTGAATTAACAGACTCTCAACACACCTCCCTAATTCAGTTCACTCAAACATATTACACCTAACTTTTTCCTCAGCTCTTCGAATCTGTCCTTCCTCAATGACTTGGTCAGAATATCTGCAACTTGCACTTCAGTCCTGCAGAATTCCAAGCTCAACTTCTCTCTGTTCACTTGATCTCTCAAGTAGTGAAATCTAGTCTCAATATGCTTGCTTCTCCCATGTGCAACTGGGTGTTTAGCAAGGTTGATAGCTGACTTGTTGTCAATTAACAGTCTGACTGCAGTTGGTTCTTTCATCTTCAACTCCTGCATCAAGGTATCTAACCAGACAGCTTGGCAAGCACTCATCGCAGCTGCCACATATTCTGATTCACAGGAAGATAATGCCACAATAGGTTCCTTCTTTGAACCCCACGAAATTGGTGATCTTCCATAGAAGAATACAAACCCAGCAGTGCTCTTTCTCTCCTCTCTATCTCCACACCAATCTGCATCTGTGAAACCAAACAATTCAGGATCTTCTGCTGACAGCTTTCTTTCAAATAGAATGCCAAAGCTTTGAGTGCCTTTGACATATCTAATAATCCTCTTAGCTGCTAACAAGTGAGGCATCCTTGGTTTTTCCATGAACCTGCTTATTAGCCCAACACTATAGGCTAAATCAGGTCTTGAATGACATAGGTATCTCAGTGAACCCACTATTTTTCTGAAATAAGTAGGATCCACCAACTCCTCTGATCCTTCCTTTTCTAGGACCAAACCAGTTTCAGCTGGAGTTGCAGCTGAGTTGCACTTCTCCATGTTGAATCTCTTCAACAAGTCTTTCACATATTTTGACTGATGCATCAAAATTCCCTTCTCAGTCTTGTTGAATTCCAGACCAAGGAAGTAGGAGAGTACCCCCAGGTCTGTCATCTCAAATTCATTCATCATTTGGCTCTTGAAGACTCCAATGTCAGCTTCACAATTCCCAGTAACTAATAGATCATCTACATAGAGACAAACTATCAGAACCTTGTGATCAGCTGCAGTCTTTACATAAACACCATGCTCACTGATGCACTTCACAAAACCAACCTCAATCAAGAAGCTGTCTATTCTCTTGTTCCAGGCTCTAGGTGCCTGTTTCAGGCCATATAAAGCCTTATTCAGTTTGTAGACTTTTGATTCTTGCCCTTTCACAGCAAAGCCTTGTGGTTGATCAACAAATACTTCTTCATCCAATGGCCCATTCAAGAATGCTGATTTGACATCCATGTGGTACATGGACCAGTTATGCCAACCTGCAAATGCAATGACCATTCTGACTGTCTCAATTCGAGCTACAGGGGCAAACACCTCCCCAAAGTCAATACCAGGCCTCTGTAAGAACCCCTTAGCCACAAGTCTGGCTTTGTATTTATTCACTCCACCATCTGGGTTCAGCTTGACCTTGTACACCCATTTTACAGCAATGGACCTTTTATTGGAGGGAAGTTCTACTAGTTTCCAAGTGCCATTTCTCTCAATTGATCTCAGCTTCTCTTCCATGGCTTGGATCCACTTGGTGTCTTGCACTGCTTCTTCAAATGTCACTGGTTCTGCCTCAGCAAACAAGGCAAAATGTATTAGATCACCTTCTGAGTTTACTGCTGTATCAGTCACCATATCAAAATCCTGGAACCTTTGTGGAGGATGTCTTTCTCTCTGTGATCTCCTGACTTCAGATGTTTGAGGAGCAACATCACCTTCATCAGGATTGTTCATGTCAAGTAAAAAACTGGCTGTGCTTTTCTCTTTTTCAGACCAGCTCCACTCTCTGGCCTCATCGATCACCACATCTCTACTGATGGTGATTTGATTTGTTCTTGGATTCAGCAGCCTGTAACCACCTGTTGAGTGGTACCCCACAAGAACCATCTGCTCACTTTTATCATCAAGTTTTTTTCTCATTTGCTCTGGAATATGTCTGTATGCAACCGATCCAAACACTCTCAGATGCTCTACACTTGGCCTGCTTCCACACCACACTTCTTCAGGAGTCACATCCACAAGCCTTTTAGTTGGGCTTCTATTCAAAACATAGACTGCATTTGATACAGCCTCACCCCACAAGTTCTTTGGCAGATTTTTGCATTTCAACATACACCTCATCATATTCATAATGGTCCTATTTCTTCTTTCAGCAGTTCCATTATGTTGGGGAGTATATGGTGGTGTAACTTCATGAGTTATTCCCTCCTTTTCACAAAAATCTTGGAACTGATCAGACACATACTCTCCACCCCCATCAGTTCTCAAGGTTTTTATTTGCAAACCACTTTGTTTCTCAACCAGATTTTTAAATTTCACAAAAGTATCAAACACCTCACTCTTCCTTTTGAGCAAATAAGCCCAAATCTTCCTACTGAAATCATCTATGAAGGTGACAAAGAATCTGTTACCTCCAAGTGAATCAGTTTGCATAGGACCACACACATCAGAGTAGATGACCTCCAGTGTGCTCCTGGATCTGGTGGGAACTTGCTGACTGAAAGAGGATCTTGCTTGCTTGGATTCCAAGCATTCAATACACAGCTCAGTGGGTTGTTGGATTTGTGGGAGTGCAGAAACCATGTTCTTCTTTTGCAGCAGGCTGAGATCTTGAAAATTCAGATGCCCGAACTTGTAGTGCCAGGTCCATTCCTATTTGCTTACTGCTGTTGCAAAGCACTTGTGCTCCATAATTTGAATTCCCACCTTAAAGGTTCTGTTTTTAGCTAGAGGTGCTTTGAGCAGCAGTCTATTGTCTGCATCAAACACCTTCATCTCCTTATTCTCCATCCTCATCACATACCCCTTTTCTAACAGCTGGCCAAGGCTTAACAAATTGCTTTTCATCCCAGGAACATACAACACATCTGAGATGAATGAGGGATTCCCATCTTTCCTTCTGATCAACACCCTTCCAAGTCCAGCTGCTGAAAGTGTACTATCATCAGCAAACCTGACTTTGTTTTGGACTGATTCATCTAGGTTGACAAACCAATCTTTCCTGCCTGACATGTGAGTGGAGCAGCCTGTATCTAAGTACCAACAATCCTTGGCACTTTCCTCCTCTTTGGTGGTCACCATGAGAACAGCCTGAACATCTTCTTCATCATCTCTTGCCATCTTGGCCTCATCACTTTTTGAGACCTTCCTGTCAGGATTGAACTAGCACTCATCAGCAAAGTGCCGAAATTTCTCACAGTTGTAATATTGGATCTTGCTTTTGTCAGTTTTTCTTCTTTCACCTTGCCTTGAGTCAGATGCACCCTTGTCCTTCTGTTTAAAGAACTTCTGATCATTGCCTTTCTTATCTTGAGTCTTCTGCCATTTGTTCTTGTTGGCCCTCCACTTTTCTTTGCCTTTTTTGAATCTGGAAGTGTTACTATCAGGCTTAGGATTAGCCCGAGCCTGCAGGGCCTGCTCATTACTCTTGCCATTGTTCCTTTCATTCAGCTTCTGCTCATAGGCTTCCAAGGAACCTTGCAGCTCCTCGATCTTCATGTTGTCCAAATTTTTGGTTTCTTCAATCATGACCGCCATTACATCAAATCTTGGAGGTAGTGTCCTCAAGATTTTCTCAATAATGGACTTGTCTGAAACTTTCTTTCCACATGCCTTCAGCTGGTTGCACAGGGTGATGACCCGACTGAAGTAACTGCCAACTCCTTCATTTGACTCCATGGCCAGCAACTCATATTGGCGTTTCAGGGTCTGCAAGCGCACTTTCTTGATCTTGTCAGCACCCTCATAGGCCTGTTGTAGGATTTCCCAGGCTTCCTTGGCAGTCTTTGCTCGTGAAATCTTCTCATAGTTTCCTGGGTCCACACATTGGTGGATTATGAACAGGGCCTTGTAATCCCTTTTCTTCACCTCCTTTGCTTTGTCATCGTCCATCTTCTCCACCATCTTTGTGTAGCCAATTTGGACTACTTCCAAGGCATCTTGAAACCCAAGAATTGCCTCCATTTGATTACTCCATCGATCCTAATTCTTTCCATCAAGAAT
Organism: Glycyrrhiza uralensis; assembly: GCA_030159175.1. Classification (NCBI taxonomy): domain Eukaryota; kingdom Viridiplantae; phylum Streptophyta; class Magnoliopsida; order Fabales; family Fabaceae; genus Glycyrrhiza; species Glycyrrhiza uralensis. The sequence continues at coordinate 29,021,157 of BRZY01000007.1, read as the reverse complement.
GGGAAGGCTTGCTGGGAAGCCATTGTTTGAGGTTGCCATTGTAGCAACAATCACGCAGCGGAAAAAAGAACGTCCCCGAACCACCAGGCTCTGATACCACTTGTTGGAGGATTGGACGCACAAATGCTTATTGGACGCACAGACCTCCTTTCTGCATTGGACGCAGAAAGCACCTTACACTGCGTTATTGGACGCAGAAAATTCTGGACGCAGAAAACACTCGTTGGACGCAGCAGTCTGGATTCGTGGTCACTCACACAATCCTCACCAAGTGTTTCACTCACACTCAGAGTAATCTCACACGCACAGAGAGTTGAGAAAGTGTAAGGAATAAGATTGAACATACAGAATTTCTAGAATGGTGGAATTCACTCTTCCACACTTTTGCACTAACTGAATCACGTTCTGTTTTACACAGCTTTTATATTGGCTTAAGTCCCACACCGGACAGATAAGCCATTATCACTAATTCTGTTACAAGCCGTTACAAACTTCTAACAGCCACTACCCAACACTTTTACTTATTACAAAGTAACCCCACAACTGAATTAACAGACTCTCAACAAGTGGATCCAAGAAGAGAAAGAGAGAAGAGGAGCTCCAAGTATAAATTATCTTGGCATTCATACTTAATTACCTTCCCATGCTGAATCACCAACAGCATGGCATTTTGTCCAAAGCCATGCCCAATCGATCTAGTAGTTTTTCCCAAGCTCCGGATGATTTCAATATATATAGCTTAAATATATTTTTGATCCATATAATGTAGGGGTGTTTTCATTTTAGTCCATATAAGAAAAGTCAAAAGCTTTTGGTCTCTCTAATATATTTTTTTTTTCATTTTAGTCCCGAAGTAGAGTTGACCTCATTTAAATGCCGACGTGGTTCACTTAAATCCACCTCTCCTTAAACACATCAGCTGACATGTCATCAGTTTGCCACCTCAGCTGACATGATCACCTGAAAACTCTCTTTCTCCTCCCACATCCTTCTTCCCCCGACCACCGCCTCCGTCCCCCTCCCTCCTCCCCCACCTCCCCCCTACTCCCTCCGCAGTGTTCGAGTCCCTCTATTTCTGATAGCTTCTATCTGTTTGGCATCAGTTACTCTTTTCACTCTGCGCCACCGGCCTCCACCTTCTCCTATATTTTTTTATCACATCCCCCCAATCATTTCCTTAACACCCATTTCACATTTTTGCATCGACTTGTGATTTTTTATTTCAAAATTTGATTTTTCCATCAGTTACCCTTTTTAGTACAAGGAAAAAAAATAATGCATATATGGTCTGCTTAAAGCTGGTAGTCTCTCTTTTTTGTTTTGTTAAAGTATAATACTGATATGCAAATTTTTGTTAAAATTTGTCCTTTGATCTTTGTTGAAATGATAACACTGTTTGTCTGTGCACCTGTTATTTGATGAAATGCCAAACAAATGCGCACCCCTGGCAATTGGTAGTTCCTTGCATGTATGTTTTAATCCTGGATTGTTTTGATTTGAGTATTTTCCAATTATATATGTTGCAGATAACTATCTTGGGTCGCCTTTAACCATAGGCTTTGGATGTTGATATATGTCTTCGGAAAGAATCTTGTGACCTGTAAATCCATCCAAATGACATAGGAAAATCACTTTAATTATGAAAGTAAAATTATGTATAAATGTATAATGCCTGCTAATTTTCATGACCTTGGGATTAGGAGGGAGGAGGAGGAGGGGGAGGAGGGAGGAGAGAGACGGGGAGGAGAGAGAGAGTTTTCAATCTTGTGACGTGTGTGTTCTAGTGTTGGGGTGGCTTTTCTTATTAGAGTTTCTTACAGAAGGTATTAATGTTTGACCAGCATAGAGAGTCGGTATTTATTTGGGGAAATGTATTTCCTGTATTCAACATTCTTTTATTGATGAGTGAATTTTATTTCCTAAGTTGTCTTCTTGATTGATGATTATTCATATAATTATTTTTTTAAATAATTAAAAAAATGGCAGAGAAAAGTCCATTTGTGAAAGTTTAAGAATTTTGACAGTATTTTTCGAAAAAAAACCAAAAATTAATTAATTTTACTTCCGCAAGTATGTTCCTTACGAAATGTGACACTCTCCAGGAAAGGGGGTGTTACAAGTTGCACGAAGCCGGTTCGTCCGACGGGTCATAGCCAAGTTCACTGGTTTATACCTGAGTTAGTGACGTCAGTACCGAATCTGGAGCACATATGATCTAATAAGCTAACCGAACCAGTCATAGGTCCAATTCTCAGTTAAACCGGTCGAACCAACTAGTCCAGTCTGAGTTTAATAACATTAAGTGAAATAAAAGCTCCTCCTATGAGCTCCTCTCCTCCTCCAAAAGATGCTTATTTTTACTTTTTGTTCATTCCACTTTTTTCAAGGCTTTAATTTTTTACCCAATTTAAAATTTCAAATAACATCTTCTAGAAAGATAACTTTGGTAACACAAAATTGTAAACTCAATTTCAATAAGCTAATAAAAATTGTCTCCAAAGACTTGCCATTAAACAGTAAACAACTCAGACATATGAGTAATAGAAACTACTAGCAATGTTCCTATTTGTCCACCATCTATTCTTCAGTAAATATTGTCCCCGTGCTAACGGAGATACCATCAAGGAACTTCCTGATATCTTTGTTTTTAACATGGCATTTATGGTTAATGAGGGCACAAGATCTGGAAACAAGCTCAATGTCATTTCCATCCAAAACCAACTCATCCTTGACCTTTTCAGATCGAACAACAGTAACACTTACAAGCATGTCCGCTTTCCTCACCTTTTTTTCGCTGAGGAGGTTGCTGATCTCATTGGAGGAGTTGGTATTGGTGATGCTGGCATTGATGGGGAAGTAAGGATATTAAATGAATCACATCTTGTAATTAGCGGTATCCCTTGGTGACGCCAATAATGAAGTTCTTGACATGACTGAGGGCAATGCGAATGGAGGCAGAGGTCTTCCGGGGCCCAATCCACTCCACCACCTTCAGCTTCTTCTAGCCACTCTCGTCGGTGATGAGCTGGAAGTCACGAACCAGCTTTCCACATGGACCCTCCACCTCGATCACTTTCGCCTTCACCTTTATCGTCACCCCTTCTGGGATGTCCATAATCTCCGATGACAGAATTGCCTTCACCTTTATTGAAACATGTTTGACCCAATATTTTCTTTTAATAAGAGAAGCTATGAAAAAGCTAGGCCAAACATACCCTAAGGCATATTAGGTTTAGTTCTTATTTATTTCTATATTACTATTTCCAATGTCTTGGATTTCAAAAATTCTTTTTTCATTGTGTCATTACATTTCAATTTTTCTCCCCAAGTTTATTGTATGTCCTTTTACTAAAGTTAATTTCCTACTCGTTGTTATCACATGAGCATATGAGGGCTCACTTGCGTGTTCAACATGCCATGTTATGGTCATGAACCACGATGCATCATCGATATATAGATGGCAATTTCTACAGTCCCGTGTAACGGTTTCGGTCCCATTGTAAAAATATTTTGCAATTTAGTCCTAAAATATCTCGGATTCTCTCTCACAAAACCCACCACTCTCCCATGCATATCCCTTTCTCGAACTGCAACCAGGCTAGCATGTGTGAGTGTGAAGAGAGAGAAAGGGGTTTTGGGGGGGGGGGCAACCGGGTCAAGGTGCGAGAGGGATCAGAGAAACGCACATTGGTTCAAGTTTTGTAAAACCCGGACTCACGACAGGTGTTGTTAGAAATTTTTTGAAATTTTCATTTTTTTACTGAAAGAACACCATTTGTCCTATTTTCATAATGCACTGCCAATGTGATTAGTTTTGATTTCATTTTCTTCTTGCTCACCATCTCTAAATGATATCTATGGGTCGTTACTGTTTTTATTTTAGATTTCGATAGAATTTACTGAAATAATATGTTTGTGATTTATGTTTTCAAAATGAATTAAATTTGGATGGTTAAGTAAAACGATGCTGGGATGTGTGACTGTATGTCATAGTTTTTTGTCCTTGTATTTCTATGTTTAGAGGATCAGACATTTGCTTTGGGCGGGGTCTTAGTTTTTATATCTGTTTGAGGTGTTGTATTTGTTATTGAGATGGTATTGTAACTGGTATATCTTGTACTGTGTTGTGTTATTTTAATGCAATTATTTTGCCTCTTAAAAAAGGTGTGTAATATATATTTTATAATCTCTTTATTGTTTATGTCTAATAGTTATTGTATTCAAGGTGTTTGCTAAAATGTCTCGGAATAAAATAAAAGAGATTAGAGACTATGATGTAATATAAAAAAATTACACTCTTTAAAAGAAATAATATATATGACATGGTAGAACTCTATTTTATCATTGGTTAATAAAATAATTGTTTCAAAACCGTTGTTTTATCAACTACACCATAGAAATCCCCTATATAGATTACAGTACTGCTTGGGAAATGGGATTATTTTTTTCTTACGGAATACCGTTTTCCCCGATAATTACTGTCAAATACTTATTTGTATTTTGAAAACAAGGATTTTTTTTTCCAAAATTCTTTCATCTATGGGTTTGCTTTTGTTTTTCTCCATATTAATGAAAGTGATTTCTTTTAGTTGCAATTTCAATGTTGTTGCTCATTCTTCTTTGTTCTTTTGATTTTGGATTACATTTGATTTAAGTTTTCACTTTCTTTTGTTGCAGCTTCTCTTCCTTATTCTTCAGTTGTGAAAGGTCAATTTCATCGCTGAGGTAAATTTTTATGATTTTATTACTATATTTAATTCTAAAATTGTTGTTGTAAATTCTTATAATTCATTTTTAAATTATAATTTCATTGAAGGTATTCTCATTCTAGTTCTTTCTTTTTTTGGTTTAAATTTATTTAATTATTACTTTTTTGGTTACTTTGAATCATTATTTTGTATTGGCTTATGCATTGATTTTTTTGCATATATGAAGTTTATATAATTTTTTAGTATCTTATGTGCTCTTGTTAATACGCCAAACAATTAAAACATAAACATGTGATGCAAAAATTAGATGTGTCATTTGATTAATTTTGTAATGTTCAAAAAAGTTTAAGGCATTGAGTGTAGTAATTTGAAAGAACATATTGGAAGTAAATTATCACTTTGGTCCCTGAAATTGTAGGGCGTTGACATTTTGGTCCTTGACATTAGGAAATAGGCAATTTGGTCTCTGAAATTGATGACCGTCTGTCAAGTTAATCCCTCCGTTAGGTAACAGTGTTAACTTTGCTGATGTGGCACATTATATGTCATGTTGGACTGCACACGTGTCAGTCAGGGATCAAATTGACAGGATTTTTAAAAATTCAGGGACCAAACTGACAGTGTTATGAAATAACAATACAAGGACCAATTGTGTATATTTAAAAGCTTGTAGTGACCAAATTGGCTTTGGTTAAAACCAGTGGCGGAGCCACATACATTTGAGTGTGGGTAGCTGCCCCCGCTGAAATCTAAAAATCTCCTTCATTATCAATATTTTTTCAACTTTTGACCCAATGAAATTTTTTTCTGCCCCCAGCTACTTTGCCCTTTTCAACTTTTGACCCCATGAAATTATTTTTCCCCCAACTACTTTGTGCTGTCCATTGTGTCCTGACCAGCACAAATCTTAAGCTACAGCTAACGTCCCATCACCTGCACCTGAAGTCAGTAAAATGTTTTTAAGTTTTAACCACCAGGCCAAACTAGATATTTAATAACGGCAATTATATTATATGTACCTTCTTACCCAACCTCCCCCTTAATTTTAAGGGATCAACTTACTCCAGGAGTAACTATTGTCTGAGTTACTTCGCTTAATAACTCTTTATAAGTATTAAATTTCATCAATCCATCCGTTGAATTAAAAGTTCTTATTGAGTAGATCAAATCTACAAATTTTAATAAAATTTAAAAAATGTTTGGTACTTTATTAAATGACTTTGACTGAACGTATGATATGTTGTTTAGAATACAAATGAATATCAACTATAAGATTATCTAGCTACGAATGTTCAATTTATCTAAAATTTAGTGTGCATGATCATTAAGATGATATGATAATAATCAACGGTTGGATTTGTGAAATTTAATGTCTATAAAGAGTTATTAAGCGGTGTAATTCAAGCAATAGTTACTTTTGGAGTAAATTAATCCCCATATATATATATATATATATATTTCATAATACAAATTTTAAAAATGTTAAAATACATCGGTTCATGCGGTTTAATCAATGACCCACCGATTTGATCAATAACTAATTAATTTTGCAACCTGACCGAGTCGAAGACTTATGTGAGTTTAATGACATTGCATCTCGGTCTCTCATATTTCACTCTTCTTTCCAAATCCGACCTCGTCTATTGCTTAACCGCCACTAGACTACCCGCGAAAATTGCCCCCACTAGCCCCGGGTAGGGGTGGCAATGTGGGTTGGGCCCGGCGGGCCAGCCCGCCAACCCGCCAAAAAAGGGTGGGCCGGGTTGGGGTTTTCAACCCGCAATCCGTTTTGGCCCGCCCAAAGGTGGGTTCAAAACGGGCTAGCCCGGCGGGTTGGCGGGTTGGCCCGCCAACCCGTTTTCTTTTTCTTTTTTCTTTTTTTTTTGTGCTTTTTTCATATTTTTGGGCGGGTTAGGCGGGCCAACCCGCCGCTTTTACACTCATTTTTTTTTCATTTTTTTGGTGGGTTAGGCGGGTTGGCCTGCCAACCCGCCAACCCACCAGCGGGGCGGGCCGGGCTGGGGTACCCCAGCCCACTTTTTTTGGCGGGCTGGCCCGCCCGCCCCGTTTTTTGGCGGGTCGGGGCGGGTTGACCCGCTTTGCCAACCCTAGCCCCGGGTCCTAGATACGCCACTGGTTAAAACCCCCTTGAATCTAGTTGATGTAAATGGATATTGGGTGCTCCATATTTTCATAGAATAGTTAGACAATATCGGGTGTTGTTACGTTTGTTTTTCATTTGCTATTTTTTTTAGGATTATACACTGAGACAATATCTTTTGGAAGCTGCTATATGAAAGTATACTATGTATCTCTAATTGTTAAAATTACACAAATTGGGTGCTAAGTTTTTTTCTCTCAATAATTTGTCTTTTATTTTGGTCGTGGAATGCACTATATTTTAAGTTATACAATAACTTTCATATGCCATAAATTGCAAAAAATAGAAATAACATGAAGCAATCTACTAATCTTCATGTTTTCGAAGTGGAAGAAGAGAGGGAAAGTTTCAGGTTTATCCCGTCAATTTGGTCTCTAGCTTTTTCAAAGTCATATCAATCTGGTCATTGACTAACACGTGTGCGTGTCAACATGACACTTAACATGCCACATCAGCAATGTTAACACCGTTACTTGACTAACATTGACGGAGAGACTAACTTGATAGACGTACGATCATCAATTTCAGAGACCAAATTGCCTATTTCCTAATGTCAGGGACCAAAATGCTAGCGCCTTACAATTTTGGTGACCAAAGTGATGGTTTACTCATATATTGGAGAAAAAATCCCAAATCCCACAACGACTAGAGATAAGGCCTAAATAAAGCTTATTAAGCTTGAACAAGCCTCACCTTACAAGTTGATCTTCTATAGTTGAATTAGGCCAGAAATCAATAAGTATATAAGATTATCTTTTCTTTTTTTATTTTTTCTTTTAAATGTATTCTCTACATTAGTGTTAGCATGATGATTTTGGATGATATCTTCTAAAAATTCTAATGCAGGATTTGTATTGTTAATGCCATGTCATTCTTGTGGATGGAAATGAGTTTCTACTTTAATGTACATGCTACATTTATTGAATTTTATTATATTTGTTTTCTTAGATGGACAAAAGAAAAACTTTCATGTGTTTAATTGGATTTATAATGTGTATTGATGATAAAATGAGTCTTATGGGAAAGGCTGGATTCCATGAACCTTCTTAAGCACATGTCAGCAGTGCTGTTGCATTCCTTCTTCCAGCTTCAATTATGATGGAGAGGAAGATGAAGTTGGAATTACGATTTAACTTGATAGATGATTCAAGTATTTTGTGGTTACTTCAATTATAGCATATTTTATCTATTGATGTGGCATTTTTTGGGTCACCATGATATTGATGCGAAGTATGAACTGGCTTCGCCGATAACTAATCATTACCTGGGAATTTGGCTGACCACCTTTAGTGGGATCTCATCTCTCCAACCATATTTTTTCCATCCACAATGCTCAAACTCGATTCATTGTTTAAGGAATTCGAGCTCAGTTCCAATCGTATCAATGTAATGTTCTATTGATGTGGCACATAATTGCATATGTAGTACTAATTTTCATCATATCATATGTTATTGTTGTAGATTTGAATTCAAACATGAACATTTATGAAAAACTAGATAACAATAAAAATTTGAAAAACTAAATTAGCAATACAATGAATGATAATATTTTAAACTGTAGTTTATATTATTATTTTTAAAAATAAATTAATATGTCATTTGAGAGGACCAATTTTGAAATATTAGGAACAGAGTTTTGTTTCTCCAAGTCATTTAAAGGAACGAGGTTGTTGAGTCTGCTTGGGCAAGTAGTGTTGCCATATAATACCTAGGTCAAAGTCTCCCCCAACCCCAAAAAGAGGATGTTAGGTCTTAATATGTGTCAGTGTGAGACTAAGACAAACTTTATTTTGAATTTTTTATTAGCTGAATAATGAACAATGAAATTTCTTATAGCTGAATAGTGAACTTTCATCATTGAAAATTTTCTCGTAGCTGCATAATAAACGTAATTATTAATTTCTCATTGCTGAATAGTGAACATAATTATTAATTTTCTCACATAATTATTATTTAAAAATTATTAGTTAATATTTATCTTAGAAAAAAATGGTCCAATCCAAACCGGATTTAATTGGATTGGGTAGGATTGGATTTTTTTCAGAGAAAAAACTAAGCGAATCGAACCACATGCTTTTTTAACCTTTGGGTAGGATGTTTTTTTAACTTCAACCAATCCAAACAGAACCTCGAACACGCCTAACGTGTATTCCTCCTTACTCAAAAGGGTGTCTTTAAAATTTTTACAAAAAAATTCTTATAAGCTCCATTCCTTTGGAAGTAGTTGGAATATAAAACAGTGACATGGTATTTATTTGATTTGCTAACCGAATTCATATTTGGAATGTTAGAAATTAAACAAGACATTAATTGGTTTTTAATATCTCATGTATCTGAATAGCACTAAATTAATATGGTATAATTTGATTTGAATTTAAATAGATAGATAATTTAATTTCATGATTACGACTCCATATGGAACTTTAATTTTATTTGTTTGACAACAAAGGTATTCATTCATTCAAATCGGTAAAATACATCGAAGACATTACAAATTCAACATCGCTAAAAACTGAAAGGAATGAATCTGTGAACAAGCTCACAACATCCAAGTTAATAGCATAATATAACAAAATGCCATCAAAGATGACAATGCCTACAAAAATAACAAACTCATATTGACCGGAGTACCCACGCCTCCGGATTTGCAATGTTGATGACTCAGTCATAAGAGAATCTGTAGTGAAACGAAGTAAATCAGCCATTCTGAACCAAACGAACACCGCACCAAGACGGGAGAACAAAACGCCGCACCAAGACAGGAGAAACAAACACCAGCGCACGCAGATTACGAAAAACACTGAAAAAATAAAAATAAAATGGCTATACCTTTTTGTTTTAACGATAAAAAATTATTTTTGAATCATTTTAAATAAATTTATCTAAAAACTGGGATTTGACCTAATCAAATAAAAAATTTGCATGAAATTATATCAACATTTTTAAATTGGGAGACGTATAGTAATTTGTTATCAATGAGAGATGAAAAATGATTTCTATTAATAGGCCCAAAACTGAACCAAACATTTACAAAACAAAAAGCCATATTTAGATAAGAGTTTGCTTACATTGTTTATGGTGTTGAAGCTTTGGCATTTGGGTATAAAAAGTTTTCTATCACACTTTGAAACCTGCATATTCATTCAAGACAATTAGTATAAGAAAATAACGTGCTAGTAACAATAATCGAAGTAAATATGAAGTTCAATATCGCCATAATTGTTTTATTCTTATTTCTAGTTGGCTTTTGTGAAGCTCAACCTGGGGTCCTTGACATATCAAAATTTGGTGGAGCACCAAATGCAGATATAACCCAGGTATTATTCTAGATCAATTAACATTGAGCAAACAATTATTTCACCTTTTGCGCATAACTCATTTGTTTACAAATTCAAAGGTTAGTTTCAGCACCCACGTCCTATTATTTTTTATTTTTAATTGATTTGTGTTTTCCCCTTTTTAAGGCTTTCTCCAGTGCTTGGAACGAATCGTGTGCATCAACAACTCCATCTAAAATTGTGATTCCTGCTGGTACATACAAGATGGGCGCAATAGAGGTCAAAGGTCCTTGCAAGGCCCCTATTGAAATTCAGGTTGATGGCACAATTCAAGCACCCCCAAACACGGAAGACCTCAAAGGGGCTGAACAATGGGTCAAATTTGGATATGTTGACTTTTTAACCTTATCCGGTAAGGGAGTTTTTGATGGTCAAGGTGCAACTGCTTGGAAAGCAAATGACTGTGGAACAAATGCAGCTTGCAAGAGACATTCCATGGTAAATACTAATCTAGCGTGGCATTTCAATGCCAATTAGTAAACTTATACCTTCAATTACCGAATAATCTAATTGAGTGTTTTGTCCAACGCCAACAGAATTTTGGTTTCAATTTCCTCAAACATTCAGTTGTTCGCGACATTACTTCTAAGGATAGCAAAAACTTCCATGTTAATGTTTTGGGGTGCACGAATTTTACATTTGATGGATTCAAAATTAGTGCCCCTCCTACAAGCCTCAACACTGATGGAATCCACATTGGAAGATCAACTGATGTGAAGGTTCTTAACACAAACATTGGTACTGGAGATGATTGTGTCTCATTAGGTGATGGCAGTAAGAAAATAACTGTCCAAAATGTGGAGTGTGGACCCGGTCACGGTATTAGTGTTGGAAGCCTTGGAAAATACCCAAATGAAGAGCCTGTAGAAGGTCTTCTAGTTAAGAATTGCACTCTGAAAGAAACTGACAATGGTGTGAGGATCAAGACCTGGCCCGACGCCCCGGGAACATCCCCTATTACTGATATGCATTTTGAAGACATTACCATGGTTAATGTCAAGAATCCTATCATCATAGACCAAGAGTACTGTCCATGGAACCAATGCTCCAAAAAGGTATTTAATCAAAGGCTTGTCGAAGACCTTGCATCTTTATCTCTATTAATGGATATATTATCTCAACTAATAATCTTCCTACTCTATTACATTTAATGATTAATCACTCCATACTCTGAGGTGATTTAAATGACTAATTTTTGTTCATTTCTTGCATGCTTGGAATGGCTTAGAATCCATCAAAAATAAAGATAAGCAAGGTTTCCTTCAAGAACATTAAGGGCACCTCGGGAACTGCAGAAGGGGTGGTCCTTACTTGCAGTAGTGGTGCACCATGTGACGGTGTAGAGCTAGCTGATGTTGAACTCACATTCAATGGAGCCCCGACAACAGCTAAATGTGCTAATGTCAAGCCAACCATTACCGGAAAAGCTCCTACTTGTCCGGCATAGAACGATATTTTAACTGCCACTCCCGTTGTTTAGATTTTATTTGATTTCTTTTTTTGGAGACAAGCCATCCCCGTATTGTGAGGATGTGGACCAATTGTTTTGGCACTCCCCGGAGAATATATAATTTGACATGAGTATTCGAATCATTATAGTACATCTGTATCCTTTTTTTGTGTGTGAAATAAAGTTCCTTTCGGTTTCCATATAATTAGCGAGGTTGTACAATGTTTCGAATAATCAAGATGAATATTTAAGAATTTCCATCAAATTAACAATAAGAAATGCAAGTGCAAGTCAATAAATATATTATGAGTTATTTCCTGGTTGATACGTCTATATATCATATATATTGTCATATTGAGTGTGGTTTTACTTTTGTGATCTATGCCACCCTAGGAAGAGTATATTTTATTATTTAATTAAGTTTAAAATATATTTTCTTATTTGATTGAAACTGAAATTTTCTGAAGAATAAATGTTGTTGCGGTAAAACAAACTGAAATTTTCTTATTTTGTCAAACTGGTATTTTCTGTTATGATTAAACCAGTTTTGCAAAGAATTAACCAAGTGTCGGATGGAAGCTTGGATAAAGAACATATGCAAAGACGAAATTGAATGAAAGACAATGAGAGTAGTGATCATGTTCGTGGTTCGGAGCAACTTGCATCCTACGTCCACACTGAGCTGGGAATTTTATTCATGGATCTTCAAAGATTACACAATACAGGATTTTCAGGTTACTCACTCAAGTCCTCACTTGCATACAAAGTATCCTTACTTTTATGAATCACTCATAAAAGATCTGCTCTCCGATCCCTCTAGCTATGACTTATATATACTGCAATCCTATCCCTTTAGGTAGTTACAAAACCGGTTACAAGTGATCCTAGTAACTAACAAACAAAAGGATAACACAGTTATCACATATAGCTAACTAACAAGACATATCCTAACTAATAAAACTAATTGATGATCCAACTAACTTCAACATTTTCATTGTTTAAACATGATTTATAATAACACAGTAAGATATATATTTGATTCATCTAGTTGACTTTGTTGGGATCAGAGTGCATGCATAGCGGAATATTAAGAGTTCATCAATTTTTCCTTTCTTGTGAGAACCTGACCAAAATAATAATCAAGCAAAGTCAACTCCAACAATAGTAGTAATAAAATGAGTAAATAAAATAAAATAAGGATACAACAAATTTTAATGTGGAAAAACTTCCCTCAATGTGAGAGAATAAAAAATCACGGGACCTAGTCCAGAATTCTTCCACTATAAAAATAATGTGTACACCAACAACGTCTTCCTGTCAGTAATAGGGATCAACATAGCATCAAAACCATCACCAACAAGCTAAAAATCAACAAGGTTTAAATACCTTTTTCGTCCATATAAAATGACCGAGTTTCATTTTTCATCCCTGTAATTTTTTTTTTGTTTATGATCCTTGCAAAATAAAAAGTTTTATTTTTAGTCCTCGCAAATTTATTCTAGTCCCTGTAATATTCAATTCATGCTAAATTAGTCCTTGTAATTTGTGAAAAATTTTGTTTTTAGTCCCTATAATATTATATCAATTTTATTTTACTTTATTTTACAGGGACCAATTTGACGAATAAATAAATATTACAGGGACAAATTCAACATGATCTAAATATTACAGGAACTAAAACAAATTTGTGAGGACTAAAAATAAAACTTTTTATTTTGCAAGGATCATAAACAAAAAAAAATTACAGGGACAAAAAATGAAACTCGATCATTTTGCAGGGACGAAAAATGTAACACCCATTTCTCAGGAGACATTACACTTCGTAACTGAACCTCTAATGCGGAAGTTAAAATCTTTCTTCTAATTTTTCTTTCGAAAAATGCTGTCAAAATTTATTTAATTTTCACAAATAGATTTTCTCTGTCATTTTTTTCTTTTTAAAAGAAATACTTATGTGAATAAACACCAACCAGAAAACAACATAGAAAATAAAATTCACTCATGAATAATAAAGCATACCATACATAAGAAATCCCTTTCCCAAATCAGTACAAACTCCCTATGCTGGTCAAGCACTAAGAACTTCTGCAAGGAACTCAAATAAGAAAACTTCAACAAAACTATGACTCGCATGTCCTTCCACTTGGTTGATACGTCTTCAATGTTGTTTCATTCTTCGAGTTCGGACTAGTCCATCCAGCTAGTAATCCATCTATATGAATCATGGTCCAAAGACCACGAAACATATAGGCAATGGTGAGTTTCTCCCTAAAAGTTACAGTAACGAAACATACATAGTAGTAAAAGAAAATACCACTGACTATACTTCAAAATAAGCAGATATCATTTGAAAACTTTTCTTTAAGTTCACAAAATTACCAAAACACATCATCACGAAAATCACCCATTTAAATCCAAACAATATGCATGATACTTCAATCATCTTTTTATACACCGGTGTAAATGCTCCAAGGAGACTTCCCTTCCTCAACTAAGTCGAGCGAAATGGCTGTAGCGTAAACTTAACATAATTGCCCAGTCCACTCTCAGGATCTGGCCCAGTCCACTCTCAGGATCTGGTTCAACAATTATTCAGTAGAGCCATTGTTTAATTACCATAACATAAATAAGGCAGTCGGTCAGGATCATCCAAGCTGGGTACACTAGTTTTCTCGGCACAAGAGTATTCACTAGGCAAGGCCATTGAGAATTTCGTAACCTGGATGTCCCCATAGGCTTATAGCCAGACTATACTTATTTGCAATCCTTCCTCTTGGATTGTAACACGAATTTGGCAAAACCAACTCTCACAAATGCAAATGACATCCATATTTGTAATCACACAAAAATTCTTATCTCAAGAATTTTAACATCGTCTCAGGTTGACTATTTTTTTACAACAATGTGTAAAAACTCTATTTTTTTCTTCCACTACGTGGTAACGAAAAATGTCATCAACGTTTTTAACTATAAATTACTTTAGGCTTGGCCTTTTTAAGAAAAATTCTTTCCATTACAAAAATTTTAATTATAAAAATACCCCCCCACTTCCTCTTAATTTTTAAAACCACAAAACTCTTTATAATTACGTTTCTGACCCCCAAAATGCCCAGTTTTTCATTTCGGCCCCTGTACTTTCGAAAATTATATTTTTGGTCAAAAACAGATATTTTCACAACTTGCTAAATTTCACACCAGGGATGTGAACAGTGTGGTCCAAAGCTCTCTTAGAATTTCGAAAATTCACTTTTCTTTTAAGATTTGATTATACACTTCAATTCCAATGTTTTTAAACCTCAAAAATAAATTACCTCTTCATGAAACTTTGGTTGTTTAAATTGGATCTTCAAAAGTTAATTACACATACTTTATTTTCTCTTTCTAATTACTATACGATTGATTGGTAAAAGACTTAACCACTTGTGATTGATTTAAATTAAACCCCAAACTCTCTTATTTTAAGAAAAAAACCATTTAAAATCCATTGGAGACTTTATCAAAATTTTGAAGTAGTTAATACAAAAATCAAGCTTTAGCTTGAACACTAAATTAAATCAAACTTGTCATGGGAAAAATGGTTTTACTACAAAGTCCTCTACTTCCTCTTCCATGAAGCTTGGGTCACTTGTTTTAATTTATCTTGGTTAATCTTACACAATCACAACAAACATCACACAATCATAATAATTAAAGCATGAATCTACTTTAAATATTACAATCATCCCAAATGAATCAAGTGCAACACAAGAAAATTAACCAAACCAAACCACATCAAGTCATACAATATTTTCACACATCATCCAATAACAAATCACAAATCAAGACATACATTTTCTATCATACAAAAACCATAGAGCTACCACATACTAAAAATAGCATTTTTAGACAATCCAAGCACACACACCCATTTCCATTAATTAGTAAATGTTTCTTAACTTTTCCTTTTACCCAAAACAACTTAGAAATATTTTTATAGATTTTAAATTTTGATGATGCTCATACAAAAACCATAGAGTTAGAAAAACACCTCTTAGAAATTTAACACCTCAAGAATGATAAAAATCATTCTTTCACAAAGATGAAACTCCACCATGGAGTTGTCATCAAGCCACACAACATACAACCACACAAAAATCATAACTTATGAAAAGAACATCCCCTTACCTCTTGAAGAGAAGCTTGAACACCAAAATCACTTTCTTTCTAGCTTGTTGTTTCCAAACTATTAACAAACTCTTTCAAAACACAATATAAACATAAGCATAAAACATCTCCTTCATGAAACCACCCAAAACCTAAGATCAAAAACATGAAAGAGTGATCACTTACTCTTACTCTTGATGGAAAAAGGATCAAAAGAATGATCAAGCTCCTTGGTTCCAAGAAATAGAACCTAAAGCCAAAAATAAGATTTTTTCTTAAAAAAACTTGAACAAAACATGATCCATGAACTACAAAGTGAGTATCATGAAAAGACAAGAAGGATTTATGGTTTAGAATCACAAACCAACCTTGTTTGATGAAGCTTGATGGATCAAAGCTTAGAAAACTCAAGAAAAGCTTAAGAACCAAAAATGGAGTTTGGAGAGAAAATGAAGAAGATGGACTTTAGGAAAGAGAAAGACAAGAGTGAAATGAGAAATATCTTCCCCTCTCTTCCTCTTGACTCTCACGGCTGCAGCAAGGAAGGGCCACTTGAGATAAACTTTGATTAAAGGAATAATGGAATTAATAGAGTAATGAGTAATAGTTAATTATTTAATTGGTCCAAGCCAAGACTTAGCCACAAAGCAATGATCAAAATGATCAACTTGGCACATGGGCTGAAGAAATTTCGTGCAGCAGCTGACCATCAAAGTGGGAGGAAAATATCTTCAAAGTTGGGGCTTGTTTAGTGAAGCACAAGTAGGGAAAATGTCTAATTAATAATCTATTTTGTAATAAATACTTCCCTCAATAAGTGATCGATGGAAAAATTATTTTGAAGACCCAGTATTAATATAATAAAGTTTAGAATCTCAAAACTAAATTTTTGATCATTTTCTGATACCCCGATTGCACTACAGTTACCCGTAACGTACTAAAAACGGCTAAAAATAAAAACTTTCTGAAAAATTCTAGAAAAATTCTCAAAAGTCCTAAATATTAAAAAAATAATTTTTATTTCGTTAAAATATTTTTTTGACCTCAAAAACGGTCTCTGGAAAAATATAAAACCCTCACCGTAATGAAACCGAGATACGGTTTCCGTCAAATTTTTATTTTTCGAATTTGGCCACTATCTACCCATCTAAAAATCATAAATAATCTAAAAACACTAATGATATCCCTAACTTTCCATTTGGATGATTTCTTAGCCCTCTGGTAATTATCTAGTCATTATACGTCACGTATCCCATTCTACTGGGACCAAAACTGTTACATCTTTATCCTAATCTCAGAAAATTCCAAACTAAAATTCTTAAATTCTTAAATAATATAAAAATACTATTTGTCTATTTAATTTCTCATGATGGCATTGTCTTGGCCTTCAGATCAATAAAATCTTATTTCGTCGTCTATAACGAGAATCGTTTTCTGTTGAAATTTTCAATTTCAACTCGAAATCCTAGTTGCTTTACTATGAGCGACTATAATCGTGACATTTTATTTTCTAATATCATCTTATAATATGTAATTTGATCTACTCACTCAATGTCATAGAATTAACTACGGATCTAAAAATGTGGGTGTTACAAAAATGGTATTTAAACCAATCAACAAAATAAAATTCAACAACGGGTACCATACACTGACAATAGAGAAGGAAAAACCACAAATAAAATATATCAAAATAATGAGCTCTCTAACAGAAACAACCTACTGACCGTTTGCTCTACCAAAATCATCAGATGAGAGATCCAATTCCTCTTCTCGCAATATTGAGTCGCCGCTGACCACAATTAACGTGCCTTTATTTTTGTTGCACGTTCACTCGCAATACTATTTTGCCCTTGGAGCGGGTATACGTGAAAACGATAGAAATCGAGGAGTGTACCCTTTTCCGTAATTTCTCCAAACTCTTCCATGAAGCTAGTGGGCTCGCCACATGTCATAATCAAGGACTCTCATTGGTTCTCATAAAGCAAAACAAATATCTTATGTGCTTTGATTTATGAAATGTCCATTTTACCCTTTTTGCCTTTGTTCCAAATTCCATCCTTGTCCTAATGTGTCATCCATGACTCATTTTAATCTTATCTCATCCTCCCACTCAGCTCTTGCAGCCTCCCCCCCATGTGTTAAATTAAGAGGTCTAGGTTCATCCTTATGTGTGAGTCATATGCTTGAACTAATGAGAAAATAGCTTAATAATTCATTTACCTAATTATGACATAATGGTAATCAGTTCAAGCTAATCCAAGCTTATCAAGGAAGGTCTCTTGGCCGTGTAGCTAAAGGGAGAAAGGAGAAGATTTTTGTTCATTTCCTACTTGTTTTCTCTCTCCTAGACTCAAACTCTCTCATTTTCTCTCTAAGTCTTCATCTTTCTCCTTTGATTTCTTCCATTGATACACCAAGTTTCTTCATCTTTCATCCTTGTTTTGATCATTCACACACTAATCAAGTATGACTGATCCTTTTTAAACACTTATAAACACTTTAGCCTTCATCAATCTTAAATTAGGGCTGAGCAGCGGTAGGTTTCGGGCTAAAAATTGCCAAACCGACCAAAACCGAAATGCATAAATCTAGGCCCAATTTTGTCCGATTTTGCTTCGGTTAGCTCGGGTAAAAAGCTTTACGGGTGACAGGTTTCAACGGGTGGGTTGTTGCGGGTTGAAAAACCCATTTTTCTACATCCAGTTTCAGATGAAACAAAAATTAAAAAAGGAAAAATGGGTAGAAGAAATTGCAAATTTCATAAACAATCAACCAAAAATGGTGGCTTTTGTCCAAAAAAACCAGTACATCAAACAAAAAATCCAATACAAAAAAAGAAATAAAAAACGATGGTGAGAAGGAGAAGAAATAATACATTAAAAAACCTCAACACAAGAGATACCAAGCATAAAGAAATAACTCAAAAGAACCCCCAAACTAAAGTGAAAAACGAAACCCATACCCAGGAAGAACTAAGAAATCCAACCCCACAGAGAAAAATAAAATAAATACAAGTGTGAGAACAAAAGACCCCCCACTAACAAGAAATAAAATATTGGACACCAATCACACTCACAGACCCCCAAATCCAACATCCAACATATTAATCTAGATGGATCCAAACACAATGTGTGAGAGAAAAAGAACTAGCAGACTAAACTCCAAAAAGAGCCAACTACACTGTGAAACCCCCATGACTTTCACCTCTCACGAAAATGCTGACCCAAAGCATGCAAAGCCTTCACAGAAGAACGCTGCTGCAACGCTGCTTGAGCACGTGATCTATCACCATGGTTCCACCTCCGCCGCTTCCATTGTCCAGATCTCGCAAGGTCTAGGGAATGTGGGTGATGGGAGAAGGAAAAAATGAAAACTCATAACAGGGGTGAGGGGAGAATGTGACGAAGAGGGCACAGGGGAGTGGGAGAAGGACATTTTTAGAAGCTAGAGAGAATTCAGAATTGGACGAAGAGAGAGAGAGGGCACAGAGGAGTGGGAGAAGGACACATTGAGAAGAGAGAAGTGAGCACTTCAGACTGGAGGAGTGGACAGGCCATTGTGCACGCGGAGAGAGAGTTTTTAGATACTAGAGTCTTGGAAAAACACAAGCTGAAGCAATCTCAACCATCCATTCGTGTCCACGTCATTGATCCTAGTCGTGTGTATCAAATCCCAGTCGTTCATTTCGGTCGGTTACGGATTCCGACGGTTTTTCTTTTCAAAAACCGAACCCGCCCGCTCCTAACCACAGGAAACCGATCTGGCCACCCGTTTACCCGATATGACCCGCCGGCTTGTAGACTGAATTTCGCAGGTTGTTCAGGTTCCGGGCGGGTCGTCGGATCTTGCCCAACCCTATCTTAAATCATCAAGGTTTTCTTATTTTTCAAGAACACAAGTTCTTGAGTTCTAGACATCAAGTAAGCTATCAACCTTGCTCTCTTGATTTTAACAAGGATTTGTAGAATAAGTTACTTTATTCCATTTATTTTTGGATTAGTGTTCGTGTTCATGAAAGGTGAAACCCTTTTTGTTTGATTTCCTTGTTGTGTTCATTTATGTGTTCTTGAAGGTGGGCGATTTTTCTTTGGAGAAGAAGATTAAAACTCTTTTGCCAAAGAGTAAGAGGTAAGGGGGAAATTCTCTAGTTATGATAGTTACATAAGTTTGTTTGTTTCATATAATTCGTATTCTTAAAACTTGATTATTGATGGGTGACTGTGAAGTGTTATTGTGTGATATGATTTCTTATGTGATTTGTGAGTGTTTGGTATATTTGGTTGAAGCTTGAATTTGTTCCAAGGCTTGAGATGTGTAATATTTAAAGTAGATGAGTTATGACTTTAATATTATATATATCATATGTGATGTGGATGATTATTCATGTATGCTTGAAGCATGTTGATGTGATTGAAGAGGTAAAAGTGGGGAAGTGTTATTTCTGTTAGAGAAAATTCGGCAAGTGTACCGATCGTTACAAGTAATAAAGTGATGAGGGGTTGTTGTTCCCAATGAGGATTATCTTCAATGATCAGCTCAGAGTATCACTATTAGTTATATGATATAAAATCAAAGAATTCATTTTTTAAAACTTAAATTCAAAATAGAGAAAATGTAACTGTATTTTTGTGTGATTTTTTCAAATAGCGTAAACTCAAATAAACAAAACTAAGGTTGATTTAAATCAATGATAAAAACAGTTACATATTAGTTTCCTCTCTACTTCACCCCAATGAAATACACTCAGTAAACTCAATTCAATTGATGCAATTCGCACTCAAGTGTTATGAACTTGGCTAATCCCAATCCCTTGGTAAAAAGCCCCTTTGTTGTCAATTAAAACCCTAATTCCTTAGGTGATTGAAATTGAAACAAGCATGAGATGCAACACTTCATAAGAGCATGTATTCCAATGTCTATTCCCAGAATATGAACATACATGTCCTCTTGATTCGAGTCCAATCCCAAACAGAATTTTCCAATCGCGTTTAGAATTTGAAATCAATCCAAAGATGATCAAGCAAAGGATAACATTAAAAACAGAATCAAGAAGATAAAATTGCATAAGATTGAATCCAACTTACAAAACCAAGATTATCACTTCAAGGATTCATAGAGAGTCCACCTAACCTAACTTAGGAATTTAGAAAATCATGCTAATGAGCAGAAAAACAAGGAAAAATGATGATGATTGGTCCATAGAGTCACCAAACTTGTTCCCAAATGTTGGAGCTCCAAGGAGAGGGAAGAACAGGTCTTTGACGGCTCAGTCACCCCAAGAAATGATAAAAAAGATCCCAAAATAGGTCAAATCGCGCGTATTTAAACGTCGAAAAAGTGTCATAACTGTAGAGGAACTGGTCACCAGGCCAGCCAATGTAATAAGAGGAGCGCAACTAGCTTCAAGTGCAGGAAGATCGGGCACATGTATAGGGATTATAGGGAGCAAAAGCCAGTAGCCAACAATCAAACTGTGCAACATAAGGGTCCCGGAGTGAATAAATGAAGATCTTTCTATAGGTAGTGGGGGCTAGGACGATGTGTTATTTGCTTTCTATTTTAAGTATAGATGTAAGCTAGTTATCAGTAGGCTGGAGTCATCATATTTGACGAAGAAGTATAGCCTATTGGAGACATTCCATAGGTTTAGAGCCTATTAGGAAATGTTTGTACTTCATTACTATATATATATATATATCAGTGTTATTAAACTCGGCTCGGACCGACCGGTCTGACCGGGAACCGGTGCTACGACCGGTCCAAGCTGAGTGTTGGATCGGAAATGTCACTGAACTGGTACTAACCGGCGCGAACCGGCCAGTTATATAGCCAAACCGGTGATTTGGCAAGTGATTGCAACCGATCGGGTCCTGCTGTTTCTGAAAAAATGAAAAAAAAAACTCGAAACAGCGTCGCACAGACCACCATCGACGCCCCACAAAACGGCTCAGTTAAAGAAGCAAGAAACGTCCTACACCCGCTAGAAGAAGCAAGAAAAAAAAAAGATCGAAGAAAATCGAGGACACAGAGATGTAAAGAAAAAACTGGAAGAAGAATGTAATACCCTCATTTTTAAATAGTTTTTATTGACTTTTAATCTGTTTTAATTTAATTAAAATTATTTAATTAATGATTTTTGGGATCTTAAGGCGTGAATAAAGATTTTCATACCTTAGTTTTACTTTTGAAGGGTTTAGAGTAGTAGAGTTCTCAAAACTGAGTTTTTGCGGGAACCGCGTTCTCGCGTGATGCGAGAAAGGGTTCAGTATTTTTCTGGACACCATTTTTACTCCAAAATAAAATTTTAACGAACCAAAAGTGGTTTTTATAATATTTGTAATTTTTAAAAAAAAATTTGAAAATTTTTCTGAAAAATTTTATTTTACCCGCGTTTGGAGCTTTACAGGTAAACCGGGCGCAACCGGGACAAGAAAAATAGTCCAAAAATTTAGTTTTGGGTTTCTAAATTTTTCTATACCATATTCAAGTCATAAAATTGATTTCTCATGATTTTACCTATTTTAGAAAAATATTTATCTAAAAAGGGGTTCGAAAACTACGCGTTTTTACTACTTTGAACTACCGATTAAACCCTAACTTGATGGGATTTAATCTCACCATTTTGCAGTCTGATTTGGGTGAGTAAGGGGGGCAGATTTCACTCCCAAAAATATCCCAAAAGTCAAATGGTCAAAAAGGGTTAATTTTTGAATTTTTTTCAAATTAAGTGAGTGAGGTATGGCTCCCAATCACTCAAAGCATGCAAGCCCATACCTCCCTCATGCTTCCCTTGGGTCAGCCGAGTTTCACATAGGGAAAGGAGAGAGAGAAAATTTATTTCACTCACTTCATCTTCTTCATGCTCTCCAAACTCCATTTTTCTCTCCATTCCCAAGTTTTTCCATACACCAAAAAGGCTAAGTTTTGTTGAGATTTTGCATAGTCAAGCTTCACAAAAAAGGTTTGGATCATCATTCTAATCCATAAACTTCTTTCATTTTTTCATTTCCACCACTTTCATTTTCCATGAAGGTTGTGTTCTTCTCTTTACTAAAAGAGAGCTTTTTATTGGTTTAGGTTCACTCCATTGGAACCTACAAGCTTGAAAACTACCTTGGATCCATTTGCCTTCAAGATTTAAGTAAGTATTCATCTACTCAAATTTCTACTCTTTAGGGTTTGGTGGTTTGCATAAAACTTGCATTTTTATGGTTTTATTTTGGTATATTTTGTGAAAGGTTAATTTTTCTAAGTGTTGGAGCATCAAGGCTTCAAGGAGGCCACTTGGTGTTGGTGAGGAGTGAAGGTGATTTTTGGTGTTTGCCCATTTTCATTGTCTTCAAGAAGTAAGGGGATTTTCTCAATAAGTTGGGAATGATGTGTATGTGTGTGGTGTATGTTGTATGTTCTAAGTTAAACTCAAAGACTTGAGTTTTTCTATTGGGTGTTGAATGAAGTTTCATTCTCTTAGTAAATATGTATTTTTATATATATATGTACATGAGTTAAAGTATGATTTTGGTTGATGAATGATAATTTTTGATAAGCCTATGTGTTGTTGAAAAAATCATATGTATGATTTGGAGTGATTTGGAATGCCTAAGTGTATGCTTGATGGAGTATGTTTTCTGCTATGTTCATGATGTATGTTCATATGTTATGGATGATTACTTTAAGTGTATGTATGATTTATGGCTTGATTGTGTTCTTGCCTAATTTGATGCATGTTGATTTCTTTGGATATTTCACATACTTTGATTTTTTGTGATTGGGATTGAATTGAAATATTTGATTAAGTGTGAGAAGGGAACTTAAAAGCTTTAATGAAAAAGTTTTCCAAAGTGAAATCAAATAAATTAATTAGGGTTCAAGTTAATACATACTTAGATAAATTTCATTAATTTGCTAAGTATAAGTCTCAAGTCAATTTCATACTAAATCATTTTTCTCCTTAAAACTCTAAGTGAGCTAGAAAATCAATTAATGAGGGAGAAAAATCAAATTTCAAATTTTTAGGGGTCAAAAACGAAAACTGGATGTTTTGAGGTTAAAAATACAAAATTCTGGGCATAAAATGAAAAATCTGGGCACTTTGGGCCAAAAATATAATTTTACAAAAGTTTTGGGGCAGAAACTTGAAGACTGGACAATTCTGGGGGCAGAAACGTGAAGACTGCACAATTCTGGGGCAGAAACCTAATTTTACAGAAAATAGAGGCTGAAACGTGGAACAAAATATTTTGAGGGTCAGAATTTCAAATACTTAAAAGTAAAAAAACTTAAGTAAAGTTATCAAAGCAATTAACTAAGACTTTGAATTAAATATTTTTACAAAGAGAAGTGAGAAGAAAATAATAATGAGGATTTGAGAGTTAAAGTTAAGGAAGAACTTTAATTTCAAAGAGGAACTTTCCATACAACTTATGTTTTTAAATAAACGCTTTTACACGGTATTGAACGAGGATCAATACGTGGCGACGATAAACTTGAGGACAATAATATTACACGGTGTTGGATGAAAGCTAACACGTGGCGACGAAAAACCCTAAGATGAAGGACCGCATTAATCGTATTGTTGTGATTGCAAATATATTGTCATTTGCATTAAAGACGTGACTTTTGCCAAATTAGAGCATACGATCCTTTGTAATGGATTGTGAATAATTGTAAAACCTGTTCATGAAAAGGGGACTGATGGTTACCATGTCCATGAAAAAGGGGACCGATTGATTTATTATGTTGCTCTGCCGAACAATTGTAAAACATGTTCACGAAAAAGGGGACTGATGGTTACCATGTACACGAAAAAGGGGACCGATGGTTTATTATGTTGCTCTGCCGAACAAGTGTAAAACCTGTTCATGAAAAAGGGGACCGATGGTTACCATGTCCATGAAAAAGGGGACCGATTGGTTTATTATGTTAAGGTGATAGTAGCTCTACTGAATAATTGTAAAACCTGTTCATGAAATAGGGGACTGATGGTTACCATGTCCATGAAAAAGGGGATCGATTGGTTTATTATGTTAGGTTTATGCTACAACCATTTCGCTCTACTTAGTTGAGGAAGTCTCCATGGAGCAGTGCACCGGTGTATTAAAGAGATATTGAAGTGACATGCATTATGCTAGAGTGCTATGTGTGTGTTTGACTGTGTGTTTAATTTGATGATGTGCTCTCTTTTGGTGTATGAGTATCATAGAGAAAGATTTGCGAAAGAGTAGCTATATATATTCTTGGAATGTATTATGTAGTATTTTCTTTTTCGTATACATCCTTTCAATGGACTTTCAACTTGTGCAAAGAAATTCACCCTTGCGTGTTTTTCTGTTATTTTATGTACGTTACGCTTAGATGTCCACTTCGAGACCTCTGATAGCCCGAGTGAGGGAGTGCTTCCGGCCTCGTGAGGCCGATGGTGGGGGATGGACTTACGATCCCATCTCCTAATGGGCCACTGTGACTGGACACGTGGTCAGGACTAGAGGAGGGGTGTTGGGCCCCGAAGAGGTTTTGGAGAGGGACATGGTTTTGGACGTTTACATACCCGTCGAGAGGATGCGCTACTGGCTTGGAGATGCACCCTTTGCACGCAATATCACTTTGGAGAACCGGGAGGCCAGAGTTCCACCCACGGCACCGCCTAGGAGAGAGACGAGGGAGGATCAGAGGCCTACACCTCAGCGGATAGCCGAATCGGTGTCTAACCGTTGTCGCCTGATTCGTCGCACTCCAAGGAAGAGTTCCTTGGAAAGGGCATGTAACGCCCCTTTTTCACACAAGGAACGTCACATGAAAAACTAAACTTAATGCGGAAAATCGTCTCTCATAAATCATGGTTACCAAAATTGGTGGCTAATTTTTTTTTTTTAAAAGGATCTTATACGAAAAGATTTGCTCACAACTCATTTAGCCATCCAGAAACTCAGAAGAAAAGAAACATCACATATATATATATATATCCTCAAGTCAATATACACAAGTCTTGCGCCCGCAAGTATAGTTTGGAACCACAACATAGTGGCCAAAATACATCATCCTGACACAAAGAAAATAAAGTGATAAAGCTAAACCTAGGAAAAACGATAAATCAAAAAGTGTGTCCAATACACGACACTGAACATATACATCCCAAACCTAGGCTGGTCGCTAACAGACACTCTACAACCTAGCACTAGACACCCCCACCTCTACAGGCCTAAGACGATGACGTCTCCTCGGGGTCCTCCTCATCCTCAGACACCTCGAATAATACACGATCTGGCTCTTCTCTAACCTTTCTCTTCCCTCTATCTACGTGTCCCGAAGGTCCGGCAGAAATGTCAGAAGAACAGCGCACAAAACGTCCAGAAGGTGCGACGTATGGAATAGGAAGTGTCGGCCTCACGGTCCCGGGTGATGGAACTGGTGTCACCGGTGAAGCCATCCTTGGTAAGTGTGCCCTCTCCAAGGAACTCTTCCTTGGAGTGCGACGAATCAGACGACAATGGTTAGATACTGATTCGGCTATCCGCTGAGGTGTAGGCCTCTGATCCTCCCTCACCTCTCTCCTAGGCTGCGCCGTGGGTGGAACTCTGGCCTCCCGGTTCTCCAAGGTGATACTGCGTGCAAAGGGTGCATCTCCCAGCCAGTAGCGCATCCTCTCGACGGGTATGTAAACGTCCAAAACCATGTCCCTCTCCAAAACCTCTTCGGGGCCCAACACCCCTCCTCTAGTCCTAACCACGTGTCCAGACACAGTGGCCCATTGGGAGATAGGATCGTAAGTCCATCCCCCACCATCGGCCTCACGAGGCCGGAAGCACTCCCTCACTCGGGCTATCAGAGGTCTCAAAGTGGACATCTATGCGTAACGTACATAAAATAACAGAAAAACACTCAAGGGTGAATTTCTTTACACAAGTTGAAATCCACTGAAAGGATGTATACGAAAAATAAAATACTACATAATACATTCCAAGAATATATATAGCTAGTCTTTCGCAAATCTTTCTCTAAGATATTCATACACCAAAAGAGAGCACATCATCAAATTAAACACACAGTCAAACACACACATAACACTCTAGCATAATGCATGTCACTTCAATATCTCTTTAATACACCGGTGCACTGCTCCATGGAGACTTCCTCAACTAAGTAGAGCGATATGACGGAATCGTATACCTATCATTAATGCAAACTGACCTTCACTCTCGGCCATCGTTTGTCATTTATTCGGTACAGACCCATTGTGCTATGTCGTACACCACATCATAAATAAGATAGCCCTGGTCAGGATCATCCAAGCTGGGTATTACGACTCGTCTCGGCACAAGGGAATTCATTTCAAGGCCATTGAGAACTTCGTAACCTGGATGCCCTCAAAGACTTATAGTCAGACCATACTTATTTACAATCCCCGCATAGGATTGTGTGCTCTAATCATGGCATAAAGCCAACATGGCAAAAGCCAATATTAATCATGGCATAAAGCCAACATGACAAAAGCCAATAACTCAAATGCATATGACAGTATATTTGCAAACACAATCAATACAATCAATGTGGTCCCTTGTCTTAGGGTTTTTCATCGCCACGCGTTAGCTTCCATCTAACACCGTGTAATATTATTGTCCTTAAGACTTTTATCATCGCCACGTATTGGTCCTCTTCCAATACCGTGTAATAATGTTATTTTAAAAACATAAGTTTTATGAAAACTTCTCTTAACTCCTGACTCTCAAATCTTTATGATTTTACTTCTTACTCTTCATTGTAAAAAGATTTAATTAAAAATCTTAGTTAAGTTCCTTGATAATTTTACTTAAGTTCCTTTACTTTAAGTATTTAAAATCTGCCCCAAAATATTCTGTTTTTCAAGTGTTAGCCTTTATTTTTCTAAAATTTAGGTTTCTGGCCCAAAATGCCCAGATTTTACGTTTTCTACCCCAAGATTTTCGTAAATTATAATTCTGGCCCAAAGGTACCCAGACTTCGCGTTTCTGCCCCAAACTTTCGTAAATTATATTTTTGGCCCAAAATTCTTCAGACTTCGCGTTTCTGCCCCAAACTTTCGTAAATTATATTTTTGGCCCAAATTGTCCAGATTTTGTAATTTAAACCTAGAATTTGCATTTTTGACCCCAAAAAATCCAGTTTTTGTTTTTGACCCCTAAAAATTCAAAATTTGATTTTTCTTCCTCTTTAATTGATTTTCTAGCCACTTAGAATTTTATGGATAACAAGGATTTAGTATGAAATTGATTTAAGACTTATGATTAGAAACTTGTTGAAATTTATCTAATTAAGTGTTATCTTTGAATTCTAATTAATTCATTTGGAAAATTTTTTTATTAAAGCTTTTAAACCCTCTTCCCACACTTAATCAAATATTTTCAATCCAATCTCAATCACATTGAATTAAATCATGTGAAACATCCAAGAATCAATATTCATCCATTTAGGCAAAAATACCACCGTGCCATAAATCAAACATACACTCAAAGTACTCATTCATAACATATCAACATACATCATGAACATAACATAAAGCATACTTCACCAAGCACACACTTAGGCATCCAAAATCACCCCAAAGCATACATATGATTTTTCCAACAACACATAGACTCATCAAAAATTATCATGCCTCAACCAAAATCATATTTTTACTCATATACATAAATATATAAAAATACATATTACTAAGAGAATGAAAACTCATTCAACAACCAATATGAAAACTCAAGTCTTTGAGTTTTTCATGAAACATACAACACATAGTCACACACATATACAATCTTCCCAACTTATTGAGAAAATCCCCTTACCTGTTGAAGCTTAGGATGAGAAAGTCCCCTTACCTGTTGAAGCTTAGGATGAGAAAATCCCCTTACCTGTTGAAGCTTAGGAAAATGGGCAAACACCACTAATCACCTTCCCTCTACACAATCACCAAGTGGCCTCCTTGAAGCCTTGATGTTCCAACACTTAGAAAAATTCACCTTACACAAAATACACCAAAAATAAACCATAAAAATGCAAGTTTCATGAAAACCCAACAAAGCTCAAGCTTGGAGAATGAGAGCAAATGGTGTTTAGCAAGAGGAAGAAGATGAATGAAATGAAATCTCTCTCCTCCCATTCCCTTGAAGAATTCGGCCAGACCATGAATAGTGGGGAGGGATGGGCTTTGATTGGGTTAAGTCACCTACTCCCTCTCTTTGATTTTGAAAAATTCAAAATTGACCCCTCTTTGACCCATTTGGCTTTTGAGATATTTGAGAGTGAAAAATCTGCCCTCTTGTGCGCCCAAATCAGACTAGAAAATGGTGGGATTTAATTCCACCAAGTTAGGGTTTAATCGGTAGTTCGAAGTAGTAAAAACGTGCAGTTTTCGAACCCCTTTTTAGATAAATATTTTTCTACAATGAGTAAAATCATGAGAAATGAATTTTATGACTTGAATATGTCATAGAAAAATTTAGAAACCCAAAACTAAATTTTTGGACTATTTTTCATGTCCCGGTTGCGCCCGGTTTACCTGTAAAGCTCCAAACGCGGGTAAAATAAAGTTTTTCTGAAAAATTTCCAGAAAAATTCCTAAAAATCACAAATATTATAAGAACTACTTTTGGTTCGTTAAAAAATTATTTTGGAGTAAAAACGACCTCCAGAAAAATACTGAACCCTATCCCCGCATTAGGAGAGAATGCGGTTCCCGCAAAAACTCAGTTTTGTGAACTCTACTACTCTAAATCCTACAAAATCAAACCTAAGATATGAATATTATTATTCACACCTTAAAATTGCAAAAATCATAATTAAATAATTTTAATTAAATTAAAGCAGATTAAAAATCAATAAAAACTATATATAAAAATCAGGGTGTTACATGACACGCTTACCAAGGATGGCTCCACCGGTGATACCAGTTCCATCACCGGAGAGGACACGCTTACCAAGGATGGCTCCACCATACGTCGCACCTTTTGGACATTTTGTGTGCTGTTCTTCTGACATTTCTGCCGGACCTTCGAGACACGTAGATAGAGGGAAGAGGAAGGTTATAGATGAGCCAGATCGTGTATTATTCGAGGTGTCTGAGGATGAGGAGGACCCCGAGGAGACGTCATCGTCTTAGGTCTGTAGAGGTGGTGGTGTCTAATGCTAGGTTGTAGGTTGTCTGTTAGCGACCAGCCTAAGTTTGGGATATACATGTTCAATGTCGTGTATTTGACACACATTTTGATTTACAGTTCTCCTAGGTTTAGCTTTATCGCTTTATTTCCTTATGT
Organism: Glycyrrhiza uralensis; assembly: GCA_030159175.1. Taxonomy (NCBI): domain Eukaryota; kingdom Viridiplantae; phylum Streptophyta; class Magnoliopsida; order Fabales; family Fabaceae; genus Glycyrrhiza; species Glycyrrhiza uralensis. Next base: position 28,991,077 of record BRZY01000007.1, on the reverse strand, counting down.
CAGGTTGTTGTATTTTGGCCACTCTGTCGTGGTTTATAACTATACTTGCGAACGCAATGTTTGTGTACTTTGACATGATGATGTATATATTTATGTATGATGTTTCTTTTCTTCTGAGTTTCTAGATGACTAAATGAGATGTGAATAAATCATTTCGTAAAAGACTTTTCAAAAAAAAAATTAGCCACCAATTTTGATAACCTTAATTTATGTAAGACGATTTTCCACATTAAATTTTAGTATTTTATGTGATATTTCTTGTGGAAAAAAGAGACGTTACAAATAATATGAAGAAGAGAGAGGAAATGAGGAGGGGTAGAAATGTTTAGGTAAATGGAGAAGAAGAAACGGAAAACAAAGAGGAAATTAAGAGGCCAAAATGTTCAGTAAATGGGAATGGGAAAATTATGGGGAAAAGGCGATGATGTGATATTAGTCACTTTCGGCAGTGCAAATTTCATTGAGCCGCGTGAAAGCCTTGCCTTAACTACAGAGCGTGCCAGCCTTATTTTTTAGAATTCAAAAACTCAAAACTTGAAATTGAAAAATATATTTTTTGGGTGGAATAAAAAATGGACATTTGCCAGTATGCCGGAACATATATATATATAATACATGTGCGAAAATTCATATATACATAATAATTAATACAAAATTTATAAATTTAATATATACTGATTCATGCGGTTCGACCAGTAACTCACCGGTTCGACTAGTGACCCATCAACCTAGTACCCTCACCGAGACAATGACCGGTCCGGGTTTAATAATATTGATATATATATATATATATGTGAATATATGAGTGTTTGTTTGCTTCGATGTTGTGTTAATTTTATATATACATTATGTTTCTGCTATAAGTAGAAACCTACCCTTACCAGCTAAGTCTATGATCTGGATGAGGATACGATTGGTCATGGAATTATTATTACTTTCTTACTACTTAAAGTTAAGGTATGGGTCTAGCTATCCCATTAGCTTGCTGGTAGTAGTGAGATAACAATGGTTATTGGTATGAACTTTTAGGTCAAATTCCAAAGAATTAGGAAATTGAGGTTATTTCACCAAGAGTGTTTACGGAATTTCGAGGACGAAATTATTTTAAGAGGGGTAGAATGGTAACATCTCAAAATTTCACTCTATGAGATAGAGTTTTAATTTTGGAGAATTATAATTATCCTTAAGATTTTTAGATGATACGTAATGGTTTTAGACCTGACGTAGAAGTTAAACGATATTTTATGGATGTCTTTGACTGTCATAATAAGTTTATAATAATTATAGAAATTTCAAACTCAATTCATAAGAGGTATTTGAGGATATAAATAGTAACTTGATGTCATATGAGGATCTTAGAAGTTAAGTTTGGAATTTTAGAGGAAAGTATAAATAATTGTTGTTTTAGTCTCTCTAAAATGAAGCACGTAAATTGAGAAATGGACTTAATACCTAGAGACTAGGAAATAACCAAGATAAAGACTATAAGGATGAATAAGGTTTTAGATAGTATAGAAATGATAAGTTTTATTGCTTATTGAAATTCAAACGGTAAAACAGATATGTCTTATATAAACTTCCGTTTGTATCACTTCTGTATTTATTCTGTTTTATTCAAAGTATTTTGTGTATATGTGTTTATTGATTTATTTTCATCTCAGAAAAATAGTTTAAGTACACTTATTCATTCTCAGTATAGAAATGAATAGTTTTTATTTGACGTTGAGTTTTAAACAGAAAATGTAACCTCTGTTTTTTCCATTTACCGTATGTTTTATGTCTTATATAAAATTTTGTGATCAAAGTGTTAAGTGATTTATTTTTGTCTTATAATTAAGGTTTTAATAGGCTTATTCATTCATTTCATTGAAACGGACAGTTTTCACTTGACGTTTGGATTTTTACAGACATTGGTTTTTGCCGTAATTGACGAATTTGATTTTAAATAGAAAAGGTATGCCAAACCAACCCAGAAAATTATCTTCCTTCACAAAAGTTGTTTATTTTAATATTTGTGATTTTTTGGAAATTTTGGAAAACTTTCAAAATTTGCAGAAAAATACGACTAACAGACGCAAATAGCGCAAATATCTTGTTTTACAGTGTAAATTTTCGTGACAAAGGTCCACACACAATTTATATTTTATTTTTAATTATTTATTTAAGGATTTTAGAAATTATTTTTTAGAGGAAATTATTTTGATATCGTTTTTGCTCTTATTTGCACTATATCAGCTGGATAAAGACGAATAGAGAGTTAACCGGTATGAAATAGGAACTTAAGGTTTTTTAAGGGACTCAAAGGCAATTTTATGGAGTTCAAATAGTGGTATTGACCCAGCCATTGACCATGAATAGTAGGGGCATGTACAATTACTATTTTACCCTTGGTTTTACAATTAAACTACCAAAACCGAAAGTTTTTAGCCTAGCTATCCTATGGCCCAAAATCACTCTCATTTGGACAGCTCATTCAAGTGAATTAGGAGGGTTGGATTGCCCTTGTCACATGGATTGCATCCTTGTGAATGTCTTTGAACCAATTAGGAAAAAGAATGGATTAACCTAATTATCTAATTTCCTAAATACCTAGTCATTAGGTAATTGATCTTATCTTCTCCTCCCACTTGCTTTGGCTTGGCCGCCCCCTCATCATCAATTAGGACCCTTGGATGGCTTTGTCACTTGGATTGAATCCTAATGGATTGTTTTGAACCAATTAGGATTTAGTTAATTAGTTTTTAGTTATTTTTCTTTCCTTTTTCGTAAACCATGGTTTGGATGAAACCATGGGCTCTTACCACCTCCTCATGGCCGCCCCATTTACTATAAATAGGGGTGAGGGGTCTCCTTGAATCCTTGCACGAAGTCTTTGTGTTGACAAAGCAAATTTATCTCCTCTCTCTTTATAGTTTTTCTAGTTCTTTTAGGTTTCTTGCTTAGCTCTTGAGTTTTGAAGCTTTGTTCTTGAAAATTTCCTTTCTTCATCTTTTGAGGTAAGGGGAAAATTCTTGAGAGTTATGAGAGATCACATAAGTTGTGTGATCTAACCACTTAGGTAGTTTATGTGTTACAGCTTTATTATTTGTGTAATTGTTTTATATCTTTTATTTAATTGTTTATGTGATTTATTATAGTAAGGTTATAATGCCAAAATTGGTTTTGGGAAATTATTATTTGCGCCATTATAATTATATTTGCTAAAGATTTGATCATACCAGGTGGGCTATGTTTCCGTATGTTCAATACAAATGAAGTTGGGCTAAAATTTTCGTAGAAAATTAGTATGTTTAATTTCATAAATTTTATTATCTGTAAACTGTGTTTTAAAAGGAGTTTTTATGGTTCAACACCAAAAATCGATTTTATCTGTTTTGTTGGGTTAAATAGTGATTGGTACGACTCTGGCTAGGAAAAAACTGGTATCAAGTATGTCCCCTATCTTGTCCTAGCGACTCTACTAATGTACTGTTAATAATTCCTAATTTAGAAATTGTATTTTTGAGAAAAGCTAATTTATTTCTTTGTGAAAACCCTGAAATTGTCTACCACTGATATACAGAAAGATGGTTGGGATGAATGGTTTATTAGTATGGTTCTGTCTAGAAAAGACAAAGGTCTTCCAAGCGGCCTTAGCTCACCTCTCTTACTTGGGAACCATACTGATATGCTGTTTATAGATCTTAACCTAGGGATTCTATATATACGTGGCTAAAATAAAATTGGGAAAGATTTTATTGGGATGCTACTATACACGAATATACTTCTTTTAATTGATCTTGAACTGTTAACCATAATTTCGGTAAATAACTATAAACGGCTATCTGGGTAAATAGTATAATAGTAATGGGTTCTCGGTGAACTCTGTTGTTATATTATTCGTAGAAATTCCTGGTTTGGGGTCTATTATATATGAAAACTCAATTTAGTTTTCAATGTATTTGACAGTGAAAATTAGTGTGGTAAGCCTTCAACGGACTTTTTCTGAAAATAAACTAATGTTTAAGTATTTCGATAATAATTTAGCTTGACCTCGTTCACATAGTTCTATATCAAATCATTTTAAAAGTTGGGCACTGATCACTGTAGTCGGCTCTGCCGCCATGTGATCGTTTTATCTTCAAATTTAATTAAGCCGATAAATATCATTTATCGATTAAAAAGTGAACATGTGTTTAAGTTACTATTAATCTCTTCTCTCTTGATCAATCCTGGTGACTCTGCCCCGTTTTGATCTTGAAATGATTTAATCAACTTTAGTTTTGATATATACCGAATCACTCTGATTGATATGGATTGATCACCTCAGTTTAGCACTGCTGTGGTGTGATTTCTCTTAAAACAAATGAGTCAAGTCGGAGAGAGTAATATAATGGATAATTTCAAGAATTAATCTCGCGTTAGTGAAAAGTTCTGGTTTTTTTTGGATTTGATATGGTTAAGGGATTTTATAAAGAGGAAAGATAAAAGAGTATTTTTACCTGTTTCAATATGGAGAGAGGGGGAATAAGAAGTAATTTATTCTTTGTATTATTTGCATTGAATATAAAGTAATTTATTCTCTGCATCATTTACATAAAGAGTTTTTAAGCATCACAACCCGAAGTAAAGAGGTTGAGAATATAGTACAGTTGGGCTGCGATTGCCTATTGGGATTATCCGAGTTTTGATAGTCTTATGTGGCCGAGCAGGTGAATACCCTCGAGCCGAGACGAGTCGTATACCTGACTTAGATAAATCTGACCAACTGACTTATTCATGAATTGGTATTATGTAATAAATGTTAGTATTACCGAAGTATCTCTGGAAGTTTTGAAGGGACTATCTGGTTATTCTGTTAAGTTTGCTACAGCCAATCGCTCAAGGGTGTTAAGGTTGAAAAGTCTCATTGGAGCATTACATCGGTGTACTTATGGATATAGAAGTGACATGCATAAATATATCTGATGTAGTGATATATTTCTAAGTTGAAATGTGCATGTCATATTTGGTGTTAGCTGTATTTCCTTTAAGGCATGATCTTTGTTGGTTATTCTCTTATGAGTTCTCTGATGATATATTTCTGAGTGTGATTTCGTTTGAGGATGGGTATAGCATTATTTGAGCATGATATCTGTTGTGGGAATTATATTTGTTGTGTGCTTATATCTGCTGTGTGTTGCCTGTATTTTCTCTTATGATATAATTCGATGATAAGGATTTTCACCCTTGCCTACTTTTTATGTTGTGTTGATGCATGACTAAGTAGATGAATTACCCAAGGAGTGGGCTAACTCTTAGAGAGGATCTGAAGGAGGATGCGGCATGGATTGATAGAGATTCCAAGAAGAATCTGTACTTACTGTCTTCTTTTGGGTAGAGGTCTAGAGATTTGACCGGCTCAGGTGTCCACTGTGTAAATTATTTTGAGTATTATGAATGTTCTTTGTAAACTCTAATGATTATATATATGAGATGTGGTTACATTCACTAGTGTTTTTTCGGCATTTAAAACTCTTCGAAAAGAATTAGGGAGACATGTTCCCCATCCTTCTCATCATTTAAAAGGCAAAAAATTTACCCACATTTTCGGACTAGGAATACTAAGCTTTCATCAAATATTTTCTAAGTTATTTTGAAATTTTAGGTTACTATGGTGTAATAACTTTTTGGAGAAAGGGTGTTGCACTGGGCTCTCCAGTCTGGGCGCTCAGTTGCCATCTTCCAGAATTGATTTTCGACGTCCGGATCATTGCTAGGGCGCTGGGCGGTAGGAATAAGGCGTTGAGCGCCAGCTTGCTGCCCTCCTGGAGAAAAAACTTTGCAGTCCAGTCCAGAATCCGAGAGCTGAGCGCCAGGAACCAGAGCTGAGCGCCAGGAACTTGTCTAACACCAAAAATAGATCAAAAAGCAACTTTATCTGACAAGACACTCTACTCATGCAAACTAATCTATTCTAATCTAAACTAGCACTAATATTTAAACTACTATGCAAAATTAGTCCATGAAAACACCAATCAATTGATATATTTCTCAGATTCATCAATTACCAAGAGAGTTCTTCAAGAGAGCAAAAGCAAAAGTGTTGAGAGGTGATTTTTCATTTTCAAGAGAGAGGACATAATTTTAGAGGACTTATAGCTAGTAATAACATGATTTAACAAGCTTTGAAAAGTGCTTCCAAAGGGACATCTGGGGATTCTCGGATTTTTGAATAAAACACTATTTTTGAAAGTGTAATATGGATATTTAGAGGACTAGAAATGCAATTTTTGAAGAAATTAGACATTTTAAATAATTAAGCCAAGGAAGGGATATTTTTATTAAAGTGATGTACAAGGAGATTTTAAGAGAAATTGCATTAATAAAGTCAAGTGAGGGACTTTTACAAAGACTTTTCTTAAAGAGACCAAAGCCTAATTTGAATGAATTTTCCAAAGAGAGTTTCCCAAATGAATCTTAAAAGTTGAAGTGTGGAGGATATAAGTCTAGTGTTCAAAGAGAGATGAACCTAGCATTTAAAAACAATGAGATTTGAGGCCGTGGACTAAATGTCCGTAGTGGTGAGATATTTTTTAACTTAGTGTCCGGAGTTGGGAAATATGTTGGGACTAAGTGTCCGAGGTTGTGAAAATGACGTTCTCAAAATATGAGTAAAAGACGGTTTGAAAGGTTTGTGTGACTTAGTTGTGGTGAATAAAGATAAATTAAGGCGAGTGAAAGAAGAAACGCTCTGTGATGAGAAAAGTGTTGTGTGTTATGTATTTATCATGAGCATGTGCATAGTGTTGAGCTTTGTGTCATTTGAGTTACAACTCACGTTATATGTGGTTGGGAATTGATACGGTTGGGCTACAATTGTCTACTAGGGGCATTCGAGTTTCGAACTTCCAACAAGGGCCAAGAGGTGAGCCGTGGAAAATCGTATACCCAACTTGAATAAATCTGACTGACCAGTCTTTTCAAGATAAGGTGAGGGTGGCATTTATGGAGTGATTGTGGGATCGGACCCTAGAGTAATGGGCTAAGTAATCATAGTAAATATCTTGATGCGCCTGTCACTCAAAACGTTGTTGGGATAAGTCTCCATGGAGAATTGAGAAATGATGTTTTTACGATGTTCTCATAGAGCTCTTTGTAGTGTCATGCATACATGAAATTGTCATGTTATTTGCTTGAATGGGAATGAAGACTATACATGTTTGTGATTTCTTTTGAGTATGACTATAATATGTGTGGTATGATATATCTGTTATTTGTTGCTTGTGTGACTGTCACGATATAACCGCGAACGAGATTTTCACCCTTGCCATGTATTGTTTCTTTGTATGCAAATGTGTTTTCTTTAGACGTTCTGCCGGATATTCAGAGGAGGTCCAGAATGAGACGTGTATCGATGATACGTCAACTAGATGGATGGACGTGTGCGTTCTAGTGTTGGGGTGGGTTTTCTTATTAAAGTTTCTTACAGAAGATATTAACTAGAGGACATCTATACTTCCTAAAGCAAAACAGATTTCGGCCATGAATCCCCTAAAAATCTAAGATCTTCACTTAATTCCCTCATCAATGGCCTTCCTATACATGGCTTGTGTAGCTGTCAGATTATTAATCCTTCCAATGGTTGTTGGTCTACCAGCATTAGCGCGGTTTGCGACCGGTCCATTCTTCACCGTCTGACAATTTCTTGCAGTGTGTGCAGTTTGTCCACACTGAAAACAGGTAATCTCTTTCTCTCGACAGGTGTCAGATAAGTGACATTGTTTCCCACACCTATAACATTTCCGAATAGTACCCTGACCATTCGAACTAAAACCTTTCTGACTACTAAAGTATGTGCAACATTCTGGTAAAACTATTGGTTTTCTGGTGGTCTATAGTAAGGTTTCCTCTGATCTTGATTGCCTCTTCCCCTATCGGACCTAGATGGTCCAGAATCCTTATTTACTACTTCTTTTCCCCTTTTCGTTTCCTCTATCATAGAGCAATGCTCTATCATATCACCGAACTCCTCCACCTTTAGAGGTGTCATTGCCTCCTTTAGATCATACTTTAGTCCCTCCTAGAACTTCTCACACTTCCATGATGGATCAGGATGCAACATGAAGTATTGAGAAAATTTAGAGAGTGATTCAAACTTAGCTGCATATTCTCCAACAAACATCTCCCCCTGCTTCAGGCTTAAGAACTCCATCTCCTTGTTATGACGGACGCTCTGAGGAAAATACTTAGTCAGGAAACACTCCCAGAAAAGAGCCCAGGTAATGGGTATTTCTTCGGCCTCCAACAGCTGACGTACCCCACGCCATCAGAACTCAGCATTGCCTACCAACATATATACAGCGAACGTCACTTTTCGTTCCTCTGTACATGCCATAGCTACATAGATCTTCTTTAACTCCTGTATCCATAACTCCGCCCCTTCCGGGTCATAATCCCCTTTGAACTGGGTTGGTTTGGCAAGACGGAAGTATGTCAATCCCTGCCCATTTCCTTCTCTTTGTGTTACGACCGTTGCCATCTCTCGTATGGCATTCACTAGATCTGCATTGATTCCGTTTCCTCTTCCAGACATGGTTTCCTATAAGGCAACTACCCAAGTAAAACTAAGGCATAACCCATTCAAGAAGTCCCTAAAACACTTACACAAAAGTTTCACACAGTAAATAACCAAACAAATTTACTCAAGTCTATATTATTCTGAAATCACCTGGCTACTTTCAGATTTACGACTTTATCCCTACAAACCAACACGGATTCCAACCACATGTTTTGTCCTCACTTACATGCTTTTCAGAAGGTCATCCTGTCCTGTACAGTCCCATATCTATACAGTATTGTTGGCATAGGTAGTCTGGTTTAATCCTACTAAGTTCCCCTCAACTGTACCGTCCCATTCCAACGCAGTTGCGGATTCCTCGGCTATACCGTCCCATTCCAGTACAACTTTTGAAACCAAATTTTTCCAGAACAATATAAATCTAACAAACAGTCCAAGATTCACACAGTATTCACACAATTTCACATAGCACAACAATTCATCAGAGTTCACACGATGAAAACACAGTAAACCTATACCCAGCAGTACCCAAAAGACTCAACCAGACTCTGATACCACAAAATGTAACACCCTTTCTCCAAAAAGGATATTACACCATAGTTACCAAGAATTTCAAATAACTTAGAAAATATTTGGTTAAAGCTCAATATTCCTTCTCCGAAAATGTGTATAAATTTTTTTCTCCTTTTAAATGATGAGAAGGATGGAGAATATGTGTTAATTAATTTTTGAAAAGGTTTTTAAGTGCGGAAGCATAAAACAATATTTTCATGGATAACATCTCATTTCATATAATTATCAGAGTTTTACAAGGAAAGTTTTAAAATAATATAGTGAAAATCTGAGCCAGTCTGGTCTCTAACCTCTACCCGAAATAATACAGTAACCATCTATTCATCTTGGGATCCATATTCCTCTATACAACAACATTCTTCAGATCCTCTTCTAAGGGATAACCCACTTCTTGGGAAAAACATCTACTCACCATGTACCAACAACATAGAAAGTAGGCAATGGTGAAACTCTAACTCAAAGTAATAAGAAAAGTATAACACATAGCAATATAAAACACAAATATAAAGGAATCACACTTAAGCCACCAGTACGTAACAAATAATAAGAACTTCACAAACAGGTCAAGGAAATCATAAGAAAAATTGTCAGATAGGAATACCGCTTCAAACAAACATATGAGAACATCAAGTAAGAACATCGAGTAGGAACATCGCTTTAAACAAAGCATATGGGAACATCACATTAGTACTAAGCATATAGGAACATTGTTTTTCACCAAGCACATCTCTTTCATTTCCAAACCATTCAGATAAAACATAGACTAAGTAACGAAATCAACTGTTTATTTACGGAAATACTTAAGCACCAAATTATCTTCTAGGAAAAAGGCTCGTTAAAAGCCTACCTCACTAATTTCCACTGCCTTAGACATTGGAAATTAAACTGAGTTAATTATATATATATATACAGATTGGATACCCGCTCAATATTTCCCATTGATAATATAATAGTAGAATTCACCGAGAATCCGTTACTGTTTATATTAAATTCCGAAAGATGCTATAACAGTAGAATTCACCGAGAATCCATTACTGTTATACTCTTTTATCCAATCCAATCTATTTATATATACGTTATTAAGAAATCACTTCTTTCCCAATTTATCTTAGTCACGTATATACCGGGTCCCTAGTGTTAAGAATTCCCTAAACAGCATATCAGTACAGTTCCCAGGAAAGAGAGACGGACTTAAAAAGCCCCTTCAAAGGCCTCTATTTCTTTCCTAGACAGATCCATACTGATAAACCATTTATCTTAACCATCAACTTGTATATCAATGATAGACAATATCTGGGTTTTCACAAAATAATAAATTATATTTTCTTTGCGGTAAAATCATATTTACGGTAAGTCTAAAATTCGTCATTATAACGGTATGTTTACAAAAGCTATAAACACACAAACAAACAATTCAAACACAAACAAGAATCAAACTCATACTTCTTAAATTAATTTGCAAGAGGTTCCCCTTACCTTTGCCACAAAACTATGAAGCGAACAAGCTTGAAGAACCAAGAACACAAAGTAAGAAATTTAAGAACTAAGAAGAGAAAAAGAGAGAATTGTGTTTGCCTTCAAATGCTTCATGGATGTGTGAAAATTTTATGAAGCAAGGGGGGCTATTTATAGTATGAGGGGCGGCCAAGAGGAGGGAGGAAGAGGGTATTAAAATTTTGTGAGCTCATCCACCTTTATTGGCCTTATGTCATAATGCCATTTTAATTAAATCACATGCATTTTCCTAATTGGTTCCTTCCTATGACTATGCATATGACTCATAAGGCAAAAAACACATCCAAGGGCCCTAAGGTGATGGTGATGTCGACCAAGATGAGGGGAAAGGAGAGCCATTTGATTACTTGGTCAAGAACTTTAGGTTTAAGTAGTTTTAAGTGAAAATCAAGGGTAAAATGGTCTTTTCACTAATCAAATATTCAAAAATAATTTTAAATGGTAAGAACCAATGAGGAATCTTGAAAATGACATGTAAGAGCTTCATGGAAGAGTTTTGGGATTTTTACGGAAAGGGTATGCTTCGCGGTTCGCATAAACAAAGGAAAACGGACACGCCATAAGTGCAAAACGGACATTTTTCAGAAAATTCTCAGATAATTTCCAAAAATCACAAATTTAATTTAATCACTAATGGTCCATCTTGAAAAATGATTTTAAGCACTCACTGGTCACTAAAAATCTATTTCTGTTCAGAAATCCTCGTTTCTCGTGCTTTACAGGGACCTAAAAAAGTAACTTTTGATCTGTTTTTCAGTAAATTATGAAATAATATCCAAAAATCCTAAAAAATGTAAAAAAATGATTCAGCTACTTAAAATTTTGTTCTGACCTTATCTTGGTCTCCAAATCAGTTCTCAGCTCTTGCTGTTAACTATAAGGACTAAAACGGTAATTTTAAAAATTATTATTTCTAAAAATTCTAGAAAAATTCCAGAAAATCACAAATGTTAAAAGAACCAACTTTTGTGAAGGAAGTTTTGTTTTTTGGTTTATTTTGATATTCTTTAGCTATCTAAAGTCTTATCCGTCAAATACGGTAAATACAGTTGTTTGTATGAATCAAAACATCAAAGGAAAAGTGACTGTTTTAATGAAATAATTTAATAAGTATATAAAAACCTTAATTATAAGACAAAAATAATTTACTTAGCACTAGATCACAAAATTTCATATAAGACAGATTTTAAACGGTAACTCAAAAAAAAACGGATGTTACTTGACACACTCCAGGAAAGGGGGTGTTACAAGTTGCACGAAGCTGGTTCGTCCGACGGGTCATAGCCAAGTTCACTGGTTTATACCTGAGTTAGTGACGTCAGTGAAGCAACCCAAAAAAATTACAGATGAGTCGCCACCAAAGTTTATTTTTTAGGGAAAACATTGGAAAAACCCATTTTTGAAGAAAATGGCCTTTGGAACCAGATTTAGAGTTCGGGAGTCGATTACGCGTAGGGAAGGTATTAGCACCCTACGACGTCCGCTAAAAAGCGGTTACCTCTAATTAAATGTGCAAATCTTGTTAGCTTTTAAAATTATTTATTTTTACCCCAAAAAGAAATTATTTATTATTTATTTATTTACAAAACAAAGGAGAAAAATTATGAAAATTTATTTTTTGCGCTCGACAGGGAAGGTCCCTGCCCCTACGTATTCTCAGGTGCAATGAGAAAATCAAAGCTACGTAGTTCTTTAGTAGAAAATGATTGTGTTGATTTGTTTTAGTTATTGTGGAATTTGCTTTTTTTCGAAAATAATTCATTTGGTCTCATAGTAACCAAATAGGAAGAGGATCCAAAACGGTTACTAATTTTGACCAACTGAAATAAAGAAGTTTTTCGCAATAGCCGAATAGGAAGAGGATCCGAAACGACTATCACTAATGAGTTTTCATCTAAAATGTTTTCGCAATAGTCAAATAGGAAGAAGATCCAAAATTGACTATCACTAATTACTTAATTAATTAAAAAATGGAGTTTTCACAATAGCCAAATAGGAAGAGGATCCAAAATGACTATTACTAACAACTCCATATATATTTTTTAATAAAAATGCAAGAGGTTATGATTAATGTATTTTTTAGACATATTTAGATAATGATAAGAGGAGCTAATATTTAGAAATAACTTTATTCTATTTGTGAAGTAAATTAAAGCAAAAAAAAAAATCATGAGTCATAAGAATAAATAAAACAAAAAAAAAGACTGGGCCCAACATATTGAGGCAGATAAAAACGCAATTGGGCTAGGCCCAAACACCAAATCAGACATCCATCCTCATTTCTTAAAAAAAACAAAACTGGGCTAGGCCCAGACAACAAACCAGTCATCTATTCTTTTCTCCTTAAAAACGCAACTGGGCCGAGGCCCAAAGTCACAAATCAGTTTGTTGTAGAAAAAACGCAAAAACGGGCCAGTGGCCCTAACACCATACAATCAGATTTTTTTTGTAAAAGAGGAAGACTAGAATGGGCCAAAGGCCCTAATGCCACCCAATTAGATCTGTTAAGGAAGAAAACAAAAATTTCACACACAACAACACAAAAAACAACAAAAACAAAAACAAAATCAGATAAATAAAACAAATAAAATAAACTAAACTAAACAACAAAAAACTAAACAAAGCAAAAAAAAAAGAAAGGGAAGTGAGAGAAGAGGATCAGGATTCAAAATCCCTAACAGAGGAGAGAGGGGAAAGAGGGAAAAGGGGGAGAAAGGAAATGGGGAGAAGGGGCGGCCATGGTGGCCGCGCGGTGATGGCTCGCAGCCACGATCCGCGGTAGTGGCAAGGGAAGCCGCGGCGGAAAGGAGTGGCGCGATGGAGGGAGAAAGGAAAAAGAGGGCGGAGAGAGAACGTGATGAAGAGAGAGAGAGAAAGAGGGGAAAGAAGGAGAAAGGAAAAGTGGTGGCGATGGCCATGGTGGAGGACGGCGCGACGGTGGTGGTGCTTGAAAGGGGCTTCGCAGCGAGGGAGAAGGGAGAAGATGGGGGAAAGAAAAAAGGGAAAGGGGAAGGAGTGGTAGTCGCGATTCAGGGAAAACGAAAAGCAATGGGGAAAAGGAGAGGGAGCCACGGCGGCGCGTCCCCATGGCGGCCGTGCGATCACCACAGTGGCGGTGGCTGCCGGTGGTAAAGGGAATGCTCTTCCATTGACTCTTCTCCTTTTTTTTTCTCTGGACTTTCATTCTTTGCTCTACTGTTTTTATTTGTTTTTATGGATTGCAGGGACATGGAGAGGAAAAAAGAATGGAATATAGCAAGCTGTATAATGAAGGAGAGAACTTCTTACCTGCTAGTGAACTGCGAATGTGAGGGTTATCTCCTTCTTCTCTCAACTGCTATTTTTTTCTGTGTATGCTTGCTGGGCTCTATATTGTGCTCTCTGTGATTGATGAACAAAATTGGTTCACCAATCAAAACTGTTTTTCCTCTCCTTTTTCTCTCTTTTTCTGTGTGTGTTTTTTACTGTGCCATTGTGTATATATACCAGTGAGGGAGAGCCAAGAGGCATGAGGAAAAAATAGGGCAAAACCAACCAAGAGTGGTGTGGTGTGGTGGTGTGTGTACTGTCTGTGTGTGTGTGTTGTGCGATGGTGTGTGTACTGTCTGTGTGTGTGTGTGTTATTTTTCAGAATTTTGTGTGTGTGTGTGTGTGTTGTGTTTGCTGAATTGCAGAATTGTGTGTGATGGGTGCGTGTGTGTGCTGCTTTTTTGTCCCCTACTGATGCTATTGCTTGTCCTCCAATATAATTTCTTCCTCTTTTGCCCTCCTCCTCCTTCATTCTAACTTGTGCCATTTAATCTTCCTCTATGTTATCAACTTGGTTCTCTTGGCATTATGCAAAAATGGGCTACAGGGAGAGGAGGCTCTTGAGGGAGGGGCGCCTGCTTTTTTTTTTTTTTTGCTTTATCTTCTTTCAATTTTCACTCTTTTTATTACTTTGTATCAGTTTTTGTTTTTGTATTCACTTGGATCTAGACTTGGACACAAGAATGCATAACAGCCCCTTCCCTTTTTTTTTGACTAATTGGATCATAATGAATTCAAGTCCAATTGTAATTAGTTCAACCAAGCAAAGGCCCAAACAAATTCTTTTTTTTTTAAAAGAGCACAATACTAATGGACTTAAGTCAATTGGACCCCCTTTAGACCAATTAAATTAAAAAAATAAAATAAAAAAGGAGGACAAAAATTGGTATCTACAGCTGCCCCTCTTTACTTATTTTTTGTCTGATAATATGAATAACAAATGTTTTCATATTATCATGGCAAGAAATAAGTAAAGAAAAAGAGACCAAAATTTTGTCCGACGATTATTGCTGAAAAACAAAGTAGAGTATTCCTTTTCTTTTCCTTTTTTCTTTTTCTTCTTTCTTTCTTTTTTCTTTTTTTTCTTTTTTTTTTCTTCTTTTTTTTTCATTCTTTTTTTTTTCTCTTTCTCTTTCTCTTTCCTTCCTTTTTTCTTTTCTTTTCTTTTTCTTTTTTTGTAAGCTTGCCTTTGACGAAAAATAAGGGTGCGGGTCAGACGCCCGACTTTGGCAGAAAACTAAAAGGGTGCGGGTCGGCTGCCCGGCTTTGACAGAAAAAGTAAAAGGGGTGCGGGTCGGACGCCCGGCTTTGACAGAAAACGTAAAAGGGGTGCGGGTCGGATGCCCGGCTTTGACAGAAAAATAAAGGGTGCGGGTCGGTTGCCCGGCTTTGACAGGAAAATAAAGGGGTGCAGGTCGGACGCCCGGCTTTGACAGGAAAATAAAAGGGGTGCGGGTCGGACGCCCGGCTTTGACAGAAAAATAAAGAGTGCGGGTCAGCTGCCCGGCTTTGACAGAAAAAGTAAAAGGGGTGCGGGTCGGACGCCCGGCTTTGACAGAAAAATAAAGGGTGCGGGTCGATTGCCCGGCTTTGACAGGAAATTAAAAGGGGTGCGGGTCGGTTGCCCGGCTTTGACAGGAAAATAAAAGGGGTGCGGGTCGGACGCCCGACTTTGACAGAAAAATAAAGAGTGCGGGTCGGACGCCCGGCTTTGACAGGAAAATAAAAGGGGTGCGGGTCGGACGCCCGGCTTTGACAGAAAAATAAAGAGTGCGGGTCGGCTGCCCGGCTTTGACAGAAAACTAAAAGAGTGCGGGTCGGATGCCCGACTTTGACAGAAATATAAAGGGTGCGGGTCGGATGCCCGGCTTTGATAAGAAATGAAAGACAAAAATTTCTCTCTTCTTTTTCTCTTTTTTTTTCCTTATTTCTTTTTTCTTCTTTTTTTTCCTTTCTTTTTTCTCTTCCTTTTTTTTTTGTATAATGCAATGGCATGGGATGCATGAACTAGTGCAGTAATGATTAGTATGCAATGTAGCTTGAGTGATGCATGATGCAATGAATGAGACTAATGACTCAATATGCAATTGTGCATTTTCTTCTTCTTTTCTTTCCTTTTTCGTCTTGATCCCTCATCCCTTTCTTGCCTTGTCGGGCAAGGCCATCTTGATACTTACGGGCAAACCATTCTCCTTTGAATCTTTTGACCGATTTTTGCGAATGCCTTATATTTCCATGTACGGAACTGGGACTCTTCTGTTAAACCGTTTCGCCTTGCTTGTAATGTTGATGGTGCTGCTGGCTTTTTTGTTCTTCTATTCCCCTTCCTTTCTTTGTTTTTTTTTTTTATGAAAGCAACACAGAGATTGATCACGTTTCCTATGGTTTTTGAAGCTTTCATAATAATCATGATACATTTTAATATGTCAAGACAAATTTCGAATTTCAGCATAGATTATCATAAAGTAACACTTTGAACCTGCAGAAATGGTCAAGACAAGAACATTTTATAGACAGAAAATATGATGTAGTGCAGATCTTATTCATGTGAAATGGGGAAAATACAAAGGAAAAGCAAGCATGTAAAATTTGTCCAAAGATACAAATTAAACAAAATTTGAGCTGAAGGGTTGTCCTCTTGAATAGACGATGCTAGCTTCTCATGCCCATAACTCTGAAAATCCATTAACCAACTTTGGAGGATGTCAACTGCTCATTCCTTGTGCACCCTGAATATCTCACATGCCCCAGCCTTGCAGCATTGAACATCTGTTGGTTTTGCCCTTTTTTTTTTACCCTAACTTTTGCCTGAGTCGCTCTTTCGAGTTTTCATCACCGGGTCGCTCTAACTTTTGCCTAGGCCGCCTTTTCAGGTTTTCAACCTAGCGAGCTTTTTTATGTGTTTTTATTTATTGTTTTAGGCGTAATACTTTTTGACCGCATCAGAGTTTACTGGGAGTGGGACCTCTTCACCATCCATCTTAGTAAGGATCAAGGCTCCTCCAGAGAAAGTCTTCTTCACAACATATGGCCCTTCATAGTTCGGAGTCCATTTCCCACGATGATCCTTTTGAATTGGTAGGATCTTTTTAAGCACAAGGTCCCCTTCTTGAAATTCTCGAGGTCGAACCCTTTTCTCATAAGCAGTCTTCATTTTTTTTGGTACAGTTGACCATGGCACAAGGCATTCATTCTCTTTCCCTCAATAAGATTAAGTTGATCGAGTCGGGCCTGAACCCATTCCGCCTCTTCTAGCTTTGTTTCCATCAACACCCTTAACGAAGGAATTTCTACCTCAATAGGCAAGACTGCTTCCATCCCATATACCAAGGAAAACGGGGTTGCCCCTGTTGAGGTACGAACTGAAGTGCGATAACCATGTAAGGCAAAAGGCAACATTTCATGCCAATATTTATACGTTACCACCATCTTCTGAACTATCTTCTTGATATTCTTGTTTGCCGCCTCGACAACACCATTCATCTTTGGACGGTACGGAGAAGAGTTGTGGTGTTGGATCTTGAAATTTTCACATAACTCTTTCATCATCTTGTTGTTCAGGTTGGTTGCATTATCTGTTATGATTCTTTCTGGCAAACCATAACGACAAATTAACTCTCTTTTGATGAACTTGACTACCACATTCCTGGTTACATGCGCATATGATGCCGCCTCAACCCATTTTGTGAAGTAGTCAATGGCAACGAGGATGAATCGGTGTCCATTTGAAGCTTTGGGTTCAATCGGCCCTATTACATCCATTCCCCACATAGAAAAAGGCCATGGCGCCGTCCAGACATTCAGCGATGCTGATGGTGCATGAATATTATCGGCATATATCTGACACTTATGGCATTTCTTGACATGATTAAAGCAATCAGTTTCCATTGTCAACAAATAATAACCAGCCCTCAAAATTTTCCTGGCCATTGCATGCCCCCCCAGCATGGGTCCCAAATGGACCCTCACGTATATCTTGCATGATCCTTTCGGCTTCTGTGGCATCGACACATCTGAGTAACACCATGTCATAATTTCTTTTGTAAAGCACATCACCATTCAAGAAGAAACCCATTGCTAACCTTCTCAGGGTTCTTTTATCATTTTCAGTAGCACCTGGGGGATACTTTTGGCTTTGGATAAAACATTTGATATCATGGTACTATGGTTTTCCATCCAGTTCTTCTTCCACTTCTTGACAATATGCTGGTTGTTCTTGGCTTTGTATTTTTATGAGTGGCATGTCTTTCTCTTGGCTTATTTTGAACATGGATGACAATGTGGCCAGTGCATCAGCCAACTGATTCTCTTCGCGGGGAATGTGATGGAGAGTCACCCGCTCAAATTGCTCCATTAACCCCTTAATATAGTCATGGTAAGGGATCAATTTTGCATCTCGAGTTTCCCATTCACCTCTTAACTGATGAATAACAAGAGCTGAATCCCCATACACCTCCAGGATTTTGGCTTTTGATTCAATTGTAGCTTGGAACCCCATTGCGCAAGCCTCATATTCTGCCATATTGTTTGTGCAATCAAAACATAGTCTTGCGGTGATAGGGATATATTGAGACTCCGGGGAAATCAACAGCACTCCGATCCCATGCCCCGGCGCATTGGAAGCTCCATCAAACAGCAAGGTCCATTTTTCTTCATCGGGGGATTCTCCTTCTTTTCCAAATAGAGCCATTATATCTTCATCAGGAAAATCATTTTGCATTGATTGATAATCTTCTATGGGTTGATGAGCCAGATAGTCAGCCAAAGCACTGCCTTTGATCGCTTTCTGAGTGACATACACTATCTCATATTCTGACAATAGCACTTGCCAACGAGCAATCCTTCCAGTGAGGGCAGGTTTTTCAAAAATATACTTGATTGGGTCCATTTTGGAAACCAGCCAAGTAGTATGACACAGCATATATTGTCTCAATCGGCGAGCGGCCCAAGCCAAGGCACAACAAGTTTTCTCTAACAAAGAGTATCTCACTTCACAACTGGTGAATTTCTTGCTCAAATAATAAATGGCATGCTCTTTCCTACCAGACTCATCATGTTGGCCCAGCATACAACCCTTTGATTCGTCAAGCACCGTCAGGTACATAATGAGGGGCCGTCCCGGCACCGGGGAAACCAAGACCGGGGGATTCTGTAGGTACTGCTTGATCTTTTCAAAAGCTTCTTGACAATTTTCATTCCATTCGACAGCCTGATCCTTGCGCAACAATTTGAAAATCGGCTCACAAGTTTCAGTTAATCGGGATATAAATCTAGCAATGTAGTTCAGTCTTCCCAAAAAACCTCGAACTTCTTTTTCGGTGCTGGGAGCGGGCATTTCCATGATAGCTCGAACCTTGTCTGGATCAACTTCTATTCCCTTTTGGCTCACCATAAATCCCAACAACTTCCCTGATCTCACCCCAAAGGTGCATTTAGCGGGATTCAATCTGAGTTTAAATTTCCTTAGGCGTTCAAACAGTTTCTGCAGGTTTACTATGTGATCTTCATCAGTTCTTGATTTTGCAATTATGTCATCCACGTAAACCTCTATCTCTTTGTGCATCATGTCGTGAAACAGAGTTACCATGGCCCTTTGGTACGTTGCCCCAGCGTTTTTCAATCCAAAAGACATCACCCTATAGCAAAAGGTTCCCCACGGTGTGATGAAGGTTGTCTTTTTCATATCCTCGACTGCCATTTTGATCTGGTTATACCCCGAGTAACCATCCATGAAAGAGAAACATGAGTTCTGAGCAGTGTTATCTACAAGAACATCAATGTGAGGCAAAGGGAAGTCGTCTTTAGGGCTTGCTCTGTTCAAATCCCTATAGTCAACGCACATCCGAACTCTTCCATCTTTCTTAGGAACTGGACAATATTGGCGACTATGTAGCCACAGCTAGAAAACTGGCATCAAACAACTTCTTGACCTCTTCTCTAATCTTCAGCGACATATCAGGCCTCATTCTTCTCAACTTTTGTTTAACTGGCGGGCACTCAGGCTTTAGTGGTAACTTATGTTCGACTATTCTAGCGTCGAGTCCAGGCATGTCCTGATACGTCCATGCGAAGACATCAATATAGTCGAACAAGAGTTTAACCAACTTGTTTCGCTCACTTTCTTTCATAAGAGTGCCAATTTTTATTTCTTTCTTATTATCCTCAGTTCCCAAATTGATTATTTCAGTCGCTTCTTGATGGGGTTGAATTATT
Organism: Glycyrrhiza uralensis; assembly: GCA_030159175.1. Lineage (NCBI taxonomy): Eukaryota > Viridiplantae > Streptophyta > Magnoliopsida > Fabales > Fabaceae > Glycyrrhiza > Glycyrrhiza uralensis. The sequence goes on along the minus strand of BRZY01000007.1, from coordinate 28,970,928 downwards.
TTGGCCTCTTGTTCTATTAACCTCATTAATTCAGGGGGAGTCTCCCACTCTTCCTCACTTTCCTCATCAGTGTGATTAATGGGAGATTCAAAGTTATAAGATGAGATGCTAGCATTGCCATTTTCTAGGAGAACATTTTCTGATCTGCACGGATTGAGATTTGCAAGAGGGAAAAGAAATGAATAGACAATAAATAAGAAAAAAGAATGGCTAGTAAAGGAAGAAAAATGAGCTAGAAAGTTCAAAATGCATGCACTTTATTAATAACTATGCTGAAAGGAAACATGTGTGCCCATTTAACAATGTATCATCCTAAAGCCTTGGGCAGAGCAATAGGAGTTGCATTACATAATTACTTTGAAGATGAAACAAAAACCACAGGAAACTCGACGACCTCCCAATTGCCAAGCTCTTCTTGCGAGGAACAGGGATAAACCAGATTGATATCGTCAGTAACAACACAACCATCTTCAGCAACGGCTATCTGATCTGGGTACAAAAGTCCCGCACTTCGGAAGCTTTCACGGATATCACAAATGGGGACCCTCTTGGCACTTGGCTCTCGATTCTCCAGCCTGGCGAGCCTCTTCTCTTTCTTCTCTTCTACAATTCTCCTCTTGTCAGCCTTTGTGGGGTGATATCCCAACCCAAATCGGTCCTTGTTGTCAGATAGTTCCAACAACTTTCCACACTTCCCCACCAATCCTCCTTGAATCATCATCTTGGCAGTCATCATAGCTGTCTTGGATAGGCTTGGTTTTGCAATAGGAGTCCCTTCACCCACGAAAGTTGTATTAGCAACCTCAAGTGCCTGGAAAGAAGTTTCAAGCGCTTCTTCTGCTGCTTCAATGTAGGGAGTTGATGATGGTTTGCTCACCAACAAGTCTTCCTCACCTGAGATAATCACCAGTTTGTTGTCTATTATGAACTTCACTTTCTGGTGAAGCGTGGAGGGCACAGCTCCCGCAGAATGAATCCAGGGCCTACCCAGAAGGCAACTGTAGGCTGGCATGATATCCATCACCTGGAAAGCAACTTCGAAGACACAAGGGCCGATTTGAATTGGCAATTCAATCTCCCCAATCACTTCTCTTCTAGACCCATCAAATGCACGTACCACCATAGTGCTAGGCCTCATGTGGGTCCCATCAACAGACAGCTTCCCAAGCGTTGACTTGGGCATGACATTCAAAGATGACCCATTGTCCACCAACACCCTTGCGATGATATGGTCTTGACATTTCGCAGAGATGTGTAGTGCCTTATTATGCCCCATACCTTCCTTGGGTATCTCATCATCTGTGAAAGTGAGGTAGTTATTGTCAACGATGTTACCAACAATACCATCAAATTGGTTAACCGTGATGTCTTGGGTGACATGAGCTTCATTCAGCACCTTCATCAATGCTTTTTGGTGTGGTTCCGAACTCAAAAGCAGGGACAAAATAGTTATCCTTGCAGGAGTACGGTTCAACTGATCAACCACCTTGTACTCACTCTGCTTAATCATCTTTAAAAACTCAGAAGCTTCTTCATCAGACACTGCTTTCTTGCAGTCCGGTTCCCTTTTTGTTGTATCTCCCACTCGTTCTTCATTGACAACCTCTTTTTCTTTCCCTTTCTCCTGGTGGACCTTATCTCCTTCTTTTGGATATTCATTTCTCAGTTCAGCAGGAGTATAAATTCGCCCACTTCGGGTTATCCCACCAACGCCTGCAATGTTGGTAACAACAGTATTTCCAGATTCAGGAGTGACCCTCGTCTGATTCCCTTCAGAGAAAACTTTCACATCATAGTTCCATGGCACTGCCTTGTTATCCTTGTAGGAAAAAGGAGTAGGAACTTGAATGGTAATGGGCTTTGGCCCCATAGGGATTTCCGATGGTACTTTCACGGAGTAGCGGATTTCCTATGGCTTTACCATAAATGTGGCATCCTCCCCTCCTGATTGAAGTGTCAACACACCTTCATTATCCACCGCACGACCTATCTGAATTAGGTGTGCGTCCATCAGACTTTGCAGGACTTTGTTGAACTCATCGCATTCTTCTATGCGGTGTTCGAAGCTCGCATCGAAGCTACAAGTTCCCTCCTTTTCACAACCTCCCTGAATCATGCCACATTGGCGTAATCCAATGAGAATGTCTCTAAAAGGGGTCCTGATATCTTCTACTTTCTTGATCAGACACTGGCCCATAAACTCTTCAACTGCATTGACTGTGGAGCCACTGTGCCCAGGTAAAGGATTTCTTCCCACATTTGGACCATCACCCTTGAAGGTTAACCACTTGCGGTCAATCAAATTTTGCACCTTGAACTTTAAAGCTCTACAATTTTCCGTCGAATGCCCAATAGCTCCGGCATGATACTCACACTTGGCATTCGGGTCATACCATTGTGGATATGGGGGTTCAGCTGGATTTGCTGGGCAAGGCGCAATCATCTTATTGTCGTAGAGGTGACGAAACACTTCTGTATACGACATAGGGATGGGGTCGAACCTTACTTGTTTTCTCTCTTGGTTGTTTGATGGTCTCTGTTGCTGGTTAGGGGAGGGGTTTTGGTTGGGTTGGCGAGCTGGCTGAGGAGGTGGCATTTGTGGCGCGGTAGGAGGTGAGGGTTGAAAAGGCATTCTCGGGTAGTTGGGTTGTGGGAAAGGAGTTTGGGAAGTTGCGGCAACATATGGTGGCGGCGGCGGGTAAAAGGCTTGGTATGGTTGTTGGAAATGGGCAGGGTAAAGGTAAGGTCCTCTTGGAGCTTGTTCTGCTTGACTGGCCATCACTACTTGGGCCTCTCCTTCTTTCTTCTTGTTGAACCCCATGGGAGGTTTCTTTCCATTGTTTGCCCCAACTGGATTATGGGCGATTTTTCCACTTCTCATCCCTCCTTCCACCCTTTCTCCTGTGATGACCATGTCTGAGAAGTTCGACGACACACTCCCAATCATTTTGTCATAGAAAGGCGACTGTAGAGTGTCTATGAACATAGCAACCATTTCTTTCTCAGTCAAGGGTGGCTCTACCTGTGCCGCTAATCCCCTCTAACGCTGGGCATATTCCTTGAACGTTTCATTATCTCTCTTCCCCATATTTTGCAACTGCATACGATCGGGGGCCATGTCAATATTGTACTTGTACTGTTTCAGAAAAGCATCAGCCAAGTCTTTCCAGCATCGAATATGGACACGCTCAAGGTGAGTATACCAGTTCGCGGCAGCACCAGTCAGGCTGTCTTGGAAGCAATGAATCAGAAGCTTATCATCATAAGCATGAGCTGCCATTTTCCTACAATACTTGGTAAGGTGACCTTTCGGACAAGTAACACCACTGTATTTCTCGAAGTCCAGAACCTTAAATTTAGGCGGGATGACTACATCTGGTACCAGACACAGCTTCGAAGCATCATTTAGGCCATAGTAACCTGCTCCTTCAATGGCCCTCAATCTATCCTCGAGGGTTTGCCACTTAGCCTTATGAGGGTCTTCAGCTGAAGACATTGGCACGGGTCCTCCCACCGTCTGATGAGGCAACGACATTATGATAGGGTTAGTGCTAGTGTTGGTCTCTTGGGAATCGGCATGGTATGCTTGTGCTGTAACAGGGCTTTGGAAATTCGGTATTGATACCACCGCAGGCGTAGTAACTTCTGGAGAGCTGAAGAATTGGAAGGGAATATTGCCAGCCTGTGAGTTATATGTCATGGGAATAGGGATCGAAGCTTGCACTTGCGTTACTTCAGCATTTGAGTCTGGTCCCGGGGATTGGGAAACATTGGGCATAAGGATTTCTTGCGGGTTACCTTCAGAAGCAGTGACAACCAAATGGGAAGCAGACCCTTGAGGTTGAAGCTGGACAGTTTGGGTCTCTGCCGATGCAGTTGCAAAGGGAGGTGTGTATCCGATTGGGAGACCATAAGGCGGGAATGAGATGGTCTGCACACCTTGAGGATCGGAACCTGGTTGACGTGAGAACCCTTGTGGGTACACAGGGAAAGGTATCACAATCCCTTGAGACACATGACTAAATCCAGGTGGATAAACCGCAGTAGTGGAATGCTCTCCATCCGCCATCGGGGGTTCCCCATCCGTGTTCTTGCTCTTCTCCATGGCCTCTAACAGCTTGGCCATTTGCTCCTTCAGTTGGTCAATCTCGTTCCTCATCTCTTCCTGGGTCCTTTCCGCCATGATCCTCGCTTGAGTTCGGGTAAGATAGGGGTGCCGAGGGAACAGTTTGACGTTTGATTAATTACTTCTTGCTAAAGAATGATATGAGTATGCAATCAATGAAAAAAAATGGATGAAAATGCATGTTTCCTAATTATGATGCCCATTCTCAATTTGTTGCCTTGGAGAACCGTAACTTTCATTGTTTGTGGATAATCATTATCACTATCTTCATTTTTCTTTTCTTTTTTCTTTCTCTCTTTTTTATCTTTTTATCTTTTTATATTTTATTACTCTCCCCTTTTTTTTTTGGAACAAAATCAATCAAGGATAATATGGGATCAAAACAGCAAAAGATTTCATTTAATAATCAAAGCAGAGTACATCATTGCCTAACTCATCAAATTGGAGTACATTTCACCCAAACTTGTACATGGACCCCATTAACCACAGACCCTTTTTTTAACTCTTTAATCTCTTCTTTACAATGCTTAATGAAATCAGAGACTTCTACTGGTGTTGTGAACGGGTTCATTGTCTTCTCAGCCTCTTTCAGGAATCTTGGTATATTTATGAGTGCTTGATTGGTGAGTTTTGCCAACTTCGCGTATCGATCTCTCCAGAATTCATCTTCCTTTTGGAGCTGTTTAAGGGTCTTTTGGCATTCTGCAAAACTATTCAACCTTATGACTTGGTCCCTTAAGTAAGCATTTTCGTCATTAAGCTGCTTGATGATTATTTTCTGGTCTTCAATGTGATTTCTCAAACCATGTGTTTTTTCTTGCTCTCTTCTCCATGCTTCTTCACGGAGTGCAGCCATCTTTATCGCATCCTCCTTGCACTGCTTTTCACCGTCAACTCTTTTCTCATATTCGGCCACAACCCTTGTCAATTGTTCATTTAAATCTCTAAGCTGCTTTATTGCATTCCGCTCGGCCACCTTGGAATTCCTGACCATGTCTTTCAATCGTTGATTCGCGGCTAGTGCCTCATCCCTCTCTTGCCTTCGCTTTCCCAATTCTGTATCAGCAGCATACAAGCAATCTCGAGTTTTGAGCTTACTTTCCTCTTCCGACCTGGCTCTCTTATTTGCCTTCTCAAGAGAGGTTGTCTTCTGGGCAACTTCTAACTGCAACTTTTCATAGACTCGTCTTACTTCGGCAAGTTCCTTTTGTAGCCTATTCTTCTCTTCATCACTCTTGGTCAACGCTGCTTTTAACTTTTCTACTTCTTCATTACAGGGAGGTTCCTGAACTGGTGTCTCCTTCGTGACAGTTATTAGACCATAAAACGGCAATTTAATCTTCAACACCCTTTCCTTGAGCCATTGGCGATAGCTGTCTTTTGCATCACAACTCCGCACTCCAATCTCACGCCCCTTTTTGGTGACCACCTTATCCCAGGCTTGCGAAACTTTCCTCATCATCTCCCCATTTTGCGGGCTCATATCATACAGGACAAAAGGAGTGATCACTTCATCTGATGGCGGCCCCATGATAGGATAACCGAGCTGTCTCAAAGCCAAAGCAGGATTATAATTGATGCAGCCTCTAGTTCCCATGAGTGGAACATTGGGAAAACCTCTGCATTGATAAATCACTTCTTCTATCTCCTTCCACTTCGGATACCATCGAACTGTTCCTTCACCAAGGTTTACCAGAGTCTGGGCCCACTCGTGACTGGTCTTGGTCTTGACTTGACACATTTTGAAATCATCAATTGGACAATGAGTCTTGCATCCACTACTGAACACATGGGTGATCAGCCAAATATATAAGGCAGGCAAGCAGCACAGAATCCTCTTACCATTCTTTTCATGGCAAAAATCAAGGGTGTGGTACACATCAGCAAGAACGGCATGTACAGGGTTCTCCTTCCTTAGCTTGAAAGCCAGAAACACGTCGATTGCAGCGAAGTCCACAAGCTCATCGGCATTCGGAAACAAAATAATCCCGAATATAGCAAGAGCTAACACGTCCCTGAAGGTGCCCCAATCTTCCTTTTTTGCTAGCTCATGTGCTTTTTTCTCCAAGTAGCTCCTTGAGATTCTGTCAGTGCCCTTTTTGATCTCTCTTCCCTTGTTCAAATCTTCTTCGGTAACTTTTAATACTTCAGCAATCAAGGGGATAGAAGGGTAGTGTCCCATATACTGATAAGGCTTCCCATTCTTCAAAGGATACCCTAGAATCTGCTCAAACTCTTCCAAAGTAGGGGCTAGCTGGAAGTCTCGAAAAGTGAAGCATCTGAGGGGAGAGTCGTAAAACTGAGCCAACGCGGTGATAGCTTCTACCTGTACTTCAATTTTCAGCAAGTCGAGAATCTTCCCATATTCCTTGTAGAAGGTAGAGCGTTGATTCCCTTTTAACAAATCTCCAAGAGCTTTCAAACTTTCCACTTTAGGCCTTTTGGCTTTCGAATGCATGAGCCTCTTTGACATGGTTGGGGTCGTTTCATCGGCTGATCCCATATTATCCTATCCACAAACAATGTCTTCTTACGGTCCTCCAACAACCCAAGTTTGAAAAGGATAAAATGAGAATGGATGCAACACATGATATGCAAATGTCTTGATGATGCATGGATTGTCATGGTAAACATGATAATGCAACAGATCTTTTTATTTATTTATTTATTTTTTACAATAGTACAAATGCTGGAATGCCTATTACTAATGCACAAGAATCTTTTGTTAACAGCTGGATAGTTTGCCCCCTTGTGTGCTAAACCATGGGTTTCACCTTAATTTGAGGGTTTCTACCTTGGTCCATAAGTCCTTTTACTTCGTGGATACTTACTCGGGTGGTTCTAATCACTCACTCACAAAAGGCCTCTAGAGCTAAGTACCCATCCCGGAATGTGGACCACAAATAGGAAGAGGATCCAAAATGTGGGCATTCGCGGAAGAGTCACACTCTAGATGAGGTTCTCGCGATAATCAAATAGGAAGAGGATCCAAAATGATTACCACTGCCAACCTCGCACTCCCTAAGGTACACTCAGCCCGGGTGCAGGGCCACGCTCATAAGTGTATGAATAGTGTAAGTGTAGTGTGTGATGGGGGCACCCTAAAACTAGCCAACCTGCAAAAGAGAAACAAACAACAGCAGAACCAGCGGTCTTCTATCCTAAGATTCTATTCAGCAGGTATATTTACAAACAATAATAAAGAATATTTACAACAAACGGAATAACAAAAAACAGAAGGGGTAAAATAAATAAAGAAAAAAAACTAACAATTTTGCACATTTAGTTATGTAAGGCTTGACTCTCGAACATCCCCAGTGGAGTCGCCAGCTGAAGCAACCCAAAAAAATTACAGAGGAGTCGCCACCAAAGTTTATTTTTTAGGGAAAACATTGGAAAAACCCATTTTCGAAGAAAATGGCCTTTGGAACCAGATTTAGAGTTCGGAAGTCGATTACGCGTAGGGAAGGTATTAGCACCCTACGACGTCCGCTAAAAAGCGGTTACCTCTAATTAAATGTGCAAATCTTGTTAGCTTTTAAAATTATTTATTTTTACCCCAAAAAGAAATTATTTATTATTTATTTATTTACAAAACAAAGGAGAAAAATTATGAAAATTTATTTTTTGCGCTCGACAGGAAAGGTCCCTGCTCCTACGTATTCTCAGGTGCAATGAGAAAATCAAAGCTACGTAGTTCTTTAGTAGAAAATGATTGTGTGTTGATTTGTTTTAGTTATTGTGGAATTTGCTTTTTTTCGAAAATAATTCATTTGGTCTCATAGTAACCAAATAGGAAGAGGATCCAAAACGGTTACTAATTTTGACCAACTGAAATAAAGAAGTTTTTCGCAATAGCCGAATAGGAAGAGGATCCGAAACGACTATCACTAATGAGTTTTCATCTAAAATGTTTTCGCAATAGTCAAATAGGAAGAAGATCCAAAATTGACTATCACTAATTACTTAATTAATTAAAAAATGGAGTTTTCACAATAGCCAAATAGGAAGAGGATCCAAAATGACTATTACTAACAACTCCATATATATTTTTTAATAAAAATGCAAGAGGTTATGATTAATGTATTTTTTAGACATATTTAGATAATGATAAAAGGAGATAATATTTAGAAATAACTTTATTCTATTTGTGAAGTAAATTAAAGCAAAAAAAAAATCATGAGTCATAAGAATAAATAAAACAAAAAAAAAGACTGGGCCCAACATATTGAGGCAGATAAAAACGCAACTGGGCTAGGCCCAAACACCAAATCAGACATCCATCCTCATTTCTTAAAAAAAAAAACTGGGCTAGGCCCAGACAACAAACCAGTCATCTATTCTTTTCTCCTTAAAAACGCAACTGGGCCGAGGCCCAAAGTCACAAATCAGTTTGTTGTAGAAAAAATGCAAAAATGGGCCAGTGGCCCTAACACCATACAATCAGATTTTTTTTGTAAAAGAGGAAGACTAGAATGGGCCAAAGGCCCTAATGCCACCCAATTAGATCTGTTAAGGAAAAAAACAAAAATTTCACACACAACAACACAAAAAACAACAAAAACAAAAACAAAATCAGATAAATAAAACAAATAAAATAAACTAAACAACAAAAAACTAAACAAAGCAAAAAAAAAAGAAAGGGAAGTGAGAGAAGAATATCGGGATTCAAAATCCCTAACAGAGGAGAGAGGGGAAAGAGGGAAAAGGGGGAGAAAGGAAATGGGGAGAAGGGGCGGCCATGGTGGCCGCGCGGTGATGGCTCGCAGCTGCGATCCGCGGCAGTGGCAAGGGAAGCCGCGGCGGCGAAGGGTGAGGGAAGGAGTGGCGCGATGGAGGGAGAAAGGAAAAAGAGGGCGGAGAGAGAACGTGATGAAGAGAGAGAGAGAGAAAGAGGGGAAAGAAGGAGAAAGGAAAAGTGGTGGCGATGGCCATGGTGGAGGACGGCGCGACGGTGGTGGCGCTTGAAAGGGGCTTCGTAGCGAGGGAAAAGGGAGAAGATGGGGGAAAGAAAAAAGGGAAAGGGGAAGGAGTGGTAGTCGCGATTCAGGGAAAACGAAAAGCAATGGGGAAAAGGAGAGGGAGCCACGGCGGCGCGTCCCCATGGCGGCCGTGCGATCACGACAGTGGCGGTGGCTGCCGGTGGTAAAGGGGATGCTCTTCCATTTACTCTTCTCCTTTTTTTTTTTCTCTGGACTTTCACTCTTTGCTCTACTGTTTTTATTTGTTTATATGGATTGCAGGGACATGAAAAGGAAAAAAGAATGGAATATAGCAAGCTGTATAATGAAGGAGAGAACTTCTTACCTGCTAGTGAACTGCGAATGTGAGGGTAATCTCCTTCTTCTCTCAACTGCTATTTTTTTTCTGTGTATGCTTGCTGGGTCTATATTGTGCTCTCTGTGATTGATGAACAAAATTGGTTCACCAATCAAAACTATTTTTCCTCTCCTTTTTCTATCTTTTTCTGTGTGTGTTTTTTACTGTGCCATTGTGTATATATACCAGTGAGGGAGAGCCAAGAGGCATGAGGAAAAAATAGGGCAAAACCAACCAAGAGTGGTGTGGTGTGGTGGTGTGTGTACTGTCTGTGTGTGTGTGTTGTGCGATGGTGTGTGTTGTGCGATGGTGTGTGTACTGTCTGTGTGTGTGTGTTATTTTTCAGAATTTTGTGTGTGTGTGTACGGTGTGTGTGTGTGTGTTGTGTTTGCTGAATTGCAGAATTGTGTGTGATGGGTGCGTGTGTGTGCTGCTTTTTTGTCCCCTGCTGACGCTGTTGCTTGTCCTCCAATATAATTTCTTCCTCTTTTGCCCTCCTCCTCCTTCATTCTAACTTGTGCCCTTTAATCTTCCTCTATGTTAACAGCTTGGTTCTCTTGGCATTATGCAAAAATGGGCTACAGGGAGACGAGGCTCTTGAGGGAGGGGCGCCTGCTTTCTTTTTTTTTTTGCTTTATTTTCTTTCAATTTTCACTCTTTTTATTACTTTGTATCAGTTTTTGTTTTTGTATTCACTTGGACCTGGACTTGGACACAAGAATGCACAACAGCCCCTTCCCTTTTTTTTGGACTAATTGGATCATAATGAACTCAAGTCCAATTGTAATTAGTTCAACCAAGCAAATGCCCAAACAGATTTTTTTTTTTGAAAAGAGCACAATACTAATGGACTTAAGTCAATTGGACCCCCTTTAGACCAATTAAATTAAAAAAATAAAATAAAAAAGGAGGACAAAAATTGGTGTCTACAGTTAGTACCGAATCCGGAGCACATATGATCTAATAAGCTAACCGAACCAGTATTAGGTCCGATTCTCAGCTAAACCGGTCGAACCAACTGGTCCAGTCTGAGTTTAATAACATTAAGTGAAATAAAAGCTCCTCCTATGAGCTCCTCGCCCCCTCCAAAAGATGCTTATTTTTACTTTTTGTTCATTTAAAAAAGCCACTATTTTCAAGGCTTTTATTTTTTTAGCCAATTTAAAATTTTAAATAACATCTTCTAGAAAGATACCTTTGGTAACACAAAATTGTAAACTCAATTTCATATTTTGACATTCTTTGTTATCATTATCAATCTACATACATTGTAAATAGAACATTCATTCATTCTTTGTCAAAACAAAAAAAAAATTCATTCATTCACTTTCTATATCAAAACATATCGAGTGACTTGTTTCGTAGCACAACAACAATATTATAAATTAGAATAAATGAATTTTAAAAAATATAGAATTAAATAAAAAATATTTAAAAAAATAATTTGTATAAGAACATACAATGATAACAAAAAAATATTTAACAAAAAAGTTGATACGAATGCATCAACACTAAAAAGAAAGTAATAAATCACAATGATCAAACATACAATAGAGAAAAAACTTCTATCATATAAGAAGTCAATATAGAAAAATAGAATAATAACAATAATAGTGAGATATATAATAACAAAAAATATCAATATATTAAGATTGACATTACAAAAATAGATTGATAATCATAAAATAGAAAATGATGTCTAAAATAAAATAGAAAAATGATCAATTGCCATCAATTAATTAGTTTGAAATTTAAAATTGAATATGAGTAATAAATGGTTATTGATGACTTATGATTAGCTCTAATTAGAAACGCGGTTAATAAATTAATTACCATAAAATAATAAATAAAAATAAAATAAAAATTGCTTTTGGAGGAAAACTACATGATTGTGATGTTGACATGTGAGATTATCATATGTGGCATAATCTTGCTTTATAATATAAAATAGAAAATTGCTATATAATAAATTAATTACTATAATATATAATAAATAAAAAAATTGCTTTTGGAGGAAAACTACATGATTGTGGTGTTGACATGTGTCATTATTCTATCTGGCATAACCTTGCTATATAATATACTAACTAATGAACCCGTGTCTTGCACGGGACAGTTATGTGTATATTAAGTGATATATATTTGTGTAGTTAATATTTTTATGAAGATGTTATAATATATAATTGCCCCAATATAATATTTAAAAAAAATAGAATTCGTTCTTCAAAATAAAAATAGAATTCGCTTGGGCAAAAACTTTTGAATTAATATTCAATTCTTGAATATGTGAGACACAAGAAATCATAAAAATGAGTGGTAGATTTTGTTGCTGAAATAGGACATATATAATTAATTTTTCGCTTTTGTGAATGTCAATATTTGAAAATGTATAAGTTGCAACATAATCCTAGTAACCAAACTTTAAATGCCATATATTAGTTACTACCTCCGGTCCCATATATAAGAGACAAATGTCTAATTCACAAAGACCAATAAACAGCACTTAAATGAGTTAGTTATAATTAATATAAACTTTATCAAGATTACCCTTCATAATAAATGATTAAAATGGTGACTTATACATTTAATGACATTAAATCACTCCTAATTCCCAAACATATTATTCTCTCTCCAATGGGTATAAAAGGAATTTTATACAATTGGTGCATTTAAAATGAGTCTATGTTTCTTATAATTTGGACTAAGAAAATAACCCTAAATTCTCTTATATATGAGACCGAAGGTAGGATTAGTTATGTGTATAATAAGAAAAAATATAGGAGCCCACCTTAGATCAAGAAAAATATTAACCAAAAAAGTGTGCATATGATCACTTTTGAAAACAAATAGAGATGAATCAAATAATAATAAAAAAGATATCTCCTTGTAGGGAGTGTATCGGGTGAAAACTCTTACTTATTGTGAGAAACGATAACTATCAATAACACCCGTCGGATGAAAATTAACGGCACAGATTATAATTCTCATTAAAAGGGTCACGTGACCAACTCCATCTCCATCTCTCGCGCGCGGGCCTGTTTTTCACTCCACTTCACTTGTTAATACCCCTTTTCTGTGTTCTTTTTTACTGTTGCGCGCGTTTCTAGATCTCCATCTCACTTGTGAATACCCCTTTTCTGTGTGAGGGACTGAGGGTTCTATTGCTGCCATCTCTGTGTGAACATCCGTGTGTCATTTGTCGGCAAGGTTTGTCACTCTCATATTCTTATGCCCCATCCTATGTAACTCTCATACTCTTTATGGTTTCATTATTGTTTTATAAGTTTTGGATGGAGGCTTGGTATGTGTACGATGGAGTGCCACTTTTTAATTTAGGATGTGGGTGTCGTTGATGCCTGCTAAAATTTGCTATTATGCAGGCTGGTTTGGGTTGCTTGGTACTTTGAGTTTTAGCCCATTTTATAACAGTAGAGATGGGTGCTATGCATCTCAAGACACACGTCTTAGGATTTTTTTTTTATTTTTTTGCTTTTATCTCTCTGTGTTTAGAAATTAGAACAAGGTATATATAGATAAGGATCGGTAGGAATTATCGATGAAGACGTTCTGCACATTTCTCACAAGAAATAATTGATGGACGCATATTTGACCAATCTTACAATAAATTTAAACCCTTTCACTTCTTTAAAGTATGAATATTGTCCCTGGGGGAAGATAGTTTTCTAATTCAAGAAAATGGAGAACTTTTTGTTTCCTTTGTACTGGTCTTCTAACACGCGATCGATCAAGGAGGTCGCTGAGCATGCGCTGCATTAATTTTCCTGAAATATCCCTGCCATGAACTCGATTAAAATACTAAACGCTCAATTTGATGTCAAGGCATTGGATTCTCGAAGTTCTCTGTTTTTTGTTTGTTAGATTTTTCTACGAACTTATCTCTAATCGTTTGTCTGATATTGCTGCAGAAAGCATGGCTATTAAAATTTGGAGAAAGGTTTGTCTGATATTGCTGCTAAGAAAGATTCACAAGATGTGAGTGGATTAGTTGCTCGTTGCAAAGTGGTTAGCAAAAGAGGCCACACACGAGTTCGCCTTCTCCTTCTATTCCGTCGGCCAACTTGATTCAAGACCCAAAAAACCGTACCAAGAGTAGTCACGTGACATTTTTTAATGAATTTTTTAATCTATACCGTTAATTTGCATGATAGATCTCATTTTTCATAATAAATAGGAGTTCTCACCTGATACGTCTTCTCTTCTTGTAAAGACAAAAAAAATATAAAAATAAAATTATAAAACAAAAAAAACTAAACCTTGTATCTGTAGCATAATATAGAATTGTTTTTTTTCCTAGTTCAAGAAACCTGACCTTTAAGCCTTGTGTCATTTCAATAGTTGAAAAGGTGAGAAATACGCCAATAAACAAATTTTGAAAACCAAATATTAAAGAGAATTTAAAAAGTAATAATTCAAAAAAATACTTATATTAAGTCGATATATAAAAATTCTTATAAAAAAATCTATAAAAGAACGAAGAAAATCATATCAAAATCATTAAATATTGAAATAAAATTATCATGGATTTTAGAAAAGAGAGTCATAAGGTGGTATGAAAATCATAAATTTTAGAAAAATAGGGAACCACATAACTAAAAAACAAAACAAAAATTGTTTTCAAATGAAAAAACACATAAAAAATGCTAAATTAAAAATCAAAACAAACAAAGCTATAAAGTTAACCAATAATTCATAAAATTTGGATGGAAGCAAAAAAGGACTAAGATAAAAAAATTTGATGCAAGAGAACTTATAATAAAAAAAACTCAACGAAGAAATCGTTGATGTCAATAATATTATTAATATATAGCACCATCTTCTATCTATATTTAAATAAAAAACAATTGAATTTATCATTATTATTCATATTTTGACATTTTTTGCTATCATTATCAATCTATATATATTGTGAATAGAACATTCATTCATTCTTTGTCAAAACAAAAAAATTCATTCATTCACATTCTATATCAAAACACCTCAAGTGACTTGTTTCATAACACAACAACAATATTATAAATTAGAATAAATGAATTTTAAAAAACATAGAATTAAATAAAAAATAAAAAAATAATTTGTATAAGAACATACAATGATAACAAAAAATATTCAACAAAAAAATTGATACGAATGCATCAACACTAAAAAAAAAGTAATAAATAACAATGATCAAGCATATAATAGAGAAATTTTTTTTTTATAATATAAGAAGTCAATATAGAAAAATAGAATACAATAATAACAATAATAGTGAGATACATAATAATAAAAAATATCAATATATTAAGATTGACATTACAAAAATAGATTGATAATGATAAAATAGAAAAATGATGTCTAAAATAAAATAGAAAAATGATTAATTGTCATTGATTAATTAGTTTGAAATTTAAAATTGAATATGAGTAATAAATGGTTATTGCTGACTTATGATTAGCTCGAATTAAAAACATTAAAAACATGTTTAATAAATTAATTAACATAAAATAATAAATAAAAATTGTTTTTGGAGGAAAACCACATGATTGTGGTGTTGACATGTGGCATTATTTTATAAGGCACAACCTTGCTTTATAATATACTAGTATTGATGACCCGTGCAACGCACGAGCTAGGTAATTTTATTTATAAGAAAATGGTGATATTATCTAATTAAAATAATTAGTCAAAATAGTTGCATATAAATTGAGAACATAAAAGACATATAAGTTAAATTCAAATATATTCACAACCATGAAAAAACCCACAGCCGCAGTGTGAAATCCTCTGCGCGAAGCCTTTTCCGGACGAGTGCAAGCCTTGTGTTTGTGCTATTGTCTGTTAAGTTAGTTAACTTGCCTAAAATGGAAAAATTATTGCAAAGTGTGTCTAGGAAGCTATTTAATGAGAGATTGACACATAAGAAAAAATGCTCTAACAGTGAGTTACATGTGTTTATAATATATAGAATGTGTTTATGTGTTTATAATATAGAATATAGAATGTGTTTATAATATAGAATAATATAGAATATAGATAGATAATATAGATATAGAATAGAATATAGATGATAATTAAATAAATAATAAGTTTTTAAAAAAATATTATTCCATATCAAGTAATAATAACAAAAAGCAATGTAAGATTCAATGTATCAATCAATATAATTGAAAACACTCAAACAATGTTCTCAAACATGAAAGATAGGGCGTTAGAGTTCAAAATCAATAGATCCGGACTTCAGATGCATAGCAGCCATGAACCAAAATAACAATAACAATTCATTTGCTCCATTGCACAACAGCTAGTAGATTCAATGACAATTCATTTGATTTGCCATTTTTTTTGATATAATTGGTTTGCCATTTTTTGGTTTCAAGTTATTCATTTGAGTATATAATTGACAATTTATAATAATTACTTTGATTTAAAAGGTAAAAATAGTACATTTAAAAATTTGTTATCAACACAATTATATGCTATAAATTCACTTGAAAATAGGAAAAAATCCATGGAGAAATTTATAAACCATTTAGTCCAACTATGCATTTTGCCACTTTACCTTTTTGCAATTCACCATCACTTTTACGGGTTTATCCTTTTGTCTTTTTTTTGTGTATTAGTTTCTATTATTATCTCAATGATCATTCTGTCTCCGAGTAGTGAAGTCCTAAAACACTAAAAAACTTTATTTCATTTTGTGGCACACCAAACATGCCTACTTTTTTGTTGCAGGTTATTCACTTGAGTATCCTTCAATTCTTTCCTTTCCCATGATTTTCCTTGCTGGGAATTGCTACAATTGCTTTTTCTTATGTTTTGAATGTCCAAGTAAATATATAATTTTTTTTTTGATAATTCGTCATGCAAAGCAAAATTAATTAAGGAAAACTTACAATACTCTAATATCATTTCAAAATATATTGCATATAAAAAATAGTACATTTAAAAATTTATCATTAACACAATTATATGCTATAAATTCACTTGAGAACACAAAGAAAATCATGGAAAAAGTTTATAAACCATGGAGTTCAACTATGATTTTTACTACTTTATTATTTTACAGTTCAACATCACTTTGAAGTGTCTATCCTTTTTGTCTCTATTTTTTATTATGTTCTATTTTCTATCACTATCTCAATGACACCTTCGTTCGAGAGAAGAAGAACTCGTAGAAGAGGATGAGGCCTTCACAATAGGCATTGCACAATAGAAGCAGCCTGAAGTAACTTGTAAGTTGGTGACTCAAAATCTAGCTTTACTTTGGACGCAGACTGTTGGACTCAAGCATTGGACTCAGACTGCAAACATTGGACGCAGAGTGATAGACTGCAACATTGGACGCAGGATGTTGGACGCAGACGCTGGATGCCAACATTGGACGTAGACGTTGGACGCAGGCTCTGGATGCATACATTGGACGCAGGCGTTGGACGCAGAGTGATAGACTGCAACATTGGACGCAGGATGTTGGACGCAGACGCTGGATGGCAACATTGGACGCAGACGTTGGACGCAGGCTCTGGATGCATACATTGGACGCAGAGTGTTAGACTGCAACATTGGACGCAGGATGTTGGACGCAGACGCTGGATGCCAACATTGGACGCAGACGTTGGACGCAGGCTCTGGATGCATACATTGGACGCAGGCATTGGACTCTGAAGTAAACACTCTCAACACAGTCTCAGATTCGCTTAAGCGTTATTCCCAGGCTAACGAACCACACAGGATAAGAAACAGGATTTATTTTACCCAATCTGATCTCCCAAGGTAAATTTTTACCTTGGCTTCAACTTCTTTTCTCCCAATCTGAATGTTCTTAATACTACCATTCCCATAGGGCTCTGTATGGGTTAGGTTATATGAAAACGATGACTTGTTTGCGGACTTCTTTTTAAAGGGCCATTGATGATCCTTACAGGCGCTCCCCCCTGGAAAGTCCATCTTACATTTGTTCCTGGTTTGAAACAAAAATTTAGTTTCCACTGACATTTTTCAAAATGGTAATAAAAACAACTAAAAAGGGTTAACCAAAACCTAGAGATAAAATTCAATAAACACATTGGAAACCCATAAGAAAATACATGCAATGATCAAATTAGAGGATGGGCTCTCTAGTGGAAGTGAAGTACATCACCCTTGTCAAAAAACCACAGCCAAATGAAAAAATTGCTCAATCAAAAACGAAAATGCAGAGTTAAAAGCAAGTTCAAATGAAATAAACCCCAAACAAAAACCATAAACCACATATGTTCAAAGCAGAATGGAATGCAAAGAAGGAGAGGAAGACAACAATTTCAAAATGGACAGAAAAAGAGAATACCTAATTGATTGCAACTCCAGTAGTCGAACCACACAAAATTCATAATAAATAAATAGATAGATAAATGAGAACTGCTACCAAACTCTATCATTTATTCGATAGATAAATAAGAACTGTACCAAATTGCAATCATTTATTCTTGATAATAAATAGATAATTAGATAAATAAGAACAAAGGGTTGCAAATTGAACTCTAACTTGCAAATTGCTTTTCACTTCATAATTTGTGAGGCTTCCCACCTGCATCAGTTCTCTAATCTACGTAGGTGTGGCCACTGCAGTAAAGAACAAAGCCAAATAACAATTAAAGATAGGATAGAACCCACTTTTTTAAATTCTATATGGATATGGAAAAAGCTGCAACTGAAACACAAAAAAGGGGAAGGTAAAAGCAACAAACAATAAACTAACTAATGCAATACACTTAGCATACTATATGAAATGCAGCAACACTACAGACTAAAATTAGTATACATCAGATGAGCTGTAATACAAACACATTCATCACCTTCTTATTCTTACCCTTATACTCTAATCTATATACTCAAACAAATTTCTATCCTTCCAAAGATGAAAAGGAAAGCAATACACATTGTTTTCTGCACTTTTCTTGTACTACCTCTGGCTGACCAAGTGTCAATAACCAAGGATGAGTTCTTTGTAATGTTAGAACCCAATTAATGAAATTCAGTTTTTCTTTATAAGGAAAGAGGATTCTGGAACAAACATGTTAATATCAATAACTTATATAAATCAGTCCAAAAGATAATTTTACCAACTTTCACTTCTCATGATGAACCACTAAATATATAAATCAGTTCTTCAAGGTATGCTTGCTACACTAATTCACTAAATATATATATCAGTTCTTCATGATGAACCACTAATTATGACATTATGAAAGGAAAGACACATACCTATACCTATGTAAAATTCAAACCAACCACTCCTATCAGCAAAATCAAACAAAACATATGAAATGACACCTAGAAAACAAAAAATAGCAAAAATAATATGTTCAATATATATGTAAAAAGACCACATACCTGTGCTCCTTTCCGGTCCAGGGTGTCCCTTTCTTCCTCTCATTGTCGCCATTGTCTAGGTTTGTACTCGAAGGATATTTGGTTCAAAGAATCCCACAAAAACAACATAACAAATAACAAATTATAGAATATAATCAGTTACCCACTGATAATATGATTTAAACAATACACCATTAGGGCATTTTTTCAATGTTTGTTGAAACATAAACTCAATAAAAAGAATATCTAACTCACAATTAACATAGATTCTTATCTACACCTTATCAGGATCCTCTTCCCCCAAATCAATAGCCTAAACCCAAAACACACAATATTTTCAGTCCTGCAAAACAACACGTAGAGCTAAAAAATTTCACAAAAATTCAACACCAACAAACAACACTTGTTTTCCACCCTGTGTTGTTGTTGCTAGCAGGGAGAGGGGAGGGGTTGTGTGTGTGAGAGAGAATAAAACAGCAAAAGGGGAGAGACCTATTATGAAGATCAACTCACCTCAGACTTTCTGCAAAAGGAGTACACAAATCCACCAAACCAGTACCGCATCAACATCCCCAAATTCCTTAGAAACGAAACAATCGAACCCAGGCCAACAGAAGAGGGAGACGTTCGATTTCTGCATCTGAGATGGCGGAATACAGAAGAAAGAGAGTGGTGCGAGTGAGACGGAGGGAGTGAGATGGCGGGTTTGAGAAGAAAGAGAGAGGAGAGCAACTGAGAAGAGAGTGGTGAGAGGGAGGGTTAGAGAAGAGAGAGTGGGTTAGAAATTTAAAATTTGAAATTTGAAAAATGGAAAGAAAAGGGAGGCAGAAAGCTTATGGCTTTGATCGGTGGTCTTTTGTGTCTAATGCTTGTTAACTTTCCTTAATTGGCAAAAGCATCCAAAGTGTGTTTAGGAAGCTACTAAATGACAGCTTGACACATCACAAAAAATGCCCTAACAGTGAGTTACATGTGTTTATAATATAGATAACAGATAGATAATAGATGGCTATATCTTTTAGTGAACTTTAACGATAAAATTTATTTTTGATTCATTTTAAATAAATTTATCTAAAAATGGGATTTGACCTAATCAAATCAAAAGTTTTCTTGAAATTATATAGAAGTATAGTAATTTGTTATCAATGAGAGATGAAAAATTATTTCTATTAATAGGCCCAAAACTGAACCAAACATTTATAAAACAAAAAGCCATATTTAGATAAGAGTTTGCTTACATTGTTTATGGTGTTGATGTTTTGGCATTTGGGTATAAAAAGTTTTCTATCGCACTTTGAAACCATATTCATTCAAGACAATTAGTAAAAGAAAATAACGTGCTAGTAACAATAATCGAAGTAAATATGAAGTTCAATATCGCCATAATTGTTTCATTCTTATTTCTAGCTGGCTTTTGTGAAGCTCAACCTGGGGTCCTTGACATATCAAAATTTGGTGGAGCACCAAATGCAGATATAACCCAAGTATTATTCTAGATCAATTAACATTGAGAAAACAATTATTAATTTCACCTTTTGCGCAGAACTCATTTGTTAACAAATTCAAAGGTTAGTGTCAAGCACCCACGTCCTATTATTTTTTATTTTTAATTGATTTGTGTTTTCCCCTTTTTAAGGCTTTCTCCCGTGCTTGGAACGAATCGTGTGCATCAACAACTCCATCTAAAATTGTGATTCCTGCTGGTACATACAAGATGGGCGCAATAGAGGTCAAAGGTCCTTGCAAGGCCCCTATTGAAATTCAGGTTGATGGCACAATTCAAGCACCCCCAAACACGGAAGACCTCAAAGGGGCTGAACAATGGGTCAAATTTGGATATGTTGACTTTTTAACCTTATCCGGTAAGGGAGTTTTTGATGGTCAAGGTGCAACTGCTTGGAAAGCAAATGACTGTGGAACAAATGCAGCTTGCAAGAGACATTCCATGGTAAATACTAATCTATCGTGGCATTTCAATGCCAATTAGTAAACTTATACCTTCAATTACCAAATAATCTAATTGAGTGTTTTGTCCAATGCCAACAGAATTTTGGTTTCAATTTCCTCAAACATTCAGTTGTTCGCGACATTACTTCTAAGGATAGCAAAAACTTCCATGTTAATGTTTTGGGGTGCACCAATTTTACATTTGATGGATTCAAAATTAGTGCCCCTCCTACAAGCCTCAACACTGATGGGATCCACATTGGAAGATCAACTGATGTGAAGGTTCTTAACACAAACATTGGTACTGGAGATGATTGTGTCTCATTAGGTGATGGCAGTAAGAAAATAACTGTCCAAAATGTGGAGTGTGGACCCGGTCACGGTATTAGTGTTGGAAGCCTTGGAAAATACCCAAATGAAGAGCCTGTAGAAGGTCTTCTAGTTAAGAATTGCACTCTAAAAGAAACTGACAATGGTGTGAGGATCAAGACCTGGCCCGACGCCCCGGGAACATCCCCTATTACTGATATGCATTTTGAAGACATTACCATGGTTAATGTCAAGAATCCTATCATCATAGACCAAGAGTACTGTCCATGGAACCAATGCTCCAAAAAGGTATTTAATCAAAGGCTTGTCGAAGACCTTGCATCTTTATCTCTATGAATGGATAGGCTAATTATATTATCTCAACTAATAATCTTCCTACTCTATTACATTTAATGATTAATCACTCCATAATCTGAGGTGATTTAAAGGACTAATTTTTGCCCATTTCTTGCATGCTTGAATGGCTTAGAATCCATCAAAAATAAAGATAAGCAAGGTTTCCTTCAAGAACATTAAGGGCACCTCGGGAACTGCAGAAGGGGTGGTCCTTACTTGCAGCAGTGGTGCACCATGTGACGGTGTAGAGCTAGCTGATGTTGACCTCACATTCAACGGAGCCCCAGCAATAGCTAAATGTGCTAATGTCAAGCCAACCATTACCGGGAAAGCTCCTACCTGTCCAGCATAGAATGATCTTTTAGTTGCCACAATGCCCCCGTTAAGATTTTATTTGATTTTTTCTTTTTTGTTGAAGAGTAGACAAGCCATCCCCTTATTGCAAGGATGTGGACCAGTTGTTGTTGTCCTTTGGAATATACAATTCGACATGAGCATTAGAACCATTATCGCTATAACCTTTTTTGTGTAAGAAATAAAGTTCCATTTAGTTTGCATAATTAGCGAGGTTGTACAATGTTTCAAATACTTGAGATTGATACTCCATCCATTCCTTTTTATCTTTTTTTTAACGTTGTTTCACAATAACCAAGAAATCATTTAATTGATATAAACTTTCATATTATACCTTCATCTTTTCACTATCCACTATATCCATTTACTCTCACTACATTAAAGTGTATTGAAAATGTGTAAAATAATTAATAGTGAGAAGGGTATAATTGACAAAATCTAACCATAAACTATTAAAATGACAAATAAATAGTAGCCAAATTTTTCTTAAAAATGAACAATTAAAAAGGAACAGAGGGTCGTAGTATTTAAGAACTTTCATGGAACGATAAAAGATGTATGTTCAAGTCAATAAATATATTATGAGTTTTGTTTCCTGTTGTCGATACGTTTGTATATTATACTAGTATGTGTTCCCAACCCGTATTTTATACAGGTATTTTTCTAATAAAAAATGTAAAAAAAATTAACAAATAAAATAATTTTAGTTTTTGTTGAAAAAATAAAAAGATTTGGAGGAGGTGACATGTGACATAGTCTAGGAGGTGACATACGTCATTGTCTGCAAAGCTAACTTAATTTTCTTATATAGTAATAGATTACCATTGAGTGTGGTTTTGCTTTTCTGATCCATGCCACGTCATAGCATCACAATCATCTTTTAGAAATTATATCTTCAAAAATATTATTTTTTAAAGAAAATTTTACTTTAGGAATAATATATTTTATTAATTAGTTAGTCTGTGGACTTAACCCATACAAAGTATGGATCTTTTCCTAATAAAAACTACAAAAAAAATATAGCAAACAAAATAATTTTAGTTAAAAATAAAAAAGTCAAAAAGTGACACGTCTCACAGTCTTGGAGGTGATACATGTCAAAACCTAGAAAGTCACGACTTAATTTTGTTATAGAACTAGTTTATAGACCTGACTTGTACTTTTGTACGAGTCTTCTCCTAACTAAAATTAAAAAAAAACTACGCCAAAAATAGGCTATGATAGAATACATTAGATAGCATTTCTTTTTCAAAAGTAATGTAAAAAAATGCACGAAGTCTTTATACAACGTTTCTTTAAGTAAGTATTGTATAAATCAGTTCTTATATAGCGCAATTCATTAAAGAAAGCGTTGTAATAGGTATTTTTCATTTTTATATTGACATTTAAAATACTTGTTTACACAAAGTGTTGTAAAAGTTTAATTAAAATAAAAGAGAAGCTCGGTCTTTTGCGCGATATTTCAAAGCCACACTTCAGTGAACTCTCCCATTTTCCCTCCCCTTGCTCGAAACCTTCATTTTAGAGAACATCGTGACCGCCAAAAATTTAATGTGTACTACAAGCACCTTCATTCCGCATTTTTCTCTTGCTCAAAACCCTCCCCCATTTTCCCATTGCGTTGGTAAACATTTTGCCCCTCTCATTGTTGTTAGCCCCTTGCTTGTTGCTCTTATTGCTCCTTGCTTCGATAAACCCTTGTTGCTATTAGCTCATTTACAGTTACTCTCATATATTTTTAGGTACATAACAATTTTCTTCGAATTACCACATTAATTGGAAGTCATTGTATGTATGACATGTATATTGATAGTATCATTGGTATGTTACTTAATGTGCCAGAAAAGTCTAAGGATGGTGTCAATGCAAGGTCAGACTTGGTCAATATGGGAATAAGAAATGAATTGCGACCGATAATGAAGGAAAAACATACATATCTACCTCTGACAACTCATACTTTCTCTGGAATGGAGAAAGTTTATTTTTGTGTGTTTCTTCATGGAGTTAAAGTGTAGGTAACAAGGAGAAACACAAGAAGGGGGAGTTGGATTGTGTTTCAAAGCTTTTTAAAACTTTTCGCAAAAGTTGGACGCTTGCTGTGAAAACGTTGGATGCACATCGTAATTGAGATATTGGACGCATAGAGAAGTTGGACGCGGAAACGTCCACTTAGTTTAAAAGTAGTTTTCTTTGTGCGATTAAAGATTATGGATAACTTGTTGAATTAAAAAAAAAAACAATTCAATCCCCTTTGTTAGTATAAACAATAAAATAACAAGAGGTAAGGGAAAGAGAGAATCACACAAGTTTTAATGCTGGTTCACTCTTTCCTAAGGCTACGTCTAGTCCCCTCAAACTAGAGAGATTTCACTATCAATCCAGATAGAAACCAAGTATTCTTCAAGAGCCTCTTCAGGCCTTACAACAAGTATTCTTTGCACACCTAGCCTCTCCAGACTCAATCCAAGTATTCTTTTACAGACAAGCCTCTCCAGGCTCAACTCCAGGCTCAACTCCAAGTATTCTTTCTAAACAAGCCTCTCCAGGCTCAAACCCCAAGTATTCTTTCTAAACAAACCTCTCTAGGCTCAAACAACTCAGAAGAGTGTTTTTGACTTAAAGTGCTATCTAACTCACACAAGTGAGGATATAAAAAAAAACTTAAGCACTTCGAGAGTTAAGCAAACTCTCTTTTACAAGAAGATAGAAAATATACAAGACTTTCTATAATACACAGAGTATGACAAAATTTGCATAGTGTTTTTGCACTTTCTTTTTCTTGGTTCAGTTTCTTGTATTCTTCTTCTTGTTCACGGTATTTATAGACTTTGATGAAGCTTTAGGTTTGTTCTTCGAATAGCTCAGCTTCAGCCTTCATAAATGTTACTGTTCTCTAATAGCATTAAATGCTATTTTACCGTTGCTCTGAGGAGTTCAACTTCAGCGTATTTGTTTGCATTTCTTTCTCCTAAGTCAGAAGCAACTTGTACTCACAATCTCAATTACACAAAGGTTAATAGCAATATTTTATTGAGACAGAGAGAATACACTGTGTAAACAAAAAGATGTGTTCAGAGAGACACATAAAAGATCAGAGTACATTCTCTCTCTTAGTATACTTTCCACAGTGCTTTATGCTTTTCATTTAATGCACGTTTCAGAAACGTTGACAAGTTGCATAGAAAAAGCATTGTATACAACAATTTATTTCAAATCATTTGCTCATTAAATATGTCTCATATCAAATGCAAGAGCAATAAATAGCAAGTTACGGATTCTGTGTTTTGGACGTAGCATGTAGACCATATTGGACTTTCAGTCCGTTTAGCAAATGGACGCATACCTTTGCTTACCATTTGTACGTTAAGTATATCCATTCATATGGACGCATACTTATTACTTACCATATTGGACTTATGACTTGGCACTTTTTAAGACGTATAACTTCATGCTGATTATCGGACTTTTATCACTCTGCTTCTTTGGACGCAAGGCATTATTGGACGCTTTGCTCCCAGAGTCCATTGGACAATACTTACCCGAGGTTAAGTATCATAGTCCATTGGACGATCTACTCTTGGTCTGTACATAAGTTTGCCAAAATCTTATTGGAGGATGGACTTATCTTTTGTGTACCTACAAGAGCTTGTCAGCAGACTTTGTAAAGATCTTAATAATCATTGTTATCATAAAAACCATTTAGGGAAATTATGCATTACAAAATGTTTTTGAACAATTTGGTTCCAACAATCTCTCCCTTTTTTATGATGAAAAATATTATTAAGTTTTACAAACAATAAAGCAGATTAAGCCAATATTCAGTCAACATATACTTTTAAAGAGAAAAATTTTTTTCTTAGGGAAAACTCCCCCTGAGATATATGTCTCTGTTTTTCTTACTCTTCTCCCCCTGAGATAAACATCTCATGGTTTTGGATATTCAATATTTTCAGAGTACTTGAAAAATTTCTTTTTCTCATAGAGCAGATTAGTCCATCATAGAATATAGCATAATCAGAGCATGCATAAGTAATAAGACTACTGCAATGCAAATTAGACTCAATCTCATTTTATTAATGACTTTTGAGCTTTATAAAACTTAATTCTTCCCAATTTCTCCCCCTTTCGTCATCAGACAAAAAGGTTCACAGAACATCATAGTCCAAAAAATTTGAAAGAGAGAAAAGAAAACAAAACTAGGAAGAACAGGAGAACAGGACTTTCACAGATTCTGCCTTGATTCCAGATGCTTGCGATACTGGCCCAACAGAAATATCAAGTCATCAATATCTTCTGTTGAAGGTGGAACTTGTACTAGTGCAATTCTTGATTCCTCATCTGTGGAGACAATGACATCTTCTGGCTCAGGAGGAAATTCAATTATAGGCTGAGTGGATCGAGTTGGGGCACCAAAGACATCATCAAACATATATCTCTGATGTGCCAAGTTTTCTGTAACTGATACCCCAGTAGGCGTTCCAGCCTTCTCAGCGTCTTAGACCCCTGAAGATGATGCTTCTTGCTCACAGAGGCGAAGATGTCTTTCCCACACTGTCCTTGCATTCTGTTCTGTTGCTTGTCCTGTCTTGGACAAGAACATCAAAAAATCCAAATCAACATTTGCCATGGACTTCTTTGCCCAATCCTTATCAATCCTGATAGGAGCTGGCATTGGACTTTTATTGATGCGCCGTTTGGGGAACTTGTCCTTATTTCTTTCAACAAGATAGACCCTTGGTACTATCCTGTCAGGCTGCACCTTTACTGTTGTCGTTGACTTGATCCTCATAGACGGAGGGACATTGAAGTTGTTTTGAAGTTCGAGTCCATCCGCTATATTCCTAATGATCATTCGATCAAGGACGGAGAAGAATGGACCTAACTCTTCTGCAGTCAGAGGAGAGTACTCTGGGTTGTTTGAGTTACTTTTGCCAAGCTTGGGTTGTTTGAGACTGCTCAAGATCAGAGATATGTCTTCATTAATTCCTTGTTTTATCATAATCTTCTGTAGGAGC
This sequence comes from Glycyrrhiza uralensis, assembly GCA_030159175.1. NCBI lineage: Eukaryota > Viridiplantae > Streptophyta > Magnoliopsida > Fabales > Fabaceae > Glycyrrhiza > Glycyrrhiza uralensis. Next base: position 28,944,150 of record BRZY01000007.1, on the reverse strand, counting down.
ACTCTATAAGAAATTTTCTTCAAGGAATCCTTTCTGCTGACACGTTTCTTGAAGTTCATAAAGAGAATAAGTGGCAGATTAATCTTCTTTCGATTCAACAGATTTACCAGCACAAACTCATGTATTGCAGACACAAAGTTTCTGGATCCTGTTTTGTGAATGATCATTTTGTTAATGACTTGATGCAGAACACGTGCCTTGTCGTGCATTTGTGAAGCAACTAATGGTTGAGAGTATTCTGATGAGTCGAATAGAATGTCACTCCCTCCTGGCCTTCCATTCTTCCAATTAGTGAGAGGAACCTCTCCTTCAGCTTTACAGTTGATAGTCTCGGAGATAGTTTCAACTGAAACTATTATTTTCTTTCCATTTACTGTTCCAGTGACTTCAGTGTCTTCAACCTCAGCAGTTGACCAGAATTGCTTAATAAGATCAGGGTATACTCTGACATTTCCCCTAAAGAAGTTGTTCCAACCAGCACTGGTGATTTCCTCAACCACAAGGATTCCTAGTTCAGCCAACTCGGAGGGACAGAAACGATGTTCCACAAGGACTTCCATGTTCTCAAAGTTCTTCATTTCGAAAGTGAAAGTTTTGATTTTTCAAAAGAGAGGTTTTGGTTTTTCGAAAGAGAGAGTAAACACAGAGATATTGGAAGAAGATGAAGAGTGGAAGAGAGTGGGGTAAAGACGTGTGTAAGAAGGAAGTTTTTGGAGAGAGAAAACAGGCGTAATCATCAAACGGGGAAAACGGCTGCAGAGCAGGCGGACAGTTTGTGATAAAAATATATTATTATAAAAAATAGTTTAGACTCAGCGCGGGAAGACTAAGAGGTAATAACCTTTAAGTCTCAATAAAAAATTCTAAGTCTTAAATAGACTGACGTGTCCTATTAGACGCTAGTCATATTGGACTCAGACTCAACTTGAGCATATTGGACGCTAAAAGTGAATCTATCAACAGAGAGGGGTTTTGTAAATATATCTACCCATTGATTTTCAGTGTGTAGAAACTGAATATCAAATGTTCCTTTCTACACATAGTCTCTAATAAAATGATGTTTAATTTCTATATGCTTAGCTCTTGAGTGTAAGATTGGGTTCTTAGATAAATTGATTGCAACAGTATTATAACAAAGAACATAAATCTTACTCTCGAAGATGTTGTAGTCCTCTAGTTGATGTTTAATCCATAAGAGCTGAGAACAACAACTTACAGCAGAGACATATTCAGCTTCAGCTGTAGATAATGCAATTGTGCTCTGTCTTCTGCTTGTCCATGGTACTAGATTGGACCCAATAAAATGGCATCCTCCGCTGGTGCTTTTTCTTTCAAGCCTGACTCCAGCATAATCAGCATCACAGAACCCTACTAATCTGTATTCATCTAATTTCTTAAACAGCAAACCAAGATTAGTAGTCTCCTTCAGATATCTAAAGATTCTCTTGCCAACAGTTAAGTGAGAATCTCTAGGATCTGATTGGAATCTTGCACATAAACAAACACTGAACACGATATCAGGTCTAGATACAGTAAGATACAAGAGAGATCCAATCATACCTCTGTATATCAGACCGAGCACTGATGCCAACTGTAGGTAACAAGGAGAAACACAAGAAGGGGGGTTGAATTCTGTTTCAAAACTTTTTAAAACTTTTCGCAAAAGTTGGACGCTTGCTGTGAAAACGTTGGACGCACAGCGTAATTGAGATATTGGACGCACAGACAAGTTGGACGCGGAAACGTCCACTTAGTTTAAAACTAGTTTTCTTTGTGCGATTAAAGAGTATGAATAACTTGTTGAATTAAAAAAAACAACAATTCAATCCCCTTAGTTAGTACAAACAATAGAATAACAAGAGATAAGGGAAAGAGAGAATCACACAAGTTTTTATCCTGGTTCACTCTTTCCTAAGAGCTATGTCTAGTCCCCTCAAACTAGAGAGATTTCACTATCAATCCAGACAGAAACCAAGTATTCTTCAACAGCCTCTTCAGGCCTTACAACAAGTATTCTTTGCACACCTAGCCTCTCCAGGCTCAATCCAAGTATTCTTTTACAGACAAGCCTCTCCAGGCTCAAACCCCAAGTAGTCTTTCTAAACAAGCTTCTCCAGGCTTAAACAACTCATAAAAGTGTTTTTGACTTAAAGTGCTGTCTAACTCACACAAGTGAGGATATAAAAAAAACTTAAGCACTTCGAGAGTTAAGCAAACTCTCTTTTACAAGAAGATAGAAAATATATAAGACTTTCTATAATACACAGAGTACGACAAAATTTGCATAGTATTTTTGCACTTTCTTTTTCTTGGTTCAGTCTCTTGTATTCTTCTTCTTGTTCACGGTATTTCTAGACTTTGATGAAGCTTTAGGTTTGTTCTTCGAATAGCTCAGCTTCAGCCTTCATAAATGTTACCGTTCTTTAATAGCATTAAATGCTATTTTTTCGTTGCTCTGAGGAGTTCAACTTCAGCGTATTTGTCTGCATTTCTTTCTCCTAAGTCAGAAGCAACCTGTACTTACAGTCTCAATTACACAAAGGTTAATAGCAATATTTTATTGAGACAGAGAGAATACACTGTGTAAACAAAAAGATGTGTTCAGAGAGACACATAAAAGATCAGAGTACATTCTCTCTCTTAGTACACTTTCCACAGTGCTTTATGCTTTTCATTTAATGCACGTTTCAGAAACGTTAACAAGTTGCATAGAAAAAGCATTGTATACAGCTATTTATTTCAAATCATTTGCTCATTAAATATGTCTCATATGAAATGCAAGAGCAATAAATAGCAAGTTATAGATTCTGTGTTTTGGATGCAGCATGTAGACCATATTGAACTTTCAGTCCTTTTAGCAAATGGACGCATACCTTTGCTTACCATTTGTACGTTAAGTATATCCATTCATATGGACGCATACTTATTGCATACCATATTGGACTTATGACTTGGCTCTTTTTAAGATGTATAACTTCATGCTGATTATCGGACTTTTATCATCCTGCTTCTTTGGACGCAAGGCATTATTGGACGCTTTGCTCCCAGAGTCCATTGGACAATACTTACCCGAGGTCAAGTATCAGAATCCATTGGACGATCTACTCTTGGTCTGTACATAAGTTTGCCAAAGTCTTATTGGACGATGGACTTATCTTTGGTGTACCTACAAGAGCTTGTCAGCAGACTTTGTAAAGATCTTAATAATCATTGTTATCATCAAAACCATTTAGGGAAATTATGCATTACAAAATGCTTTTGAACAATTTGGTTCCAACATAAAGTTCTGAAGGGATACTCTTCAAATAGGTATACTCTTCATAGAGCATGTTGAACACTCTTCATGGAGTTAAAGGGTTTAAAATCTCACAATTGTCATGTTTTAATGGAGCATTTACTACCAATAGGTATACAATCCTTTTTTCCTAGAAAAGTGCAATGGGGCAAAACTTAACTATGTTTCTTCTTCAAGGCAATTTGTAGTAAAGTGATTGACCCTGGGAAGTTGCCAGCATTGAAGAGAGAAATTGTTGTCACTTTGTGTAAACTTGAGATTATTTTCCACCTTCATTCTATGACATTATGGTTCATCTAACTATTCACCTTTTAGAGAGACACAATTGTGTGGACCAAGTTATATGAAATTGATGCATCCTATTGAGCGTTATATTAATATATTAAGAGGTTATGTCAAAAATGGAAGTCGACCAGGGGGTTGTATTGTTAAACGGTACATTGTCTGTTGAATTTTGTACTAAATATCTGTCCAATGTTGAATCCATATGGCTTCCAAAGTCTCGTCGCTTAGGAAGAACAGTAAGAGAAACAGTTATTGGAAATAAAATATTCATACAAAGGACAAAATGAGAGCAAGTACATTTGTATGTTCTAAATAATGTCAATGAGGTTGAGCCGTATGTTGCAAGACATAAGGGCATATTTAAGAGTTTGAACACAAATAGGAATGATAATTGGATAACAAGATAGAACAATCTAAGTTTGATAAAATGGCTGAAACATCACATTTTTTCTGAGTTGGCCATAAATTCTGTTTCAATATCAAAAGATTGAGATGGTTAGCAAATGATCTAAGTATACACGTCTTTTTTTATACTAGTTATATGATTAACGGGTACACATTTATACAAAAGAACAAGATGATCAAATCATTATGCAAATGTAAAGTGCTGAAGATAGAAACCTCATGTATGTGAAAATGTCGTATTTTGGGGTTGTTGAAAACATGGGAGTTCGATTACACAATATTTCAGGTGCTTGTGTTTGATTGCAAGTGGGTTGGTAATAAAAATGGTGTTCGGATTAATGAGTCAGGGTTCATGCAAGTGGATCTTAATTAATAGAGTGAGATACAAAGATGAGCCTTTCATTTTAGCATCACAAGATCAATAAGTGTTCTATGTCACGGATCCTACTAATGTAAAGTGGTTCGTTGTGCGTTTGACCAACAAAATTAATGACGTTCACAATTAAGATCACGAAGATTCAGATACTAAAGATGATACTTTCTTTGAGACACCACAATCGCTTGAGATTGACTCAACTATAAATGATAGTTTGAACATGATAGATGATCATGATGAGACGATTTGGATCAATCCATCATTTCATGTCATTAAGCGAAAAACAAGTCTGAACCCCACAAGGGAGAGGAAAAGACTAACCTAAATATGTATGATTTTTTTTTCTTCATAATTTTATGTTTCCTTTGTTTGTTTGCAAACTTTTTATTGCAAAATGATGTTTTATTTATGTGTTATGATATTGTTGTAGGTAAATGGCATCTCTCGATGACGATTGTGATCCTCATATTGAGGAAAGTGACATTAGGCATGGTTTAACTGTTATGAAGAAGGTCATCCACGCTAGAAGTAGGGGAGAAAGGTTTGAGGTAAAATATTTTATTCTTTAAAAGTTGATAATGTTGTTTCTTTCCTTAAAACGCATAACTAATTTATTATTTTATTAGGTTTCATGGAATTAAAGTGGTCAACCAATTGAACCTAGTGGTTCAATGTTGGTAAGTTACATTGGGGTAGTTGTCCGTTAGAGGGTTCCAATTACTGGACAATTGGAAAGACAAAGTTTTAGATGGTATGAAACAAAATATTTGGAGAGGCATACAGTTAATATGCTTACTCTAACTATTTGTTGACATTGCTTTTGGTCAAATTACTCACTCTTAACACTTTGTTTATGTTATTTTGTAGACTTCTTTTATAATTGACGATGCACATAAAAGATTTGTACTTAAGGAAGCTAGAAAGATGAATAGGAATTTTACAAATGACTTGACAAGATATTGTTTAAGAGATGTTGAAGGGAATATCAATTATCATTCTCCGAAGAAATATGCAAGCATTATATCTGAAGATGAGTGGAGAGCCTTTGTAGCTAAACGTGCAAACAACTCTTTCCTAATATTTATCAGTTTTTTAACAAATGTGTATTATCCTTATCCTATGTATTGATATGATTACTACTAGTCTATGCAAAGTTGAAGCAATGTAAATCGACAAAGAGCGTCAAATCCTTTTTTTCCATATAAAAACATCACATATGGGATAAACACACCTTTAATAAAAGATGGTAAATATATATAATACATAAACATAAATATATACAATGTACACTATGGTAAAAATGATTTCTAATTAAAATGGAATAGTTATTTGTCTAAATGAATGGCTACAGGAGACAAGATCAAAACTTATATCTATTTCTCGTCATGTGGCGGGAAAGATGCTCTCCTGAACAAGGAAGGGGTAATTGCTAATGAAAATGTTAGGCAAGTGTGATAACAATGTGAAAGTATAAGAGCAATTTTTTTTATTATCTTCTTATGAAAATGATAATGGTTAACATATTTGTTTGTTGCTAATGTATGATAGGAGAAGTTATCACAATCTTTATCTCATGAGGAGGTACAAGGCTTTGGTCATAGGGACATACTTACTCAAGCATTAAATGTCCCATATTAATCAGGCCGTGTTACGGGTAAGGGATTTGGGGTCTCTCAAAGAGATTACTTCCCACGTCAAAAGTGAAAGAAACAAGACATTGAGCGCTTAGATGGTGTGTTCAAAATTCTCATGGCCAGGATTGACGACATGGAGAGTAAGCTTAAGGAGAAGGAGGCGTCAAAGAGTTAGCCTAGTGTACACACATTCAACATCAAACACAATTGCTGTGTTGCTTCTCAAAGCCTTCCTGAGGTAATTGCTTAATGGATTAAGTACTATTTTTTTTCTTATAAAATTGGGGTTCAAAGCATCACTATAGGAGAGAAAGATCCTAGCTAGGTTGGCACCTCAAACCCTAACAATCATTTGCAGCACACCAATAAAACTCATTGATATAGAGAAACCAAAAAAAAAAGCTTGGGGGGGGGGGGGGGAACCTGACCCAAGTCAAAAAGATCTGAAACGAAAGTTGGGAAGACTAATCCTATTACGCAAAAAATCTTCCCTAATGAAATTAGGGATTAAATCCCACCAATAATTACAGCAAGAAGAAACCCCAAAATTAGCTAGTTTATCTGCACAAGTATTTTCCTCCCTAAAAATGTGAGAGATTCTAAAACGCATGCTTGTGGTTAGCTGAAGGTAAATTTTCCATCTTGTCTGCAGCTGCCAAGGCACAATGGCAGAGTTGGAGAAAGCTGTGACTACCAAGGATGAGTCACATTCCAACCAGAGAGGGTGCCAACCTTTTTGAAAAGCCAACTCAATTGCATACATGGCTGCAAGCAACTCAGCATGCAAGGAATTCGAGATGCCAAAGTAAAGAGCAAAGCAACCCAACACCGCGACACTTTTGTCACTGAAAATACCACCACCTCTTGCTTGACTTGGAGATCCCTTAGCAGCTCCGTCAGTGTTGCATTTTAGCCAGCCATAGGTGGGAGGCAACCAATCAACCTGCGTTATAGTGGGGGCCCTATTGGGGTGACCATGAACAACAAAGAACTTAAGGAGAACAAAATCATCCATAGAAGAGGAGGTGTGACCCTTTGATAGGTTTCCAGAGAGGGAAGCAGAGGCAAAAATCATATTAATTGCAGTGCTCAACTGCAAATGTTGATTTTGGAATCTGGAAGAGTTTCTACAATGCCAAATCATCCAGAAAATGTTGATGATTGCCGCAAGCAGGACATCTCTCACTTGGGAGGAAGAAGATTTCTCACAAATACCAAAAATGGATTGGCAGTTGGAGAGGTCAATGTTGGTATTGGTGGCAGCTGATAACCACGCCCATAACCTTTTGGCGAAAGGGCAATGGAAAAAAAGATGGTCACTAGATTCCGATGTTAAACCGTAAAGGTCACACCTCGAGACAATAACACAACCTCTCTTCCTAAGATTTTCATCTATAGGGAGCTTCTCATGAATAATCCGCCAGACCAGAAAAGAACGCGACGGAGGGATAACAACGTTCCAAATCAGCTTAAAGAATGGGCTTAGCGGCTGCAATGGATTGAGCTGAACAAAAGCATCCTTGAAAGTCAAGGTGCCTGAATCAGTGGTTGTCCAGATAAGGTAATCTTGCTCCTTAACAGTAGGAATGGGGACCTGCAAAATTTTAGCATAAACACTCAGAAATTTTAAAGCTAGAGTGTGAGGCAGAACCCATCTGTTGTCTAAGATGAAGTCAGAAATGGAGGCTTGGAGCATGGGCCTAACAAGATCAGGTATGTTTGTAGCATTAACCAAGCTTTGGTTCAACCATCTATCCCTCCAAAAACTGATGGAATTACCATTTCCAATTTGCCAAACAGAGTTGTCCCTAACCAGATGAATGTGATTTTTTATTCCAGGCCAAATGGAAGATTTAACGTACCTGATCAAAGGCATATTGTTTTTGAGGAATCTCCCTCTAAGAAAAGAAGCCCACGGCTAGTTAGAAGAAGTAATGTCCCATGAGAGCTTTAACATGGCAGCGTCATTAATAGCTTTTAACGAGCGAAGGCCAAGACCACCTTCATTGAAAGGGGAGCAGACCTTATGCCAAGCCATAGTGGATAACTTTCTGACTTTTATATCATCGGCCCATATGAAATTCCTAATGCAACTATCCAACTGCTTCAACAAGCTTATGGGCCAAGCATAGACATGGAAACTATACACCAGCATGCCATGAATGATGGATTTAACCAATTGAACCCTTCCCATGATGGAAAGGAGAGCACCTTTCCAAGCTGCCATTTTAGCTTTAATTTTGTCAACGATCGGTTCCAAATGAATCTTGGAAGCCTTCCCCTTGAAGATCAGCACACCAAGATAGCTGAACGGTAATTGACCTTTGGAGAAGCCCAAGATATTAGCTATACTAGCTATACGATTGTTAGGCATAGGCCCCACAAAAAATTTGCAGTTGCCTAAACTTAGCTGCTGCCCCGAAGCCTGACCGTAAGAATCAAATAAAGAAACCAAGGTGGAAAGGTTACGCCTGGTACCTTTACAGAAGATCATAATATCATCAGCATAAAGAATATGACTTGGAATTGGAATTCCTCTCGGGCCCACCATAGGAAGTAGCTTCCTAGTCTGAATTAATAAAGAAATTCCTCTACTCAAAACATCTTCAGCAAGGCAAAAAAGCAGTGGAGAGAGCGCGTCACCTTGTCTGACGCCCCCTCTTGCAAGAGATGAAGCCAACAGGCTTACCATTAACAGAGAAAGAAAGTTTGGTAGAGTGGAGGATTGTGCTAATCCAATCACAGAATTTTTTGTCAAACCCAAAAGTCGAAAGCACTTTCAAAAGGAACCTCCAATCGATAGTGTCAAAGGTTTTCCTGATGTCAAATTTCATTGCAACATTGCCCCCAAAGGTTTTATGCTCCAACAGGTTGATTGCCTCAGATGCAAGACAAATGCACTCATATATTCTTCTATCTTTAATGAAACCTCTTTGATCCTCCGAGATTATCTTAGGAGCAATTTTGGCAAAGCCTATCCGCAAGGACTTTGGTGATGATTGTAAACTTGAAGTTGGCTAAGGCAATGGGCCTGTAATCTTCAATACGGTCAGCGTTAGCCATCTTAGGAATCAAGACAACCAAGTTGGAATTGAGGTTTGGCAAAAGCCAATTCTGAGAAAAGAACTGGGCAACCGAATAGCAGACATCGTGCCAATAATATCCCAAAAACGCTGGTAGAAGCAACCTCCGAACCCATCTGGGCCAGGAGCCCCACTACTATTCAAGGAGAAAACCGCACTTTTTATCTCATCAAAGGAAGGTAAATCACTAAGCATGATGTTGTCCTCTCCAGTGACCAGCGAGGGAATGGTATGACTAATGAGGTCATTATCCATACAAAGATTATCTGAGGCATATAAGTTGGTGTAGTAGGCTAACACTTGTTGTTCAATGTCCACTTCCGTAGTAAGGATGTCATCACCATTTCGAAGAACAGACATAGATTTGGAGGTATTTTTTATCTTGGCCACTCTATGAAAGAAAGCTGTGTTACAGTCCCCATCTTTATGCCAACTGATACGAGCCTTTTCTTTCCAAAACTGTTCTTCAAAAGAAAGAGCATTTTGGAGATTTAATTGCGTTGTGGCTTCCTGCTCCCTTAGCGCATCAGACCAGCCCCCAATATGTATAAGCTGCTGAACAACATCCACCTCATCAAGGGCCTTTTGCACATTGAGACGGATATCTCCAAAAACTGATTTAATCCAAGACTTAAGGGCAAGCTTGACAGCTTTAAGTTTTTGCACAAGGAGACATAGGATAGCCATAACAAGGTATGCACCAAATGTCCGCCACAAGCCTGGAGCAGTCCTGGTGATCTGGCCACATAGACATAAATTTAAAGGCAGAGGGAAAGGACTTGACCTCTTTCTTGGTAACCAAAAGCGGAGGATAATGATCAGAGTGACTTTTCGTCAAGGTGCAACAAGAGGTAGATGACCAGGAGGATAGCCAATCAACATTACAAACGGCTCTGTCCAATCGCTTCTCTGTGTGAGCACCAAGCCGCCTACCATTATTCCAAGTGAATTCAGCTCCCCTAGTGGGAAGATGAATAAGGGAGCAAGTATCAGTCCAAGCCTGAAAATCATCACAGGAGAGTTTGGAAGGCAGATTACTACCGCGCACTTCATGGGAACCCAAAACCGCATTAAAATCTCCCATAAAACACCAAGGCCCGAGATTAATGTCTTGCAGGTTAGCCAGCTCATTCCACAGCATCCTATGAGTCTGGTAGTTTGTAGAGGCATAAACTGCAGAGATAAAGGAAACCTTCCCCTCCCAGGAAATGCTAAAAGCCACCTGTTGATTCGTCGAAGAGATTAAAATAGGAGAGAATTGTTCACGACAAAAGCACCACATATTGGGAGCTAAGGAGTCCCTGTTATTCACAGCAAAAAGCTTTAAATGAAGGTTATTCCAAAATCTAGGCTGAATCCGATCAAAGGAAGTCCAAGGCTCAGAGATAATCAAAAAATCAGGCTTGTGTAAACAACAAAGCTTTTTCAAAACCCTCCTAGTATCAGGGTTGGCAATACCTCTAACATTCCAGCAGAGGATCTGCATTAGGCATGGTTGTGTGGACCAGCCCTATTGCGGGCTTTGTTCTTATCAACTAGAGCAATTTGCGCAATGCGCTTTTTTATCTGTTTTCTACGAGCTTTGGAGAGAACCACTGTAACATCCTAAAATTTCACTCTACAAGACAGCGTATTAATTTTAGAGGATTAGAACCATCTTTAAGATTTTCAGGTAAAATATGATGGTTTAGAGCTGACGTAAACGTTAAACAGTAAATTTACGGACATTCTTGACAATCAGAATAAGTTGATAATGAATATGGAAAATTCATACCATGGAAAGTATTTGAGGATAAATAGTTTAGGGATATATAAAGGTTTTAGAAACTAAGTTTGGAATTTTAGATAACAGTATAAGGGAATTTCAGTTTTAGTCCCTTTAAGAGAAACTTTGTACTTCGTTAGTTAAGAAATGGATAAATACCAGAATTGGAGAAATAGTTAAGATATAGACTTTAAGATCTAATATACTTTAGATAGTATAGAAATCATAAGTTGTTTGGTATTATAGTTAAAATGGTAAGACAGTTAAAGTTCTATATAGACTTCTGTTTTTCCGTCTATTTATCTGTCTTATATGAATTTGTGTAATATAAATGTTTTGTGATCCGTTTTTAGTTTAAAAATAGGATTTAAATACGCAAGTTTAAGATTACTTCCGAAAACGGTTAATTCGCAGCTTCCGCCAAGTTTAAATCTAACGTTCGTTTCTTGTTCTAAACCGTACTTTTTTTGTCTTATATGAATTCTTGTGCCATAAGTGTTTTGTGATTTGTTTTTAGCTTAAAATTAGGAATAAAATACACGTATTCCGGAATACTTCTGAAATAGTAGTTTTACAATCGATAACAGGTCTTTTTACAGAAAGCGGTACGTCTAACTGACGGAAAGAGTTTTAAATAGCTTAAAAACAGCAAATGATTTCAATAAATAAACTTCCTTCACGAAAGTTGATTTTTCTAATATTTTAGATTTTCTGAAATTTTTCTAGAATTTTTAGAAATAAAATGATTTAAAAGTTCTGTTTTGGTCCAAATAATAAACCGCTTGAGCTGATAGACTGATTCAGAGCTCAAGTTATAGTCAGCTAAAGATTTTAAATAGCCAGAACATGTTTTTTTCATTTTTTTGGATTTATGGAAATTATTTCAGAATTTTCTGAAAGACAGATCAAAAGTCACTTTTTTGAAACTCCGTTTAGTAAGTAAAGCAAGCGTTTTTAAACCGAAATGGATTTATATTGATAAGTGAAAGCTCAAAATCAATTTTCAAAAGGGACCATTGGTGTTTAAATTAAATTTGTGATTTTTGAGAATTATCTGGGAATTTTCTGAAAAATGTCTGTTTTTCACTTACGGCGCGTCCGTTTTTCTGTTTTAAAACTAAACGCATAGTTTACGCTTACCGTAAAATTCCAGAAACTCTTCCATGAAGCTATTAGGGTTAGTACATAATGTTTTCAAGGTTTCTTATCAGTTCTCAACCTTTAAATTCGTTTTAGGAATTTTTGATTAGTAAAAAGTCACTTTTGCCCTTGATTTGTATCCTTTTCACTTGAAAACCATAAGGGCAAAGATGTAACTTCATTCCCTCCTTCTTGCAACCTCAAAACCGTCTTACCACCATGCCATAAAAAGGACTAGATGCATTTGGGTCAATAAGTCATGATTTTAAGCCAATTGGGAAAAGTTTGATTAAAACTAATTTGTTAAATAAGTAATTTGGTAGTCATGGCTTACATCATGAACCAAGCTTCCTTCTTCCTTCCTCTCCATGAGTCATAAAGCTTTCCTTGCTCCCTAAGTCTTTCTTTGGTGAGTCACACCATGAGTCATGGTTTTAAACCTATTAGGAAATGATTGATTAAAATTAAATAGATAAATGTGTGTTTTAGGAGTCATGGCTTACATCACTCACACAAAACTCTCCCATCCTTGTCCTCCCTCTTTGGCCGCCCCTCTCCTTCCTCATGAGCCCTTGGATGATGATTTTTCACTTGGATTCAATCCTTGTGAAGTGGTTAAGGCCAATTAGGAATTAGATAAATGTTTTGGTTTATTTTTAAAAACCTAACCAAGGTTATATTTTAAGCCAACCATGATTCCTTTAAACCAACCCCTTGGCTGCCCACTTCCCCTATAAATACCCTCCTCCACTCTTCATAAATCTCACACCAAAGTCTTTGTGTTAACAAAGCAAAATCCTTTCTTTCTCCCTTTGAAATCCTAGCCTTTTTTCTCTCTTTGTTCTTGAGTTCAAGCTTGATCTTCAAAGCTTTGTTCTTCCCACTTTTGGCTTCAAGAAACCCGCCCCCTCTTCCTTTGTTTATACCCTCTTTGATTCATAAAAACATCCCACATCAAAGAGCTTTGTGTTTTTCAAGCAAAACTCTTATTTTCCTCTTTGAAGTTCTTGGTGTTCTTGCTTGATGTTCTTGATCTTCAAGCTTTGTTCTTCATCCATTTTTTGGTGAAAGGTAGGGGGAACCTCTTGCAAAATAATTTGAGAAGTTTGTGTTTGATCTTGAGTGTTGTGTGCTTGAGTGCTTTTTGGTGTTTATATGGCTTGAAAAGTGCTTGTCATTGTTTTTCAATTGTTGTGGGGTTATAATGCCCAAATCTTCTTAATATTTTCGTGGGAGTAAGGTTGGAATGGCAAAATGAATTTTGAGTTTAGTAAACATACCGTTATAATGGCGAATTTTAGTTTACTGCAAATATGATTTTACCGTAAAGAAAATACGTTTTATTCTTTGTGAAAAACCTTGATATTATCTAACATGTATATGGTCAAAGGTGATGGTTAAGATTTGATTGGTTTATTAGTATGGATCTGTCTAGAAAGGAAAGAGACCTTTGAAGGGGCTTTTATAAAGTCCGTCTCTTTCTAGCCTGGGATCTGTATTAATACGCTATTTAAAAATCTTAACACTAGGGACCAGGGATATACGTGCCTAAGATAATCTGGGAAAAAACTGATTTATTAATACCGTATATATAAATAGATTGGGTTGGATAAAAGAGTATAATAGTAATGGATTCTCAGTGAATTCTACTGTTATAGCATCTGTCAGATAAAAGAGTGTAACAGTAATGGATTCTCGGTGAATTCTACTGTTATATTATTTGTGGAAAATATCGAATGGGTATCCAATCTGTTTATATATGCAATGAACTCAGTTTAATTTCCAATGTTTAAGACAGTGGAAATTAGTGAGATAGGCTTCCAACGGGCCTTTTTCCTGGAAGATAATCAGTGCTTAAATATTTCCAAAGAGCAGTAATTGAATTATGTTCACTGAGTATTATGGATCGATTTTAAAACACTACTGATCACCAAAGATGGCTCTGCCGTCGTGTGATCTTTTCATCTTCAAAATTAAGTAAGCCGGTAAAATGATTAGCTCTATTTCGTTCATCAAAGTTTATATCAAAGTTTTTAGAAAAGCTGGACACTGGTTACCGCAGTCGGCTCAGCCGCCGTATAATTATTCCATTCCCTAAGATTGACTTAAAAACAGAGAACAGACGTGATTGGAATAAAAAGAAGACGTAAGTTTAATTACTGTTACTCCCTTCTTTCTTGATCAAATACAGAGAGGCTCTGCCCCGCTTTGGTCTTCTTAAATGAGTTAATAAAATTAAGTTCATATACCGAATCACTCTGTTGGGCTTTTCACCTCAGTTCGGCTCTGCCGCAGTGTGATCAGTCATAAATGAATTATTATAGCCGGAAGAATAACTTGACGCACAATAAAATAAGAGCAAGAGTATTTCTTCAAAATGAGTGAGTCATTCCAGAAAGATTTGTCAAAAATGGGAGCTACAGTAAGACGGAAGAGGTTTTTGAGGAACGAAAAAGAGAAGTGTTATATCATTTGCATTAAAGACGATGAGCTTACAACCCACTAGACGGGGTTGAAAATAGATTCTGTTGGACTACAATTGTCTACTGGGATTATCCAGGTTTCGATAGTCTCAATGGTCTTGCGGTGAATCCCCCTGAACCGAGACAAATCGTACACCCGGCTTGGATAAATCTGACTGGCAGATCTATTTATGGTTTGGTATTCATTTTAAATGTGATATTACCGAAGTGATTCTCAGGGGTCTAAAGAGAGGATTCCCTGATTATTCTGTTAAGTTTATCGCAGCCGATCGCTCAAAAGAAGTGAGGAAGAGAAGTCTCCTTGGAGCATTACACCGGTGTGACTTTTGAGATATTGAAGTGACATGCATAAAAATATTTGGTTTTGGTGATATATTATTGTGAATGAATTGTTTTGCAGGGTTTCAGCACAAAGGTAAGATTTATCTGAAACAATGTTTGTTTATAAGTCTTGATTGTTCTGTGACTTAATGTGTGTGTCTTGCTGTGCAAAGTAATGTATATATATAATTGTACTTTGATTGTTTACCTACTTGTCTTATTACTTTGTTTAGAGTTTCACCCTTGCTGCTTTATGTTGTGTTGATGCATGACCGAGTAGATAATTTATCCAAGACGTGGGCTAGCTCTTAGAAGAAGGAATTGAAGAAGATGTTGTGTAGATTGATAGGGATTCCAAGAAGAATTGGTATTTATATTTTTAGATTGGGTAGAGGTCTAAAGACTTGACTGACTCAGAAGTCCACTGTACAAACTCTGTTGTAACTCTGATAATTTTTATATATGAGATGATCAAATTTTGAGTACTAAGTTATATTATACTCTTTACACTTGAAATATTTTCAAAGAGAAAATCTTACAGGGATTTATTCCCCGTCCTTCTCATCTTCTTTAAAGGAAAAGAAAAATTTTACCCTCATTTTCAGAGAAGGATTATCAACTTTTATCAAAATATTTCCTAAGCTTCCCTAAACTTTTGGTTACTATGGTGTAATATCCTTTTTGGAGAAAGGGTGTTACAACCACTGTGAAGCCAGTAGGAGCACCAAGACTAGCTTGCTGTTGAGCACCATATTTAGATGCCACTGGCGAAGAGGTAGACGGAGAAGAGTTTTCAATGTCGTCCTCTTCAAAGTCAGTTTCCATCTCATCACTCCAAAGTCTGCCTACTATCCTCATGTCATGAGGAACATTTTTATTAGCGAAAGGAACGGAATCGTCATGACCAAGACTGCTGTCATCTCCCTGCAAAGAGGCATAAGAGTCTGGGACTTGCTCCCCACTTGAAGTAGCCAAACCATGATCACCAGTAGCATCAATGTTCAAAGATGAGTGGGTTCCTGGCGTGGTTTCCGTTTCTGCAGTAGACTGTTGCTTAGCCCCATCTTGGAGGCCATTCATCAAGTTTAGATGTCCAATGTCATCCAGATCTGCAATAAAACCCAGGAGTGGGTTGGTATCAACAGCAGGGACATCAGTATGTAGGCCAGCTGGAGCAGAGCAAGTGGGAATCTCAGCCCCCACAGGGGATTCATGATCACTGCCAAGAATTTGTGAAGCAGCTGGAGGAAATTTTGCAGTGGTATCATTGTTAGGAGGGTGAGGAGGATCATGAAGTTTAGGAACATATTTAGGCACAACCTTCCTAGGTCCCTCTTGCTTCTGTTGCGGATTAGGTTGGGCAGAATTAGGATTCTTTTTACAATTAATCAATGAGTGACCGATAGCCCTGCACTGTGTGCAGAACAGAGGCAATCACTCATTTTCAATGGCAACGAAGAAAGTAAACCCCTCTCTTTCGACAAGTATCTGGTCATGTAAAAGCCCAGCAAGATCTATGTCAACCAGGACGCGAGCAAAATGACCCAATGTCTTAGTTTTAGTGGCATCATCTAGGGAAATTGGTATACCAATACCACTAGCAATAGCAAACAGAATTCTAGGTCTCCAGTATTCCTGTGCAAGACTAAAGATTCGAATCCATACCTGGGCATTTGTTTGATGCTGCAGAATGGGATTGAAGTCCGTAGACCATTTGAACAACCTAAGAACACCAGGTTTAAGGTCCCAAGAACCCATAGCCCAAACACTTCGAAGGTCTTCAGGGGAAGAAAAGGAGAATTCAAAGAACCCTCTGCCAAGGATCCTTATTTGGGAGGGGTATCACCTTTGGAAAGCAGAAGCCTGCCATGGAGGTTGTTCTTACAGCCATCTAAACCAGCTTGGTACTCATCCTCTAGGATCCTTATGGACAGCTTATCACCTTTAAGGCATGGTTTTGGGAGCTGGCTCGTCGGAATGTCAAAGGCATTACTGAGAGCTTGGGCGAAGGATTTCCTCGAAGAAGACGAAGGGGGAAATCGGATTGGATTCAGTGTGCAGGACTCTAAGAAACTCTAGGGACAGATCAAATTGGAATCTGTTAAGGGAGGGGGAGGAACCCTAACTCTCGGAGGAGGCACAGGGGGAGCTGAATCTGAGGGAGGTTGGTTTGGAGTGGTGGGCTTCAGGAAACTCCAGGGACAGAATGGGTTGGGTTCTTCCATGAGAGAGGAAGGAACCCAAACCCTCGTCTTCTTCGTCAAGATCGCAACGTCCAGCTACTGTTCATCACCTGGGTTTCATTTTTCTGGAGCTCTGTTTAACATTCTTACTGAATCACACATCTCCCAATCATTCATACATTCATAACCCATCAGTACATTCATAGTTATTTTTATTTATCATTGGTTTTGGGTGTCTCATTTTGTTAGCTCTATCTATCATAAATGTTGTTTTTTAATACATGCACGTATCGTTGCCTGTACTATACCAACGATGCAGATATGAAATTGATAAAAGATGCAATAGGTATTTTTGTGGCATGGCCAATAAAACTCATTGCCCTAGATAATGTGGTATTATTGCTTTACATATATTGTAGATATTTAATTTGTTATTTGATCACTAATTGATTTAATTGCAAATTTTCATATTCCTTCAAAATCTAAACAAAAGGGTGAGGAAGTGAGGCATACTAATGAGTTAGTTGCTGTTGTATTTGGGAGTTATTTCAAAAGTGGGAAGTCCCACATTGCCTAGCCTTTGGAACTTCTAAGAGTTTATATACAATTTTGTGCTTTAGGCTTGTAAACAAGCTAGAAAATGGTGGGCTTCGCGCGCACACTAACATGGGCCAAATTTGATGATTTCAGTATAAATCCTCCGATTTACCCCCCTGCGCGCGATATATGGTCCGCCCAAGTTTTTGTACCGGGCCATAAAATCTTTTTGAAAAATTATTTTTCTGGTCTTTAGAAAAGGCTTATCCGAAAAGTGTGTATTTTGTGTACTTCGAATTTGACTTAGTCTCAAATTATTTTTAACCGATATTGTGTCCAGGTACATTGAGCTTATCCTAATTGGTTTTCCTTCCCCTAATCCGCAGCCACTAACAGCTATAATCTTATCTCTTAAACGTTTTATCAGATAACATCAAATCTTTTTAGATCAGATTAAATCCTTTTCAAACGGCTCTAATCCTTGCCTATAAATACAAAGGCCGCACTCCTTTTATTTTACGCTACACTCGACCTTCTCCTATTCTAAATTTTCAAGTTACTGGATTGCATCGCCTGCTTCTGTTCTTGATGCTCTGACACCTCGGTCACCCGCCGGGACTGACCTGTTGTACCATGTGGGGTTTGCGCATTCAGGCGGATAAACCCTTAAGGGCAGTCTCACCGACGCCTCAGGTCAACGGCTTACGGTTCTTTGTTTTGTAGGTTCGGCTCGTTCGTTGCTATTTGCACCACCGCGGACAACAGTTGCAACACTAAAATGAGTCATGGAAAATCAATGATTCAGGAGTCCTCTCCTGTATATGGTTTAGCAAACTTCCTCTATTTTGTACGTACTTTGGCATTCACATGGATACATATTTGGAGGATGAAGATGTACAAGAGATCTAATAATACAGCAAGATATATTTGGTGTTTCATGTACAGAGCTAATTAGTAAAGAACTGATAAATGAACTTCTCTGGCATCAGTAGTTAGGTGTCTCCATAGTTTGTGTATATATCATACACATCCCTTAACTTTAACTAGTGAACAATTTTTTTACTTGGATCAATGAAACTTTTACCAGTAATATGATTTTATATACTTGTATGAATGATTAATGTGCCCGCATCAACTAACAAGTAGGTTTTCCTTCTTATCTCCCTATCGAATATATATCCACATTTGAAAAAGCAATTACCCGAAAAAGATATATTGTTTATGTGCGTACGAAAAATAACGAGGAGGGAAAGTTGTTTCATGCCCCGTACAATTTTGGGTAAGAGATTTTTTCAAACTTATTTTATGATAATTAATTCAATGGAATGTGAATTGTAGATAAATTTGCTAACTGAACATTTTTATAAGAAACATTAATTGGGTGTTGATTGCCATCAATGCCACATCAAAGAAAAATATTATTTGGACCCAATGCATGGTGATTATAGAAATCACCTAGATATGAAGGACATGCTCAATACATAAGTGTGTTCATTTATTTATAACGTATATATACATGTTTGATTAATTTAAATATTTACTTATATATATGAAATTATTTGTTTATTAGAGCTTTAGAAAATTTTTGCGCTCAAAGGGGAGCTAAGTAGAGACGGATATTGAGGGGGGTAGGTACGGGGCTTGGCCCCCCTCTTCGGGAACTTCATATAATACTACATTAATATATATATATACACACACACACAAAGAGGAGAGATTTGTTTACTCCATGAGTAGTTTTAACAATAGTTACTCCGCTTAATAACTCCTAGTTTATAGACATTAAATTTTATCAATCGATCCAATTGTTGAATATTGTCGTATTATCTTAATGATTATGTATACCAAATTTTAAATAAATTGGACATTCGTAACCATACAATCTTATAATCGATATTTTACTTGTGTTTGAAATGAATATTATACGTTGAATCGAACTTAATGGATAAAGTATCAAACATTGTTTAAATTTTATGAAAATTTGTAGACTTGATCTACAAAATAAGAACTTTTAATTTGACAGTTGGATTGATAAGATTTAATGTCTATAAAGAGTTATTAAGCGGAGTAACTTTAATGAGAGTTACTCCTAGAGTAAACGGATCTCTCGTCAAAATGGGTGGGGATCAAGTTACTCCGCTTAATAACTCTTTGTAAACATTAAATTTCACCAATCCAACCATCAAATTAATTAAAAGTTTTTATTGAGTAGATCAAGTCTCCAAATTTTCATGAAATTTAAAAAATGTTTGATACATTGTCAAATGACTTCGATTCAACGTATAATATGTTTTTCAGAATACAAGTAAAATATCGACTATAATATTGTATAGTTATGAATGTTCAATTCATCTAAAATTTGGTGTGCATGATCGTTAAGGTAATATGACAATATTCAATGGTCGGATTAGTGAAATTTAATGTCAACACCAGGTTATTAAGTGGAGTAACTCATGCAAGAGTTACTCCTGGAGAAACTTGATCCCCACCGTATGTATATATATATGGAGTAAACATCACTTTGGTCCTCAATATTATAGGGTGCTGGCACTTTGGTCTCGGCACGAGAAAATAGGCAAATTGGTCCCTGACTTTCATGTCCATCTGGCAAGTTAGTCCCTCCGTTAGTATCAATTAGGTAACAGTGTTAGCATTACTGTTGTGGCACGTTAAATGCCACTATGGCACATACATTTCCCCTAATCATCAAAAGGGTGCAAAGCAAAGATGTAAAAGAGTGGATTGTGATGGAAAAGAACAACCTAGGCATAAATGTCAATGTCGTGTAACCAGTTAAGAGAAGCTCCACATGCACCCTTCCTACAATTCCAACACAAACTGCACCATGGTGTGTGCCATGGTTGCATTTAGCCAATGCAAATATGCTTTGGACATTCTTAGTGAATGTGGCCTCCTTGCATCCACTCCCATGGCTAAAGGAACATGTCTTTCTCAAAGTCAGGCAACAGAATTGACTAATCCAGCCTCATATCGAAGACTAATTGGTAAGCTTCAATACTTAACTACTACACGACCTGATATCTCCTTTTTTGTGCAACAACTTTCTAAATTCATGGGCAAACCCACCACCTTGCATCACAAGGCTGCTGTTAGGATTCTGCGGTACATCATGCAATCCCCAGCTCTAGGATTATTCTTCCCCAATTCCTTTGCACTTCAGATCAAGGCTTTTAGTGATTTGGATTGGGACACTTGCCCGGACACACACAAGTCAGTTACAGGCTACTGCATCTTCCTTGGAGACCCTCTTATATCATGGAAATCCAAGAAGCAATCAACCCTCTCCTGCTCTTCTTCAGAGGCCCAATACCGCGCTCTTGCTTCCACTGTATGCGAAATACAATGGCTGAGTAACCTTCTTCAGGACTTACAAGTATCCTATACTACTCCAGCACTTCTTTACTGCGATAGTCAATCGACTAGACACATCGCTTCTAATTCATCTTTCCACGAGCAAACAAAGCACATCAAGCTGGATTGCCATGTGGTTCGAGAAAAATTACAAGACAAGCTCTTTAAACTTCTGCCAATATCTAGTTCTGATCAATTAGCATATGCTTTTACCAAGGCATTAGATCTTTTGCCATATAACTCCATTGTATCCAAGCTGGGATTACTGTCCATACATGATCTAGCTTGAGGGGGGTATTGGGATTAGTTAGTAATAACTCTAATTAGTTACAATTAGTTCCAGTTAGTTTTTCTGTTAATTAGGATTAGTATGCTGTTATTTTTGTTAGTTAACCTCTGTCCAAGGTTCTAAATTGGGGACCACATCACGTGATGCGGCCGCAATATTGCGGTTGCGGTGGCCTCCTCAACCGCATCGCACCGCAAGTGCGGTGTGATTTGTAATCACGCTAAACGGCCGCAACGTAACGCCGCAACGGCCGCATTGGACCCCGCATCAGGCCGCATCAGACTCTGTTCTGTTCATCTTTCACATCAAAATAAAAAATTTCATATATAAAAGATATAGAAAGAATAAAAGTAATTATAGAATTTATTTTGCATTCGGTGCAAACATAAAATAAATTCACGTCGCAGTGACCGCAATGCGCATCGCAGCAACCGCATTAGCCGTAATCGCAGCAACCGCGACCGCATCCGCGACCACAACCGCAATTTAGAACCTTGCCTCTGTCCTTGCCTGTATAAGGCTAAGTTCTGTGTACTCTTCTACCTTAATCAATGAATTCTTCTTTCTGAATTTCTGAGTTTTCCATATGATAATACTAAGTAAGAAGTTCTTAGAGCCTCTGCTTGGACCTTTGTAAGCTCGAATCTTCAATTTTAGGTTACAAGTACTCACATTTAATTGATGTATTCTTATATCATTACAGCATTGCCTTTTCATTTTTGACAAAAAAATAATAATCCAAATGATGCATGAATCAGCAAGATGCATTGTTCTCCCAAATATAAACTTCATGACTGGTTACCGTGTTGTATTTGACAGGGAAAAGCTCATTCTGGGATGGAACAAACTATCAATTATTACTGATTAAAATTAAATGATAACATGGATTATGCGGACCCCATTAATTAGTATTTTTCATTAATCTGAATTTAGCACTAAGTCAATGAAACTTGTTCCTTCATGATATTTGTAAATTCTTTGGCTCACATTAGGACAAGTGCACATGATTCTTAATTATGATTGGTTTCCAAACAGGAATAGTACCGTTGAGGTTAAATCTTCTGGAAAGATTGGTTTGGGTACAACAGAGGTAGTACATATCAATAATGAATGAATGAAATAGTGTCTATTTAAAGTAGTTTTATATGGTGTAATTGCTTAAGTAGGATCTTTTCTGTTATTTTTTGAGATTAAATCATTTTACTTTATTGCATGCCTATGAATATTATTATTTGATTTGCATATCATTTGGTTCTCTACCTCTGTCTCCCAAATTTGTCGCAGTATGCTGACCAATCTTTAATTATATATGTGTACAACAAGTGCATTCTTTCATTTGCATATCATTTGCAGGTTCTGAGACCATCACCTACATGCTAGAGGTATAGTTACATTTAACCTTAAATGTTGGTATTTTAATTGCCTAATTGGCTAAAACCTATACTTTACCTTTTAGGATTTTAAGGAGCTATAACTTACCCAGATTTTGCTGGGCACGAGGGTACAATAAGAACTTGGTGGTGTTTAGGTAGCAACATTAAATATTACCGAAAGGTGAAGATAAATTGGAATTTGATATAATTCACTTTGTGTGACATAGTTGACTAATATAATGGATGTTTACTATCCCATAAAATGCATTTTCTAGTTTATGCAGCAAAAATGTCTGATTTTGTGTCTGAAAGCCATAAACCATGGATAGATGCCACCTGAGTACTTAAACCATATGCTAGTTCATGTGTGTAGGTTTAGTTTGCTTAATAATTTTCTAGTTATGCAGAACCAGAACTAGAATTATTTTGCATCGAAACACTGCCTAAGGAACAATTTAAGTTCAGAAATTAATTAGGATTGGAAGATACGTATTCATAATCTATAGTATGGGGCAATAGACATTAAGAGCTAAGTCATGAACAGGTCACTTGATTTGGTACATTAGTAAGGGCTGCCCAATTTGGCTTTCGGGGACCAAATCGTTATGCCAACCTAGCTTAACTACTAGAGATCCAACCAGAACTCTTTAAATTTGAAAGAAAAAATCAGTGAAAACTCCACAATTTGGCTTATTCATGTATTAATAACCTAAAATAATACTTTGTTACTATTTTCTGTCAGATTGGCCGGGGAAGTATGAGAATTTATAAACGCGACATACAACAAAAAGTTTTGGAGATTGTAGGCATCTCAATGGATCAGGTTAGTAACTACGGCTCCATTCTTATTTTTATTTATCTTTTTTTCATTCATTTTAGGCAGCATCTCCATAAGAGTCATAAGGTGGTTTGGGAGAGGGAGATAGGGATTGTAGTGATAAATTAGGGATGGCAAAAAAAATCGTACCCACAGATAAAATCCACTACGGGTATGGGGCGGATACCTTAACGAGTACCTGCGGATAAAGTAAGCGGATATTTGAAGTACCCGTCAATAAACGGGGATGGGGACGGGTAGTGAGGTACGCGTCCCCGCTAAGACAATTAACTCCTTTATTTTATATATATATATTCCTAAAGTAGAACCCTAATGCTTATGTCTTATACTCTTATTCCTTTTGCGTCGTTCAGTCTTTCTTGAGGGACAAAGTTCAGACTTCCAAAGTTCCACTTCCTTCCTGTAATTTTTAGTTGTTGTCTTTGTTTGTTTTAGTATTAAATTAAACAAGTGGCTACTGAATATGTATTATTGATGTATTTGTATTAATTCTCATGTTGTACTTGTAATGACTTTTATTATATGATTTTTATTATGAACAATGTTGTATGGAAAACAACTTTTTTTTTTTAGTTTTTTTCCAAAAAAAATTTTAGATATATTTCTTTAAAATATCAGTGGATACCCGCAGATATCACAGGTATCCGCTAGAGCCTAGATAGCGGGTACCCGCGCGGGTAACGGGGGCGGGTGTACCCAACGGGGCGGGTAGCGGGTACTACTACCCGTGCCCGCTCCGCCCCATTTACATCCCTATGATAAATAGGTCAGGTTCAAATCTCTCCCTTTTTTTTTATCCAGTAGAAATGGTAAATACACACACAAGCGCCCCAACCGGGATTCGAACCACGTCCAACCTAACAACGCAAGATGGATTTAACCATTTGTGCTAGGCTTTACAGACAAATCTCTCCCATTAACATAACAAACTAATTAACTAACATTTGTCTATCTAAAAAAAATTGTAGCATCTCAACGTGACATATCTCAAAAAATGCTTTTTGTTGTAGTGTAAAAATAAAAGCTAAAATCCAATTTGAACAAATTGGTAGATTGAATGGATAAAAGCCCAAATTGGTAGATTAGTTATTAACTGATAGCTCTCTGTTGGGATCTAGAATATTGATAAGCCCCTAATCAAAGTATATGAGAGGAGGAGGGGAACAATTCGTGAATAAGAGTAATTGGCCTATGGTATTTTGACTTATGGGATTATCTTGTAAGTGGAGTAAGAGACTCACCAATTATGATGAAATTGTAGAATTTTGTTTTTCTGTTATTCTTTTGGGTGATTTTGCTCTCCGTCATCTTTCTTTCATATCTCAGATATCAGAATAAATGAAAAATACATATATCAAGAAATAAAAAAAAAGTAGAACAGTAAAAGCAATTAATTAGAAGCTCAAAAGTTGGAAAAATCATGTGCTTGGCAGCAAGGAACGGGCCAAGAGAGAGGCTTTTCATGGTGAAACAAGGAAGAGAATGAGGAGAAAGAGCTTCTTAGGTTGAGTTGAGTGAGATATGGATCATAAATTTGTGGTCAAATATACCGGAAATTACATTTCTCGGAAACCGTATTTTGTGTTCCGGGATCCGGAACATATCCTGGAACACAATATAATTTCTGGAATATTATTTTTTGTATTTTGGAAATGTCAACAAATAGAAAACAAAAAACAAAAAAGATCGCAATTTATCTAAGGGTGGGATTATTTTTGTCTTTTTAATTACAATAAAAAAATTAAAGGTGGGTGTAAAGAGTAATGAGTGTGTGTATGGAGAAACAACATTTTTTTTGGTCAAGAGAAACAACATTTAACTAGCATATAATTAAGGAAATTGGTATATACACCACGAAAAATTAGCCATACACCCCATTTAACTGTGAAAATTTCTAAAATATCCTCCATTTTTACGTATATTCCAGAAACTCCAGTTTCCGGAATACAATTTTGTATTCCGGAAACTCCAGTTTTCGGAATGCAAATTTTTTGAATTGTGGGGTGTATTCCGGAAACTAATTTTCCGGAAACTAGTTTTCCGGAATGCAAATTTGTATTCCAGAAACTCCAGTCAAATTTGTATTACGGAAACTCCAGTTTCCGGAATGCAAATTTGTATTCCGGAAACTCCAGTTTCCATACAATTTGTTCCGGAATGCAATTTTGGATCCAATTTCCGGAATGTAAAATTGTATTCCGGAAACTGGAGTTTCCGGAATGCACGCGAATTTTGAAGGTATTTTTAAAATTTTGGCATTAAATAGGGTGTATATCTAAAAAGTGTGGGGTGTATTTACCATTTTCCTATTATTAATGTACGTTGTATAGACAGGCCCAAACCAAGGAAAGTAATTGTAACCACGTGGAATACAAGTTGAAGATGCACAACCACGTGGAATAGAAGTCAAAAATGTGTGTCCCTCGAAGGCACCGAGAAAGATAACTCTAAATTTGAGCTATCTTTACCCCCAATCCACACTTTTTCACTTTTGGTTGCCTTTGATGAATAATTCCACTTCACTTTAAGTATCTATATGTCAAAATATGAGGAAGCTATAATTAATGTTAAAATTATTGTTGCTGACAATTGCCAAATATTTGAGGTGTACTACAAACTAAGGGCCATAGTAATAATATTCATATGGAATAAACAAAACTCATCCACATAAGGGGAAAAAAGTAATGTTCCCTTTTTGTTGGATTCACAAATAACGTATATATTTCTACCTATCCATTGGCTTGCTCATCAATTTTCTCCACTCACAAAAGCTCCAGCCTTATTTGGATTCTTGCTTTGTTGTGACCTCTCCCACTGAACTTATATAAACATGAAGTAGAGGATGATGCCATTGAGTTAATTTGAGCCTCAAGATTTTCCTCCCACTTTAATTATCTATTTCTTCTTTGCTATTGGATTGCTTTGGTTAGGGTATATCCAATCACAAAAGGGCTCCGTTCCTGATTCTTTGATATAGAATGGTTTGACAACTATTCCAAGTCATGCCACTGTCCAGAACAAAGCAATATATATTGACCATGAACAAAATTCTAACTTAATCCTCTTTCTCCATCGTGTGTTTCTAGAAAATATACAAGCGCATGACTCTTTAAAGATTCCTTGATCACCTAATAATGTTGTGTTTGGTTTTCCTGTTTGAATCCTAATTAAAATCATTATATGAAACCAAAAGGTGCAAGAGATAAGCGTTTTATCCGAACCATAGTTTAAGGGCCTTCAAAGGGCAAAAAAAAAAATGTTGTATGTTTACACCACTGCCTAATGAACTAATTATGATAATTGAAGCAAGTACGCTTGACAATTTACAAAAATGCAATTCTAAAAATATGGTTTTGGCTAATCATGTTATAGAAGAAAACATGAGAAGAATGTATTGCTTGGATCAAAGTGGTTGTTGGGTAAATCAAAGTGTACCCCTCTTTTTTATTTATTTTCTCTAAATAGCATCTTTTTTTTTGTTACCAAGCGTATCTTTCACACGCAACCATGGAGACCAATCTCTTGCGAGATGACTTCTCTCGACATATATTCTTTCATACATACGGTCTTGAGATCGAATATCATACATCGTGCTTAAAAGACCCAGATATATGCTACCCGTGCCACAACACATATAAAGCTTATTTAAAAATAAAGTTGTATCTATTCAAAGGCCTTATGACAAAAATAGGCTTTTAAATAAGCTACCATTCGACCAAAAAAACAAAGCTACCATGAATGTCAGATTCGACCTTTAAAAAGAGTTTATATGTTATATACAGTAAGACTATGTCCTAATAAAGTCTAACCTACATTTATGTTTCATACTCTGAGTAGCTGTGGTATTCAATTTTGTAGTTTATATTTTGTTATACACATACTATTAACCTATTTAGGAATATGTCAAATGACATATCTGAAGGCTTTAATATGAATTAAGCCTATAAGTATGTTAATAGGTCAAGTCATGCAAAGAGTCATAAGGTGGTTTGGGGGAAGAGCATAGAAATTGGAGTGACAAGACCAACTCATGCTTTCGAAAATGTCAGGCAAGAAGTAAAAATAGTCTTATATGAGATAGCCAAGATTGGGCATTGAAATTTTTAAACAAATTAGGCCTATTTAGGTAAATCTTAGCTCAGCTCAGTCTATTCTCATCTCTATTTCTAGACTCAATTTTAATTGATTATATTTTCCTTTTGGAGAGAAAAAAGGAAAGAAGATAAAATTAGTTATTTTATCGGTATCTCCAAACGAAAATATAGTGTATTTTGTGCAGCAGTCCATGGTGTAAAAAGGCATTTTCCAGCAAGGTTTTTAGTGCGAAAAAGTTAAAAGTTAAAGTACGAAATGTCCACGTGTCTTGGGTTCTACCAAAAAATGCAAATAATTTCTGAGTATAAACTATAGCATGAATAGTTTTGGGAGCATATATTTCGTTATGAAAGTGCCGTGTGTGGTTGTCTTTTTCTTTACAATTTGGTATCCAATTAAGCAATGTGAGTTTGGGACCATTTTCAAGGAGTGGTAAAGGACCGTTGTCATTTGATCTCTTTCTATATGAGGCACAATCCGGAACGGCGAAACTATTGGTATTGGGGACTATGTAAATCTTTTGGTGTGAAACTCATCAAAACGCAACAACAATATAGTCCAAGTGATAAGTGGAGTGAAGAAATATATTCATCGCCTAAAGTTATATATGTGGCATACGTGTATATGGAATCATATCACCAACGTGAGTAAAGATCAATATTGAGGACGAGATGCAAGTAAATATAAGGAAGACTATGACAGCCTTTTCTCATATATAAAAGCAAGCACGATTATAGACTTATCCAAAAGAGTAATAAGGTGGTTTGGTGGAGGGACATAGGAGTTGAAGTGATAATGAGGTCAATGATTCAAACTTCTCCCATTGACATAACATATTAATTTATTAGCATTTGTCTATCCAAAAAAAAAAACAGAGAATGAGTTATATATCCTCAATTTCACACAAAGATATGATGATTGACGATCAATTTATGCTTCTGAAGAGAAAAAAAATAACGCATTTCTCCCACTAACATAATATATTAATTTACTAATATTTATCTATTAAAAAAAAAGAATGAGTTATATATTGTCAATTTTACACAAGGACATGACGATCAATTTATGCTTCCAGAAAGAAAGAAAAAATAACTCCTTTCGTTAAATAAGACCCCCAGTAGTATAATAATTCTAAAATTAGAAAATGTGTCAGCCGATTCCAAAAAAAAAACCCTTAGCCAAATGTTTGAGTCCCACTAAAGAATGAAGAAGATGCATTCTTTATTAGCTGAAAGAAACCGACGAGGTTGACTAATAATTAAATGAGAAGAGACATATGGTGGACATGAACATTTCACAACCCCGTGTGAGGACCTCAGAGAGAGGAATTAGTGCCTCAACCTCAAGGCTACAAATAATGAACAACATAGTGCGAGTGAAGATTCGGAAGTTTGTGCATCATATGCAATAGGATTAGAAACTAATTCTAATGCGATAATCAAATTGAGAGCATGGAGTTGCTAGAGAAAAAGAGATAAAATGGCACTTGAACTTACCAATGAATTCAATATATTTTACAAGTTGATAAAGGCTTTAAATGGACTATATTAATTAGGGTTCTGTTTGGCAAGTCTTATCCGCTAGTGGTTAGCGGGTTTCATTAGCGGTTAGCGGATTTGAAAAAATGGAGGTGTTTGGTAATGAGTAGCGTTTAGCGTTTTTCCAGTAGCTTTTAGCGTTTTTTCATACGCTACTTGAAGTAGCGTTTGAGCTTATAGGAGATAGCGTATGATTTTTTCTCTCGTTTTTACCCTCTTTATTTTTATTAAATTCCTTCCCTATCCACTCTTAAATAAAATAAAAGATTATAATAATAATAATAATTAAAAATAAATAAATAAATAAATTATTTTAACCAATGAATAAATTATTTTAATGATAATAAATAAACAAGTAAATAAATACAACTATAAATAAAATAAAATAAATTTAAATATAATATTTTTAACCAATAAAAATTATTTTAATGAGCTCACAGCAGATAATAAGTAAATAAATAAATAATATCATTTATATATAAATTTTAAAATTTTAACTTCTAAATATAATAATAATTAGTTTATTATTTATAAATATTTTACCATATTTAATATTTATTATAATATTGATTAAAGAAATATAAGCAATAATTAAATATTTCTTTTTATGTCATTTTACATTTATCAGCTAATTTAACTGTTAATTTTATCAAATACTTTAAATTCAATTTGGTAGCTTATCCGCTATCAGCTATCCGCTATAAGCCCATCCACTATCCGCTACCAGATCCGCTATCTGCTAGCTTATCTGCTATCTGCTACTTTTTGCCAAACCCTAGAACGCAAAGCATAGCATGGGAAGAAAAGTGTATTTGTATAAATTATATTTAACCATCTTAAGAACAATTTGGCAGAGATTCACCAAACAAGACAAATATCTATCAATTCCCTTCAACATTATGTGAATTTTTTTCAGAATTTGATTTTTTTTATGGACAAATGTTAGTGGGGTTTGAACATGTGACCTCCTTATCACTTCAACCCTTATATCCCTCTCCCAAACCACAAAACTACCATACCCTCCAATTAATGTTTATTTTTAGAATTTCATATATATGTACTCCCATTAAAATGCACACCAAACATGTATGATTAGTTTTTTACTTTATTTTTTTCTGAGAACAATGAGGGAAAAAATTGTCATATAGAATAATTATCATAAAAAGAGTAGGTATATCAAACTAGTGTGGTCTGAGTGGTAAGCGACTCGAGTCCTTTAATCATGTGGTTGGGGGAGACAACCCTTAAATGCGCTCCAAATCCTCGAAGGGATTAGTCTCTACAGTTGCGCGCAGAGCATACCCTGGAAAACCATAAAAAGAGTAGGTATTACACGATCATAAAAAAAATCTCAAAAGAAGATTTATTCCTAAAGATTTGACGAGCACTACAAGAAAAAGCTGCATTACCAACGAATTTTACCAACGGAAAATATCCCATCGATAAATCTGCGTTCTCGACAGAATTTTTTCGTCGATAAAAAAGTGTGTCGGTCGGTAAATGAAATTTTAAAACCGTTGACAGCTTTTAATCTATTTTTGATTTTTTTATCATTACCGACGGAAGGAAAATGAAAGATTTTGAATTTACCAACGGAATTTTCCCTCGAAAACGTTACCGACGGATATCTTCCTTCGGTAAAGGCACGATTTTTAAAAAAAATTGAAATTCATGTTACCGACGGAAATTCCGTCGGAAACGACAAATATAGTCATCTTCTCTCTCCCTGCTCGATCTCTTTATCTCTCAGCCTTCTCTCTCTCACTCTCAACTGCGACAGCTCCATCTTTGCTCTCTCTCTCAACCGCGTCCAACCACATGCCGCCACCGCCGTCTGTCTCTCTCTCAGCCGCGCCTGTAGCTCCTACGGCCACCACCTCCTCCACCGGAGTCCATCTCCCTTACCACGCCTCCACAGCTCTCTACCACTCCAAACTCAACCCCAAAGCCTCTATATCAGGTATGGACTTCCTCCTGGCACTTCTAAATATCAGGTATGGACTTATTTTCTTGATTCACTTATTTTTGAATGCTTTTTGTTGCCCTTTATTTTAAATATTTTTTATGTTTTCTTGCATATTTCTACTTACCAAGTATCTAGTATGGAAATAATAGTATGGAAAGAATATTTCTTGCATATTCACTTATGGATTGTTGATGATTCTGATGAACAGAGATTGTGACAACAACGATGATGATGATGGTATGTTGTTGGATGAAGGGGAAGATGGTTTCCAGATCATGAGGGAAACTAGTTTTTTTTTGTTTTTTTTGTTTCTGCTGACGGATTAAATGGTTTTTTTTTAATTTTGTGTGGTTACCGACGGATTATTCTGTCGGTAACATATAATTTTCCGATGCAATATTTCCGTCGGTAATGTCCGTCAGTAATTACTGACAGCTCTTTTAAAAATTCCATCGGTAATAATTACCGACAAGCGAATTGCAGATGACCTTCTACCGTCGGAAAGCGTTCGTTGCCGACGATTTTTCTGCGTTACCGACGGTTTTTGTCTGTCAGTGTAACGCCCGATTTTCTTGTACTGGAGCTTGTTGCTCAAAACCATTCAGAACAATGAAGGGGCGTGTCAAATTTTGTGTCCATATTAAAAAGAATACATAAAGAAATATCAAGGAATTATTTGAGAGTAGTGATAGTTGGACACCTCTGGCACCCATTCAACACCTCTTATATTTGTTTAGGGGAGTCATAAGGTGGTTTGGTTGTTTGGGGGAAGAGCATAGAGATTGGAGTGATAAAGAGGTCATGATTAATTTACTAACATTTACCTATAAAAAAAACCCTCTCATATTTGTTTATTTTTCTCTTCTTGTTACATCCAATTGTCCATCACATTGTCATTTCTCTTCTTCTATTTCTCTCTATTTGAGTGTAGACACTCATTGGGTGTTAAAACATTTTCCATTATTATGTGCGAATGATTCGTTGGAAGTCTCATCATCTCGACATTCAGCATATTTAGCTGGGTAGTTATCAGATGCAGTTGAGAAATACGTGTACTTGCAATCTTTCAACCAACCAAATCTACAGAGTGTTAAAGAAGAACCCTCATATATGTTTAATTTCAAAGGCATATAATTGATTCTATCGTATGTAAGATAATGGACTGTTCTACCGTATGTGAGATAATGATATATTTTATGTTGTGATGCTGAGAGTTAAAAATGAAAATCAGAAATGCTTGCATTTCGTGTATACAATTGTTTGAATAGTAATAGGCGCTATTAATATGTCACGAGTGGTTGTCTTTTCCCCTACAAAAACTTGGCTGTGGCGACACTTCTTTTCCTAGGGCATGAGACATGGTTAACGGTTATAATATGGACGTAAAAGGGTTATGATATCAACTAAATGTATAAATTAATTTTAATAAAAAAAGGTAAAGCAAACAGGAAAAGAAATTAAAAATAGTATAAATCGTAAAACTGAAATAGAACTATAACTTGTTAATTTGATATTTTTTTTAAAACATTTTTGTTTTTATTTCTTTTTTTATTTTCTTTCTGCAAAAGTGGTAACCTAGTTGAACTTTGTTTATTATTTTTATTAAAAATTTATGTGGGAATTAACATTGAGTAATTTCACTATTCTCTATATAAAATTTATAGAACAGACAAAAATGGAAATAATATTATCTTTTTAATAATTAAAAGTTTAAAAATAATAAATATAATTAAAAAATGTTTTCTTAAACAAACAAATTTATGTATGTATTAATATGTATGTGTTTATGTTAAATAACAATTACAATTGAATATATATGTGAGGAAGGAAATAATCTCTCTGCACAAGGATATGTCACATACAACTTTGAGCATGTATTTCAATAAAATTGGGCTCGAATTTGTGCGTCTCTAATGCTTAAAGATAGGATTAGAGATGAAATTCATTTCTTTTCCGTCTCTAAATTTCGCCGTTAACTCAACTTTTTCTAATAGTCATATGTGCCATAATAGTACAATCACTTTGCTCCAGAATGACAATTTAGACAACCTATATAAATATAATCAATGGCAAGAAGCAAATAGGAGGTTTTCATAAGATACAATAATATCTATTATAGAAACTAGCTAGGTAGGTACCTCATAACTAGAAGAATTAGGAGGATTTAATTTCATAACATACAACCACATTATTATATATGTTTACAAGATATAATGACTTGGTGTTGTAATGTGGGGGGAAATTTGAAGATTTTAATTAATTAAAACAAACCAAAAAAACCCAACATGTGTTTGTTTGATTGATTGATTAATTAATGATTGGGGGGCAATGGCATAGGCGCTCGTTGAAGAACACAGAAATTGAAAGCGCAGTTATAAGGGTCCCAATGGAACCCAATCTCATCTCCTTTCTTCAGCTCTCTCCTCCTAACGAAGTCCTGGTTCCACTTCCCAATAAGCACATAGCTCTTGGAAGAAGACCATCGCTTCAGAACGAGCTGGTGCATGGACTTAGTGTCCAAATCCCAAACTCTAACCGGCGAACCTTCCTCGGTCTCCGCCGCTCGCGCGTGATCCACACCCAGCATAGGCAAAACCTGCTTCTTCACCAAATCAGCAGCAAGTAGAAGCCTGCTCAATATCCCTAAATCGCTGTCTGTCAGCGTCTTCTTGATCTTCCATGGATCGTCGTAAAGCTTCAGCGTCGTCGACACCGATCCTGAAGCCTTGTTGTTGTTATTGTTGTTGTTGTTGGTGGTGGTGAACCTTCTTCTTGAAGTCTTTGAGGTGGTGGTGGTAGAGGCATCATCATAGGTGATGGTGGATTTCCTCTTCTTCTGAAACTGCTCCCTTTCGTGTTCTCCTAATTGGTTGTTGTTGTTGATCATGTTCGTGTTGTGTGTGTGTGATTGGAAACTGGGGAGAAATTATGGTTTGAGAGATTGAGAGAGGCTAGCTGTGAGAGTTAGTGTTTACACTATTTTGCGGTTTTTCATTACACTGCATTTTATTATATACAAAAAAAAAATATGAGCGGTGCTATATTTGTGGAAAGGGGAATGAAGGGTTCGTTTCATTTCTTTCTGCATATATATAGATGGACTTTGAAGTACTTCATCTTTTCGTAGCCAGTAGAAATGCACTTTCCTTTTCGATAGTGTAAAAAATGGGATAAGAATATGTTGAGTAAGCAATTTTTCCTTTCCTTTCCTTTCCGTCGAAACAAAATTCTCTCTCTTTTGTTTCTTTTTGTATTGGTTTGTTTTTCAACTTGTATTTCTAGTAGTTGGGGTGAAACTTTGTGTCCTTTTTAAAATGGGATGAAACTTTTTTGGGAGAATCAATTAATGTATAAGAAAATTAGGTCATTTCATGTGTTATATCTCAATATGAAACATGTGTCATCTCCGTATGTCTTTTTTATTTTCTTGCAAAAACTATTTTGTTTATTGAATTTGACTTATACTTTTTACCAGTCTTTCAATAAATAAATACAGTCCACTCCCACTTTTTAAGAAATGTCAAAGGGAAACATTTGTTTGTCAACACCTCCACTTAGGCCCCTTATAATGAGAGTATATATGATGGGAGGTAAAGACTAGAAAGAGGTATCAAATTAGTGTAAAAGAATGAGTATGTAAACAAATAATTAATGAACTCAGCATTCAATAGGTGTGGCTCAATTGACAACACACGTTGAGCTAGCTTGTGGGTGGGAGGACTAACTACTAAGGTTCGATTTCCACAAATTTAAAACACACTCTTGGGGAGTCCAAACCTTAGTCTCATAGCCAGCTCAAAGGGTCGAAGCCATGGGAATACATTGGGTGTCACTTGGGACCAAAGGTTCTAATTACGGTGGTTAATTCAAAAAAAAAAAATTAACTCAGCATTATTAGCCGTCATTAGGGAAAATTAGGGTTCACAAAAGCAATTATTTGTTTTAAATTAGAGTTGGTAATCATAATTGTGGTCTTAAAGTCAACTTTTTAAGTCTATGTGACTGTAATTATGACTACATCGATCAACTGCATTTATCAGTAATTATTTGTAATTAATATTAAGGATATCAATTGTGACGACGCAACTACAATTTAAAACCTTGGTTATTTCTCTAGATAAGGTGCCATGGCTTTAAATTTCAATTGAGATGTGGATTTTGCTCTGAGTTTTCTTCAAATCTTGCAAACCTAACATTCACCCTGGGTCGTTTCTCTGATCTATGTAAACATGCTTGATTCGCTTTGTCTATGTATTTTAGGACCCCAATCTGATGACAAATAGTTGACAATCATAAAGGGACTGAGGTGTAACTAATGACGCGTAATTCCACATTTTGGATAGCATTTTATTGATTAGATGCAGTCTTAGAGAAAAGAAAAATATAATAGGGATTTTATTAGAATCTGTCTAGGGCTGTTGAGAAGAAAGTGGAAAGCATGAATAGAAACTATGGACCATATGCAACGATGGAAAATGGACCATATATATGCTAGAAACTTATTTGATTTTCTGGCACATGTAAAGTTATAGAATCTAAATATTTCTAGACGCACGGTTCACGCATTTTCACACACAACTTTTTCAGTAATTCTATACATACAAAAATTGTGTATAGAGAAAAAAGTTAACATTTTATTTATGTCGTCAAATTTCTCTTTAATCTGGTTAGGATTAATATCCAATAATTAAATATTACACACTTGAGCATATTTTTCTCATAAATAAACAAATGCAAATCTACGTTTAATTTCCTTAGCCATCTTCTCCCCCATCGAGTGTTATAGATGCAATAAAGTCATTCATTTTTTTTTAAAAAAAGCCAAAATGCATTAAAATGGAATTGAAAGCACAAGTAGTGCACAATTCAAATAATACAGAGTAGTGTTTATAACCAATTGACTACCCTTCACAAAATGAAAAACCCCCGCGCTCATAAAACAAATTCACTCCTGCACACTGAAGACTAAGGTGACCAGGATTTATAAAATATAACTCCAGTAACCTACATAGTCTCAAAGGGTTCTAGTCAAATGTCAAGGTAAACCCCAGTAACTCATCAGTCTCAAAGAGAGACTTTTATCAACCCCAAAACTCAGCCAAGTGAATTGGAGCTCAAAAACAATTCTTCAAAAGTCATTCATAAGTGGTCTTCATCATATAATATAAGT
This sequence comes from Glycyrrhiza uralensis, assembly GCA_030159175.1. Classification (NCBI taxonomy): domain Eukaryota; kingdom Viridiplantae; phylum Streptophyta; class Magnoliopsida; order Fabales; family Fabaceae; genus Glycyrrhiza; species Glycyrrhiza uralensis. The sequence continues at coordinate 28,908,002 of BRZY01000007.1, read as the reverse complement.
TCATATAATCTCAACTATATATATATATATTAATTTTTCAGTAATAATTATGATTTATCACATTTTTTTTCTTTCTATTGACTCTTTCATTTTAGAGGACTGAAGTCCTAACCATCTCAAGATCAAATATATATAGGACTTCGGTCCTCTAAAATGAAAGAGTCAATAGAAAGAAAAAATGTGATAAATCATAATTATTACTGAAAAATTAATATATGTAGTTGAGATTATAACTAAATGATCATTAACATACAGGTATAATATATTATAAAATTGTGTATAAATCATCTGTTAATTTTTTTAACCAATGATACAACAATTCTTCATTTTTTTCCTCTAAAGTGACTCCTTACTTTACAGTGTTCGAATTCTTGAATTTATAAACCATTTTTTTTATAACAATTTATAAACCATTAAAATTAGGCTAGTGTGGTTATAGTATATTTTGCATGAAGTTATAGGCTTAAACCTCATTGTCATCGTCTTTTACACCAAAAGATCAAATTAAAATTTATGTAATTTGCGTGTTTTATTAAAACATACACGCTATAATCAACATGGTGTAGCATGGGTGGTAGAGCATATGTTGAGAGAGGTCAACCCCTTAAATGGATTCCAGTACGCCTTAAATGGATCTCAGTACCTCGAAGGATTAGTCTCCACAGTTGCGCGTGGAGGATACTTAGATTCACAAAAAAAAAATACATGCTATATGAATAAAAAAAGAATTTAAAATCTACCAGAAAATGATCAAATTAAAATTTATGCAATTTGCGTGTTTTATTAAAACATACACGCTATATGAATAAAACAAGAATTTAAAATCTACCAAAAAATAAATCATACTCGATGCTATGAACAATTTTCTTAAAAACGTTAAAGTTTAGAATAAATCCTTAATTTAATCATTTAAAAACTCAGGGTGTCGTCACTTATTCATGGTTAGGAGCTAGACTTCCAGCCATTTGTTCTTTATTACTTGCAAGTTTTCTTCATTAATTCGGAGTCATCACATATTCACATATACTCTTGGTTTGAATTTCAGGTTGCTCTTCCCTCGGATGGTCGCATTTTCCTTTCCGTTGAGGTTTAGTTAAGAAGTAAAAAGGTGAAATGGGTATAATGATTTCTCAGTCTTTTTTATTTTATTTTGTGGTTCGGATCATGGATGACAATTGGACCCATATCCATTGGGTACCCGTAAAAATTACCCACAATGGGGAAGGTAATTACCCGCTCAATGGGTACGGGTACCTTAGTACCCACCCCGCCCCAGACCCGCACACACATATATATTTATATCTATATATGTATATGTGTGTATATATATATATTAAATTTAATAACTCTTAAAGAAATTTATAAACTAATTCTTAATCTTAAATTAACCCATGCACAAGACACTAGAGTCATAAGACGCATTTCTTTTCTTTTCCCATGAGATACATTTCTTTGACTCTTTGTTTTCCTTTACCGTGTCTTTCATCGTTATTGTGGACGACGACAAGCTTACTTCATTGTACCACATTCACTTGCACTATTATTGTACCACTTCCTTGATCTATGATGACAAATCTTCTTCACTGACACCATTCTGTCTCGTTCCCGCGTCCTTCACCGGCAAATTCCTTATGCGTCCTTGAGACATAATATTGTGTATTGCATTTGAAAAATTAATTTTTGAATTTTCATAGTTAAAATGCGGGTGACAAGCACAGGTACGGGTACTTAGGTACCCAACGGGTAAGGGTACGGGGATAAAAGTTGCCCGAGTATGGGTATTTTTTAAAATTACGAGTATGAGGACGGGTATTATAGTACCCTACCCATTGCCATTCCTAGTTTGGAATTTTGGATCATACTAAAATGATCATATCATAGCTTTGATTTCAAAAGTGGGAGAAATATATATCTTCAGATTGGTACTTAATTACCCTTTCAATATATAAGTTAGTTTTTAGATGAAAGGGGAATCTACAAAAGTAGATTGGTCCTCAGCTAATAGGTAGGACTTATGGTAGATAATAGATAAGCTAGAAAATAGCGGATCGGATAATCTAGTTGATAGTGGATAAACTAACGAATAGCTTGTAGCAGATAATCTAGTTGATAATGGGTGGTCTCATAGCGGATAATCATAACCAACACATAGCTATAGATAAAATTATGTGCATGACTAATATGAAGATAGCTTAATTTTTTAAAGACTAAATGAAGGATTTATTCTATCAACATGATAATACCCTGGAAAACATAAAAAATGATTTTTTCTAAAGTTCGACCGTATAAGAAAATTGTTCCTAGCATTGTGTATGTTTTGAGAAAAATAAGAGAATAGCATACGCCTAAACAATACTTAACTGCATCACCGTGTTAATTACCAGATCAGCCATGATCTTCATTGTTGTTTTACCAAAATATCATCAGATCCCTGAAATGCACCAAAAAGGGTATTTGGCTCTTTCCTTTGCATGTGAAATATTGGAAAATTACTAAAAGGAGGGGAAGAAATAACGAATAACCCAAGGAAGCGAAAATAAGATCACAAGAAATAAGAAAAACAATTTTAATCTTCTTGAGGTGGGGGTAAACAGACCATGGAGGCATGGGAGATTCAGCGTAAGTGATTGGGATGGGAGTAAAATAATTAATTAATTAGTTTTAAAAAGCTGCTTCAATTGGTTCCTGTTGGTTCAATGGTTTTGATTCTGTTTTGCATCTTTGATTCAATTGACTCTGCTTCTCATGGTAGTCAAGTCAAGTGCTCATCCCTACTCTGGTTTTTTCTCTGTTGATTTGGCATTTGATGCACTTAATTGGCTTTATTCCAATGTTTCTGTTCTGCTCTCATGTAGCATCGCAGAAAATTCAACAGGGCATCCTTGTCCTGTTAATGGAAAGTCTTCCCAGTTCACCCATTTTTTGCTGCTAATGCTTTTTTGTGGTTCTGTGAGATTGAGTATCTGGAGCCTCACTTTATGTTGCTGAGTGAGGAGTATTGGATGCATATGGATAAATGAATATTCTTTATTTTTATTTATTACCAAACACATATATATGAAATCATCTCCAAAAATATATGTGACCCAACATGCGTCTCAGAGTGGTACCCAGATATCCATCACCATATCCATATATAGTACTGTAACTAGTTCCTGCTAGCTAGCTTGTATATAGTAACCAAAAAGCATGGAAGGTACAGCTAGCGAACCAAAAAAGCAAAAGATCAAAAAAGAAGTTCTGGCTGTGGTGATCTAGAAATGATTGTGTGGTTACTGTTTCTTTAGGAAGGTGGTGTGTGCGCTTGTTGCTTTAGAATCTTTGAAGAAAAAGGGATTCATATGTTTATATTGATAGAAATATCCAAGTGTGAGTTATAAGCCTCACATTGGCTAAGAATTGATCAAACGAGAGATAAGACAGTGACTTTAAGGTTTTGGGTGAAGGCGTGGTGTTGATGTCTCATTCGTATGGTTGTTTGGCCTATTGTATTGATACAAGTCACCTATACGTGGACTTCCCCAAAACTCGCTACATATATAACAACAGAAAGAACAAGTAGATTGCTTGTTACCTAAAGCGGTGGGCAAAGTACATGAGGTTGTTGGGTTGTGCATATATGTCTTGTGTGGCGGCCTAAGCTTATTCCATTTATATGGATGTTACAAAATGAGCATATCTATATCTCGATAAATAAAAAGAAGCATATCTGTTACGATTTCTTTGACATCTTTTTCAGCTATTTCAGTGGCTGGCTAGTTGCTTGAAAGGCGAGTAACTTTGACATCTTTTTCAGCTATTTCAGTGGCCGGCTAGTTGCTTAAATGTCAGTACAAAAGAAGTATCAATTCCATTTTTATAGGCCACTAGGATTGTGTAAGATCAAGTGAGCGGTTGGGATAATTAGTAAGAGGTGTATACCAAAAAAAATTAAAATTTGCAAACAGTGTGTAGGAAAAATACAATTTGCTTATAGAAAGAAAAATTAAAATACTAGCCATTGGTGGAATATATAACTTCCATGGTTCGTAAAAAATTATGGAATTTTGCATTTTTATTTTTCTTTCTGCATACAAATTGTATTTTTCATATTCGTCTAATAAATTTTAATTTTTTTTAATATTGAATGGAAGTTATATTTTTTATGTATGACTTAAACCTTTTTTTTTGGGTCGAATGACTTAAACCATTTTAGTAAATTCCTTTTTACTTCCACCAGCTAACGATTTTGAGATGGGCCTATCCAAGTTAAAAGGGCCATGTAAGTTCAAGAAGATAGAAGCCTTTTGAATAATAAAACATTTTTCAAATCAAAAAAGCCATATGGCGGGACTTTTCCCTCGCTATGAACTACTTCTTATTGACCAAAAAAAAAATCAAAAAAGCCATATTTTGAGACATTGTATTAAGCTTTACTATGATAATTTGTTGTTGAGTCTTATGTATTGCACTTTGGGTTTTTGGTTTTGCCCACTTTACAATGAATCTCTTTCGACCAAAAAAAATAAAAAATCATAAGTTGACCAAAAAAAATCATAAAAAAAATTAAGAAAACAATATTATAAAAAAAAAGTCATTTTTATCATATCCGAAGGATGACATGTACATGGCACCATGCTCCTAAAACAAACTCACCACCATGGTTTCTTGGGGCTGATTTATTTTTCGGGAGGGAAGAAACTCGGGTTTGCTTTTCTCAGATTGGTGCTCAAATCCTATGGGTTGTATGGACATGGTCAAATCAGGAGGCAACTAAAGATATTCTGCTATGAGTGATGTGCATCAGAGTTGACCATAAGGAGTGGAGATTTATTTTGTGTTATATATGAAGGAGAAGTTTGTAGGCTTTTTCTGCATTGGTGGTGTTTTGATGCAAGTCTTGGGTGTGTTAGTGGGGCGTGTTAGAATTTGGGTTTTGAGTCTAACTCTTTCCTACAAAATTGGCTTATAAGTTGGGGACTATCCTTGGACCAAAAAAAAAGGTGGGGACTATCCATGCCTTATAAGGGTTAAATTGGTCATATTTCTAGTAGATGTGGGACTCTCAACACTCCCCCTCACGCCCAGGACTGGTCCAGTCAAATAACAACACCCCACACCTAGGAACATATATCTAGAGCGTGAACAAACACGGGTGACCCAATAACGAATCTAGAATAGGCTTTGATACCATCTTTTGATCTGTAGGCCTAACTCAAACCCACAAAATTGATTTATAAGGTGAGGACTGCTCATGCCTTATAAGGACTACATTGACCATATCACTAGTTGGTGGCCTTTTGTTTATTTATTGTTTTGATAGGCTTTAATTTGCTTTTGAGGTTCAGCCTGGTGGTGATAGTAACCAGGTGGAATTAGTCACTTTTTGTATGGTGGGTGAATGTATAATTGAGTCCCTTTTTTTTTTGTCTGGATTGGGGGGATCTTGTGTTCGTTGGTGCTTGAAACTTTGTACTGTTGTAGCTGCCTTTCATTTGCACCACTTGTGCTGTGTCTAGTTTAGCTTTATTAATCAAGAAATTTTGCTTATAAAAAAAAAAAGCTTGCCACATGGTTAACATCCTATTTTAAAGATGTCATTTTATGCGTACATGGAATGGCATCTTGCATAAGATTATCTTTACCCCAGAAAAAGCTTTGATTAGTGGTTTCGTGTTGTCAAATGGTAGTGGTTTTAACCAAAGTAGGTGGATGAAAGTAGAATAGTGAATATATGGTAGTGATTAGAAACTACTATAAGTGTGTGTTTGTTTCAGATTCTGAAACACGTGTTTGAGGGCCAAGATCGTGTTTAACTGGTCAAACACGATTTTGGCCAAAAGTGAACGTGTTTGTTTACCCAAATGTGAAAATTCGAAACGTGATTTTGGGATCCAGAATCAATTCTGGTGGAAGGAGTTCCTGGGTTACTTTTCCGTTTGCAAAACCACGTTTAGGTGTAGGACCCACAAAATTCTTTATATTTACACATCAAAAGTGATTCTACCTTTAGCATCTAAACACAACCAATTCTTCTGAACACGCTTTTAAAATATCACTACCAAACACAAATCAATTATTCTCAACATAATTTTTTTAAAATCAATTCTTCAAACACAATTCTATCAAACACAATTCTACCAAAATCTAAAATAAACTTACCCTAAACAATCTTACATTAGTTAGCATTTCATGTACAAATCGCTACTAGCTATAAAACCTAAAGTAGTGGTTCTTTTACAAAATTCCTAACCCAAATGTCACCATCCTTTGGGGAAACTAGAGTAGGTAAGATATTATAATAGTTTCATTTTAAACCACTAATCATACCAACCTCTATCCAAGTTGACTTTTTTTAATAGATTCCTGCATATGACCCAACACTCGGTTACAACCAGAATTCACAAGTTTAAAAAAAAAAAAAAACCCAAAATAGAACTATAGAATAGAACAAAACCAGAATGAAAATGAAAAAATACAAGCTAATAAGTTTTTTATTATACTGAAAAACTTCTCATTACATTGGAGAAAACAAGTTACAATATTGAGCCAAATAAAGCTACAACCTAACTAGTAAAACTCCCTTGATACAGAATTTATTATTGTCTACTCAAAATTATGTCTTCTTAGAAAGATTTATTCCAATATAAAACATTTGTGTATTGGCATAGCATGTTGGATACTTGAGAAATTCATAGGTGTCTTTTGTTCAACTTTATCATGTGCTGTATGGCAGGATATCACTAAATAATTTCAGTCTTTTGTGTCTCATAGGAGAAATTTTAGCTTTCAGAAAATGATGTTTATTAAACTTTATATGAATACATGAATAAGTATATAAAGTTATTAATAGAAGAGATGGCCATAAACTATATATACTATAGATGACCATATCATATATCATGCATCGTTTAGGCACATTTTTTATGAAGTTTAAATTGCAAACCCCATTTATTTAACGTAATTAACAGGCTTATTTCCAGATGCATAGATAGATGGACCATTATGTAACAAATTATATTTTGATTTTAATTACAGTGATGATATTAGTAATTTATCAATAGGATAGGTGGACACTGAATGAGATTACAGGGATTGTCTCGGTTTGTACCAAAAGGATGTGTCTTGTTGCTTTTGTGCAATTTTCTGATTTTTTTTTTGTTTGAGCCACCTATCAATTTTTATTCTGTTTTTTAATTAAAAATTATCAAATAGAGGGTGACAAACTAATTACATAGCTTGATTCCCGGTGTATGAAAATTCACCATTTAGAAGAGACAACTCTTAAATGTATTATAAATCTTCGAAGGAATTAGTCTCTGCAGTTGCGCCAAAAAAGCACTAATTACATAGCTTCACTTTTTCATTTTGGAAATATTATTATGAATAATTTTAAATCTTCCTATATTTTATTTCTACAAATCCTCCTAATTACTAAATGGAGCAAGCATTAATTGTTTTTTATATTTTCAAAAGATATTATTTGTATTCTCTTTTTTACTTTATAAAGTAGTAGGATGATATGTAGGAGAATTTGTAGGAGAATATAGCAGAGAAAAACTTCTGTGGTCACATACTAACACCTCATATTTAGTCACACCCAATTAAAAACTTACACATCATTAAAAAAATTAAAAAAAATCCATTTTGTAGAATTGGAAAAAATTGGCACGTGAGCGTTCCATCTCCCTCTTTCATCTCTTCGACAGCCACTGCCGTTTGCGCTGAACTACAGAGGCAACGGCGGCAAGGTGGGTCACTACTCACTCACCGGTGCTTACTCTTACTCACGTTTTTCTATATGCCTTCCTCCAACTCCAAAAATAGTGAGGAAAACACAAACGCAACCAGGAGATTCAATAACACTACCGAGACCCCTTCTTCCTCTTCTTTTCTCAGCAACCCCTGGGCCACATTTTGTGCCATTTTGACTTTTGTTGCCGTTGTGTCCTAAGAAAACCCCAGAAACAAAAAAAAAAAGAGAAAAATTGCCAGACCCATATTCAGAATTACATAAGATCTCCGTGAATAAATAATTTTGATGTCAAAGTTCATCACTTTCAAACAACTACACAAAACTCCCCAAAACCCCATAAGCACAAAATCAACAAAAACTCTCAACACCCATTTTTAGAATTGCAAAGAACTCAAATAAAAAACCAAAATTTTTCACCACTTACAATGAGGAAGGAGGGGAGTAGTAGTGGAAGTGTGGTTGAGTGGAGGATTCATGTGGAATGGAAGGAGAGTTGGTATCTTTTGGTATGTTTTTGGGTAACGGAAAGGAAGCAAGGCAGCTCGTGTTTTGTTGTGTTGTGGCCTTGTGGGTTGAAGACGTGGTAGTAGCATAAAGGGTAAAGGGGAAAACATAAACAGGGTGAGGGTGGGATACAGCTGAGATTGTTTATATTGGAGACAAGTCCTCCTATACAGTAAGCACCACTGGGTTATTCACGCAACCACAAGTGACCCACCTAGCCGCCATTGCCTCTATAGTTCAGTGCAAACGGCGGTGGCTTTCGAAGAGACGAAGAGCGGAGAGGAATGCTCACGTGCCAATTTTTTCCAATTTGACAAATGGTTTTTTTTATTTTTATTTTAATGATGTGTAAATGTTTAATTGGGTGTGACTGAGAATGACGTGTTGGGTTTGTGACTGCAAGACTTTCTCGGATATAGCATTTCTCTATTATTATTGATCACAAATCAATCCAAACTTGTAACAAACCACGAACCTCTTTTGACAGATAATTCGACTTTCCCGTGTGTTCTTGCATGGAAGCTGGGCCAATGAACCTTAATTTCTCTGGCTCTTTCTCGTTCAAATAAGGACAGAGAGGGTTGAGGGAAATGGGAAAAGAAGGGAAGAAACAAACTTGCTTTATATACACATAATATCACCAACTTAGTTCAATATTGCTGGTAGGAACCATGTTGAACACTACCAGCAACATAGCAGTTATTAGTGGGATCTTAATCTCCCTCCTCTGTTCACCATCCATAGTTGTCTCTTGTAGGTTACTCGATAGGCTCTATCTTCCATCATCATTAACAGGACCCGAGTCACTAGCATTTGACTCCATTGGTGGAGGGCCTTACACTGGTGTTTCTGATGGAAGAATTATGAAATATGATGAACCAAATGGTCGTTTCGTTGAATTTGCTCACACTTCACCAGATAGGTATGTATATATATGTGTCTACTCTCAAGATACAGGTGATGGTTTTCTTCTATTTTGTCCACCGTGATTCTGAGTGAAATGGTTTTTATAAAATTAATACTTGAAATTGAGTTTGAATTAAAGTGATTTATGTTTAGATTTTTTACTCAAAAATCATGACCGATGTAAAATTTCATATAAATTTTTAATTTAAAGTAAAAGTTATTTTTTATCCCTTATGTGAAACCGAAATTTGGAACCAAAATCAATTCTAACACATTACAACCAAACATTTTTTTTTTACAAAATCACATTTGTCCCATTTAAAAGCAATTTTGGAGAGTTCAAAACGCTCTCTCAAACATGCTATAAAAAATTATATTTCTAGTCACGTAACTAAAGCTGGTTAAGGTTAAACCATGGCGTTGTTGGTCCAGGAACAAGACAATGTGCGATGGCATTTCTGACTTCTCAGAACTGCAAGAAACATGTGGGAGGCCTTTGGGGTTGAGTTTCAATTACAACACAGGCGAGTTATACATAGCTGATGCTTATTTTGGGCTTGTGAAGGTTCCTTATGATGGAGGTACTGCGACCCAACTTGTTGCTGATGATGGACAAGGCAATCCTTTTGGGTTTCTTGCTGGTTTGGATGTAGACCCTGCAACTGCAATCGTTTATTTCACGGAAGCTAGCTCTGGTTTCAAGATCAGGTAATCCATTCTATTCCATTCCTCGTGATTTTTGCATGCGTTATTTTTGCATAGCTATTTGGTGATGTTAGCTGTGGGAATAAGGACAATGTTAATGTGTCTTGTGCTTTGTAAGTTTTGTATATCTCAATTAGCATTGCTCGATCTTCAAGATTGGGATGCAATGATGATGTCACTCAAAAGTTTGATCCTTTCCCAAAGAAAAATATGGATAATATTGTCCAATTATATATTGAGTTAATTGCACTTGTGGTCTCCTAATATTGTTATTATGCGATTTTGACACCTTGATTTTCAATTAAGCTAATTGAGTGCTGAAATATTTTAATTGTTACAATTTAGTAATTCCATCACAATGTCGTCCATTTTTTATTGCTATGTGGCACACGTGAGACTTATTTGACAATGAGTTATGCCACCTTGGCACTTATGGCATGCAAAGACCCTCACGGGTCAAAAAATATTAAACACCTGTTGCATCGCATGTTACTGACTTTTTATGAAAAAAGTTTGACAACATATATCGTGCCAAGGTGGCCTGATTTGGTGCCAAATCAATCCCACATATGCCACATAGACTCTCGAAGTTAAAAATTGGACATAATGACAGGAGACCTGATTGTAACATTTGGAATGCTTGTGGAACAAAAATGCAATTAAAAATTATATATTCTTGAGCAAGAAAACTAATCAAAAGTTCAATGTATAATAATAATAATAATAATAATAATAAGTTCCTTATAAAAAAGCCACTAGCATTGGGCTAGTTGTGAAGAATTTATGTATTAAGCATGAAGTCATAGGTTCAAACCACATTGTCACAATTGTACACCAAAAAATAAAAATAAAAAATAAGTTCCTTATAAGAGTTAATTTTTTAATATTATCTTGAGTTTTTGATTAGTTGTAGTGTTTTCACACACAAGTGTTCAATGTATCACATGTTCTAAAAGGTAGGCCAATTATAGTTGTGGCGCTTGAATTTTGCAGGGATCTCCAGCAACTGCTAAATAGCACGGATTGTTCTGGAAAACTATTCAGATATGATCCAGCAACCAACGAAACCACAACATTGCTCAGTGATCTTTCTGTGGCAACTGGGGTGGCAGTAAGTAACAATGGTTCATTTGTTCTTGTTAGCGAGTACCTGGCAAACAGAATCCAGAGATTCTGGCTTACAGGACCTAAAGAAAATACTTCAGACATATTCTTAGAGCTTCCTGGAAGACCAGATAACATAAAAAGGAACTCAGGGAACGAGTTTTGGGTAGCAATGAACTATCCCTTTGGGTCACCACCACCACCAATTCCTCCTGTTTTGCCTCTAGGACTCAGGGTCAATGAGGAAGGTGTGATTATACAGGCTGTGCCTCTTGTTGAGGAGTTTGGCACTGAATCAGTCAGTGAAGTTCAAGAGTCTGAGGGAAAACTCTACGCTACATCCCTTCATGTTTCTTATGCTAACATTCTCACGCTCTAGTTTTTCCCTCACTGCTGCGTTTGTATGGTTATAAAAAATATATTTATGAGGCAAACTAAAATAAATAAAGAATTCATTGATCCATACATGCCACAGCACTAGAAAACCACTAGAAAACCTTATTGATACTATAATCATTTGCAACATAATTTGAGGTATTGTTGAAGATTGAGTCTATAACATCAACAGTTAAAGGAATTAGCTCCTTTAAAGTGAGGAATTCAAGTAATCTCACCTGTTAGCATTCGATGCACTCCATGCCCTTACCCAAATTCTACTTCCTTTCTTTCTGCGTAAACTCAGCCTCATTCAAATGAACAAGTAGAGAGATTATTTTAGAATGTCATATACCGAATGATCAATAATTTGCATTACATCAGATTAGTCTAAAGTATGATTTTAGCCATGCTGCAGTAAGAAGTAATATAATTGAATCCTCAGCCATTGAAGCAAGGAAACAGTTAACTGCCTTCCTACCTCAATTAGTTATTCTTTTGTATTTAAACATTTAATTGGACACGTAAATATGTAAAATCATGCATTGGGAGAGTAATCTTAGAGACCAAAGATCAATTCCTTGCTTACAGTGACTTGTATGAAATTGATGATCCGTATGCTGGTACCCTCTCAAGACAGTTATATCACTATCTTCTCATGAAGCCATGAGATAGCAAAAGTTATTTGTGCTTCATGAAAGGAGCTTCTATTAGCACTCCTATTTGTCTATTGTCACTCTTTTCAACTAGTTCTCCTCCTTATTTTCTAAAACACCCTTCATTAATAATTGAGTAAAATGGATTATCTATGCCCACTTCCGGTTGAAAGCAACTATGAGAAACATCTTGAAGTCATTTGGGATCAGTGGGAAGAGATGACAACTCTTTCAAAAAGAGATAGCAAGTTGTTGATGAGTCGATGACTACATGTCCAAGCTCCATTCGCTCGTCATTTACAAGACAGACCCATGTCTATTTAAGGGATCTTCTGAACAGGATGATTGGTTATTTGTTGAATCGTTGAAAAGCATAGTTTTAAAATGGAGATCCAAGAATAATAGAATTTGTAATGGAGATAATCAAAGACATACATCAAGGAGTTTCTCGGACTTTAAAGGATAAAGTATTTTCTCGCACAATAGAGATTCATCACAGTAGTGATTGTCCTTCAAGAAACACAGACAAAAAAGTCAAGCCAAACCGCCAAAGATCATGTTTACTATTACTAAATAGTAAATAGTAAAAAAAAATAGACATTATTTACTATTTAGTAGTTATGCACAAACATGTTTCTCTTAAAATAAAGTCATGCATAGCATCATGAAGTGGCAGTGACAAAAGGAGACAGGACTTGGAGCCACTTCATTATGCATAATAATCCCTTTGGCTTTATCTTGCAATCTCACGGCCTTGTAAGATTTCATGGTTTATGAAAGTCAAATGCTCGTTGAATTCAACATTCATATACTGGTCCAAAGAGTTTTCATTCTCTCCTTCACTTCAAAGAATAGCATGTTGTGTGGCACATTCAACTACTAATCCTATGTATATATGTTGCAACGAGCAAACAAATACAGTTATCTCTCCCAAACAATGTCAGTAAACACACATCTATAAAACAAAAAATGTCAAATGGCCACGAAAGACAGCCAAAGAGTGCATCACAATCGCAAGTAAATGATATTACAATCAAACAGGAAATGGATAACAGACTCACTAGCAAGCAACGCCACTAACCCACCCCGATGTTTTTGAATTTGAGTTTCTGTTTCTACACTGTGGTGCCTCTATTCTCGATATTGTCCCTGTTTTGTGTATTTGTTACATCTCCTAGCATGCCCTACCAATATGCAGTGTCCATAAAAAAAGAAGAGGGATAGGTCCTATTTCTTCAACTACAGGTTCCAAAGATAAAATTCTAGCTGCATTTTTCATTAGTTCAAAATTTTAAATTCTCTTGAGCATCCATGACTTGTAATCTTATGTAACTTTGAATTTAAATTGGGGACGTCTAAGTGTGGTTTAATTATACGGTAATGTAAATTGATTTTGAATAAATTGATTTGCAAAATTAATTTTGGTTAAAAGTAAACTAAATATAATTTGAATATATTCATATAAAAATGAGTTAAACAATAAATTTAAGACTACAAATCACGTCTAGAGGCCAAAGCTCCAAATCTCAACTTCAAAGTTAAAACCCATTCTAGTTGCAAAATCAATTCTACTCTAGAATATCCAAGCATATCAAAATCAATTTTATGTCTCCAGAATCATTTTGTCTCTCACAAAAGTGAATACAAATATACACTAAGAGGTCAGCAAGAAGAGATCTAAGGATTATGAACAGCAGAAGTTCTAGAACAGAAGAAAGACAACCTATGGACATCATTTTACCTGCAAAATTAATCATATGCAATAGATTCCACAGATCCATACCTTACTACTACCATTCGAACTTCGAAGAGCTTGTATATGATTAATTTCGACTTGTCGAGGTTAATAAGAAGCATTCCTCCTTTCCTCTTTGGAACAAGCTATGAGAAAAAAAAAATCATTAGATAAACGAAAGTAAAAAAGTGAATGTTGAAAGAAGAGATCAGTGTAGAGGTGGCGAACAAAATTGAAGCGGGAATCAATGCCTCTGAATCATAAAGAATGCATCGGCCACGGTATGCAAAGCTCAGAATGAGAGGCACTGATACCCGCAACAATTTTATTGGCCCCACAGGAGAAGGAAGCATAGCACAATTTGACGGCGAACAAGGTGAACCCTTTTCAACTATACACGGATAAGTAGGGTTAGCAGCAAGGAGATGATTATATAGCACTCCAATCAGGATGTAACCAAAAAAAAAAATCAGAATAAATATTTAATTGCTTTTAGACTTGGTTTAAATATGTTGGAAAAAAATACTTCGAAATAAAAATCAAAACGAATTGAAATAAAAATCACAACTATTTTATTCTTAAAGTTTTACTTTAAATAAAAGTTTACTACGAGATTTATTTAGTCTTACAAAGTATATTATTCATTAGTTCAGTTCTTAAAACTTCAAATTATCAATTTTTAATTCTTTTATTTATTTTCGACATAAGTGTTAATTTCATGTAGCTACATTGAGAGAAAAAAAAAATGATAACAAGAGCGGTTTTGGGAACTTATATGACAAAATTGATAGGCGCCATCTAGGGTGCGCGACCTATACAGTGCGCAAGTTAATAGGAGCCGTTAGATTAGGATTAAATATTTGAATGGTTAGATACAAAGAAGGTCTATCATAGAAAGCACACACTGGATTACTACCCTGTACCTAGAATTGGCAAAATGGGCTGGGTCTGGCGGGTCGGGCCACAAAAGCCCAAAAGTTAGAGGGCTCGGATACATAAATTTGAGCCCGTTTTTAATCCGGACCTTTTTGGCCCGGTTCGATAAAGGTCAAGCCCGAAGCGGACTGGCCCGAAAATGTAAGCTAAAGCCTGAGCCCGGCTCGAAAAAAAGCCTAAAAAATGGAGGGCTCGGACACACAAATCTGAGCCCGTTTTCAATTCGAACTTTTTTGGCCCAACCCGATAAAACCAGAACCCGATGCAGGCCGGCTCGAGCCCGGCCGAAAGCTCGTTTTGCCAACTATACCTTTTACCCTACCACAACTGTACAGTAGATCAGATGCCCAGTTCCATCACGACCAATTAATGGCAACGCTTCCCCTCCCTTTAGTGACGCCTCTGTCGCGAAGTGCAGACACAGCCGCAAATGATTTCATCTTCTACACCGTGGTTTCACGATGGCGCAGGGAGAGGAGAGTTGGCGTCGATGGAGGAAGCCATGCTCATATGTAAAGAAAATGAAACGGGTGTTTTGCTAAAAGTGTATTATTATTGCTTGTGTCTAATACAAATGAGATTGTTTACATATATAGAGATACATGGCAACGGCAATGATGACACATATATGGAAATAACATCAAGAGACATTATGGCAATTATTATGGTAATTATCAAGGTAGTCAGAACCGGACCGGTCATTGAACCGGTGAGGGCAGGGGTTCAAGGTTCAGAGGTTCGACCAGGGTTCGACCGGGGTTCAACCGGTTGAACCGGGATATAATTAAATAATATTATTTTAATTATAAATATAATATATAATACAATATATAACATATAATATTATTTTAAACCCTAAACTCTATACAATATTGAACAAAAATTAACATAAAAGTCATAATTTTATAAAGAAAACTTAAATTTCACTACTAAATATCATAATTTATAATATAAAGTATTCAAAATTATAAATAATTGAAGAAAATGATATCTATTTCTTTTAAAAAAATAAAAAATATAAAAATTTTGAATTTTTTTTATTTTAAAAAAAAAAATAATAATAATAAAATACGAACTGGTCCAACTGGTTTTTACTCGGTTTTTTCGATTTTGACCGGTTTTTTCGGTTCTTGACCGGTTCTCCTGCAGGCCGGTTCGCAAGGTCTTCCGGACTGGACAAGGGTCCGGTTCCCGGTCCAACCGGTTGGACCGGCCGATCCGGTTTTGACTACATTGCTAATTATTTGGTTTGATTCCATGAATCAAAGCAATGCATTCATTCAAATTGTCCTCTAACGGTTTGCTTGATTGGATCCTGTGATGGATGGGTCTTCATTATTCTTTACACCCCCCTCAAGGTTGACAGCATGGATTGATAAATGCCAAGCTTGTAACGAAAAGCAGCAAAGGAATCTTTGCATAATGCTTTAGCAAATACATCGGCAATTTGTTGCATCGTAGGGATGTATTGAAGTTGGAGGTCACCAGCAGTAACTTTCTCCCGAATGAAATGGTAATCAATTTCAATGTGCTTAGTTCGAGCATAGAGCACTGGATTGTGAGACAAATGAATAGCACTTTGGTTGTCACAAAGGAGAAGTGGGAGTCGTTCAAGAGTGATGCCGAGGTCATGAAAGAGATGTTGAAGCCATGTAATTTCAGCAGCAGTAGTTGTTAAAGATCTGTATTCAGCTTCAGTGCTTGACCGAGAGACAGTGGGTCGTTTCTTTGAGGCCCAAGATATACAGTTTGAGCCAAGAAAAATGCAATAGCCAGTGGTGCTTCGCCTAGTGGTTGGACATCCTGCTCAATCTGCATCACAAAAAGCATTAATGGTTAGAGAACTTTGAGAGAAATATCGCAAACCATGTGTCAAAGTTCCTTTTATATAACGCAAAATGCGTTTGACTGCACAGAGATCCTTTTTCGTTGGATTTTGGAAATGTTGGCACACAAGATTAACAGCATGTGTAATGTCTGGTCTAGTAAAAGTGAGATATTGGAGAGAGCCACATAGGCGACGATATTCAGTAGGATCCACAGGTTCATTGTCATCAGATAGTTCAATTGCTTTTGGAGTAATGGGGGTGTTGATCTTTGAGGATTCAAGCATGCTGGCCTTTGCTAGAAGATCTCTCGCATATTTAGCTTGGGAAGTGGTAAGACCTCCAGGGAAGTATCTAACTTCAAGGCCGAGGAAGTAATGAAGTTGGCCCAAGTCTTTGAGAGCAAAGTCATTGTTGAGGCGTTCGATAAAAGTTGTTATAAAAGTTGGAGTGTTGCCTGTAATAATAACATCATCCACATAGACAAGAAGAAGAGTGAAGATAGTGTCATGGCGATAAATGAAAAGTGAAGTAAAACCAATAGAAGTAAGACAAGTAGATAATTTAGCACACCAGGCACGAGGCGCTTGTTTGAGACCATAAATGGATTTATGAAGAAGACAAACATGATCAGGAAATTGTGGATACACAATGCACGGAGGTTGTTCCATGTAGACACATTCATTAAGTGTGCCATGTAAGAATGCATTTTTGACATCTAATTGTCTAAGTGGCCACTTGAAACGCACAGCTAGAGATAGGATAACTCGAATGGTCGGAGCTTTAACAACTGGACTGAATGTTCCTCCAAAGTCAATGCCAGGAATATGTGTATATCCTTTAGCTACCAAGCCGGCTTTAAACCTGTCGATAGTGCCATCTTCTTTAACTTTAGTTTGAAATATCCATTTGGAACCCACAATATTAGCGTGATGTGGCCGAGGAACAAAAGACCAAGTGTGGTTGTGATGAAGTGCAACAATTTCATCTTGCATGGCTGACTTCTAATTTGTATATTTGAGAGCAGTTTTGTAGGTTTTGAGCTCGTCAATGGATGTGATAAGGGCATCATGAGAACATAATGGGTTATCAAGGGTTGGGCAATCATAGTCTTTTAGGTAGGATGGAGGGCGTTTGTCTCTAATGGGTCTATTAGTAGTGGACTGATGATGATGTGTAGAGGGTACATTATCAGTTAAAGGTGTGTCACCTATTTGTTGAGTGGAAGGAGAAGGTGGCAAAGATGTGTCTGCTTCAAGAGTAGGGGGAATGGGCTCTATGTTGGAGGAGGTTAAGGGTGGGGAACTGGAATTAGGTGAGGAGGGTTCAATAGGATCTAAAATCATAATTTTGGAAGGGATAGTTAGTGAATTGTCTGGAGGTGAGGTGTCATCCATACTTCCTGAAAACCATTCATCAGAGTTAGGAAATGTAGTTATAGATGAATCATAAGTTTATGAGTGTGGTGCAGAGTTTGTGTGAGACAAATAAGGAAAATAATGTTCATTAAACACTACATGACGAGAAATATAAACACGAGTGTTAGGATCAAGACATCGATATCCTTTATGTAGAGGACTGTATCCTATAAAAATGCATGAAACTGTTTTTGTAGAAAATTTATGTAATCCAGGTCTCTTCAAATATGGAAAGCATTGACAACCAAAAGTTCGTAGTCCAGAATAATCAGGATTTTTTTTTAAAAGTTTAAAGTATAGAGTTTCCTTACCAATGGATGAGAGAGGCAAACGATTAATAAGATAAATAGCAGTTAGAAAAGCATCAACCCAAAATTTTAAAGCAACTTTAGCATGATAAAGTAAAGTTAAGCTTGTTTCAACAACGTGCCAATGTTTGCGTTCGGCAAGACCATTTTGCTCTGGTATGTGAGGACATGATAGTTGTTGGGCAATGCCATTATAGGCCAAATGATTCATGAATGCATTTGATGTGAATTCTCCACCACCATCACTTTGAAAGACCTTGATCTTCCTGTCAAAATGTTTCTCAATAAAGGCTTGAAATTTAAGAAAACAAGTATAAAAGTCAGATTTGTTCTTTAAAGGATATAACCACGTGTAGCGAGTAAAATCATCTACAAATATCACGAAGTACTGAAATTTTTGAGAGGAAAGAATTGGGGCAGGTCCCTATAAATCACTATGAATTTTTTTCTAAAGGAAAGCTTGAAATAGAACTGGATTTATTGAAAGGAATCTTAAATCGTTTTCCAAATTGACAACTATTACATAAAGTATTTTTTGTTAGCCAATTTGAAATATTGATGGCTTGTTTATTTTCTAAAGCTTGTGAAAATTTTAAATTTGGATGTCCTAAACGTGCATGCCACGTCTCAGAAGATGTTTCTTTAGCGACAACAAGAGCTTCCATTTTCTCTCCCTTAAGAGCATAGAGGTTCCCTTGTTTATGTCCTTTTGCCAAGGTCTTTTGTTTCTGATCCTTAATAATAAAACCATTAGAGTTAAATTCAAAAATACAATCATTATCATTAATAAGTTGACTCACAGATAATAAATTCTTTTTAAGCTTAGGCACCACCAGAATATTATTTAGGTGAAGCTTACCTTGTGTGGTTTTAAGCAAAGCTTTGCCCTTATGGGTGATGGGTAAAGCTTGCCCATTCCCAACAAAAATAGTTTCAGTACCAAAATATGATTTAAGATTTTTAAAATTACCTCCTTGACTTGTCATATGGGTGGTAGTGCCAGAGTCAACATAAAAGTTTGTGTCGTCATTGAGATTCAATGCTGCCAATGCTTCTTGGGTGTTTTCATCAGCACAGATGTGTTCATACTTGTAGTAACACTTTGTGGCAATGTGCTTAGTTCTCCCACATATTTGACAGGCTTCCTTTGTTTACTGTCTTTTTGGTCGGTTCCAATTATTATTGGGATTTAGTGGAACTTTGGAGTTAAGGCTACTACGTTGATGATTGTGTGTGAAATTACTTGAGCCACGCCCTCTGAAATTGCCTCTACTGCCACGCATATTTCTTCCTATTCCTCGAAGGCTAAGAAAGGCATGATTATGATCAATGGAGGACTTTTCTTCCTCAAGATAAACATGTTCAAAATTCTGCAGAGACATAATAAATTGATTAAATGAAGGATATGGGGGTTTTGATAAAACAGCAATTCGAAACTCCTTGTATTTGCTTCCAAGCCCTTTCGAGATTTGAAAGACTTTGTCTACATCTGAGAGTGGTTTGCCAATGGCTGCAAGTTTGTCACAAATTTCCTTGAATTTTCTTATGTATTCATCCAAGGACTTTGTTAAGCCATAGAGGTTGTTTTTCAGTTGAGCCTCGCTGTCTTCGGTGTTGGGCAACAACTGGTCATGGAGATTATTCCAGATTGAATAAGCTGTATCCCCTCCATAGATCATGCTAAGAGTTTCTTCTTTCATGTTGCCAAGAAGCCATGAGGTGAGTAATCCATCATTCAGCACCCATTGCTCTTTTTCTGCATTTTTCGTTTTCTTTCCATTAGAATCAGTGATTTCATCTGCTGGTATTTTAGAACTTGTGATGTGATGCTCAAGGTTGAGGCTTCAAATCAATGGTAGGATTTGAGATTTCCAGAGTAGGAAATTGGGGGCAGATAATTTGATTGAAACCATGTTGCAGCATTGGTGAAAGGATTGAAATGAGAGTTTAGGTTCTTCAATAGACATGGTTTATAAGGAACCGAGCTCTGACACCATAAAGAAAATGAAACGGGTGTTTTGCTGAAAGTGTATTATTATTGCTTGTGTCTAATACAAATGAGATTGTTTACATATATAGATATACATGGCAACGGTAATGATGACACATATATGGAAATAACATCAAGAGACATTATGGCAATTATTATGGTAATTATTTGGTTTGATTCCATGAATCAAAGCAATGCATTCATTCAAATTGTCCTCTAACGGTTTGCTTGATTTTGCTTGATTGGATCTTGTAATGGATGGGTCTTCATTATTCTGTACAATATGCGGTGGTGAGAAATAGCAAGTGGAGGTTGGTTTTACAGCGATATGACCAACGAGTTCAAATTCTGGCCACCATGGGCCGTTTTCTCAAAAAAAACTCCAACGATTAAAATGTTCTCTTATTTCACTCTACAAAACCCCTCTAAGAATTCGGCGGTGGTGATGGAGACAAGGGCATCCTCCACTGCCATTGTGACTAAGGTTATTGGATATAAATGACAAATTAGGAACTTAATTGTTAGTTAGAAAGGTGTTGTTATAGACAGTTGTTATTAGTTTTATCTGATATAGATAGCTGTTTGTTATAAGGAAAGGATCAGGTTTCTTATTCAGTTATGTACTACCTTCCTTGTCCTTCCCACTCTATATAAGTGGACTTGTATCTTCTTCCATTAATCAATATATGAGGTATATTCAGAAAGTTCATGTTCTCTGCCTTTTCCAGTAATATGGTATCCTGAGCCTCTGTGAAAATAACCGATTCAAGATTGCATCAAGATGAGCAATCAATCTGCCCCAAGAGACTCTCCCACATGCAACAAATCCCCTACTCATACACAGAACGAAACCCCTGCCATGGATCCCTCCATGAACCCTAACAACCCCTATTACCTGCATCCAGGAGAAAATCCTGGAGCCATTCTCGTCTCCCCTGCTCTCAATGGGACGAACTACTACAACTGGAGCAAGGCGATGCACTGTGCTCTATCTTCGAAGAACAAAACCAAGTTCATCAATGGCACCCTACCACAGCCGCTGAAATCCGATCCGCTCTTTGAAAGCTGGGAACGTTGCAACAACACAGTTGTTGCCTGGATCAGCCAAACCCTATCTCCCCAAATCGTACAAAGTACCATTTCGATTGACAACACTGATGAGCTGTGGACAGACCTCCAACGCCGATTCACCAAGGAAAATCACTTTCGCATGTCAGATTTGCTCCAACACATCCATTCAATGCGGCAAGGAGATCGCAATTTATCCATCTTTTTTACGGATATGAAAATAATCTGGGATGAACTTGAGTTTCTCAGGCCAAGCCCCTCTTGTTCTTGCCCGATCCCTTGTACCTGTCACCTCAGCCGCGCTGTTTCCACTTATAAAGAAAAAGGAATTGGTCAACTGCTTTCTTAAAGGTCTGAATGATTCCTATCAGGCTGTGAGAAGCCAAATTCTGACTATGTCTCCCTTACCTCCTGTTAGTGAAGACTTTGCCATGGTTCAACAACAAGAACGGCCATCAACTGGCCCCATTACTGCTAATTCCACCACCATCATCGCTGCCAATAACTACAATGGTTGGAATCAACAGAATACTAGAGGACAGAATCAAGGACAAGGTAACAACAACAACAGCAACAATGCCAACTCTAATCAGGCTGGAAGAGGATGAGGCATGGGCAACACCAACAACAAGCAGTGCACCTTTTGTGGGAGACAATATCATACTGTAGACCAGTGCTATTTCAAACATGGTTTTCCCCTGGTTATAAGCCCAAGAACCAACAAAATGGTACAAATGTTGTTACTGCTGATTCTGCAAATCAAGGATCCTTCTCCAGTCATGCTTCCAATTCATCCATCCAGCTAATACCTGAAGATTGCAAAAGGTTGATGGCCCTGCTACAAGGAAATAAAAATGAAGCATCCACTTCTTCTATTTCTGTCACTCGACCTGCAGACATCAAGGAAGGTTCCAACAACCACATGATCTCTCACATTACTCAATCTGGTAACATTTTCCTGAATACTACTCAATGGATCCTTGACACTGGTTCTACCATTCATGTTTGTCCTCACAAGCATTTTTTTTTCTGATTACAAATCTATTACTCCCATTCTTGTTAATCTGCCTACTGGCCACACTGTTTCTGCTAATCATTCAGGAACTATTACTATTTCAGATCAAATTACTCTCTATAATGTTATTCACATTCCTGAATTTCACTTAAATTTAATTTCAGTCAAATGTTTAACTGATTCCCTCAATTGTGAATTGACTTTCTCTTCTTTTGGTTGTCTCATTTAGGACTCTCATTCCAAGAAAACGATTGGAACTGCTGAGCCTTATCTTGGATTGTATGCCATTAGTCAAATTCATAATTTTTCTATTGTAAATAATACTCATGCTAGTTTTTTCCATTCAGACAATATAGATATCTAGCATTTTCGATTGGGACATCCATCCCAACCTGTTTTACATCAACTATGTACTTAGTTTCCCAACATCAAATATAATAAATCCTTTGTTTGTGATCCATGTCATATGGCTAAACAGTCTAGACTCCCCTTCCCTAACAGTGAGACTAAAACTTCAAAACTCTTTGAAATGGTTCATATGGACATTTGGGGGCCC
Source organism: Glycyrrhiza uralensis (assembly GCA_030159175.1). Taxonomy (NCBI): domain Eukaryota; kingdom Viridiplantae; phylum Streptophyta; class Magnoliopsida; order Fabales; family Fabaceae; genus Glycyrrhiza; species Glycyrrhiza uralensis. The sequence goes on along the minus strand of BRZY01000007.1, from coordinate 28,885,165 downwards.
CTTAACTCTCCTTCTTTCCAAGGTTTTAAATATTTTTTAACTATTGTGGATGATTTTAGTCGATATACTTGGATTTATTTGCTGCTTTCTAAAGTTGAGACAAGGCCAAATATCTCTAAGTTCTTAGCTTATGCCCAAACACAGTATGATTCTAAAATTAAAATAATAAGGTCTGACAATGGCCAAGAATTCAATATGCCAGATTTTTATGCCACTCATGGCATCATACGTCACACTTCATGTGTTGAAACACCCCAACAAAACTCCATGGTTGAAAGAAAGCATAGGCACATTATAGATGTTACTAGGGCTTTATTGTTTCATTCGAAATTGCCTCCTATTTTCTGGACATATGATGTTTGCCATTCTATCTTCCTTATCAACAGGATACCTACTCCTGTTCTTGGCAATAAAACCCCTTTTGAAATGTTGACCACTACACCACCAACCGTCCTGGACTTAAAGGTCTTTGGATGTTTGGCCTTTGCTACCACTTTGGTCCAAAACAGAAGTAAGTTAGACAGCAGGACCCGAAAATGCATATTTTTAGGCTTCAAACCAAGTACCAAAGGATACTTACTCTTTGATCTTTCCACACAATCTGTCATTTTAAATAGGCATGCTATTTTCTATGAAAGCATCTTTCTATACTCTACATCAAATGCTCAATCACAAAATCATATCATTCACACTGCACCCAGCACTGATAATGATAATTCTCTATCCTTTTTGTATGATCCACCACCTTCTAGCTCTACCACATCATCCACTGATCATTCTACTGCTGCACACACTCACAATGAACACACTGACATTGATCTTCCTCATTCCCCTAGGCAGAACATAGATATTGATCTTGAACCTAGGAGATCTACTCGAATTAGGAAAGCACCTGCATACTTAAATGATTTTCACTACAATCTTACCAATTCTGACCAATCAGTTTTGTATCCTTTGTCTGCCTACTTAAATTATTCTAACTTGTCTGCCTCACATGCACATTATATTCTACAAATGTCTATATTGGATGAACCAAAGTCTTATAAACAGGCCATCCAATCTCCACAATGGATAGAGGCCATGCAAACTGAGTTACAAGCCTTGCAACATAATAAAACTTGGGACATTGTTCCCTTACCCCCTGGTAAGTGACCAATAGGTTGCAAATGGGTTTATAAAACAAAATTAAAGTCTGATGGTACCTTAGAAAGATATAACGCTAGGTTTGTTGCTCAATAGAAGCCATAGATTATTTTGATACCTTTAGCCCAGTGGCAAAGGTCACTACTATCTGTTTGTTGCTTGCTCTTGCTTCTTCTCACAACTGGTTTCTGCAGCAATTAGATGTCCACAATGCCTTTTTGCATGGGCACTTAGATGAGGAAGTCTTTATGACTCTACCACCAGGACTTATTACCACACTTCCCAATCAGGTTTGCAAGCTAAACAAATCCATCTATGGACTTAAACAGTCCAGTAGACAATGGTTTGCTAAGCTTTCTAACTCCTTACTTTCTCACGGATTCCAGCAATCTGCCTCTGATCATTCACTATTTTTCAAACACCACAACACTTCCTTTACGGCTTTACTAGTCTATGTTGACGATTTAATCCTTGCAGGCAATAATCTTGAAGAAATCAACAACATCGAGACCTTCCTTAATAACCAGTTCAAAATCCGAGACTTAGGAGCACTCAAATATTTTTTGGGCTTGGAGATTGCTCGATCTAGCAAAGGCATCCACATCTGCCAACGGAAATATGCACTTGATATACTAGCAGATGCTGGCATGCTTGCCTCAAAATCGGTATCTACACCTATGACTAAAGGCACCAAATTACAACGAGAAGGGGCCACTTTACTCCCTGGCCCCGGATCCTATAGGTGCCTTGTAGGAAGACTCCTCTACCTGACAATAACCAGACCAGACCTGAGTTTTGCAGTCCAGCAACTCAGCCAGCATATGAGTTCACCAACCACTCTTCATCAACAGGCTGCATTTCGTGTTCTCCAGTACATTAAAAGCACCCCTGCCCATGGGTTGCTCTACCCCACTCACTCCAAAATCCAGTTAAAGGCCTTCTCCGACTCGGATTGGGCAAGTTGCATTGATTCCAGATGATCCACTACTAGGTACTGCATTTTATTGGGTGATTCTTTAATTTCATGGAAGATTAAGAAACAAAATACTGTGTCCAGATCTTCATTAGAAGCTGAATATAGGTCCCTTGCCACAACTGTCTGCGAATTACAATGGCCGACATACCTCCTTGAAGAAATCAAACTACCTTTCACTACTCCAGCATTACTTTACTGCGACAATCAATCTGCTCAGCACATAGCAGCCAACCCCACCTTCCATGAGAGAACAAAGCATATAGAAATAGACTACCACATCGTCCGCGAAAAGCTACAATCAAAATTATTTCATTTGTTGTCAGTTCCCAGCTCTGCCCAGTTGGCTGATCTGCTCACTAAACCCCTTGATCCGGCACCACTACAAACATTACTTTCCAAGCTGGGAGTTCAAAATATACACTCCTCAGCTTGTGGGGGGTATTGGATATAAATGACAAATTAGGAACTTAATTGTTAGTTAGAAAGTTGTTGTTATAGATAGTCGTTATTAGTTTTATCTGATATAGATAGTTGTTTGTTATAAGGAAAGGATCAGGTTTGTTATTCAGTTATGTACTGCCTTCCTTCTCCTTCCCACTCTATATAAGTGGACTTGTATCTTCTTCCATTAATCAATATATGAGGTATATTCAGAAAGTTCATGTTCTCTGCCTTTTCCAGTAATAAAGGTTAGGGTGCAGATGGAAGGTTCGGTCACCAACTTCAGTCATGCGGTTTCGACAAGGATGTCATGGGCCCACTTATTATTACTGGAGAATTCAAAGGAGGAGAAATTATCAGTGAGTGTGGTGGGTATGGTGGAGGGGTGGGGTTGATAGGGATAGTAGTGCTTGAGAAGACGAGGGTAAGTCTTCATCATCCATGAAAAAGTTGAAGCATTCTTCTTCGTCTTCTTGTGGTGGGTTGTAGTGATAGTTTTGTATGGAGGAGGGAGAGCTGCTGGAAGTTCTGCTGGTGGTGGAGTTGAGGGATTTTCATGGTTGTTGTGCGGTGAAGAGAGGTGAAGAAGGAGAAGAAAGAGATAATGATTTAGTGTGTGGGTCTTCACCGTAGACCGGCTTTATATCCACTGTTCGTTTTTTCATCCTACATCTATCGGTCTATCTTTTACTTGTGCAAGGTCGAGCGCTAGACTACGCCAAATTGATAAAGCAACTTTGGGTGAAAGATTGACACACAGATGGGGAAGATTTTCTTTTCTTAATAGTAAAATAGATGAATAGAAATGGGACAAGATCATTTGACATCACATTTTAAATTTTTATATTTACACTAATTAATAATTATCTATAGAATACAAAATTAACCGAGAAAACCATTGAATCGAGAATTCTTATATAGTAGATCATGTCTATAAAATTGACAAAATTATCCTTTTGGTCTCTTAACTTAATTGTTGATTTTAATTTAGTATCATAATTTTTTTTGCTTCAAATTGGTCCCTTAAGTTTTTTTCACTTTATTTTTCATTGTCATAGTCATGCATATTACTTCTATCTTTATCAATGTAGCCTAATCCTGATCTATTTTGATCTATTCAAGCATTTTGCTGACTTATTTCAATTTGTATATACACTTGATTGTGTTACAAAAATATTACTTAAACTTACTTTTAAAACATAAGGGACTATTTTGTTACAAAAAAAAATAAGGAACCAAACTGAAAAAAATAAAGTTAAAAGATTAAAGATATAATTTTGCCTATAAGATTTCATGTAAATAAAAAATTAATTAATACTTCATCACACTACTTTATTTTAATGAATATTATGTTATTAAAATATAAGTAAATATTCATTATTAGATAACATAGTTACGAATATCCAAATTGTCTAAAATTTAATATACATGATCACGATGATAATATCATATGATTCAACGATTGGATCGGTTAATTTCACATACTAAAGAAAGTTATTAATTGATGTAAGTGTATGAGTTTGACACCTGATGTCAATTGATCCCGCTCCAATAGTAATAGATAATAGTGATCCTTCTGTTTCTTTTTAATTGTCAATTTTTAAGAAGAATTGTGTTTTTATTTATCTATCATTTTGATAGTTTAAGGTTATCTTTTGTCAATTATACTCTTATCTGTTGGAACCAAATTGGTTAAAAGTGTTTTTGATACAAAAACTCCCTAAGTGATTTTATGGTTTTGATGATAACAAAATGTATTAAGGTTTTTACAAAGGATAATCAATTTGTATTAAGCTGTACAATGTATAAATGCTGCCTAACTAAGCTTATTGCAGTCTGCGTCCAATCAGTTCTTCATGACATTGGCTGGCATTCAAAGTGAGTCTTGCGTCCAATGTTGGCACTGGAATGGACACAAGAATTTTGCGTCCAATGTTGGCACTGGAATGGACACAAGAATTCTGCGTCCAATGGTTGAGCAGAAGGAAGAGTTCTGCGTCCAATGTTTCAGCACAAAGGCAAGCTATGTTGTGCGTCCAATCAATCAGTACAAGGCACAAGGACAATTTCATACGTCCAATGATTCATAAGAAGGCATTGAAGACTTAAGTCCAATGTTCAGGATGTGCTCTTGACCAAGGTACAGAATGCTGATCGTCCAATGATATGTACAAGGCAAGACTGGCATAAGTCCAATGATAAGAACAAGGCAATACTGGCAGAGTCCAATGTTTTTATGAGAAGCAGAATTGCAGTAAAAGTCCAATGATTTTCAAAGGAACAGATTCAGTGAGCGTCCAATGCAGATGAAGGATAAAAGTCCAATGTTCAGTGTGAGCAAGAATGCAACTCTGCGTCCAATGAAACTGAACAAACAAAAGAACTGTTCTGCGCCCAATGAAATCAGAGTGACAAAGGTACTGTTCTGCGTCCAATAAATAAGAAGGACAACAATATTGCTTTGCGTCCAATGGAACACAATGAAGCAGATTGACAAAGGTACATCAAACAACTGTTCTGCGTCCAATGAAGCAGAAGAACAAATGTACAACAATCAACTCTGCGTCCAATGGAACTATAGGGAAATGGCAAAAGTCCAATAACCAGAATGAGGCAATACGTCCAATGTTGCTTTGCAACTAATCATCAGAATGGTAAGCATAAGTATGCGTCCAATGTTTGCATGAGTTCTGTGCAAATTGGTAAGTGCAAAGGTATGCGTCCAATAGATTCTATATGCTGCGTCCAAAACGCAGAGTCCATTACGTGCTATTTACTGCTCATGCATTTAATATGAAACATATTTATTGAGCAAATGATTTGAAATAAATAGCTGTATGCAATGCTTTCTGTACATCTTTGTCAACGTGTGTGAATGTACTTCTGAAAAGCATAAAGTACTGTGGAAAGTGTACTAAGAGAGAGAATGTACTTTTAACTACTCTATATATCTTTGAACACATCTTTCTGCTTTACACAGTGTATTCTCTCTGTCTCAATAAGATATTATTATTAACCACTGTACAATTGAGACTTTGAGTACAGGTTGCTTCTGATTTGGGAGAAAGAAACGCAGACATGCACAATGAAGTAGATCTCCTCAGAGCAACGGGAAAATAGCATTAAATGCTATTTGAGAACGGTAACTTTTATGAGAGCTGAAGTTGAGCAACTGAAGAACAAGTCTGAAGCTTCACTACTCTTATAAATACCGAGAAGCAAGAAGAAGAATACAAGATACTGAACAACGAAAAAGAAAGAGCAAAAACGCTGTGCAATCTTTTATACTCTGTATTGAAAGTCTTGTATTTCTTTATCTTCTTGTAAAAGAGAGTTTGCTTAACTCTCAAAGTGCTTTAGATTTCATATCCTCACTTGTGTGAGTTTGACAGCACTTGAATCAAAACTCTGCTGAGTTGTTTTAGCCTGAAGAGGCTGTGTTCAAAGAATACTTGGGTTTTAGCCTGAAGAGGCTTCGTCCAAAGAATACTTGGGTTTTAGCCTGGAGAGGCTGTGTGCAAAGAATACTTGGGTTTTAGCCTGAAGAGGCTGTGTGCAAAGAATATTTGTACCTATCTGGTTTGATAGTGAAATCTCTCTAGTTTGAGGGGACTGGACGTAGCTCTTAGGAAAGGGTGAACCAATATAAAAACTTGTGTTATTTCTTCTTTCCCTTAACTCCTTTTATATTTGTGTTTATTACTAACCAAGGGGATTGAATTGATTTTGTTTAAACAAGTTTTTCATACACCTCAAATCGCACAAAGAAAACAAGTTTTTAATAAACCAAGAGGGAAGCCTCAGCGTCCAATCTTTTGTGCGTCCAATATTTCACATTTCTGTGCGTCCAGTGTTTTAGCACTCTGTGCGTCCAATATTTCAGAAAACACTGTGCGTCCAATATTTGAACCAAGCTGTGCGTCCAACGTTTTTAACAGCCAGAGTCCATCATTTGCGAAAAGTTTTAAAAGCTTAGAAACACAATTCAACCCCCCCTTCTTGTGTTTCATCTTGTTACCTACATTATCATCATTAAGTGTTTTACATATTTTTCATACATTTTAATATAGAGAATAAATGGATATAATGAGATAATAAAAAGACGAGGGATAACAGGAAAAAAATTGTCAATTAAATGATGTCTTGATTGATATGAAACAACCTTGAAACGCAAATATTTAAGAAGGGAGAAAATAATGGATTACGAGTTCAATTTGAATTCAGAGTTAAATGCCGTGCAAAATGTTGTTGCCGGTTCCTCACTACATTCTTTTGAGAACTTTTATGGTCTATTAAATCAACAGTTTTGGTAGCTTTATTTATTAACCAATAGAATAATGGGGTTTAATTTATTAATAATGGGGTTTTAAAATAAAAATATGATTAATTAAATTTTTACAAGAGAATTATATATACCAAAAACTCATTTTTCAACAATATAATTACTTTTGTTTTTCATAATTTTAAATAAAAATTAGAAAATAAAATTTAAATTTAAAGACTAAATCACAATAAATAAAAAAAATTCTAAAAATATCTCATTGGTTAGAAAATCAATGATACCAAAATTGTTAGTTTTCTCACCATTAAAAATTTCCATTCTTTTTTGGTAAGGATAACCACACATGCCGATTAATATAGAAATACACGTGACATGACAACACACCAAACTTTTCATCTGGCTGGGACTTTGTATCATTTATTTTGATCGATGGAGATAATAACCGATTTATCTGTTTTTGAGTTTTGAATCTTTTGATATTAGAAAATATAAATTATAGTCATGAGGTAAATATAGGACAAAACTTACCTACGGTGCCATATGTGCTGTGATTACTGTTCACCTATAAAAATAAGACACCTGTATCTTTTTAATCCTAATCAGCTAAATGAGTTAACACTGTCAGAAACTCGGTTAATGTTTTTTTAGAGAGTTAATAAACACCATGTATTGATCTGGAATCGAAAACCTGGATTTGCAGGCACGGTGGCCGTAGTCATGGTGTCCTAGTTTTGATGAGGAGATTGATTGCCTTCGTGTTTGAGAGTTTTGTAACCTGTGCACTACTGCTGCTTCTTGTTCGGCATCGGTACTGCAAGCAAGAAGCAACAACAACGTGGAGATAGTTCGGCACACGATGTGGGGTTACTTCAGCTAGAGATAGCTGATCTAATTTTGTCCAAATCAAACGTTTCCATTAGCCATTAGGATTTAGGAAAGGGGAGGGGCATGGTTTTAATTCAGATTTCCCAATTTACTAAAGTTTGTGGAAATTGGGGAGGGGCATCGCATTTTCTTTCTTTTCTCTCTCTCCCTCTCTCTTCTCCATAGCTCTGTTGTTTGGCAGTCCTAGACACTTAGTGGTACGTTAATCTGAATGTCTGATAAACTGCAGTGGAAATATACTTTTAATACGAAACTAGAAAAACTTACTGGAAGTGGCTGGAGGAGAAAAAAAAGCAATTAGATTGAGAGTATTTTTTTTAAAAAAAAATACATGTAAAAGTATTGAAAAAACGGTGCGGCGGTGCCCATCATGAACCAGAAGCACCCATTAATATTCCCAGTCTTGATAAATTAACAAAAGAGGCGTGGAAACAAGAGGTGTGGCAAGTTGAAAAGGTAGATTTTAATGTTAGTTGGATTCTAGTATTCGTGCTTGAAGATAGGGAGAGGAACGGTTGTTGCAGAAGGTAAACAGAAGATGAGGGAGTCCAGGACCAAGGCTTTTTTTTATTAAAAAAAATAGTAACTTAGTTTTTGACTGTGTTAATTCATTTAACTAACTAGGATTAAAAAATACAGGTGCCTTATTTTTATAGGTGAACAGTAATCACAACACATATGGCACTGTATGTAAGTTTTGTCCGTAAATCTATTAAGAATTGGGAAATTAACTTGAGTTTGCATAAAAAAAGGAAACTAACTTGAAAATTATATAATCTTAAAAATTAAGAAAGCAATTGTGACCACACATGCATAGAACTAATGATATAATTATCCATGTATTCTTAAATCAAGTGATTAAGGGATCACCAACAAGTGGTTGGTCTGAGTAGCAATGAGCTAGTCAGGGGTTTGAATCCTAACTCTTGTGTATAGAGAAAACTCGGTTGAGAGGAAGCAACCCACCTTTGGGTGCCTTTAGATTCTCTGAAGGAAATTAGTCTCGGTAAATGAAGGGGTTACTCTTTATGATCATATGCATATAAAAAAAATGTGATTAACTCTCTGATTTTTTTATGGGAGAGGGTGTATATAAGCAACGTTCGGATAAGTTTTTTTTAACTCTGATTATTCTTGGATTCGTATTTTCTCTTCTCACAAAAATATTTAATCTAGTGGAGTGTTGTACTATCCGCGAGTATACATCTGATGCCAAAGTACTCTTGAATGTTTTGAAATCAATTCGTGTGATTGGCATTCGGTAAATGGGATTGGTTTGGAAAATCAAACCATAGGATTTTGCTTGTTTTATTGATTATTTATAAAAGTATAAATATTGACGTATCTCAGTGACACATCAAATAATTTTAAATTGATATAAAATTTTATAATAATAATTTATTTGATAATAAATTTTAGAATATAATTATTCAATAAAAAGTTATTAACAATATAGCATTGTCCAAACATTGCCTTTCTCCCTCTTTCTTATCAATCTGTTTCAATGCAAGCTGCTCGACAATATCGAAACAGAAGTAACAGTGGGAAGAACCACGACATGAAAGAGGGACTTATGCATTGAAGTCAAGAGGGACTTCCGTTTCGATATTCTCCAACAGCTTGCATTAAAATAGAGTGATAAGAAAGGGGGAGAAAGACATCTAAACAGTTGATTTGTCAAATTACATTAATGCACACAAATTTAATTTATTTTTTAAAACATGAAATGGTTTTGTTGTCCAAATAAAAATGCCTAAGTTGCTATTGTACTCCTTCTAATTTCTAAGCGAGAGTATATTAGCAATCCATATGTGTGTGTGTAGTGATAATAACATGAAGGAGAAAAAAATAAAAATAAAGACTCCATTGGTGTTTTAGCGAAAGGCGATGGAAGAGCTCAACAACCCATCTGGAAGATATCTTTTGGTACCATCAGTTCAAGAGTTGGCTAAAGAAAAAATCACAAATGTCCCTCCCACCCAGATATATTCAACCTGAACATGAAAACTTGGGGGTTATCTCTGAAGACGAATGCGTCCTTGAGATTCCAGTAATTGACATGCAACGCTTGATTTCTCTAGAATTTGGGAGTAGTTCAGAATCAGAGTTGGCTAAGCTCCACCTTGCTTGCAAAGAATGGGGATTCTTCCAGGTATCTTAATTTAATTTCTCTCTGCGCTAGCCCTGCAATCATTTATCTATTTGTTTGTTTTGTTTTTTTTACCAAACTCATGTATCTGTTTGTATGATTATGTGAATTTTAACTGTTCTTCAAATTTATTTTTTAAACCAACTTAATTTGTATTGTAAGTTTTTATTTGGGATTGTATAGAAATATACAGTAATTGGTCTATTAATAAAGAAAATTACTAAGAGTAACAATCAATGTTAAGGATGTCTTAAAGTTTTAAGAGTGACATTTGTTGTTTAGAGCATAATCCAAAAGCCTAAACATACATTGTGTCTCCAAAATTTTTTCTTCCAAGTTCAGCCACTTTTTGGACACTAAATTTCAATTTTTTTTTCTCGTAGTTGCATGTCAATTTTTTTAAAAAGGAAAGACAACCTATTTTTTAGAGTGTGCATATGTCAAAATTGTAAAATTAGAATTTCCCTAATTTTAATGTCTTGTTTTAGCTGATAAACCATGGAATAAGCTCTTCCTTTCTGGAGAAAGTAAAGTCGGAGATTCAAGATTTCTTCAATCTTCCAATGTTAGAGAAGAAAAAGTTTTGGCAGAGTCCACAACATATGGAGGGATTTGGACAAGCATTTGTTTTAAGTGAAGACCAAAAACTTGATTGGGCTGATATGTTCTATATGCTCACACTTCCAACACACTTGAGAATGCCCCACTTATTTCCACAGCTCCCTCTTCCTTTTAGGTTCTCTCTATCTCTCTCGTGTATATTATGTGTTGCGGATCTAAATAGTTGTAACAATTTTATGATTTAATATTCTGTTTTATCTAGATTTTAGGTTGTACTTATATTTGCTTAAATTTTAAAATTAGAATAATGTTGGTTATGATTAAATTAGCATGAATTTTAATTAGATTATGTTATATTTTAGCTCTATTTATAGAGCCAAGCAATCATAATGTGACATCCTTCAGAAAAATATTTTACATTCTCTGACAAATAAAATATCCTATAACCCACAAAATATCTCATCATTAAGTCATATATTCATATCTCAAATGCTAATTACTACTCTTTGTCATGCAGAGAAACTCTAGAGTTATACTCTCAAGAAATAAAGATTCTAGCCATGTCCATTATTACCCATATAGAAAAAGCTTTGAAGATGCAAGAAATGGAAATTAGAGAATTATTTGAAGATGGAATACAAATGATGAGGATGAACTATTATCCTCCATGTCCTCAACCAGAAAAGGTCATTGGTCTCACAAACCATTCAGATCGTGTAGGTCTCACTATCCTCCTACAAGTGAATGAGATAGAAGGGCTCCAGATAAAGAAAAATGGCATGTGGGTTCGTGTTAAGCCCCTGCCGAATGCCTTCATTGTCAACATTGGAGACATCCTTGAGGTAAAATATCTATATTCTTTTTTCAAACAGTTTTACATTATCAATTTTTTCGAAGAATAAATACTCTTATGATTCCACTTGCATAAGAGCATATTGAATAAATAGGTTCAATTTAAGCCCTGTTTGGATAACAAACTTATCTATTGCTTATGACATAAGCTGTATAAGTTACTTTTATAATCGAAAAAAAATTATAGTAAAATTTATTTTATATAAGTCATAAGCTGTTTTGATAAACTATCCTGAGTAGCTTATGAATCAATCATAAGCTATGTTCATAAGCTCTACATAAGTCAATCCAAATAGGCCCTTAGCTATAAACGATATATAAAACCATATGGTTAGACACAAATAGTTAATATCTTTCATCTAAAGGAATAACTCGAGTAGTACCCGAATTCGATCTTATGGCACCCAACTATAAATGAATTAATTCGAAATATAAGAAAGCAATTTTTTATTTATCTTAGAAATTATATTTTTTTCTCTGTGTGCTCTATAACATCTTCATGGCACTTTTCTTTTCATTTGCATGTTTTACATGACAGATTATGACCAATGGGATATATCCAAGTATCGAGCATCGAGCTACAGTTAGCTCTGAAAAAGAAAGGCTTTCAATTGCAACATTCCATAGCCCGAGACATGATGGTGTGGTAGGTCCTGCGGCGAGCTTGATTACCGAACAAACACAAGCACAATTCAAGAGAATTGGAGTAGATGAGTACTTCAAGGGCGTATTTGCTCGCAAACTTGATCGCAAGTCTTACATAGATGTCATGAGAATAAAACATCACGATTGAAGATTTCGTTATTATTAAGAAAAAAAAAAGTATGCCAAAATTGCAAGTGGTGTGTGCACAATAAAAAAATTACAACGCAATCATAGTGTGTGGTCGAATGGCCTATATATTATTTTTTGAAGCTTGTTTCCTATTATCACCAGAACCTGACTTAACTAGCTTAACTATTTTCTCTTATTTCTTTTCTTCTGTGTAGATCTTGGACCCGTATGTGATGGTTTAATTACTTCACAAATTAATAAAAATATATTTGAAATAATATGTAGATTGGTATTTATAAATATTATTTGATATATTGCTAAATACATGTAGAGTACACAAATTTGATATATTGCTAAATACATATAGAACTCTTCATTGCAAACAGAAGAATGATATTTTTCGGCAAATAAAAAAAAAATAACAACAATATCTGAGCTTAAGTGCAAGTTGTGCAACTCTCATCACTCAAGCTTCTGCCCAAGAATCCAACACAGTTGAAAGGCCATAAACACGAGTTACTACGAGGTTTAAACCGTCCAGGTAACTTGAATAAATTTTTTTAATATCTATAAAGCAATCCATCAAAAGCATAATTCTCTCTTATACCAGATGTTTAGTTCAACAGAATCGCTTCTCACATCATTAAGAAAGCGCAACCCATCGAAAAGGGGTCAGCAATTGAAATATACAAACTCCAAGAACTGCTGTCGTTTAACTGATTCCACCAATTCCTCAGATCCAAACATCAACACGATTCGAATTTGTTAGATACATGATGAACTAATTTGTGAAAGTTTACGATGCACTTATTTTTTTTTACTCTTCAAAGCTTAAAAAATAAATAATTGGACGGTAAAACTTAAATAGGGGAAAAATTGCGGGATACCTCAGTCCCTCGGTATCCATGGTAGAAAAAGAACAGCATAGAGATAGATAGCAAAACAAATCCGGGGATCTACACCTCCGAAGCTAAAGTAGGAGTCACGGTTTGGGACTCAACAAGTATAGCTCAGAGGTGAAGACACCCGTATCAGTTTCACTAGCCTAAAGAGAAGCACTGTTTAGCGGCTGAAAGGAGATGAGGAGGAGATCTCAGAAAAACAACGCAACCAAACCCTAAAAATGAGATAGTCATAGCAGCGAGTGGATGACTATATATAGCAGTCTAGGGGTGGGACGTATGGGTACCGGTTGGATCGGGTTTGAGATAAATTTGGATCTAAACTAATTAAATTCGTTCGAGTTGGGTTAGATTGGTTTGGATTTTTAAAAATTAAATGTAGAGAATGTACTGTAAAAAAATAAACAAATAATAAAAAATTACAAAATTTATTTATTTATTTTTTTTGACTAAAAAATATGTTCATTTATTCAAATTGGTAAAATACATCGATAACAACACAAATTCAACATCGCTAAAAATTGAAAATGATGAATCTACGAACAAATTTATAGCACCCAAGTTAATAGCATAACACGGTAAAATGCCTGCAAATGTGACAAAATCAAAGTGACCGGAGTACCCATACCTTCGGATCTGTAACATTGACGTTCAAATCTTGATTGAATCTATAATGGATCGAAGCTGATCCACCAATCTAAACCGGCCAAATGAAAACTGCAACAAGATGGGAAACCAAACGACGCGCACTAAGACGATGATCAAAACACCGCCGCACGCAGACGATAAAAACACAGAAAAACACGATAGAAAAACCAGATCTATGTGGGAAAAAATAACTTATTTAGATAAAATGAGAGAAAAAATGAAGTAGATGGATGATTCCAGACCAAAAAAATGGCCCAAAAAACCTCCCCCCTTCGATGGATGAGGAAGAAGGAAGAGAGAAGTAGAGGGAAGGTTGAGAGAGAGAGGCGGCTAGATAGAATTACAAAAACATAATTACACAATGGCTTAAATACACTTTTCGTCCCTGCAATTAGGGGGTCATTTGAATTTCGTCCCTGTAAATTTTTGTTTCTTTTTGTCCCTACAACATGCTAATCCCCCGTTTTGGTCCTTACCGTCAACTCCCGTTATAAAAAAGCCTACGTGGCCAATGGAAGTCCAGATGGTGCTGCCACACTGGATAAGTGATCCACGTGGCGTTGGCTGACATGGACGCGGTGCTGAGTCAGCATTGATTAACGTTTTAATCAGCTTTTAATCAGACACTTAATTAAAAGCTTAGTTAATCACGTTTTAAACATTTTAACCTTTAAATTGACTTGGGAATTGGGGAGGAGTACTTTAGGGTTTCTTTTTAGAAAATGTCCTTCTCTTTTTCTCTTGGAGAATCCATCTTGTGCGCCCGAGGAAGAAGAAGAAAGAACCATCGCTGTCGTGAGTGAGCTGTGAAGCAGACGAACGGTGAGGGTTGCTCGTTGGTTGATCCTGTCTGAAGTGGCGTGCTGGTGGAGTGCGTGGCTTTGCACGAAAAGCCCTTTGCGAGTGAAAAAGGTATGTGGGTGGGGACCATGTGGGTTTACTATCAACATAGTATTTATGCTCGTTGACTCTGTGTGTGTGTACTGTCTTTGTATACGTATTCGTATTTGGTGTGTGTGGTATGTGGGTACAGTTGCGTATTCGTATATAGAGTGTGTGGGTGTTATACATATTTTAGGGTTGTGTGTATTTGTGTATCGATTTTGTATTTGTACTCATGGTGTTTATTTGTGTGTTGTGGGTATTATACGGTTTGGGTGTCATGACTGAGAAGTGCTCCCCATTTCATGCAGGATGAGCTTCTTCGCTGTTAGTTTTCATCATGGGGGAAAATTTGTGAGAGACCCCCAGTGGGTTTATAAAGGTGGGAGTGAGCATGTTGAGTTAAATGTTGATGTAGACAAGTGGAGCTACTTTGAAGCAATAGGAATTTTGAAGGAGATTGGGTATGATGGTGGGGTTAAACTAGAGGTGTCAAAGTGAGCCAACCCGGCTCACCCGGGTTGGCTCACCACGGATTGGGAGAAAAGTGGGCCGAGCCAGGTTGGCTTACTTTTTTGGTGAGCCAAGAAATACTCAACCCGGCTCAACACACCCCGAGTTGGTGGGTTAGGTGGGTTGGCTCACGAGTTGGCCCACTAATTTTTAAAAAGATCAAAATTCAAAAAAATATAAAAAAAGCAAAAATATAAAAAATAATAGAAGAAAAAACTAAATACATTAAAATCTATTTTTTCAAACATAAGTCTTTTGAAAAAAAACAAATTTACCATAATTGAAATTACAAAAAATCCATTACAAAACATTAAAAATTTTAAAAAAACAAAAAAAAGGGATTGGCCCAGCTCACCACGGGTTGGCCCACCTCAACCCGCAGGTTAAGTGAGCCGGGTCCAAATAACCCGGATAAATATGAGCCTACTTTTTTTGCAACCCGACTCATTGGTGAACCGGGTTTAGACGGGTTGGCTCGTGGGTCAAAACCCATATTGACACCTCTAGGTTAAACTGTGGTGGAAAGTAACTGTGGTGGAAAGTGGATGGGGCAAAGTCATATGAAGGGTTTAGAGCCATAATATCAGATACAGATGCCTTGGAGCTTGCTGATTATGCACTAAAGAATAAATGTGAAGCTCAAATATATGTGGAGCATGAGGTGGATCCTTCACAGGAGGCAGTTCCCAGAGGTGTTCATGGTTCAAGGGTCGATTCAAATTGTAATGACAATCAAACTGTGGAGGTTATGGACCAGAATAGTAGTGACACTGATTACAGTGAGGATAGTTGCAGTGAAGATAGTTGTTGTGATGTGCATTTTGATGACAGTGAGGAGGAGAGGGCCATGAATATGGAAGATGGATTTCGTGAAGTTGGTAGTGCTGGGCCATTTACAAATGTCAAAATTATTAACGGGAAGAGGTATAAAGTGAAGAGTATTGCTAAAAGGAAAATTGTTTCACCTTCAAAAGGCAATGGTGGACTACAATGTCATGCTGAGAGCAGTAGAATTCCCGGGGAGAATCTTGACAGGGACCACACTCATGTGATTGATGATGACTATGTGAGTGAGGAGCTTGAGAGTTCTGATGCTGATGATAGTGATCATGGCCACAGCTTGGGGATGGAGTTTAAGTCTCTAAAACAATTCAAGAAGGCCATCTTAAACCACTATGTGTTGATTGGTAGAGAGACAAAGTTTGATAAAAATGACAAAGTTAGAGTTCGGGCTGTGTGTAAGGGCAATTGTGGGTTTGTAACACTTGTGAGTAAAGTGAGGGATAGCCACACGTATAGGATGAAGACTCTTGTGGGGAACCACACATGTGGGAGGGTATTCTTAAATAGAAGTGCAAAGAGCAAGCGAATTGCTAAGATAGTGGCTGAAAGGTTACAAATCTCTGATGATGTTAAGTTGTCTGACATCATTTCTGACATAAGGAGAAAGTACTCAGCTGGGATCACAGTGGCTCGAGCCTGGAAGGCAAAGATGATTGCAAAGAAGATGGTGGAAGGTGATGCAACAAGGCAGTACACTCTGTTGCATAGGTACTCAGCTGAGTTGCTCAGAGCTTCTGGTGGGAATACATGCAAGATCCATGTGGAAAGACCCCTCCCACCACTTGAGCCCAGATTTGGGAGTTTTTATTTCTCCTTTGATGGTTGCAAGAAAGGGTTTGTAAGTGCTTATAGGCCATTTATTGGTGTTGATGGCTACCATTTGAAGACCAGATATGTGGATACGCTGTTAATAGCTGTAGGAAGAGACCCTAATGACCAATATTTCCCATTGGCCTTTGGGGTTGTTGAGAATGAGACTAACAAGTCCTAGAGGTGGTTCTTGAATCTTCTTTTGGATGATATTGGCCAAGAGAAACGATGGGTGTTCATTTTTTACCAACAAATGGTACATCCAAATGTGATGTTTTAATGAACACTATTTCTTAGGCTTTTAACAGTACCATCCTAGTTGCTAGAGATAAGCCAATAGTTACTATGTGTGAGTGGATAAGGACTTATTTAATGAGTAGGATTGCATCTCTTAGAGAAAAGATGAATAGGTGGAATCATAGAATTATGCCAAGACCTAGGAAGAGACTTGACAGGGAAGTAGAACACAGTGGTAACTGGATTCCCAATTGGGCTGATACATCTTAGTTTGAGGTGACCCACACACAATTTGTTCATAGGTTTGTAGTAAATATAGATAAGAGAACTTGTTCATGCAATTTCTGGTAACTTGTTGGCATACCCTGTAGACATGCAGTTGCTGCCATGTCATTTAGAGGGGATAATCCTGAGGAGTTTGTTGACTCATGCTATTCAAGACAAACATATGAGTTGTGTTATAGTTCAGGAGTAAGTCCTATTAGTGGACAATACATGTGGCCAGAGGTCGATTGTGAGGAGGTGTTGCCACCCCAGTACAAGAGGGGTCTTGGTAGGCCAAAAAAACTGAGAAGGAGAGAGGTGGATGAGGATCTTAATGCTACTAAGCTGAGGAGGGCAAATACCAAGTATAGGTGCACCAGGTGTGATCAATATGGCCACAACAACAGAGGCTACAGGAGTACAACTATATGTCCAAAAGCCCAGGCACGCAATGTATGACATTTTACTGGAATTTCTTTCCCCATTTTAGTTAACTGTCCAAATACTAAAGGTTTTTTTTCACAATTTTCAGAGGAAGGCTAAGAAAGCACCTGCCACTGATACAAGTCAGCCAATTGCTGGAACTGCTGAACAAGCTGCTAATGCTGGAACCACTACTACTAATGTTGGCCCTGCTGGATCTGTTGCTGTGAATGCTACCCCTGCTACTGCTGAAGTTGTTCCAACTGACCTAGTGGCAGCACCTGATAAGCCCAGGAAGGTACATTGTAGTAGCCATAATTTGATGTTGATAATGACTGATGACTGATGTTTATTTTGATGTTGATAATAATGCCCAATGACTTATTTATGTAATTTTGATGCAGCTGAAAAGGTTGAGGAAGCAATATCAAGATGACCCAGTTAATGTTACACCCAATATAATTGAAGGTGGAGTGAGTCGGGTACTCAATAAAGGTGGATTGAGTGTTGCTATTGGAGGAGTAAATGCCAGTGGGGTTGTTGTAGGGCAAGTGAGTGAAGGTGGGGTGACTAATGCTTTTGGAGAAGGTGTATCTGCTGGACTTGAAAACAATGTGGGGGAATGTCTTAGACCAATGGGTGTTGTTGACCCAAGAATTTGCAAACAAACCAAGTGTCAATGCAGAGCTCAAAGAGTAACTTCAGAAGATGATGGCAGCAGTGGGGCAAATTGAACCAGTTATTGCTTCTTCACAGCCAAAGGACAATGGAAAAGGAGCACAAAAGAAGAAAGGAAGTCCTAAAAAGGACTGAAACTTGTTGGTCAAGTGGAGCATGTTTAATTCTGTTTATGTTTTGTTGTCAACTTTGTTTTTATTTTGCTTGACTTAGTGAGCTGAAATGTAATTATCCTCACACCAAGGTGTGTTATATTTTGAGACTTTGGGAATGTAAAACCTTAATCTTTTGCTACCTTGAAACTTCAAGTCAAGTGTTATGCTTGGTTGTATGGATATTTATGGTGTTTAATGAATTCTCACGACTATATTTTGAGTACCATATGGCTTGTGCCTATAAACCAACAGGATTCTGAGTTTTTTTAATGGTTACTAACTTAGTTTGATGTTCATTTTTAACTTTGCAAATACACAATCTTCATGTTTTAGTCCTCTTATGGCACCACCTTTTTAGAAATAGTCCTTTCAAAATACAATTGTTTTCTCTTTGGTCCTCCGAACATCAGCAAACGTAAAATAATGAAATGAAAGGGAGATGAAATAACAACATAAAGTCATGAACCACAACTTAGTCAATCCCATTCATTCAACATCCAGTGTTACAAAATACCACCAACATAAAACACAAAAACCACCACAAGGTCTGAACCCTAACACAAAACATAACAACTACATAGAAATCCTATACACTACAAGCACATTTGGTTGAGGCATATACCAGGAACAAGCCCCACGACACCATTAAAGCAACCATCATATATTTGGCATTCCTCCTCTCATGCTGTAACTTCATTTTCAGATTCCCTATCTTCTTTGACCCCAAATCCTTCAACAAAGCCGAGCAATTGCACCGCCTTGGTCCACCAACTGCTACACCACTACTGATTCCACCCTCTCCCTCAAGCTCGAGCTCATCATCCCATAAGAACAGTCTGCAACTTCATCGGGCTTGCATACATAACGAAGAGAAATTAACGAATACGAAGAAATTCGGGGCATACCAGACAAAACAACAATCAACCATCTCACATTTCACAAACCTAAGACTCACATTCCAGTTTTTGCACTTCCAGAACTTGCGAAGTGGATTTTCCTCTGTTCTGGAAATGAACATTCGCATCGGATCACCGCAACCACACACTGGAACAGGACCATCGTGTCGCGAGGTTCCACACGACGATGCCTTACTTGTAGCCATTGTGATGAGGGTTGAAGAAGGACAGAACCTTAAGCTGCAGCGAACCCTAGGGTTGAAGAAGGGGGAAGGGGGAAAATTGGGGGGAGGGGGGAAATTAAAAAAATTATTTTCTTTCTAAAAAATAAAAGTTTCTTATTAAAAGATGATTAAAACGTTAATCAGTGCTGACTCAGAACCGTGTCCATGTCAGCCAACGCCACATGGATCACTTATCCAGCGTGGCAGCGCCATCTGGACTTCCGTTGGCCACATAGGCTTTTTTGTAACGGGAGTTGACGGCAGGGACAAAAAATGAGGGGTTAGCATGTTGCAGGGACGAAAAGAACAACAAAAATCTTACAGGGACGAAATTCAAATGACCCCTTAATTGCAGGGAAGAAAAGTGTATTTAAGCCTTACACAATAGTAGAATTATTGTCTCGTATTAGAAGTACACAAGTATGTAATATAAAATTATGAATGTTGTCTTTAGAACTTTATAATTTTTACTTTAAAAGCTTCATATAATGTCATTTTCATTAAACTCATAAACAAAAAATAAAATTACTCAAAATATTTGGGTTGGTTTGGGTTCATCAGGTTTCATTTTCCTTAACTTAATACCCGAACCGAACACATCGGGTTTGGAAAAATGAAAACTGAATCGAACTGGTAATCCAAACCAATCCAACATTTCACATCAGATTGGATCGGGTCATCGTGTCGGTCGGGTCATCTGGTTAGTTAGATCATTGGGTTTGACCTGGACCCATAACCGCCCCTATATAGCACCTCAAAAGGTCATTTTATTTGTCTGGTTGGCCTTAGGTCAAGAAATCACAAGGATTGTTTGGCAATTTCGTAACGCTTTGACAAAGTTAGGACTTAGAGAATCTCCAATGGAAGTTGTTTATAAGGTTCTTAAAATTTAAGCAACTCTCTTTAGTTGATTTCATCATTGGAGTGTATCTAGGTGGTATGCCACATGTAAGCAACTCTCATGTTGGGTTTCTTACATAAGGTCATCTTTAGTGGAGTACCCACTTTTGGGTACTTAATTAGACCTCACTTGTACACGTCACTCATTTTTACCTTTTTCAACCCCAAGTACCTAATAGGTACTCAACTCAACACCTCTAAATAATTTACTAAATAAGTCCCACCAATAACTCCACATCCAATTATAACCCACAAAATGTGTGGAACCCACAAGGAGAGAGGAGAGAGAGGACGCTTGTATAAACACCCCTCCCTATTAGGTACTCACTTTCCAATCTCCACAATGGGGTACTTATTAAGAACTACTTCCTATTAGGTACCCAATGCTTAAGAATCCCCACTAAAGTTGCCTAATAGCATTCACAATGAAGCACCCCACTTTGGGGTTCTTAAGTGGGCTCGTACACATATCTCACTTTTACCTTTTTAACTTAGGCTCCGTTTGGCAAAAAATAGTAGATAGCTGATCAAGTAGCTGATTGCGAATGATTTTATAGCGGATAGCGGATAAATAACCAAATTAAATTTGAAGTGTTTGGCAAAATTAGCGGTTAAACTAACTGATAAATATAAAATGACATAGAAAGATATTTTTAATTATTGCTTATATTTCTTTAATCAATATTAAATATGGTAAAATATTTATATATAATAAACTAATTATTTATGATATTTAGAAGTTACAATTTTAAAATTTATATATTAATAATATTATTTATTTTTTATTTATTATCTATCATGGCCTCATTAAAATAATTTTTATTAGATAAAAACATTATATTAAAATTATTTTATTTATAGTTGTATTTATTTACTTGTTTATTTATTATTATTAAAATAATTTATTTATTGGTTAAAATAATTTATTTACTTATTTATTTACTATCATTATAATAATATTATATTTTATTTAATAGAGGAGAGAAAAGAAATTTAATAAAAAAATAGGGTAAAAATGAGAAAAAATATCACACGCTATAAGCTCAAACGCTACTTGAAGTAGCTTATGAAAAAATGTTAAACGCTACTGGAAAAATGTTATAAGCTACCTGTTACCAAACATCTCTATTTTTCTTAATCTGCTATCAGCTAGTCAAATACGTTAGTCAAATCCGCGAATCGCTTGCTGATGAGACTTGGCAAACGGAGTCTTAAGCATCTTATGAGCATTTCATTTCTCTAACCCAGCACCTAAAAAAATCTTAAATGGACCCCACCAATAATTTCATATCACTCATTTTTATTTTAAAATGCAACATGGCCCACATACTATTGATAAGCACCAGTGCTTAACTAAGCACCTTTGTAAGAATCTTCTCCAATGGATGAAACAAGCAAAATGCTGTTAAGCAACCCCGCTAAAGATGACGCAAGCAACTCTCATAAGTAACTCTTACTGTATAAGTAACTTTCATTAGCAATTTATCATTGGAGTGAAATTTAGTAAATTTTCTTAAATCTTCGCGTGGCTTTGTAGGGCCCATCAAAATGAGAGAGTTTGTATGAATTTTTTTAATTAGAGAGTGGAGGACAGTTGGATTCTTTAAATAAAATAAATTTTCTTTAAAACAATTTTACCTAAACACACCCTAATCCTCAAACAATTTTATATGCCAACTAGTTCCTATATGACGAAAGATATGTCACCTCCACTTGTAGCAACACATGTTAGCTATCAATTTTATCAGAATGAATCACCAATTAAGTCATTGAAATTATAGGATATTATCAGTATAGTTCTCTGAACATATCATCTCTTATTGGGCAATATTGGGGAATAAATTGACTTATTCAAAAGGATCAATGCAATTGAGGACTTTTAGAGAGTAAGTTTACATCTCCATGCAATTCCATGGATCCTATATTTTTTTAGAAGTAAAAATAATAATGGGATTATTTATTTATTTTAATGAAAGTGTGAGTGAAACCATCCGTTCGAAATATTATTTTGTTTTCGCCTTTTGACCTGCCACCATATCACAATGCGATTTTGCGCGAGTGAAAGATGAAACCATAAAACAGAAGACCTGAACTAACAAAGCTACCTGCAATTTTTTTCCCTAAAAAAAAACTTCTTTTCAGGAGGAGGAAGAAAAACTAAGGGCAGAGAAACCGGGGAAATTGGCAAAATTTTGTTTAAAAAAAAAATAAAAATGCTTGAACTGTTTTTCATTCGTCGTTCTCGTTCGGCACCGGCCACAGTAAAAAAAAGAATGCCTTCAAAATTACAACATTTATTATCTGATAAGCGCCTCTTGTGCAGAACAAGGACATGGTTTTCGCTTCATTTCGTAGATACTTGAGTATGAGGCACCAAAGCTCCAAGGTTCAGGCTTTGTACGACCACTGTAAAGACATCTTCTCTCCCTCTGGAACACCCCCTCCTTCTTCTCAAGTCTGGCAGAAGCTTTCTTCAATTCTGGGTATGTCTCTTATATCATTCTCAAAGTTCAAGTTTGCAACTTTATTTATTTAAGTCTAATTGTGTTTTTTCTTTCTTCTTCAGTTTAAGGAATGTTCAATTAGAGAAATTGGGGTTATGGGTGTTTTAAGTGGCGGGTGTTGTGAATGCTGTTGTTGGTGTTAAGTTCGGTCTTTTATTGTTGAATTGAAGAGTTGGTTTGGTATTGAATCTTTGGTTGAGGTTTTACGTTGCATTACAATGTACGAAAGACTGGTTTGGTTTTGAAGTGTGAGACTGTACTTCAGTAATCCGTGGAAAATTATGAGGAAAGAAGAACGAAGTAAAGACCAATATAGATAAAGACATTATAACTGTGAAAGCTGCAAACTTGGACTTGTAAATTAGCATGGGTAGTTTTTAATTGTGATGAGTGTAGGTATTTTTAATGCCCAAGATGAATTGTAGAACAACAAATTAGCTTTGCCTTTTTTATTTTGTGGTACTTCAACTACTTTAAGCACACTCATATTGAAAAGATTGGAAAACTGAAAAGGATGTTGTAAGTAGTTTATTTACGGAGACTTTGCCCTGGCTCTAGATTCTGATGTCACACATTATGAGCAAATTATTCTATAAAACATAGAATGAGATATTGGTAAACTGTTATCATTTGTCAAGTTTAAATTGTTTAGCAAAATGAACACTAGCACTGTTTCATTTGTTCATGGCAGTATTTCTTATGAAAATACAGACTGCTTTTCATTTAGTTTTGAACTTTAAAATGCACAACCTGTTATGCTGTTTTGAGTAATGGATTATTGATCTTTGTTATTATTTATGATTCATGACTCGGCAGACACTGTTCAACCAGCTGATGTTGGGCTAAAGGAGGAAGCTGCAGATGATGATCGAGGGCTTGGATTTTTTGGTGCTAACCAACTAAATAGAGTAGCTCGATGGGCTAAGCCAATAACATATGTGGACGTTCATGAATGTGATAGTTTTACGGTGAGCTTTAGTACTTTAGTATGTACATCAATAAGTTGTAAGAACATGGTCTGTTTCTAGGCTTAGATTTATTTTCTTGTGTTGTGGAATTATGGCTAAATAGGCATTGCACTATACCAAATGGAAATAACTGAATGCATAAGCCATAGTCATTTGAACATTTGTTAGCCATTCTGATGGGAATGGGGTCCAAGTCTGATTCAGTTTGTATGTTGAATAATTGAACTGAAAGAGTTAAGATTCCATTGGTTTTAGCCCTTTACAAGCAGTATATGAACATCTTGGTAGTCATACTTTAAGCATCTATGTAACTTGTTCAAGTTTCCTTATCTTACCTATCACCATGATAGTCAATTTTTATGCGTGTGTGTGTGTACAGCATTAGTAAACTGCCTCTGCCCTGATGCAAGCTTCATGTCTATGCCTGTGTCAGTATTGTTGTTTATCACTTAATTAAAGACATTCCGAGTACTGGTAGCGGTATGTGTTATGAGTCAAATATAGGCAAACTGTTCATTGCAATCTTGTTATTCGGTTAATCATGATGTTTGTATCCTAACATCAATTATAGTGATTTTCATTTGACATTCCAACCCGAGTGAAATGAGATTTTTACACTTCAAGTAAGCTATGTCAATTGGTGCAGATGTGTATATTTTGTTTTCCGACTTCTTCGGTTATTCCGCTCCACGACCATCCTGGGATGACCGTATTTAGCAAACTTCTCTATGGCTCTTTGCATGTGAAAGCTTATGACTGGGTTGAGCCTCCCTGCATTGTAGAAAGCAAGGGACCAGGACATGCTCAAGGTCTGAACTGTATATTGTATTTACGCATGAGTTGACTTTATTCTTTTTATTTTTTTTTGTTTCCATTTTTTTTGATAAGGCAACATTGTTCTTGTTAATTTTTCATTTGAACTTTGTAGACATTGTCCCATGAAGTGCATATTATCCTCATTAGGAATGTTATTTTACCAAAAAGGTTTCAAATTATATACTCTAGATTTAACAGTTAAATAAACAATGCTTTTGCTTCAAATGTCACTCTGTTCCCATATATATGAATATTGCATTTCTCCTGGCTATGAGAACCACTAGGACACAGACATGAAGATCAACCCAATGCTTGTGGTCTCGATGGTAAGTGATTGGTGTAAATAATATGCAGTGACAACATTTTGTATGAGATGTTCACTGTCATAGATCTGCTGAAGTATACTATAAAGACTACTCTTTGTTTTCCCCCAATCCTCGGCTTGTTTGTTTATTTTGGTTCATTTAATCAAATTATATTACAAAACCCAATAACTTACCATGTTGCAATATATTTAATCTCTCTATTATCACTTTGGTTAATCAGTGAGCCGGTAATGTAAGCCTTTCCCCTGTGTCTACTAATTAAGAAGAAAAACAAGGAAAAAACCACCCAATGGCAATTGTCGCAAACTTACAATGCCTGTTATGATCAACTAAGAAAATAATCAAGATTCAAAATCCTCATAAGAGAAATTGGTTACAACTAATAAATCCTTTCATTATGCCATGTTTTGGTTTATAGTGATCGAGTTGGCCACTTCAGTAGTCGAGGGCTTACATTTACATTCTTATATATGATATTTAGGAAATCTGTTTTTAACGTTAGACAATGTGAAACTCATCATGTTTGATGGCTTGTACATATCCTTCCCTTCTGCATTCATATTTCAAAGCTACTTGATAATTGTATTTATTATTTTGACTTGATTTTTCCTTGTTGCAGCAAGACTAGCGAAGTTAGCAGCTGACAAGGTTTTGAATGCACCGTGTGAGACATCGGTTTTATATCCAAATCATGGTGGAAATCTGCACTGTTTCACAGCGGTAACACCTTGTGCTGTGCTGGACGTTCTTGCGCCTCCTTACAAAGAACATGAAGGAAGGAAGTGTACTTACTATCATGATTATCCTTACTCAACATTCTGTAAGTAACTGCTTATAAAAATAGCTTGTTTTCTATATATAGCAGCCAGTAATAAATTGTTAATTATAATTTTTAACTCATGCATTAGGATGTGAATCAAATACAAGCTTTGTGAATGAGTGATTTTCTTGATGCTTTGGCTCTGCCTGCAGCTGCAGGAAATGGACCAATATGCGATGGGGAAGAGGATGAATATGCTTGGCTTGCAGAGGTAGAAACACCTAGTGATCTTTATATGCATTCGGGGGTATATGCTGGTCCAGCTATTCAGCTCTAGCTCTGCTGCTTGGATCCAAAAGCAATGATATTAATGGCAGAAATTTTGATCCTGGAGGCAAGTGACAAGAGGATATAAACTGCTGATGCAAGGCATGTTCCTGGTTGGTTGATTTATGATGCCTCTTTTTTGCTGGATGCATTACTCGAGGTCATTGTGTTTCATTTTATAATTCTCCTAATCAGCATTACAGGTCTACAAGATGTTCTTTTCTCGTACATCTATCTATAAGCATAATTAATCATAAATATGGTTTTAGGCGTTAATTTATCGTGTTGCACACGGATAACATTTCTCATTTGGACTCCACTTTCTTTCTGTTTAGGTTTTGGTTATAATTAATTTCTTCTATTTAGTATAAATACTAATAATTTTACTCCCTTAAAATTTTGATTACTTAAAAAATACAAAAAATTATATTCAATAATAAGATTTAAAAGTCAAATAACTTAAACTATATAGACACACAAGCAAGAACAAGCACGCACACAATTTAAAAAAAAAGACATTAGGGACTAAAATCTTTAAATTTCTAGGTGCAGGGTTAAGGAGAAGGTGGACGTGAGTTTTGAAAAAGAGGTGCATCCATTTTGCTAGCGACACAGGTGTTCACTAGAAATGAAAAGTACAAAACACTGAACAGGGGATAATTCATCAAGTAATATGTTTCTGAAGCTACGCCTACGCAGCTTTTTGTCACTGTATTTAAGTTACACTTAGCTACTTCCTCACATTACAACAGTGATTTTAAGCATCCGTTACTTATTCTCACTCGCCAATTATTTCAGTTCAAAACACACATTTAAAGGCTAAACTCATCAAGTAGATCTTTTGAAAACCCAAGAAGGGTAGCAGCTGTACCAAAACTTCAGGATTTTCCTCAGTCCCGTTTGTTTTCTTAATCAAACCAATGATTACAATGATTCTGACGCATATAAATATTTCTGGATATAAGTTTTTGAGATCAGTTTGTCGTTGACTCTAAGGTGATCTGAAAGCTTCACCAGCATATCGCACACTTCCAACTCCAAGTTCCTCTTCAATCCGTACAAGCTGAAAAGAAATTGAACACATTCGTGAAGGAAAATGTATATTAGATCACTCCATTATCATGCTAACCAGTAACCAGTCACATAGTATTCAGCAATGACATTTAAATGAACACAGCTTCTAGTAGTTTAGTCATAAGGATTTCCAAGTTACTTTAAAATATTCATGTCATTGGCTGAACTAAAAGCCTTGAATCGAAAAAGGGTAAAGAAGTTAACACACAATCCTAGTTACCTGATTATACTTTGCCAATCGCTCACTCCGGCAAGGAGCACCAGTCTTTATCTGGAGGACAGAAAATGGATAGTCAACATGAAAGCGATAACATCATGCACAAGACAATTAGCAGTAGATAAAAATATTAAATTCACCAAACAAGAAGATTAAAGATATAGAACCTGTCCACTGGCCAAGCCAACTGAGAGATCCGCAATGAAGTTATCCTCAGTCTCGCCACTCCGATGACTAACCATGACACCCCAACCCGCAGCCTTTGAGTCAAGTGCAGCCTGAATAGATTCAGTCACTGTGCCAATCTGGTTAACCTGCAGTCAACGGTGAAGAGAAAAGGCTTAATCTTAAAGCAAGCTGTGAAGAGGAAACGAGAGAGAGAGGGAGAGAGTGTGGGTGGGGGGTGGTGGTGGTGGTGGTGGTGGTGGTGGTGGAGGGTAGGTAAAAAAATTAGGGCCACATGTCCTTCCAAATTTGGTCTGTTTTGATTTTAGTCCATGCAAATTTGACCCCACGTACATGGCATGCTTAGTTGGCACTTGAATATGACACGTCAGATTAATGAGGTGATGTGTCCATGCCACCTCAGCGCCAAATCACTAAAAGGACTAAAAAAAAATATTTATGACCAAAAAACTTTGACTCATATTTGCAAGGACTAAAATCAAAACGACCAAATTTAGAAGGACCTGAAACATATTTAAGCCAACCAAATAATGACATAAAAATTGTACATATTGGCAATTTAGCATAAGAGAAAGAAGTATTGTTTAAGAATGCTAAACCTTTAGTAGCAAACCATTGCAAGCCTTCTTCTGGATGGCTTCAGCTATTCTCTTTGGATTTGTAACTAACAAATCATCTCCTACAAGTTGAATATCAACTGAAGAGAGTAGTGAGGCCCATGAACCCCAATCATCTTGATCAAATGGATCCTCAATTGACACAATGGGGAATTCTCTCACAAAATCTCTATAAAGTTGACCAAGACTCTCAGCAGAGTGAACATGAGTTCCATCATTTGGCTGTTTCTTGAAGTTTAAGTCATACTTCTTATCCTTAGTGTAAAACTCTGAAGCTGCAACATCCATACCTATTTTAATCTGCGCCATTTTTTTATATTCTGATCAGTACAAGTGGATACTCATATTATGCAACAGCATATATAATAATGAAAGCATCTCCTACCTTGCCAGTATAACCAGCCTTCTCAATGGCATCCATTAGTAAAACCAGCCCCTCCCTGTTATCCTGAACATTGGGAGCAAATCCTCCTTCATCTCCAACATTGCATGCATCTTGTCCATATTTTGCCTTGATTATGCCCTTTAATACATGATAAACTGTTTTACCAGATATAACCAAGTTAACTGATTGCAACCATAATAAATAATTGGTGATGGGATTGAAAAAATCATGAACCATATGCTATAATATGCAGTCAGGAAAATTGGAGTTTAGAGTAGCCATCAAATTATATGGCATACCTATTTAAGCCATGGGTCTAAGAACTTAATATTAGGATGAAAATTAATATCACAAGTCATATCAATTCACACCCACCAAAATGATCGAGTCATTGAACAGAAAGGAAGGCATCAAGTTGAAAACCAAAAACGAGAAAACGCACAGAAAAGATGCATGATGCAGCCATAAGTCATATAAATTCATGACCACACTTCCTCAAAGTGGTTACAGTCATAAAGTATTAGGTTTCTAACCTTCACTGCCCATGCGGAGTGCCTCAGAAAATGAAGTAGCTCCAACTGGCAGTATCATAAATTCTTGCATAGCCAGATTATTTCCAGCATGACTTCCCCCATTTATAACATTAAAAGCTGGAACCGGCATAACAAGTTCCTTTGTTCCTGAAATCTCCTGGATGTGCTTGTACAAGGGCACTCCCTTTGCTCCAGCACCAGCTCTACACACACTCAGTGAAACTCCCAATATTGCATTAGCCCCTAGTTTTGACTTGTTAGGAGTTCCATCAATTTCCAGCATAATAGCATCCACATCAGCTTGATTCCTTGTTAAACACAAAGCTATAGATGTCAGCTGTACAGCACAAATTGTCAAAAACAGAACACCTTACTTTTGTTAAGAGGGCATATAAATATAAAATCAGTTTCCCTTTGTTAAGAATGCATATAAATATAAAATCAGTTTCCCTTTCCTTTTCATTTTTGTTTCAAAATGAATAATAAGTCCATACTCCATAAAAGAAATTCTGGAAATATTGTTCATTCAAAGCAAAAAAGATATCAAAAGCTAAGCATAAGACTCAAAAAGCGATGTGCAACTCACAATATATAGCAAGCTACAAAGACCTAGCTCAGACAAACTTCAGCTAAATAGCTCTATATATCATTTTTCAAATCAATTTGATTTTGTAAAAGATGCTGCTTCAAGTTCAACAGCTTCTCTATATATTGCTGCAGTATGACCATAGGTTTGAAACTAAGGAAAAATTGCATCAACAGCCTGATAAGTCTAAATCCCAAAAACGATCAAGATGCCTATGATATGACCGAACGAGACAACATTCACTCTTTTGTCTCTTGTTTCTGCATCAGCCCTATATTATGTTTACATTGCAAAATCATCTAGAGGGTATGATTTTTCATATTAACTAAACATTTTCCTCATTTGAAAAAAATTCTAAAATAAGGTATTATGAAATGACATTCTGATCACCCCTCACTTATATTTTTACAAACACTTCATAACTCCCTTAATAAAAATGCAAAATCATCCTCCTCTTCTTTTCCCTTCCCTTACAAACTGCTCCATCCAAACATTGGAATAGACACCACAATCCCTTCTGATCCCACAACATAATTTTGACCAGCAAGTCTACCTAGCAGTCAATCATCTCTGTTCAAAATTTAACTCCCAACACACAACACGCACTCAATCAAAGTCTCTAAGAGTAAAAAAATTGTCAACAAACATTAACAAACACAGCAAGCAGTAGTACAATCAATCAACATTAACAACAACAACATCCAAAACACAGAATCACACAAAAAAAAAACAGTACCTAACGTCGACACCAACAAGCTTAGGAGCCAACACCTCATTGATGTTCCTAACGGCGTTGAGAACGCCTTTCCCGCCATACACGCTCTTGTCTCCATCCCTGAGCTCCAACGCCTCATAGATTCCGGTGGAGGCACCGCTCGGCACGGCTGACCGGAAAAGCTGATCGGTCACCAGATCCACCTCCACCGTCGGGTTCCCTCTGCTGTCCACGATCTGCCTCGCCTTCACCGACCTCACCGTGCACTCCCGTGACGCCGCCGCCGCCGCCACCGTTGACGTAGGCGCGGCGGTGGCCGAGGCCCGCACGGAGAGGTGGCGCCGCGGGTGCTTTCGGAAAGGGAGGGAGTGAGGCGATGATAGAGGGCGGCGAGAAGTGACGAAGGAAGATGAAGGAGTTTGGAGAATGGTTTTGGTGGCGGGTTGACTCAACGCCATTGTTGTTTGTTTGATGCTTTTTTTTTTTTGAGTTTAGTTTGTTACAGAGTTTAGGGCTTTGTTTGTTTGTGTGTGAAGTGAAAGTGTGTGTGTGTTGTGTTTTGTGCTGTGTTTTATATGAAGGTTGAGGTTGTGTTGGTGGGGAACTCCGCCCAGGGGCGATGAAACTTATTTAACCAATGTCTTTTGGAGGTTGTTGGAGACACAAACAGTACTACGACTAAACAATGGGGGAGGGTGGTGGCGTGGTAGGTGGTCGTGTGTTATGCATGCGTATGCGTTCGTTCCTTTGCTTTGTACTACTTTGTACACTCGGGTAAAATTAATTCTTTTGTTTGTTGAAAAATCGATTGATTGACGAGAGGGAAAGGAAAAAAAAAAAAGAAAAATATTGAATATTGAAACAAAAAATAACTAGTAACATATAAAACATATAAAAATGAGAAAAAAAGTAAAGGGAGAAAATGAAGTATAAGAATATAATAATAACAACTCTTTGTTGACTATTTTAAACATGGAAAATGATTACTGTCCGTTTGTTTTAGATTTTGGTTGAATTGTGTTTGATAGAATTATATTTGAAGAATTGATTTTAAAAAAATTATATTGAGAAGAATTGATTTGTGTTTGGTAATGATATTTTAAAAGTGTATTTAGAAGAATTGATTGTATTTAGATGATAAAGGTAGAATCACTTTTGATGTGTAAATATAAAAAATTTTGTGGGTCCCATATCCAAAATTGATTTTGTTCAACGCAAAAGCCAGTAGACTTTTACTTCTATCAAAATCAATTCTACTCACCTAAAATCAATTCTCACTTTCTCCGTTTCGATAACCAAACGGACGAAATTTGGCCAACATCGTGTTTGCCTTTTTAAACACAATTTTGGCCCTCCAATGAACGTTCAAGAATCTTAAACAAACATGCACTTAATAGTACGAAAGCAATTTCGTACTCATTTACATGAATGGCGTAGCCTTTAGTTATCCTTTCACGACAAATTTTTGTGTGTGTGATTTTACTTCTCAGAATCTCCATGACTTGATGGGAGTTATCACTCTGCGTCTTTTTTTCTTTGGGCTTCGGCCCTCTCTTGTCTATTTCTATTTATATTTATATTTATGAAAATCATGCCCTGTATGTGACACGTGTCAGCATTTCAATCATTATTCCTTTAGCAGACACGTGTCAGCCTATACATTTGGCAATCTATACTATAAACAAAGCAAAAACACCAGAGAAACTTCACTGACAATTGTCCTTCAAACCGCAAAGCACTCCTTCGCAATTCTTATTTGGCAGCACCCAAATGAATCCATTGCAACAAATGCTGACATGGCATCCTCTGCGCATTTTCAGGTCACACAATCGGTGGAGATTGTCTCACATCGGTTTCTCATTCCATTTGTTGCCTGAAATATCATTTAATGTAAATCGAATGACATTTCTCATAGTAGCAACTGATCAATCAGCATTTATTTTGATATTAAACCAGCATAATCAGAGAGGTTTCTTATTACTTCAAATGATTGACATTAATCTTCTTCCATCTCTTCTGCACAGCACCCGTCACCAAATTGAAGCAATTCCCAAACGAGGACCACTGCAAAGCTTGAAAGCCATCTCTCCCTTTTGGCGTAGAATCTTTCAGGGGAGGGAGAATGGTTGCTTGCTGAAAATCGATTCTACTTCCGAAACGTGCGTCTACCCAAATGCTACATTTACGAGTTTCCACGGTTCTTTCAATCGATTCTCTTCTGTGACAGGTAATCTTCTTTTCCAACTTCCTTCATTACCCCTCTTTCAATTTTCACCCTCCTTCAACTTGCCTTATGATTGGACTTTTGCCGTTGCCATTCTGTCCATTGGACGCAGAGCAGTTGATTGTTGTCCTTCTGACTCATTGGACGCAGAACAGTTGATTGTTGTAATTCTGACTCATTGGACGCAAAATAGTTGATTGTTGTCCTTTTGATTTATTGGACGCAGAACAGTACTTTTGTCATTCTCATTTATTGGACGCAGAACAGTACTTTTGTTCATTCTGATTTTTTGGACGCAGAACAGTACTTTTGCTCAGGGACTGGATGCAGGGAGTGGACGCAGGGAACATCAATGCCTTATACTGAACATTGGACGCAGAACAGTATTCCCTTATACTGTTTATTGGACGCAGAACTACATTGCCTTATATTGAACATTGGACGCAGAACAATATTCCCTTATACTGTTTATTGGACGCAGAACTACATTGCCTTATATTGAACATTGGACGCAGAACAGTATTCCCTTATACTGTTTGTTGGACGCAGAACTGCATTGCCTTATATTGAACATTGGACGCAGAGCAGTATTCCCTTATACTGTTTATTGGACGCAGAACTGTATTGCCTTATACTGATCATTGGACGCAGAACTCTTGGACTATACATATATGTGCCAGTGCCAATATTGGACGATGGACTTATCATTGTTGTACCTACAAGAGCTTGTCAGCAGACTTTGTAAAGTCCTTAATAAACTTTGTTATCATCAAAACCATAAAACCACTTAGGGAATTTTTGCATTAGAAATTCCTTTAACCAATTTGGTTCCAACAATGAACAGATAATAAAACTACAAAGAACTATGTTTTCAGACTTAAATGTTTATGTACTGCTACACCCTGGTAGAAAATTTATTTTCACAGATATTATATGCTCTTAACTGAAATCTTAAAACAATTATGTTGAAGTCTTAAAATAATCACGGTGTATTGTATTGTTGTTTTAATTTGTTCTTCCAACTTTTTCCAGATATTTTAATGAAGTTTTTTAACTCATGTCGTCCAATTGTTTTCACAATACCAATTCCTTATTTTTTTTATTGTTTGACCCTAAATTCTGGGCTTTTTACAAAATGCACATTTTTTAAAAAAGTTTATTAAATAAAACGTAAGGTTCTGGATGCAGGGAGTGGACTCAGGGACTGGACGCAGGGAACATCAATGCCTTATACTGAACATTGGACGCAGAACAGTATTCCCTTATACTGTTTATTGGACGCAGAACTGCATTGCCTTATATTGAACATTGGACGCAGAACAGTATTCCCTTATACTGTTTGTTGGTAGCAGAACTGCATTGCCTTATATTGGACGCAGAACTGCATTGCCTTATATTGAACATTGGACGCAGAGCAGTATTCCCTTATACTGTTTATTGTACGCAGAACTGTATTGCCTTATACTGATCATTGGACGCAGAACTCTTGGACTATACATATATGTGCCAGTGCCAATATTGGACGATGGACTTATCATTGTTGTACCTACAAGAGCTTGTCAGCAGACTTTGTAAAGTCCTTAATAAACTTTGTTATCATCAAAACCATAAAACCACTTAGGGAATTTTTGCATTAGAAATTCCTTTAACCAATGTGGTTCCAACAATGAACAGATAATAAAACTACAAAGAACTATGTTTTCAGACTTAAATGTTTATGTATTGCTACACCCTGGTAGAAAATTTATTTTCGCAGATATTATATGCTCTTAACTGAAATCTTAAAACAGTTATGTTGAAGTCTTAAAATAATCACGGTGTATTGTATTGTTGTTTTAATTTGTTCTTCCAACTTTTTCCAGATATTTTAATGAAGTTTTTTAACTCATGTCGTCCAATTGTTTTCACAATACCAATTCCTTATTTTTTTTTATTGTTTGACCCTAAATTCTGGGCTTTTTACAAAATATACATTTTTTAAAAAAGTTTATTAAATAAAACGTAAGGTTCTGGATGCAGGGAGTGGACTCAGGGACTGGACGCAGGGAACATCAATGCCTTATACTGAACATTGGACGCAGAACAATATTCCCTTATACTGTTTATTGGACGCAGAACTGCA
Source organism: Glycyrrhiza uralensis (assembly GCA_030159175.1). Taxonomy (NCBI): domain Eukaryota; kingdom Viridiplantae; phylum Streptophyta; class Magnoliopsida; order Fabales; family Fabaceae; genus Glycyrrhiza; species Glycyrrhiza uralensis. The sequence continues at coordinate 28,850,367 of BRZY01000007.1, read as the reverse complement.
TTGCCTTATATTGAACATTGGACGCAGAACAGTATTCCCTTATATTGTTTGTTGGTAGCAGAACTGCATTGCCTTATATTGGACGCAGAACTGCATTGCCTTATATTGAACATTGTGTTGGAACCAAATTGGTTAAAAGTGTTTTTAATACAAAAACTCCCTAAGTGATTTTATGGTTTTGATGATAACAAAATGTATTAAGGTTTTTACAAAGGATAATCAATTTGTATTAAGCTTGTACAATGCATAACAATGCTGCCTAACTAAGCTTATTGCAGTCTGCGTCCAATCAGTTCTTCATGACATTGGCTGGCATTCAAAGTGAGCCTTGCGTCCAATGTTGGCACTGGAATGGACACAAGAATTTTGCGTCCAATGTTGGCACTGGAATGGACACAAGAATTCTGCGTCCAATGGTTGAGCAGAAGGAAGAGTTCTGCGTCCAATGTTTCAGCACAAAGGCAAGCTATGTTGTACGTCCAATAAATCAGTACAAGGCACAAGGACAATTTCATACGTCCAATGATTCATAAGAAGGCATTGAAGACTTAAGTCCAATGTTCAGGATGTGCTCTTGACCAAGGTACAGAATGCTGATCGTCAAATGATATATACAAGGCAAGACTGGCATAAGTCCAATGATAAGAACAAGGCAATACTGGCAGAGTCCAATGTTTTTATGAGAAGCAGAATTGCAGTAAGAGTCCAATGATTTTCAAAGGAACAGATTCAGTGAGCATGAAGGATAAAAGTCCAATGTTCAGTGTGAGCAAGAGTGCAACTCTGCGTCCAATGAAACTGAACAAACAAAAGAACCATTCTGCGTCCAATGAAATCAGAGTGACAAAGGTATTGTTCTGCGTCCAATAAATAAGAAGGACAACAATATTGCTTTGCGTCCAATGGAACACAATGAAGCAGATTGACAAAGGTACATCAAACAACTGTTCTGCGTCCAATGAAGCAGAAGAACAAATGTACAACAATCAACTCTGCGTCCAATGGAACTATAGGGAAATGGCAAAAGTCCAATAACCAGAATGAGGCAATAAGTCCAATACTGCCTTGCATTCAAATGGAATAGATTGGTAAGCATCAGGTATGCGTCCAATGTTTGCATGAGTTCTGTGCAAATTGGTAAGTGCAAAGGTATGCGTCCAATAGATTCTATATGCTGCGTCCAAAACGCAGAGTCCATTACGTGCTATTTACTGCTCATGCATTTAATATGAAACATATTTATTGAGCAAATGATTTGAAATAAATAGCTGTATGCAATGCTTTCTGTACATCTTTGTCAACGTGTGTGAATGTACTTCTGAAAAGCATAAAGTACTGTGGAAAGTGTACTAAGAGAGAGAATGTACTTTTAACTACTCTATATATCTCTGAACACATCTTTCTGCTTTACACAGTGTATTCTCTCTGTCTCAATAAGATATTATTATTAACCACTGTACAATTGAGACTTTGAGTACAGGTTGCTTCTGATTTAGGAGAAAGAAACGCAGACATGCACAATGAAGTAGATCTCCTCAGAGCAACGGGAAAATAGCATTAAATGCTATTAGAGAACGGTAACTTTTATGAGAGCTGAAGTTGAGCAACTGAAGAACAAGTCTGAAGCTTCACTACTCTTATAAATACCGAGAAGCAAGAAGAAGAATACAAGAGACTGAACAACGAAAAAGAAAGAGCAAAAACGCTGTGCAATCTTTTATACTCTGTATTGAAAGTCTTGTATTTCTTTATCTTCTTGTAAAAGAGAGTTTGCTTAACTCTCAAAGTGCTTTAGATTTCATATCCTCACTTGTGTGAGTTAGACAGCACTTGAATCAAAACTCTGCTGAGTTGTTTTAGCCTGAAGAGGCTGTGTTCAAAGAATACTTGGGTTTTAGCCTGAAGAGGCTGCGTCCAAAGAATACTTGGGTTTTAGCCTGAAGAGGCTGTGTGCAAAGAATACTTGGGTTTTAGCCTGAAGAGGCCGTGTGCAAAGAATACTTGTACCTATCTGATTTGATAGTGAAATCTCTCTAGTTTGAGGGGACTGGACGTAGCTCTTAGGAAAGGGTGAACCAGTATAAAAACTTGTGTTATTTCTTCTTTCCCTTAACTCCTTTTATATTTGTGTTTATTACTAACCAAGGGGATTGAATTGATTTTGTTTAAATAGTTTTTCATACACCTCAAATAGCACAAAGAAAACAAGTTTTTTAAACCAAGAGGGAAGCCTCAGCGTCCAATCTTTTGTGCGTCCAATATTTCACATTTCTGTGCGTCCAGTGTTTTAGCACTCTGTGCGTCCAATATTTCAGAAAACACTGTGCGTCCAATATTTGAACCAAGCTGTGCGTCCAACGTTTTTAACAGTCAGAGTCCATCATTTGCGAAAAGTTTTAAAAGCTTAGAAACACAATTCAACCCCACCTTCTTGTGTTTCATCTTGTTACCTACACATTGGACGCAGAACAGTAATCCCTTATACTGTTTATTGGACGCAGAACTGTATTGCCTTATACTGATCATTGGACGCAGAACTCTTGGACTATACATATATGTGCCAGTGCCAATATTGGACGATGGACTTATCATTGATGTACCTACAAGAGCTTGTCAGCAGACTTTGTAAACTCCTTAATAAACTTTGTTTTCATCAAAACCATAAAACCACTTAGGGAATTTTTGCATTAGAAATTCCTTTAACCAATCTGGTTCCAACAATGAACAGATAATAAAACTTCAAAGAACTATGTTTTCAGACTTAAATGTTTATGTACTGCTACACCCTGGTAGAAAATTTATTTTCACAGATATTATATGCTCTTAACTGAAATCTTAAAACAATTATGTTGAAGTCTTAAAATAATTACGGTATATTGTATTGTTGTTTTAACTTTGTTCTTCCATGATTTGCGCAATGTACGGACGTTTTGGGGAAATGCTTGAAGACAGTCAATTATCCCTGCGTTCTTTGTGCATTGAGCACCAATCTTGATGATCTTTATCCAGTCAGCAGTTATATTGTTCTGACCAATGTATCTAGACAAATCAGCCGTAATTATTCAGCTGCGGCTCTACATCTGGAATGCTTTATAGGTATCATATCTATTCCTCACCTCCATCCTCTGATCGGATCACTTTCCAGGTAAATCATATCTTCCTCATTCTTTAATAAAGATGGACCAAATCCCTAATTTTCCCCAAGTTGCGCCAATTCTCAACACCCAATTTCACACCCAATGTCTTTGAGCGACATTCTATCCCAAAATAAGGGAAACTACTCAGTCATGTCTTAAATACAATCCATAGACTATGGTCTAAACATCGAATTAACAAGAACAAATAGTACTACATACTCAAGAGAAATGCTTGATGTTAGTAAATTCTGACTCTTAATATATTATTTAAATGAGAAATTGTGGAATAGAAGCCAACCCAAAATTGAGAATCTTTTATCTCCTAAAGGAGCTCCTTCTGTTCATCAAGATTATGATAAGTCCAATGATTCAACAATGATTCTGTTCATCAAGATTATGATAAGTCCAATGATTCCGTTCATTGTAGGTACAACAATGTTAAGTCTATCGTCCAATATAACATTGGCAATACACACACAGTCTGAGAAGCTTTGCGTCCAATATTGGCACTAGCACATATATGAACAGTTCAAGAGTGATGCGTCCAATGATTTTGATACTTGACCTCAGATAAGAATTATCCAATGGACTCTGAGAACTATGCGTCCAATAAACAATATGAGGCAATGCTACTCTCTGCGTCCAATGTTTTCTAAAGAAGCATAATCGCAGAAGTACAAGTAATCACTCATGTAGACATGCTACTCTCTGCGTCCAATGTTTTCTAAAGAAGCAGAATCGCAGAAGTACAAGTAATCAAGTCATGGAGACATGCTACTCTTTGCGTCCAATGTTTTCTAAAGAAGCAGAATCGCAGAAGTACAAGGAATCACTCATGGAGACAATACTACTCTCTGCGTCCAATGATTTCCAAAGAAGCAGAACCAGTGGGTATGCGTCCAATGTAACTGAAGGACAAAAGTTCAATGATCAGCATAAGGCAATATGCACAACATTGCCTGCGTCCAATGATCAGCATAAGGCAATACATACAATGCTGCCCTGCGTCCAATGAAGCAGAATGACAAAAGACTCTTGCTAGCTACTGATATTTGTAAAAAAAATTGACAACACAAGTGTCAATGCATTATGAACAACGACAAAAACTGTATTAGTACCCACACACACACACCCATACACACACATATATATACATGAAATTTTCACCCGTGCAGGGCACGGGCCTTCATACTAGTACCGCATACAATTGAAAAACGCCGATTGTGAGACGCGCTATACAAGAATCCGTTCAACATTCACATTTGAGACTTTTTTGGCAGTAGTTGGCGGGTCCTTTGGCTCATACATTTATGTGAAAAAAATGTGTCATACTAAAAATTCTATAATGTATTACAAATAATAAAATATGTTATATTTCATATTGGAACACAGGTAACTTTATAAGTTTCTTTATTTTCTATTAAAATTGTTTTGTTTATTAAATTTTTTTTTACTATTTATTAATTTATGTTAGAATTTTTTTGCAATTTATTTTTTTACTATTTATATTACCGATATTTGTTTTGCAATTTATACATTTTTTATAATTTTAAAATACCACATAAAAACATTTGATCGTTCATAGACAAAACAATGGAATTATATGATAATTTTTGTTACAAAAAGCATAATTTTAAAAAATATTTAAAAACCAACACGGCCCAGGCAACGACACGGGTATCATACTAGTTTTAAAAAAAAAAGACCTCTCAGAGTCTCAACTCGAGTCGTGTCCTCCTCCAACTCGGCCAATTTGTCTACGTTCACTGCTTCCACTTTTGTTCTCCCCTCCCATCGTACCCCCAAACCCCTTGTAGCTTGCATCTCCCCCTCCAACCTGCCACTTTATCATCTCCAAACCCTCTCCGATTTCGTAGACCCTCTCTCTACCTCTCCACCAACACCAACATAAAATGTGTAAAAAAAAAAGGCTTGATTATTTCTCAAAAGCTACTTAGAATATCTTTTCATTATTGCTAGATTTTAGATTTTGATTATTTTGTAAAGCTGAATAAAATATATAGAAATTCTTTAAAAATAATAATTTTTTCCATTTAAAATGTGATTTTTTATAAACAAATGGACACAATTGGTTCATATGTAAATAAGTGGGACATATGGTTATTTTCAAAATATATTTTACATTAAGTCCATCGATATATTGTTAAGCATTCATAACAATTAATTCGTACTAAATAGTATATTATTGTATTCTGACTATTCTCCGTATTTTATCACTATAATTAATAGCATTTTATTTTTTATATCTCATTAATTATATGTTCGTTTAAGTTTTTGAAAACGGTAATTTTAAGAATTAAGATTACAGGAAAAGATAATTTATTTTTCAAAAAATTTCCTATAAGGAATAAATTATTTTGCATTTGGTTTGATTACAATTATGTTTTTTTTTTATTTTCTAGATCTCTTTAAGAAATTACCTTTTTTGACCCACTTTAAGAAATTACTTATAACAACCTTTTTAAAAAAAAGTATTTTTTATAAATATTGAATCTTTTAATAAATTAAAATAATGAGGAACGATTCTTATTAAAAAATTACCATTTTTTAATAAAAAATCTTAAACTTCTATGAGTTCTTACTCATAAATAATCAGATATTTTTTTGACGACTCGATTAATTAGATATTGGCCAAATATTAATCACCACTTAAATTTTACATAAAATAATAAAAATAATAAATAAAATATTTTAATAATTATACACTAATGATGCAAATTTTTTTTTACATATCTCATCATAATTTTATTTTAAAATATTATTTTCCAAAACATCGACACAAATATCTACGTAGTAAGATATAATTAATCGTAGACCTACTATTATTTTAGGTTGTCTTGAATAATAATTAAATGAGAAATACTAGCAATACACTTTAATACGCTCTTTTCAACACACTCTTTATAATCGGTTAAAATTTATGTGGGTTTCACTATTTTTTTTGATACAACGGGTCCCACTATTTTGAGAGTGGGTCCCACTGATTATGACATGAGACTTACATGATTTAGTGTAATTCCACGTGAATTTTACTAGATCATAGAGAACAAATTCGAAAGAGTGTGTTAAAAATTACAATTCTTAGCCCTCCTCTAATTAAATTAAATTTTAAAGAAAGTTGGAGATTGACATGCGATTCATGCATCATATCCCAACTCCCTCAAAAACCGCACACACGACTCCACCGTCCACAACACACCGTTACCCAACCAGTACAAAACAGCACCCTTCCCTCTTCTTACTCCTCCATCTTTCAAATCCTCTTCCGTTACCACACCACACAACACACACAAAACACAACTCACACCTCTCCAACCCAACCCAACCCAATCCAATCCAATCCAAACCAAAACATGTTCCGCATAAGCAACACGTTGGTTGGCATCCTCAACATCCTCACCCTGCTACTCTCTCTCGCAGCAATGTGTGTCTCCGCCTACATCCACTTCCACACCTCCGACTGCCTCAAAGTCTTACAGTACCCTCTCCTCTTCGGCGCCGCCTTCGTCTTCGTCGTCTCAATCCTCGGCGTCATTGGCTCCCTCTGCCGCTCCAACGGCGCTCTATACGCCTACTTACTCGTCACCTTCTTCGTCATCCTTGCCTTCATGCTCTTCACCGTTTTCGCGCTTTTCGTAACTAACCACAATGTTGGTGATAAGGTCTCTGGGAAAGGGTTTGGGGAGCACAGGGTTGCGGATTTCTCGCGGTGGCTTCAGCAGTACGTTATCAACGACAAGAACTGGGATGACATCAAGAGTTGTTTGGTCGATGCTCACGTGTGTCGGATTCTGAACCTCACCGTCGACGATGACGGTGATCATCGACGGAACGTTGACTCCGTCGTTTTCCAACAGTTCTCAACCACGCAGGTTAGTAATGTAGTTTCCAGATTTTTAATCTAAGGTTTAAAATTACAATTGCGGTTATAATGATCTTAGAAGATTTTGATTAAATGTTGCTGATGTAGTCACAATTACGGTCGTGATATGTATGTGAAAATCCAAAAACTTTCGTATTGCGACTGTGATTGTAGTTACCAATGGCTGCAACTATACCAAAACAATCGTATTGTGATATTTATTGTGTGTAATTTTCTGGACATTAGATTATTTCCATTCACAAAATTCACACATTCACATGGTTAGTAAATTTGAATCGTCGAATAAATATTGGATAATATTTATTTTAATTTGTTTTAATTCAATTTATGGAAATTATAATATCAACCGTCCAATCTTCATTCAATGGTTTAGAGTTGTGACTTCATAAATGTGTGAATGTAGAGAATTCAAATCCTAATTTTCTGCCTTATAAAGACTAACAACATTTTTTTCAAATTTAAATCTTTAAGTATCTCGGTTGCATTTATTAGGAAAATGCTCAAATATACACTTATAGATTAGAAAAGGCAAAGTGTTAATGGAAAGTTTTGTTAATTAAAACCATATATCATCCATAATTCCACAGGCGCCAGGCGAGTTAATAGATTTTTAGTTGTTAATTAATTACTGCTGAGCAATCAATACTCTTCACAAGCACTGTCTTATTTTGACGGTTTTCTCTCTCTGTTTTTGTTTTTTTCTCTTAAAAACATTTTCATTTTTACCTTATATTAGAAGGAGTGTCTTATAGTCTTACAACATATGAGTGTTATTCTTTGTCTGGGTAGAGATTTTCTTACCTTTGATTTGACCCATTCTGCTTAGTTTAGGAAGAAAATTAAAGAAATACATTGCATCAAATAATCTTGATAATTATAGCATGTATGGATTAATATATTTTTAGATAAAAAAGCTTTTAATCAATTAAGAAGTAGTTTTTTTCTTGGTACAGACGTAATAGGTATATGATTAACTGTGTGCCGGTTTGGTATCTTTCAGGAAGACAATTAAAGAAATAAATACAATAATTTTGATCACAATAACATATTTGAATTAACTTATTTAGAGACTAAAATCTTTTCAATCAAAAGTAGAACAAAAAACGATTAATTTACATATATGAATATGAATTCCTGATTCTATGTGTAACATTAAGTTAATAGTTGATTTTGGGTTTTTAATGCCTTTTGTTTTGTCTTTTTTTTTTCTGTTAATTGATGTAGTTTGGGTGCTGTAAGCCACCGGAGCAATGTGGATTCATAATGAAAAATGCAACGTATTGGGAAGTGCCAAAATCAGGTCCAGCAGTGAACGATACTGATTGCAGCACATGGAGTAATAGGGAGGACAAGCTGTGTTACGATTGCAATTCATGCAAAGGAGGAGTGCTGGCTAATATCAAGAACCAGTGGAGACATCTCACTATATTCAATGTTTGTGTGCTTATTCTCCTCACCAGCATTTATGTCTTAGGATGCTATGCCATCAGGAACAATCGATCTGACTCCAAGTACCACCAATACCAGAGATACAGACCACACCCTTAAATATATATATAGCAATTGAATCTGGAAGACAAGGCTTGTCTTGAATTGTGACATTGTTATTGTTAGTTTGTTATTTAGTTTAAAAATCTCTGTTTGAGTACGCAACCATTTTGTTTTTTTGTATCATATATAAAGGGAGTTGACATTCAATTTTTTATTCTTTAATTTATCTCCCGGTTTTTATTTATTTATTTGATTAGAAGATCTGGCTATGACAGAAGAGACGCCTCACAATTACCATGGGGCATGGGGTGCTTGGGTGCTTGAGTGAAATGACACGGGTAATCTTGCGTGGTAGAGCAAACTCGAAGGGATTAGTTGCCGCACGTGTCTCGAAGGAATTAGTCGCAGCACGCGTGCGGGGATGCCTTGGTTTAGACGGAAAAAAAGACACCTCACAATTGGAAGGAAAATTTTCCACCATCATATTTTATACAAGACTTGGTGTTATTGTTATAGAGAGCAGTGTAGTTTTCCTCAGTTGAAATGGTGTTTAAAAGATCAGTTGTGCTATATGGCGCGATCAATCTGCACGATAACAATACGAACATCGACGTGGCATTTTGTCGTTTTTTAATATAATAAAATTAACTAAAATAAGAAAAAGAAAGTTCAGCCTGTGGCGGAAATCATGCCATGTCAGTCGTATAGTATTTCGTTTCGTATCAACAAGCTTTTTCCTTCAAAGATTCTCACTCAAAGACGTACCCTTTTATCATGGCCATAGGTAACGTTTAGCATTGGAAAACACTTCTCACAAAGCTGTCTCAATGAAAACAGTTTAGGTGATGTTTCTTGCTATGTTTGTTTTGCTGTTTTGGACAGAATTTCCCAAATTCCGATAGATTTTTTTTTGCGTCTTTTGCATTTTGCGCATCAGAATTCGGAAAATTCTGTGCGCAACGGCAAAGCAAACACGTGCTTTGTTAACTAGTTGTTTGTTTGCTTGTACACAAAACTGTCTTTCTTTGCTTGTTCTTTATCAAGGTTTTGCTTTACAATATTGTCATGGGATACTGGCTATAGTTGTGGGTGACTGAGCCACATGTCTTGTAGACTCTGTAAAATTCATAAATGCTTGAATGTTTCACTTCTATTCTATGTGAAACTATCATATACAAGTATAGCCTTCTCTTTAACTACTAATGTCTTATTCATGAATATTTCACTCACTGTAATAAAAAACATTAAAGCATTGAACAATATAAAAGTTATTTTTTTGCTTTATTCTGTAAGGTATTTGATAGATGATTATTCCTTAACATGTTACGATATTCTCGTAATTGTATATTATTGCAACTCTGGATATCCCATTCTTCAATATTATTCATACCACAACTTTGTTATATTTTAGAACTTTTGTTATGGTCCACAATTTGCTGCCGCAAAACCCTTCTCATAACCTTGTTTGATGCTGTCCTAGGAAGAGATGGCAGTGGTACTACTTGAGCGACCTACACAAATGAACATGTATTTAGAACAGTAAACTATTGTGGTAGTGAAAAATAGGAACTTTTATGGATAATAGAAATTAATCAGTACCCTGAATAATGGATTTAGTGTTTTTTGGAGAGCTGAATTGAAAGACATCCTCAATTTATGTAAATCTTGTGCTGTGATGTTTGGATTCTTCAATACAACAGCTATAGCCAACTGCTCAGGCCCACCTCCAGAAGGTGGTATCCCTATTGCAGCTGTTTCAAGGATATTGCTATCTACTCCATTGCATATGCGTTCAATCTCAACCGAACTCACCTACCCAAACAGAGCATGAAATGTCAAAGCATGTTAATAAAGTAGAATGCACAAATACTCAATTAGAGAAACTAGTTTATTAACAAAACAAAAAAATTGAGAATCAAATATGATTGTAACTACAGGCAGACTTAGAAAACATAGAGCAACTTTTAAGTAAAAGGGCTTAACAATACAAACTCAAGATATTCATTTATTCGATATTACCGAGATGTATCATATTATCTGTATTGAATTTGCAATAACTAGGCTGCAAATACCTATATCATGTCCCGGATTCCTTTCTAGAGATTAACAGTTTTTGTTGATGCATTCTATGAAGGTTAATATCATATAATAATTTAGGTTCATATGCCAATGAATCATCATCCATGGTTCTATCTCCTTACATTTTTCCACCAGTTGTAGATTACTACATTTTAGACAACAAAGTTAATGACAACACATTAACCCATATTCTTCAGGATTTACCTAACATTCTAACTATATTACTAAAATATATAGGCAAAACTTTTACCTTGATTCCTCCGAGGTTCATCGTATCATCTGCACGACCATGTGCATGATAGTATCCTCTTGCAGTACGCTCAAATACATCTCCATGCCTCCGTAAAACCTGACTAGAGAAACTCAACTGTAAATATTCAGGTATCCCAAATAAAGCAATGCTAGCAAGATTATTTCCAAATCACTCTCTATTATTTGTTAAAATTCATGTGGGTCCTACTAAATCACGTAGGTCTCATTCCGTATTTGGTAGAATCTATCTTCAAAATAGTGAGACCCACGTGAGTTTCAACCAATAGTAAAGAGTGTGTTGCTAGCACTACTCATCTCGGATATTATAAAGAAGAATGGTATGCCCACCTTTCCATTCCAGAGAGGCATTCCCTTGAAATAGACACCATAATGATCAGCATTCAGCAGGGTATTTGATGCCCCAAGCATGAGGGGACCAAGAGCTAATTCACCCATTCCTGGAACATTTTGTGGCTGTAATAGAAAAGATTAAAATTAGGTATTTAATCTGAGCATTTGTTTGTTCAAGAGAGGTAAAGTCGCAGAAATCATTTGAATTTTGATAAGTATGGCAGTACTCTGGAAAAAAAAAACTCTTAAACTAAACAATACATGTCTTTGTAATTGTAAAGATAAATACATGGTAGTCACAAAGGTTTGTCATAACTAAGAAAATCAAATATCAGTTTTGAAGTCATAAGCATGTGAGAACTGCATATAGTTAACTAAGCTCCTTAAACACTGGTAATTGTTCAAAAGTAAGTTGAATGAATAGTGCTCACAATAGGATGGCCATCATCATCAAGAATAAACAAATTGCAGCACATAGCTGGTGTGCTAAAAGCAGCCAATGACTGAGCCTGTAGTAATGATCCAGTAACAAATCCACCCCCAATCTCTGTACCGCCACAATATTCAATGATAGGTTTGTAACGAGCTCTTCCCATCAGCCAAAGGTATTCATCTACATTAGATGCTTCTCCAGTGGAGCCGAAGCAACTGCATTCAAAATACTAATTCCAATCAGATACTGCATAATATGAATTAGCATTCACATTCATGTGGTACCTCTGTATTAGGGTAGTAGATTAAGTAGTACTCACCGGATAGCAGACCAATCATAGCCAGATGTTGAGTTTGCATTTCTCCAACTCCGTACAAGACTTGGAATCACACCAAGCATTGTTACTTTAGCATCCTAAACAGGGCACAAAAGCATTCGGTAAGAAGAAAACATTATAACAAAACAATCCTAATGACTGACCAACAAGGAGCACAACTATTATGATGTGTACTGCTTATTAAATATAAAATCTAGGGCAAGGAATACTTCTATAAGGTGAAAAATTATGTTATTTTGGACACCAAATGCATATAGACAGTGGGCAGCGCTGACACTAGCTGAAACCCAAAATGAAGCAGAAAAGGATCAAACCAAAAAGCTCTGATACCAACTTGAATTGAATCTAAATATTTCTTGTAACTTTAACAGAATTGTACAAATATATATACAAGAGAAAACAGTGTCGAGATCCCTGCATTTTGGGATCATATCAATCAGCCTAGACTATCTGTAATAAGTTATAACTATGAAAGTCTATCAGGAAATAAGAGGAAAGAATAATAACGGAAAGAAAGAATAAATACTAATTATGATTACAATCAACAATCCGATCCAACTTAGTCATGGGTTTGGAAGACTTATAGTAAAAGAAATAAGATAGGAAAAAGGGCTTGGCTAAAGGGGCAAAACAGGATTAGCAGTAGGAATTAGAGATCCCGCGTGTATAGGGAAAACCGGAAATGGGTAGTGGGGAGTGGTGTTGGTTTTGCATTTTGTTAGTTGTGGAAAGGAGCATTGCTCTAGAATATTGCAATACATTTTCTTTCTTTAATAATGCACCATTTTCTATTCTTTAATTTTTGGGTCTCTAACACTACATATAGATGTTATATGTGAAACGGTAAACTAATAAACAAAGGCTATTAGAAGAAAATAAACCACCAAAAAATTGCAGTTTCTATTTTATAGTGTAATATGGTTGTGGGGTGGGGGGAGGGGATGGACATGTATTTTTGTTGATGCTATGATCTTACGTCTACTTGAGACAACTGTTTAACTTGTTTGGTTGAGTTCATGTTAATGTAAAAGTAAAACAGAAACACTAACAATAATATCTTCCAAATAGGCACTTGTTTTTGCACAGTAATAGACTTCTGAGAAAATGTGCCAATTGATGAATATCAAGATTCAAATGTGAGACAGGCAAGAAAAGACAAGGAAAGAATTGAAAATTTAAACAGCAAGATGAGCTTATACCTGAACAAACTTGGCAAAGCCAGACCCAAGAGGGGATCCATTATACAAGGCCATTGAAGCTCCATTTAGCAATGATGCATATACTAGCCATGGCCCCATCATCCATCCAAGATTAGTGGGCCAGCAGACTACATCACCTTTACGAATGTCCAAGTGGCACCATGCATCTGCAGCAGCTTTTAGAGGAGTAATATTGGTCCATGGAATTGCCTTGGGATCGCCTATACCACAAAATTAGACAACAATGAGCTTTTGGTCCGCTTCATCGGGTGAATGAAGTCTTATAATTAAATCAATCTTCTTACCTCAAATTTCCTTTTACAATACAAAAGCTTTTGGTCTAAATATGTATGATTTCAGGCCAAAATACAAAATTAAACTTACCTGTTGTTCCAGAAGAAAAGAGAATGTTTGTAAATGATTCTACTGATTGTTCTGCAGCTATGAATTCCTTGCCTCTGTATGTTACGTGACAACAAATGAGAATTCCAAGAGAATATGACAATTGAAACAGAAACTGTTGAAGTTATAGGGTTTTAGATAAGAGGTAAAAGAAAGAATAAGACTTTAAATTATGAATATGGTTTGATATGATTGATGATTTAATGATACAAAAAGACTAAACACTATTCCTTATTTAATACAAGACTCCAAATCCTAATCAAATCGGGAAACAAATCATAATAACACAACAATATGAAACTAATCTTAAGAGATAATCTAATATACTCTAAGACAAGAAACTAAAACTAAGAAATAACCTATGATACTCTATGATAATATCAAGATTGAAGATATTGTAAGGTATTTTCATATCTTCTAACACTCTCCCTCAAGCTAAAGCTTACTAAGCTTTAAGCTTGTTTCAAATGTACCCTTTGAAAGAAAAAAAAAACACAAATAATAAATTTGATATTCAAAATTGGTAGATCACATCTAGAACAAGAGTCAAGACCAAATTGCAGTTGAGACAAAAGCTAGGGCCAAACCGCAATCGAGACAAAAAATGTTGCAAAACATCTGAGACAAAAACTGGTGCCAAATTGCAACCAAGACAAAACAGGTGTCAAACTACAACTTTGACAAAACTAGTGCCAAACCACAATTGAGACAAAACTTGTGCAAAACTGAAACTAAGACAACCATTATCAAAGTCTATCCTAGATCTATTATTGGGCTACCCGCCTTTGTCCATGCTCCATATGTCCAGTCTTGACTGTGAGGGGGTGTATTGAGATCCTAAAAGGCTTGGGTAGTCCTCACCCCTAGAGCTAGCCTTTGGGATTGAGTTAGGCCTAACCCAAATTTAAAGAGAAACTATTCATGCTGAATAGCTTTCAAATCAGATCTGAACATCATAACTCATGAGAATGGTGAAACATTCAAAGGCATATCACCTACCAATGTTCTCTTATACTTTATTTCATAAATTGTATCAATGAATAAATCAGGATTAAAGTGCATACTTGAGAATATTGGCTCCCTCCAGAAAATCACACCAAGAAAGGTCACCATCACGTAGTTTCATACTAAATTCAGAGCCTATGGTAGGGATAACTACCGCCATAGGTGACTGGGCATCCACAACTCTACTGCATTTGTGAAGTAAGTCAAGCAACAATATGAGACACCGCATTACTGATAAACAAAGGAGACAACTCCACTGGAGAGTTACTTTGCTAAACAGTTAAAAAGGATTTTCACCTGTAGAGGGGGAGAGTTTTGTCACCACGAAGTATGAGATCCTGATAAATAAAAGAGGGGAAGGAAAGAAAAGAATAAAACACAAAAAGTAAATAACTTTGACAATGTAATTATACACAAAAATTGACACCTACTGTAACAATGCCAATAATAACCAACATATCAAGCAATAAACTAGCTATTTAAAATATGTTGAAATACTTTTATTTTATGTAGGGAAGGAGGAAAAGAAAGAATAGAGACTGAAAAATCTAAAGTTGATTTTGATTATGTAAAGGATGTGATATAAAATGCGAACTTTTAACTCCTATTTATATTAGATTCTGAATCCTAATTAAATAAGGGAACCGATAATGAAATATAATGAAACTTGGAAACCACTACACATAGATCACTTAAGATACTGTATTCATTCCTAGATACAATAATGATATTATGAGAAATTTTCTAGTTATTCTAACACTTCCCTTTGAGTTAAAACTTACTAAGATTTTAGATTGTTAAAGATGAACATTAAAAAACATAAAATTAAAGCAGGCTCCATAAGACATGGCTAGAAAGGCAAATAGGGATGTTTGAGACATCAAAAAGACCATTGTTGGAGAGATAACTCATCATGATGACTAGAATGATCCCAAAGAGGTGGTTGTCATATTGCATTAGAAAGGAAGAAGAGACTTCATTGCAATGATGGTTAGCAAAAATTTCTTTGCAAGTAATTATAAATAGAATAACTAAAACTTCTCTAAATTCATCAAGAACAACATTTAAAAGCTTCAAACATTAGAAAAAACTTAAGAGACAAAGATAGACCAAACTACATCTGGGATGGAGTTAGGCATCTGAGTGTCGAGGACAAGGACAGACTGCATTTAGGACAAAGGGCTGGTGTGAGTTGTTAAAATTAATGTTAAGAGTGTAGATTTTGTGTAATTATGGTAAAAAGGGTAACTATAAATCCTTGTATTTATGAGACTCTCTACATATAATATTCTTCGGTGTGTAAGTCACGTGGATTCTCTCATATGCTTACTCGTTTTCCTCTTTCTCAACAATCAACATGAGTGAAAACCAACACAAGTCACCAACAAAATAATCATCAATTGTAAGAGAAGTCAACACTAGTGTGATTCAGATTGTGTGAAAGAAGAAACCATTGGAATGATCAATTGGTAGGTAAAGAATGGCATGACAATCACCCTTCAATTTTCTCGTCCTCAATGCTTACATCGAAAAAGAGCCAAATACTAACGAATATAATGACTAAACCAGAAATGACCACCACAGAGAACAGCACAACCAAAATATTTTCGGCTATTTCTTGTGGCTATTTCTAATATCTTGTTATTTTGGCTATTGTATGGCTCTTTTAAAAGTTAGCATAGCATTGAGATAGAGAAAGTAAGAAAGTTGGAAGGTGTTTGTCATGTTGCTTTTTTGCACTAATGAATCATACAAGTGGTGACTTCTCCTCCAATTGACTCATTCCAGCAATGATCTCTTTTCTAACAAATGAATCATACTAGTGGTGAGTGGTGACTTATTTTAGTTATGACTTCCACCAGCCAAATGCAGTCTAACCCAATCTCTAGCCCAAAAGTGGCACTTTCATTATATTATTTTGTTCTTTATGTGTATTCAGTTAGAAGCTTAGCTTGAGCGGGACTATTAGAATATTTGAAATTTGGAAATATATCATAATATCACTGTAATATCTTAGAATTAATAAAGTATCATTGATGATCTCTTAGGAGTGGTTGCCTACATGCCAATATTAATCATATTTCATTATTTGTCACCTTATTTAATTTGGATTAGGAGTCTTATACTAGTATAAATAAGGTTAGTACCTAAAATCCCTATTCTCTCTTTTACTCCTTTACTACCTAAAATCCCTATAATTTCAGCAGTAATAAACAGATTTAGTTTACTAAGTGAGAAATACAAAAAAAAAATATCCAAAAGAAAAAAAAATACCAAAAGATATTAGGGAGTAAACCTGAGTAAATATGAGTTTTGCACTTGATATTTTAAGCCTGGTTGATATTTCACGTGCTGCAAAACTATCAGCAATGGACACAATAACATAACCTGCAAGAATGATAGCTAAGTAGATAACCACGGATTTGTAATTCATTGGCATATCAATCGCAATTGCAGATCCTTTCTCCAGACCCAGTGATTCAAGAGCATAGGCAACTAACCTACAAGTTAACAGAAGTCAGAAGCAACAGAGTTTCATTTTGTTTATTTCAATACTTGGAACTAGAAAAGCCAAGACACTAATCAAACTATGCACCATTCCAAATTCAAAAATCTACCTTAAAATATACTATGAACCTTAAAATATACTATGAATTCAGAAACTGCTGCATAAAGCTACCATCTATATTTTCTGGCACAATTTGGTTCACCTCACAATCTTCAAGTATATGTAGAAAGCAAGTAATGTGTGTGTGTGTGTGTCAAGTATCCTTTAGGACGTTATAAAGTTTGGAAAAACTGCGGCATAAAGCCACTGTCTATATTTTCTGGTACAATTGGTCAAAACCATAACCTTCCAATATACAAGCCATAAAATTGCACTTTTATACTCTGGAAGTGGGGGACTATCTGCCAACTCTTGTAAGTTGCAAATTGTCATGCAAGCTCTTATTTATTGTCAAGAATAAAGGCAACAGAAGATAGAGTAAACTGATTTTCTGCGGAGAACAGCTACAAAAGGAATTCTAACAACAGATTTACACAGGAAGTTCAACAACTTGAAGTGGTCCTTAGTTTATTGATGACTTTGAAATGTAATTGATAGAAACAGGTAGTAGCACTAAAAATGGATGACAAAATAGGAAGCAAAGCTCCTGTTACAATGGTGAGTACTGGAAAGCTAAGAACAATCAAGGAAATGGCCTAAGCCAGCCAATTGATTCCCAAATTCTGCTACGCATCCTTACTATTCTCACCTCCCTACTTATTCACATCCTCCTCCCCCGTTTCCATCGTTGCAGAACTGCCTCACCAATACCCTGTTGCTGCATGTTCATTGTGTTACACTCCCCTTTGTCCTCCACAACCACATCCTCCACTGTTTTATGCAGTTCATTCTTTCCTTACCCTGAGTTGCATCCTAATTTCTCCTCTCATAAACCCACATAACCTCCCTCAGCCATTCCTCTCCATCCTACTCTCCTTTCTCTTAAAGGAAGGCCCATCAGAAATCAACAACGGAAAAAAGGATAGGGTGAGGTAGGTTGTGCACACCCAGCTCTAACAGAGAGAATAGAATTGAGAAATTAAAAACATCTATTTTTCAAAATGTCATAAATAACTATGAAGATAATACATTGAACAATTCACAACTACATCAAGTAAAAAGTATAAAAAACCTAATAACAAATGGATAGGCTATTTGCAGCATACCAAACCTCCTGACGCAATTCCTCAAGTGTCATCCTTTGTAGAGGGAGATCATCGTGCAGTTCATCACGCCATATTATTACTGTGTCATTCAAACCTCTTTTGCCATTCACATTCAAGCAATTCTGTGCCGGATTAATAGATGCTCCAGGAAGCCATCGACCACTTGGGGGTGATGATGGACCATCGTCCCCAGGGAGGTCATCGCGTAAGATGCATTCAGGTGGTTTGGAAAACAATATGTTCATTTCATCCAGCACAGTTTTCCAATAAACCTGAAACCAATACAGTATACACAATAACAATGAGAAACACTGCCAACTGCAAAAGTATGAGAAAACTTGAAAATTCAAAACAAATTGAGATTATCTTAGATAGACACCTCAGGGTTTGAGACCGAAAATATCTGGAAATCAGAAAAGCTTGTAATTGGATCCTTATATGCAGAACCAAGAAACTCTTTACCCCTCCTCTCCAGTAACCAGCCAACATTCGTCAAAGCAGCACTTTCCCTAACCACACAGGAAACGGAAAAGGGAAAACAATCAAAAGAAGTTCATGGCCTTTTACTTCTCAACTTCAATTACTTACACACGTATTTCAAATATTCATCATTCAATTAATTAATACAGCTTCTACATATCTGAAGAAATGAAGCGGTAAAGCATGTATATAGCATGATTAGGCTCCACTGAAGTTCACTTTAAATGAAAAATTGAGGAATTATACTTATTCATTAAAAAATAACCACTGAAAACAAACTAAAAACTGTTCAAGTCTCAGTAATTAGGCTTTCAATTAATAGAAAATCAACCACTGAAATTAATAACAAACTAACAACGTGTGTGTGTTTGGATTTCCGTTTGAAATCTATTGGCATATGTTCTCATAATTCTGCAAAATGAACTGAAAAGCAAGGTCTATGCTCCTTCAGCAAACATAATTCTCGGCTAAATGTACATTTCAACTGTAAAGCCAAACATGAGTGAAGCCAAATCTTATACAATGTGTGTATTGAAATGAATGTGCAGTGTTAAGGAGCATACGGGTCGGGTATCCAAGCGGGCGGGTCGGGACCGTAATCCTTGAAGCAACCATAGTAGAGCATCTGATGGAAGGAGAAGGGGAGTTCAGGGTTGAGGATGCTGCTGCTGATGTTCTGCCACGTGGCAGGGGTACCAGCTCCATGAATTCCAACGATTTCATTGAGACGCTGGTGGAGAGTGGCGGCATGTTCTCGATCAATTCCAAGCGATTCAATATCCGACACAGTGATGGAAGATAGCGATTTATAAGCCATACATATATAATATAATAATTATTACTGAGTATCAATCAATCAAAACTCACTTCGTTCTGCACACTCTCTAGTCCTTTTTTTTTTTACAATTATAGTGATTTAGATTCAACGGAATTTCAATGGGTTTCTACAAATGTAATGTAACCTTTCTTTCAGTGTTGCTCTTATATGATTGGGAAAACTACGAACCAGGAAGGAAGATTCTATTCACGATTTATGAAGTGGTAGATAAAACCCAGCATACCAACCCAGTTATTCTTATCTCGTGAGGTTGCGTTTGGGATGGAGTTTTTGGAGGGACGAAAGAGACTATAGGTGGGTTTATTTTAATATTTTAGTTATATAGATAAAGAATAAAAATAGAAAAACTCAAAAAATGTATTAAAATGTGACTTTAGAGGATTTTAGATAATTTTTATGTATTTTTTAAATACTTAAATAAATAAATAAAATATTACTCACTCTATTTTAAAATTATAGCAGTTTAAGATTAATGCATATGAATTAAGAAACATTTAATAAAAATAAAATATTGTTATATGTAAACTAAAATATCTTAATTCAATAAAAGAATATTTAAAATTATAAAACTGTAATAATTTTAAAATAAAAATAAAAAACTAAAATTATTATAATTTTGAAATAAAAGAAATAATTACAAACCTGCCCTTTTTTCTCCTCTCCAAAATTTCCAAACACACCTTAGTGTATGTTTATTTTTTTTTTTGGTGGGTTGGTGTATGATTATTTGGACAGAGGGATACGGGATACCGATAGGCAGCTACGACAACAACAGCCTAGCATAAGGTTACAATGTTTCAATCTTCTGGGGTGCGCAGCCCACCAAATAATATTAAAAAATAATGAAAAGTAACTGTTGGTTTGGTTTACCTTCTTCCTGTTACTAGAACGTGATTTATGTTTGGATATTTTTGTCTCAAAAATATATTAAATAATAAATTTTATTTAAATAATATTGATCAAATATATTTCTAAATATATAATTAATGATTCAAGCAAAAAAGTAAAAATGAGAAATAATATCATTATCTCTTTTATTTTAAACTAAATCTGGGGTCAAATTAAATTTTAAAACTGAAAATCAAATATTATAAAAACTAATACAAACAAGATTTAGCAATTCAAAAGTACTTTTAAGAATGCCAAACAACCATCCAAACATGCTCTAGATTGTTTATTTTTGGTGTGCCATTTTTTTGAATAAAATTGACGGATGGTTTTTTTTTGCCTTCTGTATAAGCTCAAAAGCTTGCTTAGAGGTTGGATTGATCTTGAATTAATGAATCTCACACATTTTGCATTTTTTATTTTATACTGTGGGAACAAGAGAGGAAACAGGAAGAAGGAAGTTTCATAAGTCCTATCAAAATTTGACGAATAATTGAACATGTAATTTATTCTTAACAAATAAATTTAGCTCCTTTATAAATTGATAATTTTAAAAAAATAGATTAGATATTTTATAGAATTTACTAATTATAGAGTGCATTTAATTAGAGTGTATTAAAAAGTTTTTTTTCACTAAAACAAACTCATTGCATTTCACTAAAAATAGTCTCGGCACAGGGCACTACAAGGTGGGACTTGCATTTTTAAATTTTGTATGGGTTTTAAATTATGACAATAATAATAACAACAACAATGGTAACAATATTCACATGCATCTTTAATTTTACCTGAAACTAAATAAAAGAATAACAACATTTTCATTTTAGTAAATAATTAATAATAAACAAAAAAATTATTTTTTTATATTTTTCTTTCCAATAACAGAAAAAATGTTAACGAATTGTTTTGTTAATAAATTTATTTTTTTCTTGATGTACAAAATTTAAAATATATGCAAATAAAAAAATATAAATGGATGGATCTAAATATCTCAACTTATTACATTCCTTTTGCGTAGAAGATTTAAAAAGTGACATTAAATTTGTTGGAACAAATCATGATAATTAGATGTCATAACAACTTAGAATATTGATTCTCTTACACAGACCACATGGAGTGTGAGAGTGATGTAAGGAAAAAGGAGATAAAAAGAGGAGAAGAATAAAGAGAAAATGAGAGATATGAAGGAATAGGGGCGTACACCCTTTAGTTTGGTTCCGCTTTTGGGTGAAACAAAATGAATTAATTCGGTTTAGTTTGATTTCTCAACTTTTTTCACCAAAACTGAATCAAGTCAATCCAATAAAAAAAATAGGTTGGTTTCAAATCAATAGAGATCAAGATTTATTGATTTGCTTCAAGTTTGAACCCCAAATATGTCGACTAAATGAAACCAATTTAATTAGTTTAGTCTGGTTCTTTGGATTGATTGGGTTCAAGTCAATGAACACCTTAGATAGAAGAGAAAGAAACAAATAAAAAGAGACAAACATATAAAAGTGACGTGAGAAAAAGAACACCAAGATTAAAAATTTGTTATCTGTTATGAATATTTGGTGGATGTTAATTTTTGAAGAAATTGATATAGGTGATATTATTTTTTATTAAGAGAGAATATTTTATTTCACTATTTCTTTTATTATGATAGGATCTCCTCCATTAGGGTTAGGTCTCCTGGTGGCTATAAATACTACTCTCATTGTACATGATTTGATACTCTCAAGCATAGCAATAAATTATTTTATTAAAAAAAAAGACACTATTGAAGCAGAATTATACTCGATTTGCTAGCAAAAATTCTTTGGACTTGTAGTCCAAAAACTTGAAGGTGTATAGCCAGTTGGATAGAAATAGAATTTTGTGCAAAAACAAAATGAGAAAAGAAAAATTATGAGATATAAAGATCGATCTTGATTTTGAAAATCGCAAAGATCTGGCTTTGATTTTGACAAGGTATTAGTGTAGTAGCATATGAATGGCTCAATTTACATTTGATGGATGTCGTTTGACTCACTTGATAATGACATTTATATAAAACTCTCTGAAAGATTTAATATGCCTTAAGCATACAATTCGAGCTCTTGAGAAGAATACTCAATCAAATAGAATAAGTCTTTTTATGGACTAAAACAATTTGGGCGCATAATTGCCTCAGTGAATATTTGAAAAAAGAAAGATATAAAAAATGACTCAATTTGTCCAAAAATATTGTCGAGCAGAACTCCTGAAAAACTTCCAAAAACTATAGAATGCTTAAAGAAATAATTTGATATGAAAGACTTATGAAGGATAAAGTTTTATTTGGAATTACGGATTGAGTATTTGGAGAATATAATTTTTGTGCATTATGGTCATTATATATTATCATGTATTTACCCTTGTTAAATATTGAAGTTATTTAAGATAATTATCTGAATTATATTTTCTTTAGATATTCTTAAATATTATAGAATATCTTATATTTCTAATATAATATGACAAAGGTGCTAAAGAGGTTCTATATGAACAAGTCACATACATTATGTACTCCAATAATAGTAATGTCACTAGAAGTGAACAAAGGTCATTTTAGACCTTGAAAAAATGATAAAGAACTACTTAGTCCAGAAGTATCATATCTTAGTGCAATTAAGGCACTAATGTACCTTGCTAATTATATACGTAGTTATTAGCAATATATAGTTCTTCCCCTAAGTCATGAAGACACTGGAATGGAATCAAACATATGTTTTGTTACCTTATGGGCACGATGGATAGAATTTATTTTATTCAAATGTATCAAAGTTGGGCTTGATGTGTTATCGACGTTGGCACCGCATGCATTGCTCAGATGAAGGAAAGATATATCAAAGGAGATAGAACAAAATACCATCAAAGTTCTTTTCACTCATGATCTTCAAAAGAGTGGTGATATAGGCATTTAACAAATTGGTTCATATGATGATCTAGCAGATCTCTTTTCAAAGTCACTACTGAGTAAAATTTTGAGCAACTGGTACAACGAATCGGTCTTTACCGTCTTAGAGATTATTATCTTCATGAGGGGGAGAAATAGATGCGTTCTGCACTCTTTTTTCCTTCGCCATGGTTTTGTCCCACTGGTTTTCCATGCAAGGTTTTTAACGAGGCAGATCTTACGCAATGGATATTATACTCTTTTTCCTTCACTAAGATTTTTTTCCCACTGGGTTTTTTCTTAGTAAGGTTTTAATGAGACATATCCTTAATAGACATCCAAAGGGGAGTGTTATGAATATTTGGTGGATGTCAATTCTTGAAGAAATTGATATAGGTGATATCATTTCCTATTAAGAGAGAATATTTCATTTCACTATTTCTTTTATTATGATAGGATCTCCTCTATTAGGGTTAGGTCTCTTGGTAGCTATAAATATCACCCTCATTATATATGTTTTGTACCCTAAAGCAAAGCAATATTCTCTTATTCTCTCATTCTCTCTTCTCTCTTTCTCGCTTTTCCCTTATATCTATTATTCTATGTTTTGTTCTCGTTTCAATTAATTTCATAATATTATCAAATAAAGCCCACTAGATAAATTATATGCATACAAGTGACGCTTCCATTTAATTTGAGAAAGACAAAAAGTTTTCCAGCAATATAAAAGTGACATTTGTACCATTGATTTGAATGACTTTTACATCAACGATTGACATACATTACCGGTCACCTGATGAGCCAATTACACACATATTTTATATTATTTGCTAAAAGGGGTCTTAAAAATAACAAAATATAAAATAAACCCACATATTAGAAAAAATAATATAATAATAAAATCTTCAAATTTGTAATAAAAATGATGAAACGTATATATTTTCCCATATTGATAAAAATTATTTTTGTTTTTCGGTTAAAATATGAACTTCACCATTTCCATTTAATAATACAAATTGTTACCATCAAGATCCCCGATAATTGATTGTAATGATGACATGAATGAAGCTGCAATCTTCACCGGGATGGTTATCTTCCATTTTTTTTGTCAAAAGTTTTTTTTTGTCAAAGTTAACTTTCCATGAATTTGCCGAATGATGGGTGAAAATGTATGGGTCCAATGCCTTCTTGCAACTACGGCAACAGCTTCTACTTCCATTTCCTATTTTCAATTCGAACCCAAACGTTAGAAATAACGTCCTGCCAAACATCAACCACGACTCCCAGAAGATTGCAGCGATATGAACCGAAAAATTAACGAAAAATCAACTACTTCTACTTCACGGTCACCAGAAAAAAAAAATCAAAAAATCAAAAACACTATAACTTCTTCTATGAAATGTAAAAATCAGAAAATCAGAAACACTACAACTTGTTCTTCTTTAAGAAAATCAAAAAATCAGTATAGAAAAATGGAAGCTTGCGGGACTGAGAGAGGGAGAAGCTTGCGGGGCTGCGACTATACCGATTTGGAGGGGCCTTTGACGATCTAAAGCCATGGATGGGTGCTGTGACAATGTGAAGCCGTTGGAAGGGTGCGATGACAAAGAAAAATCGGAGCTTTAGCGATCTGAAGCCATGTGAGGGGAGAAAAACCGGACCTTGAGCGATCTGAAGCCATGTGAGGGGAGAAAAATCAAACCTTCAGCCATCTGAAGCCATGAGGGAAGAAAGATCGGACATTGAACGATATGAAGCCAGAAAAATCAGACCTTGAGAAAGAGACGATGCTGGGCGACGATGTTGTATCTGGGCGACGATGCAGAGAAAGAAACGATGCTGTATCTGGGCAACGATGGAGAGAGATAGACGAAGAGGGTAGAATAGGGCTGAAGGAAGAGGCTATGGCTGAAGAGGGTACAAGAGGATGAAGTTTCTTTTTAGATCCAGCACAGCTAACGGAAAAAATATTAAAAGCACAAATTGATAGTATTAAGTAATTTATTTTATATTTTTTTTAAAATATACCTAATGTAAATTATTGATTTTGTTGTGGAGGAAAGTATAAATATTTCATTTACCGGTTTACAGCCATTAGTAGGTAAAAGTCAACTTTTCCTTTGCTGAGAAACTTTTTACTTTTTCCAAATTAAATAAACCCTACAAGTGACACAATAGATAGCTACTAAATGCTAGGAGTTGGGTACAACATTTAGGTCACTATTCTAGAATAAATCTTTACTTTTCCCAGATTAAATAAACAGTGACACAATAGATAGCTACTAAATGCTAGGAGTTGGGTACAACATTTAGGTCACTATTCTAGAATAAATCTTTTGAATTTTCCATTGCCTACTGCCAAATAAATAATGAGGTTCCAATTAATTAAGAAACATTTAATGTTTTATTAAATATTTATAATTTTTTGTTACCAAAAAAAAAGTATTTATAATTTTTAAAATAAACATTAATTTTTTGTATTTTGTATATAATAAACGAAGTTTAATTGTATTTTTGGTTTTTTAATTATTGTAATTATGATAAAGTAATTGATATCAAAATACCTAGTTGCCACTCTTAGATAGAAAAACTCTGTCTTTTTTCTAAAAATTGTCTGCTCCTCTTTCTTCCTCTTCCACTTGAGGAGTGGTTTTGGACCAATTTTTGGTCTGAAACCACCCCTCTACTTCGTTTTTAGTTTATTTCTACCTTAATAAGTGACTTTTTCACATAGATCTCGTTTTCCTCTCGTGTTTTTTTAGTATTTTTCGGCATCTGCGTGCGCTGGTGTTTGTTTATCCTGTTTTGGTGCGGCGTTTTGTTCTCCCATCTTGGTGTGGTGTTCATTTGGTTCAGATTGGCTGATTTACTTCGTTTCACTACAGATTCTCTTATGACTGAGTCATCAACGTTGCAGATCCGAAGGAGTGGGTACTCCGGTCAATATGAGTTTGTCATTTTTGTAAGCATTGTCACTTTTGATGACATTTTGCTGTGTTATGCTATTAACTTGAGTGCTGTGAGCTTGTTCACAGATTCATCCCTTTCAGTTTTTAGTGATGTTGAATTTGTAATGTCTTCGATGTATTTTATCGATTTGAATGAATGAATACCTTATGTTGTCAAAAAAAAATTATTGTAATTATGCAATTTTGGTCTCTGATTTTTAATTGAGCAAATTGGATCTCCCAATTATCTCAATTGTTGCAATCAGGTCCATCCATCACTATGTCGTTCAATTTTTAACACCCAGAGCTTAAGTAGAACATGTGGGACGAATTTGACACTAAATCAGGTCACCTTGCCCTGGTGTAGTTGCCAATTTTTCTCTCAAAACAAGTCGATAACACACACCATGCAATACGTGTTTAAAATTTCTCACGTATGAGGGTCTTTTGTCATAACATCAGTGCTAAAATGGCCCGACTTAGTGCCAAGGTGACTTAGTATTGTCAAATTAGTCTCACGTGTGCCACATAAGCTTTAGCCTTTAGGTGTTAAAAATTGAACGACGTAGTGATAAAAGGACCTAATTGTAACAATTGGGATAATTAGAGGATCCAATTTGCTCAATTGAAAACTGGTAGACCAAAATTGCATAATTGCGATAACTAGAGGACCAAAAGTGCAATTAATTATTTGTGGTTCCAATACCAAACCTGTTAGTAGCAAAAGAAGAACATTGCAACTACATAGATGAGATATCACAATCATAGTTCCAATGCCATCAACCCCATTACTTGAAATGATGAGAAAATTTCAGCTTACTAATAAATTGATATCATATATCAATTACTATTCAAGGACACCACACACTAATAACTTAGCAATTATCTTCTATTTGAAGGACACCCACTTTGATGTATCATCTTTTACTATGTTGGATCTGCTCAAATAGCTCCCAAGGACTTGGAATATAAAATCTGCAGATAAGTATTATTTAAAAATATTACATAAAAAAAGCACCTATAATTAAATTTCTTTGTAATGTCTTATAATGCTTTGTTGTAGGAATTGATCCTTCTGAATGTAATGGACCATCAAATAATATGCTGTTGTTATAAAGTTAACCTTTCCAATCATTGTTCCATTGTAGAAGTTAACCTTTACAATATGTTGTTGTTAAAGTTAAAGTTTCCTTTCCAATCATTGGATTCTTGATGAAATGTGTCAACACAGTAGGAAGAAAAATGGAACAATGATTGGAAAGGTTAACTTTAACAACAGCATACTTACATTGGTTTGGTTTACCTTCTTCAACAAAACATAAGAAAATATGATAAATACTTACGTGTTCTGTGGACTTGGATGGATCCACATACATCCATCGCTAGACACAACATCTGTAGGGTTGTGTGTCGGGGTGGGAGTAAGCTAGGCCGAGTTAGGCTTTGTAAGGCCTAAGTCTGGCTTGGCTAAATATTTTAAGATCTAAGTTTGGCCTGTTACCTATTATAGGTCATTTTTTTAGGCCTAGGCTTGACCTTTCTTTAAGCCTGGTTTGGCCTGTTAGCCTATTTAAATGCCTGATTCACGATAAAATATTCAAGTAAGTCATCTTACCTACTCTTACATAGGCTAATAAGCTAACGAAGAAAAACTCTATGTATAACAAACTATAAACTTTGAAGATTAAAATCATTGTTATTTAGGGCATGAGACATATGGGTGAATAAAACTTTATAAGGACAATGTTTTACTTGTTTGTATAGTATATTTATTTAAAAGTCTAATGTAGCCTTCATGATAATCTAATTAAAAGTCTATTTTTGCAATAGAGCATTTAAATAAGTCACAACTTTATTCTTTAATAAGTTTTATAGGTTTGAGTTTTTATATAGGTCAACATGTTTAAACATTTAAAAGACAAAAAAGTATATAATTTTAACACATTATAAAACATATAATATAAATATAATACTATCAAAATATTTATTACCTATGTCTACTTAAATAAGTTGGTCTGTTAGGTTTAAAAGACTTTTTAAATGACCTGAAGCCTGACATTTTTAGCTAAATAAACTTTTCAAAAAGCCTTGACCTGAACTATTTTATGAAAAAACCTGGCCTGACATGGGTCTGATTCATATAGGTTAGGTCATAGGTCCCCATCGAGCGGTTTGGCCTATTCTCACCCCTAGTTGTGTGATGGGCTGCGCGTAGAAGGGATGTGCGGGCTCTATGTGGAAGAAAGATGAGGGCTAGATGTAGATCGCTGAGGTTGGAAAGCCTGGGACGTCGACGGATGTGTGGGTTGCCTAGTAGACAGTTGTGGCAAAATAGTGATACCCTACCTTTACTTGTATACCTCTTCCTTTTCGGCTTTACCCCTAATTCTATCACCGTCTACCATCTATAAACATAAAAAAAAAAAAAAAAAACAAATGTTCATAAAAATATATACAAGATTTCATATATATATTATCCATAAAAAGGCAATAAAATTAAAAACGTTTCATTACTAAAAAAATAGCACATAAAAGGCTTAAGTACACAAGTATAACATATATTGACTCGATAATTTAGTTTGAATTTGTCTCTTCATAAGCTTCATCATCATCATCTTCCTCTACTTGTCCTAGACGTTCTTCTTCTATATCTTGGTCAAGTAGTTCTTCTTCATCTTCTTCACTATCCGATATGAGGTCCATATCTTCGTGTTCGTCTTCAAATCAATTTGGTTCAACAAAGAGATAGGTAATTCATCTACTACCTCAGTAGTGTCAATAAGACTTTGCTGAAGATAATCATTTGCAACAATTATAGACATCTATTATATATTATAAAGTAAGGTTATGCCACATAGGATAATGCCACATGTCAACACCACAATCATGTAGTTTCCCTCCAAAAGCAATTTTTATTTTATTTTTACTTATTATTTTATGGTAATTAATTTATTAATCATATTTTTAATGTTTTTAATTAGAGCTAATTATAAGTCATCAATAACCATTTATTACTCATATTCAATTTTAAAATTCAAATTAATTAATTGATGGCAATTGATTATTTTTCTATTTTATGTTAGACACCATTTTTCTATTTTATGATTATCAATCTATTTTTGTAATATAAATCATAATATATTGATATTTTTGGTTATTATGTGTCTCACTATTATTGTTATTATTCTATTTTTTATACTAACTTCTTATATAATAAAAGCTTTTTCTCTATTGTGTAATTGACCAATGTTATTTATTACTTTCATTCATTCGACAAAGAATGAATGAATGAATGTTCTATTCATAATGTATATAAATTGATAATGATAGCAAAGAATGTCAAAATATGAATAATAAAGAGAAATTCAATTGTTTTTTATTTAAATATAGATAGAAGAGGGTGCTATATATGAATAATATTGACATCAGTGATTGATTGATTGTAATATCTCATTTATGATATATTTTAAATAATTTTGACAATAAGGTAATATTGTAACGAATTTTAACAATAATGATTTAATATCTTAGTTATTACTATAAGCAAAATATTATAATAGGGTGAAATCTCTTCACCCAACCTAATATTCATCTTCTACACGTTTTTCATGCACCCTCTTGGTTCCACTCTCTACTACTTGATCCAATCATATCTCTATTGTCAACTTCCATGCGATTAACTTTGAAATGGTGCGTCGACGATGGTTATAATAGGATCCTGACAAGGCAATAGGATTGAGTGCATTCGATAATGGTGGTGGCTGCACTGATATGTTACTCTATCTTTTTATTTCGTCTTTCTTCTCTTGGATTGTGGTTTATTTGATGAATACAATTCAATAAATCAATTCGATGCATAAATGTTATCTAAAAAGTAGGAAAGATTTTCTTCTTTTTTATATTTTTTTTCATTATTATTCATCTTCTTCTTATCGGTATATTTTAAAAGAGACAGATCAATTTCATGCTTCTATATTTTTTTTATAGATTGATATTACTATATACGGCATAATATTGGCTTTAAGTGGACATGAGTGCTATAAATGATGATTGTGATTGAGCAGCAAGTGAAATCAACATTGTGTTTAAATGAATTATGATTATTTCATCTTTAATATGATATTACATGTTTACATGGTGGCTCCACCTTTACGATCCTACGTCACGCCACCAACTTCTTCATCCCATTTTTAAAATTTATTTTCCTTTGACTCAATTGATTTTATATCCGTATCAATTTAGCCATTTAACGTGTTCTTATGCTTCTTTCTTATAATTTGCTTTGGATCTTTTTTTTTTACTAGAAGACCATTTGATTTGTTATATCATGTATGTATAATAGGTTCATTTTCAATCAAATGAATTCATTTATCTAACATGTACTTGATAAACATTGAAATCAATATAAAACCAAATAGAATTTTACATTAAGTTTTCATATGAAATTATGACATATGGGATTATTAAGGGTGTATTAAGTTTCACATTAAGAGTGTATTAGTTTTTTTACATTAAGTTCTACATTAAGCTATTATTATTGTAGATTTGAATTCAAATATTAGCATTTATGAAAAAACTATATAATTCATATTTACAATAAATATTTGAAAAACTAAAATAACAATTCAATGAATGTTCCTTATCATAAAAAAAATACAATTCAATGAATGATAATTAAAAATATAATAATTATTATTAATATTATTAATATAAAATAAAATATCTTAATTAAATACTATTATTAATATTATCCAGCCAAACTAAGTATCTAAATTTAATTTACTAAGTATTAATATAAAATTGAATCCAATAAAATTATATTTATAAAGTTATTCTAATATAATCAACGTGAATAATAATAATAGCATGGTGTGGCATGAATTATATATATTTGGATTTCTTAAACATGATGTTGGAGGGTTCAATCTTCAAGTCATGTGTATAGAAGAGTATATATCTGGGATCACCCAAAAAGTATTTTAATATAAAATTATCTCATTCATGAAAAGTTTAATTTAACCTACGCTAAAGTATAACATTGTCTCAAAATTTAAAATTAAAAAAGATTTTTCTACTAATTTACTAATTAATTAATTCAATTTAATAATATATAATTTGTCATATTAAAATTATATCAAATAATACTATATTAAAATTAAAACTTTTTGATTTAAATTTTTTTATAGAATAAATATATATAATATTCCGTGCAAGGCACGGGTTATTAAGCTAGTATGTTGTACATCATCATCTTGGTATGCATCACTTGTTTCAAGTTTAATTATTTCCCAAAGATTGAATTATACTGCGTACCTCAGTTTTAATGACGCCCAGCGAACCTTGATGCCCTTTGGGAAAGGGAAAATTGCAATCACCTCCCCTGAAGTATGTTTAGATGACACACACCCCCTCTATTTTTAAAACAAACACGTACCACCCTTATTTATTGAGGAAATTGCACTCACCTCCTCGCCTCTAGTTTATTTAAATAACACTTACACCCCCTCTCTATTTCGTAAAATAAAGGGTAGATATGTGTAATTAGAGGTGTTCGCTGTAACGTCCCAAATTTTCACTCTTAGAGATGAAATGTTAATTTGAGAGGATTATTATTAATCTTAGAAATTTTGTATGACAAGTTATGATTTAGTGCTGACATGGAAAGTCAAACGGAAAAGTCTGTAGACGTTTTGACTGTCAGAACAAGAATATAATTATGTAGATACCCTAATTGGAGTCAGAAAAATTATTTGAGGATACCAATAGTGATTTTATATTATTTGAGAATTTTAAAAATTTATTTGGAAATTTTCTGAGAAGCGGATCAGAAATAGTACCGTTTTGGTCCCTGTAGTATGACTATGATAGACTGCGGGTGGGTTTGGAGACCAGAACAAGTTAGAAAAATATTTTGATGAACTAAATAATTTTTTTACATTATTTTGGGTTAGAATAGCAGATTAATAATTGTTGTTTTGGTCCCTGTAGAATGAAGAACAAGGTCAATGGAAGAACAAATGGATGCCAGAGGGTTAGAAAATGATCCAAAAACAAACATAAGGGTTACCATTAGTGTTCTTATAAGATTTATGATTTTTAGGAATTTTCTGGGATTTTTCAGAGAAAGTTCAGTTTAACCCTTATTTACGGGTTACGGGGAAATCGAAAAATTACCGCATTGCTTCTAAACTTGATTTTTATGTACCAAGACCTTTTTGACACTTTGCTTTCGTGGTCTTGGCTTATTATAAGGGTCATGAGAGCTTTTTACCTCAATAAGTTATTTTTGGACAATTTTAACCATGAAACTCAAAAGTTACCACACTTTACTACTTAAAAATTTATCTTTTACCATGGTTAAAAGTGAAAAATATTTTTACCCTCCTCCTAGACCAGCTGGGCACCCCTAGAAGAGTGGAGAAGAGTTTAGAAGATTCATGAATTACATGACTCATATTTATCAACCAATGAGAAAAATTCTTAATAATTATTTTCCAAAATTATCTTTAATGTAATGATGACCTAAGGGCAAAATTGTCCAAGAAGCCTAAGGGGGAGGGGGAGGTCGACCAGCCAAGAGGGAGAGGGAGAGAGTTGTTCTTTCATTCATCCATTTTCACTCTTACATCAAAATACTTCTCTCACTTTTTCTCTCTAGTTTCCTTCAAAAAATTTCTAAGTTTTCTCAAGCTTTTCTTCTTGATTTTCAATCTTCAAGCATCAAGGGAGATAGGTGAAGGTAAGAGCTTCATGGATTAAGTTATAATAACATCTCTTAGGGTTCATGAGCCTAGGGTTTGATTTGTGTTTATTCCATCTTAAGTGTTCTCTTGATGTTCTAGGAATTTTTCCAAGAGGTAGGAAAACTTACTTTGATTTTGGGTATGTTTTGCTTGATTGGAAGGTGATTTTCAAGAAGTGGTTAAGGATCAAGGAATTAGGGTTCTTCATACACAAGTAAGAGGAGAAGGTAAGGGGAAAATCTTCTTTTAGCAAGTTACTAGTTTCATATGATTATGTTTGTTTGCTTGTTAGTGATTTCTCAAAGCTTGATAATTGTTCTTGATGATGGTCTTTGTGATGTTAGAAGCTTATGTTAGTTGATGTTAGTGATACTTCATGATAAGTGTTCTTGTGTGTGATGATGATTTGAGGTGTTGATGATGATCTTGGATTGATTATTTGATTCTCTTGTATTGATATGCTTGATGGTGATTTCTTACCTTGGGAGGAGTTGATTTACTATGTTGAGATTATTTGATTTCTTATGATTGATTTGTGATAAGTGATTTTATGAAGTATTCTCATGTATGATGATTTTCATATGTGCCTTGTGAGGTATATTTGGTTGAAGCTTGAATTTGTTCCATGGCTTGTGATGAGTGATGTCTCAAGTTGAATTTTCAAGAGGATTAAAGAGAGGGATCAAGAGATTTAAATCAAGTTTCTAAAAGTGTTTCCAAAGGACTATAATCATAACTTTTGAAAATCAAAGTAAATGGATCAAAATTCATGAAGGTGAAACTGACTTTTGGGTTTAAAAGGATTGGAAATAGGTTATATAATCAAATTCAAAAGGAAAAATACATTTTTGAATTTTTTATAAATTTTTCCCGAACTGTTCACACCCATGGTGTGAGATTTTTCACAGGATGTGAACTCCTCCGTTTCGAAATCACTATTTTGAAAATTTAGGGGCCAAAAATGTAATTTTTAAAAATACATGGACTGAAATCATAATTTTGATATTTAGATGACTAAAAATGTAATTTTTTAAAAGTTCAGGGGCTGAAATGAAAATCTAAAAATTTTTGGGGTTATAAATGTAATTATAAAAAGTTAAGTGACTTTTAATAATTATGAAAAAGTGAGTGAATTTTTATTAAAGAATATTCTTAAAAAGGGGTCAAATCCCAAGAATGATTCTATGTTTTCCCAAAATGAGATTCCTAACCCTGTGTTTGGATGGGGAAATCTAAAATTCTTAAAAATTCAATTGCTTTAATTGAATTCCCTTCATTTTAATTTTTTTTTGTTTGGATAGAGTAATTAAAATTCTTTATTTGGATAAAGTAATTAAAAGAGTAATTAAATTTCTTCAATCTTAAAATTCTTTGTTTGGTTAGAGTAATTAAATTTTTTTAATTTTTAAATTTCTTTTGGATATAATAAATTTAATTTTAATAATTTATATATTCTTATTATACATTATACATTGTACAATGCTATTATTTTTTATTATTAAAAATAATAATGTAGATTATCCCCTAAATATTTTACATTTAATTATCATAATTTATAATACGAATTAAAATTATATAAAGGTCATGTATAAAAATAAAAAATATCATATTTTTTATCCTATTAAAAAATCAAATTAATAGAGAAATAGTAAATCTAAAATTAGTATTAGCACAAAGAACTGTGGGTATATTCAATTATAAGTCGTGTCTCTATAAATGCTATTTTGCTCCACATGGAGAATGTCATAAAGAAAATATAACCCATATATCTATAAATTCTACTCAGCTCCACATTGAGAATGTCATATAAACAAATATAAACCATATCTATACTAAATGTATTTCTTCACATGGTAAGTGCATAGTCTAATCCAAAAAATTGTCATCCTTCTAGTGGTAACTGCAAAATTCAAATCACCAAATTAGAAAAAGATTGTAACATTTGACCGATAACACTAGGAACCATAATATTCTAATAGACAAAGAAAAACATCTGATGGAACAAAAGTTTAGTCCATTTACAAAAATCTATAGAAATACCTGAGTAAGACAAAGAAATAGTTATCTTACTGGCTCTTTGCTTCAATATCTTTGCCGAAATCAATGATGGGTTCACAGTCCAGAACCAAAGCAGGAACCTGCTCATAGTCATACTTGATAAAGCAGGAACCAAGCACATCATATTTCATATACTTAATAAAATATAAAGTATGCTACAAGCAAATACCTCTAATTTGGCATCAAGACATGAAAGCCAAAATAAAATCCTTCTTCTCACCCAATGGAAGACCTTTGAGAATTGCCAATTTATTTGGATTTTCTGTCAACCAAGCAATTGCTTTATAACGCAGTGCATTTTCAAGATCGATTATCTTCAAGTAAACAGACAGAAGCACTCTCATAATTAGAGTGCTCTCAAATACTACAAAGGATTCACATTATCAGAATATAGTCAAACAGATTCAAAACTCATATTTTACATAAACACTTAACTTCCATATATAAATGCAGCTCTGCATGTTCATGATTATGTACTAGCCTCTTGAAAACTACTTTGTCTACTGCCACTACAAAAATCTGTGGGCACGAATTTAATTGTAACTATTTGATCATGATTGATCTTTAAATTTGAGAGATGGATCAACCTCATGTTCCATATCCCTTTGTGATTGGTTGTCTGATAATTTTTGGTACCAAAATGTTTGGTACTGAGTAGCAGTACCCTTCTACATAATTACTGAGAATCTAGCTATAGCGGAGAACAGAGCAAAGGACAAAGTAAATAATAAATACGACTAAAGGACCAAATTGCTTTTGGGGATTACAAGAGCAGTGGAATGACTTTTTCTTTTCATAATTAAAGCATTTGTGTAAAACATGATATATAGCAGCAGGCAGCAACATTATGACTTGTTAATTACCCAAATTCCTCGCCACTAACTCAATTGTGTAGTGACTTAGTAATAACATTCTTTGTAATGAGAGAGAGAGTGATAATCTGATGTAATACAGCAGTTTGAGATTTGATCCCCCAAACCCACTTTTAGAAAAAAAAAGAATAATCCGCTTCACATTTGTTCCACCAACAGCAGTAATTAACAGAAATATTCCACCTAACTCTTCCCTGGTGTCAAAATGCATTCCATTTCAACACTAGATGAGTGGCAGCAAAAGCAATGTATAAATCAGTAATCAAGCAAGAATTGATTTATTCACTTTACACAAAACCAAGAAAGAATTTCAACATAAGAACAACATTTGATAATGTAAAAAATAAACAAATGAACAAAACGAGCATTTGGATTACATACATGCAGTAAACAACAATCGAACTGAATTCCTATTTTTTTAATAAGGAACTTCTCCTTTGTTCTATTAAAAAATATTGGTAGCTAGGTATCACGATTCACCAAACACTTGAATCCCACAATGAAATGGATCAATATACCCCACAGTGAAATGGAAAACTCACCAAATGATGGAGAAGGAACCAGCAATCGAGCAATGCAAACTGAATACACCTACACAACACAAAGAGCAGCATCTCCACTGAGAAAATAAAAAAAGGTAAAAAAACGGAAAAATGACGATCGCAAAAGAAATACCTGAAACGAGAGATCGAGAGCGAGAGCGAGATACGAACACGATGGAGAGAGAGTGAGCCGCGAAACGATCGAGAGAGAGCGAGACGCAGATCCAGAGTGAGAGAGCGAGACGCACGAGAGAGAGACAAGCTGTGAGAGAGAGAGCGTGAGTTGAAAAGAGAGGAATTCAGAATTCCCACACTTTAGGAAGTATTTCAAATTCACCCCAATTTAGTTTTAAAAAAATACCCCATAAAATTACTTCATTTTAAATTTCTACTTATTTTTTATCCAAATAAGATAATTTAAAGTGGTGTATTTTAAATCCCCACTTAAAATACATTACCCCCTTAAATTACCCCATCCAAACACACTCTAAATGTTTTCCAAGTGATTTCTTAAAAATGAGAGAAATGTAAGTCTAGGGCTCTAGATGAGTGTTGAATCTAGCATTTTAAAAAGATAGATTTGAATAAGTAGTTCTAAGTGAACAGTCTTTGTGACATAGTTCTGAGTGAACGGTCTTTGTGACATAGTTCTGAATGAACGGTCTAGGTGACGTAGTTCTAAGTGAACGAGATAGAATAACTGTGTGTAGTACATTATGATGAGCATATGCATATTATAAGGCTTTGTGCCAATTTGAGTTACAAGTCACTTTGTGTGATTGGGAACTGACTGGGTTGGGCTACAATTGCCTACTGGGGTTATCTGAGTTTCGAACTTCCACCAATGGCCAAGAGATAGCATCCTTAAGCCGGGTAAAATCGTATACCCGACTTGGATAAATCTGATTGACCGGTCTTTTCAGGATACGGTAAGTGGCGGTTATGGAATGATTGTTCTTTGTGAAAACAGACCTCTGAGAATGGCTGTGCACTCATGTTAAGTAACTAGCTGCGCCTATCACTCAAAAATAAAAGGAGTAAGGGAAAGTAATCTCCATGAATTAGCGGGCTGAGTGCTCGTGGTTGTGTGCCAAATGTATACAGATTATTGAAGTGTCATGCATATATATATTTATAGAATTCTTACGATGTGTTTCTGTGTGAAACTGTGATACTTCTGTGTGAAGTTGGAAATAGTGGTCTGTGTGACTTGTGTCTGTGTGACCTATGTTGAATATGCGATTCGTGAATGTGATTTCTTTTGAGGATGAGTATAGCGCTATGTGTGATATTTTGCTATGTGTATTATACTTGCTGTGTGCTGCTTGGGTAACTGTCGCGATATAACTGTGAAAGAGATTTTCACCCTTGCCTATATGTTTTGTGGTCTTTGGAACATGATTCATATAGATTGACCACTAGATGGGTGGACTAGCCAGGATTTGAAGAATGAGATGTACATTGAAGATATGTCAACCAAGTGGAAGGACGTGTGGATCCTTGTTTTGAGCTGGGGTTTTCTTATTAGAGTTTTTCCAGAAGTTTTAGTGCTTGACCAACATAAGGAGTCAATATTCTTTTGGGAAAAAAAAGTTTCTTGTATGTTATATTATTTCTGTACTTTGAGTGTAAAGAGATATATGAATTTCATTGCCTATGTTATTTTTCCTGCTTGATATTTATTCACATAAGTATTTCTTTAAAAAAAATGGCAACGAAAATCTATTTGTGAAAATTAAATAAGTTTGTCAGTATTTTTCCGAAAGAAAACAAGACTTAGTAAAATTTATTTTCCGCATTTATGTTAGTTACTAAATGTAATGCCCTTTGGGGTAGAGGGTGCTACATTCGCAGATTGGATTGGATCGATTTTGAGGGAACCATATGATCCAATCCCTTCGATCTAATTAGATCCGATCCAATTTATTTCAGTATGGGATCAGATTGATTTTCTGTTTTAAAAAATTTCTATAAACGTTTTTTAAATGGACAAATGAATTTAATAAAATGTTATTTTTATTCCTCATATATCATAAATGGAGGCATAAATAAATAAAGAGGCCCATTCTAATTCCTAAGAGCATAATAAGAGCTTTAAACTTCTCTATCATTGACATGGGCTAGAGCCAAGAAAATCTCTATCTCTATCATTGACATGCCACAGGATTTTTATCTCGTAAACTTCTCTTCAACGGATGGCTATCGTCGAGCCCTTATGCAACACCCTTTCTCTAAAAAGGATATTACACCATAGTAACAAGTATTTTCGCAAATATTCTTAAGAAACCTTAGATTAAAAATCGAGCTTTGTTCCAAAAATATGGATAAAATTTTTGCCTTTTTAAAAGATGAGAAGAATGGGGAGTCCATTATTTCCTTTTCCATTGCCTGTTAAAATAAGAACAGTATTAGAAGAAACACTGAAGTAAAAGCAACCTCGTCAATTATATATATATAATCAAAAACTTGCATCAGTACAAGCAAGGAGTTTTCTAAAACTACTATACATCAAAAAGTAGTAAAAACTCTAAATAAACTGAAATAAAAGACTGGAATGAAAAGCTACTAAGTAATAAGAAAGTCGGGTCCAATCTCTAACAACTACCCGGATCAAAATAAGATATAAACGGTGCATCAGGGGCTGGTACATCGTTCTCCCTGGCCTCGTCCCTTGCCTGCTGGACCATGTCCCTGATCCATCACATAGATAGCGTGTAATCAAAAATCCTACGTACTGTCCATAAGTCGGGTTCATTGACCCTATGCTCCGTAACAAGTATATATCCATTAAAGGTAGCACACTGCGTACAAGAATCTATCCTCCAGCCCATCCCATCTATCCCCAGAGGTTGGACGCTAAAACGTCGTCCCGGACCCAAAACACTCCTCGAATCAGTCATATACTCAACCACATACAAAACAACATGGAAAGTAGGCAGGGTGAAAAACTTACACAAGTTAAGAATGATAGTTTTAAAGAGTATACATACAACACTTATACAGTATATTTTCAGAACCTTACAAACACAGATCACACCTGGGAATATAACACCGTAAACCAAGAAATAGTCAAGAATAGATTACCAATCACAAAGTAATGTCAATCACATAAAACATCAATCACAGATATATTATCAATCACATCCATATCATCAACCAAAGATATATTTATGCATGACACTTCAATCTCTCTGATAATACACCGATGTGCTGCTCCAAAGAGACTTTTTCCACAAAACTCCATTGAGCGATAGGCCTGCGACAAGACTTAACAGAACAACCAGGTAATCCCCCTCAGACCCCTGGCAGCCATTCAGAAATTGTGCATCTCAACCATATCATGAAATAGGTCCGCCAGTCAGATTTATCCAAGCTGGGTATATGACTCGTCTCAGCTCAAGGGTATTCACCATACAAGGCTATTGAAACTTTTGAAACCTGGATAATCCCCGAAGGCAATTGTAGCCCAACAAGACTCTATTCTCAACCCTCTCTGGGTTGTATAGCCCAAAAACCTTTATGCAAATGATAATTCAAACATTGCATAATATCACTTTGGTTTCTCTTGTAAAATCTTCTCTGTTTTACTGTATTATCTCTCATAATACAAAACCACATAGAATACACTTATTCTATCACCACAGAAATACTCTTCAAAACTTAACCATTTTGTTACTTTTTTCGGCTATACTCATTTATTTTAAGAATAATCACACTGCGATAGAGTCGAACACGATAACTAACTTAACCGAAATAATATTAATGGAAAAATATTACTTAAGCTCATTCTCTTTGGGAAATCCCTTTAGAAGCTGGTCAAGTAATATTCGCCGCGTATATACGAACTTTCTAAGATAGAGAAAATACCGCATCAGTATGGTTCCCAGGAAAGATCAGGTGAGCTTGTAGGGCCCTTCAATGACCTTTGTCTTTCCTAGACAGATCCATACAAATGAACTATCTTCACCCACCATCAGTTTGTATATAAACAGTAAAAATCACAAGTTTTTATATATAACAGGATCCCAAATCATGAATTTCTTCCAAATAACTTAACAGTAGAATTCACCGAGAATCCATTACTATTAAGTTATTTTACCCAATCAACCTGTATATATATATATATGTATATATTTTTGAAAAAGAACATGGAAATGGAAGAAAAACACTGGTTTAGTAATTTTAGTGTAGTTAATCACTTACTCACGTACTAATGTCTAATAGAGATACGGCCCCTGAGCCCGACGTAACAATGCACCGAAGATGCATTCTTATGCCTAACCAACCACTGTATTCCCTATTAGCCAAAAGAACTCAAGAGGTTCAATTTTACAAATTCTTAGATTTGTTGATGACGGAGGCATAGCCCACTGGGTGATCAAACCTTTATAGTTAAAATTTCGCCAGCAACGGTACAATTATTAAACTTTATAATTAAATTGGGCATTATAACTTTACTATTTGAAAAATCACATTTTAAATAAAAATAAGGCATAGTATAATTTTTAAAACAATTTTACAAATAAATAACAGTTTATTTAAAGCATAAACACCCAAAACACACAAATCCATCAAAACAAAGATCAAACCAACTTGGAAAGAATTTCCCCATACCTTAGCCTTATGAAGGTTGAAGAACAACTAAGAACAACACAAAGAAACTTGATTAGAAAACAAAGAAAGCTTAAAGGAAACAAAAGGGAAAGAAAAGGATTTATGAGTGGATTTCTCTTCAAGTGGGATGCTGTGAAAATGGAAGAGCACCCCCTCCCTATTTATAGGGGAGGGGTTCGGCCAGATCAAGTGGGAGAGTGGGGGAGATATTTTATTTTCTATTTTTCACAAAAATCATAAAATCATGGAAAATAAAAAGATCTAACCAAACCCTAATAAATATCTATGTCCTAGAACAATGGAGAAGCTTCAAGACTCTTCAAATGCATGAAGAGGGCGTGCAGATCAGGGCTGGGAAGAGGGATATGTGAATTTCCAAAAATACCCCTGGGGTTTGGATGAAAAAGAGTGAAAATCAAGGGTATTTTGGTCTTTTCATAAATCAAAAATTGAAATAATTAGTTAAAAATGATGAGAACCAATGAGAATGCTAGAAAATGCCATGACAAGTCCAAATAATTCTGTGGCACTCATTTTTGAAATTTATAGATAGTGCAAACTCTTTGGTTTTCATCGTTTCGCAGGTATAAACCCGAAAAATGCAGAAAAATAGGGTTTTCAAAAATTATACAGAAATAATTTCTAAAATCATGAAATAATTAATTAAAAATAAAATATAAAATGATTATGGACCTTTTACACGAAATTATACCTGTGAAACAAGGTTTTTGCGTTTAAATGCCCCCGGTGAGCGTAGTTTTCGGTATTTTTTGAAAGTTT
Organism: Glycyrrhiza uralensis; assembly: GCA_030159175.1. Lineage (NCBI taxonomy): Eukaryota > Viridiplantae > Streptophyta > Magnoliopsida > Fabales > Fabaceae > Glycyrrhiza > Glycyrrhiza uralensis. The sequence continues at coordinate 28,808,404 of BRZY01000007.1, read as the reverse complement.
TCCAAAATTTTCAGAAAATTTTCAGAAAATCTAAAATAATAAAATAAAAAACTTTTGTGAAGAAAGTTTATTTATTGAGTTTTTTAAGACACTCAAGATATTTAAATCTCTTTTCGTCGGTTAGACGTAAACCGTTTTCTGTAAAAAGACTCGATATTGACTGAAAAACTACCGTTTCGGAAATATTCTGGAATACATGTATTTTATTACTAATTTAAAGCTAAAAATAAATCACACATCAATTATGGAACAAAAATTCATATAAAACAGAAAAAGGACGAAAAACGCAAGGAAACAGATGTTGTAACTAGACCTAACGGAAGTTGAAAAACAACCATTTTCGGAAGTATTCTTAAACATACATATTTAAATCCTATTTTTTTAAAATAAAATGAATCTCAAAATAATTACATCACAAAAATTCATATAAGACGGAAATTAAACAGTTAGTCACAAAAGCAGATGTTACACCTTACGGAAGGTCCTTGGCTAGTGGCGGACCACTACCTCCTCGTTCAGCGATGGAGGCCTTTCTTTCTGGAGTCTGCAGCCGCAGTGCGGAAGATCGCGGTTTGGATCAGAATCCCAAGGCTCCCCATTGAACTTTACACAGACAAGTTCCTGTGGAGAGGGGGGAGGCTTGGGACCATGCTGAAAGTTGACCAGTTGACCTCTTTCCAAGCGCGAGGGCAATATGCACGGATATGTGTGGAAATAGACTTAACGAAAAAACTAGTCTCGAAGATTGAGATCCTGGGCCACACTCTTCTTTTGGAGTACGAAGGTCTCCATTCCATTTGCTTCTCGTGTGGCTGTAACATCCGTTGTTTTGACTAACTATTTATTTTTGTCTTATTTGAATTTTTGCGATATAATTGTTTTGAGATTTATTTTTAGCTTAAAAATAGTAGTTAAATATACATGTTTAAAAATACTTCTGAAAGTGGTTGATTTATAGCTTCTATTAGGTCTAATTACAGCATTCGTTTCTTTGCGTTTTTCGTCCTTTTTCTGTTTTATATGAAGTTTTGTTCCATAAATGATGTGTGATTTATTTTTGGCTTAAAATTAGTAATAAAATACATGTATTCCGAAATACTTCTGAAACGGTAGTTTTTCAGTCAAAATCGGGTCTTTTTACAGAAAACGGTTTACGTCTAACTGACAGAAAGTGATTTAAATAGCTTGAGTGTGTTAAAACAACTCAATAAATAAACTTCCTTCACAAAAGTTGGTTCTTTTATTATTTTAGATTTTCTGGAATTTTTCTGGAATTTTTGGAAAACTTTCAAAAAAATACCGAAAACTACGCTACCCGGTGATGTTTTAACGCAAAAACCTTGTTTAACAGGTATAATTTTCGTGACAAAGGTCCATAAACAATTTATATTTTATTTTTAATTATTTATTTTATGATTTTTAAAATTATTTCTGTATAAGTTTTGAAAACCCTATTTTTCTGTATTTTTCGGGGTTATACTTGCGAAACGATGAAAACCGAAGAGTTTGCACTATCTATAAATTTCAAAAATGGATGCCACGAAATTATTTGGACTTCTTATGGCATTTTCTAGCATTCTTATTGGTTCTCATCATTTTTAGCTAATTATTTCTATTTTTGATTTATAAAAAGACCAAAATACCCTTGTTTTCATCTAAACCCTAGGGGTATTTTTGAAAAATCACATTCTCCCCTCCCAGCCTTGATTCTGGCCTCCTCAAGCATGCAAGTGGGCAGTCCAAGTGGTCCTAGTTGTATATGAGTCATAAAAGTTGGCCAATGGGGTTTTAAATAATTAATTTTGGTTTTTTCTTTAATTAAATCATGGTTAAATTAAACCAAACCATGGTTGGTCTTAACCCCACCCCCTTGCACGAAATTTTGGCTATAAATAGAGGGGGGGGGGTGCTCTTCATTTTCATCATAAACTCACTTGAAGAATTCCTCCCAAAATTCACTCCAAAATTCTTTTCTTTTCCTTTGTTTTTCTTTAAGTTTCCTTTATTTTCTAATCAAGCTTTTCTTGTGTTGTTCTTATTATTCTTAGCTTGTTCTTCCATCTCCATAAGGCTAAGGTATGGGGAATTTCTTTCCAAGTTAGTTTGATCTTTATTTTGTTGAGTTTTTAAGTTTTGGGTGTTTATGCTTTAAATAATTGTTATTTATTTGTAAAATTGTTTTAAAAATTATACTATGCCTTATTTTTATTTTTATATATGATTTTTCAAATAGTAAAGTTATAATGCCCAATTTAATTATAAAGTTTAATAATTGTACCGTTACGCTGGCGAAATTTTATCGATAAAGGCTTGATCACCTAGTGGGCTAGGCCTCCGTGATCAACAAATCTAAGAAATTGTAAAATTGAACCTCTGTAGTTCTTTTGACGGATATGGATGGGGTGCTTTGGTCAGGCGTAAGAATACATCTTCGGTGTACTCATACGGTCGGGCTCAGGGGCCGTATCTCTATTACGCCATTGGGACGAGAGCAAGTGACTAAATACGCTAAAAATTCCTAAACTGGTGTTTTTCTTCCATTTCCATGTTCTTTTCAAAAATATATAAAACTTGTGATTTTTACTGTTTATATACAGACTGATGATGGGTTAAGGTAGTTCATTTGTATGGATATGTCTAGGAAAGACAAAGGTCTTTGAAGGAGCCCAAAAACTCACCAAGATCTTTCCTGGGAACCATACCGGTGCGCTATTTTTCCTATCTTAATAAGTTTGTATATACGTGGCGAAGATTACTTGATTAGCTTCCAAAGGGCTTTCCCAAAAAGAATGAACTTGAGTAATAATTCCCGTTAATATTATTCTGGTTAAGTTCGTTACTGCGTTTGACTCTATCACAGTGTAATTATTATTAAAATAAATGAGTACAGTCGAAAAGAGTAATAAAAATGGTTAAGTTTTCAAGAGTATTTCTGTGGTGATAGAATAAGTGTATTTTGTGTGGTTTTGTATTAAGGGATTTAATACAGTAAAACAGAGAAGGTTTTACAAGAGAAACCAAAGTGATATTATGCAATTTTTGAGTGTCATTTGCATAAAGGTTTTTGAGCAGTACAACCCAGAGAGGGTTGAGAATAGAGTTGCGTTGGGCTACAATTGCCTTCTGGGATTATCCAGGTTTCGAAAGTCTCAATAGCCTTGCATGGTGAATACCCTTGAGCTGAGACGAGTCGTATACCCGGCTTGGATAAATCTGACTGACGGACCTATATCATGATATGGAGGTGAATGCGCATTTCGGAATGGCTGCCAGGGGTCTGAGGGGGATTTCCTGGTTGTTCTGTTAAGACTTGTCGCAGGCCTATCGCTCAATGGAGTTTGGTGGGAAAAGTCTCCTTGGAGCAACACACCGGTGTATTATGAGAAAGATTGAAGTATCATGCATAAATATATCTGTGATTGACAATTGATCTATGCTTGATGTTTTATATGTGCTTGACAATATATCTGTGATTGACGTTACTTCTGTGATTGGTGATCTATTCTTGATTGTTTCTTGGTTTTTCAGTGTTTTATTCTTAAGTGTGATTAAGGTGGTAAGACTCTGAAAATATACTGTACAAGTATTATATGTTTACTCTTTGAAACTAACATTCTTAACTTGTGTAAGTTTTTCACCCTGCCTACTTTCCATGTTTTTCCATATGTGGTTGAGTAGATGACGGACCCGCGGAGGGACTTGAGTCTGGGACGACGTTTTAGCTTCCAATCCCTGGAGGCAGATGGGTTAGGTTGGAGGATAGATCCCTTGAGGCTCAGAATAGCATTTGGGAGCGTCTCCGCAAGGGCAAGGGGAAAGTATCTGAGGAGCATGAGGGCGAAGTTCTTGGAGGCTCAGCTACTGAGTCTCTCCGTCATGAGTAGCTTAGATTGGACCTGGCTTTAATATTACTTAGTAGCTTTTTATTTCAGTCTTTTGATTTCAGAGTTTTTACTGCTTTTTGATGTATAGTAGTTTTAAAACTCCTGGCTTGTGCTGATGCAAGCTCTTTTGATATATATATACTTGAGGAGGTTTTTTTTTATTATTTCAGTGTTTCTACTAATACTGTTCTTATTTCACCACGTGATAGAAAAGGAAAGAATGGACTCCCCATTCTTCTCATCTTTTTGAAAAGGCAAAAATTTTATCCGCATTTTTGGGAACTTAACTTGTTTTAATCAAAGTTACTTAGAAAATTATTACGAAAATCTTGGTTACTATGGTGTAATATCCTTTTTGGAGAAAGGGTGTTGCAGTGGCCGTGTCGGACATAAGGCGGACAAGTGCATGGAAAGGGCTATGGGTGATACGCAGGGAGATGGATCAGCAAAAACAGGGGGGCAGACGACGGCGCCACCACCAGACAACGGTACTATCCCGATTCAAGGAAAGGAAGGTGCTGGGAACCCTGAGGATCCGCGTGAATCAAGGATGACAAATCTGGAAGATACGGATGGTATCTCAGGGAATACTGCATCCGCATCTTATGGCCCCTGGATGATCGTCAAAAGGGGTAATCGAAGGCGTCCTAATTCGGGAAAGGGAAGCAAGATAACGCAGGGGATCAGAGAAATATTTGGGGGGGATTATGAGGTAGTAGGAAATCTGCATGGGACACGTTTTGGGACGTTGGATAATAATGAGGAGGGGCCTACGGACGAACACGTGTCCAGAGAGAGGGATTCATCGCCTGTGACCGAAGACCAATCTAAGCAACTGGTGGTGCGTGTGCAGGACCCAAAGGCTGGCAGGAACTCCTAGAGTGGGACCTGTGGCAAGGAAAACCGTAACTTGAATGAAGTGCATGGGAAGCGGGTCTTTACTAAACCCGTGACCAAGACTGTGGGCCAAGTGAAGCCCACTACAGCTTCGTCTACGGACCCTGTTAGGATCCTCAAGAGGGATAACCCCATGACTTCAGGCCCAACAAGTGATAGTGAAGGAACCCAAGTGGATTCGGGAAGACAGCTCCTCAACGATAAAGCCTCAATGGCAAAAGCAAAAAAATTAATGCTAGAGAACATGCGTAGTCTGTCCAAAGCGAACCCAGACCTGGGCCTTGAGAAGTTCCTTTGGGAAGGGCCCTCCACTACAAGGCCACCTGATATGTATTCTATTCTCGATAATGAGGCCCACCAGTCCAGCGTCGATATGGAAGTGACCCGTTAGGAGCCTATGCTCCATGAAAATTCTCAGGCCATGACCGGGTTGTCACAACCCAATGCACCCAAACAGTTTTAATGAATTTATTCTGTTGGAACTGCAGAGGGACCGCACGTAAAGGTTTTGTTGGTATGATGAAAGATTTAATTAAAGAATATATTTCTTTCGTTTGTTTGCTTGAGACTCATGTTGCAGGTGCAAAGGCTTCTAGGATTGTCCGTCGTCTTGGTCTCAGTGATTCGTTTATCCAGGATGCTAGGGGACACTCCGGTGGTATGTGGTGCACCTGGGACCCCTCGAGGTGGACAGTCTCGGTGCTTCAGGCTTCCGACCAGTGCGTTCATATGCGGGTTCAATGGCGATCAGAGACACCCTGGCTCCTCACGATGGTTTATGGCAGCCCCCAACTACCGCGGAGACAAATCCTTTGGCGTGAACTGAGAGAGATAGCTCAGTTCGTGGCGGGAGAATGGTGCATTATTGGGGACTTCAACACTCTCCTACATCCTCATGAGAAAAAGGGAGGAATTTCTACTACTCAATGTCATGGTAGTCGAGCATTCCAAGCTTGTATTAATGACTGTGGGGTTTTTTATGCAGGTTTTCAAGGATACTCGTTTACCTGGAAGAAAGGCCAACTGGAGGAACGGCTGGACAGGATGGTGACTAACTTTGAGTGGAGAACCTGCTTTGCGGAAGTAGCTGTGCACCATTTACCCAAATATAAGTCTGATCACTCCCCCCTGTGGTTAAGTTTGCGGCTCAGCGTCCACCTAACCGCCATCGAAGGCCATTTTGTTTTGAGGTGGCTTGGCTGACTCATGAGCAATTCCAACCTTTCCTTCGTCAGAATTGGAGTAACGCAGACGAGTGGTGCCCCCCAGATGCATCGTTTTCAGCAGGCGGTCAAAGACTGGAATAAGCATATCTTTGGGAATATCTTTTGCCAAGAAACGTAAACTGCTTCGGCGCCTTCATGGGATTTCAAGGTCTCTTGCTAGAGGACCTAATGATTTCCTGGAGCAATTGCAAAAAGAGCTTTGGGAGGAGTATGCGGAGGTGCTTGTTAGAGAAGAGTTGCTTTGGTTCCAGAAGTCTAGATGCAAATGGCTGGCTTTTGGTGACAAGAACTCGAAGTATTTCCATGGGGTGACTAAGATCCGTAGAAGGAAAAATTCCTTTGATACTCTGCAAACAGATGATGGCCGTCCTGTGAGGAGTTGGAGACCATGGCCACTAATTTCTATAAGAATCTTTTTAATGAGACTAACTCGTGTGTTCCCTTTTGTCTTATAGGTACCTTTCCTACTATCGAAGATGCCAGCCTGAGGGGTATGAGTGATATCCCGTCTGACAAGGAAATCCATGACATTCTTAAGAGTATAGGTGGTCTCAAGGCTCCGGGACCTGATGGCATCCAAGTGGTCTTTTACCAAAGTCAGTGGTCTATTGTGGGTCCTGCGGTGTGCCATCTTGTGAAAAATTGTTTCGCTAACCCAACAATGATCAGTAGTATCAATGAGACTCTCATCACCCTAATACCCAAGGTAGAAGCGGTGGTCTCTATGAAGGACTTTCGGCCCATTGGGCTTTGCAATGTCTCCTACAAGATTATCACCAAGCTGCTGGCCAGAAGACTTAGAACTATTATGGAGGACTTGATCAACCCTCACCAATGTAGTTTTGTTCCTAACAGACATAGCAGTGATAACATCATTATCGCTCAGGAAGTCATTCATTCTATGAGAACGAAAAAGGGTCCTAAAGGGTGGATGGCTATTAAGATTGATCTCGAAAAAGCTTATGATATGCTTAGCTGGGACTTTGTCAGAAGTACCTTACAAGATATCGGCATGCCGAGTAATTATATGGATTTGGTTTGGCATTGTATTTCCATACCTTGCATGCGTGTCATTTGGAATGGTGAGGCTCTAGAGGAGTTCACTCCTTCTAGGGGTATCCGCCATGGTGACCCTATATCCCCTTATTTATTTGTGCTTTGCATTGATAGGTTATCTCATCTTATTAATCTTGCGGTTAACCAAGGATTGTGGAAGCCCATCTTTCTTGCGAGGGGTGCCCCCAGTCTGTCTCACCTGATGTTTGTAGATGATTTGGTTCTCTTCTCCGAGGCAACTGTGGAGCAAGCTAATGTTATCAACATGTGCCTCGATCTCTTCTGCCAAAGCTCCGGGCAAAAAGTGAGCATGTCTAAGACCCAGATCTTTTTCTCGAAGAATGTTCATTGGAATACTTGCAACCATCCGAGTAATTTGTTGGGGTTTCAACGTACTGAGGATCTCGGTAAATATCTGGGGGTTCCTTTGATCCATAAGAAAGTCAACCGCCATACCTTTAGGTATATTATTGACAAGGCCTCCCAACGGCTGAGTACTTGGAAAGCTAGAAATCTATCTATGGCTGGCCGAGTCACCCTTACCAGATCCGTCCTTAGAGCCCTCCCAAACTATGTCATACAAACGGTATGGTTGCCCACTCATCTGTGTCAGGAACTGGATAAAACTTGCAGAAGCTTTATTTGGGGGGATGAGCCCACTAGACGTAAGATCCACCTTCTACTGTGGTTTGACCTCTGCGAGAATAGAGGCGTTGGGGGTTTGGGACTTCGACAGACTAGAGACATGAATATTGCTTTCATGATGAAGGTCGGGTGGGCCTTATGTTCTAACCATGATGCTCTTTGGGTCAAGGTGATTAAACACAAGTATAAATGCGGGAATGGGCCTATTCCTGTGATCTCTGAAGCGCGCTCGTTGTCCAACTTCTGGCGGGGTATTTGTCTCTCCTAGAGCTATGTTAAGGGGAATATCATATGGAGAGTAGGGAATGGATCTAGTGTCAATTTTTGGGATGATTGCTGGCTCCGCCCAATTGGACCGCTCATTGACCAAGCCAGTGGGGTAGTCCCAGATCACCTAAGAGGCATTCGAGTAGGGGACTTGGTGAACTCAGTGGGCGATTGGGAATTGGACGTCGTGGAGGATCTCATCCCTGACCAAGCCAGGCTCTTGATCCTCGGCCACCCACCACCAAGCCTGTCGGAGTTTACGGATATGGTGGCTTGGGGACCGAGCCAGGATGGAGAATTTTCTATGAAACAAGTGTACTCTTCTGTGGCCTCTGCGAGGTTTAAGCCAACTCCCCCTATTTTCCCCTTAATCTGGAAATGGGAGGGCCTTGAGAGAATTAAGATTCTGCTTTGGAGGATTGCCAAGGGCGCGATCCTTCCCAATGAGGCTCTCTGTCGGAGAGGCCTCACCCTAAACCCGTCTTGCCCGCGGTGTCGTAGAAGCCCGGAGTCCATCGATCACGTCTTCAGAGATTGTCCAGTAGCTACGGCTGTGTGGATGGAGGTAAGAGGTATTATGCAGTCTGACCAGTTTTTTAATGCTAATTTCTCTGTGTTGTTGCAGGAGAATATTGGTCGTGGTGACTCAAGGCGAGGGAGCACGGAGCTTGGTGTGGTGCTGGACGTAATCTGGAAGGCTCGGAACGATGTCGTCTTCAACAACACCAACCGAGACTCTCATACCATGGCTTGTGTGGTCAAGAACACGATGATTGGCATTAATTGAGCTAAAGACATGTATCGAAGGATGAATGAATCCACTCCTTCGATATCTGCAACTTTCCATATTCGCTGGACCCCTCCAATGCATGGGTGGATTTAGTTAAACTGTGATGGAACCAGGTCGACGTCTCGTGGGAAAGCGGCATCTGGAGGCATATTTTGCAATGATAATGGCGGCTTTTGCTTCGGGTTTTTTGTCAGCTTGGGGGATTGTTCTATCTTATCGACAGAACTTTGGGCGGTGCTCTACGGTGTTCGGTTTGCATGGGCACGAGGATATACAAAGATTATGATTGAATCAGACTCTTTGCTTGCTGTGAATTTGATCGTGAATGGGTGCTCCACTAGGCACCCATGCTACTCTCTGGTGCATCAGATTCAAGCCTTGAGCATTAGTAACATAACTATGCAATGGAAACACATCTTTTGTGAAGCGAATCAGGCTGCCGACTGCTTGGCAAAGCTTGGTCTCTCGCAAGATGATCGTGTGTGTGTTTTCGAGCAAGAACTGTCGTGTTTAGAGCTCATTTTGGTTGCGGATAGGAATTCTGTTAGTTTTTCGCGCGATTTTTAGTTTGTTTTTGTTTGGGCGGTAAGCCCCGTGCGTTCATAAAAAAAAAAGTATGACCAATGGAGTACATATAGTCACAAATAATAGTGATATTGCATAAAAATATAGGATATATATAGTAGTGTAATTTCGAAAATAAGAGCATATTATATAGGAGATCAATTCAATTTGGATTGGACCGGTTCTTATCATGGGAAACCAAAACAGGTCCAATTCAATATAAAAAATTTAGTTTTTTTTTTCATTTCGGTTTGTTCCATTTTCGCTTATTGGATTCGATTATTGCGATTAAATTGAATTGGATCGGTGGATGAACATTCCTAAATAAATTCATGAGGAAATATCACCTCAAATTTGATTGATACAAAACATGACTTGGACCAATAATTCAATTTTTTAAGAAAATTAATTAAGATTAAGATTTTTTTCAAAGAAACTAACATGATCAAAGTTTCATGCCATAAATAGGGTAGGAGACTAGGAGCTAACTTAGTTTTAGCTCTAATTCATGTGGGTCTCACCAAATAGGGTATAAAATCCACATGATTTAATGGAACCCACATCCAATTAGAAAGAGTATGTTAGAAAATGTGTTGTTAACACTTCACAACATTTTTTAAATAAGTCATAAATTTATCTAAAAATATTTAGGCCATTAATAACTCTAATCGTTAAGTAAGTCAATAAATATATAATTTTAATATGTTATAATAAAATGTAACAATAATAATAATGATAATAAATATTATTTGTTATTTATATTTAATTTATTTCTAAAGGTTACTTCATTAGATCTAATTAAAAGAATTTTTGGATAACCTAGAATAGTTAAATAGACTTTCAAAAATGTCTAATCTAGTTTATTCAGGAAATAAACTTAGACTAACCTAAGGCCTATTTCCATCTTTATCACCAAAATACTGCCTATAAAGATTTATTTAATACATATAAAAAAACACTTGATAGATACATATCAAATAAAATTATAATTATCTTTATAATTATTTTAATTAATTTCAAACGACCTCATTTAGGAATTTTCTTCCAAACTAGATGTACAATAGCCAATCCTATAATATCAATCCATTTTAACACATCCCTTCAGAAGTTAGCATAGTTGTTATATATAAAAAAAAGAAGTTAGCATAGTTGTTCTAATACTCTAAAAGTAGTAAACAAGTGAAATGCGTTCACACCCCGGGTGTGAAATTGTCTATCACTGTGATTTCTTTTGTTGAAGTTTTGAATTGAACTTAGCACTTTCATATTCTAGGTGTGAAATTCTCAACACTTGTGTTGTGATTAGTTTTATGATATTGCGTCAGAGTTGTAAATAAGTCAGAGGCGTTCACACATTGGGTATGAAATTTTCCACGATTGTGATTTCCTCTATAGAAACTTCGAATTGAACCTGACGCTTTCACACCACTTGGTGTAAACGTTACCACAACTGTGGTTAGTTCTGTCATAGCGTATATGAAGTTGTAACAAGCCAGACGTGATCACACCCGGTTGTGAAATTTCCCACAACTGTGATTTCTTTGTTCAAACTTCAAATTGAATCCGACGTTTTCACACAACAGGTGTGAAAATTCCCACAGCGATGACTGTTTCTGTCAGAGCGCATAAAAAATTGTAAATAAGTTAAACACATTCACATTCGGAGTGTGAAATTTCCCACAACTATGATTTTCTCTACTGAAGCTTTTAATTGAACTTGACGTTTTCACAACCCAAATGTGAAAATTCTCACGTCCATTATTTCCTTTCTGAAGCTGTGAATTGAACAAAGTGCTTTCACTATACTGACTGCAAGCTCTATGGAGTTCTCTAATTTATCCTATTAATACATATTCATTTTGGAACCCATTCTCAGTTGACATTAATTGAATGGATGAATTAGTAGGACACGTGAATATCGTAAGCCAAAAATCAAAAAATTGCTCACTCTACCTTGTAAATGCTTCAAATTGAATATAGCCATGTAAATCTAGCACTGCATAGACACACAACCAACTTCCGTTGAATATGGCAGTGGCCTACGTTTTGCTTTCGAACGAAATCGATCTCACAACTGAAAGAATGAAACGAAATGACTGAAACAAAGATTTATCTGGGGACTCACACCAAAGCGGCTCATAAAGACGAAAAGTTCTTGTTGCAAGTCTTACAGGAGAACAAATGAAGACTATACTACCAAAGCCTCGATTAGGTTTTAAATTATGTTTTCATATTACTTAAATTTTTACTTTCAAATTAAACAAATATGAATATCAATTGTCATAACATCAATTGTCATAATATGATTTTTATTTATCACTTGAATCTACAATTCTTAGACTATTTCAAATACTTCTAACTTTACCATCATAGTATATATTTATTTTTTTCGAACAAACTTCCATTGAGCCATATAAGAACATTTATACTTACCTATTTTTTGTTGCATAACTCTACTTGCAAATTAAGAAATTACAGCATAGATAAACAAAAGTTAATACTACAAAAAGTTAATTTCTAATCCATTAATCATAATGATGTTGCAGGACTTGCATCATCACCCTATCCAAGTAAAATAAAATAGTTTAAGTGAGAATAAAAATCAAGAAATCAAACGGCATGATATCTCTAGGTTGATGGATTTTATTTCCCCGAATAATTGCTCCCCTTTTCCTCTGTGTTACTCGTCCCTGCTTCAATCCAATCTTATATTTCCACTTATGATTCCCGAAACATCACACGTATAAGATAAGATTCACGTAACATTCTATTGCAACTTGCACTCCATCAAATCAACATCATGATTCATGTGTGACTTTCATAACAGGCACTGTTTGGTAGTGCGCACTGCGCTGACTACTAATGGGGACCTACACTAATTAATTCCGAAAATACCCTTCACCTTTGCCCCACACGCCATAGAAAGCCATGTGGCAGACAAACCACCTCAGCCTTGAAGTGATAATTGTTTATTAAAATTTCTAAAACTATTAACTTTAATTATTTCCCTTAAATTAGAGGTGTCAATTTTGATCTAGTCCGACGAGCCATCCCACTTGATCCGTATTTTAGACTAAATTGAGCACTTTAATTATAGGCCCAAAATGGACCGTCCATTTTGGCTGGGTCCGTATTTTGTACACTTTAATATTTTGAACAATTTTTCTTTGTAAATAATTTGGACTAAACCTAACCTAATCCAGTATATTTTAGGCTAAACTGAGCTAAAAAATATGTTGCCCGAATAATATATAGGCTAGGCCAGCCTGACTCGATTTTACAATTTGGCTCGGTGGGCTCTACCACAAACTCGTGTTCCGCAAGTTTAAATAAAAAAATAAAGATGATATTGGAAAAGGAAAATGTTTTGTATAGGACACTAATTCGGTGCATTCTGTTCCGTGAGGAAAGTAGAATGCAAACAGAGATCAGAGCCAATAGAGAAATGGAAAGGGGAAAGGAAAACTATGTAGCTCACTGTCTTGTGTTACCTTACCCAGCACAAGGTCACATGAATCCCATGATTCAGTTCTCAAAGCGTTTGGTACAGAGAGGAGTAAAGGTTACACTGGTAACTGTTGTTTCCCATTGGAGAACCATCAGCATCAAAAACCTCAATCTCACTTATACCAATATTGAAGTTGAGAGCATCTCAGATGGGTATGATGATGGAGGACTTGAAGCAGCAGAGAGTCTAGAGGCTTACAAAGACACCTTCTGGCGTGTTGGACAACAAACTCTGTCTCAGCTTCTTCAGAAGCTAATTGCGAGCTCAACCAACCCGCCAGATTGTGTTATCTATGATGCATTCTTGCCTTGGGCTCTTGATGTTGCTAAGAAGTTTGGGCTCCTTGGTGCTGCCTTCTTCACTCAGTCTTGTTCTGTTAACAGCATATACTCTCTTGCTCATCAGAAGTTGCTGGAGTTGCCTTTTTCGCAGACAGAGTATTTTTTACCAGGATTGCCAAGGCTTGAACCTGCGGACTTGCCATCTTTGTTGTATAAATATGGATCCTACCCAGGCTACTTTGACATAGTTGTGAATCAGTTTTGCAACTTTGGTAAAGCAGATTGGGTTCTTGCAAACACAATTTATGAACTGGAACAAGAGGTAAGTAATTAAGTGTGTTAAATAATTGAAGATTCCATTGATTGAACAATTTTTTTGATTTGGTGTTAGAGCATCTCCAATTGGGATTCTTAACTGACTTCTTAAAGTTAAGAACCGTTCTTAGCTGGATTCACCATTGGAGCAAAATAACATGGATGCCAAACAGGGAGGGATCCAGAAGAGAGGCCAAAAAATTATCGAGATAAAATTTTATTGTTAATTCATAAATTTTTTCACAGTAAATGATCTGTATAGGTCTTTTAGATTTAAAACTGAACAAAAAGTAAGTAAATTTATCATATTTTTACAAAATCTACTGCTAATTAAGCTTGTGTATCTAAATATCAAGTGTAACAATGAACAAATTAGTTATGACAATAACATTTAATTATACAATGATATAATATGTGTGAGTGTGATTATAATATTAATATAACCACGGGGTTGGGCGAAAGTGGTTAATGCGCTTCGTCTAAGAGACGAACTCGGCTAGAACCCGAGTTCGATCTCCGATGAGAGAACAATCCATGACAAGACTTTACTTACCTCTCAGCCGAACACAAATTAGTCCAAATGCTATTTTTTTCCTTGAATACCGTGAGTATAAATCAAAAATAGCATAATATTAATATGTGTGTATATATAATTATATTGTATATATATGAAATAATTAAATTGAGGAGAGAGAGAGGAGCCCAGCCCTGTTTGCCCCCCTTCCCTCTGTCCCTTATGCCACATGTAGCAACCGTTGTTATATATATAAATTATTTCTTAAACATTAAAAAATAATTGTTAGATAATTGTGGGACATGTATTAAAGAAATATGAGATAAATTGTCGGACTGATGTTAAGTTCTTAAAGAGTCACATCATTAGAGCGAAAAATTGCTAAAGTTCTTTAGAACAAATGTTCACATTATAGGATCTACCAAAGTGAGTTAAACAATTCTACTTTGTCTTCACTATTGGAGATGCTCTTAAATATTGCAATGTAACTCTAGTTTATTTTTTTTTCTTTCTGTTATTGATGGATGATTTAATTATGAAATGAAATTAAGGTGGTGGATTGGTTGGTGAAGATTTGGCCATTAAAGACAATAGGGCCATCCGTGCCATCTATGTTATTGGATAAAAGACTCAATGGTGACAAGGAATATGGTGTCAGCATCTCAGATCCAAACACAGAAGCTTGCATCAAATGGCTGAATGACAAGCCCAAAGGGTCAGTTGTGTATGTCTCTTTTGGGAGTATGGCTGGTCTTAGTGAGGAGCAAACGGAGGAACTAGCTTGGGGCTTGAGAGATTGTGGGAGTTATTTCTTATGGGTGGTTAGAGATTCTGAACAGGGCAAGCTTCCCAAGGGATTCATAGAAGATGAGAAGAAGGGTTTAATAGTCACATGGTGTCCCCAACTACAAGTCTTGACACATGAGGCTGTGGGGTGCTTTCTCACACATTGTGGTTGGAACTCCACGTTGGAAGCTGTGAGCATAGGAGTTCCAATGATTGCAATGCCGCTGTGGACAGACCAAGTCACGAATGCAAAGCTTATTGTCCATGTGTGGAAAATGGGAGTCAGAGCTGTTGCTGATGAGAAAGAGATGGTACGAAGAGAAACTATTAAACATTGCGTGAAGGAAATAATGGAGACTGAAAAGGGAAAAGAAATAAAGGACCGTGCCATCAAATGGAAGAATGTGGCCAAGAATTCTGTTGATGTGGGAGGAAGATCAGATCAAAATATTGCAGACTTTGTTGCTGCATTGGCCCATTGCTAAGTTGCATTATGTTAAGAAGGGGAACAGAATAGTTATTGTTGGCTTTGGAATTGATGTATGTTGTAATAAATCATTTAGTTCCGCTTTTGAGCAAAAAAAAAATCATTTAGTTCCGCTTATTTACAATGTTATTAAACTTAGATCGGTCGTCAACTTGATCAAGGTACACTAATTGAACTAGTGGATCAATAAGTTGGACTGCATGAGTTGATATATATTAATAAAAATAATATATATAATATCTCATAAATATATCATATAAAAATTTGTGTCATAGTGGTATTAGTTTTTTGCAATCTAGATTTCATGTTACAATTAAATATTTAGAATAAATTATATTTCTCTCTCCTTAGAGAAGCTTGAATTATACTCCCCCTCTTTTCTTATTTTAAAATATATACTTCCCCCCTTGAGAAGTAAATATATATTATATATTTTAGTCTAATTTAATATAATCAAGCTTCTTTCATATATTTTTTCTCTATTTTTTATTCCCAAGATTAACATGTAGTTTTGAACTCTGCTACTATGGAACAATAAAAGAAAAAAATAAATAAAGATTTTGGTTAAAGTTCTAAGGTCAATAAAAATATTTTTAAAACTTTATTTTATCTTCTTTAAAAAAAAACTTTAATTAATCTTCTATAATTATAAAATCAGTAATAAAGTGTCCAAAAGTACCATTAATTAGCATTTCTAATATCGTTTACAAAGCCCAAATACATGAAGCCCATTATGATGTAATTAAGATTAACCTAGATATCCTTATATCTTGGACCAAAAAAAAAAAAGATATCCTTATATCTCATTCTCTTTGTAGCCACCGCATCATTCACAGGGGTTCGCACACCTTTGTCCAACGAAGACACCATGCAAAATGTGTGGGATGACTTGCTGTGAATGCGCGTTGTGTTGCTTTCTTCTCAAATTTGTTGTTTTTTTTTTTTCTAAAGCATCCATGATTCGGCCGGTTTGATCGATGTTGTGTCTGAGTCATCGGTTTTGTCAAAACTCAGTCGAGTTATAACGATTCATACCAAGTTGGAAGCACAATCGATCTAATTAATTAGGTGTTCAATTTGGCCATATTGTCGGTTTCCAGTCCTACCAACTGGTTCAAGTTGACAACATTGTTTATATTTCTCTTTTAAGTTGTGTTCAGAAGTTATGTTTGCTCCATCAAATAATAAAAAAAGTGGGTTAGATATGTTTTTTGGTCTCTGTAAAATTAAATAAACAAATTTTAGTTTTGGTTCCTGTAAAAAATTTCTTTGGCTTTCATTCTTCAAAATCTGCAATAATTGTTTTTGGTACCTATAAAATTAACAAATTTTGGTTTTTGGTCATTGTAAAATCTTTTTTCTTCATCTTTTATCCTTTTCAAAATATTAAACCATTCTTTTTGGTCTCTAGTTTGATCATATTCATTTTAGGACATATAAATATAAATAACATTCATTTTGGGGATCAAGAAAATTTTTTAGGGGTGTCACATACCGAGATGATACCACATACATTACTAAATGCCACTTGGGATAGTTAGATGACCTTTTGTTAGACACATAAGTAATTAATAGATGTTGCATGACAGTAGAAATCAAAAGTAGTGATTTCACATTTTGCAGGGATGAAAAGTAAAGAAATTTTTTATACAAGGATTGAAACCAAACTTTG
The DNA here is from genome assembly GCA_030159175.1 of Glycyrrhiza uralensis. Classification (NCBI taxonomy): domain Eukaryota; kingdom Viridiplantae; phylum Streptophyta; class Magnoliopsida; order Fabales; family Fabaceae; genus Glycyrrhiza; species Glycyrrhiza uralensis. The sequence goes on along the minus strand of BRZY01000007.1, from coordinate 28,791,512 downwards.
CTTTTTTTTTTTGGTGAAGGCCAGGGGCTAAGCCTCAAACCAACCTAGAAACCTCTAGGAAAACTTACACATGCCGCATCAACCATAATGGCGTTAGTCACGAAGGAGGGAATAACATAAAAAACTCTTAAGCTTTGCTCCATAGACAATCCGTGCTTAGCTAGCAAGTCCGCCACTTGCTTGGCTTCGCGGAGGCAATGCACCCAACGAACATGTCCTACACCCATGTGTACTCTATGAATAGCATCCATCAGAGGTGCACATGGACGGGTTCTATGGCAACCATTCACGAGCAGGTTCACAGCAACTTGGGAGTCAGAGTAGACAACAATGTGACGAAAACCCCTTCCCCAAACTATGGTAAGGCCATGGAAGATGCCCCAGAGTTCTGCCTCAACGACGGTGCAATCACCTAATCCTGTAGCAAAAGCAAGCAGCGTACCACCCACACTGTTACGAAGAATACCTCCACAAGCAGCTTTGGTTATTCCCGTACGAGTTTGAACGGCTCCGTCGCAGTTGAGAGCCACTTCATCATTGCTGGGTGGAATCCATTGAATCATAGTGTACTCCCGCGCGCTAGTCCCTCGCTGAGTTGCAGCCTCTCCAACCTGTTTGCTAGCAATAATCCCCTCCGCCATGTGTCTAGAAGCAATGGTAAGAGAATCTGTAGAAACTGGTTTCTGTTCGAAGATAGCCTCGTTGCGCATCTTCCAGATTTGCTCCAAGGTGACTCCAAACAGCAAGCTCCACCTAAAAGTACCTGCCAAAGAAGTACAAATCAAGTTATTATAGAGCCACTCCTGGAAGGAGTGGCCAGAGAAAAAAGAAGGAGTTGCAGGAGTTAAAAGTTGATTCCAAGCTTCCCTGACATGGGCGCAATCTCGGAAGGTGTGGAGATGGTCTTCAGTAGCCGCTCCACAAAGAGAGCATCTAGAATTAGTGGCAATATGACGTTTTGCACGGACATCATTGACAAGCAAAATTTCATGGAAAAGCTTCCACATGAGCAGTCTAGTACGTTTGGGCCCATCCCACTTCCAAATTAAAAGAAATAGACCTCTATGTGGGTGGGGATCATGCCTTCTTAGTTTAGCGTAGGCCGTGGTAGAAGAAAATCTACCATCATTTGTTGGCTTCCACGCAATACAATCCTCATCATTGGCACTATTGGGGGGGACCATAGCTCGGATCCTGTTGACAAGCTGAACCGGGAGCAAGTGCTGAAATTTAGCAAGATTCCACGATCCTCTCCCATCAACGTAGCTAGCCAAAGGTTGAAGAAGATCATACTCATCAATGTTACCATGTGTTAACGCTAGGAGGGGTCCTTGATGGGGGACCCACGAATCAGTCCAAAAAAGGGCCTTCTTTCCGTTTCCTATACGCCAAGCAATATTAGAACTGAATTTGTCCCAAGTCTCGCATAAACCCCTCCAAAGATTTGATCCTTTCCTCTCTTTTTGGATTCTAGGAATGATATCCATGCCACACTTGTATTTATTTCTAACAATGTCGACCCATAGGTCTTTTGATTTATTGCAAAGTCTCCAGCTCAACTTCATGATAGATGTAGTGTTGACATCTCTAGTTTTACGAAGGCCCAATCCACCATCTTTTTTGGGCATACAAACTTTGTCCCATGCAAGAAGATGGATCTTGCGCTCATTTTCATTCCCCCCCCAAATGCAATTCCTACATTTGACATCGATAGCATCGCAAATGCTTTTGGGGAGAGAAGCTGTCTGCATGATATAGCTAGGAAGAGCTTGCAGTACTAACTTGGCCAAAGTAATCCTCCCGGCAAAGGATAAGGTCTTGGCCTTCCAATTACTTAACCGTTGATTCACCTTGTCAAGAATAAATTGGAAAGTTTGCTTGGATGGTCGCTTGTGAAGGAGAGGCACACCAAGATACTTTGCCAGATCATCCACCCATTGGACCCCCAACTCGTTGCTTAACTGTTGCTTAGTTTGCCAGCCAACATTGCGGGAGAAGAAGACACGTGTCTTATCTTTGCTGATTTTCTGATCTGAGCTAGCACAAAAAATCTCCAGGATGGATTGGATAACTTGGACCTGTTGCACGTTAGCTTCTGCAAATAAAATCAAGTCATCCGCAAAGGCAAGATGAGAAATCTTAGGACCTCCGTGGGAAAGAGATATAGGGCACCAATCCTTGCGGTCAACTGCAATAGAGATCAAGTGAAATAACCGCTCAATGCAAAGAACAAATAAATAAGGGGAAAGAGGGTCACCTTGGCGGATGCCTCTTGAGGGCTTGAACTCCTCAAGACGTTCTCCGTTCCACAAAATACTCATCTTGGAAGTGGATATACAGTGCCAAATCAGGGTCACCAAGCTCATGGGCAGACCAATATCAATCAGAGTATCTTTAATAAAATCCCAACTGAGTCGATCGTACGCCTTCTCCAGATCAATTTTGATGGCCAACCAACCTTTGTTACCTTTCTGACCGCGCATAGAATGGAATATCTCTTGGGCTATAATAACATTATCCCTGCTTACGGTTTAGGCCAAAACTACTCTGGCACGGACCAATCAAGTGCGGCATTAGCCCTCTCAAGCGTTGAGCAATGATTTTGGTCACAATTTTGTAAGAGACATTGCAGAGGCTGATCGGCCTAAAGTGTTTCATGCAAGTCACCAACTCCATTTTAGGAATGAGGGAGATCAAAGTCTCATTTAAATCAGCAACCCTCTCAGGATTCTCGAAAATACCTTTGATAAGGGAACTCAAATCTCCCCCAATGATGTCCCATGGGGTTTGGTAAAAGATCGCTTGGAACCCTTCTGGACCTGGAGCTTTAAGTCCCCCCATTCTATTAATGGTCTGGAGGATTTCAAGATTAGTAATCGGCCTCTCTAGGTCATTCTTCTCCTCCTCCTGGATTGTTGGAAAGGCCCCATGAAGACCAAATTCCACACAGTTGTAATCTTCCAGAAAAAGATTTTTAAAGTAATTGGTGGCCATTCTCGCAAGATGTTCCGGGTGGTCCACCCACTCCCCCTGGTCATTCTGGAGACTCTCATATATGTTCCTTCTCCGCCGAATGGTAGTCACCGCATGGTAGAACTTGGTATTACGGTCACCAAATTGTAGCCATTTGGAACGAGATTTCTGGAACCACATGATCTCCTCCTGCGCCAAAACTTCCTCATACTCCCTCCACACCTTGACCTGTTCCTGCACAAGCAAATTATTATTGGTTAGTGCCATTTTAGAATCCAGGTCTTCAATCCTTTTAATTGAAGCCTGTTTCTTGCTATTAATATCTCCAAAAGTTCTTTTGTTCCACTCCCTGAGCGATCGCTGGAGACCGCGGACTTTGATACTCCAGGGTAGCCTATTGCTCTTCCAACAGCGCCCCAGGAAACGCTTGAACTGGGTGTGGCTTAGCCAAGTAGCTTCGAAACGGAACGGACGTCTTCCCACTGGCCTTCTCTTGTCCCGGTTGAATTTTATGAAAAGGGGTTGGTGGTCAGATTTAAAATGAGGTAAATGGTGCACCACAGCTTCTAGGAATCTTAGGCGCCAGTCCAGGTTGATGAGAGCTCTATCTAGCCGCACCTCAATTTGTCCCCTACGCCAAGTGAACTGGTAGCCTCTAAAACCAGCATCAATAAGGTTGCATTGTTGCACCGTCTCTTTAAATTTGGCCATATCTCGACTACGATAAGTTGGGGACCCTCCTTTCTTTTCCGAGGCATTTAGGATGCAGTTGAAGTCACCAACCACTGCCCAGGGGCCCACAGCATTAGAGCAAATTGAGTGCAAATCTTCCTAAAGTTGTTGTCTTTTTGCAAATTGGGGAGCACCGTAGATAGCTGTGAGATACCACGGGGTTTGGTTCTTCCCGTTTACTTGCATGTGAACAAATTGATTAGAATGGCTAATAATATTAACAGTCGAAATAAAGGGGTCCCAAAGAACCCAAATGCCACCCGAGTGGCCAATAGCGTCCTGCACAAAGTTCCCATCAAGTTTAAGCTTCCTGATGATGCGAGTGGCTTTATTCCCACTCATATGAGTCTCCATCAGGATCAGAAGGTTAGTATCTCTTCCACGTCTTATGTTCTTGATGAGGTTGGGAAAGCCTCTATTAGCCGTGCCACGACAATTCCAAACGATCACATTCATTGGGGCATGTCTTGGGGTGAAGACATTTCAATGTCTTCAGTGTCTGCCATCTCAACATTGGAAGGGGATGTTTCCACATTCTCTTTCTCCAGTTGGCCGTTACGGCGGTTCACAACAGCAAGTGGTTCAATATTATCCCGGAGAGAGTTTACAAAAGCCACCGCCTCACTGTCGATGTGGGTTTCCACGATTGGTATGTTTCACCCCCATCCATGGCAAATTTGTCCCGTGTCGACTTGTTCCCGGTTGATTTGTTTCATCCTCTCAAGCATTTGTTTTTCAGCGGCTTGTCTCTCTTCTTTTTGGCTCTCGGTTAAAGCCTTTGAGATAGGCTCAAGGATTGGTCCCTGTTTGACTAACGATGTGGAAGTCTTCTTGAATCTTTTCTTTCCTGAAATCTTTATTTCTTTGCTTTTAGAACCTCCTTGCGGGTTCTTCCCTGCTTTCGGATTTTGAACATGTTGCTGGACTGTTGCGTGGGCCATGCTGTCACGTGATCTCATACTGTTGCCTCCCACATTGGAGACATCTCTTGTAGTGGCTATAGGAGTACCTGTGCCTTAATTTCCTCCATCCGTAGAAGTTGTAAAATTGTCCTTGTCTTTAAGTGTGGGTCCCACCTCAGGATTTTGGGAGGTATTAATGAGGGGGTGCAAAACGTGTACCCCCATGATTCTCCTCATTAATTCCATGATTGGATTTAGGATCGCCAACCGATTTCTTCTTGATTTCAACGTTATCAATTTGTTGTTGCATTCCTTTTTTGTTTCCTTTCTTTCTTCCACTATTTTTGGCAAGCATCCAAGGACCATAAGAACTTTCCTCTTTTGACCCTGACTCTTCATGCATGATCCCTGCATTCACGCTTGCTTGCACTGGATTACCGAGGCTAGGAATAATGGACGTAACCCTAGCTTCCACCCTTGGTGGCTGCGCCGTTCGTTGGTCCACTCCTTCTCTAGCAACACCACGATCAACTTCTCCTGGTTCGACACATTGTTCGCGCTTGTGGCCATATTTTCCACACCTGAAACAAATGGAATGCAAACCTTCATATTCAATAGGAATTTTTTGGCCACGCAAGATAATGAAAGGAGTTAAAGGTTTGTCAAGATCTAGCTCAACGCAAATGCGAGCAAACTTCCCTCTAGAGTGAATGGAGGTTAGCTTGTCCACCTTCAGAAAAGTACCAGTGGTCATCCCTATGCGTTCCAGGAAAACATCATTGTACAGTTCGATAGGGAGACGGGGTATTCTAACCCAGACGACAACTCTCTTCGTAGCCTCGACAACTCTATTCTAACCCTGGATCGGCTGTTCCAGTAAAGGCAAGGCTTTGTCTTTGTTGCCCTTAGCGTTTACGTCTTGTTTCTGCCCCCTCCTAGAAGCTTTTCCTTGTATGACTGATTTTCGTTCACCTCTTCTTCCACATCAATGGCATCGACAATCACTGTATCATCCACACGTGGTTCTCCTATAGCCGTTTCTTTTCCTTTGACCTTCCTGGTGCTTCTCTGGAGGAGATCCTCCTCCTCCTTGGATGGGGTTCTGGACCCATCGTTTGTTGAAGAAACCCTAGCAGAGCTCATCGTTTGCACTCTAATTTATTGACTAAATTTAAGCACCAAATTTTGCTTATTCTGGGACAAAAAATTATTTAAACTTTAAAATAATTCCTTTAATTATCCCTTTTTTTTATTTTTTTTATTCTCGTACATAAATGGACTAATAGTCCAACAAAGAGTTAATATCAATATACTATCTATCACTCTTTTTCTAAACATACTTTCTTTTATTGGTTGAAATTCACGTAAGTTTCATTACTTTATGAACATGACCAAATAGGGAATGAAACTTGTTCGGCATGACCCAAAAGGCCTAATGATCGTTTAAATATTGATCGTCCAAGGTGCACCCAGATTTATATGAGTCACCACATTGTTAGGCCCACGGAAAGGGACATCTTCCGTGTTTCTTCACATGTAGACACATGGAGGGACCTAAGGACTTCGGGCCAAGAGGTGGTTACCCATAATCAATAAAAGCAGTGCACAAAAAATAAGAGAGGGCACAACCACTGAGTGGGAAAGGTGGCTAGACCTCTAAAGCCGAGGACATTCATTTAAATTTGTACAAAAGGGAATGTAGTAGGGGTGAACATGGGTGCGGGTCAACCTGACCCGAATCGACATATATAACTTGGTTTGGTTCGGTTCAGGTAAAAAAAAAAAGTAAAAACGAGGCGTCCGAGTTGGATCAGGTTTCGGTTTTTTCAAACCGAAGAACCCGAACCGAACCAGGGGTGTCTAAAAATTACATTAAATTAATAGATATAATGACTTATGTGTGACAGCAGAGAGCCAGAGACTCAAATGTGACCCCACTTGTTCTTCTAGGGTTTTTTACTTTTCCTCTCACTTGTTCCTCTTCGGCGCATGGCGGCGATCTCCCCTTTGGCGACCTCGACGGCGACCACCTCCTTCCCTTTCAGCGACGGTGACCACCTCTCTCCCCTTTGTGCGACGGTGCTTGAGCCTTGAGCAACTCTATGTGAAGGAAACGACTCTATGCAATCTCCTCCCTCTACGGCGGTGGCCTCTATGTGACGGTGCTTGAGCCTTGAGCTTCTATGTGCGATCTCCTCCCTTCGACGGTGGCTCTGTGTGTGATAGCGACCTCTATTTGACGCGACGGTGCCTCTGTTTTGCGATTGTGATCTCCGACCCTCTCTCCCCTCCGATCTCTGACACTTTCTCATGGTGGATGCTTGTTCTGCGACTCTGATGCTTGTTCTGTTATTATTTTCTTCTTCTGGTTTGTAATGTATCAAAGGCTGCCTCTTCTTATTACTGTTCACGTTTGGGAAATGTTATTGTTGTGCTGTTACTTTGTTATTGCCTCTTGTTCTTGTAATGTTACCTTGTTGTTCCAGTGTTTTCCCTTTGAGTATTACTGTTATTTTTCTTTTTTTCGAATTTTGTATTATTTTATTATTAAACCCAAGACCCGACCCAATCCAACCCGAACAAGTACGGGTTGGTTTCAGTTCGGGTTTTGACCCAAAAATCACAAAAAATCAAACCAACCCAATCCGAGCACTGTTAATCAGTTCCTGCTAATTAGTTCGGTCCTAGAAATGCGCTCAATCCGAGCCGAACCTGTAACATCCGCTTTTTGTAACTAATTGTTTATTTTCGTCTTATATGAATTTGTGTGATATAATTATTTTGAGTTTTATTTTTAGCTTAAAAATAGGATTTAAATATGCATGTTTAAGAATACTTCTGAAAATGGTTGATTTTCACCTTCTGTCAGGTCTAGTTTCCAAGTCCGTTTCTTTGCGTTTTTCGTCTTTTTTCTGTTTTATATGAATTTTTGTTCCAAAAATATTGTGTGATTTATTTTTAGCTTAAAATTAGTAATAAAATACATGTATTCCGAAATACTTCTGAAACGGTAGCTTTTCAGTCAAAATTGGGTCTTTTTACAGAAAATGGTTTACGTCTAACTGACAGAAAGTGTTTTAAATAGCTTGAATATGTTAAAACAACTCAATAAATAAACTTCCTTCATAAGAGTTGGTTCTTTTATTATTTCAGATTTTCTGAAATTTTTCTAAAATTTTTGGAAAACTTTCAAAAAATACCGAAAACTACGCTACCCGGGGACGTTTTAACGCAAAAACTTTGTTTAACAGGTATAATTTTCGTGACAAAGGTCCATAACCAATTTATATTTTATTTTTAATTATTTATTTCATGATTTTAAAAATTATTTTTGTGCAAGTTTTGAAAACCCTATTTTTTCGCATTTTGTGGGGTTATACCTACGAAATGATGAAAACCGAAGAGTTTGCACTATCTATAAAATTCAAAATTGAATGCCACGAAATTATTTAGGCTTGTCATGGTATTTTCTAGCATTCTCATTGGTTCTCATCAATTTTAACTAATTATTTCAATTTTTGATTTATGAAAAGACCAAAATACCCTTGATTTTCACTCTTTTTCATCCAAACCCTTGGGGTATTCTTGGAATTTCACATACTTTCCTTCCCAGCTTTATTCTGGCCGCCCTCCCCATCCTCTTGAAGAGTCTTGAAGCTTCTCCTTTGTTCTAGAGCCATAGATATTTTGTTAGATATTTTTAGATATTTATTATGTAATTAGGATTTATTAATTTTTCAAAAATGAAAAAAAATGAAGATATTTTGTTCCCTCTTCCTCTTTCAGCCGTGGACTCCTCCCTATAAATAGGGAGGGGGTGCTCTTCTAATTCTTCACAATTCACTTGAAGCAAATTACTCACAAAATCCTTTTTCTTTCTCTTAGTTTTCCTTTGGTTTTCTTTGTTACTAATCAAGTTTGTGTTGTTGTTCTTGTGTTCTTGAGTGTTCTTGGCTTGTTCTTCCATCTTCATAAGGCTAAGGTATGGGGAAATTCTTTCCAAGTTGGTTTGATCTTTGTTTTGATGGATTTTTGTGTTTTGGGTGTTTATGCTTTAAATAATTGTTTTTATTTGTAAAATGGTTTTAAAAATTATACTATGCTTTATTTTTATTTAAAATATGATTTTTCAAATAGTAAAGTTATAATGCCCAATTTAATTATAAAGTTTAAAAATTGTGCCGTTACGCTGGCGAAATTTTATCTATAAAGGCTTGATCACCCAGTGGGCTATGCCTCCGTGATCAACAAATCTAAGAATTTGTAAAATTAAACCTCTGTAGTTCTTTTGACGGATATGGATGAGGTGCTTTGGTCAGGCGTAAGAATACATCTTCGGTGTACTCATATGGTCGGGCTCAGGGGCCGTATCTCTATTACGCCATTGGGATGTGAGCAAGTGACTAAAATGAGCTAAAATTCCTAAACTGGTGTTTTTCTTCCATTTCCATGTTCTTTTCAAAAATATATAAAACTTGTGATTTTTACTGTTTATATACAGACTGATGATGGGTTAAGGTAGTTCATTTGTATGGATCTGTCTAGGAAAGACAAAGGTCCTTGAAGAAGCCCAAAAGCTCACCAAGATCTTTCCTGGGAACCATACCGGTGTGCTATTTTCCTATCTTAATAAGTTTGTATATACGTAGTGAAGATTACTTGACTAGCTTCCAAAGGGCTTTCCCAAAAAGAATAAACTTAAGTATTGATTTCCGTTAATATTATTCCGATTAAGTTCGTTACCGCATTTGACTCTGTCACAGTGCAATTATTATTAAAATAAATGAGTACAGCCGAAAAGAGTAATAAAATGGTTAAGTTTTCAAGAGTATTTCTGTGGTGATAGAATAAGTGTATTCTATGTGGTTTTGTATTAAGAGATTTAATACAGTAAAACAGAGAAGGTTTTACAAGAGAAACCAAAGTGATTTTATGCAATGTTTGAGTTATCATTTGCATAAAGGTTTTTGGGCTATACAACCCAGAGAGAGTTGAGAATAGAGTCTTGTTGGGCTACAATTGCCTTCTGGGATTATCCAGGTTTCGAAAGTCTCAATAGCCTTGCATGGTGAATACCCTTGAGCTGAGACGAGTCGTATACCCGGCTTGGATAAATCTGACTGACGGACCTATTTCATGATATGGTTGAGATGCGCATTTCGGAATGACTGCCAGGGGGTCTGAGGGGGATTACCTAGTTGTTATGTTAAGACTTGTCGCACGCCTATCGCTCAATGGAGTTTGGTGGGAAAAGTCTCCTTGGAGCAGCACACCGGTGTATTAGAAGAGAGATTGAAGTATCATGCATAAATATCCTATTGTTGATGAGATAGATGTGATTGATCTGTGATTGATAATATATCTGTGATAGATGATTTATCTGTGATTGACGTGACATCTGTGATTGTTGATATATTCTTGGTTGTTTCTTGGTTTTCAGTGTTTTATTCTTAAGTGTGATTTGTGTGGTAAGTTTCTGAAAATATACTGTATAAGTATTGTGTGTATGCTCTTTTAAACTATCATTCTTAACTTGTGCAAGTTTTTCACCCTGCCTACTTTCCATATTTTGTCCATATGTGGTTGAGTAGATGATGTTGCCGAGGTTTAGATCGAGTACGGGTTGGAGGCCTGGTAATCATCCTTTCACGGTGGAGGTGTGACATCCTGAGGCCGACGAGGGCGGGGAGTGATCCCCGGTGCAGAGAGGCACGGACAAGGAGTGGCTCCTGGCAGGCTTCTAGGCGAAGGGGTACATGAATGAACCGAAAATCATACCCGAATGAGAGAAATTCTGAGACTGTGCAAGTATGGGACTGTACAGTTGAGGAAAGCTTAATAAAACTGATTCGTACTACTCATACCAACAAGATGCATCTTCTTTTCGGTAGCCTATCACTTAAGAACTCCACAGTTAAGCATGCTTGACTTGGAGCAATTTCGTGATGGGTGACCTTCTGGGAAGTTTCCTGGGAAGCATGTGAGTGAGGACAAAAGCATGCTGAAAAGACCTGTGTTGGTGTGTGAGGACAGTCGTCAATCCGAAAACAGCTGGGATGTTAGAAATGGTATCAGAGCCGGTCCTCTCCCAGTACGGTATGGTTCGGGGACGAACCAATCGGAAGCTGGTGGGCATGTGACATCCTGAGGCCGACGAGGGCGGGGAGTGATCTCCGGTGCAGAGAGGCGCGGACAAGGAGCGGCTCCTGGCAGGCTTCTAGGCGAAGGGGTACATGAATGAACCGAAAATCATACCCGAATGAGAGGAATTCTGAGACTGTGCAAGTATGGGACTGTACAGTTGAGGAAAGCTTAATAGAATTGATTCGTACTACTCATACCAACAAGATGCATCTTCTTTTCGGTAGCCTATCACTTAAGGACTCCATAGTTAAGCGTGCTTGACTTGGAGCAATTTCGTGATGGGTGACCTTCTGGGAATTTCCCGGGAAGCATGTGAGTGAGGACAAAAGCATGCTGAAAAGACCCGTATTGGTGTGTGAGGACAGTCGTCAATCCGAAAAGCAGCTGGGATGTTACAGGAGGAGCGGAAGTCTTACTCCGATTTACAGAGAAGGAAGATGGGGAAGGTGCCAGCTCTGGAGGCACCATTCATATCGTTTTATGGGAGGCGCAGGAAGCCAGCATGGAGATGTACCCTTCGTTTTAGAGTAGGGAGGATGCGTCTACTGTTATACTATCGGATGTGGACGATTATTCCGGGTAGATCTTAGAGATTGAACCTGGCTTTTATATTACTTAGTAGCTTTTTATTTCAGTCCTTTTCTTTTAGTTTGTTTAGAATTTTTACCGCTTTTGATGTACAGTAGTTTTAGAAAACTCCTTGCTTGTACTGATGCAAGCTCTTTTGATATATATACTTGAGGAGGTGATTTTTACTTCAATATTTCTGCTAATACTGTTCTTATTTTACCACGTGATAGAAAAGGAAATAATGGACTCCCCATTCTTCTCATCTTTTAAAAAGGCAAAAAAAATTTATCCATTTTTTTTGAACTAAACTCGTTTTTAATCAAAAGTTATTAAAGAAAATATTGCGAAAATCTTGGTTACTATAGTGTAATATCTTTTTTGGAGAAAGAGTGTTGCAGAACCAACCCATGCCCAGCCCTAGAATGTAGGGATAGAAAAAGATTCATTCACTTGTACTCAAACACTTTAATGTTAATGTATGAAATATTACTAGCAATTCATTTGCTTTGAGCTTTTGAGCTTCTTCTTAATTAATCTCATGTGGCACTATAACCCACCAAAAATAAATTAAATAACTCCTATAGGCTACTCCCATTAAATTAAAAGTGCTCTAGTGATCAAACTCTAAAATTTCTAAATTGAATGGATACACTTCACTTGCTTTTGCACACACGACAAACCAATTACTTCATCTTTATAAAAATAGTAAGGGATCTACATGGAGATGTGAGCCATCTGATCAACATTCACAAGAAATTAATTAACCCCTAATTTTCTACTCTTTTTTAACAGCCATAATATTTGAACATCTACTCATTTTTAACACCCATTTTAATTAACCCCTAATTTTCTATCTCTCTTCTTATTACATCACCTTTTTTTGGATAAACAAAAAATATCATTAAAAAAACAACTAAATCAGAGCACAGGTTATGCCCAAATTTAACTACTTCAAAAAGAACAAGAATTATGTGTTGTACACCCAACTAAGTCAGTACCTCAGGCCCTATTTATCATTTGTAGCACGCCCAAAAATACTCATAAAAAAGAGAAGCTTCTCCCAATCTACAAAAAACACAAGAAGCAAACTAAGAATCATTCACAATTGTGAAAGAAATCCCACCCCTAGTGTGAAGACGTCAGACCCAAATGCAAAAGTGTAGAGTACAATCCAGAGTAGTTCACAATTGTGGAGAAATTTCCACCTCCAATGTGAAGGCGTCAGACTCAAATGCAAAAGTGCATAGTACAATCCAGATTGGTTCACAATTGTGGAGAAATTCTCACCCCGGTATAAATTTGTCTGTGCAAAAATACAGAGTGCAATCCAAAACAGTTGACACTTGTGGAGAAACATTTTTCACTCCCCTCTCTTATACTTCTATTTCTCTCAAGGTTTATTATACATATAGAATGTCCAATGAACATTTTTGAGAAATTAATTTACAAGGTAGTCAGAACCGAACTGGTCATTGAACCAGTGAGGGCAGGGTTCAAGGTTCAGAGGTTCGACCGGGATTCAACCGGGTTATAATTAAATAATATTATTTTAATTTTTAATATAATATATATATAACACAATATTGAGTAAAAATTAACATAAAATTCATAACTTCATAAAGAAAAATTAAACTTCAATATAAAATATCATGATTCATAACATAAAACATTCAAAATTATAAATAATTGAAGAAAGTGATATTTGTTTCTTTCAAAAAAATAAAAAATTGACAATTTTTATTTGTAAAAAAATAAACCGGTTCAAACCAATTTTTGGTCGATTTTCCTGGTTTTGGCAGATTTTTGACCCATTCTTTGCTGATTCGATTTCGGGGGTCATCTGGACTGGAGGGGCATCCGATTCTCGGTCCAACCGGTTGAACCGACCAGTCCGATCCAGTTCTGACTACACTTTATTTATACAAGAGTGAACGGTCATGTCATGTGTTTAGGTAAAGACACATCGGTGACTATCCGAGCAAGCTAGAACTACACATATTCAATCACGTCTTTTATCAACTAATATTTGTGCCATGAACACCAAAATAATTTGTTTACGTCTCTACATAAAGAAAGAGTAAAATTAAAAAAATATGTAAACTAAAAAGAACCCCTTCAATTTATTTTTTAAGAAGCTAAACATGTATATTAATATAAGGTGGCGTCTAACCTAACCACAAAGTTGGGTACAAGTGGTTAATGTGCTCAATCTATAAGGAAACTGGTTCGGCTATAACTCGTGTTCCATCCCTTGTGATGGAACATTTCGTGACCAGACTTTACTTACACCCGGCCAAACACATAACCATTAATTTTCTCTCTGATACTGTAGTTATATATATATATATAAGCCATTGGGTTAATTTTTTTTCTTGTTGTTCCACCAGATCGGATTGTAGACCCTCTGCACTAGATTTTCCCACCATCCTTCTTCTTCCTCCCCTGAAACGGTCCATCTCCCTCCGCCGAGACACCGTCCCTGCGAACATGAAGGCGAAGGATAAAGGATGTAACAGATTCGTTCCGGCGAGCGCCAAGATATTGGCCTTCTTGCAACTGCATGCGGCCCCAAGATGGGGAAGCTCTGCTCGGATATCAACTATCACCCACTCCACAGACCAATCCATATCAACCATCGATCCTATGGTATGCAACGCTGGTGTAAATGTAGACCCTCTGGCTAATGGCTATGTTCCTCCAATATTCACATTGAAATCTGAATTTTGATTTATATATACCGCTAAACCAAAAATTTCCATCTACCAGACACCCTGACATACTGCATATAGCTGAATTGATTGCTACCTCCAGCTGATAATCCGGCCACTTGACAATAAAATCCCCCGAATTCTACACGTGTATAAGCTACATATTGTGCTATGGTATGTGATCATGAACCCCACATTAATAGATTAGCATCCCACAAGCGGTTCAAATATGTGCCCTCCTTGCTTTCCCCATCCCAGCTGAAAAAATTAGTAGTGACTGTGATTACCGCCTATGGCAACTGTTCCAAACTTGCTAAACATATTATAAAAGGGCAGTCTAGTCACTACAACAAATTTGGGATTTAGCAACGCAACATTTGAAAAATGTTACTAAATCATGCTAAAATGTTACCATTTGAATTTAGCAACATTTTAGCAAATGTAGTATAAAGCCTATGTTACTAAAAGGCTTTAGCAACATTTTTTAGTATCATTTGTAACATTTAAAAAATGTTACCAGTTTATATCTTTAGCAACATTTTAGAGTGTCAATAGTAACATTTAAAAAATGTTACTAATATGTATATATTGCAAAAAAAAATGATACTAACTTTTTTAACATGTTACAAAAAGGAAGAAGAATTTCAAGATAGAACAATAAACTCCAATGCTAATTGTAAGGAAGAATAATATTTGTTTGGTTTCCAAATCTGGTGAAAACATAAATATAACCAAAAAGAAAATTAAATTGAACATATGCATAATGACCCTGAGGAGATTCTCTTGGAAGCCCATTGCATCAAAATTATCATAAACCTCATCATAAGATGTGAAGAAGTCCTGTCCATCAGACCAACCTGCAATAAAAGAACGTGGATAGAGCTTGCACTCCCCAATTAGAGTTGAGAAAAAGAAGAAACAGGCTAAAAAACTAGTCTAAAACCAACTAAATTTACCACAAATAAATGATACCCAAGGAGAGCTTACAATCTTTGCTACTTAATGAAACTGATTATCTCAGAAGAAATTATTGACCTGTAAGCAAAAAGAGAGAAAGAAAGCTAGATTAGCAAGACTTTGGACACAGTAGGCAAACAGAGGAGATAACAATAACCATTTAATTTATTCCCATCTATAAAAGCATAATAACAAGGAGAAAATTATAATTAAATCCTGCATTACCTATTCTATTGCATTTAACCTTAAAGGATATGTCATGTATGTCCGCAACAAACAGATAACAATCAATTAAAATTCCATAGCAGGGCATTAGAACCCGTAGAAGTTCAATAAAAAAGAAAGAAGATTTACCAGAAGAGATAAAAGGCAGTGGACGAATGCTCAAGGATCCTTCTCAATTGCAACCTTTTGCCCTTGTGTTCTTTTGATTCACTATACAATTTTAAAATTAAAATTATGACTATTCTTAAATGTTCAAAAACAAACTATATACATAACTAAATGGGGTGAATTAACCTCTTTATTTGCTTCTTGAATTCAGCAAGATTCTTATACTCCTCTTCTCTCAGGATCATGTCTCTGCCCTTTGGGAAACATAAACAAAATTCTAACAGTAAACATCACAAGCCAGCACTCGAGGACAAGGAGTACAAGATAAAACACTCCTCTTTCAATTTTGCCAAAGTTGATCAACAGATATGAAGCCATTGTATTTTGATAAAGAAAGAACCAAAATTTTAGACAAAGATGTGCAACAAAAGGAATTACAGAGATTATTTGATAGATGATTTAAAAGATTTCTGAAACCCAAACACACACACATGCACCCTTCAGAACTGCAAAAATGTATAACCATTACAATTCCACACAAAACTTGAACACATACCTTCTAGTTTCTTCATCTCATACTTTGGCATCAACTTCCTTGTTAGGAAGATACTTTGGCAAGCTTGAAGGATCACAAGGTAGAGGCTTTTCCTAATATATGCATCCACTGTCCATATGTACTGATAGAGTTGAATTTCATTAAAAGAAGAGCATGAATAACATAAGGAACACTAAAAATTGTGTGTATAATACTCCTGCCATGAGGAATCAATAGGTTGCCCAAAGCTACATGTGGAAACACTAAAATTAAAATGACAGAAAACAATAAATCATGGACACTTGAGGCTTTTGAAATATATGAAACAAATTGCTCCTAAATTGTACATTGAATAAACTTCTAGATTAAATATAGGTTCAATATATCAATTTCTCTGGTAATAAACATATTCATTTGGCCAACGTAGCAACTCTACCATGTACTTACTAATAGCAACTCAATTTCTTGCACTTTCGCACTTTTTTTCCCCGTTTTTATCCTCCCAAAAGTCACTACATACAAAGATAAAGAACCAAAAGGTATAGAAGAATCAAAGAAGAAGACACAAATAAAGGGAGATAAACTAAACTCAAAATGAAAATTAGGATCAAAAGCAAGAAACTCAAAACTAGCAACCTAATCCAACCGCCAAGTATTGAAGCAATTGTTTCATCTCCAGGGGATAAGTCCAATTTTATAGCCTTATAGATTAAAAAACAGAATGAAAACCTAACATGCACTAAAACATGATATTATCAACTTACTCAAATTTCATGGTGGAAAAAGACAGAATGCAACATCTCTAAGTTTTTTTCCCTAAAAGTTAATCGATCTAACATCTAACAATAATGTGGAGGGAAATCTTAATCCTAGATACCACATGATGAAACACAATCAGCAAAACGGAAGAAATAGAAGGAAATGAAAGAGATCTGTGAAAGAAGCGAGCAGAAGCGCCCTCCCCTCCGAATCGATGTTCTTTGCGGCTTTGAATGCTACATCGGCGAAGCTCTCCGCTCCGATTCCGGCACCGCCGCTAATCGTTGATGTCGTGGCTCTGACGACGACGGAGGGGGAGACGCCGACGAAGAAAGTTCGCGAGACGAATTTTCCGTCTTGTTCGTTCTGGCGCGGATGAAGGAACAGAGATGAAATGAAATTACCTAGGGCATGTTTGGATTGGCTTATGTAGAGCTTATGAACACAGCTTATGACTGATTTATAAGTTATTTTGGGCTTATTTTTCATAAGCTACCCAAGATAGCTTATCAAAACAGCTTATGACTTATATAAAATAAGTTTCATTATAATTTTTCTTCGATTATAAAAATAACTTATACAGCTTATACTATAAATAATAGGGGTCTGTTTGGATTGACTTATGCAGAGTTTATGAACACAGCTTATGACTGATTCATAAGCTGTTTTGGGCTTATTTTTCATAAGCTACCCAAGATAGCTTATCAAAACAGCTTATGACTTATATAAAATAAGTTTCACTATAATTTTTCTTCGATTATAAAAATAATTTATACAACTTATGCCATAAGCAATAGATAAATTTGTATATCCAAACAGGGCCTAGATAAATTTGTATATCCAAACAGGGCCATAGTGTGTCGGGTAAATAATTTTAAGTTAAATTTCTAAAAACTGTTACAAAAAATATGGACCGGCAACATCTATCTATCTATCTTCTATCTATCTATTTATTATCTATTTACTATATATTACTATATATTAAAACAACAACCCTCCCCTCCCACGTGTCTCCCTCTCTCTCTTTCTATTTCCCTCCAAAAAATATCACATCACTTTTCCCTTATTCTCTTATATAATATATTATTATTATTATTATATATTATTATTCTCTCTTATATATTATTATTATATTATATATATTATATTATTATTTATTTATTTATATATTATTTACTATTATTTCAATTAGATATTATTTTCTTTTTAATTTTATTTTTATAAAAAATATTATTTGCTTACATGTTTCTCTCATTTTTTTTCTATAAATTTTTGAACTACATACTTTTAATTTGTTCTAATAATTTTTTTTATAAACAGTGTTTGCATATAAGTTTCATTCATTTATTTGTTTCAATAACTTTTTACTTGATATAAATTTATTTTTTTTCGATTTTATTTTTCACCAACACAACAGTGTTTGCTCAAAAGTTTCACTGATTTATTTGTTTTAATAACTTTCTACTGACTATAAATTTATTTTTCTTTCGATTTTATTTTCTACCAGCAAAACGGATAACTTTCTACGGCCTATAAATTTTTTTTGTTTTGAAAACTTTTGCTGTTGAAATAATATTTGTCATGTTTCTTAATTTGTAATGCTTTTTACTTACTTTTGTTTAGAACCAGTTAAATGAAAATAATATAGGTAATTTGGTAAGATAAATTCAAAAAAAAATATAAACTTTAAATATGTATAACTGCTTATATAAAAGTTATATAAATTCTAAAAGTTATAATACATGTAAAAATGAGTTAAATCATTTCTCTCATCACTTTATATCCATTTATTTATCGGTTGAAATTAATATATTTTTAATCACTTTTAGATCAATTAATTTTTATTACAAGAATTATAAAAAAAATACTAAAACAGTTTACGCTTATCAAGTTGTGAACAAAATTGGAACAATGACAATTCATTTTTTTAACTAAATTATATTGTCATGATCACATGAAATTGACATCTTTTAACAATATTGTACTATGTTACATAATCAGTAAAGTGATGTATTGCATTGATAAATTTATACTATATTATATCTAAACTTATTAATATATACACAAATCGTTTTGCAATATGTGTAAAAGCGAACACGACCCGTGCATTCGCACGGGTCCACCGATTAGTTATTCTTAAAAGAATATTTTTTGGTATTTTTTTAAAAAAAAATTGTACACGTGTCAGACAATGAGAAAAAAATTTCCCGCCTCACTCACCCTTTCGCTCCATCTCTCCGTTTACTCTTCCATCTATCTATTTAGGAAATCTGCCCCCAAACAGTAAAGTTGGCTCAGTGCTCCACGTGTTGGCTGGTTGCAAATTGGTGCCGGAGAAGAAGCTACAAAGCACACGCACCCTACGTTGTCGGAAAAAAAAAATACTCACGTGCCCTCTGCTACCCCATTTAAAAAAATTTGTTTGCTAAAAACAATTGTCTTAATTTTTAAAAAAAATAAATTATTTGCTTATTAGAAAATTAGTGATTACTTTGTGGTTACGTGTTCCATTCATAATTTTTGTTTATGTAAATTTCAATTTACAATATTTTTCTTGAATTTTTTTTTGCTAAAAAATAATATTTACTCATGAGTTTTATTTATCTTTCTTTGTCAATGTAAATTTTTAAGTTGCAAAATTATTAATCTTTTAATTTTATGTCTGATCAATAAAATAGTGTTTGTTTATCAGATTCTATTCATCTTTCTTTGTTCTATAATTTTTTAGGTTGTATAATTAATTTTGTATTCCTTTTACATCAGATCAATAAAGTAGTATTTGCTTACAGGTTCCTTTTTTTTATTCGTGTAAATTTTCAAGTTGCAAAATTAGTTTTCTATTGATTTTTTTCTGATTAATAAAATAGCATTTACTTACAGGTTCTTTTCATCTTAATTAGTTCCTGCAAATTTGTAGGATGCAAAATTATTTTTTTCTTTTATTTTTGATAAATAAAATAGTGTTTACTTACGTGTTTTATTCATCTTTTTTATTTTTATTTTTTTTGTTCCTGTAACTTTTCAAGTTAAAAAAATTATTTTATTTTATTTTATTTCTGATCAATAAAACAATATTTGCTGACAAGTTTCATTTATCTTTTTTTATTCCTTTAAATTTTTACTTTAAAATATTATTTTTCCTCAAAATAAAAAAAAGTAATTTTATTTCCGATCAATAAAATGGTGCTTACTTATGTGTTCCATTAATATTTCTTTTAATTTTATTTTCGATCAATAAATACATGTTTGTTCACATGATCCATTTTCTCTTTTTCTATCTCTATAAATTTTCATGTTGTAAAATTATTTTTCATTTGATTTTATTTTTTATCAATAAAATAGTGATTGTTTACGTGATCTATTCATCATTTTTTGTTCATTTTTTTTTCAAGTTAAAAAATTATCATTTTTATTTTACTCCTAACCAATAAAACATTGTTTACTTATAAGTTTCATTCATCTTTTTTTGTTCTTTTAAATTTTCACTTTGCAAAATTATTTTTATTTAAAAAAAAAAAGAAAATAATTTTATTTCTGATCAACAAAATAGTGTTTGTTTACGAGTTCCATTAATCTTTCTTTTGATTTTATTTTTAATAAATAAAATCGTGTTTACTCACGAGATCTATTTCCTCTTTATCTATTTCTATAAATTTTCATATTGTAAAATTATTTTCCTTTTAATTTTATTTTTGATCAATAAAATAGCGATTGCTTACGAGATGTATTCATCTTTTTTGGTTCTTCTAAATTTTCAGGTCAAAAAATTATTTTTTTATTTTATTTCTGATCAATAAAACAATATTTGCTTACAAGTTTCATTTATCTTTTTTTTCCTTTATATTTTTACTTTAAAAAATATTTTTTAAAATAAAAAAATTTATTTCTAATCAATAAAAATGTATCTGCTTACATGTTCAATTAATATTTCTTTTGATTTTATTTTTGATCAATAAAAACGTGTTTGCTCACTGGATCTATTTCCCTTTTCTCTATATCTCTATAAATTTTCATGTTGTAAAATTATTTTCATTTTGATTTTATTTTCTATTAATAAAATAGTGATTGCTTACGGGATCTATTCATCTTTTTTTTTGTTTTTTGGAAAGCAACGGGGCCGAAGCCCAAGAACAAAGGAAACTACACGGAAATAAACCTAGGAACAGACACTCCTAGTTGATCTGCGAGTAACAACTGACCCAAAGACACTGGGCAGGACTCATAAATAATCAAGGGCTCCTTACTGTCACAACCTAAATTGGCTAGACAATCCGCACAGGCATTGGCTTGACGATAAGAGTGAGTAATGGATATCTCCTAGTCTTGCTGCAGAAGCCTTCGGATTCGTTGGACTAAAATGCGACCCATCATGCTCCCTTCAGTTGAAACAGTCAAGGTGTGAACCACCGCCGTGGAATCTACATGAAGCTCAACACGACGAAAACCCCTCTCCCAAGCCAACTCCAAACCGGTTAAGACTCCCCACAACTCTGCCACAAAGGCGGTGCAAGATCCAAGATGCCTTGAAAACCCACAAAGCCAATGACCATCTGTACCTCGGAACAAGCCGCCACATCCAGCACTACCTCCAACACCGCGGGCAGCACCGTCTGTTGTCTGGCACGATCCAACCCAACGGAGGGGGCCGCCACACAATTTGAATCTGCTGTCTGGTTATCTCCATAGCCACATCATGCAACTGCCTGGCACGATTATACTCCCCAACCCAATGCAAAATCTGCCACCATGGAGCTCTTGGCCGTGTGAAATGCTCATCATGAATTTCCTTATTGCGCCACCGCCACATAGCTGCACAAGCCGTAGCCCATAAAGCAGGCCAATTCTCATCAATCTCATTGCCAACATTCATAGAAAAATTAAACTCAATCCACTCTTGCAGATTTCCAACAAAGAATCGATGCCTCTCCCAGTGCTTGACAAGTCTATACCAGATCTAAGAAGCACGGGGGCAATCACGAAGAACATGCAGAGAAGTCTCAAGGATGCCCGGACAAAAATGACAAAACTGAGCACCCAATCCCATATGAGCTTTCCGAGCATTAGTAAGGAGCCTATCATGCATGACAAGCCAAACAAAAGCTCGAATCCGCTCTGGCACCTGCAACTTCCAAACCAGACGCCACCTTTGTTGGGGTTGTAAAGCGGTAGATCCACATAACAAGGCATAAGCACTAGAAACTGAGAAATCCCCCAATTTATTTCCTGGCCAGACACGCACATCAACTCCATTATCTGAAGACGGAGGGAGGATGGCCATAATTTTTCGCACCACCCCATCCGGAAGAAGGGACTCTAGCACGTCCAATCTCCAACCACCAGAGGCATCCGCTAACTGATTGACCCACCACTCCTTGAAAGCATCTGGAATAGTAACATCAAGATCCACAACTCTAATACTGGGATCGATCCAGCGAGCTGTCCAAGCTGGAATACTAACACCATTTCCCACCGCCCAGGCCTCAAATTTCACAAAAAAAGGCCAAGTCTTGGTCAAATTAATCCACAGGGAAGAGTCCCCCATTTTGGCACAGGCCGTGCTCATATCAGCATTGCCTCTTCCATATTTCCCTCGAAGCACCTGGCACCAGAGACTCCCACGACCATATCGGACATCCCACCCCAACTTCATCAAACAAGCAGTGTTCATCTTACTCAGGTCTCGAATCCCAAGGCCACCTTGATATTTGGGCAAGGTAACCTTACTCCATCTCACCGCGTGGACCTTCCGTTGAGCATCATCATGTCCCCATATGAAATTACGCTGGAGTCTTTGAATTTCTTGAAGGCATGTCTTCGGAACAACCGTAACCATCATAGGATAGATGGGGATGGCTTCTATAACAGCTTTAGATAACGTGACACGGCCCGCCAAAGACAAGTTACGAGACTTCTAGGAAGAAAGCTTACCCTTCACTTGGTCAATGAGATATTGATAATCAGACTTTCTGGGCACTCGACCCGTAATTGGAACTCCCAAGTATTTCCCCATTTCTCTAGTCTCGCGAAAGCCTGAGATTTGCACTAACCTGCGACGTGACGAGGAGCCCACATTCTTAGAGAACATGATAGTGGTCTTCTCATTACTAACTTGTTGCCCTGAGAGAGCACAAAACTGACCAAGAACTTGCATGACACAGTTCATTTGCTTCTCTGTTGCCTCCCCAAAAAGCAAGAGATCATCGGCAAACATTAAGTGAGATATCTGCGGCCCAGTCCTACCTGCCTTCATAGGCTTCCAATTACCATCTTCAACTGCTTGGGAGATCAAGTGAGAGAGCTTATCCATGCATAAAACAAAAATATAGGGCGACAAGGGGTCCCCTTGGCGGATTCCTCTCTGAGGAGTAAAATAATCAGAGCGCACTCCATTCCACATAACATTGGTTCGCACACTAGATATACCATGCATGATGACCTGGAGGAGGTCATTAGGAATACCTACTTCTTACAAAATATGGTGGATGAAAGTCCAATGAAGTTTATCATAAGCTTTCGCAAGGTCAACCTTAATAGCAAAGAAGCCTCGCTTCCCATTCATCTTGCGCATGCTATGACTAATTTCCTGGGCAATGACAATATTCTCCTGGATGCATCTACCAAGCACAAACCCAGCCTGAAAAGGGGAAATAACCAACGGAATAACTTCCTTAAGCCGATTAACAATAACCTTGCTCACCACTTTGTAGATAGTGTTGCACAAGGAAATGGGTCAAAACTGGGTCACGAATTCAGGCCTTTGAACCTTTGGGATCAAGGAAATATCAGTAAAATTTACTGTTTAAAGCAAATGAGGATTATGCCAAATGTCTTGCACAAAAGAGCACACACTCTGTGCCACCATACTCCAAGAATGTTGATAGAAACCAGCTGGAAAACCATTAGGGCCTGGCGCCTTCCAAGGCCCCATTTGGAAAAGCGCCCGCTTAACCTCACCATCTTGCAATGGCTCGCTCAACTTAAGGGAGGCCTCAACTCCAATCGGTGGGAAAGAGATGCGAGTCTGGAACCAAGGCTCAGGCACTCGGTCCATGGAGAAAAGCTTTTTATAAAAAGAATTCACAAGCTGCTGGAGCGCTACGTCATCCTCAATCCATTCACCATCATCATTGCGAAGCATAACAATCTTGTTCCTCCTTCTCCTATTAATAGTCTTCAGGTGATAGTATTTGGTATTTCTATCCCCATCAGACAACCATTTGGCTCTAGAACGCTGAAACCACTCCAGTTCTTCTTGGTAGAGAACTTGAGCAAGCTCACTATGCAGTGACTTCTCAAGCCGACATAAAAACCTGTTAGCTCTCCCATCCTGAATACGCTGTTGGATGCCACCAATTCTATTTAGGAGTCGCCTCTTACGTTTACGGGTGCTACCATACACATTAGTCTTCCAAGTACTGAGAACAGTAGTCAACTTATTAAGATTATCCGGGACAGAAAGCTCTTTTTCCCAGCCAGATTGAACAGCATCAGTGAAATTCTCATGCACCAACCAAGCACTTTCGAAGCGAAAAATAGAAGGCGAAACACCCCTCATGTTACCAAAGGGGAGGATCAACAGAGGGTGATGGTCCGAAAAATCCACTCTGGGAAGCACTTTGACGTAAGCCTCAGGAAAGAGGAGCCTCCAATCAGAATTGCTAAGAGCCCTATCTAGTCTCTCATATATGCGACTCCAACCATTAAAGAGGGGACCTCTCCACATAAACTTCGAACCAATCGCCCCAAGATCAAGTAAGTGGCACGCATCAATATTTTGGACAAAGACATCGCATTTTCGTTGGGACATCGGGGCCCCCCCTTTTTTCTCCCCACTATGAGCAATATCATTAAAATCTCCAGCTAAAAGCCACGGGCTCTGAACAGAAGAAGAAATTTGTCGAAGATCAGCCCATAATCCACGTCGAGCCTCCTCATTTGGACTAGCATAAATGGGGGTAAAGAACCACTCGGCCATGTTCCCCATATTAACTCTCAAATGCAAGAATTGGAACTCTCTTCTAAGCAAAGTAATATGAAGTTGCACCGTTTTCCACACTACTACAATACCTCCAGCATAGCCTTGAACATCAGTAGACAAGAACCCATCGAAGCCTAAAAGCCCAAAGGTTCGCTGAAGCTTCAAAGGGTCCACTCTCGTCTCCATAACAACAACAACATCAGGATGATGGACATCTAGATATTGTTTACAAAACCGATAGAAGGAAGAGCTAGCTGCTCCCCTACAATTCCACAAGAAAATATTATTTGAGGGGTTTATCATTAAAACCTTCAATTAATCAAGGGCCATGGAACAATCAGCTGCTCCCAAAGGGATAGCTTCAATGGTCTCCACCACGATCTCCATATCCTCATCATTCTGTCCACCTCCCACTACCTTCCTGGTTGCAGCCACGCCTCCTGCAGGGATAGGAGAGGAAGTCGCAGTAAGAGGTGAGAAGGTAGGATTGAGCTTAACACTCCCAGGCTAGGCGGCTATACCAAATTCGGGGGGACGAGTTGGGTGTTGCACCACCCCACCCTCTTGAGACGCTGCATGGGGAACACGTGGGGACCGCCCTTCGCTTAACTTCATTGTTCTCTCTCTATCATAAGCCAAAACATGTTGTTTTGGAGGAATAACGGCTGTCTCTAGGAGTGGAACATTGGTGGGCCCCATATGCTTTTCTTTGTCTGAGGAGGTCTCACGTGACTGCATGTTAGCGCTCCCCTTGCCACGTCTGGAACCTTTTTTATTGTCACTCACTCCTGTGCTCTTCTGTTGACCAAGTGTTGACATTCGGTGATTTTCCTCACTAAGTAATCGCGCGATGTCCCTGATTTCATCCATAGGAACAGATTGGATGACTTTCTTTCCCTTTTGAATTTGCTTATCCTTTGGCAACAACATGGTCGTTTTTGGCGCATACATATCAGATTGGATAGCTTGTTGCGATTCTCCTTGATTCTCGCTAATCCCTTCACCGTTTGAATTTGAATCCTTATTCAAAATTTGAAAACGCGATCCCGAAACATTGGGACCCTGTATTCCTCGCTCCACCGCCAGCGCAGAACCAGTCCCAACCCCTATTGTCCGCCGCGGCCACCGAGGTTTCTGCACAACAGTCCATGGGCCCGCCTCAGAAGGGCCCTCCTTCGATGCCCCCCCTTTCTCAGACCTTGTGTCAACTGTGATCCTGTCACCTCCTTCACCACCCAGGTTTCCAGCAGCCACCTTATGGGGACAACCCTCCATATAATGGCCAAAACGACCACATGTTAAGCACAGCAAGTGGAGACCTTCATATTCAATCTTGAAAACGCGGTCCTTAATGTCAAACATAGCTAGGAGGGGCTTAGTCAAGTCAACTTCCACACACAAGCGAGCATATTTTCCACGTTCTTGCTTAAGAGTGTTTATGTCCACTCGAACTGTGTGACCGATCCTGTTACCAATGGCTTTAAGAACACTACAATCATAGTACTCAATTGGTAAACCCGAAAAACGCACCCATACTGCGACCTTCTCAATTGACGCTTTCTCCGGTTGGAAGTCTGGCGTCCACTCCCTCACAATCAAATAATGATCATATACCAACCACGGACCTTCAGTCAGGGCAAATTTCTGATCATCCCTGGAAGAAAAGGTAACCAAGAACCACTCATTGCCCATATCAATGAGATTAAGAACCCCTCGTTTCACCCACATCTGACACAGTCGTGTCTCTAGGGCCTTGAAGCCAATCTTTCTCCCCAGCAGTTTAACAAAGACACCTTTTTTCCATGGCTTATGAATGCGTCGTTGTTCTCGGTCCGAGAGAACCAAAGAAGGGCAGTCATAGAATCATCCTCACCATCCGAGTAAAAGTCATCTGAGTTATCTTCAGAGTCACAAGAGCCTTCCGTCGCATCATCACTTTCCTCTTCTGAGTCCAAAGACTCATCCTCATCACCAACCTGGCCCCCCATCACTATCTCTTTAAAGGAAGGTTTTGGAGAGTCCTCCATACCACCATGATCTGCCACATCAGCATATGAAACAGGCCCAGTTGTTGCACCTGTAAATCCTTGTTCTCCGCCCTTAACCTTCTTAGAACTCCGCGACTTTAGATCTTCTTCTTCTTTAGAACTAGGTTTGTCCTCAGAAACAAACCCTAGCAGAGGGTTGGTATCGCTCGCCATTAGACAATTAGATGCCCGTAGAAAGTTATTAGAACAAATAGATGATTCCTGTAATTTTTCAAGTTAAAACATTATTATTTTTTATGTTATTTCTGATCAATTACACAATTTTTGCTTACAAGTTTTATTCATCTGTTTTTGTTTCTTTAAATTTTCACTTTGCAAAATTATTTTTCTTTAAAATAAAAAATAAAATAATTTAATTTTTATCAATAAAACGGTGTGTGCTTACGGGTTCCATTAATCTTTCTTTTAATTTTATTTCGGTCAATAAAATCGTGTTTGCTCGCATGATCTATTTTCTCTTTCTCTATTCCTATAAATTTTAATTTTGCATTTTTTTAATTTTATCTCTCATCGATCAAATATTGATTTTCAATGTTTTTTGCTTCCCTTTTCCTTTTTTAGTTGTATTTAACAAAAAAATAGTGATTGCTTAGGGTTCCATTCATCTTTATTTGGTCTTGTAAATTTTGATGTTAAAATAATATTTTTCTTTTAATTTTATTGATAATTAATGAATCTGTTTACTTATGGGTTCCAGTCATCTTTTTGTTCTTTTAAATTTTTAGTTTGCAAAATTATTTTCTTTAAAAGAAAAAAAATTATTTGTGATTAATAAAATAGTGTTTGCTTACGAGTTTTATTCATTTTTCTTTTGATTTTACTTATAATCAATAAAATAGTATTTGCTTCCGAGTTCTATTCTTCATTCTCTATTCTCATAAACATTTAGGTTGCAAAATACTTAGGGTCATCCTTCTTTTTCCCTATAAATTTTTAGATTACAAAATTATTATTTTTTGATTTATTTATTATTAATAAAATAATATTTACTTATGAGTTCCATTCATCTTTATTTTTTGTTACACTCCATTCATCTTTATTTGTTCATATAAATTTTTTGGTTGTAATATTATTTTTCTTTTGACCAATAAAGTAGTGTTTGCTTACGTGTTCTACTCATATCTATTTATTCTTATAAATTTCCTGGTGTAAAATTATTTTTCTTTTAATTTTATTTTTGATCAATTATTTTTCTATTTTATTTTTTTGTAAATTTTCACGAACAATGTCACAAAATCAACAATGCTATAAATTTAGAGTATACTGTAATATCAATTTATTACTTTATTGCTGTATAAAAAGTCATTTCATATCATATGTAGAAATCAACTAGACCCGTGCCTCGCACGGGTCAACTGACTAATTTATTTCCAAAAATGTGACTACAGGTTATTCACTATATTTATTACTTAGATTTTAACAAATGTTGCTAATTAAATGTTGCTAAAAAGGTTTAATCTAGTAGTGAGTCTATGAAGCTCCCACCATATGTAGTGCAGTCTTACCCCGCAAGCAGAGAGACCGTCAAACATATTATATTTCCTTTAATAGCACACTGTGTATAGTCCTCCTGATCAAAAGCTACTACATTGATTATGCCCCTG
Organism: Glycyrrhiza uralensis; assembly: GCA_030159175.1. NCBI lineage: Eukaryota > Viridiplantae > Streptophyta > Magnoliopsida > Fabales > Fabaceae > Glycyrrhiza > Glycyrrhiza uralensis. Next base: position 28,763,269 of record BRZY01000007.1, on the reverse strand, counting down.
CAGTTTTCGAAACCAGTCTAGAAGCTACCCGCATCTTGTTAGACACAAAGCTAGGTTATCAAACCCAGCTTAAGACAAATTGTCGTCACTCTAATCCAATTCCATATGCTTGCAGCTTGATGTCTTCCAACACCTCCCCCACTTGTACAGCTTTTTCATTAAACACCAATCAATTTTGCACCTTCTATATACTCCACACAGCTGAAAGCCAGATAACCTGCCAAGCCTTTTTTTTTTTTTTGCCTTGTTGATAACCAAGCCTTGGAAATGCAGAAAATATCTTATACCTTCATGGTGAAGTGCTAGAGACTTCCCAGCCAACCCAAACATTCTGAGTTCTGACCACACTCTAGACCAAATGGAAAACTCGAAGAACAAATACATAATAGATTCAGCCTACTAGAAAAAGTTGATCACCAATGAAAATTAGAGATAAAAAAATTGTCTATAATTCCGTCTCTATATTGTAGGCATGCTGGGAAGAGAGCATTATGACTTGTGATATTCCCCCTCCCCTTTGTATTACTCTTAACAGAATAAAGTATTAATTAAATAGTACTCCATGCATGCATTATTTAATAAAATGCAACTGGTCATTTTTATTTTCAAAACAGAAATGTTACACACTTACACACACTCAGCACACACTCTCATTTTTTATTTCACTCATTAGCATTGGGTGGTGTGTGGGGGTGTGTGGTGGTCCATGACATGTACAAACACCTAGAGCACCTTTCCAGGGAGAGATAACTAGTTAAAATTGTCACTATAGCATTTGCCGGTGTGGAATAAGTGTAATGGGTGTCTAAATATTGGAAGCTCTTTTATTTTTGGCCGCCGACTACCTATGAGTTTGCAATTTGTATGTTCTCACCATAAATTAAACTAGAGTCATTAGTTAATTTTTTTAATTTCTGTCTTATTTTTTCAATGTAATTGTATATTCGAACTTATTATATTACCTCATAAAAACTATATATTCAAATCATTTACCTTTAATCTAATTTGTCTTTTGTTTTAAGGGCACTTACCAACCAACTCCCATAGAAAACCAAGTTTGATTTCAATCAACTTAAAAACTTACAATATTATTTATATGTTTAATGTAGCAAATATTACATAGCGCGCCGAAACCGATCGAATTTCGCGCATGCTTGGAATGTGAACTAGCTAAACATATAGATTCCATTCGACAAATTAAAGACAAAGTAGTAACTAACATTGATCAATTGTACATATGAAATCAAACTTGGGGCAAGTTTTGATGATGAGTAACATCGCCACCACCATCTTTTACATTGCAACAACCGTTTCCCTCTAATATTTGGTCATCACAAACCATAACCTTGGCCCCAACACCCCCAACTTTTTCAACATCTCTAGCCAAACACTGGCCAAACCGGCGCTTCACCCATCCAACAAAGCCCCTACCTTTGATACTCTCCAATGGGGTTGGTGCCCTTCGATTCCACATGACGCGACTCAAATAGCAAGAGAGCACCGCCAGAACCGTAAGCACAGAGATCACAGCAAAAAATGGGCCAATAGATCCCGAGGATTGCCAAGCATTACCACTACTAGAAGCTTCTTCTCCTGCACCTGCTACTTGTTGCTGCTCCGGTTGTAGAATTGAAGAAGAAGATGATGCTGATGTTGCCATGTGGCATTAATTGGTATAATGAAACATGGCCAATTATAACAATAATATTGATGTTAGCGTAAGTATATATATATATATATATATAAAAGGGAAGTGTACTATGGTATTAATATTAATATCAATATTTAATATTGAGATATATTTTCAGGTTCCTTAGCAAGGTGTGTGAGTAACTTGAATGAGTGGAAAAACAACGTGGAAAGGGTTAAAGCAGGAAACATATGTACACTTTCTTTTGTTTGGTTTATTACTCTGCAGATACATGCATGCTTGCATATTGCAGTGGAAAGTATAGGTTGGTTCTCCTTTTATGGGTTTAATTTTTTTGGTTCAAACTTAAAACTAAAAAGTTAGCCACATCACATGCGTGTGATGCTTTTTTCATTAGCACTTTGTTTTTGTTTATTTTTTTCGTTTGATTTCTTTTAACCCTTTTTTTTTATCTCAACAGGCATAAACAAGGACTAGAGTACACAAAAAAGTTTGTCCCTTGAAGATTGCTCAAATAAACCTAATTAAGCAAATTCCTTAACGGAGACCCAATAATTAAAGATCGATATGTACCTCAATGATATCTTTTCATTCTTTTTCTTTATTCAATAAAGTTTTTGGTGTGCTGCAGATGATATTGGATAAGGTTTGAGGTGTCAACCTAGTTGAGATTTCATATTGTGATGCTTTTGCACGCCAAACTTTATTTTTATTTTTTAAAAAGCTAACACGTGATTTCATTTTTCTCCCCAACTAATCAAGGTTTCATAAAAGAACAACATGATATATGCTAATTCATTGTTCGGCTTATATCTTAAGTGAAGACTTATGAACACCTAATTAATATATACCACTCATTCAATTCAATATCTCTCTAACTGTCTTATCATATATCTCATGTTTTTTTACTTTTCTCTTATCTCTCCCTATCTCACTCTAGTGAGGTCGATGTAACACTCTGGTTGCTTTTCGGATTGACGATTGTCCCCACAAACCAATATGAGTCTTTCCAATGCTTTGTTCTCACTTACATGCTCTGTAGGAAAACTTCCCTAGAGGTCACCCACTTAGAATTGCTCCAAGTCAAATACGCTTAACTTTGGAGTTCTTATGTGATCGGTTACCGGGAGTCGTAAGGTGCATGGTTTGATAGCTAGGGGATAACATAAGGGTTTTTAGTAATAAGGAGGTCATAAGTTCAAATCCCCCCAACTAACATAACATAGTAATTACTAACATTTGCCTATAAAAAAAGTGACCAGTTACGGGAAAGATGATGCATCTTGTTGATATAGGCAATACTGATTAATTCTATTAAGTTTTCCTCAATTGTACAGTCTCATACTTGAACAGTCTCATAATTTCTTTCGTTTCAGTATGAATTTGATAAATTCATACAGGAATTGGTGGTGATGCTGGTTTGGGAGAGAAGAGGAGCTCTTAGGGTTTATTTTTTGTTTTTTAGGGAATGGGCCATAGTGATGTGAGGGGCGCTTTGGTGAGGTGAGGGCGTACAGTACTTACAGTGCAGATGCGGCTTAAGGGTGCGGAATGCATCTCCACCTTACCCCCCTTTTATATATATAGGGACGGGATATATAAGGACGGGATCAATTGACACTACCAAATGTCAAACTCTTAAACTTACACCAATTACCAATTTTTTGTAGAATGTGAAATTAACCGATCTAATCATTGAATCAAGAGTTCTTATATAATAGATCAAGTCTATAAAAATTCATGTGAATCAAAAACTAATTGATACTTCATCACACAACTTTATTTTAATAGATAATATGTTATTAAAATATAAGTAAATATTCATCATTAGATAACATAGTTAAATTGATTAATTATTAGGCTCACAATATCATAACTATGATCAACACCAAACAAAAAAGGGGGTCTGGCCCAAACAAGCACTACAAGAAAAATGCCATCTACTGACAGTAACTTTTTGTGATGAAGCATTTGTCCGTAGGGAAAACACACACTACTAGAATGTGGTGTTTTAGCGTCGGATTTGTTGGTCGGCCACGACACCGACGCTAATTGCGTCGGATTAGCGTCGGCCAAACCGACGCTATAGTTACCGTGGAGAATATTTTTTGTTTTTAAATTTTAATAATAATTTGTGTCGGTTAAGCCGACGCAAACTTTAATGAATATTAGCGTCGGCCTGGCCCACGCTAAGTCCCTGCCCCCAAAGGAATTCAATTTTTTTTAAAAAAAATTTTTGCGTCAGCCTTTTTGCGTCGGCTTGGCGTCAGGCGACGCTAAGTCCCTGCCCCCCATATGAAATTTGATTTTTTTTTAAAAAAATTTGCGTCGGCTTAGCCGATGCTAACAATTAAAATTGACGATAAAGTCAAAATCCCTAATCTTCTATTCTATCTCTTTGTCCCAACCCTCTCTCTCTCTCAGTTTTTCTCTCTTTCACTCTCAATCGCCGCCGGATCTGAAGGGGCTCCCTTGCGTCTCCGCCGTCCCGCCAAGTCGCGTCGCGCCGCTATCACGCCGCTGTCACGCCAAGTCCCGTCGCTGTTACGCCAAGTCCCGCTGTCGCTATTACGCTATTCTGTCGCCACCGTCACGCCATTGACAATGAAGCCCATAACGGAAGCATGAAGCTCGGGCTGAACCAGGTAGTGAAGCTCAAAACGCCATTGCTCGTTACTGTTTGTTTGTTTGCTTGCTTGTTTTAGTTCTGTGCTGGTTAATTGCTTTGAATGTTTCTTATGTTAACTCACAAAGATCGCAATTGTGGTTGCTCGTTACTGCTAATTCTGAACCAACATTTCTAGCATCGATCCTGTCCTTCTAGCGTCGGTTAAGCCGACGATATTTAGCGTCGGCCTAATTCTGAACTAACTTTTCAAGCGTCGATCCTGTCCTTCTAGCGTCGGTTAAGCCGACGCTATTTACCGTCGGCCGTGAGCGTAGGCCATTTGAAAATGACTTCGTACGTCAGCTTAGCGTCGATTTTTCTGACGCAACTAGCATCGGCCATATGACGACCGACACTAATGCTTTGCAACCAGTGTTTTAGCGTCCGACGCAAGGCCGACGCTAAAGTGGTTGTTAGCGTCGGCTTTTTGCCTTTAGCGTGGCCTTTTGGCCGACGCTAACGGACGAAATTCTAGTAGTGACACTACTCCTTCTCGGTGCTTGATAGTCTGATACTTGTTTCTTCTCATTGACTCATCCACTGTGACCTAAAATCACCAATCGCCAATTTCTCTCTTTCCCTCTCTCCCAACATCGATAAATCCATGGCACACAATTCCTTAACCTTTGTAACATCCCGAAATTTTCACTCCGAGACAAAATATTTAATTTGGAGGATTAGAATTACCTTTAAGATTTTCGAATAAAAAGTAATGGTTTAGAGATGACATAGAGGTTAAAACGGTATTTTATGGACGTTTTGACTGTCAGAATAAGTTATAAATGAATATGGAAAATTCATACTTGATTCCCAAAGGATATTAGAGGATAGACAATAGTCATTGGATGTTCCATAAAGGTTTTAGAAAATTAAGATTGGAATTTTAGAGAACATTATAAAGAAATACTGTTGTTTTAGTCCCTCTAGGAGAAACTCCGTAATCTGTTAATTAAGAAATAGACAAATACCGGAGAAGGAGAAATAGTTGAGATAGAGACTCTAGGATCTAATATACCTTAGATAGTATAGAAAATAATAAGTTTTGTTTGGTATTATAATTTAAAACGATAAAATAGTTAAAGTCTTATATAGACTTCTTTTTTTGAAAAGTCAAAAATCTTATTAAATAGAAAACAACTAAATTGGAGCACAAATTATGCTCAAATTTAGGTCTTATATAGACTTTTATTTTCTATTTTTCCGTCTATTATCTGTTTTATATGAAATTGTGTGATCTAAGTGTTGTATGATTTATTTCTACCTTATAATTATAGTATTAATAGGATTATTAAGTTTATTCATTAAAACAATCATTTTTCACTTAACATTTGGGACTTTTACAGAAAATAGTTTCCGCCGTTATTGACGGATTCAGTTTTAAATAGAAAAAGTATATTGAAACCAACCCAGAAAACAAACTTCCTTCACAAAAGTTTTTTCTTTTAATATTTGTGATTTTCTGGAATTTTGTTAGAATTTTTAGAAATAATATATTTTAAAATTACCGTTTTGGTCCCTATAGTTTACAGTAAGAGCTAAATAACTGATTCAGAGACCAAGTTGAGGTCAGAAAGAGATTTTGCAAAGCTGAATCATATTTTTTCATTTTTTTGGATTTTTGTAAATTATTTCATAATTTTCTGAAAAGCAGAAAAAAAGTTACTTTTTCAGGTCCCTATAAAGCACGAGAAACGAGGATTTCTGATCGGAAATGGATTTTTAGTGATCAATGAGTGCTTAAAATCATTTTTCAAGAAGAATCATTAGTGTTTAAATTCAATTTGTGATTTTCTGAAATTTTCTGAAAAATGTCCGTTTTGCACTTACGGCACGTCTGATTTCCTTTGTTTTTGCAAACCGTAAAGCGTACCCTTACTGTAAAAATCCCAAAAGTCTTCCATGAAGATCTTACATGTCATTTTCGAGATTCCTCATTGGTTCTTACCATTTAAAATTATTTTTGAATATTTGATTAGTGAAAATACCATTTTGCCCTTGATTTTTACTTAAACCTTAGGGGTAAAGATGTAACTTCACTTCCCTCTTCTAGGACACCTCTTGGCCGACCTCCATGGTGACTCCCCATGGTCTTGAAGCTTCTCCATCCTTCTAGGTTTTGAGTCATCACATGAGTCACCTCTTTGATCCAATTAGAAAATGGGTTGATTAAACCTAATTAGTTAATTAGCCATTTAAAGAGTCATGACTTACATCACATGATCTTTTTGCTTCCTTCCTTGTCCCTCCTCTTGGCTGAACCCTCACCTATAAATACCCCCTCATGCCTCATAAATTCTCACACCAAAGCCTTTGTATTGACAAAGCAAAAATCCTTTCTAATTTCCTTTATAGTTCTAAGCCTTTTCTCTCTTTGTTCTTAAGCTTAAGCTTTGATCTTCAAAGCTTTGTTCTTCCACATCCTTGCTTCATGAAATACGCCGCCTCTCCTTTGTTCATAACCATCTTTGCTTCATAAAATTTCCCACATCAAAAGCCTTGTGTTTACAAGCAAAAACTCTCTCTCTTTTTCTCCTTGAAGTTCTTAGTGTTCTTGCTTAGTATTCGTGTTCCTTAGTTTTGGCATTTTTTATTTGTTCTTTTAACCTTTTCTGTTTGGTTTTTGAGAAAATTCAACCAAAACCGATTTATTTCCTTTCGATGTTGATGTAAATGTAACATGTCCTCTCTCACAATTCACATCGTGACTCTGTCAAGTTGAATTTCATTGATTTTGAGTTGCTTTGTGATTTTGAGTTGATTCAATTATCTTTTGCTTTTTATGTTCGAAAGGTGTTGGCGCTGTCAAGTTCATTTTTGTGAGGGTTTTGATTAAGAAAATTTTCTTTTATTTATTCGTGTTGAAGTCCCACATCGGGCAATACCATGGTGTCTGTGCGGTTTATAATATGAGGACAATCCTACCTTACAAGTCGGTTTTGTGGGGTTGAGTTAGACCCATATTTTCACACGGTATCAGAGCCAGGTTTGTGCCGATGTTGGGTACCCGCTATCGGGCCACCCGAGTCACGCTCCAGATGTCTAGCCTGGGCGTGAGGGGATGTGTTGAAGTCCCACATTGAGCAATACCATGGTGTCTGTGTGGTTATAATATGAGGGCAATCCTCACCTTACAAGCCGTTTTGTGGGGTTGAGTTAGACCCATATTTTCACAATTCAGTCTCTCTATCTATCTGTTGCGGTTGATTCTTGAAATTTGTTAACCATTTTTCTCCTTTATTAGGCAACTATATTTCTTGCATAATTTTTGGAACAGGTGGAAATTAGTGCTCCTGATGGTTATTCAAGTGGCTGTCCTCTAGAGTCTTTCACATATGAAGTTTGGCTTCCAAAACACCAGGACTCCTTGGTGGTAAGTAGGATCTAGACACTGAATCTGATATCTTGATCATTGAGTAAAAGCACAAGTTTGTTAAAATCTGTAATAGGGACACCCTCTTGATATATGATCTGACATAGCTTTTTGCACTGATGGATGTGGTATATTATATGTTATATTCTCTTACATAATCACTAGTAGTTTGCAGTGATTCTGATGAAATGTGTATTTTTAAGCTCTTCAAGCATTTTGGAAAATTTCTCTCTTTCAATAAGATTGGGTCTCCCTGTTATTTATGGTCTTCTCAAATTTGAATTTCTGCTTTTGTTTTTAGTAGACGTGTGTTTGTGCATGCATTATATTTCACTCTTAATTTATCTTATGATTTTCATCCCTTCTTAACATTAACTTTTGCATTATGCAGTCCCTGTTTAAGTTAAACCGTCACTAGTGAGTAATTTGAACTACTTTCTATGGTTAAGGCCATACTATTTTTTGAGCTTTCGTGTTATGAGTCATCAGTTGCTCTTTCATGTAATCTATCCTCATGGGTTTACTAATAAAATTCCTTTGCTTTCTTGCTAACGCAGCAGGTTGCTAGTGTGAATAGTTATCTGATTTGCCAATTGTTTTATAGTACAAATCCAGCATGTTTAGCTTTAGTCTACTTGCTGATAATGTTTGCTACTCAATGGAGATGTTCCACTGTCAAAGAAAATTCTTGCTGAACTTACAAATGGTAAAGTTTACTTGGCATATCCCATCTTTTTTTCTGTCCTGTTGTAGGCATAGTTAAGAGTAGGGATGGAAGACTTTGTGGCCTTCATAGGAAACAAAAGAAATTCAATATAAGTTATATCAGAGTCCTATTTCTTGGCAGTACTTAAATGATAAGTCAGTTCTAGCTTTTGCCTTTTTCATATATACTTGACTGTTTTTTTGGCCAGGGTAGATTTAATTATGCGTTATGCTTTTGCTATTTGGAGGTAAATTGGTTCAAGCAATTCCTGCATTCTCTCTACAAATTGTAGGTAGATTGGTTTGCATTTCTTGTTGACATCAATGGTTTCCACTGCCTAAAACATGTAAGTTATTGTGTTTCATTGCCAAATTTATTGGAAGACTTATGATCATTGCCCAAGTTATTATGTTTCAAATCTCATTAGAATAAGCTTGTTTATTCTATTGGAATGTTGTTTTTTTATGGTCCTGTTTCAAATATATGCAGGAGATACATGTTTTAACAATTATTTTCCTGGCTCTTTTTGCCTAGTTAGTGTGTGAGGCAAAACGCCAAAAGCTGAACTTCGTGCCGCATTATCCTTTTCCTTTGTCTTTGAATATCTATTGATAATTGTGTCTAAGTTACAACTTTTCTAATATTTTGTAATTTGTAATTAAACTCTTTGATGAAATTTGAAAATATTTGTGATCTCCATTATTTAATGTTAAGAAATTTTCTATTGATGAGATGATCAAATACTAAGATGCACACTTTCAATTTTGTGATTCTGGCCTGTATATAGTATTCTAATAGCACTCACCTAATTAATTGTTGTTTTCTTGATGTTATGATATATCTACATGACTAAAGGGACTACAAAGTCTTGATGATAAAGATGGAACATATTTGAATCATTTATATGTTTTGTGTTAAATAGGCATATGTGCAGCAATTGAAGAATTGTCAATTTAGGCTTGCTCAAATAGAACAAGAGCTTCAATGAGCATGTCAACGGCAGGTACAAGAACTACGATTTCTATTAGATATTTTTGCTCAATTTAAAGTTAATTTTATTCTACTTATTTTCTCCATGGGTTGCATCTGGTCTTTCAAAATTGTCTTGTAATGGCAGGGAACTTGCATCTTGTGTAAATGATAATCAGGTATGCTTCTTTTTTTTTGTTCCCATACTTTTAAATAAGTGTCATAGAAAGAGGGTTTCATTTTATATGTATTCACTTTGTTTATGTTTCTCTTTCATTTTTGAGTCTGTATTCTCTCATTTTATCTCTCCTTAGCCATAGACATTATTATTTATACTGAAAAGCATTTTTTCCTGCTTGGGCATTATTTTTTATACTTCCAATTACGCATAAGTTATTTTTTGTTATTTATAATTTAATAGTTGATTTTCTCTTAAATAGCTACTGTTTCTCTAATAGAAAATATTTTATGAATAATTTATTATTATCATTCATAATAGTAATTAAAATTAAAAATAAAAAATACAATTTAATAAACAGTGAAAGTTTTAGTGACGGACTACGGCTGTAGGCAGAAGCCAAACATTTTTACTTGGGGTTCTTTGCCCAGAGGTGTAACCGTAGGAACATATGAAAACTTATAGTGACAACAAAACCACCTTTGACAGCTTGACGGAAATCCGTCCGTGTACGTACCCTTATAGTTGATGGTGAATTTGTCCGTTGGTCAATGTAAAAGGGGTCTATACCTACGGATTATTGACTTATAGTGACGGAATTTGTCCGTGAGTACAAGTCAAATTTCTTCTTGGGAAGCCATCAATAACATATATAAAGTGTATTTATTATTCATGTATGAAATAGGCCGAGCCCAGCAACAAGTAGAAAGTAGGTAAAAAAAAGTGAGTTGTGAGAGTTATGTGTAGCCATCTGTGATTAAAGCACGATGGCAAAAGACATATCCAAAAAATAGTGGAGTAGTTCTGATTTTTGAATCACCATTAATTTTTAATATTCATACAACATCTCTCTCTCTCTCTCTCTTTATCTCTTTCTTTCTTTCATATCACATATTTATCATATCTATCATTTGTCTCTCTTTTATTTCTATCTCTCTAGGTGTCATTAGGATATATGAGTGTCCATATATCATTTTTCAAAAAAACGTGTGTGCTTCTTGAGGTGCTTTTAAAATGATGTCCCATGTAACCAACTAGTTGTCAAAATCGGACCGGACCAACCGGTCGAACCGATTGGACTGAGAACTAGACCCCTTTCCAGTCCAAAACATCAAAAAAACCAGTGACAAAAATCGGACTAAACCGGTAATTTTTTTAAATTTTTTGTATTTTTTATTCAACTAAAGACACATTAATAAGTTAAAAAAATTATATATGTGAATCTTTTTACTATCTATCTTTTTATTATTTAATTTTTTATCACTCAAAATATATAATATGATCAATATTATTTATTATATTATATTAAAAAGTAAAATAATATCATTTAATTATAACCCGGTTGAACCCTCAGTTGAACATTTGAACCTTGAACCAGTGCCTTTATCAATTTAATGACCGATCCAGTTTTAACTACCTTATTTTTTCCTTTGTGTAAAAGATGCCAAATAGCTATATTATTTCTTTTTATATTTTTTTTGTATTTATTGAAACCAGGCCAGGACAAAGACTTTGAGAAATGAATCCTTTTCTTTCTTTTTTTATTTTCTTATTTTTTTCAATGATGAGAAAAAAATTAAAACTACAATAAATAAAGAGGGAATATAATTTAAAAGGCAAACAAAATGTGATATCCACAATTACTATAATATGTTTTTAAAAAGAAGATATAATATATTAGAAAAAATTACACTAACCTCCCATGAGGTTATCTCTAATAACACTCACACCCCATTCTAATTTGTAAAAAAACATTGATCTCCCTTATTTATTTAATAATTTGACGCACACACCTCTCCAACTTAACGGTGGCTATCTCCGTTATCACAATCCTGAGGTTTCCGTCTACCCTTTACAGTCACGCAAACCCACTCTCTCTCCCTCAAAATGCCATGCGAAAAAGATGAAAGAGAACCCACAAGTTCCACACCCATCTCTGCTGTCTTTGCTAGAACCAAACAAAAACAGATAGAAGGAGAGCATAGAATGCTATATTAGAAAAAGAAAAACCAAATTAAGGGGAGAGACAAAGCCCCCACTATCATCTCCCCAGATTCAGAAAAATCAGTTCAGAGAAAAAGAAAAAAGGGAAAGAAATGTGCTACGTGGGGAAAGCAACAAAGATCTTCGTCTTCATTGTGAGTGTGCTGGTTGTTACGGGTCTGGTCTTGGGATTTGGGCTCTTACGCCGCCACCATCACACCACCACCACCAAATGTTCCGATGGCTCTTGCGGTTCTTTTCCTGCAACTAATTTTCCGACCCTCAATTTCAACTCACCCAGCGCCCCCCTTCTTTTTCCCCTGACAACCCCGTTACTCCACCCACCACGACCACCCAACTCATGGCACATTATGTTTGACGGAGAAAGAGAGAGAGTGGGTGTGTGGTTTTTGGTTCAAAATAAATTTCGCCCTTGTTGCATTTCCTAGCTACTAAAACCCAATCCTGGGACTTTGTCTTGGTTTTTGGTTTATTAGCACATTTAATTTCAGGAAGTTTATGTTGCGTTGGGTAATGCTATATTCTTGCTTTGGCTGTTACTTCAAGAGAACTAAATTGGGATGAAGTTCTTGATTTCATGGCATGTATGTATCGTACTGCTTCCCTCGAAAGTAAAATCGCAAGACAAATTTTAAGTCCCAATTTAGATCGTTAGTTATTTTTCCCCAGAAAACAAGAGAAACTGCAATGACACCGCTAGTAAACAGTGTTGATTTAGGGGAGGTGAGTGTTTTTAAAAAACTAGAGAGGGTGTGAGTGCTATTTGAGAGGAGGTCAGTGCAATTTTTCCAATATATTATAAACATTCTTGACGTCGACGATACGAAATTGGGAAATGAGAAATATGTTACAAAGATATATATTTTTGAAGCGTTATAAGGATATATGTTAAAACATATTGCATTATCAAATTTCTCATGTTATTTATGCTTCCAAATTAGAATTGCTTCTAAGATAATGAAAAATATTATTCCTACACAACATATAGGTGACATTGTAGTTGAATATAACATAAGTGGAACTAAATGATTTATTAGAACATACATCAATTCAAAAGCCAACAATAACTATTCTGAGCAGAGTCAACACAGCATAATTTTTGGCCGCGACACACTACTTTTATTAGAACTTTTTCCCCTCCTAAACATTTAATGCAACTTAGCAATATTGGGCCAATGCAGCCACAAACTCTGCAATATTTTGATCCGATCTTCCTCCCACATCAACACAATTCTTGGCCACATTCTTCCATTTGATGGCACGGTCCTTTATTTCTTTCCCCTTTTCAGTCTCCATTAGTTCCTTCACGCAATGTTTAATTGTTTCTCTTCTCACCATCTCTTTCTCATCAGCAACAGCTCTGACTCCCATTTTCCACACATGGACAATAAGTTTTGCATTTGTGGCTTGGTCTGTCCACAGTGGCATTGCAATCATTGGAACTCCTATGCTTACAGCTTCCAACGTGGAGTTCCAACCACAATGTGTGAGAAAGCACCCCACAGCCTCATGTGTCAAGACTTGTAGTTGGGGACACCATGTGACTATTAAACCCTTCTTCTCATCTTCTATGAATCCCTTGGGAAGCTTGCCCTGTTCAGAAGCTCTAACCACCCATAAGAAATAACTCCCACAATCTCTCAAGCCCCAAGCTAGTTCCTCGGTTTGCTCCTCACTAAGACCAGCCATACTCCCAAAAGAGACATACACAACTGACCCTTTGGGCTTGTCATTCAGCCATTTGATGCAAGCTTCTGTGTTTGGATCTGAGACGCTGACACCATATTCCTTGTCACCATTGAGTCTTTTATCCAATAACATAGATGGCACGGATGGCCCTATTGTCTTCAATGGCCAAATCTTCACCAACCAATCCACCACCTTAATTTCATTTCATTTTAGATTTAATTAAATCGTCAGCATCAAAAAGAAAAGAAAGAAAGAAACTAGTATTACATTCCAATAGACAAGAGCATCTGCAATAGTGAACTCAAAGTGAAGTTGCTTAACTTACTTTTGGTGGATCTTATGATGTCGACATCAGTTTTAAGGTACTTTAACAATTTTTCACTTCAATGGTGCGACTTTGGGTGTGTTTGATACTGAGGTACATGACAAGCAGAACAACACAACTATTTGTTCTGTATAATATTGTTTGATAGACAATAGACAACACACGCAAAATAATGTAAAATTTACTGCAATATATATCCTTTGTATCATGCAATATTTATTCCACGCTCAACATCATTAATTATCTCTTAATTTCATGCATATTATTCTATATATATATATATAATATTTTATATTTCATATTTAATATAAAATAATATATTATTATTATTATGTTAATAGTGAATATATTTTAATAATATATTATTTTTGTGTTATCAAATCCCTTAATTTTTTTGCAAATCAAAAGATTCTTACACGTGACATCCATCTTATTACCCAGTTATAAGAACGCTTCTTAACTTTAAGAACTCACATAAGAACGCCAATTGGAGATGCTCTAATACCAAATCAAAATATTATTCAATTAATGGAATTCTCAGTCACTTAAGTCACTTACTTACCTCTTGTTCCAGTTCATAAATTGTGTTTGCAAGAACCCAATCTGCTTGACCAATGTTGGAACACTGATTCACAACTATGTCAAAGTAGGCTGGGTAGGATCCATATTTATACAAGAAAGATGGTAAGTCCGCAGGTGCAAGTCTTGGTAATCCAGGTAGCAAATAATCTGTTTGTGAAAGAGGCAACTCCAACAACTTCTGATAGGCATGGAAGTATATGTTCTGAACAGAACAGGATTGAGTGAAGAAAGCAACACCAAGGAGCCCAAACTTCTTGGCAGCATCAAGAGCCCAAGGCAATAATGCATCATAGATAACACAATCTGGTGGTGTGATTGAGCCCACAAGCCTCTGAAGAAGCTCAATTAGAGTTTGTGGTCCAACACGCCAGAAAGTGTCTTTGTAAACCTCTAGGCTCTCTGCTGCTCCTAGTCCTCCATCATCATACCCATCTGAGATGCTCTCAACTTCAATATTGTAAGAAGTGAGGTTGTTATTTTTGTTGTTGATAGTCTTCCAAAAGGAAACAAGAGTTACTAGTGTAACCTTTACTCCTCTTTTCACCAATTGCTTTGAGAACTGAATCATGGGATTCATGTGACCTTGTAAGGGGTAAGGTAACACAAGACAGTGAGCTACATAGCTTTTCCTCCCTCCCCTCTCCATTAATTTCTCGGCTCCGATCTCTCTAATATTTGTGTTCTATTTCTCTCACGGAATAGATCATTGCACACCCATGTGCAAATGGGGATATATATATACACACAAATCAGTATTTTGAAAACTTGAAGGACTCCCATTTTTTTGTTTATCTCCGTTATTTAATTTTTTTTATTAAAATAGTAATTATTGTTTTTTATTAATTTTATTTTTATTTTTTAACTAACTTAATAGTATGAGAGTATTTGTGAAAAAGTAACATTGAACAAATAAAAGATATATGAAAATTTTGAAATAAAGATATTAATTGTACTTTTTTTTTTATACATACATATATTATAACCTTAAATGATACTTCAAAAGAATTTTTGCCTAAATGGTTAATTATAAAGGTGAATTGCACTACTTTATTCAGAAAAGCCTAAACACGTGTGGGACCTTTTTTTTATGAGGCTCAATTGTACTTTTGGTACTCATGTATTACAATTGTGCAATTTTGGTTTTCTAAATTTCAATTTACGCGATTTTAGTCTCCTAGGTATTCCAGTTTTTACAATCATGTCCCTGTCATGTGTGCGTTATTTGGCTTGCTTTAAGAAATTTTCTGACAATATATATGCATCATGCCAAGGTGGCCCGACTCAGTGTCAAATCACTCTCACGTAAGACTAATAAGATTGTTTGAAAGGAGGGTCACAGAAGTTAGAGTGATAAAGAGATAATGTGTTCTAATCATAAAATATTAATTACTAATATTTGTCTATTAAAAAAGCACTCTCACGTGTGCAACAAGTTCTTGATGTTAAAAATTATATGACGCAATGACGATGACTTGTTTGTAACAATTGAGATACATAGGGACCAAAAGTACAATTAAACCTTCTTAATTTATAGCATATATCTTTTGACATTTTTATCTCTTTAATTACTTATTTACTTATACTAAAATTTAATTTTCTAATTAATTTCTTATTAATATTTTAATTTTTTTCAATTAACTTAGATACATAAAATATTCACTAATTGTCAGTAAAAAATTAATTATTAAAAGAAACATTATAAAAATTTATCTATCTATATATATCTATCTATCTTTATCTATATATAAAAGAAAGTTGTGGGGGGGTAATTAGGTATTTCTAAAGTATGTAATATGTTTGAAAATTGAGATTTCATATTTTATAAGGATTCACTTTATTTAAGAAATAAGTAATTACATTAGTTAAAATAAAATTAAAGAAGTAAATTAACATGAAGATGAAACTTTTATTAAATGGCTTGAATCCCAATTCTGCATGGCTCCTCTTGTGATGGTAGAACACATGCTCTCCCTTTGTTATGGTATATGATATGGGAGAAATAAAAATTGCTTTGAGAATAAGGATATTCCCCTGCATGGTATAATAAAAAAGGCATGGTGCTATGTGGATCGAAGAGTATTTAATTATAAGGCTGTGCCTAACACATTGGCACCCACTATTCCTTCACATGTCTTAAATTCCAGGCTGGGTTCAGACAGTACTACTGCATGCGTTTATTGTTGGTAGCTAGGTAATATTGATGCAGCACATTCAGAACATTGGGGTCTTGGAGCATTGATTAGAGATGAGGCTGGACTTGTATATATGGCGTACGTGTTTGTAGCTTACCAGATTCAGACACTTGGGCTTTCTTTTTTTTGACATGGTGATTTTAGATTGCAAGAAATTAACTTAGTAGCTTTCTTCATGAGTTAAAACATCATCTCTATATTTTTTTCTCTCCATTTCCTCAATATTCCAAAAAGGATATCCAAAAAAATCCAAAGAGATCAGTTTTTGATCGGTTTTAGTTTTTTTTGAATCGGTTTACGGTTATTTTTTTTGATCGGTTCGGTTTTGAACACCCTTACTTATGGGGGAAATATAGAAAAGATCTTAACTTCTCTTTTCATAGTTTTTATTGTTCACACATTAGGAGGCAACACAATAATTTAGCTCAAATTTGTTAGCCAAGTTTATTGTTTCTAATCCTGACTTAATTTGGATTGAAGAGACTCCTCCACTTTGTATTCTTCCAACTATGGCTTCTGTTTCAATGCCTAGCTCTTCTTCTTAATGAAATTGATTTCACGTCAAAAAAATTCTCAATTATTAACTTTTTCAAATGTATAATTGTAATAACGTTTTATTCTTTTAAATTAAATATTTCACTTTGAAATAATGAAATCCATAAAATTATAGTTTTTGCTATCAATTATTTTTTTCCTCTTCATATATAGAAAGTTTAATTGCATAAATTCCATGCGATTTCCATGAGTTGTTTATCATGCAAAGATAAACGTAAATATATAATTTAATCACGTTAAATTTTAACTCTTTTGTAAAATGATAATCTTGCTTTCTTTCTAGTACTGTCTGTGATCAAAGATATCATTCCGGATTCGTCGGTCCCAACAGTTGAATTAGGTTAAAGTATTTAAAATATTTCTATTTTGTTCTTAAAATTCGATCAATCCTTTTTCTATTATCTTTAACTCACTAATAGACTCGGGGATGAACAGTGGCTGACGCATTGGGAGTTTCTTTCCCAAGGGGCTAGGCGATTGCTTGTTTCTGTTCTTTACTTTTTTTTCTTTTCTTTTTGCTCTTGTATCAAAAAAAAAACTCACTAATGGACTTATAATATGATATATTTTAAAATTTTATTTGTATGATATTTGTAGATTTAATTAAATTATTTATTAAATTTTATATCAAATATATTTTATAATTAATATTTAAATAAAGAAAGAAAACTAAAAAGTAGTTATACATAATACATAAAAAATGAAACAAAAATATCGAATAATCTCAATATATAAATGAATTATACAATTGTTTCTTTTAAAATTTTATTATTTTTCTCCTTATTAATTCAATATTTTGATATTTAAAATTTCAATATTAATATTTATAATATTTTATTTATATCCCTATATTACAGAGTATTTTCATATTTAAAAACATAAATAAAAAATAAAAAATAAAAAATAAATATTTGAATTTATGAAATAGTAAAATTGATTTAATTTTTATGCTTAAATTATATATATACCATAAATGTAACAAAGAATTATTGCTGATAGAGAAAGTCAGCAATAAATTAAGCTTATTAATTTTGAGGAAAACAACACGTATCAAAAGGGTTTGCTAAAAAAAAGCAAAACTTATACACCAAAAATGTAACAAAGAATTATTGTTGATAGAGAAAGTCAGTATGTTGAAAAATAGCAGCCACAGACTTGATCATCTGAAAGTAGGCCAACTCCTTCTCCAAATATGTCCTCAATATATATTCCAGCATTTAATTTAAACTACTCCAATTAAGTGCTGTACACCCCACAAGCTAACTCTTCATCCTCCTCCCCTGACAACATTGAAAACACATCGAGACCACATTCTAGTTTGGCAAATTAAAAATTGTCGGTGTCGTCGTATTTAAAATTCTCTAGCATCGATGGCCTTGGGTAAAGAAGCGCATTTCAATTTAGGACCTAGAAACTATTTGGATTGTATTACCCAGAGTTTAAAAATTGTTTAGTAAAATGTTTTTATATAAGCTCTAATTTTTATTTAAAATTAATATAAAAGTATGTAATTACAAACTTATATATGTTACTCTCTTTGGTTTAAAACTTTGGTAGTTTAAGGTTTTAGTATATAGATTAAAAAATAATTAATATGATCAATTTTAGACTAAAATAATCCCATTTATTATTCATTATTCTCAACTATCTTAATTATTTTTCCACTCAAAATCATTAATTATACTAAAGTATAATTGAAAAAAGGTGATAAATTAAATCCTAAAACAATCAAAATTCTGAGACAAAAATAAAAAGCTAAAACCACCAAAGATTTAAACCGGAGGGAGTACTAATTACTAATGAATAAAATATCTGAAATTTTTTTTCCCAAAAATCTATCAATAAAATAAATGACAACTGAATTTTTATTGCATAAATAAAAATTCACAAAAAGATATCCAAATAAAAAAGTGGTAATATATTTTATAAAAATTCTAATTTTATTTAAAATTACTATAAAAAATATTTAATTATAAAATTTTCTAATACTAATGGATAAAAAAATTTAAACAAAAAAGCAAAATTCTTTAAAACGAATCAACAATATCATAAATTATTGCTCTGAGGGTCTTTGTTAAACACAGGCATGCTTCACCAAAAAAAATAAAATCGGTTTGCCACATTGCCACTCAATCCTAGATTTCCATTCCAAGCCACAGTGCCACGCTAACTACATCTAAAGGAACATCTACCAAGAAAGTAAGAGGTAAAATAGAGACAAATTCATAACAAGAAATAAGATCATTAGCCACTAGAGTCCAAAAATCCATCGATCCAACAACTTTTTTTGGTACCAGCCGCAATTCAACATTTCTTATTAGGAATGGTAGTGGGTAAGCTACAAATTCTAGCTACAAATTCTAGTTTTGACTAGAATTAATTATGGACAATAGAATTATTTTTACTGTAAAATTTTAAACACTTTTATATCAAAAGCAAATCACATTTGACCTCATAAACTTGAATGTAGCTCCTCTCTCGAAAAAAACTAGGCAAAGTAGCTTTTTCAAAAGCTCTTTCTTCTTTGAAAATAAGTTTCTTTTTTTATGAGTTTTTTTTTAAAAAAGTTTTTGGCCCAACTTTTCCTTTTGAGGATAAGAGAAACTCAAAAGAAGCTGGGTCAAATACTACCATAGACTCATAAGTTGTTTTTGTCATATTTTTATAAACTTTTTAAAATTGTTTATCAAAATAGTTTACAACTTATATAAAAACAATTTATCATATTCTCTCTTTTTATATAGTTTATACACAAACAACTGATAACAACTTCTCTGAGTAACAAATGCTACAATATCTTACTTTAATATAGTTGTTTACAATTAACTTTACATGCCATTGAAGAACAAGTAAGGCGAGTAAAAGTTATAGTATGAGAGTTTCTTGAGCAAAAAAAAGGTTAAAAAGACACTCAACCAAAACATAAGAATATTGATAATTTACTTGAGTGGCAAAAATATAAAAGTTCAAAAAGATGAGATGAAAATTTTAGAGCTTACTTCTCAGCTTCTATATATCATATATAGGGTTTATACACAAGCAACTGAAGAATTAAAAATGGAGAAAAGGGTGAAAGAGAGAAAAAAGATATTTCTTCACAATTACACCTTTCATATAAGGGATAAAAACTTTTTGTGTCATTTAGTCTCTCTAATAAGGGATAAAAAATTTATTTTTGAGGGGAAAAATATTTAAAATAATTTAATCAGTATATGAAAATTTTGAATAGAAAATGATAATTTGAGAGTTTTAATTAAAAAAAAGTAGAAATTCAATTGTAACAATTAGAAATTTGATAGAGAGTAAATTCACTCAAATGATTATAGAGAAATTATATCGTTTTAATTGCAACAGAAACACTAAAAGTGTTCTAGCCTCGGACGTGTTAGTTTTAGGCTCAAACATGTTGCACTGAATAAGAGTTTGACAAAAATTGCCTCTTCAGTTTGTGAAACATCTATTGATCCTTTGACCAAAAAAAAAAGTGTGTGAAACAACTATGGCAAAGTATCATTGAGGAACTCAATTAACATTTATGCTGCAGATCTTGCTAAATAAGAAGTCTCGAATTCAGCTATTTTAGTGTTGATTTTTAACTGACAACAATGTACATAAAAGGGAGCTATGAAGCACAAACACAGATACGGACACCAGACACGACACGGACACGGATACGTGGACACCGGTAATGTCCAAATTATAGGACACCGACACGGATATATACATATAAAATATATATTTAATAGTTCATAAATATATGTAATATTTAATCCCAAAGTTATCTTGATGGAATCCGTTCAATAATAAAGGAAGAGGAAACATGAAAATAAAGAGAATAAGAGGTTAGGTTAGAAACCGGCATCGACAAAGAGAAACCAGGAAGAGGAGAGTGCAAAACTACGAGGAATCACGCAGCACATCGGCAAAGCGGGAAGCATGTCAGCAAAGTAGAAAGCACGTCGACGGTGGACAATTGCGTGTTGGAGAAGGAGAAATAGGAAAAGTGAAGTGGTCGAGTATTAAAGGGTTTTTTTTTTTAAAAAAAGTTTCAATATCAGACCCGTGTTTTAACTCTGAGCCCAATCCGTGCCGTGTCCGGGGAGTGTCCGTGAGGTGTCCCCGCCGTGTCGGAGTCCAAAAAAACTAATTAAAAAATCAAACACCTATATGGAGTGTCTGACACGTGTCATGTCGGTGTTGTACGAGTGTCGAACACTCAGACACTTCTTAATCGTGAGGTGTCGGTGCTTCATAGAAAGGGAGTAGCAAATGCCGTTGGACTTGTGCCAATGGAAGATTGAATCTAAATGAAAACTTTCCTCTATACTACAACAAATCATACAATGATACATTATTGACTATAACCTTGTATCTGATCTCGAAGCAGCCAAATTTTTTTCACTATCTTCTGAAAATAATATACAGGGTACAGAACTACAGATTGCTTTAGTTTATCTTGTTAATGGGCATCTCTTGACGGCAAAAGAAAACCCTTCTCTGCCTTAAATATATACAATTCGAAGAAGAATGTTTTACCTACAATAAATTTAAGCCTATGCTCAGACCTAAGAACTTTTTCATACAACAAAGAAACATACAAGATAAGGATCTGTTATAATAACAGAATGTTCCATGTCATATGAGTTTGTTACCATTTGAATTTGAATCATTCAAAGGATAGCTGATCCACCTAATCTTTTGTATGATTCAAATTCAAACGGTAACAAACTCAGATGACAATGGAACATTCTGTTATTGTAACATATCCTTTTCTCGTATTATTGTTTGTCAATGGTTTTTTTTTTTTCAAACATGAGAAGTCTTGAATGCTTCAAAACGAGCTGTGAACCCAACTGTTGTGTGTCTTATCGATCTCTGTCGCACCACATTAACATATTCCGGATCAGTTGCTTGCCCATCATTCCATATCCACTGTATCATTTGATGGAACATGGGGAAGAACCGCATTTGGACCGATGCATAGGCAAAATATGGAAGGAGTGAAGCAACAAGAACAAGCAGTGTGATGAGCCAGTAAGATGGTGCTGGTGCACAAGCTTCAATTAGGACCTTGTAAGCAGTTGTTGATAGTGAAGGGTCCATGGCTCCATATGCTAGGAGGAATATGTACCAAAAAAGAATGCCACCCCATATGAATACATGTTGTATATAAGTGAAGTAACTTATGGAGAGTGCCATTTGGCAATTCACTACCCACACAACACAAGTGTATAGGGTGGCACCAAGAACTTCAAGACCAGCAACTTCGCCTCCTTTGCGGAATGACTGATGTTCCATTGCGTTAATGCAGAAGAAGAATATTATGGTAGCACTCAGGACTCCATTGAATGCCCAACCAAGAATCCGTTTCCAGCTAAACAGGACATTTTGCACACCTTCTTGATATAACAATGGGAACTGAAAAAAGTGAATCCAGAAAGAAAGATGTTCATGAGATGAAAGACAATGGTGTGTAGGTGAGGAAACAAAATTTTCAAAGAGCATGTTGGAAAAGCAATTGAAGTTTTTTTAGGGTTAACTATGTTTTTAATCGCGGAAATGTTCGCTTTTAGTTCTCCCTATTTTGAAACATTTGATTTTGGTCACCCATTGTCTGAAATAAGCCACATGTAGTCCTCAATAGGCCACGTGTAGCCCTTCAAAATACCCACAATTGGAACTAAATATGGCATATTTCAGAAAATGAGACGTTTTAAAATTGAGGGACCAAAAGCGAATAGTTCCCTAATTATAGGACTAAAAACATATTTAACACATTTTTTAAAAGGCTACCTTGAGACATAATCTAGCAGAGACATCCTGGTCAAACACTCCCAAGGCAATAACAGGAAGGGAAGTGAAGAATACGTTATACAGTGACAGGAACCAATCATTGTATGCAGCTTGCCCCGAGAATGAGGCATAGATCTCATAGAAGAACAGAGTGAAGCCAAAGGCAATATTCTTGTAAAAGAAGTAGCAGATCTGCCGAATAAAAAAACAAAAGAGTTCAACATGGATTTATAATAAATAAAGGAATGTAGACAGCTTTGTTTGTGAAGTTCAGTGTAACAAAGTAACAGTTAAGCTTCACAAAATAATCATTCCAACTAAATAACCAATATTTGAAGTATCGATGTCATTGTGGAATTTGTTGTAATCAAATTAAAGCATTGAAATTAGTACAGATTCTGTGTGAATATATACTAAACGGAGAGAGCAGTGTTTATAATGTAAAGTTTTAAAAGACTAAGATTGTTACCATTGATGAGATTCTTCTGTAACACCAATGTCCATGCACAAGAAGTAAACGCTCTAGATACTGGAATTGGGCAGTTGCAATATCACTAGACATAACTGCCTGAAAATTTGGTGAAGAAGCAAAGGAGAAGTGAGAACTTTTTATGAAACAACAATAATGATTTTGGGAAGGTAACAAAAAACCAAAAGAATTTTCAATTTTGGTTGTTAGCAGTATATTTCAGATTTACCTGCATTCCTTCAACACCACTGATACCAATCCCAATATCTGCTTCTTGGAGCATTCCAACATCATTTGCCCCATCTCCAATTGCTAGAGTAGTACTACCTGTTTTAATCTTTACTAGTCTAGTAACCTGCATTATTATAATAGAAATGCCTTTAGAGACTGGACATGTTGAAATCACCATAGGAGGAAGCTCTAGCATTGGCCATTATTAACATATTATTTGCAGTAAATGTCTCTTTGCTACATTGGCTACAATAAACATCAAGTAAAACAAAATTCTGTAGTTTCAGTTCAAGTAAGTATATACTAGTACTACTGGGTCTAGGTATGACAAAATAATAACGATCAAAGACTCTATAATAGAAAATTAGCCTCTGGACTCCCAGGTTGTCACACGTGTCCATAGACTAGTAAGAGATTAAACTTCTGCAGCTTGAACTTATTAAGGTCCTATTTGTTGCAAAAGCTCTAGCTTTTGACTTATGGAGAACTTAGTCCTTATTTTTCTCATATATGCAAAAGAGGAAAAGCTGTTAAATAGTCATTAACAAGTAGATAGGTGCTTATAGAGAAGTCAAAAAAGATAGCTTTTAAAAAATGTGAAGAGCAAAAGTTAATTTTAACTTATGTGAGAAGTTGTTAGTTAAAAAACACGTTAGAAGTTCTTATGAAAATGTTTATCCAAACAGAGCCTAAGAGAGAGAGAGAGAGAAACAAAGTATAAAAAATTAAATCTTACAAGTGCTTTCTGCTTGGGAGAAGAACGGCAGCATATAACAGATGCACAACCAACGGCAAGTGTAAGAAACAAGTCCTTGACATCATCTTCTAGTGCATAAGTGAGAGACTTCCCATCAATTATCAGTGCTAATGCCTCAGAGTTTTCATTAGATGGAGCAAGTAATTCCTCTCCTTCCCTTAATTGATGAAGAACACTTGCTTTAATTGCCTGAAGAATCAGTTAACTTCAATCAAAATCATACATCCAATAGCCCGAAGCTCGATGATATGCTATAGTGCTCCATTGCAATATAGATCACAAAAACAATAGTGTACTGAAGATGGAAATAGAAAATCTTATAAAGGACTCTCTTTCTCTCTCTCATGAATGCGACTTGATTTAAATGTGTTGTGCATGGGGTAGAGCTGTTATATGTTCTGTTTTGCAAGTGCTTTATGTACTTGTTTAAATCACTGCCTAAAGTTGTTTTTTTTTATCATATCATGAGATATAGAAATGATTATATGGTTTACCGCGGCAGCAGCAAACTTGTCCTCCACTTTCTCCAGTGATTTGGTTTCTGCAGTGTCTGAACTAATTATAATTTGCCTCATTCCTTGTCTAAGTAAACTACAGGCAAACCTGAAGTACACAGAAATCATCAAATCAGTGACATCACATTATTATCACAGGATTTCAAAATCTATTGACATGATTTGAACTTACCCAATATTGATTGCTGTCTCCATTTTATCACCAGTCAAAACCCATAGCTTAATTCCTGCCTGTGCTAGCTTGTCAATGCATTCAGGAACCTATATGAAACAAACAGATTCATAGAACACAACATAAAGAAATCTTGCAAGTTCTTGTGACAGAATAGGACA
The DNA here is from genome assembly GCA_030159175.1 of Glycyrrhiza uralensis. Lineage (NCBI taxonomy): Eukaryota > Viridiplantae > Streptophyta > Magnoliopsida > Fabales > Fabaceae > Glycyrrhiza > Glycyrrhiza uralensis. The sequence continues at coordinate 28,738,282 of BRZY01000007.1, read as the reverse complement.
TGGCTAATTTCAAAGTACACAAATATTAACATGAAAAAAGATGAAAAAGCACTAGCTCTGCTGATTAGTCAAGCAGATTCACCCTGGCACTGAGGTTAAAAAAAAATTAGGACCATTGTTTTCCCTCTCGAGACAGAAGTAAAAACAATATTTGTAACATACCCCATTTTGAAGTTTGTCTTCAACTGCAGTAGCACCAAGAAGAATCAAATCCTTCTCAATCGTTTCTGATATTTCCTCCACGATCTGATCCCGATCTGCACTTACCAAGTTCTTGGCTTCCATGAACTCTTTATTAAATAGATCGTACTCTTCCTCATCGAGTTCGCGATATGCAAGTATCAAGGCCCTCAAACCAGCATCAGCATATTCATTAATGTGCTGCTTAGTCTTCTCTTCAAACTCCCTTCCATTCTTTGCAAGTCTCTCAAACATGACACTGATTTTGAAAGTCACACAGAAAAAGCAACTTGATATTTTGAACATCCAAACCCGATTGGAAATGATACTCATGTAGTCTATATAAGATAGCCATGCACTATAACATATTCAGATTTAAATAAGACAACAGGTTAAGTGACTATATGGATCAAAGCCAAAGATTAAGATGAACTTGTATTCCCTACAATGATTCGAAAGGCATATCAAAAGTTAAAAGTAAAAGAAACTGGTTGTTTGTTTCACAAATGAAACTAACCAATACAAACTCAGGATGTAAACTAGGAAGTAGTTAGTGATAATTTCCATACCTAGTCCTATATTTCATCAAATTTAATCTTTAAAGTGTGGGATTTGAAAGTAATGAAGAAAATTACAAACCTGTCAGCGCCTTTGCTAAGCAGTAATAGTTTCCCCTCCTCATCTCCTACAATCACAGACATCCGTTTTCTTGCACTACTAAACTCTAATATATTTAACAGTTTGTAGGACCTGCAAAAGTGAGATGTATTCTTCTTTTAATGCACAACTCAATTTTCAGTTGCTGATAAATGTTTTAAGACTTTAGATATAGAAAATTCAAGCTTACATAATACATATATACGCAAGAACAAAAACCAGACCTTTCAGTTGTCTTGCCTGATCTGGAATTGAACTCGCGCAGCGAAATGGTTGTCTGAGTCCTTTCATAAAACTCAAATCCGAGTTCTCTGGCTGCAATTACAAAAGCCGCCTCATCCGGTGACTCGGCTTCATATGAAACATTGCCAGTTTCTTCATCAACTTCTGGTATTGCAGTATGGCACACTGCCAACAATCGCAGGAAGTTCTGGATCACATTGGCATGAGGTTCTTTGACCCAATTTCTATTCATAATCCTTTCATCCATGAAGTTAAAACCTTTAATAGATGACTTTGCTTCAGAAATCCCTGAAACATTGCCATCTTCTGTCAACTCTTGGCCTAAAGGTGGTACTGGTAATCCTTTTCTCTTGGCCATAGCTCTCTCAACTTCCGTAACTCCTCGTCCGTAGGCGACCCCAGCAATAGAACACTTGATAAACTCCATAGAATTGCAAGTCAAAGTTCCTGTTTTATCAGAAAGTATAGTATCAACCTGACCAAGTTCTTCATTCAGATTCGAGGTACGAGCACGCGCTGGCTGGTCAGTTTCCTCATAATACATGTGTACATCCCGGTTGATGAAAATGCTTTGAAGAACTTTCACAATCTCAATGGAGACATACAGAGAAATTGGGATCAAGTAACTATACAACATTAATGCAGTCAAGAATTGCAGAGTTGCTGCAATTGGTGCTTTCCTTGGATCAAAGTAGATTGTGGTGTCATCTGGTCTTAGGTACCATCTCTTCATTACCCCATTTTCAAGGTCCTCCCTTGTTGCAATCTCAAAGAAAATGGAACCAATGAAAGAAATAAAAAACAAGACAAAGAACAGAAAATAGATAATCTTATCCATCCTTTTCTCAACTTTGCTCCTCTTGGATGGAGGGTCTGTGGAATTCTGCATGACCTTTGTGTCATGGCCAGTAAAGATCACCACACCATATATAAAATCTGTGTTCCTCAGCTTTGAGTCCCTAAGCAGTAGCTGCCGCGGTGAAAGAGGATATAGTTGGTCTTCAAGCACCATAGTGCCTATGAAAGAGTATAAATTTGCATTTGGGTCTTCACATTTGATGACAGCCTTGAAATTTTGAAAGCTCGAGTCTCCTTGCAACTTGGAAGTTTCTTCCAGTGCTTGTTTCAGTTTAAGATTTGTTTCCCCGTCGAGATTCATGGTCTCAACATAGCAAATCGCGTCGTCGTAGCTTGATGAAAGTAAGATGAGATCGGCAGGGAAAAATTCATCCTTTTCCACCTTCACTATGTCTCCAACTTTCAAATCCCTCCATTTAGAATAGTCAAAAACACCTCCTCCCTTATGCACTTTAACCTTTCTGTTATTCATCTCGATATCCTGATGCAATCATAATAAAACAACATTACATACCAAAAATGATCAATAAGAGCAGGGGGAATTCTCCAAAAACCAGTTATCAAAAGACAATTCAAAATACCTTTGGGCAAAACTAGAAAAAAGTACAAGTCTGTTTGGATAATTTTTTCTATAAGCATATATAATACGAGTTTTTAAACTAACAGTTTCTCATATAAGTTAAAATCAGTTTTTACACTTCAATTTTTTTCAAAGCTCTCTTTTATAACTTCTCCATAAGCACATATATATTTTATTAGTGACTATTTAACGGTTTTTCCTCTTTTCCATATATGAGAAAAATAAGAATGCAATGCAAAGTTAACTTCTCCATGAGTTAGAAGTTGGGCTTCTGAACCCAAACAAGGTGCCACCCAAACAATACTATATGTTCATTCAAAATTTTCCATCCATCAACCACATTCACAATTTGCACAAAGTTTAAAGAATAGAACAGCATCTTAACCACAAATTTGCAGCAAAAGCAGATAAAAATCATTGAAGAAGAATATTACTACATTACCTGCTTTTTCCGCCTCCAATCCTCAACAGCCTCCTTCCCTATTGTAACAGCAACCACAACCACAAGAGGGACAACATTGCTAACAGCTGAGTAAGGAGAGACAGGGAAGAAAGACAAGATTGCACAGACAAGGAAGTAGAAATTGGCAACCCTTCTGAATTGCTCAAACAATGACTTGGGGAGGAAAGTGGCCACTGTGTACTTAGTGGTTCTGACATAATTGTCACCATAACTCACAAGACTCCACTCACCACCACCACGCTCTGGTAGTAATTCGTTGCAGTAGACTATCCTTGAGAAGCCAGGTCCTCCTATAAGTGAATGCTCACCCTTGAATGATGCTTTCCCACAAGAGAATGCATGGATTCTGCTGAAGTTTTGCCTCTTCCTTCCACCACCACCACCACCCATCTTCTGCAACTATTATAAGTCACTCCAAAAGCTTTTTGCCACTCGGCCCACTCCAAAAGATTCAACTTTTATGTGAGCTCCATCCACAGACTCAAAGAACCAAATTCGCAAAGATCACGCACTGCAGAAGGTAAGAAACATAGCATATTGAACCAATGAAATGGAACCAACAAAAAGGGGAAAAGAAAAAATGAAAAACAACAGAAGATATTACATAAGGTGAGAAATACTGAGCTCTTGAAAAAAAATTTAAAAAAAAAATGCACCTATCAAATAATGATAGACCCAGAAAAAGACAATTTGGGTCAAGCTAGATATTTATTTATAGTAAATGATTTTTTGGGTGAGAATCCATGTCAAGAAAGATTTGGATTGGAGGCCAGAAAATATCAGTGTTCAGTGTTTCAAAGGCAGAGCTTTTCAATGATATTGTAACTGAAACAGCATGGGAATGTTATTTCTTTGATTGGGTTGGAAGCTGAAATTAGACTGCCATGCCAGTTTGACTCGTAGTTAAGAAGAAATGAAGGAAAGACTATAAAGTATAAACGTGCTCATGGTCATGGCAAACTTGTTCAAACACCACTTGACAAACTTTAATAAATATAAATATATAAATATATTAATATTATCATCTACTTCTGTTTGGTTATTTCATAGGAATAACTGAATAAGTACATGCTTGAGAAATCTTTTAAAACATTTTTTTAATTTGTTTTTTAAAACTAGTAAAATGTACTTAATCTCAAAACAAATTAAGCCAAATATTCTTGACGCATTTTAATGATATATTAAATGATTTTAAATTAATATAAAATTTTATAAATATAATTTATATGATAATAACTTTTTTTTTTACTGATATGATAATAACTTTTAGTCTAATGGTAAATTTAGGAATATAATTATCTGATAATATTTTATTTAATGGTGTAATAGTGTCTAAATACCATTACAATTTGATCATTTCTCTTATTTAAATATTCTCTTTGTTTTAAAATGATTATCACATTGTAATTTTTTATTATTTTAAATTCTGTTATTTTATAATGTTAAAAGGGTATTAATTAATTTTTAATTTTTTAATTATTTTGATGTCTAAATTAAGTGAAATGAAATATTATTAATAATAAGAGAAAACAATATAGTGAAATGAATTGTTGACTGAGTGACAACCATAAAAGAAGCAATTTGGATCAAGAAGTTCATTATTGAACTTGGTATTGTTCTTAGTATTGGGGTCCTGATTGACCTCTATTGTGATAACAATGGAGCAATTACATAAGATAAGGAATTCTAAACTCACCAGCGATCTAAACATATACTTAGATGCTTCCATCTCATTCGAGAGATAATCAATAGAGGGGATGTGAAGATTTGCAGAGTGCCTACAATGGATAAGAAGTTCATTATTGAGCTTGGTATTGTTCTTAGTATTGGGGTCCTGATTGACCTCTATTGTGATAACAATGGAGCAATTACATAAGATAAGGAATTCAAATCTCACCAGCGATCTAAACATATACTTAGATGCTTCCATCTCATTCGAGAGATAATCAATAGAGGGGGTGTGAAGATTTACAGAGTGCCTACACTGGATAACATTGCTAACACACTGACAAAGCCTCTTGCTCATCAAAGCATGATGCACACACTAGGTCAAAGGATGTGAGTTATGCCCGACTGGCTCTAGTGCTAGTGGGAGACTATTGGTGTAAGTCATAGGGGCCAAGACACAAACTTCCTTTTTGCAATTGTTTTCACTATAAATCTTTTACCATCAATCACCCTTATTGAAGTATGACAACTTTGTCCTTCACCAAATCCATCATCCATACCCATAGTCCTTTCCTCCTCACTATCATCAAAATGCACCCAGTTGCATCATCCTCATTGCTATTAGTCTCACTACCATTGTCATCCTCACCCTCACCCTCCACATTTCCACCATCACCATTGACAATGTCATTCCCCCTCCCCTCCTCATCCACATTTCTAGCAAGGATACTAACATTGTCATTTCCCCTCCCCTGACCAATTATGGGAACCAAATCCTGTGACCAATTGACCTCGCCCAGCACATGCTCCATGTAATATGAGTTTCACATGTGTTCTTCATGGCAAAACCACCTTCCATGTCATCTGTATCCCATCGTATAACTCTATAACCATTATGAGATTTTGATCCACCATCCTCCACCACAGTTGAATGCTGCTATTGTATTCTAGCTCCTTCAATATTTCAATTGCTTCAAAGTAACTCCACCTTTTTATGTAGGTGTTTTCCTCCACATGTTATGCTCCTCTCTATAGACCAAATTCTCGTCTCTCACAAATTCACCCCCATGGTGAAAATTTACGATGAAACTTATCCTTGCATAAAGGCAACAACTTGTAGTGATCAACACACATATTACATTCCCACATCCAAATACACATAGTCAATAAGGACATAAATATTATGCCATTAATAATAAACGTACATGGTCCCCACCCAATTACCCCAGTTCAATAAACACATGCCCTCTTCACTCGTAGATTCAGTTGTGTACAACAACACGCCACTTTAGTGTCTCTCCTTCCGAGAAGCCTCATTCATTCATCTCCTTACATGCTCCCTGGAGAATCTCGAGGACAGTAGCGATGGGTTGTCTTCTTCAAAGAGACGCATGAATCTTAGAGAAAAGGAGTCATTAAAAAGGTAAGTCACTAATTAAAAAAACCCTAACTTGAATATTATATAACCTAAATCCCAAATTGTTGAACATTTAAAAAATTTAAAACTCACGTTTAATTTAAAAAAGAATAATAAGAAATGATGAGCCATCATTTTCCATGTCAGCACATGACAATTGTGCTCACTGATCCAAAGTGACAAAGCTAGATGGAACTCTGTCTATCATGTCACTATTTTTGTAATGGCGACCGACAGAAAGTACCAAAAACGAAAGAGTTAAACATTGCAAAGATAAAAACAAATTTGTTTGGGTTAAATATGTCTTTAGTACCCGTAAATAGGTAAATGTTCATTTTTAGTCCTTAAAAAATTGTTGCTTTTTAGTCTCCTATTTCTGAAAATGTATCATTTTTAGTCCATGTCACCATTTTTCAAAATTTAAATAATATTTTAAAAATTCATTTTCACCCCTTTTAATTTTCAATTCCTAATTTTTACCAAACGATTCTTCTCCATTTTGGGCCACGCATTTTCTAGCCTAACTCGGCCTAAAATACACTGGGCTAGCCGAGCCCAAATTATTTACAAAGAAAAATAGTTCAAAGTACTATAAAATGCGGGCCCCGCTTGGCCCGATGGTACATCGAGCCGGGCAAAAATGGCCTAATTTTTTGAGTCTGTAATATAGAGCTGTCAAAACGGGCTGCCCGGCCCACCAGGCCAAATTGCAAAGCCGGGCCGGGGCAACCCATTTTTCTATGGGCTACATATTTACTGGCCCAACCTGGCCTAAAATACACCGGGCCGAGCCCGACCTAGCCCGATATTTTTACAAAGGAAAAAATCGCAAAGTACCATAAAAGAGGAAAAAATTCGAGTCCGTCCCCGCACGTTGGGCCCACCGGGCTGGGCCATTTTGGCCTGGTGTTTTTCGCGCCTATGATTGTTGAGCCTAGCCCGACCTAAAACACGGGCCAACCGGACTAGCTCGTCGGGCCGACCCAATTTTGACACCTCTAGTAATTAACAAGCCCAACATAGCCTAAAACACGGGTCTATCAGACGGGGCCGTCGAATCGGACCAAAATTGACAGATCTAGTAATAGAAAAGGTGAGTTTGGTGAAAATTGAGAATTGAATTTTAGGAGGGGTAAAAATGAATTTTAATTTTTTTTTAAATTTAAAAAATAGGCACAAGAATTATAAATGATACATTTCCAGAAATGAGAGACTAAAATGAGACAACAAATTTCTGAGGGACTAAAATCGAATAAATATTTACAGGGACTAAAAATATAGATTTAAATATGTTTCAGGTCCCTATAATATAGGGTTGCTTTGATTGTAGTCCCTTAAAAAAAGTCGATGATTTTTAGTCCCTTAATCATTTTTTTTGTTTGGTTCTAGTCCCCAGAGTGTGTTGACCTCATTTAGAAACTGAGGTGACACGCTTATTACCCAGTCATTATTTCTACGTGCCACGAAATACTGACACGTCATCTTACATGTCACCAAATTCCTTCTCTCTTCCTCTCCCCCTTCCTCCACCCCCCTCCAACCCACCTCCCCCCTTCTCCTCTTGGTGACGTGTAAGGTAAGGTAACAACTGACACTTACGATGTTTGAGTCATAAGTATATCATCTCATTATTTAATTGAGGTTAATTCACTCTATATCGACTAAAATTAAATAAAAAATTTAAGAGACTAAAAACTATTAACTTTTTTTAAAGGATTAAAATTAAGACAACTCTATATTATGTAGACATGAAATATATTTAAACTAAAAAATATATTTAATCCATTTTTTTTAGTGAGACTAAAAGAGAAAAAAAAATAAAGTTGCAAAGTTGGAAGAAAAAACTGGTTACGTGACAACCGAATTCGTTGAGTGGGCCTGGAACGAGTGGGAGACGCGCAGGAAAAGCGCGTGTTCAGACGCGGTTTTGGTTCGCCCTAAGCAAGGGGAATGACGGAAGCAGGAACTTTGTGGTGTCGTCCTTATCCATCCAGTGCAAAGAAAAAAAAGCATCACCATCATCGTCATCCACCCCATGTTCTTGTTTTCATAAATGCATACAATAACATCATCAGCCATGTCCAAGTCCAAGTCCATGTCCATGTCCATGTCCATCATCTCCATCTCTTCCCCTTTCTTCCTTCAACTCCGATCCTCAATCAGTTGACTCTTCCTCCCTCTGTTATTCCAATCCGTGAGTGAGTCCTCTCTTTCTTCTTCACAACCCTCTCAGATCCGCCACCACTAATTCCCTTCTATTCGGTTTTTAGGTCGTAAAACGATGGAGCCCATGGACATCGTTGCAAAAACTAAGGAAGATGCTTCCCTCCCTAAAGGTACTTCTTCTTCTTCTTTTTTATTTATTATTATTTTATTAAATTGAGTTGCTAAATATCGTTCACTGCTTGAATTTTTTGTTTTTTTGCTTTATCAGCAACAATGACCAAAATTATTAAAGAGATGTTGCCCCCTGATGTGCGTGTCGCTAGAGATGCCCAGGATTTATTGATCGAGTGCTGTGTAGGTGAGTGAGGGTTTTGAAACTTACCAGTTTTTTTTTTAATTTGTTTATTGTTGAATAAATCATCTCAGTTTAAGTGGATTTTTGTGGTCACTTGTCCTTGGTTTGTTTTGCATGTATGAAATATAATTTTTTTTATGCCTGTGTAGCACATAGCACTTGTATGTATTGAGTGCCATTATAATTGATGAACATGCTGCTCTGTTGTTTCTGACAAGTGTCAAGTGTCTAGTTTTTGTTATTATGGGTTATAATTAAATGATAATTATGATATTTGTTTATGATTTTTCCTTCGCTGCATATAATTTGTTAATGACGCGCTAGTGTTGGTTCAAAAAGGACAAAGGATGACCTAACTAGATCATATCATCTGTGCTGTAAATGATGCGGAATGTAATGTAAATTGTAAAGTTAAATAACATTTTTGGTGGTAAATACTTTTTTTTTAAGTTGTTCTTGCGTTATATATCTGAACTTGTGATAATCACGTTGTTTGCTTGTATATCTCAACTATAATGGACACTCCAAAGATGTGCTGTGTTGGATTCAATTCTGGTGGCTGATACGTGGTTTATATTCATACTTTACTATTTACTCTTCTTTCTAAATGAAATTTTATTGGTTGGTCTATGTCATTGTAGAGTTCATAAACCTCGTCTCATCAGAGTCCAATGAAGTATGCAACAGAGAGGAAAGAAGGACGATTGCACCTGAGCACGTGTTGAAGGCTTTAGGGGTATTCATCAAATGATCAAACGATTGCATCACTAAAGTTTTCATGTGGATCCTTGCCAATTTAGATTTGATTTCTTATGTGGTCTCTCCTTGGATGCTCTCTGTGTTTTGATTTGTATTCTGAATTTTCATTTCATGCATAAATATTTATATTTCTGATCGTGAAGATCTTGTTATTCTTGATTTTTCTGTGTTGTAGTTTGGTGGCCAACCGTGGCATATTAGCATGTTATATTAGTGTGATTTGAATCCTTGATACTTACTATTTCTCATTGTTATGAACACATGGGCAATATAATTGATTTTCGTAGTATCTAGAACTTTAGGTAGGGGATGAATTTCATAACTGTTGAAGGCAGCACGTGATTATACAATTTTATAGATTTTGAATAGATTTACAATGTATGTTGCACCATATAATTTTATATGGATATTGGTATGATTGGCTGAGAAGCACCATTATATAAAGGTTCGTAATGATGCAATTTAAGGAGTATGCTTAGAAAGGATTTAGATTAATTAACAAGAAGGTATTTTTGCTTAATAGTCAACTTTGAAACCACAATGAATTCATTTCATTCATATCTCACTGAGACTTTAGTAATTCGTTCCAAATTGTAAATGAATTTCTTAGTATTACCTCATTAGGCTGTCCTTTGTTGCTTACTATTTTCTTGTCTGTCCTAAATGTTGTCCTCTGCTCCATGCTTCCCAGCTCATAGATATTCCCTCATCCTAAAGCCAAAGTTGTTGATGATCTTCTGTTATAACAAACTATTGTTTCTTGCAAACTGTTGATAATTGATTATAGAAATATGTATCTTTGTTACTATATATATGTATGTTTTATTTTTTTTATTGGATTTAGGATTTTGTTTGGAATTTCATAAATTAAAGTTTATTTTTCGAACGATTTCTTTTTCATTCCTAAGTTAAATAATACAGTTCTGTAAAAAAAAAGTTAAATAATACAGCATAATTTTGTTTCTTATTGTTTTAAGGATTCATGAAAATGAAATTGTCAAGATGGTATTTGTATATTTTAAAACATGCCTGGTATGACATTTGTTTATTGATTTGCATATGTTTCTATCAGGTTCTTGGATTTGGCGAGTACATCGAGGATGTTTATGCAGCATATGAACAGCACAAGCTGGAGACAGTGGTAATTGTTTAATGTTAATAGCCCATGTGCATGTTGAATTGCTTGAGTGATATAAATATAATAAACTTAGCAGAACTGATGTCTTGTAGGCAAGGCAACCTGGTGCTACAAAGCTCCCGCTATGCGGGGTCCGGGGAAAAGTCAGATCCATTGCGGATCTATTGTAGGCAGTCTTACCTTGCATTATAAGATGCTGATTCCATGATTTGAACCCTTGACCTATGAGGATTAGGGGATGCCTACGAGAAGTGATGTCTTGTAGGCATCCCCTAATTGTTTGAGGTGATTGTTAGGCCCAATATTATTAAAAGGCCCATTATTAGTTAGTGGAGGGGGTTGTGCACGTGGGATAGGAATAACAGAATGGGCACTATATATTGGGGGAGGGGTATCCGTAGGAGGGCATCTTGGAAATTAGAAATTGGGTATTGGGATATTGGGTGAGAAGGGGTTGGCTCTCTTTCTCAAAATTGGGTTTCTTTTGTATTTGTCATTATTACTACAGTTTTATCGGTAAAAGTATCTTTCTATTTCTTCTATAATTTTCTGGTTCTTATCAAATGGTATCAGAGCTCCGATCCTAGGAGCATCTGGTATCTAAAAGTATGGAAGTATGGATGAGAAGAATGGAAGAGCTTAGAGCAATGAAGAAGGAAAAGAAGAAAGTGGCTGTTAAGGGGGAAGGAAGGGTCGAAGCAATTTTTAAAAAAATGGAGGAGGTGACAGAAAGGCAAAGCAGAAAAATAGAGGCAACGATGCAGATAATAAGAGAAGAGATTGCAAGTTTGAGGAGAGAACTCAAGGAGCAAGGGGAGAAAAATGAAGAAGGGCTGCATAACAGGAATCAGAGTCTCAGCGGTGGCCAAATTGTGGGTGACAGCATCGCAACCAAGACGTCGTCAAATGAAGAAGGAATGACAGCCAACGGTAAGGGTGGAACCGTGGCTGGGCCAGACACCGCACCACCACCGCCAGCACCGCGGCACTCAAACAAGGCCATGGAAGGGAAGGGAAGGTCAGTAACGATGAAATGGGGGAAGTCGGTGGCACAGGTCAAGATCATCCCGACGATGGCAGATATGGAGGAAAAGGAGAGTCTGGTTGGTGGTACTGTGGGAAAACAGCGACAAGGAGGAAAAGAGATTTCCGACGACGTGCAGATTTGGGTCTCGCGCAAATCGTTCAACCCACAACTCGAGGTCGCTAAGGTTTGGCTGTCTGGGTCTTTCGATACGAGGTCTTCGAGGAAGAGGGAGGGGTCTTCAACGATGACAAAGCCATGGGTCTTTGGCATTCCATTCGAGCTATCCCCACCGAAGCCACCGGACAGAGTTGCTGTTTCGATGTCAATGCCACCGCTCCAGCTGCTTAACTCGAGTTCTTATACTGAGAGGAATGGGCCTTGGCTCATACTCATGTTGATCCTACTGCCACCAGCAAAACCGTCGGATCGAGGTTGTCGTGCAGAAAAAGAAGGGAGGGTGACAGACGGGGGGCAAACGATGCTAGTTGTGGAATCCAAAAATGGATGGAAAAGAGATAATGGGGCAGAACGGGGTGGGTACCAGTGGGACCCCCTTCCAAAGCAAATGGGTCAAACCCAACCCAATTATGAGAAGAGTTCGGCCTCTAAGAAATGTGGAATGAGTCTGATGATAAAACCATTCGAATTCTACGTGGAGGGTGGGGAAGCTGTCCATGAAAATGAATCTCTTGGATTATTGGGCCAAGCCCAACCTGTTGAGGGTATGGAGTATCAAAGGGACAAAGAGTGTCTTGTAGCCCAAGGGGTAATTTCAAATCATGAACAGTTGGATCCAAGAGGAAGTAAGCTGGGAATAATGCTCTGTTTTATGGCCAAAAGTACCACCCAAAACAGAGGATTTGACCTAGGAGGAAATTTTGCTCTTTCCCGTACAGCTCAATCATTCTGCTTCAAATTAGGGGACCCAGGCAAATTTATTGTTTCTGTAGTGCATTTCTTTCACCTTGAGGACAAGGTGAATTTCGAAGGGGGAGTATTGTTAGGCCCAATATTATTAAAAGGCCCATTATTAGTTAGGGGAGGGGGATGTGCATGTGGGATAGGAATAACAGAATGGGCACTATATATTGAGGGAGGGGTATCCGTAGAAGGGCATCTTGGAAAATAGAAATTGGGTATTGGGATATTGGGTGAGAAAAGGGGTTGGCTCTGTTTCTCAAAATAGGGTTTCTTTTGTATTTGTCATTATTACTGCAGTTTTATCAGTAAAGGTATCTTTCTATTTTTTCTATAATTTTCTGGTTCCTATCAGTGATCAATATTATAAAAAAAAGCTATTAAAATTTTAAAAGCACCCTTGGTGAACCAGTTTTGTGCTTAATATCTGATTGTCTTTGAACAATACTAGTGGAAGCTGAACTTTTATTTCCAAACTCGTCTCCGACTAAGGGTTGTTTGTCTTAAGGGAGCACGTCCAGGCCTCAATGATGGTCCTTTAATGAAACCCAAGCTGGTCAGGGTTCCCTTCCCTTCTTAACCCTGCAGGTAGCCTAGTAGAGTGACCCATGAGATGTTAATATGGTATACTCTTAGTATATACTTCTAAATTGTTAGTAAACCATCCATTAAGAATATTTATAGTAGGAAGAGGAAGAGTGGTAAGTGAACTTTTGAATTATAAGGAGTCATTAATATTAGTAACTGTCTAGTAGGCAAATAATTGTAATAAAGGGGTAGGAATAAATAGGAAGAGAGAGAGAGAGAGTTAGTAACTGTCCAGTAGACGGTAATTATAATAAAAAGGGGGTTGGAATAGTTAGAAAAATAATGTATTTTGGTTATAAATAAGAAGAGGGGTGGAGAGGGAGAGATATCTTGTCATTCTGAGAAAGTGTTGGGGCCTTTGGGCATAGGGAGGTGCAAACCCTTAAAGTTTTTCAGTGTTCTTTCTTTGTAATTGTGGTTCGTCCCTATTTCTTTCAGATAAAATACCAGGTTTCTATAAAAAATATCTTAAATTAGGGCTGACAACTTGACCTTGCTTCCTTCCCCTTCTCTGCTACACTGATTATAGTATGCTTTTTGGGATCATGGCCCTGTTTGACTGTGCCAGTCTGGGTTCTTATATAAATTGTAGAGGGGCCCATAAAATGGTATTCTGCAAGCAAATACCCTGGAAAGGTCCTAATGGGCAAATAACCTGACCATGCTCTCTTCCTCCTCAGTCCTCTCCGTTAGGTGTTTTAAGTATGCTGTTTGAGAGAATACTTTTTTGGCTGGTGAAATTGAAATCTCTATGATTTATGAATCTCCAGCAGTTTGTATTGTCATTCTATGGTTGTGGAGCTGTTAGATATTCCAGTAAACTGTGAAGTAAATTACTGCTTGTTCTGAGATTGTGATTTGAGATTGAAGAGTGATGTTTGTGGTCGGGCATAGTGATCATCCATCTAGCTATTGAGTAAAATGGTTTGGATTTTATTATTCCAGTGCTCGTTGAGTCGTTGTGACCATTGAGAGCCACATTGATCAATTAATTGGACAAGTGAATTTTGAATCAGTAAATTTATGGATTGACTTGGCGAATAAAAACTATTTTCTAATATATTTTGTTACCTTCCAGCAGGACTCTTTAAAAGGTGCCAAGTGGAGCGCTGGAGCTGAGATGACGGAGGAAGAAGCATTGGCTGAGCAACAAAGGATGTTTGCAGAGGCACGTGCTAGAATGAATGGAGGGGCCATTACTTCGAATCAGCCAGATGCTGACCAAAGTTTAGAGAGCTAACTTTAGGGCCTTTATTTTCTTGAAGCATAGGCAAGCATTTCTGACTCTTCCCTATGCGATAATTTAGCTCGATTTTGCACAAATACTCATTCACTTGTCTGCTGGCCTATGTGGATGTGCTCGCCATTTGTGTTCTTTTAGTGATCCATATTTGTAAGTTAATGTAATTAATGGAGTTCATTTAATCCCTCGTCTATTTAGAATTGTATGTAAATTATTTCATTTAGTTGTATCTTCTACACTAATAGCTCTTGGCTTAATTATGACAATAGTGACTATATATGATTGTGACAATTTATATATAAAAACCATTAAGGTTTCTCAAACAGCAATGAAGGTTCCATAACAGTTCATCATTCATATCCTCAGCTCATGAATGTCTTCTCGAGTCTAATGGCCAAAGAAATCCTCGAACTTGTGTCAATTATATTTGATTCATGTATTTTCATTGGAATGAATTTGAGGTAGGAGTATCTAATATTTGGTATAATTTTTTTGGAAAATATAGACAATCAAGCTCTGTTTAATTCTCTTACATTGATAAATATGGGATGTTAAAACAGCTCGAAATACAGTTAACGGAGGCATATCCCTCTGCCTAGCCCTTACAAGGTAATTCTTTCTATAGGTATTGTATTGATATCCGTTTCATATGCTTGTGCTGTCACCTATAAAAACTCTTGTGCTGTCACCTAAGGTAAGGGGAGGAGAGGGGAGGGATTTTAATTAGATATCTTTTTTGGTTGAGAGGAGAGGAGGGGAGGGGAGGGGAGGGATTTTAATGGAAGTAAATGATTAATTTACATTTTATATCCTTATAAACATTTTTGTTACTTTTTAGATAAAGTTATTCAAGTCATTTCAATTAAAATGTTTTAAACCATCTTCTCTTCTCTTTAAATCTATCCATTATTGGAGGGGAGCCAAAATTGAACCAAACAAGAGAGATTTAAAATAATCCCTTCCCTCTCTCTATTTTCCTCCAACCAAACATTTTTCAGTGCACTAACTCAGTCACTCAATATAAGAAGTTATGAGGTGTAGTGGTATATTTAAAATTATCTGTTTTTTTTATCTATGTAGTTCAGTTGGACTTATTTTCATTATTTAACATGAGAGGATTCATATCCTTTCTACTCATGGTGCTTCTTTAATGAATGAACTCTGGTGAGCTGATTTTGGGTTAAGTCACAATTTTTTTGTTAACGAAGTAGTAACAATAGGATAGAGTTTTTTTGTGGGGCCAACAGAGAGGTGTCAGTTCGTAAGTAGGTGCAATGTAGTCTCTGCAGCCAACATGAGCCACGAGAATTCAGTAACTCTTAACCTGATGTCACCACCCCAAACCTTTGCACTAGAAGACATGGCTGCAGAATGGGATTGCCGAGGGGCATGTCGAGATTCAACAGTGATAGCTCTGTGTTTTTGTTTGTTTTGGCTTTTATTTTTTTATCCTTTCTACCGTTTTGGGGCCTCTTAAGTCAAAAAGAGTTTAAACGCACAATCCCCACACTCCCTACCCCACAAGAAAGTGAAATCACAAACACCTTGTCTCCTTAGATTCCTTTCTTTTTCTACTAGTGATGCACTCTATCCCAGTCTATTTCTGTTTGATTTTCTACATCAACTGGTGGGGACTGTCCATTGTTCTTTTGTCAGGATTCTCCTGCACTCCCTATATACCAAAGGAAAGGACTGGAATTATAAAGAAAGAACCAATTGATTTAATTTAAAGCCTCACACATCCATCTCCTATAATACAAAAGAAGAAACTATTCTCTCTGTTCTGTCTTTCATATCTATTCTTTAAGCAGCAGCCACCCCTTTGGATTTACTTTCTCAGATGAATACAGTAATGGCTAGAAGCTCTCAAGACACTTCCTCTAAGAGGCACTTTCATTGGACAAGCAAGGTTGGAACTGAAGATGGTGAAGTTCCCACTTCAGAATCATTCTCAACACTCATTCAGAAGGAGAAAAAAGAGGATGAAAAGGTGAAGGTAGTTGCTCCTGAGGCTTCAGTTCCTGCAGCCACTGCACAGGCAACAAGGAGGAAGCTGCGAGCAGTTGCAATCTCCAGGCTTCGATCTGTTATCAATGTGTTTGGTAAGAACCGCTTGAACACACCCCTTGGTTCTCGTGTGGTTGGTACCCTCTTTGGATATAGACGTGGGCATGTACATTTTGCATTTCAGAAGGACCCCACTTCACAACCAGCATTCCTGATTGAGCTTGCAACACCAATCAGTGGTTTGGTTCGTGAAATGGCATCTGGGTTGGTTAGAATTGCTCTGGAATGTGACAAGGAGAAAGAAGAAGCAGCAGAAGAGAAGAAAGCTGTGAGTAGTGTGAGGAGGTTGCTGGAAGAGCCTGTTTGGAGGACATATTGCAATGGCAAGAAGTGTGGTTTTGCTACCAGAAGAGAATGTGGGCCAAAGGACTGGGAAATCCTCAAAGCCGTGGAGCCAATTTCAATGGGTGCTGGTGTTCTACCAGGAAGTGATGGTGGTGGTGCAGAAGCAGGATCAGAGGGTGAAATCATGTACATGAGGGCAAAGTTTGAGAGAATTGTTGGGTCTAGAGATTCTGAAGCATTCTACATGATGAATCCTGACAGCAATGGTGTTCCTGAGCTCAGCATATATTTGCTTAGAGTCTAGCAGCCTTTTGCAAGTTCTGTTTATTATTCCTTTTTTCACATCTTTGTTCTTTGTGGATTCTGGAACGGTTGGTTTATTGGTATACACTACTTGTTTAGCTCTTAAGTCATGAAAATGGAGATTTAGTCCTCTCCAGGTTTTTCTTTGCTTTTTTTTTTCTTACTGGAGGTATAAGAAGTGGGTTCACTGTTGTTTATCTAAGAGTAGGTGAGTAGGCCAAGTCAGAAAGGGGAGAGAGGAATAGTGGGTAAACTATACTTACCATTATGATGGTGGTGGGGGTGGGTCATGAAAGGTGTATATGTGCAATTTTCCTTTCCAATCCTTTAATTAATGATGAGGGACGGAGGTTAATGCAAATCATGATTGTCTTCACAATTTTATTTTTGGAGATCTGGCTACTCTAAAGTGACCAATTCACTCACTTTAGTGTAAAATAAATTAATTTCAACTATTGATGAATAAATCAATAGTTAATATTATAAACACATACATAACAAATCATAGATGTGTTAGAAGATCAACCATTGAATTTTTCATTAGTAGTTAATATTACCTATTTTATCCTATTCTCACTTTAGAGGAATCAAATCTTTTATTTGTACGATGAACTATTAGTAAAATTAACCATGCCATCTTATTCAATTCCAAATGGTGAATTGCCTTCTTTGCACTTTACACCCCACACTCCCTTTTCGCTCTTGTGTGCTGATCCAAGTGCTGCTTCGGATTATGATTCTAGAGTGCCCTTAAATTTGTGTTGTGATGGCTTATTTCGTTGTTTACTTAGGATACTTTACAGGAACCCTCTTTTTTTTTTTTGGTCAACCAGGAACCCTCTTCAAATCCCACAATATTTCAGTATTTTGGTCTAAAAGTTAAGACTGATCCAATCATTGTATTTTATGCACAATTTTGATTGTGAAATGATCCCAATAAATTGTTTTGAATCCTAATCCTAGAAGTCATCAAAAGTAATATGTACATATATCAAATAAATTACATTACATATACAGTTACTGACAGCAGACCCCATCTTTTACTCCCTTTTTCCTTTGTTTATAACATTGGCCATTACTTTTTCCTCTTGTTGACTGCTTTTCTTTTCTTTTGTTTGTCTAATTCAAATCTGTGACATTCTCATCAGCTTATGACTCATAGTAGTTTGTGCGGCTTGAGTTGAAACTTGAAGACTCACACAGTTTCATCCACCGTTAACATGAATGACCAAAAAAGAAGATCATTTTATGTGGCTGCAGCACCCTTTTCCCTTTCCCCCATCTCCTAGTTTCCAGGCTTTCAATTTTTCACTATTTCCGAGCAACTTGAGAGAACAGTACTGAAGGTATAGGATATATGGTTTATATGGTTTATAGGTTATAGCTAGGTCCTCAAAAAACAAACCCTCAAGATTTCTTTAACCAAAACCAAAGTATTTTAATCATCTATTCATCATTCTTCTGAATAAAAGCTAATTGTTGGACATAAAGTTTTGCTACTGCTTTATACCATTATTGCTCCAATTAGTGCACCAAAATCCCCAAACCCACCACTGAAAAAAGAGAGAGAAGAAAAAAATAGGAAGTATGCATTAAGGTTGTTGTCCATAGGCCTTTCCTAAGTTCAACTTGTTTCAACTCTTACATTTTTTTTTATTGTAGGGTCAATTTGGTCTTGCCGCATACTAGACAACTAGTTATTAGCTTCGTGGATAACTAATTGATTTCAACAATAACAGTATGTCTGACCACCCTGGTGGGCCACCTGTCATCATGAATTATGTTATAATTGAAGAAGCACATACATCAGAATGTTGTATGATTTATCATATTTTCATCATAAGACAGCTACCCCATTCAAGGGGTGGCACTTAGCATGGACCAGTTGCTAAGTGGTTCATGAAGAACCAGTGAGTCTAACATCCGTTGATATAGTAATAAAACAATTCAATGATCAGGATTAAAGAAGGGTGACCTGCAGTACAGGTAACATTTAAAACATAAACTTAATTGCTATAGTGCCATTTATAGATCTAATAATTCTAAAAATTGCCCAAAAAAGTTAAAAAATAAATACGAACCAAAACTTGTGAAAAATTATGTAAACTAAACATCTTCAGTTCACGCAGGTGGCTCTGTCACGTGATAGTGTACGATGTTGACTCCTACCTCCTTATCTATGTAGGTGGATTTTCCCTACAATTAAATAAATGAGTAAATTAAAGTGGACTTAATAAAAAATAAGTGTAATATTTGTAAACTTATGGGTATATTTTAAAGAGGACTAAGTCATTATTTTTACGTGGCACGAAATACTGATGTGGTCTTTTATATGGCTTATACGTTACCTGACATATCCTTATAAAAATATTAACTTTTTGAATTTAGTCCATCTGAAAAGTAAATTTTGATTTTAGTCCCTCTATCTTTCCCCTTCCTCCACCACCTTCCCCCTCCTCCTCCAATGGCTTCTCCCTCCTCTCCCACTTTTCTCCTCTCATGGCTTCCCCCTTCTCCCCCACCTTTCCCCCTATCCACTCCCTCCTCCCTGACCTCTCTCCTCCCATGGCTTCCACCCCCACCTTCCCGTTCGTTCCAATCACTACCCTTCTCTCAATTCCTTTCCGTTGCCAGTATCACACACACACACACACATTGAATTTCTCCTTCTCCAATTATAACCTCATGTTGATAGTGGCAACAATCAAACAAAAGGAACCATTTAAAAACAGACAACACATACTAGGTCATGAAGATCAAAACAAACAAAACCAAACAAACATGTATCAATGGAAAAGGGATTTGTTATTCGCATCTCTGGGTTTCTGTTATATGCATTTTTTGATGAAAGTATCAATGGAAGTTTGGACTTTGTTAATGTGCTTTAGTCTCTATAAAAATTATGATTTTTGATTTTGTCCTTATAAACATGTAATATTTATATAATAGTCATTGTAAATATGATTCATTTTAAGTTTAGTCCTTACTAAAATGTTAAACTCAACATAAGGTCCCTGACGTCATTTTTTCCTTCGAATACTGTTTTGCCCACGATGAACCCTAACGGCTCCAAGGTAGATTTCTCTCACATGGTGCTTCAATTACTGTAATTTTTTAGTGCTTTTGTTTCCCATGACATATCGACCAAAATTCAAAAGTTAATATTTTTATAGGGATGTGTCAGGTGACGTGTAAGCCATATAGGAGGGCATGTCAGCGTTTTGTGCCACATAGGAATGATGACTAGGTCATAATGTGCCACATAGCAAGTCAACTCACTTAAAGGACTTAAATAAAAAAAATATTTAAAGGAGTAAAAAAATTTGACTTATTTTTAAAGGACTAAACTCAAATTTAAATTTTTTTAAAAGACTAAAAACATATTTAAGCCTTAATTTATTGAATTAGTTGATGTTTATACAAGGTGTGATTAACAAGTTGAATATGCTTTGGAATATTTAGTAACGGTGTAAATTGTTAAGGTAATTAATTGACTGAAATAACTAATTGAAAAAAATGTTGGACGAAAATAGTTAAATTTAATGAAATAAAGGTAGTACAATAGAACAATGTTGTTATTTTGTAATTGGTAATAAAATTAAATCTAAAGAATTTATTTTAACAATATTGATAAACCTGTTTGAAATTTGAATTATAAAAAAAAAAGATAAATCACTTTGAACCTATTGATCAAATATTACTTTATTCAACGCAAATGCTATGTTTGCTGGTCATCTAACAAAGCGTAATAAGTTCATTAATGATGGTAGTTATGGGTAGAGGTGGCAATTCGGGCTTTCGGGCCAGGCTCGGGCCGGCCCGGGGCCGGCCCGCATCGGGTTCGGGCTTTATCGGGCCGGGCCAAAAAAGCCCGGATTGAAAACGGGCTCAAATTTGTGTGTCCGAGCCCTCTATTTTTTGGGCTTTTTTCGGGCCGGGCTCGGGCTTTGGCCTATGTTTTTCGGGCGGCCCACTTCGGGCTCGGGCTTTTGCGGGTTCGGGCTTTGTCGGACCGGGCCAAAAAGACCCGGATTAAAAACGGGCTCGAATTTGTGTGTCCAAGTCCGGTGTTTTTTCGGGCAGGCTCGGGCTGACCCGACGGGCAAAGCCCATTTTGCCAGCTATAGTTATGGGTCTTAAATGCCTACTTTCACCTCCATAAATGAAGCGGTGGATATATGGGTCTACAAATTCTTATTCTTATTTTCAACAACTGCTGGGCATTTCGTATTCTACTAAAGCTGTATCTGCAATTTAACAAATTTTTGGGAAAATTTTATAATTAACCGTGAAACGGCCTCCACCGCTGTTACCCAGTCAAATCCGTACTGGTCCATCATAGACCACTTAGCAACTGGTCCATGCTAAGTGGCACGGACCCATTCAAGGACTCCAAGGCACCACCACTTGTCCTTGTTTGGGTGGGATAGTTGCTATTTTGGGGCCTACTTGAATGGCGTGGGCTAGAACGCGGGAATACGTGTGTATTTCTATACGAGAAATACTAACAACACATTCAATGACACACTTTTTTCAATACATTCTTTATGATTGGTTGAAATTCATGTGGAACCCATTATTTTAGATATGAGTCCCACTAAATAAAAAATATGCCCACAATGAGACTCATACGAATTTCAACCAAACACATATTTGGATTTATTAAGACACTCTTCTATATATTGCTATAGGCTTTGCTTGTCAGAACTAGTGGGACTAACAAACGTTACGTTGGTTCAAGTATACTACGCTTGGATTAAGCAACTGAGTCTTGTAGATGAAAAAAAAATATGGTTGAGGGAAAGATCATACTAATGGTGGCCAGTTAGGTTCTTCAAAGAGATTAGATATTGACTAATTAAGCTGATGGATACTTTGCACTATGAGTTTATAATTGATAGTGGATAAGTTAGTTAATTTGATTTGAAGTGTATGTTAAAATTGGTAGTTGAATTAGCTAATAAACATAAAATAATATAAAATGACATGTTTGTATATTTTTATGTAATTTCTATTTTGATATATAATATTTTTTTAAATAATTATAATTTGGAGTATTTTTATTGTATTTATCATCTTAAATATTAGAATATTAATTTTTTTTATTTTTATTCATATTTTTAAATATTTTTATTAAATGAAATAAGATAATATAAATTAAATAATTTCCATCCAAATACCCTGTCACGTTTTTTTTTTGTCAACCCCTGTCATGTTGGATCACATGCAGATTTCTGTTCAAATTTGGATAAACGTTGCCAGTTTTTACTTAAACATGCACACATTTGAATGTTGAAGGATGCACACGCACAATTTTCAAGCATATGGACCAAAGTGCACAAATAGAATAGTTGAAGGGGTTTTGTTTTGGACTTTTCCCTTGGACTAATGAACTTTTTAATGAACATTACTGGATTAGTATGTCATGCATGCTCCCGTAACAATTGCCTTATCAGAGTTTGAACTTTGGTCCTTTCCAGTCCGTGTAAATTGGTCCATGAGGGACGAATCTAATTCAGACCATAGATATAATAATTAAATAGTGAAACGGTCCAGATCTTACATGTGTTATCTACTTAGAAGGTTACCAACTAACTTTAAGGTATTTGTAGAAATGGTACTTTGAAATACAAATATTACTAGTACACAAATTACGAATGTGCCCTAAGTTTAGTGTTTTTGTGGATACTACCAAACGACTTTTTTTCCCAGCTAAAAGTTTATTTTTTTTATTCTAACAAAAAACTTATTTTTTTATTAATGATTATAATTATTTGATGAGCCCCAATAAATAACTTTCTTCCTTGAGTCTCCCCTCTCTCAATATATTTCTCTCTCTCTCTCACCATATCTCTAAAAAACCTCTCCCTCTCGCACTCAATTGATCTCTCCCTCTCTTGCTCTAGATCCCTCTCTCCCTCTTTCTCTCTCGCTCCCTCTCTCTCCCTTTCTCTCTTGCTCTCTCCCTCTCTCTTCCCCTTCTCTCACATCTCCCTCTTTCTATCGCTCTCTCCCTCCCCCCTCTCTCGCTGTATCTCTCTCCCCCTCCACTTCTCTTTCCGTCTCTCTCCCTCTCCCTTTCTCTTTCCCTCTCTTTCTCCCTCTCCCTTTCTCTAGCTCTCTTTCTCCCATCCTCTCTCTCGCTCTCTCTCATTCCCTCTTCGTCCCTTTCTCTCTCACCCTCTCCTTAAGTCTCCCCCTCTCTCCCTCTCTCTCTTACCCTCTCTCTCACTCTCTTTCTCCCCATCTCTCCCTCTCTCTCGCCAGAGATGGGGACGAGAGGGAGGGAGCGACAGAACGAGCAAGAGAGGGAGAGGAGAGGGAGGGAGAGGTTTTAAGATAGCGGGAGATAAAGGGGAGAGCGAGAGAGAGGGAGGGGAGAGAGAGCAAGCACAAGAGAGGGGGGATAAAGAGAGGGAGAGGGAGAGGGAGAGAAAGATGGTTTTTAGAGAGTGAGAGAGAGGGGAGAGTGAAAGGGAGGGGGAGATAGGGCAAGAGAGAGTGGAGGGAGGGTCAAGGAGAGAGAAAGAGCGAGAGAGAGCAAGAGAGAGAGGGAGAGAGCGATCGAGAGCAAGAGGGAGAGGGAGAGAGAATGGGGGAGAGAGAGCGAGGGAGAGAGAAAGAGCAAGCACGAAAGAGAGAGAGAGAGCAAGGGAGAGGTTTTTAGAGAGGGAGAGGGAGAGGTTTTTCAAAAAGCAAGAGAGGGGAGAGAGCGGAGAGAGGTTTTTCAAAGAGCGAGAGAGAGGGAAGAGTGAGAGCGAGAAAGAGAGGGTGGGAGAGAGAAGGGAAGAGATAATGAGCGAGAGAGAGGGAGTGAGGGAGAGAGAGCGCGACAGAGAGGGGGAGATAGCAAGAGGGAGAGGGAGAGAGAGAAGTTTTTCAGAGCAAAAGAGAGGGAGAGGGAGAGGTTTTTTAGAATAGAAAGCGGGAGGGGGAGAGAGAGGGGGAAGGGGAGGGAGAGACAGAGAGAGAAAGAGCGAGAGCGAGAAGTTCAATTGAAGCAATTGAATTTCTAAGAATTTTAAATTCTTTGGAATTTTGAATTTCTCTATCCAAATGCAACTTAAAAATATTTGTCTAATTTATTATTACCCATAATAATGGGCTATTTTCATAAATATATACAAATATTTTTGTAATTAATATAAATGATGAACTTATTTTGTAAATATACAATAAATTGGGTCTATCCACTATTGCAGGTAAAATTGAATTGGTCCTTGGTGGAGTAATTTGTGCATTGGTCCATATGAAGTGGCACCTATGGTTTAATATGTTTTAAGTCTTATAAGTAGGAAGATGTTTTCTTCAAAAAGAAAAAAAGTGTAGGAAAATGTTCATTTTTTATCCCCTAATTTTGGTGGCTTCTAAGGTGAGGAGCCTTGCAAGGCCCTCACCAGTGAGAGAGCCAATTTACTGGACATAGCAGGTATCCACGGGGTCCACTATGTAATATTAATTTGTATAGTGCCAAATATGAAAATATTAACAAAATTGCAAAGTAGTCCTGAAAAAACACTTGCGAGCTGGTTCTAGCTAGGGATGTAAATGGGGCGGGGCGGACACAGGTAGTAGCTACCCGCTACCCGCCCCATTGGGTACCCCCGCCCCCCGTCACCCACCCCATACCCGCGCGAGTATCCGCTATCCACGCTTTAGCGGATACCCGCGATATCCGCGGATACCCACGGATATCTATGGATATTTAAAAAAAAAAACTAAAAAATTACATCTACTTAGAATGATCACCATAAACTAAAAAAGATGTTTTTTTAAAAACAGAAAAAAGATGAAGAAACAAGAACAATCTGCAGAAATTAATCAATCCATTCCAGAAACAGATCTCAAAAAATATATATTATAGAACTTAAACAATCCAACAGTCAGAAAGCACCAAACTTTAATCTTCTTCTTATTATTACAAACCCCAAAAAATAATAGAAAGTCTAGATCTCAAAAAAAAAAACACACAAAGCAAGAGGAGGAAGAGGGGAAGCATAAATAATAAATAAAGAAAGAAAGAAAATGACATCTACAGAAGCCCCCTCTTCGCAACACCAGATCGGAGGCCCCAACGTCTACAAAATGTCAGTTTCGCGTGAAGGAGCCGTCGTTGAGAAAAATGAACATCGTGCTAACACAGGAGCTCACACCACAGATCGGAGTTAGGGTTTTTTATTGTTTATTTTTCTTCAAAATTGATATAGGGATTTTGTAGATCTAGAGGAGAGAAAGATTTTAATTGGTTGTGTTTAGTGTTTGGAGCTCTATGTGTGGCCGGAAATGGAGATTAAAGGTGGCGGAGGTGGTGCATCTTATGGCATTTTGGGAGAAAAGAGAGAAAAGTTGAGATGAAGAGAGAGAGGAAAAGAGGAAAATGAAAGGGGATGGAAGAGACTTCTTGTCTCTGAGTGAAAAGTGAGTGAAGAGAGGAAGAGTGAATAGGGACGTGAGAGAGAGGGAATAGGGACTTGGGGTGTGTCAATAAAGTTAGTGGGTTTGTTGGGAAAAGGAAACTTTTCAAATTGGAACTAATACATATAATGATCAACGGCTCACATGATCTCTGCGCATGGTAATAATTCTTCACCATTAGTGTTATAGTAGCGGGTACGGGTACCCGCAGGTACGGGTACCTTATTACCCATCTCTATCCCCATTTATTGACAGGTACTTTATATACCCATTTATTTTACCCGCGGGTATCCATTAAGGTATCCACCCCATATCCATAGCAGATTTTATCCGCGGATACCCGCGGGTATGGATTTTTTTGCCATCCCTAGTTCTAGCCCGGGTGAATTGCAGAAGCTTATCAACGTCTCTAAGCAAAGAGCATGAATTGCAAACTTCTCAGGCTTCTTCATTTCTGCAGTTACAGCAGCAACCCCACCCACAAATAAAGAGCTTTGGGAAACCCCCAAACAATGCTACCACCACACAGTCCACACTGCAATAGATAGATAGCAAAGACAGAGACAAAAGAATACATTATTTTCTCTCTCACTCTCTCAAACCTCCCATTTGTCTCTCTCTCTCTCTCTCTCTCTCTCTCTCTCTCTAAGCACATCCAAATATACTACACATTTTGGATGAAGACCCAGCCGCTCAAAACAGCAAGGTGGTCGTAGGGCAACACATCCTTCACATACAAAACACGCAGTTCAAGACAATGGGAAGAACAAAATCAAACCCACCAGTGAATTATTGTTCATAACATTGGATTTTATGAAGTTTTCATGAGATAGTTGAAAGCTGAGATATGTAGCTTGGAAGTGAAAAACTATATCATAAAAAATGTTAGGAATTTAATTAAATCAAGCTTTTTATATTGAACCGCCAACAATTGATGTCATGATGACCACAAATTCAATTTGAAGATTACTGGCCGAAATTTTAAGCTGCATTCAAAGTCAAAAATTGAAAGAAGAAAGAAGAGACTTGCAGTAAAATCTAGATGCACTGCCTCTGTTTTTCCTTAGCCATTAAGCACATGTTTTAGTATTATTATAACTAGCGTGATTACCCGTGCAATGCACGGAGCATATGGTATACTTTATAAAAAAATTCGATAAAATATGTTTAAATAATTATAAAGGATTTGAGTTTTTTTTTATTATGGTTATATAAATTATAAATTATGGTTATTTACTAAAAATAGTTGATTAGTTACTTTATTAATTTACAACTTTAAAGTAAAATACAACCAAAGAAATGTATGAATTATTGTTGAAGCAATAAAATAGTTTAAATAGTAGCTGTGAGTAGGCATGACAAAAACCTTGAATTCGCAGTACCCGCATGAACCCATCTCGACTTTGACAAATCTATATCATAAATTGTCTTTACTTGTATCAGTTATAATACCCACCGAGTACAGGACAGTAGAAACTTATTTTCTTTGAAAAGTCTATTTTCTCATATAACATCATAAACAATTCATTTTTCATAAACTAAATGTAACTTACACTTAATTTTATAATTTTTCTAAGTGTTCATTCTTTATGATATATTTAAGTAACAATCTCATTGAAAATTGCCATTATTTTGTGAAAAATCTTCAACAAATAGTTTTGTGAGAAAATAATAACAAATTAAGAAATGAATATGTTTATATTAAACTTATTATAGCAATGAATTTAAAAATAATAAAATAATAATAAAGTGTATTTTTCCTTGTAATTCATATGTTAACATGGTTTAACATAAAATATTTATTCTCGTGTATTAATTTTAATTTGTTATAATATATTCTCATGTATTTGTTCATCCCCGTGTGTTATATATTATCTATAGTTTCTAATTAATCATTTTGGATATTTATATATAGATACTAATGTGCAAAAAATTAAATTTTCTTATATTAAAGAAAGTCTTCAATAAATTAGTTGGTGACAAAATAAAAAAATAATAAAAATGTATTCATATTAAACTTATTATAAAGTGAAATAGAAAAATATATAAATTATATATTAAAATTTAATTTTTTAAGTAATTCACATGTCAATGAGATTTCACGTAAAATATTTGACATAATGTTATAGGTGCAACTTTTTCTTGTATACTTTCATGTGAAATATTTATCACGCGTGTTATATTTTATTTATAATTTTTATATTAATCAATTTACATCGAGATATTAATTTATAAAAACTCAAAATTTTCTAAAAAAAAAATAAAATGTTAAATAAATTAGTTAGATGATAACATAATAATAATGAAAGAAATATTTATTCTCGTTTGTTGTGTTTTATCCATATTTTTTATTTTAATAATTTTACTTACACACATTAGTAAGAGAAAAAATCAAATTTATTTGGACAAAAGAAATATGTATTTGGTGAAAAATTATAAATTAAAAAGAAATAGTGATTATAACATTGATTAAGATGAAAAAACTATTTTTTGCATCTTTAATTACTTGTTTCTAAATATCAAAATAAAATTAAAATTCCTCACTAATCACATAGCCATAATTTTGAATTCCACATTTGTTGTTTATACAAATTAAAATTATATTCTTTTTTATTTGCTCATTATGATATGCTTCTATTTGATTTACTATTACTAATGATAAGCTTGATACACAATACAAATTAAGGACATATCATTTACATCAAAGTAAATTTACAAAAAATATAAATTTTGAATTGGAAAATTAAATAACGTATATGTATTTTTTAATTAAAACAACTAAAAAACTATTACATACATTTTCCAAAATAAACATAGTAATATCTAATATTATTATTATCCTATAAATAATTTATTGAAAATATTGAAAAATAAATAAATAATTGTGATTTATAATGTTTCTTCTTGTTTGAGAGAGAAAGTTAATACATCTGTACAAAATAAGTAAAACTAATCAAAAAAAGAAATGAAAAAAATACTAAACAATGCCAAATATAGAAACATTAATTGTAAAAAGCAATTGATGACTAAAAATGATCAATAAAAAAAGATTCACCTTAGAGCAAAAGTTTGATAACTTGTTAAATACATAAAAGAGTAACAATAGTATTCAATAGATTCAAAACAAAAACCTATTTCCCTTGGCTAATTAGTAACATTATAGTTTGTTTGCTTCTTGAGGCTAAAAAGATAAAACAAAAACCCCTTCTTGTTGTTGAGAGAGAAATAATGCATCTGCATAGAATAAAAGAAACTAATAACAAAAGAAAATAGAAAATAAAACACATAATAACGCAAAATATAGAAGCATTCATTATAAAAAATAATCAATAACTAAAAATGATTAATAAAAAAAGAGACTCACCTTAGAGGAGAAGTTTGACTTGATGAATATATAAAAGAGTAACGATGGTTTTCGGCAAAATCAAAGCAAAAACCAAATAACATCAATGGTTTGGAGGCTATAAGAAAATGAAAAAACACTAAAAATAAGTAAAAATGATTTATATTAAAATAGAAAAGTATTAATAATTACGAACTCACCTTAGATAAGAAGTCAGTGTTGATGAACAAAGGTTTAAAAGAAAGTGAATAAATAAAATATATCAATACATACATATATTAAGATTTAAGAATCAAAACACAAAAATTGAAACATATAAAAGATTAACCATGGAAAAGAAAATTACAAAAACTAACATTTAATCACAGTTTCAAGTGATAATCATCGCAATGAAGGAGAATAATAAAGAAGAAAATGTACATCAAATGAGAAAAGATCAGAACAAAAAAAGAAAGAAGACATAAGAAGTAAGTGTTGATGAATAGAGGAGTAACAATAATGCAAAGTTTGAAACAAAGTGAACAAATAAAATATATCAATATATATATATATTAAGATTTAATAATAATAATAATAATATAAAAAATTTAAACATATAAAGGATTAACCATGAAAAACTAACTTTTAATCGAAAGTTTTAAGTGATAGTCACTGTAATGGAGGAGAATAATGAAGAATAAAATGTATATGAAATAGAAGAAGAAGAACAAAAAAGAGAGAAATTAAAAAAGCCATACCAGAGAATTAAGAGTTGAAGAGATACGAAAGTTTGCCAATGCGAAAGGGAAGGAGTTAAATTAAATCTTAGAAAATAAATAGGTAGAGATATAAATATGAAAAAATTCTCTAAAGGTAAACCAATAAAAAGAGGAATGATATTTGAAATACAATTTGCTATAATCAAATCAAATTTCAAATAAATTAGGAAAAAAATCATTATTTAGTGGATAAATATGAATACAATATCATTGGTGGAGATAGGATGAGGTGATCTTTGTACTTTTTTCGAGCATTTCTTGTGCTCTGGTAATCAATAATATTTTAGCTTATCCAAAAAAAAATATGAATACAATATCAAATGATATTAGAGCTAAAATTCATTTAAGTTTGAAATCAAGGAAATCAAGTTAATACAATATCGTTCTAGAAAACCAAGAAAAAAAATAATATAATGAATGTTCGAAATATCTTCCAAAAAAATCAAATATAATATATAATATCAAATACAATCAATACAATTTCAAATAATAATTATGTACATTAAATTTGAATCGTGAAATAATCAACCAATAGAAAAGAATCGCTGCCATGAAATGTCCACCCGCATTAAATGTTGGTGGGCCATAACGATATTTTTCAATCCTGATTTCAAGTAAATTCATCATTTAAATAATATTAATAATATTATTAATCATTATTATCAGAATTATTAAATTTGATATACAATCTGCTTTAATCAAATCAAGTTAACAATAAATGAGAAGAAAAATAAATTTTCAATGGATAAATCTGACAAATGATATTAGGACTGAAATCTATTCAATGCAATAAATACCATATCGAACACAATCAATACAAATCAATTAATAAGCCTATTCAAAATCAATCAGACCAATTAAGCCTTGAAATACTCTCAGAGCAACACGTGTAAAAGTTAGTCTTGAGATGAGTTATTTAAAGAGAGAAAAATCGCTAGAATAAAAGAGAAAAAGAAGAATCAAGATTTTATTAATTATTGAAATGAGTATGAAAATGGGTGTAATCATTTTTTATGGTGATATTGAAATCTCATTTTAGTAATTATTATTATTATTATTGTTGTTGTTGTTGTTGTTGTTGTGTACATGTGGCTTCTACCCATCGTTTAAATAATATTATTGAAATTCAATTTAAATAATATTATTATTATTATCAAATCAGATTTGAAATACAATTTGCTATAGTCAAATCAAATTAACAACAAATGAAAAAAAATCAAATTTTAATGGATAAATTTGAATACAATATCAAATGATATTAGGGCTGAAATTTATTGAATGCAATAAATATCATATCAAACACAATCAATTCAAATCAATCAATAAGCCTATTCATAGCCAATCAGACCAATTAAACCTTGAAATGCTCCCAGAGCAACACGTGTAAAAGTTGGTCTTGAGAGGGTTCGTCTTTATATATATTATTATAGATGTAATCTTTGGCCTATAAAAGGCACTTGCTGTAGGTTGGGTTGTGAGTTGAGATCAATTAGATGAATTGAAATCTTGAGTGAAAGTTCTTCCTTCCCTGTTTTACTTCCGCTGTGATGTGTGTGATTTTGTGAGAAATATTTATGGCCCACTGATATATAAAAAACAAAGATGCTTCCACAGGTAGATGATCCAAATTGCAGTAAAGATGTAGCTGTTCTGAGTGGAGTCAATTTGGAGGAGCAATATTGGTTTTGGTAGTTCTCTGGTTTGGTCTATCCGAAGATGCGTAAGTAGGTTGGAAGAATATAGTTCAGGGACAATATTCTGTGTGTTTGTTTTTTTAATTCCTATTTTATCGTCACAAGGTCCAGCGTCATGTTACTAAGTGCATTTAAGGTCACAAATTTGATTCACTTATCTTTAACGAATATTGGGAGGAAAAACCTATTTCTTTGTAATAATCGATTTTTGTTGGGGATGTTTTCACAAATCAGCATAAACCTCCTATAGCAGGTAACTAACAGGTTTTCAGAGTAAATCTCATCTGATGATTTAAATATTATTATATCCAATGATAATAATTGCTCCCTCACCGGTAAGGGCCTTGTAAGGCCCCTCACCTTAGAAGTCACCCCTAATTTTAAGACATCTCATTTTATTCATAATTTTTAAAATAGGACTACGTGTAATTCTCAAAATAT
Organism: Glycyrrhiza uralensis; assembly: GCA_030159175.1. Taxonomy (NCBI): domain Eukaryota; kingdom Viridiplantae; phylum Streptophyta; class Magnoliopsida; order Fabales; family Fabaceae; genus Glycyrrhiza; species Glycyrrhiza uralensis. The sequence goes on along the minus strand of BRZY01000007.1, from coordinate 28,706,716 downwards.
CCTAACTATATTTGGCTTATTTCGGAAAAGAGAATACCAAAATGGTATATTTTAAAATTGGATATCAAAAGTGATTATTTCTCTATTTACGGTGACTAAAAACATATTTAATCTTTATGGATATCATTAACATATTAAATGATAGAAATTCACACGAAAAATTTTGAATACCTTCCCCTGCTTAATAAACATATGAATTTTAATCCTATGCCCATGAAGAAATCGACAAAATTGTTGTTAATTGTGTAATCCAAAGTCAGTTAGTAGTTAATTCTGTTAGTGAAGGGTTGTTAGTTAGTTAGTGAAAGCGGGTGTGTAACCGCGTGTGAATTGGCCATGTGTGGCTTATCGATGTGGGACCTTTGTACAAGTATAAGAACAAGTTGATGAATAAAATTTCTGTAATTGTTCCTCCATCTCTATGTGTATACTTGATCTTTTCTCTCCAGTGTGTGTGTGTGTGTTCATCTTATCTCCAACAGAGTGGTATCCAGTAGCCTGGTTCTATCTTTGGACTGGTGTGAGTGAGATCGTGTGAGTGAAACACAGTGAGGAGATTGAGTGAAACACAATGAGGATGACTGGATCAAATGGCCATTTCCCTGGTGTCTTGCCAGTTCTTGATGGCAAGAACTACTCGCGGTGGAAGATCCAAATGAGGGTGATCTTTGGCTATCAAGAAGTCACAGAAGTAGTGAATGGAGGAGTCCAGGCTCTTGGAGAAAATCCAACTGATGCACAAAGAGCCACCCATCGTGAGCAGATGAAGAAGGATTACAAGGCTTTGTTCTTGATCCACCAATGTGTTGATCAAGACAATTTTGAGAGAGTTGCCAGTACTGAATCAGCGAAGGAAGCCTGGGATACTTTGGAGCAGTGCTATGCTGGTGATGAGAAACTGAAAGCAGTTAAACTTCAGACCCTAAAAAGACAGTTAGAATTGCTGCAAATGGATGACAATGAGAAGGTGGCTGACTACTTCACCAGGGTCAAGAGTCTCACAAACTTGATGAAAGGATGTGGGGAACCAGTTCCAGATAAAGAAGTTGTGAGAAAAATTATGAGGACTTTACCCTTAAAATTTGACTATGTTGCTGCTGCAATTGAAGAGTCAAAAGATGTGGGGGAGATGAAGGTTACAGAACTCCAAGGTTCACTTGAAGCTCATGAGCAAAGGATGAATGAAAGACAGACTGAGAGATCTCACAATCAAGCACTACAAGCCCAGGTCTCCAAGAAAGGAGGTGACAACTGGAAAGGGAAAAAGTGGAAAGGGAAAGAGAAGATGCAGCATGATGGAGGAAATTTTAGAGACAAAAACAAGAACAAGTCAGATCAGGATCAGCCTGAAAGTTCTTGGAGAAGAAGTGATTCAGGTGGTTCCAAAGAAAATGCAAAAGGCAAGAAGAAGAAATGGGACAAGAAAAAGGTGAAGTGCTTTAACTGCAATAAACTTGGTCACTATGCTGATCAATGTTACAGCAAAGGTGGCCAAAAGAGGAATGATGATGAGGCTAACATGGCACAGGATGAAGATTCAGACCCGGATCCTGTGGTTCTAATGGTAACCACCAAGTCTGAGTCAAATGAAGCTGAGACATGGTACCTTGACTCTGGGTGCTCCAATCACATGACAAGCCACAGAGAGTGGCTGGTGGACTTTGATGAGTCCAAGAAGAGCAAAGTTCGATTTGCTGATGACAGAACTATACCTGTAGAAGGGATGGGGAATGTGATAGTCAAAAGAAAGGATGGAAGCAGTGCCATGATTACAGATGTGCTGTATGTGCCTGAAATGAGAAGTAACCTGTTGAGTATGGGACAATTACTTACAAGGGGATTCAGTATGCACATGGAGAATGGATGTCTTGAAGTCTATGATTTAAATGAGAGGAGAATACTCAGTGCTCCTCTTGCTCAGAATAGGACCTTCCAAGTTAAGATCCAAACTGCAGACTCAAAATGCCTATCAGTTGAGATGTGTGTAGATGAGTCATGGCTATGGCACTGCAGGTATGGCCACTTAAATTTCAAAAGCTTGTGCTTATTGAAATCAAAAGGAATGGTAACTGGAATGCCTTCAATTAAAATCCCAGAAAAATTATGTGAAAACTGTGTAATGAGTAAACAACCTAGAAATTCATTTTCTGATAATGTACCTTTAAGAGCCAAAAGTGTACTAGGTGTTGTTCATTCAGATGTATGTGGACCCTTTGATGTGCCATCACTAGGTGGCAATAAGTACTTTGTAAGCTTTGTAGATGAGTTCAGCAGAATGCTATGGATCTACCTGATCAAAGCCAAAGCTGAGGTGTTCTCAGTGTTCAAGAAGTTCAAACAAATGGCTGAGAAGCAGGCTGAGAAGCAGATAAAGATCCTGAGGACTGATGGAGGTGGGGAGTACACCTCAAAGGAATTTCAGAACTTCTGTGATGATCAAGGCATTCTCCATGAGATCACTGCTCCCTATACTCCTCAGCACAATGGCTTGGCTGAGAGGAGGAATAAGACAGTGTTGAACATGGTAAGGAGTATGTTGAAGAACAAGAACTTGCCTCACAGTTTCTGGGGTGAAGCTGCCACAACTGCAGCTTATGTGCTCAATAAGTGTCCCACTAAAAGACTGAAGACAAAGGTGCCAGAAGAGGTGTGGACAGGGAGAAAACCCTGTGTAAAGCATTTGAGGATTTTTGGCTCTCTCTGCTGGAAACACATTCCAGATCAGAGAAGAAAGAAACTTGATGATAAGAGTATGCCTATGATTTTTGTAGGCTATCATACTGCTACAGCATACAGATTGTATGATCCTGTGACTGGGAGAATTGAGATCAGCAAAGATGTTCTCATGAATGAAAAAGAAGGCTGGAATTGGGAACCTGAGAAGAAAGCTGTGCTAACCCAAGTCCCAGTCATGCTTGAAGATATGAGTTCTCCAGGTGGTGACAATGGAGAATCTGCTGAAGAGCCTGCAAGAGTGGCTGAACCATCAAGACCCCAGAGAGTAAGAAACCATCCAGCAAGGCTCAATGATTTCCAAATGTTTCCTGGTAACTTTGTAACAGATGCAGGTGATTTAGTTCACTTGGCTTTGTTTATTGATTGTGAGCCAATTGATTACAAAGAAGCCATGCAGCTGGAGGTATGGAAAAAAGCCATGCAAGAGGAATTGAAGGCTATTGAAAAAAATGCCACTTGGGAATTGGTTGAGTTGCCACTGACAAAGCAACCAATTGCTGTAAAGTGGGTTTTTAAGATCAAACATATGCCTGATGGATCAATTGCCAAATATAAGGCAAGACTGGTAGCTCGAGGCTTTCTTCAAAAGGCTGGATTGGACTATTCTGAGGTGTTTGCACTTGTTGCCAGACTTGAAACTATAAGGGTGATAGTTGCTCTTGCAAATTATAAGGGGTGGAGATTGTGGCAATTAGATGTGAAGTCTGCTTTCTTAAATGGACCTCTTGAAGAAGAGGTGTATGTGACCCAGCCACCAGGGTTTGAATTGAAGGGACAAGAGGAGAAAGTGTTCAGGCTCAGGAAGGCACTGTATGGCCTGAAACAGGCTCCTAGAGCCTGGAACAAGAAGATTGACTCAACATTGATGCAGCTGGGATTCTCAAAGTGCACTGTTGAACATGGTGTCTATGTGAAGACAAGTGGATCTACAGGATTGTTATTGATCTGCCTTTATGTGGATGATTTGCTCATCACTGGAAGTGAGCAAAGAGAGATAGAGGAGCTGAAGGTGTAGCTCAAATCACAATTTGAGATGACTGACCTGGGAGAGCTTATATACTTTCTTGGGTTGGAATTTTCAAAAACTAAGAAAGGCATGGTTCTTCATCAAAGCAGATATATCAATGAAGTGCTGAAGAGGTTTAATATGAAGGAGTGCAATCCAGCTGAGACTGGAGCCAATCTGATCAAAGATGAGTCTGAGAAACAGGTTGATGGTACATTGTTCAAACAGCTAGTTGGGTCCCTCAGATACATATGCAACAGCAGGCCTGACATTTGCTTTGCTGTTGGACTTGTGAGCAGATTTATGGGGGATCCAAGGCAATCCCATATGCTTGCAGCCAAAAGGATATTGAGGTATCTAAAGGGTACTTCGGATTATGGGATCCTGTTTCCTAGTGTCAGAAATCAGAAGGAGGGAGAACTTATTGGATTTTCTGACTCTGATTGGTGTGGGGACAAGGTTGATAGAAGAAGCACTATGGGTTATATGTTTAAACTTGGAGCTTCAGTGTCGTGGTGCTCTAAAAAGCAGGCTGTAGTGGCATTGTCTTCATGTGAGGCTGAATACATTACAGCCTGTCATGCAGCTTGCCAGGCTTTGTGGCTTGGTTCATTGCTTGAAGAAATTCATGTGCAGTTAGATAGTGTGATGCAGTTGCAGGTTGATAATAAATCAGCTATCAATCTTGCAAAGAATCCCATAGCTCATGGGAGGAGTAAACACATAGAGACCAAATACCACTTCTTGCGAGATCCGGTTAACAAAGGAAAGTTGGAGCTGTGCTTTTGCAGAACAGATTTTCAGGAAGCAGACATTCTTACAAAACCTTTGAAGATTGAGAAGTTTAGAGAATTCAGGGATATGTTGAATGTTGTGTCTTTGAAGACTTTGTATTAAAGGGGTGTGTTGTTAATTGTGTAATCCAAAGTCAGTTAGTAGTTAATTCTGTTAGTGAAGGGTTGTTAGTTAGTTAGTGAAAGCGGGTGTGTAACCGCGTGTGAATTGGCCATGTGTGGCTTATCGATGTGGGACCTTTGTACAAGTATAAGAACAAGTTGATGAATAAAATTTATGTAATTGTTCCTCCATCTCTATGTGTATACTTGATCTTTTCTCTCCAGTGTGTGTGTGTGTGTTCATCTTATCTCCAACAAAAATGATGTTAATCTAATAAAGAATTGAGTGTACTACGATCAATACACACCATAAGATAGTAGCTGCAATACTCTGTTGAAGTTGATTACATATTTTTTTTTGAATAAAGTTGATTGCATATTTGTGTCATCAAGAACTATGAAGTCCCACTTGTTTGAGATTCAAGGATTGAAGACGTCGACAATGACGAAACGAAAGGTTTGGGTGGCACTTGCAATAAGGTAACGCTTCCTTCCATCATTTCCACCACTTTACTCATTGCAGGTCGGTTAGAAGGGTCTGTTTGTATGCACCACAAACTCACTATTGTCATTTTTCTTACCATTTCTTTATCACTTTGTTTTTTAATACACCGTAATTGAAGCTCTTGATTTAATTCAAGGTGGCTGTAAATCCAATGTGGAAAGTATTTTTCACTTGAAAAATCAACTCTATCGTTAATATTCTCTCTTGCGCCAAGCATTTCCAAAACCATCATGCCGTAACTGTAGACATCTGATTTATGAGACACCCCACCAAAATTTCTACAGAACACCTCAGGAGCAATGTATCCTATGGTTCCCCTTGCAACCATCATTGATACGGTGCTTTTTTCTCTTGGACATATTTTAGCAAGCCCAAAATCAGATATTTTTGGGCAAAACATCTCATCTAGGAGTATGTTGTGAGGTTTTATATCAAAATGCAAGATTTTAGTGTTGCAACCCTTGTGCAAATATTCCAGTCCTCGAGCAACACCAATAGCAATATTGTACATAGTTGTGCAATTCAATGTGAGATTAATCCTTGGGGGATCTCTCTCTTCATATATGAACTTCTCAAGAGATCCATTAGGCATGTACTCATAGATGAGAACTCTTTTAGAGCCTTCCAAACAAAAGCCCAATAAACTGACAATGTTAACATGAGAAGTCATGCTAATGCTAGCAACTTCATTAATGAATTCTTCTCCGTCACCTTGTAATTTACTTAAAATTTTCACTGCCACGAGACTTCCATTTTGCAACCTCCCTTTGTATACACTGCCATACCCTCCTTGGCCTAATTTGTTTCTCAAGGAGTTGGTCATCTTCTTAACCTCCAAATAACTGTACCTTTTGGCCGAAAGGTGTCCATGTTGCTTCAGAAAATTCTCAATCATTAGGTAGGTGGGGTTTTCCTTGTGGTAATAATATCTTCGTATGATGCAAGCCAAGACCATCAAAACTCCTAGTGCTCCAGCAACTGAAGAAACTGTAGGATTTATTTCAATGAAAAGAAGTTAGAATGAGAAAAATAACATTTGTGAACTAAAGATTTATTTGTGGGTTCAAAATTAAAAACATTGGAAAAGATATCAGGAATAGAAATTGTTCTACCTGCTACAACTATCTTCACCTTTTCACTAGTTTTCTCTGCAAAACATAAAAAGGGATATAAGTAAATGAAGAAATCATAACTAGAAACAGCCACAATATTTTGGAGCTTCTCCAGATCCAATTTCTTCATTCCGCAGCAGAATTACAAGAAAGCAAATATACTAATTGATTAATTGATTAATTGTTTGATTGATTATGATTTCTATCTTTACGTACCTTGGGCACAAAAGAAGTTCCCTTGGTTATCAAGTTGACACTGGCCCCCTCTGAGATAGTAACAAGAAGAACAAGCAGGAGATATGCGAATTTGGATGGGAATCTCAGCAGAGACAAAATCAAAAAGGTTTCCTTGCGGATCAGGTTGGAGACCTTTGTCTCTGATTGGAAGCCGAACCATTGAACATGCTGTAAAATACTGATAGTAGTAATTGGAATTGACATACTCATCTTCCATATTAGCTGCATCATAGAAGATGTCCTCAGGGCATATCGCGGATTTCGAAATGGTCGTTGCGATTGCGGGTGGGGTGACATTGAGGGTGCTGTTGCAGCTGAACAAGGTGACATTCAAGTAGTGAAGAGAGAAGAAAGGAGAAGTGGTTTCAAAGGTGTAGTTTTTGCTGAAGACCCCACATCGTTTGGACAGCAAAAGGGAGTGGAGGTCGTCATCTTTGATGACCATAGTGAACTGGTCGAGTTTGACAACATAGAACCATGTTCCGTTGTTTTTGATGGTTTTAACTGCATCCGGGGAAGGGTCACCACAACCGTGTATCGCCAACAACCCACACTCGGGTTGCTCTGCTGAAGTGAATGGGAAATGGATCTTGCCAAGATTCCCACAATCAAACGAAGGTGGACACTTGTTCCCTTTCGCAGTGTTGGAGACCACAAGCAGCAGCAGCAGCAGCAGCACCAAGAGAGTGCAAAACTCATGAGCTGGAATCATCCGCATAGCATGTGATTCATGACCTTCCCTCCCAATTAAGCTGGTGTTACTTTTTAATTATTTCAGAGACAGATAACAGTTGAGAAAGAGGGGAAATCAGAAATGTATTAGTACTCTAGTATCTTGACGGATGCTAATGCAGTGTGTTGACTTTGAATGTGTCTTGCAAAGACTAACTATTATCACGTGGTTTGGAACTAGTCTTACTAAAGACTAGTAAAGGAAGATCATTGTTAGTCCTTTTATACATGGGTAGGAAGTTTAATCATAAAATGACTACTAATTGTTAAATGTCTTTCCACTTCTAGAATTGTTTGCTGTTTCTCCAATATATACTAGTTGAAAATTGGACTAGCATAGCCTTGAGTTCACCCCCCCCCCCCCCCCCCAATTCTCATGAGTTTGCGCGATATTAGACACAACATCGAGTTAAATAATTGGTAAACTCTTTTATTTTTGTGTCATAAGTTCAACAGAAAATTCGGACAAAAATGAGGAAGATGTAAATTCTGCTTGCAAGTTCAAGAACCTCATTTTGCCACACGGCTATGACTTCAAAATGCATATTTTGAAAAGAGTGTGCCATGGAGTATATTTTTAGCACTCTATAAAATATGGGCATCGTGTGATTAGGGGTGCCAAAGTGGCTCAGGTCCACCGAACCAATTTTTTTAATCTTTTGAAAACATTAAATATTTTTTTTTTAATTTTTTTTATTATTTTGGCGGGCCAAGGGCAGGCCCGCCAATCCACCCTTAAAACGGGGCGAGCGTATTTTCAGGGCCGTTTTCGCTTGGCGGGCCGGCCCGTTTTCCTGCAGACGAAGGCGGGTCGGGACGGCCCGTTTTGACACCCCTGCGTGTGGGAAATATATGGATTTATTCGGTATGGCCTGCTATATTGTAATTAACTAGACTATGATCCGCGAGTTGCGCGGATTTTTTTATGTGAAAAAGAGATATTCATTTTTAAAATTATATTTAATATTTATATTTGGATTATAAAAACTTAATTAATTTGATAGTGATGTTATTGTAAAGCACAAAAAGATTTTAGTTACAAAAAATGAAATATTTGTTTGAAATGCTGAAATGTAGTGGACAATTGTGGTGAGTAATTTTTTTTGTCAATATCAATATAAGTTGTTGATTTCAATGTAAGTATTGTGTCTCTGTCTTTTTGCATGTTTTGCTTTGCATGTATTGTTGGTATTTGTAATTTGAGTGTAAGTGAATTTTTGTTTACATAAATATTTTTTTAAATGCAAGGGAAACTTTTTTGTAATTATATTTTTGCAAATGACCAATCTCATTTGTAAGAACAATAATTATAGATAAAAATTAGATGAAAATTTGTAGAATAAGAAAGTTAGCAAAAATTGTAGAAATCATAATGAATGTGACTATAGTGTAATATTGAATATAGCAATGACCTTGTTAACAACTAAAGATAAGTTTGGTGATTATTTTATTAATATTAGTTTTTAAATTTTCCAAAGATAATGTATTTTTTATATAACAAAAAACAATGAAATAAGTAAATTATTTTATTGTTGTACAAGCAAAATATATATTATAGATTACAATATATATAGTATTGTTATAGAATAAGGAATAATTATAAAGGTTAATTATCTTCTCATTTAGCAAAATTCTTTCTAAGATTGGATTTTACCCATTTTGTGGAGTGAAAACATTTCACATGCGAATCACTTAGACTTCAATAAACCTATCATCATGTTCAACATTTATATTTGGTAAAAAAAATTGGTGTTCTATATGGTTATTAATTATTGGAGGTGTTTGTTTTGTAGATTAGGGATGAAAGAGATCGTGAGGATGAGTCTAAAATGTATATGTTTGGTTATGTTGTGAGTATTGTTATAATAATACATCGGATGAGTTATAGAAAAATACATAAAGAGAGAATTGGAATAGGAAATTAGAAATTGACATTAATAATTGTCCAAATTGCTTGAGTAAAACGAATTTGTGCCATGGAACGAAAGCAAGAATGAGGTGCATGATGTGGGTTTTTTTCTGAGAGAATATGAAGGGTTGAAGGTGGGTTGCGCTAACAGGGATAGAGAGAATTGGAACATATTTTTGGTTGAACTAATTAGAATAGAAGATTAAAATCTAAAATTAATAAGTGTCAAAATTGTTTGAGAGAAAAACGAATTTGTGGTGTGGAATGAAAGCATGGATGCAGCGTTGAGGTATAGGAAGGAGGTTTTGTTTCTAAGGGAAAAAGGAAGGGTTGGAGGTGAGATAAAATTGAGAATTGTTTGATGGGCAGACACCTCATCAAAGATAATAACATAGAGAAAATAAGAAACAATGAATGTGAAGCATAGTGACTGAGGTGATAAGGTAGGAAGATGCGCGTCAAAAATTATATATAACAAATAGATTTGCTTCCATTATGCTCATGCTATAAATATTATTGGGTGAATTTGGTTGTTTATTGTGTGCATTTCTCTTTCTTTTTTTCACAAATTATTCCTCCACTTCATGTATTGTGATTTGATTCCATTATGCTCCATGTTATAACTGTTATTAGGTGAATTTGGTTGTTTATTGTGTGCATTTCTCTCTCTCTTTTTTTCACAAATTATTCCTCCACTTCATGTACGGCTAGATTCGTAAATGGGAATGTTTCCTTTTTTTTTTTTTGCAAAATAAATGGGAATGTTTCCTAACAATGATACACAATATTTTTACATATACATACACCAAACCATTTACTTTTCAAACATTTATCTGCGATTAAAAATTGTGGATCACAGTTTACTTTAATCAATGGATTCATTTTAAATGTTATTATTATTATTGGTAGATGTGTGCGAAATGTATATTTGGCTACTCAGAACATTGGATCATTGTAAACTCTTTGTACATAAGTTGGTAATGCACGGGTCACCTGAAGCTTACTTTTTCTCTTAATTTCAACAACTATAAAACCTTGTCCACAAAGATAACCTTGTTGAAATTGGTGAGCTGGAAGGTTAATTTACCAACTCAAATCAAATAAGGAAAAAAAAAATTAATGTACAAATACAATAATCATTTTGGAGTTTTCGCCTAATGCTTCAATACCTCGGAAAAGAAAAAAAAAAGTAGATGGAGGTGGTCAATGAAGCATGTAAAATAGAGCACCCTGCTCTGCTGCTGACTAAGCCTAAAAGAATCTATCATCCTATAACTCAATTACACAAGCAGATTCTTGAAGATGGAAGAAGCACACTGTGCGGCACTGATCTCATTCATATTGAGCCACTAGTTCAAGCCCAGTGAGAATTTGAGGTATCAAGGTCTTGAAAAAAAAAAAAACACCAGACCTTGTGTCACATGGGCTTCTGTCCTTGAACTTCTTCTACTCCTTCCTAGATCACTTCTAAATATTGCCCTTTTGACGAGCAAATCCTGGCTGAATTGAACAATGTAATGAACATGTGAGGCTAAGACCAAAACAAAGAAGAAATAAAAATAAAACATGTGAGGCCGCAGCACCAACAGAAAGATAGATAAGCTAGCTGGATCAGTCACAGAAGAAAGAAACCTATGTGCTATTATTATGCTCTCACAGTGACAAAAAAGAGAGGCCCATGATGTTTTTTAAAAGGGTAAAGAGGATTATCAACAGTGCAATTTAGAACCATCATCTCTCAATTGGACCTTAGGAGAGACATCAATTATCAATTACTATTTAAGAAAAGTAAGTCTTTGCTAAGACATGTATCACGTCCCATGCTTTTTTATTTCCTAGCTGGGACACGTGTCACCTCTGGGCCTTTTTATTTTCCACCAAAATTGTTTCATTTGTTATTATTTTTTTAATGTTTATTTTAGGAAAAGACCCGTATTTTATAAAATACGTGTCAAGTCCATCGGCTAGTCTATTTATATGCTGATGTTTATCATGCATGCAGGTTAAGAAGTGTAAGGAGTAAGGAGATAAGAAACCCTGGACCTGAAGAAGCATGGATGGATGTGCATTGGGTTCAGAAATGACATGGCTTCTAGTTTTTCTCCCATTTAATGCAGTAACTGATGGGCTGTTAGCAGCAGTTATGTCCCAAAAGCTTCGTTTCTTGGCAGTTGGTATTGGTGATCGAAAACGATGACTTGGACTCTTCAACTCACCTGTGTTTTCCTCCTTTGGCCGTATGCTTGACCTGGTTTCCATTCTCTTCCCCACTTCCCCTGCTGCTGCTGCTGCTGCTACTGCTACTTTCTTCCCACCCTTTTGTGAAAGCTCACGGATAACATCATCTTTCTGCTTTAGCTGCAAGTTGTCATCCTTTTTCATTCTCTCTATCTCTGCCTCAAGGGCTTTTACTTTTTGTTGAAGTGTTCTGACTGTGACAGCTATCTTCTCTCCCTTGTTCTTGGTATCTGGAGTGGAATGAGTTGCAGCTAAGAAAGAGGGTCTGGTAGTTCGCTTTTCATTTGGTTGAGCTGAAGTCGGGGGAGTGGAAAGAAGGGATGTAGCTGAAGGGGGAGTTGAGGAGGAATATGCAGCCAAGGACTGTGCTTGGAGTGTCATAAGCCTTTGTTGCTTCTGTGCTAGCTGTATTCGCAATTCACGATTCTCCTTTTGCAGCTCAAGTACCAGTTTTGCCTGGTCTGTTTCTGTCTCAGGTACTGGCAATAGATCCACATTTGCATCAGTTGCCTGCATCCATATATGACAAGTTTCAATTTCATTACTCAACATCAACAGAGTGAGCTTTCATGTTCATAGGTTGTAATAAATTTGACACCAAATGAAAATTCAAAAAGACAAAAATGTGAACATTGTACTAGCAAAAGCAACAAAGTGTGACAAAAGAAAAAACAGATGCTTGTTATCACCTCAGAAGGCCCAAATGTTATTATGCATGATGATTTATGACAAAACATTTAGAAGATACTATTATGTCAGGTGAAAGCTTGAAATGGTGAGAGGATTCAACCTTTGTTCGAATCTCCTTGGCTCTATCAGCCCAATGAAGGGTGTTTTGAGTTTCACCAAATGAAAGGTTACTTGGGCTTATGTTTGCAATCATGACAGTGTTGCAAGTTCCTCCTAAAGAATCCTTGAGGAGCTGAGTGAGTTTTGAGTTTCGGTATGGTATGTGCTTCTTTCCCTCTACAAGAGCATTGATGCAGCTGCTTAGTGCGAGAAGAGACCGGTTTATATTGGCACCCTCAAGAGATCTAACTGTTCTTTGATCTGTGGCAAGAGCTCTCTCTGACCCTGCAAGATCAATCAATGAGAGCTTGCCCACTTTGTTAATAATATTCATTGCAGCATCTCTAACTCGGTATTCAACCACAACCTAGAATGTAACAAAATAAGGTAAATTAAGAACATGTCACAATCACATCATCTAAGGCATCATGCATTTTTTTTCCCGTAAAAAACTTCAAAGTTTACCTGCAAAATAGCATGGGAACGTGAAGATGTTTCATTTGCACGAGTTGGTTCTGTAGTTCTGTTCTGATTTCCTTGTTGAAGCAATGCCATAACCTGAAGCAGCCAGAGAGGGGGGGGGGGGGGGGAATCTATATGAGGGTTCAAACAGCGATCAAAACTCCCAATCTACAAAAATGGATCAGAATATTACTTCATCAGTAGAATAAGCTCTGTATTGTGTAAGTCCTGCTGCCACAATCCCCTATAACATAATTAGACAAAGTACAATCAGATATATTCAAAGTTAAAGGGATGCAATGAAAACAAGAGAGCTTATTGAACAACTGGCAGGATACCAGAATTAGCTTATTTAAGTTGCTAATCTCTTCTCAACCAACAAATTCATTTTTCATATATTTTATCTGACAGGTAAAACAGTGCTTCATGCATATTTTTCTCAAAGTGTTTCACCTAATAGGTGAAGAAATGAATCAATAGAAATAAACAGGTATATAAAGTAAGCTACAGCCTTCCTCATTAAGGCTGATGAGTTAAGTATTCATGACCTGCAAGGGAAAAAAAAAAAACCCTTACACCTAGTCTAGATGGCCTCTATAAATATGCAAGTAAACATGAGCTCAAGGTTTTAAACCATGCATGAGCTTGAAATGCTCATAGAAAATTTGTCATATATTGCAAATTGAGCTGTATCTATATATCTATATACTGGCATCAAGCAATGCCATAAATAAATAAATAAAACATCCAGTTTATTTCAAAGGCATCAATCAAAGACTGTTTCATGCACCATAACATCTGTAATACTCAGCAGGTACCAACACTTAGTTTCTACTTGAATATTTCTGAAGTTTGTTAAACTACTAAGATGAGAAAGTAGACCTGTTTATCTTCTCTCAAAACCAGAGGTCTTCCAGGTGAAAGCAAATCTCTGACAGTTTCATTATAAACCTCGAGATAGGACAGATGAACCGCATGGTTTCCATCGCAACTTCTCGTCCTGATTTTGCTGAAAAGATCCTTGATTGCCAACACCATCACCCCTGGGCTTTCCATTGTACCAAGCATTGTGTAAGTTTTTCCAGCTCCAGTGGCACCATAACAGAAAACTGTCCCATTCCTCCCTTGCAGAACTGCTTCCACAAGTTCTGAGGTTCTGAAAATGCAATGTCAATGTACCTTTCCATCAAATATAAAATGACTGCTTGAGCAATAAGATTTTGAATGCATGATGAAATATTAAGCATGGAAAGATTCTACACTGCTCTCTTTTCCCCTTTTTCTCTTAAGGTTTTAAATTTGAAGAAAAATACAAAAAGTTAAATGAAACTCCAAACTCCAACGAGTTTGATTGAAGCTCAATTAGTAGCATTGATGTAAGAAGTTCTCAACATCATTCGTTCTTCCTGATACTGATAGAAGTGATGAAGATCATTGGCTCTCAACATCATTGGTATCCAACGAGTTTCACCAAGCAAGCAATGAAGTGATGAAGAACTGGGCAAGCAGCAATTGTGAAAACACGCCCCACTCATACTGATAGAAGAAAAAACTAGAGACACAGACACCAAAACAAGCAGTGTTGCAATAATATAAGAAACATTCAACTTTTGAAAAAAATGATCTAGCTCATGAATGACAACCACTGAACCACAACATTTATTTATATTAACATAAAAACAGCACTTATTCTACTTGTACTAGTATAAAGATAATATGATTCAGAATAAGTAAATGAATTGCATTTGGAAGAGCTTATTTATAGCATATTTGAGCTTATCTTATGACATAAGCACTTGTGTGGGTGTTTGGGAGAGTTTATAAAAATAGCTAATGATGTGTTTTTAACTTATTTCAATAAGCTCTCCAGAATAGCTTATGGAAATAGCCTACCGCTTGTAACATTTTAATATCGTTTCCTCTTCGATTATAGAAATAGCTTATGCACACAAACAGTCCTAGGAGGGAGCTATAGGTTAACGAAGGTTCTGTTTCATTAACTTATGGAAGGTGATCAAATAATTTCCATCTTGAGAGGGAATTCAATGTTGAAGGAAACTGAGACTCACGTGGTGGAATAAACTTGCAGCTGAGTAGCCGAATCAGGAAAGGAAGCATCGAAGGCAAAATGGCGTCCCCGAATCCTCTTCAACCTCAGGTAATCGTTGGCATCGGCAAACTCCGTTAGATAAACGTCACGGCGATTCAGTATCCTAACACAACACCTTGAACCCGCTTCCTTTTCCTTCTTCGCCATTGGCCTCACTCTCACAAACACGAGAATCCTGCTCCCCCCCACACTTTTCTTCTCCTCCTCCCCCTCCGTTAATATTAACGGCAACGAAAGCTTTCTAGCCACGGTGATTCGATCGCACCCCAAGTTTTCCTTATTATGAGGTGGCATTGGTTTGTTCTCTTCTTCTTGTTTAGGTTTCAAAGATGGGATCTTGGGAGGAGCTGCTGCAGCAGGGGCATGCTTTTGGTGTTGCTCGTATATGAGTGTGAGTGCTTTCAGCTTCTCTTTTAAGCCTTGGTGACGGTGTAGCTGTTCTGAGTTTGGGTCGTGGTTCATTGTGTGAGACCGAGTTGAAACCGGCATTGTTCTAAGGTTGGTTTCTTCCAATATTGAATGACCCCACTTACTTATGATGTGTCATAAGAGTTTCCAACTTTGGTCGGAGATTGTTTGGTGAAGAAGGGGAATCGATGAGTGAGTAACTAACTGCAACGTTAAGTGGGAGGATTTTTGTTTTGGAAGCTCGGTTTTCTGGTCAATGCACAATCCAATCTTAATGACTGACTTCCTTTTTGTGGGTTGAATTTTAAAAGAAGAAGATGTGAAGTGTTTGCGGAAGGAGAGAGGAAACAAAAGGATTGAACAATCACTTGATCTCAGTTTTGAATTGTTTGTATGCAACGGTCAAATGTGGCCCAAACGGTTAAACATAGGGGTCCATTGAGGTTTTACTCTTGGCGTACGTTTGGTTGGAGTGAAAATAAGGGGAAAGGATTGCACACGAAAGAAAACACACTTTCCAAGAATTTTTCCATATGGTTGTAGTGTATTATGGAAAGAAAAGAAAATAAATGGTGGGTCCCACTTCTAAATTTATTTCTCCCAAATTGGGAAGAAAACTGATGGTGAAGGATTTTTTAATGCAAAAGACAAATATACCCCTATATTTGTTGTCTTTTAGTTATTAAATAAATAAATATTTTTAAAAGATTAAATATTTATTGTTTACTTTTTTTTAATTTTTTCATTTATTTAGGATTTTAAATAAATATTTATTTATTTTTTATATGAGTGAGAATATATTTTTACTTATTTATTCTGTTCATCACATCTCATTTTTAGTTAGGGTATTTATGTCATTTTACAATTATGTATTTTTTTTCTCTCACTTTCTATCCAATTAAACAATGAAAGATAAAATGTTTACCTTTTTTTCTTTCACTTTCTCTTCTACCAAACGACCACAAAATAATCTCTTTTTCTATTCTTTTTCATTCCTTTCACTTTCTTTTCTTTTCACTTTTTTTCCCAAAGCAAACAAAGTATTAATTTAATCTAGGTTTCCAGTTTCCTTTCCCCGTTTGGATGCTTGAGTGAGGACAAGGTTCGCTAAAGAGTATACAATGTATTAATTTAATTTAAGTGTATTAGAATATTAATTATAATATTAACCATCAGGATCTTAGAGTGAATAATTCCTATTGTCAATCAATCAAAAAAAACTCCTATTGTCAAAAAAAGTGAATAGCTCCTTATTTTAACATTTTACATGCAATCTTCTTTTAGATGAGTTTTTTTCTCGTTAGAGTAGGATAAGTGAAGGAATTCTAGCCCACAAATATTTTTTGTACATTAAATAATATAAGAGAATTGCTATTTTCTCCCTCAAAAAAAACAGAGAATTGCTATTTTCTCCCTCAAAAAAAACAGAGAATTGCTATTTTGGACGAAAATATTCAGCACAAATCAGTAACGAAATTCCAATAACCAATCAAAGGGATTGAGGAAAATACATGGCGGTGAGTGTAAAAAAAAAAAATCAAACCAATCACAATAAGACATTTGTATTTGGTGCTTTGTCATACAGGGAGCATTCGTAAAGATTAGCAATTCTGATAATAAAATGATAGTGCTCATTAATATGAGAAATAATTTGTATTTTTTTTCATAAATGTATAATTATAAAATAAAATAATTCTTCTCTATGCAATTTTTTTTCTCCTTCTTAGAAGTTTGTGCAATTCATCACATATTAAATGGTACAACTCATAATAAAAGAAACTGAAAGTTTAAAATTTCAAAAATAGTGATTCAAAAGTACACAACTGTGTCATCATTTGTGAGTCGGATTCAAATGATTCAATTAGGTTTATCATAGCTAGAGTTTGTCACTTGCACTCGCATGCGCCGATCATTAATAAGAAAAGAAGCTTCTTGAACATCCTTGGCAAATTAGCTTCAATCATGTCCTCGGAGAGGTTAATCAATGCGTTGACTACTTAGCAAAACATGGAGCTACAATGGAGCAAAGTCTCATCATTTAGGAGTCTTGTCCATCTCAAATTCCATCAATTCTATTGGCTGATGCAATGGGAGTTGTTAGAATTAGGACTTTGCCTTCTTTGTTTTTCTTTCCTGTTGATAAAAAAGTACACAACTATGTGATTCTCTTTAAATTGGAAGTGATTGCACTATGTTAGAGTAAATTTTCTAATGCCCTATTTCATAAAGAAAAATATAGTAGTGTTCTGGACTAGGCCTAGACCTGAGATTGGCCCATTAATACACAACATGGGCTGCATCGACAATTGACCCACATGCAAAGCCATAAGAGAGGGCGTCTGACACGTAGCACACGTCATAACACCCTCCGGCATATACAAACTGACTCTAGTTACGTGTAACATATAAATACTTCCCTCTCTTCAGAACAGATAGAACTCATTGACCATTCTCCCTTTATTCTAACCCGATTCAAATACTGATGTGAGCATTGGAGTGTCTGCAAGTGGCTCCACCATCCTCTGTTGCACCTTCCACTGCCTCAAATTGTAGATTGCATTTACAACGACACTTTTCGCCCAATGCGTTCCGCCATGATAGTTCAAACTTGAATAGCATAATTTTAAAAAAAAAAAAAGAGTTGTGTCCTTTATTACATAATGAAAGAAATAGAAAAGTAAAAATTCTGAAGATAAAAAGTGAAAGAAATAGAAAAGTAAAAAATCATTTACAACTACATATTCTTACAAAAACTGACAAGTTATTGTTGTCATCCTTCCCTCGGAAATGTTCGCACTTCGCAGCAGTGGTGGTAGCAAAGGATTGGGTGTGATGGGGAACAAATATTGCACGGGAAGGGTGAAACGGGGTTGATGATGGAATGGTGGTCCAATGCAATTTGACAGCGGGGATATGGGACTCAAGTGGTGAAGGTGCTAGCAATGGAGAGCAAGTGGATACATGGTGGTTTGTCGTGATTGTCTAGGTGAAGGATGGTGGAGATTAAGTGACCGTTTGTTTCAGATTGTGAAACGGAGCTAGAGGCCAAAATCGAGTTTGACCAATTCAGTCGATTTTGGCAAAAAATTGATGTGTTTGGTTTCCAAACATAGTAGGTAAGAATTGATTCTGGGTAGATAGCATTGATTTTGATGAAAGTAAGAACCTATTAGCTTTTTCGTTTGTCAAAATTAATTCTGGGTGTAGAACCCACACAATTCTTTATATTTATACATCAAAAGTGATTCTACCCTTATTATCCAAACACAATCAATTCTTTTGAACACACTTTTACAAATATTATTATTAAACACAAATCAATTCTTTTCGATACAATTTTTTAAAAATCAATTCTTCAAATACAATTCTATCAAACACAATTCTACCAAAATCTAAAACAAACCTGCCCTAAACTTCTTTAGTTTGCATCGCTGCCTGTGTGTTTTCTATATAAAAAGGGTGTTAGTTACTCTATTTGAACCCATACGAGAGGTTAGTAATTTATTTTTAATAAAGATGATATGTAGTAATTGTTTAATCATTTGTTTTAATTTACTTTCCAATGTTTATTTTTATTAGATGAGCTAATGCTTCAATGAGAGAGAAAAAAGCTTATATTAGATGAACTAATACTTTCCGATGTTCCTATAAAATAAGCGGATTTTGGTTTTTGTATTTGTAAAAATTTTATAATTTTTATTTTTATTCTTCTAAAATTTGAAAGGAAATTGCTCCACGTTTTGACAAATCCAAGCACGAAATGTTTTTCTGCTTTGTTTTTTTCGTTTTCTTTGCCTTTGTAACCAAAAAAAAAATCCAAGCACGAAATGGAATGAACGAGTAACTGCCTTTTAGTACCAATTATCTGCCCTGTATGGTTACTAATTTCTTAATTGATCAAATCACCTTTCGTAAAAAAAAAATCAGGCCAAATAACATCACTGAATTTGAAATAAATGTCTTTAGTTCCAATCATCACATGATTTATTATCTGTTTATATGTCCAATAGAAGACCATATGACCATGTAGGTGGCATTTATTTGAGATTTTAGAGATTAAAAAAATATTTATAAGACTAAAATTGCTATTTTTTATTTTACAAGGACAGAAAATTGCAATTTCAATTTTTTATAAATATAAAAATTAAAATTCGTTTATTTTAAAGGGAAAAAATATATTTAATGATAGCAAATGAAAAACCGCTAAAACCAGAAGCTGAAGTGGGGGACTAGGGTTTAACGAGCGGCTAGACACTATTAACACACAGAGAATAGTTACATTGTGTTTTGCTTCCGCAAATTCTAGAAGGAACAAAAAGACGCAGAAGCAGCAGTTATGGCCGAAGCAGAACACGAGCATCACACCTCACCCGAGTACGAGGACCAAACTAAGAAGAAGAAGAAGCTCCGCAAGAGAAAGAGATCTCGTAAGACCGAACAGGAAGAAGAAAGAGAAGAAGAGGAGAATGGGAACGCAGAATCTGCGGAGGAGAATAACAATGAGATTAAGCAACAACAAGACGAAGAAGAAAACGGTGATAATGATGGAGAAGAAGAAGAAGAAGGGGAAGAAAAAAAGGTGGAGAACACTGCGTCTGGAATTATGAGCAGCGAGTCTTTTGAGTCTCTGGGATTGTCTGAACCTACTTCTAAGGCTATCATCATGGATATGGGTTTCCACCGTATGACTCAGGTAACACATTAATAATATTGATAGGGTAGAGTTTGTAGGTACTGTTTGGGTTCAGACTTATGGAGAAGTTAGCTTTGCATTGTATTTTTATTATTTTCGTATACAAAAAAGAGAAAAAACTGATAAATAGTCACCGCTAAATAAATAGATGTCTAATGGAGAAATTAAAAAATAGAGTTTTTGAACAAATTGAAGTGTAAAAATATGAGAAACTATTAGTTCAAAAACTCATATTATAAGTTTTTATAGAAAAAATTACACGATCAAGCTCTTAATTAATCACATAGGCAGTAATACCATGATAGGTTTTTAATTTATGAGAATGAATGAATGGCGAAATGCAGATTCAAGCGAGAGCAATTCCGCCGCTTTTGGTTGGAAAGGACGTTCTCGGTGCTGCGAGGACAGGTGCCGGAAAAACTCTTGCCTTTTTAATTCCAGCTGTGGAATTGTTGTACAACGTGCAGTTCACACCTCGTAATGGAACTGGTGTTGTTGTCATATGCCCAACTAGAGAGCTTGCTATTCAGGTACTTTTTGCAACTTTTTTTATTTCCTTTTTTTTGGAGTTGTTTTTTTTTGCTATTAGATGTTGCTTTGTTGGGCGGTTTTATCATTTGCCACTTCCTTTTTCAGACACATGCTGTGGCAAAGGAACTACTCAAGTATCATTCACAAACACTTGGATTAGTTATAGGGGGTTCAGGTAGAAAGATAGAGGCTGAGCGCATTGTTAAAGGGGTGAATCTTTTGGTGGCAACACCTGGTCGTCTTCTTGACCACCTTCAGAATACAAAAGGATTCATATATAAAAACTTGAAGGTGAGTTATGGATTTTGCTTCTTTATAATATGAACAGATTTGATTACTGACACTGGCAAACAATGCTGATACTTGTTAATCATGTTTTTTATTCATCATATGCTTTTACATATCTCATACCTGGAATAGAATTCAAGTAGATACATCAACATGCATGCATATGTAAGTCTATATTCTGTCTATCCTTCTTACTCTGGGCTCTTGCATGACTTGGCAGTGTCTCGTGATTGATGAAGCGGACAGGATACTGGAAGCAAACTTTGAGGAGGAAATGAAGCAGATCATTAATATACTTCCAAAGGTATTGGAACTCTTGGAATGTGTTTCTCTTTTCTCTTTCCCCTCTCCCATTTTACTATGAAATGAGGTTATGGACTTTTGATGAAGTCATGAGATTGCATCGTGTCCAACCACATTGCCTCTGTCTTGATGGGATTATTTAACTGGAAAACACTAAACAGTATTTAAACTTTTATTTGTACACCAACATTACGTTGGTCCGAGTTGAACTGGACTCGGATCGGTTAAGTAAGGTCTTGGGTTTGAGCCTTGTGGATGAAAAAACATGGTTGGGAGGGGAGACCCCACTAAAGGTGGCCATCCAGATTCCCCGGCAGAGATTAGTCATTGGCAAAGCCGGTGGATAATTAGCACCAATATCATGGTGACCAACGAAAAAAAAACTATTATTTGTACTATATATAGAGAATATATTGGAAAAATAATTAGCAATAAATTGCTTTTTGAATGATAATTTCAAGTGTCTTTTGCACTGTTGATGAAAATGAATGAAACAAAAAAAATTTAAATGTTTCCATTTTCCAAAGCTTCGGAAAGAAAAAAATAAAGTAAGATAGGAGTTGCCATCGTTTCAGAAGGAAGATTGAAATCCAGTCCATATCTTTTTGTCCAATATGTGATTATTTTGTTATTTCCATCATCAAGATGTAATGCAGTGTAACATTTCCATTTCCATAAGAGTAGTCTATTTCTGCTATAGTGTTTTTGGTGTTGGGTACTCTGCGCCACTAGCCGGGATTAACTACTTTCATCTGTCAGTTAACTTAATACTGGATAGTCAGTTTATTTATTTTAAATATCAGAAGCTGCTTGCAGTCAAACTTGTAACATTCTGAAAGTACTGGTGTTTTTTTTTCTGACAAAGAAGTATGTTTCTTCTTCTAGTAGGTATATTGTTTGACGATCAATAGTTCTTGTAAAGGTTCAAATATTTGTGGTCATCTGGCTAATATGTTTTAGGTTTGGGGATAGCTGTTTAGGCCGAGATGTAGTTGCTATACCTCCTATTTAATTTTTCCTATCTTTTCCTGAATGCATATTAAATGTATCTTTAAGTTTATATTTAGTTTTTGGTTTAGTTTAACCTAATTTTTATGAGCATGACTAATTATTCTTCTTCTCATTTAACAGAAAAGGCAAACAGCTTTGTTTTCAGCTACACAAACAAAGAGGGTTTGTTCTTTATCTTTATCCTTCATCATTCTCCTTCTTCTGAAACGAATCCTAATTCCAATTTTGTTATCTTAACCCAACTTTAAATTGTCATATAAATGTACTTTTTCCCTTGACACATTTCAAGTTAATACTTGATAATGCATGTTATATTTGACAGTGAGAAATCTGGGGAATGCAAGCATATTGCTTACTTATTGTCTGTTCTTTTTGAATATTTTTCCCTGTTAAATTACAGGTTGAGGATCTTGCCCGCTTGTCATTTCAGACAACTCCTATCTATGTTGATGTAGATGATGGGAGAAAAAAGGTGATGCATCCCTACTTCTATCATGAGCTTTGAAATTTTATTTTTTAGCATTATCATAGTATCTGACAAGATCCTCATCAATGTAGGTCACAAATGAAGGATTGGAGCAGGGCTATGTTGTTGTTCCTTGTGCCAAGCGTTTTGTTGTTCTCTATTCATTCTTGAGGAGATATCAATCAAAAAAAGTTATGGTCTTTTTCTCTTCATGCAACTCTGTCAAATTTCATGCGGATCTTCTCAAATGCATTGGGTTGGACTGCTTAAATATTCATGGAAAACAAAAACAGCATGCCCGGACAACTACCTTTTTCAACTTCTGCAAAGCAGAAAAGGGGATCTTGCTCTGTACTGATGTTGCTGCTCGTGGACTTGACATACCTGATGTGGTATGTTATGTTTTCTTCAAGTTACATGAATATTTCAGACCTGTAATGCCATTAAGTTGCATCAGACTTTGAAGGTTTTCACTCAAAACTCTTGAGTTGAAACTTGCAGCACCACAATCTTCCCTTTTGAAAAAATAAAAAAAATTCTGTAGTACTCTAGAACTTTGGTAACCCTATTTAGCTGCTAGCTTTGTTGCCTGGGTGTCTGTTGGATAAATTTGGATATAGAATCCAGTGGTGGATGCAAGAGTACCAAAATAATTGGGGTACTTAGGAAATGTCCAAGAAAAAACAAAGGAGAAAAATATAAGATATCTGATAGGTCTGGATCAGAAATTTAGATTTAAGATAGGAAAAACCATAGAATATTTTTTCTGTAACTTTCATTGATAGTTTTTGGCTCGATTGGTTCAGCGGGCTTTTTCTGTAAGAAAAAGCACATCAATATACTTTCCTAAGGAGGGGCCTCTTCCCAACAACAACCTACTAAGAGAAATCAAATAGCACAAAAATCTGAACATAGAGGAAAAATACATCAACTAAGTTAAGCTCACTGGATTTCTTATATTCCCAATGACAACCCCTTAAATAGCCATTACTGAGCTACATAACATGGCAAAGAAGTCCACGTTAGCCCACAATGCTAGCATAAAATCGACATGCCCCAAGAATCTTGCCCACTTTACTCGTCTCAAAACATGAAATGATGCATGTGAAAGTGCTCATAACTCTTAGACATATCCAACTTTTAATCTCGGTCGATTAGGAGAGCAACTTTTGTGCAATCTGCAAACCTGCTAGAAGTTTTTTGTGTTGATACTTGATTCTAAGATGTGCCACAGTCCAACTGAAAGACTTGACAATAGAATGGGCTTTGAATTTCTAAACGGGGTTAGCAAGACAAAATTTGGGGTTCTCACCTATCATTGTACTCCAAAGCTGAACCAGAAACAGTCGTAGATTTGTTGTATTTAGTTTGGCTCATATAACAATGGTAAAACTGATCAAATTTTGACTGATCTGATGTATTTATGCTGCAATTATATTCTATCAATTTTAAATCATTAAAGGGCATGCAAAACATTTATCACTGTTTTTCCTTTCTGCTTTGTAGGACTGGATTGTGCAGTATGATCCACCTGATGAGCCAAAGGTGCTCCCTGTTCTTTATTGATGATCACTATCTTGTTCTATTTGTTTCTTTGCATTCTTATACATCAATGCACTTTATAACAAATGCTATTATACTGCTTCCAGGAATATATCCATAGGGTTGGTAGAACAGCTCGTGGGGAAGGTGGAAAAGGAAATGCTTTGCTTTTCCTGATTCCTGAAGAATTGCAATTTCTTCGCTATTTGAAGGTAAGTTTCTCTCTCTTCTTTATAGAAGAAGGTAAATAGTAAGTAAACTAGAGGCTTCTAATGTATGCACTTGCTTTATCTTAAAAGTTACAATATAAATTACTCGTGGAAACCTTGAGTGTGTCATGCCTATATTGATAACGGGGAAGCCAGTGGTTTTGGTCCCTGTGGAAGTGTATAAAATTAGGCGGTGATATGAAAGTATAATATAATATTGGTTGTCTAAAAATTATTCTTAGATTATCCTGAATCATTAAATTTTATTTTTATGGTTAATATTTTTTCAGGCAGCGAAGATTCCTGTGAAAGAGTATGCATTTGATGATAAGAAGCTTGCAA
Source organism: Glycyrrhiza uralensis (assembly GCA_030159175.1). Taxonomy (NCBI): domain Eukaryota; kingdom Viridiplantae; phylum Streptophyta; class Magnoliopsida; order Fabales; family Fabaceae; genus Glycyrrhiza; species Glycyrrhiza uralensis. The sequence goes on along the minus strand of BRZY01000007.1, from coordinate 28,682,191 downwards.
ATGTACAATCTCAACTGGTATATTCCTCCTTCCACAAGTGCTAATTAAAACATTATTAAATTGGTAACCAATTGCTGCTCCTTACACATCATCATCTGAATTGTGCAGGAGAAGTTGGTTGCTGGCATTTATCATTTGAACGCGATGGCTAAAGATGCTTATAGGTCATATATATTAGCATATAATTCACATTCTATGAAGGATATATTCAATGTTCACCGCCTTGATTTACAGGTACAACTTTCTCCTTACATTTTACATTATTATTGTTTTCATGATATTAGAAGATATGAATATCCATGTTGTCTATCAAATAGACAGATACAAATCTGAATTGATCTAGGTCATATTTTCCTTTCATTTCAATATCAAACTTCAAAATAGGGGCAGACTGTAACGATTGAATAAGTAATAATAGAAGAATAAATTACTGAAACAAAAATAATTAAGATGGCAACATGAAGGATATTTGGTGTTTGAATTCCTTGTTAAAGGGTTCATCGTATGTTAGATGACATACTAACGTGATGACATTCTAGCCTGAGACTAGTGCTTTAGATGAACACTATGCATAATTATCTCCTTCCATTTTCAATCTTTGCTCATGGCTAAATACTTTAAACTCTCTCAAGCCTCCGTTTGATGTTATGCTAGCTGCAAGAGGGGTAAAGCTTTGCACCATGACTTTGCAAAAAATGTCATTGTTAGCAGATTTTTAGTTAGTTTCAGAAAGTAATAGTTTTCTTTATTTAGTAGGAGCAATTGGTAAATTCTTGAAATTCATGGGTTTGATAAAAAAATTTGTTGTGTACACTTGTACACCTAGTGGTATTCTGGCTTATGGAATAACTGTTACCTATCATGCCACCATTGACCACAATTACAATACAATATGATATTGTACTGTACTTGTGCAGGCTGTTGCTGCTTCATTCAGTTTTTCAAACCCGCCGAAGGTAAATCTGAACATAGACAGCAGTGCTTCAAAGCACAGGAAGAAAATACGCAAAGTGGAAGGAACAAGACACTGATTAAGCTGACACCAATCCTTATAGAAAGAGAAATGCAGATGATAAGTGGCTGCATGTGAAGCATTATTAGCAGGAGACATGCAACAAGCTGTGTAGTGGACGTGATTCTCATCTTCTGCTTCCACAAACCCCCCAGAAAAGTTTTGGTAGGAGTTCCAATTTTACATAGTGAGATGGATTTTGTAACTGTCAAACATAAGGTTATTAGAGGGATTAGAAGTTTTCAACTGCATTGTGTTATGCACATTTTTTAACTGTAATATTGTTCGACTTTATTATTGGTTTCCCATCCTATATTTCCAATTTGTAAGCTAATTTTATATTTGTAAGTTCTATCATCAACTTTCAAATGCAGCTTTTGAAAAGCAATAGTAATACTCCAACTGCCTTTTTGATATTATGTTAGGGTTACAATACAAAGATCTGAAATTAAGTTTATTTGAGATAGCTCATCTGGTAGAGTTGTGGGACATGTAAGGAGATAATGAGGGTATAAGCAAAACAAGAGAAGAAACATAAAATAAATGGAAGGGAGAGCAATAAAACAAGTAGTAATAGATGAAAAAAAATAAAGCAAACATGTTTATGTGAACAGAATTCTATCTCTAATGCTGCATGAATAAGCAATCAATGTCTTTATCTAATTTATCAGCAAGGATACAACGCGACTTAAAAGATTTTCCTTACGCATGCCAATCTCTGGGGTCATGTCCTCTTTCAAGAATAAGGTCTAGTAAAATAACCATCGACAATAATAACAAAGAGCCTTGTCCTTTCATATAGAACATCATATCTCACATTCAAAAGTGGCAGTTTTGTACATTATATTCTGGGCACAAAATGCATCCCACTCCCTCAACATTAATTATGAACAATGTCAAACATCTTAAACAAGTGGCTATCAAATTCCAAACTAGGGTTTGAGGACCAAAAACAATTCTTCATTAAACAACCAATCATGCTGTTAATCTCCTAACACATGTTATATGTAAAAACAAGGATCTCATTGACCAGATCATACGTCAATAGAGTTCCTTGGAGTTGGTTACTACCAATCACCGTAAGAGCAGAACTTTTTCCTTCCACAACCGATAAACAAACCGTGCCTTCTTCTACCATAAACAGCATTTGGTTGTTGTTCAACTTGTAAGACACAAAATTCTCACCAGCAATGTTTCCATTTTCAAAGTAAAATTCAATAGTTGGATAGACATTGGATGAGTCATCTTTATAACAAAACTCTAACCCCTCATACCCTGGCTTCTTTGTAAGGTTATGATCTATTTTTTGTATCTCTGATCTGAACACACCATAAGCATCACTTGGTAAATATGTTAGTGTTGTTCCTATATCTATAATAACCCCACCATCATAATTCAATCCATAACCCCAAACTCTTGATTGAATATCTAACATAAACCCATTAATGCCTATACCAACAAATTGCAAAAAGTAATAGTAAGGGTATCCACTATTCTCTCTCAAGGGAACCATAATAATGGAACTATTACCAACACCATGTTGATCTATTGTGGGTGGAGTGTCATAAAACACAAGAGATGAGGGTTTCTCTGATCCAACACTTGCAGGGCAAAAAGAAAAGGCCTTTGCATGGAGTTGACTCTGCACTGAAAGTGGACCACGTCCTAGACCAAAGACTCCTGAGAATTGAGTCCTAAATGTAGTACCCTCATTTGAATCTCCACATCCAAAGATGAATTCCTTCACTTCAGTATTGGAATGCTCGAAGTTGAGTGTATCAGACACCATCACACCAAAGGAACGAGACTCAGGTCCTGTTTGGATTCAGAATTTTAGCTTCTAGCTTACGGAGAAGTTAGTTTTGTTTTGTATTCTTATTTTGCTTATATTTAGAAAAAAAGAGAAATTTGTTAAATAGTCATTGTTAAACAGATACGTGCTTATAGTGAAGTTAAAAAAGAAAGTTTTTGAAAAAGTTAAAGTATAAAGCTAATTTCAACTTATATAAGAAATTACTAATTATAAAACTCATATTATAAGTGCTTACAAAAAAAAATTATGCAAAGAGACTCTCATTACCATATTTTGCACTGTATCTACATGTCCATCCAGTGCAGTTTCCTAAAACCTCCCTCATCATTGGGATCAAACACGTGTCAGAGTAACAAGCGAGTTCTTTCAAGGTACTTGATGCTCGAGTATTAAAGGGAGGGCGTTGCATTGGGTAACAACTATTGCAAGGGTCACATTGGAACCATGAGATTGGGCTACCTGTGTCCACCGTAACAAACACAATTTGCACTGGGGTACCAATCCATAGGAATATTGCATAGGCATCATCTTTAGGGTATATATCTGTTGTTGCTTTCATGTGAGGATAATAATGAACTCCTCTCATTCCCCTGTGATATAGTGGGATGCTACTAATGATTGAAGGTGAGGCAGAGGCAAAATGGGATAGTGGAATTGTTAATAATAATAATAATAATACACACCAAAATGTCAATGGAATATCCATATTGGCAATTAGCTATAAAGGTAGAATAACTTGGTTCTTTTTCTCTAGTAGTTGGTGATCTAATTTAGATATATTGTTGGGTTAAATATATTTTGCTTTTTGGATTTCACTCCTTTGAGGGGTTCTTAACTCTTGCAATTGGAGATGGCAATTAGATGTTTCACATTATTAGCATTATATGTCCAAAGAGTGATCATTTGATGAGTATGGAGTTTTGGTAACTCACTCCATTTGCATTTGCATGGTTAATATGAAACATTAGAGTTATCGTTATAAAGTGAGCCCAGGCTAGGATGAGAGACCTGTATAGATTGCTCACCGTGAGAGACTTGATTATTGCCGTTGGATATACCGGGGGCTAGTGTGCCACTATAAGCTGCCACTGTAATACTGAAATATTGTAAAGATCATTTGCTACCCTACTTGTACTACGTTTGAAGATTTTGTTTTCTTGTATATATGTAGATCAAAAGGGATCAACCATTCCAAATATATATATATATATACATATTGCTTAATTATGTCATTTCTTCGAACATGTTTAAGCAAAGTATCAATGACGCCGAGCATTAAAACTAAGAATAACACAACATAAAGGACAAAACGAAAGTAACAAAAATATAAATCCAGAACTTCCGCTGATACCTATCCTGACCACTTGGCAATCCGAAAACATAAGACGACAACGTGCGAGCGAGTTCACTTATTCAAGTCAAGCCCATTATTGGTGATTATTTTAATAATTTTAATAAGTACTAAAATTAATAATAACAGAAAAATATCATAAAAAAATGTTATCCCCATTCATCGAGGACGCTTTGTGACGTTGATACTCCTTTTGATTTCTAGTGGATATAATAATCACACAGTTCCATTCCATGCCAAAGAATAACTAATAATATTGATTAACATAATGACTATCCACAAAGAGCTAGTTGAAGTGCCAAATGAGCTCACATTTGTACCACATACACTAGTAGGTGTCACTTGAGATCATCACTTGACATTCTGTTAGACACATAATCAAGACATTGATTTTAGATTTTAGGGGGATAAAAAAAATTACAATGACCAATTCAAAGTTCATCAATTTATAGGTATTAAAAATACATTTAACCCCATTTTTTGACACCAGTTTGGTTTTTAAAAAAAGACAAACAAGAAAAGAAAAAAACAATTTTTTCCTTTATTGATAGGAAAAAACTAAAAAAACAATATGTGAGGCCTACTTCAAAATTTTTTATCTAAATGTGCGTAAAAACCAAAGGATATAACAATTTTCGTTTCAGACAAATCTGCCTATACGTAATCAACACAATAATTAATTATTTGAATAAAATAATCGATTATGGATGAGATTAGAGAGAATTTTAATATGATTCTCACAGGGTAAACGATAATTATATTTTTCTCACTTTTTCCTTTGAGGAAAAAATCACTTTTCTTTCATTTTTTTTAACAATTGAAACAACATATATACTCCCTTTGGTCCAAATCTTTGATGGTTTTAGTTTTTTATTTTTGTTCCAAAACTTTAGTTGTTTTAGGATTTCAAGAGATAATTTGTCACATTTTTTCAACTATACCCTTAATATAATTAATAAGTTTTGAGTGGAGAAATAATTAAGATAGTTGAGAATGATGAATAATAAATAGAGTCATTTTAGCCTAAAATTTATTCAATTAATTATTTCTTAATCTATGTACTAAAACCTTAAACAACCTAAATTAATTTTTTTCTTCTTTTACTCTTCACTTTTCTTCTTGACATTTCAATTTTTATCTTTTCAATTTCTATCACATCATTTTCTAGACAAATCAATCATTAACATAGGAGCCAGCCAGCCACATAATTAAGGTAGAAGAAGCGCAGGGAAAATAATTTCCCTGTCATACATATGCGCTTCTGTACTATTAGACTCATAATCAATCAAGATCGAAATAAAAAGGCTAAGACCAACATCGTGTGATGCAGGGGAAGATACCGAGTCTCTTAACTACGATGTTGGGGTTAATTTAATCCCACTGTATATATGCAAGAGCATATGATAAGAAAGATCAATTCCTTAAATAAATTTTTGTATTTCAAGAGATTAATCTCCAACAAGTGGAGCATAGCCAAGATACCAAAAAAATAAAAAGGCTAAATTAATTAAAAATGGACATAGAGACAAGTTTGGCTGAGTGAATGACATATAAATAAAGAACACAAGAGAGAGAAACGGAAAAGGAAGAGAACTAAAGCTAAGGAAGTGTGAGAGAGAAAGAGATAGAAGGGAAAAAAAAAGAAGAAGAGAAATGGATGTGAAGAAAATAGTGGTGGTGGTAGAAGATGTAGAAGCAGCTAGAACTGCTCTACAATGGGCTCTTATAAACATCATTCGCTTTGGTGACATAATCACACTCCTCCACGTCTACCATTCTTCCACAATTAGATCAACAATTATAAGCAGAAGCAGAGGTCGTCTCCTTCGCCTCAATGGCTTCCGTTTAGCCCTTTCCTTTCAAGACTACATCTTCAACAACTACCCCAACGTATGTAACCTTATATAAATATCATAGTTTTTTATTTTATTACTATTGTTATTATATATATGTTGGTGGTTTTTGTTATGTTCAAATTAATGGATATATGTGCCATAATGTTATAGGATTGTGTTGCAGACAAAGGTTGAGATTATTGTCACGGAAGGGGACCAAGAGGGAAGGAAGATTGGTGCTACGGTGAGAGAGATTGGTGCTTCAATGCTTGTGGCTGGACTCCATCATCATAGTTTTCTTTACAAGTAAGTCTCCAATTAATGTGAAAAATATTTCATGGTTTTAATTTGAGGTCAATTTAAAAGGGCAGAGTCATATAATTGGAACTATTAGTACTGCCTAGTCCTACATAGTTGTGATGTATGCTGTCCCTAATAATTTATGGGTCCTTCTTATCCTTAGAATTTATTGCTTTTTGAGACAATTTTTTTGAAGTTGGATATCTCTGTCTTGTCTTTGTCATCTTGATGTGGGGGTGATCAATGCAAACCTGGATTTCAAGGTTCTTTGGATATGTATTTGTGCATAATAGAAAGGTTATTAGGTTCTGGTTAGAGGTCAACTTCTACCTGATGGGTTCTGGGAATTTCCCTTTTATGTCCAATAGGTTCCTTAATCGGCTTCTTAAAACTTAAGAGTCTATTTGGGAGTTTTGGAGGGGAGGAGAGAGGAGGGACGTTTCACAATTTAAGGCAAAAGTGAAGGAGAAGAAAAGGGATGATATTTCACTACCTTGCATAGATGATTATTTTTTAATGAAAAAAATTAAAACACCCAAAAATCTCTAATTTGGAAAAACTCCAAAAATATATTAAGAAGAAAGTTTTGAAGGTTTTTAAAATATTTTCTACATCATTTAATTTCTTCATTTTATAAAACTAAAAATGTTACTATAAACTCTTTCTTCCAAAAATTCTCTCCCAAACAAGCCCTGAGAGTCGTACTTTCCTAGTTCAATCCACTATAACATCTATTGTAGGAACTGTTCCTATGTCTAGAAATGTTCCTTATACAAGGGCGGTTGCTTAACATTAAAAAATGTTTTCTCAGCAATCAAAACAATATAAAGTATATAAATGTATAAAAATGTTAGGTCATTCGTGGGTCTCATTTTAAGTTCTTAAAGATTGTATATTTGGAGTAAAAAGTTGTTAGAATTTTTAAATCTTATGTAACATCGTAGGACTCACTAAAAATAAGTTAAGTAACTCAATTTGAATTACACCGTTGGAAATACTTTTACTCTGTTGCTCACCTTTATAAGAGAATAACTATCTTGTTTTTTTGTCACACGAGAATAACAATATCTACACTACATGGTTTCGTGTGACCTAGGTTTATTAATTGTCAAGTTTTTTTTGGGTACAATTAATTGTCCAGTTTATGCTGTGCTCTTTCAGCTGCTTTAATTAATTAAAAAGGTTTTTGCCAGTGAGCTTCAGAAATTGGTCACAAAAAAAGCCTCGGCAAATTCACGTGCCTTCATTAATGGTGCCAAAACAAGCCAAAATCTTTGGGGATCCACTTTTTTGAATCTGCTTTACCTAAAACAGAAGCACCCATGTTGCGTTAAGAAATGACTATGCTCTAACCATGTAATATATCTATCCTTTAAGTTAATGCAACACACAAGTGTGAGCAACCCACCAAAAAAACACAAGTGTGAGCAATTAGAAGCCACGAGGCTCTAATGTTATCTATCTATCTATCTATGACAAAGATGAGTTCTAAAAGCTGGCTCCAATAGAGAGAAACATTTGGCTTGGACAATTGATGTGGTGGCTCCACCAAATACTTAACCATTATTCAGTTGCATTTGACCCATATTCCTAATAAGCCTTGTATTTTGTGTCTTAATCAGATACCAAATGCATTGGTTTCTGTTTGTTTGTTTTATTTATTTTTACCTGTGTGCAACTTTTGTGGTACTTGTAGTAGAAGAAATCATAAAACTCAAAGCATTGTTTTTTATTCATTTTATAATAGATTCTCAATGGCCCATTCACATAACAGCATAGCCAGCAACTTCAACTGCAGAGTACTTGCCATAAAGCAGCCTCATGATGAAGCACTAAGGCCCATGATACCTGCAGTAGCTGTGTTAGACAGTTCAACCAACATGGACTTTTCACAGATTGACATTTCTAGATTACAGTTAAGTTTTGTGACAATCTTTCTCACCATAAAAAATTCCCCATCATGATATTTCTTTACTTGATATTAGGAATTTGCAAGTTTAAATATTATTAGTAAACCTGGTTTTAGTATATCTTGGTGACGAACTATTTATCCTAAAAGCTTAAAGTATTGGGTGAAGAGAAGAATGGGAGCGCTTAAGGATCAAACTCTAGACCACTCGGTTATAGAGGATTTGATGCCATGTCATGAGCCATCTATTCCAAAAGTTTAGACTTTTAGGTGAAGACACATAAAATGGTTTTATTATATCATATTTCTAACATATGTTTCTCTGTTTTTATCAAAAGGAATTTTCTTTATAGATTAATTTTGAGTAACCATTAAGAGCATAATTAGAGGCACAAACACACACAATTTAAGGTTTCTCAATATAACCGCTAATAACTCAGTTTTTAGAATTGAATTGCAGAGTCTCTCCTACCCCTCCACCAAAAATTCCATACCGAATCTGCCCAAACCCGTCTGCAATTATTTGGAGATCAAGGAGAAGTAGGAGAAGGTGAAGGACACAATTTCTTTTAGAATATACTCTTTTTTTTTTCTTTCATTTAAGTGGTCCAAAAAGTAATTTGGGTCTCTTATCTTTCTTTTTTTCCCTTTTCAAATTTTATTTAATTTATGTTCAATTGCCTCACATACACATAAAAAAGAAGAGTACAATTGTAGTGAATCACCAATTTCATCCATGAGATCGTAGAACGCTATCAATTTAATTATTGAAATTATTGAAATTTTAAATTAGTCAATGAAATTAAACATTCTCAATCACATTAATTTATGTTGGACAGTTTCTAAAACTAAATTGACTGATTTAGATGGACTAAGATTATTGAGAATTTTTAATTTTAGAAACTAATTTATAATACTAATAATTTTATGAACTAAATTAATAACATTTTACTGTTTCAGAGATAATTTTGGTCATTCACTCTATAATTTGGCGTTTCTGCCTAGATTTTCTGATTGTATAAAGGATGTTGCTATAGCTTACCTTCCTATAGATTTAAAAAAGAGGTAAGAGTTTTCTGATTTCATTTTTATTATGTTGTCTTTATCATACGAATCTTGCCCCGCCTAGATAACGCCGAAGATGCTAGACACTGCCTTACACATTACACAGCAGCATAGTTTTTCTCATTTGTTCACACTCTTCCGGCTCCAATTATCGTTGCAAGAGAAATATAGAACATGGGTCACTTCCACGATAATTTCTTCGTGCAACTAGGCTTCTAAAATTTTTATGATCAAATTAGTTCATTAAAATTTATATTCATCATTAAATGTACATACTTATTTTACATGTCTCTCTTTCTGTCCTTTTAATAAAAATAATAATACATCAATTAAAAAAATTACTCTCTCTCGTAGATAGTAATATTCTATATCTTAATTGATGGTTTTTTTTATACTAATATATCAATTTTTAATTGTACAGGCAGAGAATGAGTCATATGATTTAAATCCCTTTTTTATTTGTTTTATGTGACTATTTTATCTTCAATTAATAAATACAAAAATAGTGATATTTTATACTTTTTTGGATGTTTTATAAGTCAAATAAATTAAAAAGAGTACTCTTTTATATCAAAAACATTTAAAAAGAGTACTTTTAACTCGTACAATCACCGCATAGTCTATTCATCCCTTGACAAAATTGAAACTCGAAGCCTTTCTCCAAAAAAACCAACTCCACTCCAGTTCCACTCGGACTAATAATGTTAGTAATTGTTAAATCAAGTTTTGATGATAATACACTTTAAAATAAATAAAAAATAAATGACCATACTCATTTTAGAAAATTCTTCGTCATAAATCTCCATTCAATAGATTATTTGAATTTTTACTATCTAACAGTGAGTACTCAAATATCAGATGTAGTTTTTACAAACTGCAGAACAGCAAGGTTCCGTAAAAATAATCAATAATTATAATTATAAATATCAAAATTTGCAATGACGAGTTGCTTGCAACTTCATCTCACGGTCGCTGAACCATTGGTAGAATTTTGGAACTAATGAAAGAATATGCATCTCCATAATCGTTTGGAGAGGAAAAGCCAAAAAAAAAAAATCAAATTTGGAACTAGACATCAGACTTAAGAAAAGTCGCATTTATCAAAATCGATTGTGGGCTGTAAATTAAAAAGCCATTTCCTAACTTGTGTATTTCTGTATCTCTATATCAAGTGCTCTCGTCCATACTCACGCACAATGACGGGCACACTTGTAGGAGGGATCTGCAACATAAAAAAAAAAAAAACAGATAAAAGACTGTGAAACTGGTAAGTAAGCAAAAACAAGAACTAAAAAGTGTATGTAAAAAAATATAAATATTCATAATGTTAACCTTGCTCACCAATAAATTAATTGGATTAAAGAGTTATGATCTCATTTGTAAGTTAAATCATAAATCACTAATAAAAAGGATCCATAAGCAAAATAATAATGGAAGAGGTTAGAATTCTAAACACTCAACAACGTAAAGTTTACAGAAAACGAGCTAAATAGAAGTCACCTAATTTCAATAGATAGTACCGAGTGGAGACACACTGCACTACCAAAAAATTTGTACAGTATAGATATACTATAATCAACTTACCATTCCATAATCCGTAACAATTGCTGAGACATAATCTGAAGGAGTAACATCATACCTGTCGATCAAAATAAAATCAGAGTCTATCCAATTCTGGGGGGCTGTTCACAACACAAATGAAATATCTAAATCTTACATCAAATTCAAAAGCTGCAAATTTTCTTCACTTGTCCAATTGTTCAGATAATTGACATCCATTCTTCCAGGAACCATGGCAACAGCATCTGGGTCACCTGCATGCAATTTCAAGTTTGTCAAATTTCGTCGTTGTCAACTGTGTTTCAAAATACGGCTGTATCCTTGCTTGGCAGAGCCGGAAAGTTCAACATTAACAAGCTGATGCTCGAACTTACCTAGTTCATTGGAACATATGGAATCAAGTTGCACCCTTTCATGAAATTTGTAAGCTTCACAACAGATTAATACAGGAACACGAAATGCATGAGCCACCATTGCAACACACGCCGTTCCAACCCTTGAATATACAGTTCCATTAGACAAAATGGCAGAAGCTCCCAGAAAAACTCGTGTGACCTTGTGCATGATATAAGAAACAGCATTTATATGAGTGTATGTACAACTCAGGCCATTGGCAACCAGCCTACGAAGTAAGGCTTGACTTTCAAGCTTGGGCCGTGAGTCCACCACCACGACTCGGAATTGTTTCCCAAGATCATGGGCATATAAAAGAATCATCTCAACAACACAAGCAGATCCATATATAAGAAGAACATCTCCATCCCTAACCTTTGTAGCAGCATGTCCAACAATCACCTTATTAGCAAGAATTATTTTTTCATTAATGAATCGGTCAATATCAGAACAAAGAGATGCTTTTGCCTCAGCTTCAGTATGACTTAAAGGCAACTTGGCAATACGACTCTTTACAAACCTAATTGCATTTCCCATGCCAATAGAAAGCGGTCTGCATTCAGAAAAAAATGAAACATAACTACTGATTTTTGCAGTTAAATCCCTATAAAGTACTTTTTGAGGCGGTGTGGAGTAGTCTATAATGGCTTCCTGAAATGCTCTAAGCATTTCGATACAACGAGCATTAACCCCGGATGTATCTCCGCCTCCAGCCAAATAACGCAATCCAACCTGACAATTAAATAAGCTGATGAGCACCATACCTAAATTGCCATTTTATTGAAGTTCATTTGTAAAATCATGGGCTAAGAAAAAAAACAAGTTGCTTAAAAATGTAAGCTAAGAAATAAAAAAGGAACAACTAAATTGACATAAAAGAGGCAGTAGATGTCATGTCTAAGGATGTCTGCATGGGAAGAAGGAATATTAATGATGCAGGTTCTAGTTCAAGAGAACAAACCATACTTAGACTAATGTTATTGATAGCAGAATGCACATATTATTTGCACAGATGAACATGCACAACACACATGCAAGCTTGAACGAGCAGCTGAAGTTTACATATTCAATATAATCAAAGTCTTCGAAAATACATTTTTAAGCATTGAAAACATACTTATAAAAACAAGAAATGACAACTATGATAATATCAAAGAAATTGGAAGACTGGATACAAAAGAATAATAATTAATTGCGAGTAAATAAACCATCAAATTGGTCTTGGGTTCTCCAAAATCTAGAATGTCATCACATTAGTCTTTCTAAAATTGGTTGTCACTTGTGAAAGCTGAGGGAAATCAGAAAAGAGAGATCAAAGCTGGTGGAGACAATTATGCAGAAGCTGCAAACTTGAGGGTTGAGGGAGTGAGTGGGAGAGATTTGAGTTCCAAAGAGTGGGTCTCAAAAAACACTTGCATGAAGAGACACGGGTTGGGTAAGTCAAGGAATAAGACGAGAGGCCAGATTAGTTCTGATTTGGGGAGAAATCATGGGTCTTTCAAACCCGGGTCATGAAATCCAACCCGTCAAATATCATCAGAGTAGTGAGTCACAAGTTCAAAAATTTGCAGATCACACGATCTTGTGATCTTCCTTACCAATCCTACAGCGATCTAGCAGAGGAGATCGTAGGTGGAAATGTGATTGCAGATGGTGGCAAGACTCAAAGGATCATGTGATCCGACAAGCTAGCTTGCAATGTTGATACTGTCCTAAAAATTGTCACCATATCAGTTCCTCTTTAAGTCCTCATAATTCATCACTTTTTGTCCCTTTAGTCCTTCATAAAAATTAATATGGTGACATTTTTAGATCTTTGAATGAAGGACTAATTTGCAGATAAAATATTTGGAAGACTAATGTGCTGATGTTTGAGATCTTTAAGGGATTAAACTTTGACCAAAATTTTTGAAGGACTCACAGGTGTAACGTTAGAGGACCAACTTGAGGGTTTACTTATTAATTTATGTTGGTCCTCCCCTTGCAGTTAAATGACATGTACGCACAAATTATGAACTCTAGTTAATGAAAAAATAATTTAATGTTAGTGTTCATCTCCAGATTTACATTATTTTGAACCAACCTTACAAAATTTCAAGTACCTTGAACACGGCAGGATGCACTGACTCAAGTTGGAAAAACTTTGACTCAAGTTTAGGAAGTTGAGTCCCATGTTCATATTGAGGCAAATGCCGAAATAATTCAACCCTGTTTCTCACTTCAGTTTGATTTACTACTGCACGCCTTTTAGCCTTTTCCACTCTGCTTTTATCATCAAATTGCATTCGCGGAGGAGGAGCATCTTTTTTCCTTTCTTTCTCCAAAGGACGATCTCCAGATTTCTTATCAATAGCCACTGATGATGTAACAGGAGGACCGTCTTTCTTTTGTGAAGACTGCTTTCCACTTTTAGCAAGGGCTGCTCTGCCAGATTCAGCAACTGCTGTACTTCCATTAGCTGGATACAGAATAACAATCAAACCAACCACAGACTGCAAGAATAATATGAAAGGCATAGAATTCCTGAATATCAGCAACTAGCAAATGAACTAACATATTAAGATCGATCTACTAAAACACTGAACTCCATATTCTCTCTTTCATGGCCTAATTTTATACAAATGATAGGATTATAATGCATCTGAAACAACTTTGGGCCTGTTTGGATTGGCTTATGCAGAGCTTATGAACACAGCTTATGACTGATTCATAAGCTGTTTTGGGCTTATTTTTCATAAGCTACCCATGATAGCTTATCAAAACAGCTTATGACTTATATAAAATAAGTTTCACTATAATTTTTCTTCGATTATAAAAGTAACTTATACAACTTATGTCATAAGCAGTAAATAAGTTTGTTATCCAAACAGGGCCTTTATCTCATTTCAACTAGACTTCAGTAAAACAAAAGAGAAAAATGATACTACCAAAATATAAGCAAACCCAAAAATGCCACAAAAGTTTACCATAACTTAAAATTCATAAAAACTACTGAAATTATGCAAGGTTCATTTACCCTGCCATGTACAAAGAACGAACCAACATTGATTTAATCATCCATAACTTTCATCTAAAATCCAACTAAGGAAGGACATAACTTAGATCAAGTTCCATATATCCTTACCATTAAGTTCTCAAAATCAAATAATGACAAGGGGATTTTTTTTCCACTTTAGCAACATATCCTTAATGAAGATGATATGTAACAGAAACAGAAGCACAAAATAAGAGGAGACAAGAACAAAGCCATTGGTATTGATGATCACCAAAACACCTCTGCCATTGCAGAGTAGCAAAAATACAATTCCAAGACCTCCCAAAGAGAGTGACCTATCCATTTTCTATTCATCAGAGTCTAAGTTTGGGTTACTCCCCCCCCCCCCCCCCCCAAAAATTATGCTCTGACAAACTGTCCTGATGGGTTACTCCAATCAAAGTTTGGAAGTTCAACTCGTTAGAGTGCCTGACGGAGCTCATCTCCCCATGATCCTTCTCCATTGGTGGTTCTGTGTTGCTCCTCATGAGGTCGGGTGCTTTGGTTCAGCTCCTGGGCTAAAATTAATCTTTGACTTCATTTGTTCAAATCCATCTGCCATTTCCTCCATCTGCTCCTTCAGAATCTCAACCCATGAAACTTCTGTGAAAGATTATCAATAACCAGCCACCCTGAATTTCCCATCCATTTCAAATTATACTACAATCATTTTGTCCCATGATTTAACTCCTTCTCTAGACCCTGCCATGTTCCCATGACATCTCAATATCCTATTCATAAGACTCAAAAATAACTGATGCCCCCTGTACACTTCTACCCCCTTCCTAAACCCCTCCATTCCCCAAGGCTCACACATGTAACAAACCACTACTAACTTCCCCCCGAATAAGGATTACCCTTTTTGTTCCTCCTCTCATATTTGGATCTGCCACAGCATTAGAAGGTCCATCTTGTTCAGGCCCAACAACTGCCTCCAATTCTTTTGGGCTAATAGAAGACTATTTAATGTTGGAATTTGGAAAAATATCCACTTGTCATTGTTTGATTTGAAAATTTGATGGCATGAGTATAAGGAACTTGATCTGCGTTTGGTCCACTAAGGAAACAAGAACAGTCCATTGTACTTGTCAATATTTAGTGTGGGGGAAAAAGCTAGAATTTAGACTATATAGGAATACACATACATGGAATCAATCAACAAATATAGATTTGAATTCTGAAATATGTGTCATGCATTGAATCCTCCCCATAAGTTTCATCTTATGCAGAAAAATTAAAATCAGATAATGAATTTTAATGGCTATAACCTTTAGAAGCAGCTTTTGCAGCTCTTTGTGCCTCCTGCAAGGCTCGTCTCTCAGCCTTTGTAGTTTTTGCTTTCAGTGGCTTTGAAATTGATGGCGGATCAGGGCATACTTCTTTGACAGCCTCTCCCCTCTTTTCTGCAGGATTTTTGCTCAGCATTAACATGTTAAAGAATAAGACAAGCAAATAATTCTATATAGAATCAGTTATCTATAAGAAGGAAAACAGCTTATGTGAGTAGGAAGCAAAAATCTGAAAACACTTTGGTCAAAGAAAAAAAAAAATTAAACCACAGGTAATACTAAAGCCTCCATTCCAGTAACAGGATGTAAACCATAAACTGATATATACAACAATAACAACAAATCCTTTTCCCACTAGGAGAGGTCGACTGCTGATAAAGCGCTAGTTAAGGGGCATAGTTAGTCAGTTAGTAGAAGAAATAAATGAGGCATGTTGCCTATAAATAGGGAGAAAGGGTTAAGTGGGGAGAGTTAGTTATTTGGTGATAATTAGAAGTGGGACTAAGGAGAGATCAGGTTCTCTCGAATAACCTGAAGTTGTAGTCATTCATTCATTTCAATAAAGAAATTCTTCTCAGCCATTCTCAACCATGTTGCCATTTCAAAAGAAGAATTGCAGGAGTAGAAAAAATTAATCAAGTAGGGTTTTGTGTTTGGGTTTTGATGGATTCTAAAGTTAAAACAAAAGGCCAAAAATAAAAAATAAAAAAAATCGAGTAGGGCTTTATTGAGTGAATATTTAATGCTGTCTTCTTTTTTTTTTTTGGTCAAAGCATTAATGTTGTCTTCCAAAGGGATTTGATCAGGGCAGGAGTAGAAAATCAATAATGGAAAAATGAACTAGGAAGAAGAAAATAAACCCAGGCTTCACACCTATGCTTCAATTGCATTGTGCAACAAGTTAAATAGCAATTTGCTAAAATCTCATAAAACTAAATATTAAGTTTCAAAGAAAGCTTTACATTGGTTTAACAAGAACTCCTATCATTTAATTCCACAACCATTAGTATATAATGCAAAAACTACTAAAATAACCAAGGCTGGAAATATCAAATTCAATAGCGTAACAACTTACTAAAGGCAAACAATGGCAGACCTTCTTAGTGGCAGGTGGGGGCCATCACCCCCAGGAACAAAGATTGATTGTGTTTGTGTGTGAGAGAGAGAGAGAATTTGGGGATGAAGGAGGAGTACGGGAAGCAAGTTGGGTGTATGTGTGGGACTCTTGTGAGAGTGAAAACCTTTGGGGGAAGTTATTACTTTTGCATTAATATGTTGGTCTGCTGCCCTCTAAACGTTCGATTATTTGTGTTTGGTATACAGTGCTCTTGTTGGTTGCTACATAGATGCTCTGTTTTATCCCATCTTTGGTTTCATCTTGCTGTGATGCGGGCAGTCCCAGTGATGGCTAAAAACATTGCATCGTTGTCCAATAGCTGGAGCATGGATATAGTGCATGTTACTCTTTATATGTATTTAGTATCCCTAATACTCTATCTAATACATCTTTTGGCTTATAAAAAATCTAATACATCTTTTGGCTTATAAAAAATATATATATGATGCATGAGTTTTAATTATATTATTTTAATTATTTTAATTACTAGCTAGTTTGTGGCTCCCCCAAAATTTTAGTCAAAGTCCGCCACTGAATGCAAATATTAGCAATTAGTATGTTATGTAACTTATGTTAGTGGAGGACCGGAGGAGTGGAGGGATTCGAACCCATGACATCCTTATCACTCCAACCCCGTGTCATTCACCCAAACCACCTCATCGCTCCGCTAGTAAACCTAAATAATACCGATATAGAAATGTTATCAAATATTACAATCAGCCCCAAAATCAAAATTGAACCAATGATTTTATCTTTGAGCTTAGGTATTGTTGATTCTAGTGCATCCTGCATGAACAAAGAATAGGAGAGATCCATGCTACAACAGAATGGATATTCTACAGCAAGCTGATTTATCAAACAATATCATGCATATCCTAAATTGAATTAAATCACAAAACAAGTCATACATGCATGCAACGAATTCAACAATCACAATATACCAGTGCCTCCAGGAAGTCTATTCACATTCGCCGCCGCAGCAAAGCGGTTCTCCGCCGGGTTTTCCGGAGGCTTCACGGCCGGCAAATCGAACCCTCCGCCAGGGGAACTCGATTCGCTGCGACGGAACCAGCCGGCACTGGCGTAATCCTCAGAGAACTCTCCGTGGACGATCCCGGCACCGTTTGCCGAAGTAGACGACGCTGCCGGCGAGGTTCCGAGCAGAGACTCGGAAGGGTTGTAGCTCCCAATTGGCACCCGGTCGCCGGACACCTGGCGTCGGAGCCCTGTTGCGGGGACGGGAACAGCGGCGGTTCGCTCGGAAAGATGACGTGGCGGCGGTATAACGACGGGGGAGACCGCGCTGGCGGCGGGAGAGTCCGCGAGGCGCGGGGATTCGGGTTCGGGCGGGTCGGGTTCGGTCTGCGGAGCGGAGAAACCGACGTGCCTGACTTTGGGGTCGGTAACGGCACGCGAGGTGCGCCGCGCGTCCATGGCGCGTGGATGGCTATGAGAACGAGTTACTACTATAATTGTTTTTGCGGTGAAAAGAGCAAGAGATGGTGGAAGGTTCTATTCTGACGAAGGAGTTTATATTCCTGATTCCAATTCACGGAAAAAACAAGTACAATATCCAGTAGAGTGATGATATTTGCACACCTAATATTTTTCTACACTCATCCAATACCTCTCATCTCTTTCAATATCTCTCTTCTTATCATATCATATCACCTATTACATCTATTATTTATTTCTCATCTCTCTCTTTATCTTTCTAGATGTGTACACCCCTTGGGTGTCTATGCAATATTTTCCTATCCAGTAGGAGTAACTACGGGTGTGTTACTACTCCCTTCAGTCTAAAATATAAATAACGTAGTATAAAAATACATAGATAAAGAATACTTTAAAATTGGATAATCTTAATTAATATTTACTAATTTCAAAAAAAATCAAAATTACTCATTTATTGTCTCTCGTAAATATAAATATTACATTAAATGAATGGTATAATTCAAAAATTAATATTTAATTTATATAAAAATTGATAAATATTATTTATATTTTAAAAAAAATATTTTTATTACTTATATTTTGAACCGAATGAAATATTTTCTTCCCTTAACTTGGAATTTCTCGTGGGTTGGGTGGGGCTATTAGAATAGTCATTACTCATTTTCACCGTTTTCCTTTTACATTTTTGGGATGCGGAGCGAAGATGTTTGGTTTAAGAGGTAATTTCTTATTTTCATTTTTTACCAGTAAATAGAAAAATATAAATATTTGGGGTATGAATTAAAATTTCAGGGATGCTGGGGAGGGTAAGGAGAAAGAGATTAGGGTATGAATTAAAAATGTAGAATTGAAAGGGGAGAAAATAAAATTGTAAAATATGGTCACATGGATTACAAGTGAAAGTAGAGGGCCAAAAGAGACAATTTGTTTGAGACTAAAAATGAACATTTTTCTATTTACAATAACTAAAAACATATTTAACCTTTTAATTAATTACAAAATTGTTATATTATTTTAACTATTTTTTGTTTTTAAACGTTTGCATAGAAAACAATGAAAACAATATTTTTTTATTTTTACTGTTTTCTATACAAATATATTAAAATACAAAATATATCAAAAAAATAAGATAATCTAGTAATTAATTAAAAATAAATACAGAAAATTAAAGCAGGAAACAATTTTTCAAACCAAACATGCCCTAAACATTTATTTTTTTTTACAAATGGCAGCCCTTGGGTAAGGGTTTAACAAGATTGAAGTCGAAGTGGATTATGAGGTTGTGGGATCTCTGATGCAGAGTGATCAAATGACTACAGTCATGGGGCACAACTTACTTCAGCGCGGATTTGTGCCTTGCTTAGGCAATTGTTAGACTTTCAGGTTTCTCATTGTTTTAGAGAGGGCAATGTGTGTTGATTTACTTGCTAAAATGGGTTGTGAGGGTGTAGACTATCTTCGAGCAGCTCCCGTCTCTCTTGGGGCAAGCCATGCGTAAACTTGTAGGGTATTAGCATCCCTCGTCTCATTTGTATGTAATTTCCTTTTCGTTTGGGCCTTAGCCCTCCCTTTATTAAAAAAAAAAATCTCAATCGTTAATGAAAAAATTAAAAATTAATATTTTAATATATTTATGATTTTTATACATATATTTATAATATCAACTATTGATACATTATTAATAATTGATATTACTTGCTGTTTCAAAAAAAATGAGTAAAATATATCTCTCCTCTGAAAGATATCAATATTATACTATTATCTCTTTTTATTTGAAAACACACATTTCTCTCCCCTACGAGATATCAATATTACACTCCCTTCCTCTCTTGTTTGAAAACACACATTCTCCTCCCTTGAGAGATACTAATATTACACTTTTCTTCCCTCTTGTTTGAAAATACACATTTACTTTTCTTCAAAGATAAAATATAATACATTTTTATCTATTTTTGTAATTTTTCATTAACGTAAAAGTTAGCCTCCGTTAAAATATTTTTTATTACCATAACAATTTTTATTTTTCATTTCATTTTCGTTTTTGCCTCATTTCCTTTCTCATTTCAATTTCTAATTTTTGAAATCAGAATCACCGTTTCATTGCGTTCACCACCACATTCCACCAACAATGGGTTCGTTTTGGTGTTTAGTGGAATGTGGTGGTAAATGATGCTAAAACGGTGATTTTGGAATCGAAATGGGAAAGGAAATGGGACAAAAGTGGAAATGAAATGAAAGATAAAAGGTTATTATGGTAATAAAAAATATTTTAACGGAGACTAACTTTTACGTCAATGGTAAATTACAAAATTGGAAAAAAATGTATCATATTTTATCTTTGAAAAGAATGAAGTGTGTAATATTAGTATCTCTCAGAAGATAGGAGTGTGTGTTTTTAAACAAGAGGAGAGAAGAGTGTAATATTGGTATCTCTCAAGAGAGAGAAATGTGCGTTTTTAAACAAAAAAAGAAAAAAATAAAATATCGATATCTCTCAAAGAAAAAAAGTATATTTTACTCAAAAAAAAATTAATATTACTTATTTTATATTCTATCACTTTAGAGCAGCAGGATCGCGAAACCTCCTTTTTCTTTTCAAATCATGATGAATTGATAGTGTATTTGTGGTTATAATACGAGAGGGGAAAAAGCAATACGTTAATCACGCTGGCCGCCGGAAGTTGCTAATCCATTCAACCTCAAACCCCTTGAAAGTTAAGGGTGTGTTTGGGAGTTTTAGAAAAAAAGAGAGAGGAGAGTTTGTAATTAATATTTTACGTATTTGAATGTTTAAAAAATGTGTAAAAAATCTTCCAAAGTTACATCTCTAATACTTCCCTAAATTGGAGAATTTTTAAAAATATATTAGAGGAAAATACTTTAGAGAATCTTAGAAGGTTTTAAAATGTTTTCTTTATCTTTCACTCCTATCTATATAATTAAAATATTGAAGTAAACCATATCATTTCCTCTAAAAACCCCTCCCAAATATACCCTAACGGCCAGTTTGGTTGAGGTGAAACATAGTGGAAAAGATTGCAACGAGTGAAAACACGTTTTTCAAAATCTTTTCCACTGTTTGACTGCGGTGTATTATGGAGAGAAAGGAAAACTAAACGTGGGTCCCACTCTAATATTCTTTCTTCCCAATTTGGGAAGAAAACTGACGTGAACAGGCTTAATTGCACTTTCGGTCCTCCAGTTATTGTGTTTGTGCAATTTGGGTCCTCATGTTTTCAATTGTGCGAATTAGGTCCCTCAGTTATCCCAATTGTTGCAATCAAGTCCCCTATCACTATGTCGTCTAATTTTTAAAACCTAAAGCCTATGCGGCACGCGTGGGGATTGATTTCACACTAAATCGGGTCACCTTGGCACTGAGTCAGGACATCATAACATGACAGAGACGCTCAAAAGTAAGAAATTTTAAGCAACATGTATTGCATCACGTGTAATCCAACTTGCTTTAAAAAAAATTATGGCTACCTACATCATGCCAAGGTGACCCAATTTAGTGTAAATCAATCCCCACGTATGTCACGTAAGCTCTAGGTATTAAAAATTGAACGACGTAATGACATGGGACTTGATTGTAACAATTGTGATAACTGAGGGACCTAATTCGCACAATTGAAAACTGGGGGACCCAAATTGCACAGACACAATAACTGGGGGACTAAAAATGCAATTAATTTTTTTTATTGAATTCGTCTTGAGTTCTTATTACGCAGAAACAAAAGAAGAACAGAGGAAGATATATATCTCTATTTGCCCAGCTTTTAATCCCCAGCTTTTTTTTGTCAATGTCCCCTGCTCCAAATGGACTTTTTTTTTTTCTATTTATGCTTCAAACGACCTTTACTGCATAATTCTAACTTTCCAGTTTCCATATCTGATTTTGTGAGAGTTGTATCTACATGGCTATGAATAAATTGTGGGTTATTGGAGATACATTATTTTTTTTTATCAACTATACATTATTAAATTAAATATTGATAATGAATAAATTACTTGTAGTTATATATAAAAATAAAGGGTTAAATATGTTTTTTGTCTTTTAAAAATACTTGAATTTTGATTTTAGTTCTTTTAAAAAAGTCAAACTTTATTAATCGTTTAAAAATATTTTTTTATTTTAAATTATATTTCAAACTAGTATATATTTTAATTCTATAGGGTATAAATAAGGGTAAAAAAGGAATAAAAAATTTATAACTCATTCCATTCCATCCACTTCCCAAATGATGAAGTGGAAACTTTGTTCCATTCCATCATAAAATATCCAAACAAGGGAATGAAAGATATGTTCCATTCCGCTCCATTCCATTCCATTCCGCTCTGCTCTGCTCATTTTAAGATATCCAAACATACCCATAAGATATTTCCCAAGCACGTGGCACAAAATCATGCGAAGGACTAGCAGTATACGATCGATTGTGGCTCTGGATCTTTCTCCTCCCTATCATTTTCCCTCCCATTGTGTCGTACTTATGTTTGTCATTTTGGTTTTGATGCACATGCCAGAAAAAACCGTGGAGGATAAATACAAAAGTAGAGGTATCGTTTTCTTCCAATGGCATTAAATTTCCTTTGTCTAGAATAAAGCCAACCACTCCTAAGTGATGAACTTCACCAATATTGATATTTTAGCTAACTTTGGCTTTGTTTGTGTGAAGGTGATAAGAATGTAGTGATTGTTAAACTAAGGAGAGCTCACAAGGTTCAGCTCAGTGGCATGCACCCAAGTCCATCCAAGTTGGGAACCAATTAAACTTGTGTGCAGGAGTACTACATGATAATCATAGTGAGCTTCATGGTTGTAGCTTCGGTTGCTGCACTCAAGATTTCGCAGACAAAAACAAAAAGAAATGGTACAATAAAATCTCAAGGTGAAATCATTTTTCCTCTGTTAATTTCACTACCCTTTCTCTAAAAGCTTACTACTTTAAACAATCATTATAGTATAAGGCTAGTTTTAATACCATATTATAAACTCCCCCATTTTACTTCATTCATCTATGTATCTTCATTATGTTGTGTTTTATATTATATTTCTGCTGTGATGCCCTTTAGCAAACAAAGGAAGTGATGGCTCACACTTGGAACATGAGTTTGAAGAGAGTGAAAACAGCACTGCAAATACTAACCGTGTAATACAGGTGAGGTCCCCTCTATGCGTTTTTTAGTCAAAAATTCAGTAAAAATGTTAAAAGAAAGCAATCAATCAATTATTATTTTGTTTGGTGGATTTGTTTGTTATTTATGTTAGGAAAAAATTTGTCTTTTATATGGATCCATCAACTAATTGTTGATTCAATATTGTCTTTGCCGCAGAATGAAGGAGAGAAGCGGAATAAGATTGAAATGCCACAAAATCTACTAGCAGGAGAATTTGAGGACTGCGAACTGTTAATAGGTGCTGAGAAAATGGATTATGTCACTGAAAAGGAGCTGTTGCAGACTCTAATAGAGAATTACAAGCAGAGGGAAGTAAACCTTGGAAGGAAACTTGTTGAATTGAATAGTCTGAAGGAAGAGCAATCAGCCATAGCCCAAATGCAAAGGCAATTAGAGGAAAAGACAGAAAAATTGGACTCTCTTAAAAAAACCATTGCTTCCCTGCAGTCAGAGAGAAAAATTATTATTCAAGAGAAAACAAGAGAGGATGTGTTGTCTAAGATGCAGCTAGACATTGCAAACAAAATCATAAATGAGATGCAAAGGAAGAAGGGTATGAATGGAAGCCCTGTCAAGGATCAGATGTTGGTGCTCCAACAGGTAGTAACTGAATTAGAGAAGCATAATGGCTCAGGTGGAAATGATGTGGTGAATAAGAAAATTAGAGATGTCCAAGACATGGAGTTAGAGGTTTTGGAGCTGAAGAGGAGAAACAAAGAGCTTGAATTGGAAAAGAGGGAGATAGGATTTAAGTTGGATACTGCTCAGGCAAAAATCAGAACAAAGGTAAGGAACACTCCATCATAGAAGAAGTAGGATGCAAATATTACTCATTCATTATTGTCATGATTAAATTAGGTATGTCAATTTGTAAGGGTTTCTAATACTTTTGAAAGTATACATAAGAGTTCTCTAAAAAGAGTTATCTTTTTTTTTTTTATAGGTAAATGTTAGTAATTAGTATGTTATGTTAGCGGGAGGAGTTAAACCCATGACCTCCTTATCACTCCAACCTCTATGTTCCTCTCCCAAATCATCTTCTCACTCCAAAAAAGGAGTTATCTTTAAAATGAACTGATGAATTATTACCTGAATCATCCTATGATTGGATTTTTGTGTAAAAAATTCTTGCACTGTCAGTTGTTATTAAACTCTTATGATTAATACAAAGTAAATTTTGTTAGAATAATAAGTAATAGTTGTCTAGTTCTTTGTTGTTTTAATTTCACTACCTGCATTTGAACTGAAACTTCTTGTGTAAGACTGGTTTAAGCACTCACCATTAGATTTTATTTTTATTGTGCTTGACAATTGACATTTTAGCTTTTAGCTTCTACAGGAGGAAACAGTGGCACAGATACAAGAAGAAATAGCTGGTTTAAGGAATGTCCATGAAGACCTTTTAGAACGAGTTGAAATACTGCAGAGCAACAGATTTGACATGGTCGAGGAACTTGTGTACCAAAGATGGCTTTACACATGCTTGAGGTTTGAAGTCCACGATCACCAAAAACAAATGAGAAAAAAGGCCTCAAGACAATATTGCAGCCAGAATTCAGGCAAAGAAGAACTGTACGAGAAAACTCGTGCATTATTAACATCTGATCCTGAGTACGACAGCATCACTTCAAATGCTTCATTCAATGAAAGTGATGAAGTTGAAACCACTACTACTCTCGAGAGCTCTTCTTCCAGTAGTAGCCAAAGTAGCAGCAGTAAGAATTCTAGTTTGGTTAATAAAATTAAGAGATGGAAGAAAAGCAAAGATTACTACAACAACAAGATTTCTCCAAAGGGTAGTAGAAATAGTACTCCAAGCAGCCATGGCCTTATACGCAGGTTTTCCATGTCAATGGTTGAATCAGATATATCAAAACCAAGGAAAAGTGGTGGTGATAGTGATAGTCCAGTTATGATGAACCTGCCCCAGAAAATCAAGATGAAAACTTCTTCCAACTCACCAGAGAAACCAGTAATAGTGAGATTGAGGAGAGTGTCTTTCAGTGATGATTCAGTTAAACCATCTTCTTCTTATCAAGATGTGACAGAGGAAGCTGAGGATGTAATGGATGATAAGGAAACAAATTATGGGAAAATCATGGAGCTGACTTCAAGCATTGTAACAAGCTCGAATGAACATAAGACAGTGACAGAACAATATGATAAACCGTGCAACAAATCAAATGAATATGCGATTGGTAACAACCCCATCGACATTGATTCCCCTTCAGAGAATGAAGGTACCAAGAATCAAATTGGTGATTCAGATGAATTGCATTCAAAGAATGACAGGATTAAAACCCAACTGTTGCAAGTGCAACTGCTAGCATTTTTCTTCTTTTCGCTAATCCTCCTCCTAGCATATCTCAGTATCAAATAACATTTAGCCTTGTTAGTTGTATGAAACTGCAATGTATTTATGTGTTAACTTATTTTTCACTTTCACACACAGCATCTGACTCCTGAATTCAGTGTCTAGATTGAAACATAACCCTTAAATTTAGAAGTAGCAAATGTATGTCGTCAATGAGGTCTATGTTTTACCAAATAAAAAGAAGTTATAATATGATATTGCAGTGTTTATTACTCTGTTTCTTATGGTGCGTACTTTACCTATATACTGATGATTATAAACTTCTAGCTTCAAGTAATATCTTTCTAAATCAAAAACAAGAGAAGGAATTTTTGTTTATTAAGATAAATAGTTAAGTACTTCGCCTTTTTCTTGCACCGATTCCTTCTCAAATACAAACGAAAATGAATATAATAATATAAATATAGATGAATTTCCCTTGCAATACCCGTGTTACACATATACATCCTGTGAGGAAAGTAAAGGTCTCAAGTCTCAACCAACATGGTGTGCATCGGTGTTAGATGTCCAAGTCTCTTAACCATGATGTTAAGGGTGTGTTTGGGAGGGAGTTTTCGAGGGGAGAATTTATTCCAATATTTTAGTTGTATAGAGGAGAAGGATGAAGAAAATATTTTAAAGCCCTCCAAAACCCTCTAAAGTTTTTTCCTTCGGCACATTTTCAAAAACTCTCCAATTTGAGACAATTTAAAAAATACACTAGAGAGATATTTTGAAGGGTTTTTACATACTTTTTAAACACTCAAATAGGTAAAATATTGATCATAAACCATCTCATCCCCTCCCCTTCATTTCCCTCCAAAACTCCAAACACGCCCCAAGGGTTCTATCCCCAACCATGTAAATGGAAGAGCATTTGTTGGGATAGGTCAACTTTTTAAATGAATCTTAATACCTCGAGGAATTAGTCTCTACGGCCCCGTTCAGGGTGATTTTTGGTTTTATGTTTTGAAAATTTTAAAAACCAAATCTAGTTTCAGTCTGAGTTTTGAGTTTCAGTTTTTTTTTTTAGTTTAGTCACTCTCTTTACCTCGCCTCATTATAAATGGTGAAGGTATGAAAGGGATGACACTAGGGATGGCAAACGGGATGGGCCTGAGGGGCTGGCCTTGCCTAACCTGCTTTTTTGGGGGCTGGGTTTTTTCAACCCATGACCGCTTTGCCCTGCCCGTCGAGTTGATTATATTATTTTTTAAATAATTTTTTTAGTTTTTTTATTTGTCGTGGGCTTGGGCCGCCAAAAACGGGTCATCCCGCTGGGCTGCCAACCCGCCCTTAAACGGGACGGGCTGTAATTTTTGGCCCACTTTCCTCGGTGGGGTGGGCAAAAAAAACAGGCAGGGTAGGCCGGCCCATTTTGCCATCCCTAGATGGGATGAGAGGATGCCAAAGAGACACGAGTAGAGCTGGGTATCTGGGCCTTGACCTATTTAACCTACAGCCCGTGCGGGCTATGGGTCACTTAAATATAGCCCCGTTTTAAATGCGGGTCTTTTTAGCCCGACCCATTTAACCCCACAAGCCAATTTTTTTAAATTAAATTTTAAAGTTTTAATGTATATTTTATTTTATTTTTTCAAAATTTAATTATTTTTTTCTTTAGTAGGCTCACGGGCCGACTCCATTTAGCCCATGGACTATGCGGGCTGGACGCGAGCCACATCATGTAGGCTCATTTATTTTACAGCTAGGGCCAGCCTGGTCCGTTTATATGCATACTGGATTACCCACATACCTATCTCTAGACACGAGAGAATGAGAGTATTTAGCGTTTAAAACTGAAATAAGAATCACAAAACTTATTTTTATGGTTTTGAGATTTAGGTTAAAACTGTTTTGAAATTAAAAAAAAAAACAATTCAATCCCATTTTTCCCAAACATGTTTTGTTTTCAAATTTAACTTTTAAAACCAAAAACCAAAAATTTGGAACCACCCCGAACGGTCTCGTACATTTACATGCGTGGAGATACACGGGTTCACCTTAAAAACCCACTCAAAGTGTCAACCTCATCCAACTCTATCTACCCTCGTCGAAGATGACCAAGAGTCCAAGACCCCAGTCCCCCACCACGTGTACCCTGCATGTCACACCTGTCCCTTTAATATGTGAATCATAATAATAGTAATATTCTCCTAGTTGGTTAGTTCTATCTTCTGTTTTAGTTAGTTCACTCTTTTTCTCTAAGCAGCTTTCAGGATCAGCAGCAACCAACCATGGCTGAACATTACCCAAGCCTAGCCCAAACACAGATAATAGCACCACCGAAAAAGGCCACAACCGCCACTTCAGCATTACTACTTCGGAAACTTCAGGAGCACGTTTCAAACTCAGGGCAGCTCTTTGGAATCTTGACCCTTGTGATAACCGTGGCCATTTCGCTCTTCTTGACGGGCCTAACCGTTGTAACGGCCATCGTGGGTGTGATCTTCTTCGCGCCGCTGATAATCGTGTCAAGCCCAATATGGGTGCCGCTTAGCGCCGTTGTGTTCGTCGTGACGGCGGGGTTCTTGTCCACGTGTGGGTTAGGCCTTGTGGTGGTGGCTGTGTTCTCATGGTTGTTCCGTTACTTCAGGGGAAGTTCCTCCCTCCCGGTTCGGACCGGATCGACTATGCACGGAACCGGGTTTACGGCAAACCGGGCCAAGCCTAAGACTACAGTGTCTAGCTGCGGAGTGCGGACTAAGGGGATTGATGCGGCCCTGGATTGAGGAAAGGACCGAGCCCATGTAGATTGTTGAGAATTAATCTATAATGTATAATTGCTTCAGTTTTTAAGTTAAGTTCTTACGGTTTAAAATTTAAACTTAAGTAATAGTATTAAAATTTTGTAATTAAGATTCTTACACACAATAATGCTATTAAATATTTTTGGATTAAATATTCCTTTCATCCCCTATATATATATATATACTAGTTTTAGTATTTAGTTCTTGTAATTATTTTTTGATTTTATCCGAGTAATATCTAAATGTTCAGTTAATTTTGGTTTTTTTCATTAGTCATTATGCTGAAAATACATTCCAATAGCGTTTAAATTTGTTTTCAACGACACTTTTCGTCGTTGTTTACACGCGTATCTCCCTACAATGCTTTGGAAACATTTTTGCAGTTACACATAAATCAAGTCTGCATTTGCTTCAGATAACCTTGTTTAAAGAAGTGTTATCTGAAGTATATTTGAAGTGACTTAGACAACGTACTTAGGCAATGCCTGTTCAATAAAGTGTCATCGGAAGCATTGCCTGAGTGCACTCTAAATGAACTCCAGATAACACTTAATTTCTTAAGAAAACGTTGTCTGAGTGCACTCTAAATGAATTTCAGATGATACTTTCTTAAGTAAGCATCATCTTAGTGCGCTTTAGATGAACTTCAGATAATACTTCTTTAAACAAGCGTCATCTGGGTAATTTTTTTAAATTTTTTTCTCGTTTTCCTAACCAAATATATACCAACACACACTAGACAAATCAAAAATAGAAAGCCCAAATTTATAATACATTTGTCTCTATATATACGACAAAATTATTTCAAAAGATAAGTGAACAAAGGCATCAAAATACATAAACACTAAAGAACCTAACCAATTAACACATGCAAAATCATTCATAAAATCGGCAGCTAGAAATCCTCTGATGTTTTTTTTTTATACAAAGAAATCCTCTGATGTTGATTCTCTTGTACACAACATCCAACATATTTGGTGATGCTCTCTTCCCAGCATCAGTATACTCAGAGATTACACCACAAATAGCAACTCTACCAAATGTTTTCATATTAGCAATCGCTGCCTCTAGCATCTCACCCCCAACATTGTCAAAATATATGTCAATTCCATCAGGAAAGTACCTAGAATATAAAACAAACTAGTACATCAAACACAAGCAATTAAAATTTGAAATCACTAGTTTTGACTTTTGAGCTTCTATTAAAAATTGGATTTATGATTTTATTTGACATAACTAAGACCATCTCCAACGGGGGTTCTTACGTGTGTTCTTATATATAAGAATTAGTTCTTATTTTCTATAGCATTGGAGCTGGTTGATATGGCTGCCACATATAAGAACGATTCTTATATAAGTTATATAAGAACCGGCTAAGAACCGTTCTTACACGTTAAAAAAATATTTCTTTGCAAAAAGCAATGTAATTGTGGGACCCGCTAAGGTAAGTTAAGAACCAATGTTGGGTTCTACCATTGGAGTGAAAAATAATGAAAGATCTTAAATCCTATGTGACATCTTTAGGTTTGGATCCATTAAAAGAGAATGAGTTAAGTAAGTTTTTGGTCCCTATAAAATATCACTTTTTTGGTTTTTATCCCTACATAATTTTACTCCGAAGTTTGGTCTCTTGTTTTTCCACATTTATAAAATTAGTCTCGTTTGTCAGTTAACTAATGATGTGGCAGACATATATTCACCTCAGCATCTGACTCACTATGCCTATATGATGCCACATCATCTCATTTATCTATGTGGCAGATGTTGAGGTGGATATCCGTCTGCCACATCATCAATTAATTGACGGCAGAGACCAATTCTATAAATGTGGAAAAAAAACAAGGGACCAAACTTAGGAGTAAAATTATGTAGGAACTAAAACAAAAAAAGTGACATTTTAAAGGGACCAAAAACTTATTTAACCCAAAGAGAAATAAAAACCCAAAATGGGTTCTAGCATTGGAGATGCTCCTCAAACCTTCTAAGAGTGGAGTTAGATATTTTTCTTCCTTGTAGTAGAATGCATCATCACATCCTAGCTTTTCTTTGAGTAATGCCACCTAATAAGATAAATAATCATTCATATATGGATTAGGCTTTTTTATAGATGAAAGAACAAATTTAGATGGAAAAAATAGCGTTTATATTTGGTTTCAATGACACTGTTCGTCGTTGTTTACACGCATAACTGCAGTCACACATAAATCAAGCCTGCATTCGCTTCAGATAACCTTGTTTAAAGAAGTGTTATCTGAAGTATATTTGAAGTGCACTTAGACAACGTACTTAGGCAACGCCTGTTCAATAAAGTGTCATCGGAAGCACTGCCTGAGCGCACTACAAATGAACTCCAGATAACACTTAATTTCTTAAGAAAACGTACATTGTCTGAGTGCACTCTAAATGAATTTCAGATGATACTTTCTTAAGGAAGCATCATCTTAGTGCGCTTTAGATGAACTTCAGATAATACTTCTTTAAACAAGCGTCATCTGGGTAATTTTTTTAAATTTTTTTCTCGTTTTCCTAACCAAATATATACCAACACACACTAGACAAATCAAAAATAGAAATTTATAATAAATTTGTCTCTATATATACGACAAAATTATTTCAAAAGATAAGTGAACAAAGGCATCAAAATACATAAACACTAAAGAACCTAACCAATTCACACATGCTCCAACTTAAGACAAACATCTAATGTCTTATGTGAATCATAACAAATGCATAGTTAGTTCTAACACCTGCATCTTCATAGCAAACAAATTTCAAGGCTCTGTCTAGGGTGGGAGACTTTATCGAGTCTCCCACGGTGTGAAAGTTTATGAAATTGGTGGTAAATTGCTAATAGCCATAGATTATATCATTTAGAAAACTAAGGGCCAAGATTAGTTACTGAATAATGTAAGAATACATACACTTACTCCACACAAGCACTCCTCACTCACCCTCCGATTCACTTCTTCGTCGCCGGCAGGTGGAAGATCCGACGTCCCCGGACCAGACACGGCCAACGAGGCATCATCCCCGTAGACAAAGACGACATTTGATATGATGTGGAGGAGTAAGAAAGGTCTCCCACGACGGAGATCGACGCTGATGTCGATGCGGAGGAAGAAGAAAGGTGACCGTCGATAAGCCTTTGGTCGTCATGGACCGCAGCAAAGAAACCACCCCTCCACGTCGGAGTTGATCATCGGAGTTTCGGCGTTCTCGAATGTTGAGCACCAAAAGCGAATCGGCGGGGATGTCGTGCTCGCCATAGTCATCGCCGAGGAAGAGAAAGCTCTGGCTGTGCTCGCCGTAGTCATCGTCACATCAAGCCTGCACCTCCGCCGCCCCAAGCTTTGCACCACCACAGCTATGGTGCTCCTGCTTCACGATGACAGGGGAGATGGAGGGAGTAGAAGTCACGCATGCAGCAGAGCACGACCACCTAGCGCCACTTGGCCTAGGTGGAGCGCTCGTAATGGCAGACAAGGACGACGTCGGTGCCAGCACGGTTGCTGGATGGAAAATGTTTGGCACTGGAGGAGGGGATCTAGGGTGGGGAAATTGTGCGCACCCTATCTTTGATCTTACCGTTTATTTAATTTTAGTAGATCTAATGGCTAGAAAACACTTTCCCAATTGTGTGATAAAGTTTCCCATGATGGGAGACTTGATAAGGTGCCCCACCCTAGACAGAGCCAAATTTCAATTAGTCACAACTTCAAAACATCTACAGCTTCATAACCAAGATTGTTTAGTTAAATATTATTCATTTCTAGCACATTGCCCAAGATAAGATAATTTAAAAGATGCAGAAATTGAATCCTCAATATACCACATGTACACTATGGCTCAACAAGATTTTCCAGATAAGAGGCATGTGGCCTAGTAAATGCTTACAACAGCTAACGAGTCACTAGCAGTCATCATAGACCTTTTAGCAAGCTGACACCCGTGCGGAACCACAAGATGTGCATATCAATTATACTGAAGTACATAAAAAATGAAGTGCATAAAAAATAACGTACCAAATCTAATGACTGGCAAACGAGAGTTTAAGATAATAAATACTCACAACAATAATTTCATCATCTTTCCTAAATGTAAGGAGACCTCTTTAACAAAGTTGTTTTTCTTCTCCATTCCTGAATGCATGAATGGAGAATCTATAAAAAAGATCATAGAATATAAGAATAGATTAAAATTTAAAAGTTTATAAAAAAAAAACTTTACCTAAGGCCACTAGTCTTTGATGAGTTACCATATTAGATTATTAGTTTTAAAATGAAGTTTGGCTGGTGCTCCCTGCACCCACATTGATTGTTTCCTACACCCACACTTAACCCCAATTAGGTTTTTTTGTAAATTTTAAGACAAAAATACCCCTCTCACCAAATCCCCCTTCTTCCCCTCTTCTTCCCCATTGATCCCAACGATAGACCCTCTCCCCTTCTTTTTCTTTATTTTTTTTTTCTTTTTCTCCCAACAAACGGTGTTTCCTCTTTTCTCTCCCCACAAAAGGTCAATAAAAAAGATCACTCACTATCATCTGGACGTTTTACATATGCCCAAAACTCTGTCGCGGGTCACCATAAATGCGAGGCTTTTTTTTTGAGATTTTCTGAATTCCCGGAAATCGAAGTTCCATAATGCGAAATTTATATTCCGGAATTCACATTTCCGGAATATAAATTAAATTTAAAGTTTAACTACCGGAACTTGAATTTCCAGAACCCAAATTTATCATTATGGAACTCACACTTCCGGTATTCTATAAAGCACCTTAGATGAGTTATGGAAATACGATTTTCGGTATGAAAAATTACACTGAAATTTATGCTCTGGAACTGATAGTTCCGATATATAAAAGTATTCACACTGGAAATGGTATTTCCATAATCCATATATGGTGTCTTTAAATATACCGAAAATATACACGTGAGTAATGTGTCTCGCGGCGGACGTTGGAGGCGGGCGGCGCGGCAAACTGCATACTGGGCGACGGCTGCACACTGAGCTCTGGTAGTGGTCTGCTAGGGTATTCACTGCGTGGGTCTATTTAGAGAAGGGTAATTTTGTCTTGTTAAATTCAAAAATTTAAGTGTGGGTGCGCAGTGTGAGCATTTTACGTGGGTGCAGGGAGCATGGGCCATCAAGTTTTATGATATGACCTCTTCTGTAACAACCACTTGTTTTTTTTTCTTCCAAGGAAGGGGCTAAGGCCCAAGAACAAAAAAAACTAAACTACAATCCGACCTGGGGTCCCCAACTATACAACGCTTGTCCCAACTGAGTAGGAGTAGTCTCATACAACACCAACCCCAACTGATGGTTACATACAACCCATCCTGGCTAGAATGCCAGTACACACATTAGCTTCATGATACATATGGCACACTCTGAAATCAACAACCGACCTAATCATCTTCCCCAGTCGCTGAATAAGGTTTCTTCCCAGACTATTAGAGGATATCCGCCCCTACAAGATACCCGCCACCACCTCGGAATCAACATGGAGTTCAACTCTTAAATACCCACCCAACCTTCTTTTTCCATTTCTAGAGTTGTCAATTTTGTCCCGACTCGACAACCTGGTCTAATGGGTCTGTGTTTTAGGCTATGCTGAGCTCGTTAATTACAAGTCTTCGAAAAAAACATGGTCATGTTGGCCCAGTCCGATGGGCCTATCGGGTTAGGTTGGGCCACATTTTATGCACTTTTTAGTACTGAGTTATTTTTTTATAAATAATTTGGGCTCGGCTCATGTTGGCCCAGTCCGATGGGCCTATCGGGCTAGGTTGGGCCACATTTTATGCACTTTTTAGTACTGAGTTATTTTTTTATAAATAATTTGGGCTCGGCTTAGCCCAGTGTGTTTTATGCTGAGCTAAGCTAGAAATTGTGTGACCCGAAATGGAGAAGAAGAGTTTGGTAAAAATTGGGAATTGAAAATTAGGAGGTGAAAATGAATTTTCAAAAAAAGTAATTCAAAAAAAGGCCAAAGGGGCTAAAAATGATAAGTTTCCAGAAATAGAAGACCGAAAAAAGACAAAAAAATTTAAGGAACTAAAAGTGAACATTTATCTATTTACAAAAACTACAAATATGTTTAGCCCTTTTACTAATTATAACTATATAGTTACAACTAATTAGTGTAATGTATCATTTTCAATAGATTTTGGAGAGTACTTGTTTAGGAATTGCAATTTTTTGAATTTGCTGTTGTGGAAATTTATTGTAATATTTACTCAATATTCAAACATGTGTTGTATTTATGTTATATTTAATTTAGTTAGTTTTATTCGTAATGCTTTACGATTATGTATCAAAGATCTTCAAATAGTTTTTGAATCAATTTACATTTGTATTTTTAATCAATGTTATTTTTTATATATTGATTTTTCATATTCAATTAAAATATGGGTAATGGGTACGAGTATAAGTACTAAATAGATACCCAATGGATAGTACGAGAATATTTACAGTTGCCTCCAAAACTAGAGCATGTTTCATACCTCAGGACTTTATATATCCATAATAGGCAATTTCTCGAGTACCTTTTAGAAATATTTGGTATCTAATTATTTATTTGTTCTAATAAAAACTCAACAATTTTTTTTATTTTAATTTGATTTAAACAATTGTTCCTGGTTACCCAAGTCCTCCCATTTCATGCCGGTATCATAGCAATGCCCTATATATGTCATACTTGCTTTTTGCACTTAGGATACAAATCTTGAATGATTCTATATTTACTTAATTGATATATAATTTGTCCATGGTAATTAAAGTTTCACATGAGTTGCATCTACTTTTATCTTCAAGAAAGAGTCCGGCAGTCAATAATATGGGTAAAGTTCTCTTTTAACATAATATATTAATATATTAATTACTAGTTTATAAATTAAGGTAAAGACTACAGTGGATTTGTTTACGTATCATGTACCGTAGATTTGTTTTAAAACATTGATAGTTTT
Organism: Glycyrrhiza uralensis; assembly: GCA_030159175.1. Lineage (NCBI taxonomy): Eukaryota > Viridiplantae > Streptophyta > Magnoliopsida > Fabales > Fabaceae > Glycyrrhiza > Glycyrrhiza uralensis. The sequence goes on along the minus strand of BRZY01000007.1, from coordinate 28,646,806 downwards.
GAGTGTTTTAAAATATTGATAGTCATATCGCTGCAGTCAGTGTCTTAGTTAAAAAAAATGGTTTTGCTTGCGAATTTCACCCATTTATTTGTTCAAAGTTTTACTTATTTATTTATTTTATTAATTTATTTAATGTAAGTTTTACTCATTTATTTGTTCTAATAATTTTATACGGACTATAATTTTTTTTTCTTTCGATTTATTTTCGATCACGAAAACAATGTTTGCTCACAGATTTCACTCATTTATTTGTTGCAGGTTTCACTCGTTAATTTGTTCCATTCACTCAATACGGGCTATAAATTTATTTTTCTTTCGATTTATTTTTTATCACGAAAACAATTTTTGCTTACATATTTCACTCATTTATTTGTTTTATTCATTTATTTGTTGCAGGTTTCACACGTTAATTTGTTCCAATAATTTTGTACGGGCTATAAATTTATTTTTCTTTCGATTTATTTTCGATCACTAAAATAGTATTTGCTCACAGATTTCACTCATTTATTTGTTGCAGGTTTCACTCGTTAATTTATTCCATTAACTCTGTACGGGTTATATATAAATTTATTTTTCTTTCGTATTTTTGATCATGGGCTATAAACTTTGTACGTCTTTCATATTATTAAAATGTATAAAAATAAAAATAAATCTTATAATGATATTCATTTAAATTCCAAATCAGTAACAAAATTATAATAAAAATGCATAAGTTGAACAAAATTTTCCAAGAAAAGATGAAGTTATGTAACTTGATCGATTATTGTGCTGTGCATGCATATAAATTTGATGTATTTAAAAACTCAATTTTTGATAAAAGGCCCATGAGCCAATCTGCAAGGCAGGGGATAAAATTTGTTGCAGTGAAATCCGCCGTGTAAATGGACTAAGAGATAAAGGACCGCAATTAAATGGTCCCCAATGTGTAGGGCTTGTGGCCCGCGTGGGAGATGCGGTTTAAACTGGTTGCTTGCTGGCTCCACCCATATATACCCAACTGTAATGAGAGTTAGTAGAGTAAAGTAAGATATGTGGGTTATTGCAAGAGTAGTGGACGAGTGGTATGTATTGAATTATATGTATTTTATTTACTATATGCTATGTTGGAAAATCTGACCAAATTAAAAAATTATCTCAAATTAATTGGGAAAAACTATTATGTCAAACATATTTATATGTATTCTTTCATTATTTAGGAATTTACAATTAAGGGATTAATGAAATTTATCAAGTAAATGGTCAAGTATGTGTTAAGCAAAGATGAGGTAATAGTAATTACAAAATTGGCATATGGGCAATGTCTTGACATATTACCATTGTCTGAAACCGTAATTAGAAAACCATGAGTAAGCCATTGGGTTCACATAGTACCATTAATGAGTAAAACCATAAATTAGTACCATTTACATACTAAAACTGTAAATATAAAACCATGAATAAGCCACTGTGAAGTCGTACAACCATTTACAAAATAACAAAACATAGTCTTGTGATAGTAGTATTTAGATATTAACAAAGCAGAATTATAAAACAACTAAGCCACTATGTTCACATAATAACTACACAATCATACTAACCAACCATAATCAATGTTTAATATAACATAAAATACCAAAATAGCAACTGAAAAAATGTTTTGAACTATCAATTATGTCATCGTGAATCCACTGTGACACGATAAAGTCCTTCCTCATTGGTGGTCCAAAAGTTGACTCGATCTTCAGGGTGAAGTGCAAAAGATTTTATCCCATGCCTTGTGGATTGGCTCATGGCACTACAAAAAAATCGGCCATTACCGACGGAAAAAAACCGTCGGTAATGCAGAAAAACCGTCGGTAACGAACAATTACCGACGGAATTTCCGACGGGATAAGTTCATCGGTAAATCGCTCGTCTGTAATTATTACCGACAGAATTTTTAAAAAAATCATCGGTAATTATCGACGGAAATAAATCGTCGGAAAATTTTACGTTACCGACGGACTATTCCGTCGGTAACCACCCGAATTTTTAAAAAAAAAAAACCATTTACTAGTAGTGGGTTTGTAACCACTATTGGTTCTTGTTCAAATCCTGAGGCAAAGTACAACTGTTATGGATCTGGGTTCCTTAACCAAGAGAGATCTGAAGATGATGAATTGAGAAGCTCCAAACTTGCAAAGACTAGTGATGCTGATAATGGTGACATTTCTGTAGTGTAAGGACAGAGAGAGAAAGTGAGTAATAGACATAGAGTGAAAGAAATAGAGACAGAGAGAGGGAGGAAGACACCTTGCGGCGGTGGACAATGTTGTGGGGGTTGGGTCATGGCGGTGAGGTCGCGGTGGTGCGGGGCGGCGGCGGCGGAGACGGTGAGAGAGAGAGCAATTTCGAGAGAGAGAGAGAGAGAGAGAGAGAGAGAGATTGATAGATGTGTAATGGGGCGGTGGGGGTGCGGTGCAGTAGTTGGAGGCCGCGGTGGGGGTGTGGTTGAGGCGGTGGCTGGAGATGGTGGAGAGAGAGCGATTGAGAGAGATGTGTAATTGTGAAGGAGAAGCCCGATCTGATTGATTTAATGAACCGTTTTCGACGGAATTTACCGACGGAAATTCTGTCGGTAATAAAGGAAACTTTAATACCGACAGAAATTCCGTCGGTAATAAAGGCTACTTTAATACCGACGATTTTTTCAGTCGGTAACTCAAATTTTGAAAAATGCACACAGTTACCGACGGAATGGTTTCGTCGGTAATTTAAAAAAAAATTCAAAAATTTTAAAAGACGCCAACGGATAAAATTCCACCTTACCGACGGATTTTTTCTGTCGCAAATCGTTACCGACGGAAGTATCTTATTACCGACTGAAAATTTTCGTCGGTAAATGACAAATTCTTGTAGTGTGGGCCTTTTTTCAAAAATTGAGTTTTTAAATACAACAAATTTATATGCATGCACAACACAATAATCGATCAAGTTACATAACTTCATCTTTTCTTGGAAAATTTTGTTCGACTTATGCATTTTTATTTTAATTTTGTTACTGATTTCGAATTTAAATGAACATCATTATAAGATTTATTTTTATTTTTATACATTTTAATAATATGAAAGACGTACAAAGTTTATAGCCCATGATCAAAAATACAAAAGAAAAATAAATTTATATATAACCCGTACAGAGTTAATGGAACAAATTAACGAGTGAAACCTGCAACAAATAAATGAGTAAAACAAATAAATGAGTGAAATCTGTGAGCAAATACTATTTTTGTGATCGAAAATAAATCGAAAGAAAAATAAATTTATAACCCGTATAAAGTTATTGGAACAAATTAACGAGTGAAACCTGCAAATAAATGAGTGAAACAAATAAAACAAATAAATGAGTGAAATATGTAAGCAAAAACTGTTTTCGTGATAAAAAATAAATCGAAAGAAAAATAAATTTATAGCCCGTACTGAGTTAATTGAACAAATTAACGAGTGAAACCTGCAACAAATAGATGAGTAAAACAAATAAATGAGTGAAATCTGTGAACAAATACTGTTTTGTGATTAAAAATAAATCGAAAGAAAAAAAAAATTATAGCCCGTACAAAATTATTAGAACAAATAAATGAGTGAAACTTACATTAAATAAATTAATAAAATAAATAAATAAATAAAACTTGGAACAAATAAATGGATAAAATTCGTAAGCAAAACAAATTTTTTTTAACTAAGACACTGACTGCAGCGATATGACTATCAATGTTTTAAAACACTCAAAACTATCAATGTTTTAAAACAAATCTACAGTACATGTATGTAAACAAATCCACCGTAGTCTTCACCATAAATTAATACGAGTGAAGCATACAGTAGCTTAATTGGTTAAATGCAATAAATAAGAATAATAATTCTCTGTTGTTTTTTTTTTTGACAAACAATAATTCTCTGTTGTTAAGTATAGAGCCATGGTCAAAAAATAATAGAGCCTGGGACTTCTTGTTGATCATGCTTACAACTACAAGTCCACAAGTCACTTTCCGCAATAATTTCCCTTATAATTCTCTGCTTGTCTGCGTCCCTTTTTTTTTGTGCCTGAGTTGAGAGGAACCAACGATCACTGGGCCTAGGCCTAACTCAACAGCACAGCATAACAAGTGAGAGAAGGTGATCAAGAAATGGAAGTGACCAACAAATACGTAGTGATAAAGCATCACATTGAAGAAGCACCACAAGAGTCCCATTTTCAGCTCAAAACCGAGGCTTTTGCTGTGTCGGTGGAGGCAGGATCAGATGATATCATCGTGAAGAATCTGTATGTCTCTGTTGATCCTAACAATATTAACCGCATGAAGAGATACAGCCCTTCCCAAAGTTCTGTGAGTGCTGCAGCGCGCATAATTCCAGGCAAGGTAACTCTTATCATTATTTTAGCACTGAAATATTGCTCTATGAACCCGACCTGTATTTTGTGTAGTGTGTAAAGAAAATTAAGTCTTGACTTCTAGACGGGACACATGTCACCTCTTATAATTTGACACGTGTCACATCCCCTCAATTCTTTTTCTTTTTAACTTAAATCGATTCGTTTATTGAGTTTTTTTATTGTTTTTTTAAAAAAAGAGTTTGTGTCTAATTTCCTAATAAAAGTAGAAAAATGAAAACTACAAATAAAATATTTTTAGTTGGATATAAAAAGAGTTGAAAAGTTGACACATGTCACAACCTAGAAGATCAGGACTTAATTTTCTTATATATTCTCTACTAGCTTAGTGACCCGTGCCATGTTCAGGACATATAATGACCACTAATTATTTGATTTAATTTTAATAAAGAGTACAACGAAAAATATATATAAATTATGGTTGAAGTAGTAAAATAATTTAAATAGTTAATGTGAATAGTCATGTCAAAAACTCAAATTCGCACGTATTCACCCGAACCCACCCCAACTTTGTCGGGGATAACTCACTTTGATGGGGTTAGGGGTCGAGTTTAGGTTTTTTCCATTTTTCAAATGCAAAGACATTGGCGGTGATGTTGCATTTGTCTGCTATTTAAAAATAATAATCGGTGGGGATGTTGCACCTGCCCTGCTATTTATAAAATAATAGAATTGTAGTACTTGGTTTTAGGTTAATTATAGAAATTTGCACCCTTCGGATATGTATCAAGAGGAAAATCCTTGTGTGACATTTTTTGTGAACATGGAACGTTCAATTTATTTTTCTTTAACAATTGTAGAAATGACTTCTTTTCCCCTTAGTTTGATGCTTAGAGATGATGTAAATTATAAATATAAATTATACATTATTAAATTTTTTATAGACATCAATGAGAAACAATTCAAATTTGTTTGGACTAAAGAGATCATTGAATGAAATAATTGTTAGATGAATGACGCTAAATGAGAAAGAAATAATGAATACAAAATTGATTAAGATAAAAGAAAATATTTTTTATTTTATTACATGTTCCTAAATATATAAAACATTAGTTTAGCAAAAAAATATAAAGAAAATTAAAATCACACCGTTCCTAAAGAGATCAAATTTAAATTGACAAAAAAATAAATTATTTTATTTATTATCTAATCTTTAAAAAAATTCTAACTAAGATAAAAAATTATTACCTACATCTGAAAATTAAATTCAAATCATGTCATTAAAATCAAATCTTTTTAAATTTTAATTTTTTTCTAATCCTAAAGAGATGAAATACAAAATCATCAAATGATTTTTACGTCCTAAACTCAAATCAGCAAAACTAAAAAAATTATGATGACATCTTGGATAATATGAAAATAAAAGAAACTAATGTTTTTAATATTACTCTCTAAATAAGACTTGTATTTCATTTACATCACACAAATAGTTTAAAAAATATATACATTTTTCCAAAAGTTAAATTAATTAATAGAATTCCTTCGGTTTTTCTCCGTTTTGTATAAAAAAATATATACAAAAAGAAGTAGTAATATACATATCATTATTGTTATTTTATATATAATTTCTTGAATAATATTGAAAAAATAAGCTGCTAAATTTCATATTGTTTATGATATTTCTTCTTGTTTAAAAGACAAGAATGATTTATATGCATAGAATCAAAATAATAATCACAAATTGGAAATATAAAATAAAAAACTCAATAATATAAAATATGAAAATGTTAATTCTAAACAACAATCAATAACTAAAATTGATTAATCAAAAAGTAAAAAAGAAAAAAGAAATACTCATTTTAGAGAAGAAGTTTGAGTTAATGAACAGAAACGTAACGATGTTTTTCGATAGAATCAAAACAAAAACCAAACATCAATAATTTGGCGGCTATGAAGGTCTGATTACTCCATTCATAAGGATGATATTAATTTTGATAGGAATCTATTTTGAATTATACAATAATTAGAGATAATGATCGATATCAGTTTGTTATCCGTGTTGATAAGATAAGTTGTTATTGACCTAATAAGTTGTTTTATTTGAATTTAGATTAGAAGATTAGGTTGTTATTTCGTTTAAAAATTAAAAATGGGAGGGAAACATTTATAGGGTAATACTTAGGCCTAAAAATGCTCTTAAGATGACACGTAAGAAAGTAAGAGTTCACAAATTTATATATTATAGATTCCCAATCTATTGCAGTTTTAGGTTAATGCATACAGATTAAAAAATATTTAATAGAAGTAACACATTATTGTATATAGACTAAAATATCTCGGTCTCATTAATTTATTTTTTTTAATTTTATTCTACAATAATTATCGTAACAATTGTTAAATAAGAGCATAGATGGACAAAAAATTGACGAGGCTTCGGAATTGTAAAACATCAATAGTTTTATGAAAAAAAGAAAAGACTAAAACTGCAATACGTTAGGAAGTGAGGGAGTAATAATAGATAGTTATAATAGATAATAGATATTTGGTAGAAGTTGATTTAATCTTTTTTTTCCTGTTACTTCGGAAGATTAAAAAAATGTGCCTGTTCTGAGCTTGTGTCTAATGCTGACACTTAATTTCAAGGCTATTGATGCTCCTGCTATCGGAAAAGTTGTGGCTTCTGGGAATGCTAAGTTTCAGAAAGATGATTTGGTTATGGGAATGTTCACTTGGGCAGAGTACAGTGTGGTTAAAGAAGGAAGCATAATAAACAAAATAGAGTCCTCTGAATTTCCTCTCACTTATTATCTTGGAGTTCTAGGTATTTATGCATTGCCGCTTATGACATAATTTGCTACTTCTTCTGTTTCTTTTCAATAGTCCATATTTAAGAAGAAATTTATTACTATTTATTTGTTATTTTGATAATTTAAGGTTATATTTTGTTAATTATACCTTTATCACCATAATTGTGTTACACATTTTTCATACACTTTAATACAGACAGAGTAAATGAATAGAGTGAGATAGTGATGAAGGTATAACATGCAAAAAATTTGTCAATTAAATGATTCTTTGATTATTATAAAACAACGTTAAAAAACTGATAAAAAGGAATGGAGAGAGTCTCCCTCTGTTTCAGATTAACTATCAAGTTAGAAAAATAAAAAAGTTTCAAATTATTTGTCACTTTTTCTTTTTCAATGCAGCATTAATTTCTTTTTCACAATTCTGCCCATTTGCAAATATAAATATAATAGTAGATGGGAGTACATTTGATATCAATCTATCATACTCCTTGTTGCACAGAATACAAACTTCAAGTTATATTCACCTACCAATAACAAAAACTAGTAACCAATAACAGAAGAGAATAAATAACTAGTTCTAACTAACTACTAGCATATCCCTTTCCTCTGATACATTGTCCATGTTTGAAGAATACATATCATTGTTGTCTGTTCTTTATTACAGGATTTAGTGGACTATCAGCTTATGGGGGATTTTTCGAAGTATGCAAACCCCAAAAGGGTGAAAAGGTATTTGTATCAGCAGCTTCTGGATCAGTTGGGAATTTGGTAGGGCAATATGCAAAACTTTCAGGTTGTTATGTTGTTGGTTGTGCTAGTAGCCAAAAAAAGGTGAGGTTTAAGATTATGCCCTTAATTCCAACTTGATTTGGGCTTTCTGCTGAAAAAGCCTAATCCATGAGTGAATTATATTAGGTGGCATTACTCAAAGAAAAGCTAGAATTTGATGATGCATTCAACTATAAGGATGAAAAAGATTTAAAATCCACTCTTGGAAGGTTTGTTAGTGATGTTAGATAAAATCATAAATCCATTTTTTTAACATAAGCTCCAAACTAGTTATTTTAAATTTATAAATTACTTGTGTTTGATCTAGTATTTGATTTATATTCTAGGTACTTCCCCGATGGAATTGACATATATTTCGACAATGTTGGGGGTGAGATGCTAGAGGCAGCGGTTGCTAATATGAAAGAATTTGGTAGAGTGGTTGTTTGTGGGGCAATCTCTGAGTATACTCATGCTGGGAAGAGAGCTTCACCAAACATGTTAGATATCGTGTACAAGAGAATCACCATTAGAGGATTCCTAGTTACCGACTTTTTGAATGATTTTGCAGATTTTCTGGCAGAAACATGTGATTATCTTCATAATGGAAAGTTGCAGGTGATTGAAGATGTGTCATTGGGCGTGGAGAGCATCCCTTCTGCTCTCATTGGACTCTTTCATGGAGATAACATTGGAAAGAAAATTATAAAATTAACAGAAGAGTGATCAATGAATGACATGGAGGATGCTTTAAGAGAGGCTAAAATGTTACTCATGTCATTGTCACCTCTATAAACATAATGCGTGAATGAACTTTATTAACAAGAACATGATTGTTGTTAACCAAAACTTGCTATAGCGGACGATGAAATGGTTGAAACATTAGAAGTTGATTGAGAAGTTTTTAAATTTACATCTGGCTTTAACTTTTCTAGAAGTAAACTATTGACTTTAATAAATTGATTTGTCGATGCCAACATCACGTTGGTTTGAGTGGAGTTGGACTCGGATAGTTTAAGCAAAGTATCGGATTCAAGCCTTATGGATTAAAAAAATTTAGTTGGGATGGTAGACACCTGGTTAGCCAGGTTCCCGGAGGAGAATAACCATCGATAAAGTCAATGGATACTTTGCACAAATATCATGGTTATAGAAAACACTTGATTTGTCGATACAATGATTTGGCCAAAAGGGGTTTGATAATCCAACTAAACAAAAATAAATCTACTGAAGAAATCAATAAAGAACTAGTCGGCAAAATTGACATCGAAATCCTGTAAATAGCAAGAAGTAAATAGAGATATAGGGTTGATAAGTGGTCAGATTAAGTTGAATTTGGATCCAAAAGACTCAATTCGTCAAAATTGAGGATTGGACAATGTAGCTCATTTCTGTGTGTTTGAGCTAGCAAATTGGTCGGGTCACTGGTTGGTTTGGATGGCAGGTGAGTTGGTATGGGTACGGGCTAGTATTGGGACGGGTTAGTGTTTTTGGACTTGGTCAATTTTTTAGCAATTATTTATTTCTAGCCATTTTTTAGGTGAATACACTAAATTGGGTCTTGATTCATGCATTGGACTATCTAAAAATTTAGTTGCAATAGATTAGATCCATTGATGCGCTCAAATTTGTAAATTCCCCCTTTTGAGTAGGGACGAACTCCAGAAACAAGGGGGGGAGAGTATGAACAAAATACCAATTTCTTCACTGAAATTCAAATGATGCATACAAAGAATATTTATAGCTCCTACGTTTACTATAGCAAAGCTAAACTACTGCCAAGTGGAGGGATCTCCACACACTCAGCTAACAAAATTAGGGATTTAACAGAAGAAAAAATAAGCCTAATATTATTCTAGAAGGATTCTCATTAGGACAGCTCGTGCATAGTCCCTCATCCACATGGGTGATTTCCATATTCTCTAGGGTCTTGTCTCCTTGGGCTGGGAAGCCACTCCCATTCCATGAAGCCCAATCCACAATCACACGCGTATCATCCATCCACTCATCCAATGTGGTTTGTATTGTTCTATGTTTTTGTAACTTTGCTTATGCTGGTTGTATTGGCCAATTTGTTTGGCTTTCTCAATTGTAGATACCGTTTGGCTAGGTTTATCCAACCTATGAATTTCACCTTGACAAAAAAAAATCCAATGCGGTAGTGCAATTGACCAAAAAAAAATGTGGTAGTCCACAAATACAAGTATCATATCATTATGGGGTCAATCCAAAAATGAATAATCTATTGGAAAATACTTCATAAAACTAACAAGAGTTCAGATAAGATACTTCATAAAACATTCACTCGTCCACTTTGTTCACTTTTGCATCCAATAGCTTTACTACAACGTTTGCGACAAGAAAAATACAATTCAACAATCCTTCTTGTATTTTTATCTGTTTTCTTCATGTGTCACCTCGTAACATTATTTGCTAAAATATCTACACATGGTGAGATGTGATTGAACATCTATGTATTTTTTTTAAACTGTCAGTGCATAGTAATCAAATGTTATATATAAACTATTTCAAAATATATAGGCTTAAATATGTTTTTAGTCCCTCATTTTTCACTAAGTTCTGTTTTTAGTTCCTAAAAAATAAAACGCGTCTTTTAGTCTCTCATTTTTTAAAAATGGTATCTTTTAGTCCATGGGGCCATATTTCAAATTTGAAAAGTATCTTTTAAATTTATACTTTGACCCCTCCCAAGACTGATGCTCACCTTAACTTGTTTTTTCGTTTTCCTCCCCCTCCATTGAAGCACCGCGCTCCCCCATCTCCGTGCGGCCAAGGGAGGAGCTCCGCGCGGCTAAGGGAGGTTGCGCACAATGACGAGAAGGGAGGCGGCCACCACAATCGCACAGGGAGGAGAACGAGAGAGAGGCCGCATCTCATGGTGGCTTCGAGGGAGGACGTTAGAACTACTTCTAGCGGGGATGGGGGGCCGCGGTGCATCAGTGGAGGGGGGGGAGAGCGAAAAAACGGGTTAAGGTGAGCATCAGACTTGGGAGGGGTCGAAGTATAAATTTAAAAAATACTTTTCGAATTTAAAATATGGCCCCAGGACTAAAAGAGACCATTTTTCAAAAATGAGAGACTAAAAAGACTCGTTTTATTTTTGAGGGATTAAAAACGGAACTCAATGAAAAATGAGGGACTAAAAATAGATTTAAGCCAAATATATATATCAATTAATATTGTCAAACATATAACAACATCAAATATAAACCTCTAAATAATTATAATTTAGGAAATTTTCTATCTTCAAAAACTCTTAATACATATGCAAAATTAATAGATATCATAAATTATTTTTATGGTGACAGCTAGCGTGGACAAAGTTTCCATATGGTCCATTAGTGAACCAAAAATATCAATCGTTAGAAAAAAAAAAGAGAACAATAACACTTACCCCCACACAACCCCTCCCCCTTCAACATTAAAAAACATGCACGGTATGAGATATATATATATATAAAGGTTGCAATAGGTCAAATCGCTCGATAGGGCTTATGACCTAACCTACATCAGGCCCAGGCCCAGACCAAGTTTTTTCATGAAATAATTCAGGCCAAGACTTTTTAAAAAGTCTCTTTAGCTTAAAAGGCCAGAATCAGACATCTAAAAAGTCTTTCAAGCCTAACAGGTCGACTTATTTATATAGGCTTTGATCATATGTAGTATTATTATTATTTTGGATTTTTTTAACAATGTATTAAAATTATATACTTATTTACTTTTTAAATGTTTAAACATGTTGATCTACATAATGACACAACCATATAAAGTTTATTGAATGATAAAGTTATGACCTACTTACATGCCTTATTGCAAAAATAGACTTTTAAATAGATTATCATGAATGTCAGATTAAACTTTAAAAAAAATATATCATATAAATAAATATGACTCTACTCTTATAAAGTCTTACCCCTATTTCTTATGCCCTAAATAACAATGGTTTTAATTTTCATAGTTTATAGTTTGTTATACATATAGTTTTTCTTTATTAGCCTATTAGCCTAATTAGGAGTCAAGCATTTAAACAGACTAACGGGCCAAACCAGACTTTCAAAAAAATTAGGCCAAGCCTAAAAAAAAACCTCTGACAAATAACATGTCAGACTTTGAAATTTTTAGACTGACCAGACCTATTTAGCAAAAGCCTAGCTCGACCCAATCTATTTCCAACCCCTACTTACTACATATTTGTGTAAATAAAAAGTGAAAAAAAAGAAACATAAAAATTTAATTTTTTGTTTGATTGAGTAAGAAGTAAGATAAAAGAAAAATAAAAAAATAAGATTATTTTATTTATTTTTGTGTACATAAAAAATTGAAAAAAAAATAAAGAAATATAAAATTTACAAATGCTCCCCGGCTGAAACAAACGCGTATTCCAAATGAGTGAGGAAAGTCGATGCTTATGATTTTACGTTCACCAAATAAGTCCATTTTTTTGCCCACTTTCGTTAGACGTCACTTAATGTTCCTTTGGACCACTCATTATACTCCTTATCTATAACAAAAACAGAGATATAATACAGCAAGCAAAAGCAGAACAACTAGGCAAGGTGGGAAAAAAAAATGGAAGTGAGCAACAAATACATAGTGATAAAGCATCACATTGAGGATGCGCCCAAAGAGTCCCATTTTGAGCTAAAAACTGAAGCTTTATCTCTTACAGTTGAGCCAGGATCTGATGACATCATTGTGAAGAATCTGTATATCTCCATTGACCCGTACATGCTTAACCGCATGAAGAGCCACAGCTCTTCCCATGGTGCTATAAGCTCTTCCGCGCCCATAACTCCAGGCCAGGTACTCATTGTTTTTGTATTCTGTCATGTTTGAATAAATTTTTCCGTAAATACTTATAATATGTATTTTTTTTAATTAATAATTTCTCACTTGAAATTAATTTTTGTATTTCATTTTTTTTAAAATCTATCTTTTTTAACTTCTCCGTAACATGTATTTAACAACTTTTTCTCTTTTCTATAAAAACCTAAAAGCTTTTCTAGAAGCTAAAAGTTGAACTTCTACATCTAAATAACACCAAAATAGAAAGAGTAGAAGCTGATTTTGAGCTGAGTGTTTGCTATTGATTTAGAGATGTTTGGATAATTTTTTCTAGGTTTAAATATGTTTTTAGTCCCTTAAGTTTGGGTAATTGTTGCTTTTAGTCCCTCAAATTTAAAACGCCTATTTTTAGTCTCTCATTTTTAAAAATGTGTCATTTTTAGTCCCTGGGGCTATTTTTTAAATTTATATTTTGACATCTCTTAAATTCTGATTCTCACCTTACTCCCTTTTCCTAACTTGTAAGAATTTTTTAATTTATATTTTGTCCCCTCTTAAATTTAGAAAATACTTTTTTAAATTTAAAATATGACCCCAGGGATTAAAAGTGACACATTTTTAAAAATGAGAGACAAAAAATAGGCGTTTTAAATTTGAGAGACCAAAAACAATAATTTCCCAAATTTGAGGGACTAAAAACAAATTTAAGTCTTTTTTCTATAAGCACTTATCATATAAGTTTTGAACTAATAACTTCTCATATAAGTTGAAATCAACCTTTACATTTTAATTTTTTTAAAAGCTCTCTTTTTAATTTCTCTATGAGCATCTATATATTTCAATTTGTTTAAAAACTTTTTCTCTTTTTCATATATGAAAAAAATAATAATACAATGTAAAACTAATTTTTTCATAAGTTAAAAGCTGGACTTTTGAACCCAAAGAGGACCTTAGTCATGAATAATTAGTCTGTGACTCTGTTCTAAGCTTCTTGTTGTACACTACTTCACTTGTTTTGGCACTTTGCAGGCTATTGATGGTGTTGCTATTGGAAAAGTTTTGGCTTCTGGGAATGCTAAGTTTGAGAAAGATGATTTGGTTATGGGAGTATTCACTTGGGGAGAGTATAGTGTCGTTAAAGAGGGAAACATAATAAACAAATTAGAGTCCTCTGAGTTTCCTCTCACTTTTCATCTTGGAGTTCTGGGTAAGCTGTCATCACTAGCATCACATGTTCTGTTTCCTTTCTCTTGGGCTTTCTAAAAGTTTTAGTAAGGAATATTTTACTGATAAATAAAAGTTTGTACATATAAATTTTTCATATTTACTTTTCTTAAATGTTGCATGTGGATTGAAAGATATTATTATTATTATTTAATAAAAAATGAAATAAAAGAAAAAGGATTGTACTAATCTATATTTATACTAATTACATTCCAGATGTAAAAAGATAGCAATACATCACTGAGACATAACTAGAGTGATTAGATAAGAGTGAAATGGACGCATTCAGCCACGGAACTTTATGTATCATTAAGGCAAAATTATATATCTTTTGTTCTTTAATTTTATTTTTTTTCAATTTAGTCCCTTAGTTTTTTTAAACAAAATAGTCATTTATGTTTTAAAAGTAAGTTTAAGTAGTCATTTTGTAACACAATCAAGTGTGTATATAGGCTGAAATAAACCAGCAAAATGTTTAAATAGATCAAAATATATCACGATTAGTCTATGTGGATAGAGATAGAGACAATGTGCATATCTATGACAATGAAAAAGTAAGTGAAAAAAACTTAACGGACCAATTTGAAGCAAAAAAAAAGTTATGGGACCAAATTGAAATAAACAGTTAAGCTATGGAACCAAATGACTAATTTTGTCTATCTTTAAAGCCCGTCATTTATTTTACTTTCTGGTCAAGGCAAATAATAGCGAAGGAGCATTTAGATTTTAGACTACCGATAATAACTAGATTGTTTATTGGGAGATTCTAGGGTGCCTTTGAAAAAAATCAACAATTTCGTCGGCTTTGTTCTACAAGTAAAATAAAAAAAGAACATGAACAAATCATTAGTATTAATTTTGGAGTATTTACTAGCATACCAAGCAGTCACAGTTAAGTTTTTGTTCTTCATGTGCAATATAATTTATTAATATTAATTTTGGGATATTCTTGGGAGACAAGATGAGAAGAGATGAAGGAAAACAAATATCCACAAAAGCATACTAAGCGTTAATGAAAACTAATTACAAAATTGGTTGGAATATGAAAACAATTCAAAATTTAGACAACCAACGGTACCAAAACATTTGATTTTTTAATGGCACCATAGAAATTCCCTTGTTTATTTTGCTCAAAACAAATAATCACAATAACCTAAACTACCATTGGTTTAGTCCCTACAATGTTGGTCACCAATCTACTATTCAGTCTTTAACATTAAAGTGAAATG
This sequence comes from Glycyrrhiza uralensis, assembly GCA_030159175.1. Classification (NCBI taxonomy): domain Eukaryota; kingdom Viridiplantae; phylum Streptophyta; class Magnoliopsida; order Fabales; family Fabaceae; genus Glycyrrhiza; species Glycyrrhiza uralensis. The sequence goes on along the minus strand of BRZY01000007.1, from coordinate 28,631,618 downwards.
CTTCTTCATTGATTTGTCTACATTGTGTATCAACTCCCTCTGTTCACTTCAGAAATCACTAATTAATAACAGAAAATAATAACTACTTCTAACTAACTCGGTTAACTGTTCTGATATAGTGCATGTTCAAAGAATGCATATCATTGTTGTCCATTCTATGTTGCAGGATTTAGTGGACTTTCAGCATATGGAGGATTTTTTGAACTGTGCCGACCCCAAAAGGGTCAAAAGGTATTTGTTTCAGCAGCTTCTGGATCAGTTGGGAATTTGGTAGGGCAATATGCAAAACTTTCAGGTTGCTATGTTGTTGGCTGTGCTGGGACCCCAAAAAAGGTGAGGTTTAGGATTATACCCTTTCAATCTTAATTTGTGCTTTCAGCTATTAAAAAGCCTAATCCATATATGAATGATTATTTATCTTAATAGGTGGCATTACTCAAAGAAGAGCTAGGATTTGATGATGCATTCAACTACAAGGAAGAAAAAGATCTAAACTCCACTCTTAGAAGGTTTGTTAGTGATGACAGATAAAATCATAAATCCATTTTTCAACACAAGCTCAAAACTAGTGTTTTTAAATTTTAATTGCTTGTGATTGATGTACTAGTTTTTTTTTTCCTTTTTAATTCTAGGTACTTTCCTGATGGAATTGACATATATTTTGACAATGTTGGGGGTGAGATGCTAGAGGCAGCAATTGCTAATATGAAAACATTTGGTAGAGTTGCTGTTTGTGGTGTAATCTCTGAGTATACTGATGCTGGGAAGAGAGCATCACCAAATATGTTGGATGTTGTGTACAAGAGAATCAACATCAGAGGATTTTTATGTGTTGATTTTATGAATGTCTTTGCAGACTTTTCTGCAAAGACATTGGATTACCTTCGTCGTGGCAAGTTGAAGGTGATTGAAGACACGTCACTGGGTGTGGAGAGCATCCCTTCTGCTTTCATTGGACTCTTCAAGGGAGATAACATTGGAAAGAAAATTGTAGTATTAGCAGTAGAGTGATTAAGTAATGAATCATAGGATGAGTAAGAGAGGCCAAAATGATGTTCATGACATCACCTCTATGAACTTAGTGTGTGATAAACTTTAGGCAAAATTGCTCTTTTGGTCCTACAACTTATTTATTTGTTTCAATTTGATCCTATAACTTTTTTTTTGTCAAGTTGGTCCCTTCACTTTGCAAGTGTTTGACGATGATTTTTAATGCACACATCTCTGTGTGTACTTATTGAAATGTTTTGTTCTTTTTTTATATGAAAGTAGACAAAAAGTATTTTAATTTAAGCTTCGGAATGACTTAATTTGGACATGTATTGGATTAGAAATTGTTCTCTCAAGTTAGATATGTACACTTTTTCAGAGGCTATTAGTCCCAGAAAAACAAGGATTCATATCAGAAATTTATTCTTCATCTGAAACTTGGGAGAACAATTTCTAATCCAATACATATTCAAATTAGTTCATTCTAATGCCTAAATTGAAATACTTTTTGTCAACTTTTATATGAAACAAAGAACACAACATTTCAATAAGCACAAAGAGAGATATGTACACTAAGAATCATCATCAAACACTCGCGAAGTTAAGGGACCAACTTGACACACAAAAATGTTATAGGACCAAATTGAAACAAATAAATAAGTTGTAGGACCAAAAGAGCAATTTTGCCTAAACTTTATCTTTCATAACAAGATTTTTTTTTATTATCAAACTTGCTTTAACAGAAGATGAGGTCGAAACTTAAGAAACTTAATTAAAAGACTTTGAAGTTTGATCCTAATTTAACTTTTGCATAACTAAAACACTAGACTTAACAAAAATAAATTTGATCCACAATTCCACACTTTCATTCATCTTTAATGCAGAACTGAGTATTAAATTATTGTTATTCAAGTAATTGAAGGGAAGATCTTATATTGAATTGTTATCATGGTTGGATAAGTACCCGATTTATCCCATACCAAGTCAGCCAAATGAAAAGAAACTGGCAGCATCCTTCCTCACTTACCATACATTGTCATCTTCTTTCCAAGGTATCCTGATGTAATGATTGGTCTTTTCCAGTCAATGATGATGAGTATGTGTTCCAAAAACGGGGAGATAGCAATAGCGCTTCAGAAGCGTTGTGGGAAGTTCACGTGCAAACAACAACAAGGAGATTTACACACTTTTAAGCGCTGTTGGAATCAAATTTAAATGCCATTGTAATGTTTTCTCAGCATAGTGAAGATGGTAACCTTTGTGTTAATTTTAAAACATCAAAGAAAGGTTGCTCAACTTCCATCTCATGTTTTTGAGTTGTCATTTCATTGGCTTTCTTGAGTTTCATCAAGCTCAATCTCTTTGCCATGACTTCCTTCTCTTACCACAAACACTTTATGATCAAAAGGGTAGTAAAAATAATATCTCATTGAATCTACAATTACCAAACCTTGCCTATAGTTTATCTGCTTGGAAAACATTTTACATGTTTTAGATTTATGTTTCGTAGGAAATCATATCTAGACATGTCGGCGATGAAGGTGATAAAATAAGAATATCCTCCTTTGACTTGAATTCTCATGGACCCACAAACATCAGCATGAATTAGTCCCAATAATTCATAAGTTCTATCTCCACTTCCAATAAATGAAGATATAGTCATTTTTCCTTTGAGATATGATTCACAAGTTGTGTATGATTTATAATCATAACTATCAAGGTAAACTTTTTTGTGTAACTAGTTAATTCTTTTCTCGCCAATATGACCAAGCCTATAATGCCAAAGATATGTTCTATTTATTTGATTATCTCTTTCTCTCTTACAACCAGATGAAACACGTATAACTAAATTGTAGTTCACACTAGGCAAGACATAAATGCCGGGTTGGAGATAGCTATTTGCATATAAAACATCATCATGATAAATTGAGCAAATATTATTTTTGAAAATAATATAAAAAACTCACTTGTCCAACGTAGAAATTGAAATAATGTTCGAAATAAATTTAGGAACATAATAACAATCTCCTAACACTAGTACTTTGCCAATTGACATTATTAAAGAAACTAATCTTAAAGCTATGGCGGCAACATTTGCTCTATTCCCAACTTGAAGATTAATTTCTCCTTTCTTTGACAATCTAGTATGTAGCCTCTGCAACATCTTGCAGATGTTAAAACTAATTTTTTTTGGTAGTGTTGGGCCAAGCCCAAGCAGAGAGAAAAAAAAGAAAAAAGAAACAAAAAAAAATAACAATGAAAAATGGGCAAAACAAACAATCTGAACCCAAGCCCTATCTCTGTCCCCTTGAAAACCTAGTTCCATTTGCATCAGCAGTGATGTCCATGGCAAGTCCAGGTAGTGGCACCACCCAAGTCGTCATTCTCTCCATCGTGTCACGTCCTAGCTTAGCCAACCAGTCAGCACACTGGTTTCCTTCACGATCGATGTGCAAGATGTGCACATTCCACTCCCTTGCCAACATCTCTTGAATAGAGCGGATAACAACGGCATAGCGATGAAGTGCACTCACTTGCTGCTCCACACAAAGCTTTGCAGGCAAGGAGTCAGTGAAGCAATGCAGATGTCGTATTCCATGGTCCCATGCAAGGCGTAATCTGTAACACCCTTTCTCTAAAAAGGATATTACACCATAGTAACCAAAAGTTTCACAAAGCTTTAGAAAATATTTAAATAAAAGTTGATAATCCTTCTCTGAAAATGCGAGTAAATTTTTTTTCCGTTTCCTAAAAGGTCAGAAGGATGGAAAATAAATCCCTGTAAGATTTTCTCTTTGAAAATATTTTAAGTGTAAAGAGTATAACATAACTTCGTACTCAAAAATTGCTTATCTCATATATAAAATTATCAGAGTTTACAACAGAGTTTGTACAGTGGACTCCTGAGCCGGTCAAGTCTTTAGACCTCTACCCAATCTAAAATAGTAAATATCAATTCTTCTCGGAATCCCTATCAATCTACATAGCATCTTCCTTCAGATCCTTCGTCTAAGAGCTAACCCACTTCTTGGGTAAATCATCTACTCTGTTATGCATCAACACAACATAAAGCAGACAAGGGTGAAATTCTAAACAAAGTAATATGAAAAGTAGAAGTACATCCAAAATACAGATCACACATCACCCAATTCGCACAACAAGACACATATAAAAATTAACAGATCAATCAAGACTTATAAATAGATCTCGTTTAAGCAGATCTTACCTTTGTGCTGGAACCCTACAAAAGCAATGCATTCACAATAATATATCACCAAGTCCAAGTATATTTATGCATGCCACTTCAATATCTCTAAAAACACACCGGTGTATTGCTCCAAGGAGACTTTACTAACCTTAACACCATCGAGCAATCGGCTGTAGCCAACCTAACAGAATAATCAGATAACCCCTTCAGGACTTCCGACGATCCTTTGGTAAGACTAACATTTATTACTTAATACCAATTTATGAATAAGTCAGTCAGATTTATCCAAGTCGGGTATACAAATTGTCTCGGCTCGAGGGCATTACCTACTCGACCACATAATACTATCGAAACCTGGATAATCCCAATAGGTAGTTGTAGCCCAACTGTACTATATTTTCAACCACACTACTTCGGGTTGTAATGCTCAAAAACTCTTTAATGCAAATGTACAAAATTTCTCTTTAATTCTCTTTAACCTCTCTTTGTAAAACTTCATTTGTTTTACTGTAGTTGCTCTTGAAAATCTCTAAATCTCATCAAAATACTTTATATGAAATAACTCACCGCTTTATGATAGAAATACTTCTGTATGAATAGATAACTGTTAAAAACCACATCTTTACTGTAACACTCTCTTCAAAAAAGATATTACACCATAGTAACAAAAAATTTCACAAGACTTAGAAAATATTTTTATCAAAGTGGATTATTCCTTCTCTAAAATGCGGGTAAAATTTTTCTTTTTCTAAAAGATGAGAAGGATGGGGAATATACTTCCCTAATTCTTTTCAAAATGTTTTTGAATGCGGAAATGTGATCAACACCTTTTGTGAGCATAATCTCATCTCATATATATATAAAGATCTTGCTTTAGTACAAGTATAAGGTTAAATAAACTGTACATCTGAGCCAATTCAGTCTCTTGACATCTACCCCAATCTAAGACAGTAAATATAAATTCTTCTCGGAATCTCTATCAATCTATGCAGCATCTTCCTTCAGATCCTTCTTCTAAGAGTCAGCCCACTTCTTGGGTAAATGATCTACTCAGTTATGCATCAACACAACAAAGCAGACAAGGGTGAAACTCTATAACAAAGTAATATGAAAAGTAGAAGCACACCCAAAACACAGATCACACATCACCCAATTTGCACATCAAAACACTCATCAATGATAACAGATCAATCAAGGCTTATAAACAGATCTCGTTTAGACAGACCTTACCTTGTGCTGGAACCCTATCAAAGTAATTTATTCACAATAAGATATCACCAAGTCTCAATATAATTATGCATGTCACTTCAAAATCTCTCAAAACACACCGGTGTAATGCTCCAAGGAGACTTTACCAACCTTAACACCATCGAGCAATCGGTTGTAGCCAACCTAACAGATTAATCAGATAGCCCCTTCAGGACTTTCGAGGATCCTTCGGTAAGACCAACATTTATTACTTAATACCAATTTATGAATAAGTCAGTCAGTCAGATTTATCCAAGTTGGGTATACGAATTGTCTCGGCTCGAGGGCATGACCTGCTAGGCCACATAAGACTATCGAAACCTGGATAATCCCAATAGGCAGTTGTAGCCCAATCGTACTATATTCTCAACCACACTACTTCGGGTTGTAATGCTCAAAGCTCTTTTATGCAAATGACCATCTAAATTTGCACACAAATTCTCTTTAGTTTCTCTTTATAAGCTCTCTTTGTAAAACTCCCTCTGTTTTACTGTCTCTTTTTCTCAAAAAATCTTTGAATCTCTTTTAAAATTATTTGTAAGAAACAAATCAAATCGTTTTATGGAAAAACCACTTGTATGAACAGATAACTGTTTAAAATCACTATTTTTCATAAAACTTTTTTACTGTATACTTAAAACATATAACTCTTGTCTTCTTTTTACTGCTTATTACGGAGTAATTCATTATCTCAGCTTTATTTATTTTAAGTAGCTTAATGGAGTGAATCGGTATAAAAAGTTGTTAACTGTATTTCAAGAAGATCAAACCGGGCATAGCCACTTTGGTTTGGTCAGGAGAGAAGAGATTAACAGTATTTAAACTTACGTCCGCTTATAAACCAGTAAGTGTCTGCTTTCAGATTTTAGATAGCTCTTTTGGGAATGAAATAATTACACGGTGGCTGAGCCAACTTTTGTAATCAGTGTCCGTCTCTCTAAAACCTTATGTATACTTAGTGAACGAAATACAACTGATTAATTACCGGCTTAAGTTATTTTTCGAAGATGAAAAGAGCACACGACGGCAGAGCCATCTTTGGTGATTAGTACCCTACTTTAAAAATTGATCCACTATCCTATGTGAACGCAGTCCAATTGCTTCTCTTGGAAAATTCTTAAGTACTGATTAATTATCTTCCAGGAAAAGACCCGTTGAAAGTCTATCTCACTAATTTTTACTGCCGTAGACATTGGAAATTAAACTGAGTTACGTGCATACCCATACATATACAGATTGGATACCCACTCGATATTTTCCACTAATAATATAACAGTAGAATTCAACGAGAATCCAGTACTGTTAGATTATTTTCCGAAAGATGCTATAACAGTAGGTTCACCGAGAATCCATTACCGTTACACTCTTTAATCCTTTCCAATCTATTTATATATACGGTATTTAAGAAAATTGCTTCTTTCCAATTTTATCTTGTCACGTATATACCGGGTCCCTAGTGTTAAGAGTTCCCCAAACAGCGTATCAACACAGATCCCAGGCCATAGAGAGACAGACTGTTTTAGCCCCTTCATAGGCCTCTCTTTCTTTCTAGACAGATCCATACTGATAAACCATTTATCTTAACCATCACCTTGTATATAAATAACAAATAATATTGGGTTTTCACAAATTAATGATTTGTATTTTCTTTGCGGTAAAATCATATTTACGGTAATATAAAATTCGCCATTATAATGGTATGTTTACAAAAGCTCAAAAGTGATTTTGGCATAGCCACCCTACTCACACGATTTTAAGGCTAAAATTGGGCATTATAGCTCTACAATTCATAAAGAGCATAAAACAATTAAATTAAAGCTATAAAACAATTATAAAACATAAATAAATAAATAAATAAAGACTATAAACACGTAAACAAGCAATTCAAACACAAACAAGAATCAAACTCATACTTCTCAAATTAATTTGCAAAGAGAAAACCCCTTACCTTGGCCAAAACTTGAAAAAGAACAAGCAAGAACACCAAGAACACAATAGTAAGAAATTTAAGACTAAAGAGAGAAAAGAGAGAAAAGTGTTTGCCTTGAAATGCTTCTTGGATTTGTGTGAGAATTTTATAAAGCCAAGGGGGTCTATTTATAGGTGAGGGGTTAGCCAAGAGGAGGGACAAGGAAGGAAGGAAAAAGATCATGTGATGTAAGCCAAGACTCTTTAAATACACATTTATTAATTAGGTTTAATCCATCCATTTTCAAATTGGCCTAAACCAATGACTCATGGCCATGACTCAATACCTAGAAGGAGGGAGAAGCTTCAAGATAGTGGGGAGTCACTAAAGAGGTCGGCCAAGAGCTTTTCTAGAAGAGGGAAGTGAAGTTACATCTTTACCCCTAGGTTTTAAGTGAAAACGGATGAAAATCAAGGGTAAAATAGACTTTTCACTAATCAAATATTCAAAAATAATTTTAAATAGTAAGAACCAATGAGGAATCTCGAAAATGACATGTAAGAGTCTCATGGAAGTGTTTTGGGATTTTTACAATAAGGGTAAGCCTCACGGTTTGTAAAAACAAAGAAAAACGGCCGCGACGTAAGTAAAAATGGATATTTTCCAGAAAATTCCAGAAAAAATCCCAAAAAATTACAAATTGAATTTAATCACTAATGATCCCTCTTAAAATTTGATTTTGAGCACTAACTTATCACTGAAAATCTATTCTGGTTTCCGTAATCTTCGTTTTGTGTGCTTTTTAAGGATCAGAAAAGTAGCATTTTTATCTGCTTTTTTGAAAATTATGAAATAATTTCCAAAAATCCCCAAAAATGAAAAAATGTGATTCAGCTTTTCAAAATCTTTTTCTGACCTCAGTTTGGTCTCCAAATTAGTATTTAACTCTTACTGTAAGTAACAGGGTCAAAACAGTAATTTCTAAAAGTTTTCAAAAATTCTAAGAAAATTCCAGAAAATCATAAATATTAAAGGAACCAACATTTGTGAAGGAAGTTTTGTTTGTCTAAGTTGGTTTGACACACTTGTGTTATTTAAATCCTTTTCCGTATATAACGGTAAATACAAATATCAAACGTCAAGGAAAGAGTGACTGTTTTAATTAAATAATTTTATAAGTATTTTAAAACCTTTATTATAAGACTAAAATAATTTTCTTATCACTTGGATCACACAATATCATATAGAATAGATAAAAGATGAAAATACAGAAAACAGAAGTCTATATTAGACTTTAACTATTTTGCTATTTATGCTATAATACTTAACTGTAACTGATCATTCTATTTTTCTTAGGTTTCTATCAAGTCTTTGTAGTCTCTATCTTATCTATTTTTCCATCTCTATTAGTTATCCCTTTCCTAACTAATGAATTACGGAGTTCCTTTTAAAGGGACTAAAACTGTAATCTCTTTATTTTCTCCTCAAATAATCCTAACTTAATTCCTAAAATCTTTATATGTCGCCAAGCTACTATATCTTCCCTCAAATACCTCTTGAAAGTGTTTCCAAATTCATTTATCATTTATCAGAATGTCCGTATATAATTTTCTGACTTCCGTATTTAGCTCTAAACTACTAAGTTTTTATCCAAAAAACTTCAAAGTAATTCTAATCCTCAAAAATTATTATTTTCTCTCAGAGTGAAAATTCTGGGATGTTACATTTACTGTATATATCATAAAACTCTTTCAGAAATCACTTACCATTTTGAAGAAATACTCTTGCTCTTAGTTTTATTGCGAATTGATTTATTCTTTCGGCTGAAATAATTCAGTTTATGACTGGTCACACCGCGGCAGAGCCGAACTGAGGTGAACAGCCCAACAGAGTGATTCAGTATGTAACTAAAGATTATTAACTCATTTTAAGAAGACAAAAACGGTGCAGAGCCACCTAGGATTGATCAAGAGAGAAAAGAACAATTGTAACGTCCCAAATTTTCACTCTTAGAGATAGAATTTTAATTTGAGAGGATTATTATTAATCTTAGAAATTTTGTATGATAAGTTATGGTTTAGTGCTGACGTGGAAAGTCAAACGGAAATTTCTGTAGACGTTTTGACTGTCCGAATAAGAATATAATGATATAGAATCCCTAATTTGGAGTCAGAAAGATATTTGAGGATACCAATAGCGATTTTATAATATTTGAGGATTTTAGAAATTTATTTGGGAATTTTCTGAGAAATGGATCAGAGATAGTACCGTTTTGGTCCCTATAGTATTACATGATGAACTGCGAGTGAGTTTGGAGAGCAGAACACCTTAGAAAATTATTTCGACGAGCCAAAAAGTGTTTTTACATTATTTAGGATTTATGGGAATTTTTTTGGAATTTGGGAAAAATTTTAAAAATTACTAAAATGCCACTGCTATTGCCAAAAGACCAAAATACCCCTAGTTGGAGCAGTTTTGTCACTATTCATAAAACCAAAAATGGTAATTTTTATTTTTATTTATTTATTTGGGGATTTTAGAAAATATTTCTGGATAAGTTTAGTAAAATTACTATTTTGCCCTTGGTGCGGGGAAAAACCGATGAACTGGTAAAGACCGGATACCAAAAATTGGATTGCAGGGAAGGTGGGACCCATGTAGCATAGTATAGTTGACTTTTATTGTGTTGACATGAGAAGTTACTAAAATATCCTTGATTTTATTCTTTAATTACCAAAACCATGGAAAATATGTTTTTACCCTTTGTTCTTTTTGGTAATTTTCTATCCAAATGAATTTGATCTAATCTATCCCCTTTGGGTCAGCCCTTAAGATGCGCCCCATGTGTCTAGTGGAGGCTTTGTGATCATTGCTTGGTGGTTAAGTTAAGCCTTGGATATTTTAAACCATGATATGATTAATTAACTAAGCTAATTCACTATGGTTCTTAACTTAACATAGCTTTGATTAATTTTAATCCTATCCCTTCTTGCCCAAGCCACCAAAACCGCCCCACTTTAGGCTTGAATGGGGTCTAGGTTCATTTTGTGTCTTAAGAGGGAGATATTTAATTTTGCAGAGCTTTAATTGGTAATGGTTTGGAATCCATCTATAGGATTTGAACAAGTGTAGGCTTGTGATGTGTCTTTCACCCTTGTAAGTGACAAACAACTCCTAGCCAAGTAAATGAGGGAGAGAGGGCGTGAGTTAAGGGAGAGGAAGAGGAGAGTTCATTCATTTTTCAAGATACTTTATCTCTCTAGTTCCATTTTCTCTAACTTCTCTCTAAACTCTTCATCTTTTCCTTTGATTTCCTCCATTGTTTTCTTCAAGTTCTTCAATCTTTGATCCATATTTTTGATCTTCCACATACTAATCAAGTGTGGGTGATCACTTTTAAACACTTTAAACACAAAGCCTTCATCACTTTTGATCTTCAAGTGTTCTTATTTTTCAAGAATGTAACATCCCAAAATTTCACACTATGAGACTGAGTATTTATTTTGGAGGAGTAGTATTATCCTTAGGATTTTCAGATGAAGTATAGATAGTTTAGAACTTACGTAGACGTCAAATAGTAAATTTACGGATATTCTTGACAGTCAGAATAAGCTGATAAATGAATATGAAAAATTCATATTTGGTTCCAAAAAGTGTTAGAAGATTGATAATATGGCATTTGATATCTTCAAAAGGTTTTAGAGATTAAGTTTGAATTTTAGAAGAAGAGATAAAAGGGAATTACAGTTTTGGTCCCTTTAGGAGAAACTCCGTAAACTGTTAAGTAAGAAATGGATCAAATACCGAAGGAAGAAAAATAGTTGAGGTAGAGACCTTATAATCTAGTATACTTTGGATAATATAGAAATCATAAGTCTTGTTTGGTATTATAGTTTAAAAACAGTAAGACGGTTAAAGTCCTTTATAGACTTCTGTGTTCCGTCTATTATCTGTCTTATATAAATTGTTGCAATATAAATGTTTTGTGAATTATTTTTGGTTTAAAAATAGGATTTAAATACGCAACTTTAAGATTACTTCTAAAAATGGTTGATTCGCAGCTTCCGTCAGGTCTAGTTAAAACATCCGTATCTTTGTTCTAAATCGTACCTTTTCTGTTTTGTATGAATTCTTGTGCCATAAATGTTTTGTAATTTGTTTTTTGCTTAAAATTAGGAATAAAATACACATGTTCCGGAATACTTCTGAAACAGCAATTTTACAATCGATAACGAGTCTTTTTACAGAAAGCAGTACGTCTAACTGACGGAAAGAGTTTTAAATAGCTTAAAAGTATTAAAAGACTTCAATAAATAAAATTTCTTTCACAAAAGTTGGTTTTTCTAATATTTTAGATTTTCTGAAATTTTTCTAGAATTTTTAGAAGTAAAAAGATTTAAAAGCTCTGTTTTGGTCCAAATAGTAAACCGCTTGAGCTGATAAACTGATTCGGAACTCAAGTTAAAGTCAGATAAAGATTTTGAATAGGTAAGACATGTTTTTCCATTTTTTAGGATTTATGAAAATTATTTCAGAATTTTCTGAAAGACAGGTCAAAAGTCACTTTTTCAAAAACTCCGTAAGACACGTTCAACAATAATTTCTGGGCCAAAATAGATTTATACTGATCAATGAGACCTCAAAATCAAATTTTAAGAGAGACCATTGGTGATTAAAACTAATTTGCAATTTGCTAGAAATTTTTGTGGAATTTTCTAAAAAATGTCTGTTTTTCACTTACAGCGCGTCCATTTTTCCGTTCTTTGAGCTAAACGCATAGCTTACGCTTACCGTAAAATTCCAGAAACTCTTCCATGAAGCTATTAGGGCTATTACATGGTATTCCCAATATTTTTTATCAGTTCTCATCCTTCAAATTCGTTTTAGGAATTTTTGATCAGTGAAAAGTCAATTTTACCCTTGATTTTCATCCTTTTCACTTGAAAACCCTAGGGGCAAAGATGTAACTTCACTCCCTCCTTCTTGCAGCCTCAAAACCGCCTCACCACCTTGCCAAGAAGAGGACTAGGTGCATTTGGTACATGAGTCATGGTTTTAAACCAATTAGAATAAAGTTTAATTAAAACTAAATAGTTAAATTGGATTTTAGGAGTCATGGCTTACATCACTCACACAAATCTCTTCCATCCTTGTCGTCCCTCTTTGGCCGCCCCTCTCCTTCCCCAAGAACCTTTGGATGATGACTTTCACTCGGATTCAATTATTGTGAAATGGTTTAGACCAATTAGGAATTAAATAAATGTTTTGGTTTATTTTAAAAAGCTAAACTATGATTACTTTCTAAGCTAACCATGGCTACTTTTACCCAACCCCTTGGCTGCCCCATCCACTATAAATACCCCCTCATGCTTCATATAATTCTTACACCAAAGTCTTTGTGTTAACAAAGCAAAATCCTTTCTTTTCTACCTTTGAATTCTTAGCTTTTTCTCTCTTTGTTCTTAAGCTTCAAGCTTGATCTTCAAAGCCTTTTTCTTCCCATTTCTTGCCTCATGAAAATCGACCCCTCTCCTCTTGAAATACTCCTCTTTGATTCGTAAAAATATCCCACATCAAAAGCCTTGTGTTTACAAGCAAAAACTCTCTCTTTTCCTCCTTGAAGTTGTTTGTGTTCTTGCTTAGTGTTCTTGGATCTTCAAGCTTAGTTCTTCATTGATTTTTGTGGTGAAAGGTAGGGGGAATCTCTTGCAAAATAAGTTGAGAAGTATGTGTTTGATCTTGAGTGTTGTGTGCTTGAGTGTTTTTTTGATGTTATAAGCTTTCTGCATGGCCTTAAAAATGTTTGTTTTTGCTTCCCTTTGGTTGTGGGGTTATAAGGCCCAAATTTCTTGAATATTTTCGAGGGAGTAAGGTTAGAATGGCAAAATGAATTTTTGAGCTTACTAAAGGTATTGTTATTATGACGAATTTTAGTTTACTGCAAATATGATTTCACTGTAAAGAAAATACATTTTCTTCTTTTGTAAAAAACCCTGATACTATCTAACATTTATATATTCAAAGGTGATGGTTAAGATTTGATTGGTTTATTAGTATGGATCTGTCTAGAAATGAAAGAGACATTTGAAGGGGCTTTTATAAAGTCCGTCTCTATCTGGCTTGGGATCTGTATTAATACGCTATTTAAGAATCTTAACACTAGGGACCAGGTATATATGTAACTAAGATAAATTGGGAAAGAAGTGATTTATTAATAACATTTATATAAATAGATTGGTAAAAGAGTGTAACGGTAATGGATTCTCGGTGAATTCTACTGTTATAGCATCTTTTGGAAGTTAAAATGACAGTAACGGGTTCTCGGTGAATTCTACTGTTGTATTAACAAGTGGAAAATATTGAGTTGGTATCCAATTTGTTTATATATGCAATGAACTCAGTTTAATTTCCAATGTTTAAGATAGTGGAAATTAGCGAGATAGGATTTCAACAGGCCTTTTTCCTGGAAGATAATTGGTGCCTAAATATTTCCGAAGAGAAGTAATTGGATTGCGTTCACTTAGTCTAAAGTTTTATCGATTTCTGAAAATGGGTACTGATCACCAAAGATGGCTCTGCCGTCGTGTGATTATTTTCATCTTCGAAAATTAATTTAAGCAAGTAATTTAATCAGGTTTTACTTCGTTCACTAAGTTTATAATTTTCAGGAAAAGCTGGACACTGATTACCGTAGTCGGCTCTGCCGCCGTGTAATTTATTCCATTCCCAAAGATTTATTTAAAAACAGAGAACAGACATTTACAGGATTAAAAAGCGGACACAAGTTTAAATACTGCTAATCTCTTCTCTCTTAATCAAATTCAGAGTGGCTCTGCCCCGCTTTGATCTTCTTGTAATAATTTAATAACCTCAAGTTCATATACCGAATCACTCTGTTGGGCTATTCACCTCAGTTCGGCTCTGCCGTGGTGTGAATAGTCATAATTGACTTATTGAAGCCGAGCAAAATAACTTAACTCATAAACAATCCGTAAAATGGGTAAAAAGAGTAAGAGCTATTTATTTAAAAACAGAAAGGGGTCTTTTGATAATAAAAAAGAGGTGTGGATTTTAACAGATATCTGTTTATTCAAAAGTGTTTTATTCTAAAGTGAAGAGATGTTTCATACAAAGGATTTTGATAAAAATTTTAAGAGGAGCTATAGTAAAACAGAGGAAATTTTACAAAGAGATTTTGTGTGCAAATTTAGACGGTCATTTGCATAAAGAGTTTTTTAGCTTTACAACCCGAAGTAGTGTGGTTGAGAATAGGGTTTGGCTGGGCTACAATTGCCTACTGGATTATCCAGGTTTCGAAAGTCTCAATGGTCGTGTAGGTTGATCTCCTCGAGCCGAGACGAATCGTATACCCGGCTTGGATAAATCTGATTGGCTGACCTATTCATAAATTGGTATTAAAGTAATAAATGTTAGTATTACCGAAAGGTTTCTGGAAGTCTTGAAGAGGCTATCTGGTTATTCTGTTAAGTTTACTACAGCCAGTTGCTTGATGGTGTTAAGGTTGGTAAAGTCTCCTTGGAGCACTACACCGGTGTGATTTTTGAGATATTGAAGTGACATGCATAAAAACACTTGGACTTGGTAGTATATATTGTGAATGTATTGTTTTGTAAGGTTTCAAACACAAAAGTAAGATCTGCTTAAACGATATCTGTTTATAAGTCTTGATTGTTCTGTATTTTGGATGTGTGTGTCTTGCTGTGCAAAGTGATTTATATATGTATAAATGTGTTTTGATTGTGTATCTACTTGTCTTATTACTTTGATTAGAGTTTCACTCTTGCCTGCTTTATGTTGTGTTGATACATGACTGAGTAGATAATTTATCCAAGACGTGGGCTAGCTCTTAGAAGAAGGATTTGAAGAGGATGTTGTGTAGATTGATAGGGATTCCGAGAAGAATTGGTATTTACTATTTTAGATTGGGTAGAGGTCTAAAGACTTGACTGGCTCAGGAGTCCACTGTACAAACTCTGTTGTAAACTCTGATAATTTTCATATATGAGACGAGCAATTTTTTAGTACAAAGTTCTGTTATACTCTTTACACTTAGAATATTTTCAAAGGGAAAAATAATACAGGGATTTATTCCCCGTCCTTTTCATATTTTAGAAAAACGAAAAATTTTACCCGCATTTTTAGAAGAAGGATTATTAACTTTTATTTAAATATCTTCTAAGTTTTCCTAAACTTTTGGTTACTATGGTGTAATATCCTTTTTGAAGAAAATGTGTTACAAAGAACACCAAGCTAAGGATTTTTGGACTTTGGGTAAGCCATCAATCTTGGTATCTTGTTTACAATCAAAGGTTGAGAACAAGTTACACTATTTTATTTCTTTTTGGGGTTAGATGATCTTAGTAAAGGGTGAAAACCCTTTTGATTGATGTTTGTGTTCTTGTATGTGTTTACGAAGGAGTTTGAGTTCTTGGATTTGAGGATCAAGAAAATTTTGAAGGAGAAAGATTTAAGGTAAGGGGAGAGTTCTCTAGTTATCATAGTTACATAAACATGCGTGTTCTATGTGATTTTTATATGTTCTTGGTGATTGAGTTCTTAAGTGATGGTAAATGATTTCTTTTGTGTTGGTGATGGATTTCATATGTGATGATTAGAGGTGGCAAAACGGGACGGCCCGCCCCGACCCGCCAAAAACGGGGGCGGGGCGGGCTAGCCCGCCAAAAAAAGTGGGTTGGGGTACGCCCAGCTCGGCCCGCGGGTGGGTTGGCGGGCCAACCCGCCCAAAAACAAAAAAATAAAAAAAAAAGGAAAAAGTGTGTAAAAGTGGCGGGTTGGCCCGCCGAACCCGCCCAAAAAAACCAAAAAATGCACAAAAAAAATAAAAGAAAAAAGGGTTGGCGGGCCAACCCGCCGGGCTAGCCCGTTTTGAACCCACCTTTGGGCGGGCCGAAACGGGTTGTGGGTTGAAAACCCCAACCCGGCCCGCCCTTTTTTGGCGGGCTGGCTCGCCGGGCCCAACCCATATTGCCACCCCTAGTGATGATGGATGATTTCTTATGTTGTTGTGATCGAGTGATTTCTTATGTTGTGATGGGTTGATTTTCTTATATGGAGATTTCTCATGTGGTTGTGATTGGCGATGGGTCATGGGAGAAGCGGAGAAATTAAATGAATTTAAATCATGATGATTGCACAACTGACTAAAAATTTGCATAGGTTATATCAAGTGTTAGTGTTATATCAAATTTCATGAAGCTAAAATCTGGTTTTGATGCTCAAAAATGATGGGAATGGATTAAATAATCAAATCCTAAGAGAAAACTAAATTTTTGGATTTTTGATAAATTTTCATAACTGTTTACACACATGGTGTGAGAGTTTTCACAGGCTGTGATCTCTTCTGTCTGCGAAAAACACTGTTTTGACTATTCAAGGGGTAAAAATATAATTTTTGAAAGATTAGGGACAAAAGTGTAATTTCCGAAAGTTTAGGGACAGAAAGTGAAATTTTTAAATGTAGGGACTGAAATGGTAATTTGCATATGTAGGGGACTAATAATGTGGTTTTCGAAAATATAGGGACTGAACTTGTAAAAGTAATGTTCTTGGGCAAGAAATGTAATTTTTAAAAGTATAAGGCATTGAAGATATAAAATGGATATTTTGGGAGAAATTTCAATAATAAAGTCAAGTTTGGTATTTTTATCAAAGAGTTCTCTTGAAGAGGCCAAAGCCTAATGTGATAAGTTGTCCTGAAAATGAGTTTTCCACAGAGTTTTTCCCAAAGGATTTCTTAAAAGTGAAAGGGGGAGGAGTGTGAGTCTAGTAGCCTAGAGAGAGGCCTAGCATTCAAATACGATGAATTTTGGAGTGTCTATGGTCAGAGTGTCATTGGACTATGAGGGTCTTTGACGGAATGTCATTGGACTGGGTGTCTATGGACAAAGTGCCATTGGATTGTGAGTGTATATATGACTGAATGTCATTGGGCTGGGTGTCTATGGATTAAGTGTCATTGGACTGAATGACAGTGGATTGAAAGTCCTGCAGTGAGGAATAGATGTGATGAATGTGAATTCTTTTGAGGATGAGTATAACACTATGTGGGCATTATACTATTGTGTGCATTATAATTGTTGTATGCATTATAACCGCTGTGTGTTGTTTGTGTAACTGTGACGATATAACTGCGAATGAGATTTTCACCCTTGCAATGTATTGTTTTCCTGTATGCAAATATGTCTTCCTAAGTTGCCACGTCGGGGATTACAGTGGAGTTCATGAGGAGTCAAGGACAGGCGGTACGTTGACACCGAGGATGGACGTGTGATTTTTTTTTAAGGGTTGGGTTCTTATTGGAGTCTGTAGTATTGTCCAGTGCTTGACCAGCATAGGGAGTCTGTACTTATTTGGGGAAGAGGTTTCCTATGTACTCTATTATCAATAAATGAAATTTTGTTCCCTATGCTATTTCTTATTTGGTGTTTAGTCATAAAAAGGATTTCTAATGAAAAGAGAAATGAATGACAGAGAAAATCCATTTGTAAAAAATAATTAAATAACTTTGACATTATTTTTTTTGAAAGAAAACCAGACTTGATTAAATTTACTTCTACGTTCTGGTTGGTTACTAAATGTAATGCCCTTTTTGAGAAGGGGGTGTTACATCAACCGTATTTAAATTTACGTCTACTTTTAAATCAGCAAGTGTTTGTTCTCATATTTTAGATAACTCTTTGGGAATGGAATAATTACACGGCGGCTGAGCTGACTACGGTAATTAGTGTCCAGTTTTCTAAAAACTTGATATAGACTTGATGAACAAAGTAAAACTAATTATTTTACCGGCTTACTTAATTTTGAAGATGAAAGGATCACAAGACGGCAGAGCCATCTTTGGTGATCAATGCTCATTTTTAGAAATCGATTCAAAAATAGACTAAGTGAACGAAACCCAATTATTGCTCTTCTGAAATATTTAAGCACCAATTATCTTCCAGGAAAGAGGCCCATTGGAAGTTGTTCTCACTAATTTCCACTGTCATAAACATTGGAAATTAAACTGAGTTAAGTGCATATATATGCAGATTGGATACTTGCTCTACATTTCCCACTGTTAATATAACAGTAGAATTCACCGAGAATCCATTACTGTCATATTAAATTCGAAAGATGCTATAACAGTAGAATTCACCGAGAATCCATTACTGTTATACTCTTTTATTCAATCCAATCTATTTATATATACGGTATTAAGAAATCACTTCTTTCCCAATTTATCTTAGTCACGTATATACGGGGTCCCTAGTGTTAAGAATTCCCCAAACAGCGTATCAGTACAGTTCCCAGGCCAGAGAGAGACAGACTTTATAAAAGCCCCTTCAAAGGTCTCTTTCCTTTCTAGACAGATCCATACTGATAAACCATTTATTTTAACCATCACCTTGTATATCAATGATAGACACTATCAGGGTTTTCATAAAAAAAATAATTTACGGTAAATCATATTTACAGTATATCTAGATTTTGCCATCATAACGGTATGTTTACAGAAGCTCAAAATTGATTTCGCCATAGCCTTCTTACTTACACGAAATTTAATAGAATTTTGGGCATTATAACTCTACAATTAATGAATAGCACAAAAACATTTAATTTAAAGCCATATAAACAATCATAAAGCTTAAAAAACTATAACACCAAAAACACACAAGCACAACAACCAAGGTCAAACACATACTTTTCAATTTATTTTGCAAGATGTTCTCCCTACCTTTCACCAAAAATCGATGGAGAACTAAGCTTGAAGATCCAAGAACACCAAGCAAGAACACAAAGAACTTCAAGGAGAAAAAGGGAGAGCTTTTGCTTGTAAATACAAGGCTTTTGATGTGGGAAATTTTATGAATCAAAGAAAAGTATTTCAAGAGGAGAGGGGCGGGTTTCTTAGGAGCAAGGGTAAGGTAGAACAAGCTTTGAAGATCAAACTTGAACTTAAGAACAAAGAGAGACAAAAGGCTAGAAATGCAAACGGAAATTAGAAAGGATTTTGCTTTGTCAATACAAAGGCTTTGGTGTGAAAAATACATGAGGTATGAGCAGGTATTTATAGTAGGGGGCAGCCAAGGGGTTTAGTTTAAAGAGACTATGGTTGGCTTGGAAAGCAACCATAGTTTGGTTTTTAAAACAAATCAAAACATTTAACTAATTCGTAATTGGCCTAAACGACTTCACAAGGATTGAATCCAGGTGAAAAATTGTCATCCAAGGGTCATAGATGAGGAAGAGGGGTCGGCCAAGCGGTGGAAGGAAGGAAGAAGGAAGATGAGACCATGATGTAAGCCATGACTCTTAAATGGCTTAATTTAGAAATTAGTTTTAATCAATCTTTTTCTAATTGGCCTAAAATCATGACTCATTGAACCAAATGCATCTAGTCCCCTTAATGGCTTAGTGGTGAGGCGGTTTTGAGGGCTGAAACAAGGAGGGGCTGAAGTTACATCTTTACCCCTAGGTTTTCAAGTGAAATGGATGCAAATCAAGGATAAAATTGACTTTTCACTAATCCAAAATTCACAATATTAATTTAAAGGATGAGAACAAGTAATAATAAATCAGGAAAATGCCATGTAAGAGCCCTAATAGCTTCATGGAAGAGTTTCTGGAATTTTACGGTAAGTGTATGCTTTGCGGTTTGCATAAACAAGTGAAAACGGACGCACCGTAAGTGAAAAATAAACATTTTTTAGAAAATTACCAGATAATTCCCAAAAGTCATAAATTTAATTTAAATACTAATGGTTTCTCTTGAAATTTGATTTTGAGCTTTCACTGATCAGTAAAAATCTATTTCTGCTCAAAAATCTTCGTTTTATGTGCCCTACGGGGTTTTGAAAAAGTAGATTTTGATATGCTTTACGAAAAATTACGAAATAAATCCCATAAATCTTTAAAAAAGGTAAAAACATGATTCAGCTATTTAAAATTATTATCTGACCTTAATTTGGCCTCTGAATCAGTTACCAGTTCTTGCTGTTTACTATTTGGACCAAAATGTAAATTTTAAAACTTATTATTTCTAAAAATTCCAGAAAATCTAAAATATTAGAAAAACCAACTTTTGTGAAGGAAGTTTATTTATTGAGTTCATTTGATACTTTTAAGCTATTTAAAACTTCTTCCGTCAGTTAGACATACTACTTTCTGTAAAAAGACCTGATATCGATTGTAAAACTACCGTTTCAGAAGTATTCCGGAACATGTGTATTTTATTCCTAATTTTACGCTAAAAATAAATCACAAAACATTTATGGCACAAGAATTCATATAAAATAGAAAAAGTACGATTTTAAACAACGAAACGGATGTTGTAATTAGACCTGACGGAAGCTGTGAATTAACCGTTTTCAGAA
Organism: Glycyrrhiza uralensis; assembly: GCA_030159175.1. Lineage (NCBI taxonomy): Eukaryota > Viridiplantae > Streptophyta > Magnoliopsida > Fabales > Fabaceae > Glycyrrhiza > Glycyrrhiza uralensis. Next base: position 28,610,869 of record BRZY01000007.1, on the reverse strand, counting down.
GTATTCTTAAACATGCACATTTAAATCCTATTTTTAAGCTAAAAATAAATCTCAAAATATTTATATTGCAAAAATTCATATAAGACAGATAACAGATGGAAAAATAGAAAATAGAAGTTTATATAAGACTTTAACTATCTTACTGTTTTTAAACTATAATACCAAACAAGACTTATTATTTCTATAATATCTAAAGTATACTAGATCAGAGAGTCTCTATATTAACTATTTCTCCATTTCTGGAATTTATTCATTTCTTAACTAACAGAGTACGGAGTTTCTTTTAGAGGGACTAAAACTGTAATTCCTTTATACTGTTCTCTAAAATTCCAAACTTAGTTTCTAAAATCTTCATATGATACTAATTTACCATTTATATCCTCAAATACTTCTTATGAATCAAATATGAAATTTCCATATTATCATAAACTTATTCTGACAGTCAATACGTCCGTAAAATACCATTTTGACCTATACGCCAGCTTTAAACCATTAATTATTATCCGAAAATCTACGGATAATTCTAATCCTAAAAAATGAATACTTTTCCTTATAGAGTAAAATTTCGGGATGTTACATAACCCTTCAAGCAACGCCACAAGTTCTGCATGAAGGATGCAAGTAGATCCTAGGAAGACGGAGAACCTCGCAATCCACTTCCCGTCGTCCCGACGCAAGAGGCCACCTACACCCGCCCCGCCCTTCTCGGGGAGCCGTCACTACTGCCATCAATGTGGAGGCAAGGGCCACGAACCCCTTCCGGTTTCCAGGTTATCCAACACTCTTGTCTAGAATGGTCCCCTGTAGATGTTAAAAATACTAACAGTATCTAATACCCAAATTGAAGAATCAGTGAAGGTTAAAGAAATCATGAAAACATTTTTCATTAATGTCTTACCTTGTTTCTTATTTTTCAAAGAATCAAGATACTTCTTGTAGTTTCTCTTCCAGTATCCATTTTCCTCACAGAAGAAACATTCGGCATCACTTTGGTTAGCCTTATCCTTTTGTATTTGGGTTTGGTCACACCACCCTCAGGAGCAAGAGGTTTCCTTTTAAATTTTCCCTTACTCTTCTTCTTAGAGGTATTGCCAACCAACAACATAGTTCCTTTTTTCTTTTCAGAGGCAATTTGATTCTCATAATTAATCGGCAGATTAAGCATCTCATGCAAATCACAATTCATTTTGTTCATATGGAAATTCACAATGAATTGTGAAAATGTATCGGGAAGTGATTACAGAATCAACTCTTGAGAAAGCTCTTTCCCAAGTGTGCACCCCAACTTCTCAAGTTGTTCAATCAGATCAATCATCTTTAGAACACGGGGTCTAACTTGATCATTTGCGGTTAATGACGACCTAAACAAAGTCTTAGATAACGGGTATCTAGTTGTCCTGCTTTGTCCACCGTAAATCTTCTTAAGATGCTCGATGATTGCAGTTGGGTCCATATCCTCAAGCTGCCTCTGAAGTTTAGAACTCATAGATGCCAATTAAGATGATGCACTTGGCAGAAAGACATTGTTCCAAGTACTTCTCATAAGTCTTGGTTGCCTCAGCCTCATTTGGGTCAGCTGGTGCAGTCAAAGCAGACTTATCAATAGTATCGATAATAAGCTTTTCATGCATGAGAACAATTCTTAAGTTACGGTACCAATCGTCATAATTGGCTCCAACCAATTTTCCAATTTCAAATATGCCACGGAGTGATAAAGAAGACATACTAGATATTAAAGCAAGCAATTATGTCAAAACATATTTTGCACCTTAAAAAAATATGACATACACCCTTTGGATTGAATTATAAGAAAAAATTTATTGAGTGTGGTAGTCCAAAATATAAGCAAATTGTAACTACTTTTACACTATTTAATGCGTTTATCTACAAAATACCATTCATTTACTGCAAGTTTTAATTTCAATGACCTCTTTTATTAAGGGTATTTTAGAGAATAAAGTTTCAATTTTGATGAGATCGAAAAAATTAAATACAGTTAACTAAAATTCTTAATATGCTTGAATTAGTTATTTTTTGCTTATATATGAATCCAGAGTAGTATAATTGTACTATAGAATTTTAGAAATATTTATTTCTATTAGTTAGAAAAGCCTCTTAAAACTAAGAACGATCCACTTGGTTGTCAACTCATTTCTCACATATTTTAAGGTAAAATGTGTCATATATATATATATATATAATACCACATAGTTCCTGGTTGTCAAGCTATTCTATTGGTACATATATATGAATTAAATTTAATACTTCCCCGGGGTAGTCTCAACATTTAGTATAAGTTAATTCTAAACGCACAATAATTAATTATAACTCTCCAAGTCAGGCCATTCCTCACAATTAATTGTTAAATTCTAAATTAAATTTTTCAGTCAAAAAAAAATTCTAAATTAAATTTAATACTCCTCCTGGTTGTCAGGTTGTTCCTTACAATTAATCATTAAATATATTTTAATGATTATAAAACATCACAAATATTGTATATAACTTACATACAATTTTACCGATTTTAATTATAAAATTTTTGGCCTCTAGAATTCACACTCTAAGCGAGGTTTTTGTGACAGCAAACAAATTAAATGTGCATCTTATTTATTAATCATTCCATATATCAACATATATAGTAATATAATAATAACATATATGCAGCAAATATAATGATTAAAATCATTGATCAAAGAATTAAATGTATCATTATATCAACACACACACACACACACACACATACACACACACACATATATATATAAACTTGAAACATGTAATACCGACAAATGAATTAACTCATATATCAACATATATAATTAAATAATTCAACACAGTTTGTAGCAAAAATAATAATTAAACACCGTACTTTTAGATCGGTTAACACGTATTGCTCCAAAAGTTTACATATATGTATATGTCAACAAATATATAATATATATATCACCATATGTGAATTTATTCTATTAATTTGTTTTAAATTTTAAATAATAATTAATTTTCATTACTCTCAATTTTAAGATATATCAATTAATAATTAATAATCATAAACAAAGTCATATCACAGATATGACTTACGATAATGGCTAATTATAAAGAATATTAATATGTAGATTACAATAAGTAAACATGAAAGTCTTCTTAAAAAAAAAAAGTAAACATGAAAGCATATTACATTTAGACGTAAATACTTACATCATATAGAAATCTGCATATATATCTTATATATGAAAAGATATTAGAAATACACTTATTTAAATGCAATTAATTTAATAAAAAATTTACAAATTCGCATAATTATTTTGTAAACTAATATTATGATACAATAACTTTGCAACTAATAATGTAATAAACAAAATTTGCAACTAATAATTTTATTCCAATGTAAAGTTATCTCATTCATAAAAAATAATTTGATTCACATGGTCACACTCTAATATAATAAAATCTTAAAATTAAAACTTAAAAAATCTTCTTTCAATTTATTGTTTTGTTAATTTAATTTAACAATATTTTATTTGACATATAAAAAATTTTATGGGTTAAATACGTTTTTAGTTCCTATAAAATAATGAATTTTTATTTTGGTGTTTATAAAAACTTTTCTTTGATTTTCATCCCTCTAAAATTTTTTTTTTATCAGTAAAAATGATGGAAAGGGGAGAAAGCACCCCCAAACCAGCGGACAGGGAGCCAATGGCATGCTAGGGATCCGCAGCCAAGCACTGACCGGCCACCCTTAGGTGGAGGGCCCGAAGGCCAACTGTAGTGCCCAGTTTGACCCAGGTTACTAACCGAACTGCGGGCCAGTAGAGGCCCACCAGAGCCTAGCTCATGGAGGCAGAAGGATCTCCTCTGAGGAGGTATATCCACCAAGGGGGACTTTACTAGCGTTAGGGGGATTTGAACCCCTCACATGAGGGGTGAGAGACTCAAATCCGGATCCTTAGCCAGTTGTGCCAACCCCCGTTGGCATCCCTCTAAAATCTAAAATATTATTCTTGGTCCCTATCGTCATATGACATCCGATAACTAATCATGGAATACTATTTTTCACTTACTTACACAGAATATAATATTATAATAAACCGAAAGGTTAAACTATTTTTTTATTTTTGTTCCTCTTAAATTCTTTGTAGACTAATTTTGGCATCATGTCATTTGGTTAATTTTGTACTGTTCAAAAAATTAAAGCCACTGGGTGTAGTAATTTGAAAGCATATATTGGAGAAAAAAAAAGCATTAAATAGAGCTTATTAATTGCATGAGTAATGCTCACCTGAAAAAGCAATTTTTGTGGAGTTGTATTAGGTTAGAAATCTACAAACATATCATATTTTCTTTTGTAATATCCGTAAAATAATATAATTTTACATCACGTGCAAGACACGGGTTATTAAGCTAGTATAAACTATTTCAATATATCAATTAATATTGTCAAACATATAACAACATCAAATATAAACCTCTAAATAATTATAATTTAGGAAATCTTCTATATTCAAAAACTCTTAATACATATGCAATGTGCAATTTTAGTCTCCCACGTTTCAATTGTGCCAATTGGGTCCCTCAAGTTTCCCAATTGCTGCAATTGGATCCCTCCGTCAATTTTCCATCCAATTTTTAACAGAAATCCATGTCAGCACATGACATGTAAGATTTTTTAATGACGTGGCATCCACGTAGGTAGGTGACTCATATTATAATTTTTTTAATTTAAATCACAATTAAATAAATAATTTTTTTAATGAAACAAATAAAACAAAATTAACAAATTAACAAAAAAACCCTAATCCCCAAATCAAAAAACCGAACCCATCATATCATCTCCCCCTTCCTCCCCCCATTTTCAACCCTTCATCAACTGATTCTGCCCAAATGGTGTACTCCCCCATTTTCTCCCCTTCATTCATCGAGTGGGACATCGTCCCACCATCACACCGAAGCTTCTCCACAAAGAACCTACTCTAGCCGGTGAGTACGCCCTTGCGCACCTCCATCGACACCCTGAACCTGTCCCTTCCCAATAATGAAACAAAACTACAAAAGCACCCACAATTCTAGAATTGGTCTTAACTCTACAAATGCCCAACAACTTCGCTCAGTTTTGCACAATTAGTAACTTCACGTGGGTTAGTGCGTAAATTGGAAAATAAAACAAAATACTTTTCCCTTGGAATTTTTATTAATTTATTGACATGATTTGAAGGATCGAAAATTGAATCCCTTGCGCATCTGTGGGCTTAATGGAGTCGCTATTGGTTTGGCTCATCTCCGATGTTCATTCTTAAGAACAGAGGTTATAAAGTTGTGCTGTTCAAACAGATAAATGAAGCAAAAATGGGGAAAGAGGGAGATGGTCTGATGGGTTCGATTTTTTGATTTAGGGAATAGGTTTTTTTTTGTTAATTTGTTAATTTTGTTTTATTTGTTTCATTAAAAAACTATTTACTTAATTTAGATTTAAATTTAATAAATTATAATATGAGTCACCTACCTACGTGGATGCCATGCCATCAAAAAATCTTATATGTCATGTGCTGACATGGATTTCTATTAAAAATTGGATGGAAAATTGACGGAGGGACCTAATTGCAATAATTGGGAAACTTGGGGGATCCAATTGACACAATTAAAACGTGGGGGATTAAAATTGCACATTAACAATGTCTGGGGGACTAAAAGTGCAATTAAGCCTAAAATTAATATAGATATCATAAATTATTTTTATGGTGACCGCTAGCGTGGACAAAGTTTCCATATGGTACCTCCATTAGTGAACCAAAAATATCAATCGTTAGATTTAATTAAAAAATAAGGCCATGATCAATTGGAAAAAAAATTGAGAATAACAACACTTACCCCCACACAACCCCACCCCTTCAACATTAAAAAAACTGCATTGTATGATATATATATATATATGGCTTAAATCTATTTTTAGTCATTCATTTTTCATTGAATTCCGTTTTTAGTCTCTTATTTTTAAAACGCGTCTTTTTAGTCCCTTATTTTTGAAAAATAGTCTCTTTTAGTCCCTCAGGACATTTTTTAATTTCGAAAAGTATCTTTTAAAATTATACTTTGACCCCTCCCAAGTCTAATGTTCATCTTAACCCGTTTATTCGTTTTCTTCCCCCTCCACTGAATCACCGCCCTCCCCCATCCCCGCGCGGCCAATGGAGGAGCTCCATGAGGCCAACGGAGGCTGCGGACAATGGCAAGAAGGGAGACGGCCACCGCGATTGCACAGGGAGGAGAACGGGAAAGAGGCCGCATCTCATCGTGGCTTCAAGGGAGGACGTTGAAACTACTCCTAGCGGGGATGGGGGCCGTTGTGCATCAGTGGAGGCGGAGGAAAACGAAAAAACGGGTTAAGGTGAACATCAGACTTAGGAGGGGTCATAGTATAATTTCAAAAGATACTTTTCAAAATTAAAAAATGGCCCAAGGGACTAAAAGAGACCATTTTTCAAAAATGAGGGACTGAAAAGATGCATTTTAAAAATGAGGGACTAAAAACGGAACTCGGTGAAAAATGAGGGACTAAAAATAGATTTAAGCCTATATATATATATATATATATACTTACTACTAAAGGTTGCAATAGGTCAGACCGCTTGATAGGGCTTATGGCCTAACCTACATCAGGCCTAGGCCCCAAACCAAGTTTTTTCATGAAATAATTCAGGTCAAGACTTTGTAAAAAGTCTCTTTAGCTTAAAAGGCCAGACTCAGACATTTAAAAAGTCTTTCAAGCTTAACAGGTTGACCTATTTATATAGGCTTTGATTATATATAGTATTATTATTATTTTGGATTTTTTAATAATGTATTAAAATTATATACTTATTTACCTTTTAAATGTTTAAACATGTTGACCTACATAATGACACAACCATATAAAGTTTATTGAAGGATAAAGTTATGACCTACTTCATGGCTTATTGCAAAAATAGACTTTTAAATAGATTATCATGAAGGTCAGATTAAACTTTTAAAAAAATATATCATATAAATAAATATGACTCTACTCTTATAAAGTCTTATTAATATTTCTTATGCCCTAAATAACAATGGTTTTAATTTTTATAGTTTATAGTTTGTTATATATATAGTTTTTTTTCGTTAGCCTATTAGCCTAATTAGGAGTTAGACATTTAAACAGACTAACGAGCCAAACCAGCCTTTCAAAAAGATTAGGCCAAACCTAGAAAAAAAAACCTCTGATAGGTAACATGCCAGACTTTGGCTTTAAAATTTTTATACAGACCAGACCTATTTAGGAAAAGCCTAGTCAACCCAATATATTTCCAACCCCTACTTACTACATATTTGTGTAAATAAAAAGTGAAAAGAAAGAAGCATAAAAATTTAATTTTTTGTTTGATTGAGTAAGAAGTAAGATAAAAGAAAAATAAAAAAAAATAAGATGAGTTTATTTATTATTTGTGTACATAAAAAATTGCAAAAAAAGAAAGAAATATAAAATTTACAAAATGCTCCCTGGCTGAAACAAACGCATATTCCAAATCAATGAGGAAAGTCGGTGCTTATGATTTCGCGTTCACCAAATGATTCCATTTTTGTCTACTAGTCCCTATTCACTTCGAGACCTCGTTTCTTGCAGGCCACCTGTTTTCGCCGTTTCATTTAACGCACGTTTCGATTTTTTTTCGTTGTCCACTTTCGTTAGACGTCACTTTCTAAATTCGAGGATCGATCAATTTGCAGAAGCGATAAATGTTCCTTTGGACCACTCACTATATTATCTATTTATAGCAATAACAGAGGTATACAGTAAGCAAGAGCAGAACAACTAGGCAAGGTGGGAAAAAAAAAATGGAAGTGAGCAACAAATACATAGTGATAAAGCATCACATTGAGGATGCGCCCAAAGAGTCCCATTTTGAGCTAAAAACTGAAGCTTTATCTCTTACAGTTGAGCCAGGATCTGATGACATCATTGTGAAGAATCTGTATATCTCCATTGACCCGTACATGCTTAACCGCATGAAGAGCCACAGCTCTTCCCATGGTGCTATAAGCTTTTCCACGCCCATAACTCCAGGCCAAGTACTCATTGTTTTTGTATTCGGTTGGATAAATTTAAACACTTACAATATGTATTTTTTTTAATTAATAATTTCTTAAATAAGTTAAAATTAATTTTTATATTTCATTATTTTCAAAAACTATCTTTTTTAATTTCTCCGTAATATGTATTTAACTTTTTCTCTTTTCTATAAGCACCTAAAAGTTTTTCTATAAACTAAATGTTGAGCTTCTGTACTTAAACAACACCTAAATACAAAGAGTAGAAGCTGATTTTGAGCTGAGTGTTGGCTATTGATTTTGAAATGTTTGGATAATTTTTTCTATAAGCATTTATCATGTGTTTTTGAACTAATAACTTCTCATATAAGTTGAAATTAATTTTTACATTTTAATTTTTTTAAAAGCTCTCTCTTTTTAACTTCTCTGTGAGCGTCTATCTATTTCAGTCTGTATAAATTTTTTTTTTCTTTTTCATATATGAGAAAAATAAATCGTAAAACTAACTTTTTCAAGTTAAAAGACCCAAAGAGGACCTTAGTCATGAATAATTAGTCTTGTTGTTCACTTATTTTGGCACTTTGCAGGCTATTGATGGTGTTGCTATTGGAAAAGTTGTGGCTTCTGGGAATGCTAAGTTTGAGAAAGATCATTTGGTCATGGGAGTATTCACTTGGGGAGAGTACAGTGTGGTTAAAGAGGGAAGCATAATAAACAAATTGGAGTCCTCTGAGTTTCCACTCACTTATCATCTTGGAATTTTGGGTAAGCAGACATCACTAGCATCACATGTTCTGTTTCCTTTCTCGGGCTTTCTAAAAGTTTAGTGAGGAATATTTACTTCTTTTCTTAAATGTTACATGTGGATTGAAAGATATTATTATTATTCAATAAAAAATGAAATAAAAGAAAAAGGATTGTACTAATCTATATATTTATAATAAATACATTAACCAGATATAAAAAAGTAGCAATACATCACTGAGACATAACTAGAGTGATAAGATAAGAGTGAAATGGAAGCATTCAGCCACGGAACTTATATGTATCTTTAATGCCCGTCATTTATTATACTTCTCGTCAAGGCAAATAACAGTGAAGGAGCATTTAGATTTTAGACTACTGATAATAACTAGATTGTTAATTGGGAGATTCTAGGATGCCTTTAAAAAATCAACAGTTTCGCCACCATTGGTTATTTGACCAATGTGATAATGGTATTTTAAATCACTGCGTCATCTTTGTTCTACGAGTAAAATAAAAAATGAACATGAATAAATCATTAGTATTAATTTTGGAGTATTTGTTACCATACCATGTAGTCACAGTTAAGTTTTTGTTCTTCATGTGCAGTATAATTTATTAATATTAATTTTGGGATATTCTTGGGAGATGAGATGAGAAGAGATGAAGGAAAAAAACATATTCACAAAAGCATACTAAGCGTTAATGAAAACTAATTACAAAATTGGTTGGAATGTGAAAACAATTCAAAATTAGACAACCAACGGTACCAAAACCTTTGATTTTTTAATGGCACCAGAGAAATTCCCTTGTTTATTTTGCTCAAAACAAATAATCACAATAACCTAAACTACCGTTGGTTTAGTCCCTACAATGTAGGTCACCAATCTACTATTCAGTCTTTAACATTAAAGTGAAATGCTTCTTCATTGATTTGTCTACATTGTGTATCAACTCCCTCTGTTCACTTCAGAAATCACTAATTAATAACAGAAAATAATAACTACTTCTAACTAACTCGGTTAACTGTTCTGATATAGTGCATGTTCAAAGAATGCATATCATTGTTGTCCATTCTATGTTGTAGGATTTAGTGGACTTTCAGCATATGGAGGATTTTTTGAACTGTGCCGACCCCAAAAGGGTCAAAAGGTATTTGTATCAGCAGCTTCTGGATCAATTGGGAATTTGGTAGGGCAATATGCAAAACTTTCAGGTTGCTATGTTGTTGGCTGTGCTGGGACCCCAAAAAAGGTGAGGTTTAGGATTATACCCTTTCAATCTTAATTTGTGCTTTCAGCTATTAAAAAGCCTAATCCATATATGAATGATTATTGATCTTAATAGGTGGCATTACTCAAAGAAGAGCTAGGATTTGATGATGCATTCATCTACAAGGAAGAAAAAGATCTAAACTCCACTCTTAGAAGGTTTGTTAGTGACGACAAATAAAATCATAAATTCATTTTTCAACACAAGCTCAAAACTAGTGATTTTAAATTTTAATTGCTTGTGATTGATGTACTAGTTTTTTTTTTTCTTTTTTAATTCTAGGTACTTTCCTGATGGAATTGACATATATTTTGACAATGTTGGGGGTGAGATGCTAGAGGCAGCAATTGCTAATATGAAAACGTTTGGTAGAGTTGCTGTTTGTGGTGTAATCTCTGAGTATACTGATGCTGGGAAGAGAGCATCACCAAATATGTTGGATGTTGTGTACAATAGAATCAACATCAGAGGATTTTTAGCTGCTGATTTTATGAATGTCTTTGCAGACTTTTCTGCCAAGACATTGGATTACCTTCATCAGGGCAAGTTGAAGGTGATTGAAGACACGTCATTTGGTGTGGAGAGTATCCCTTCTGCTTTCATTGGACTCTTCAAGGGAGATAACATTGGAAAGAAAATTGTAGTTTTAGCAGAAGAGTGATTAAGTAATGAACTGATCGAGAGAGAGTAAAACTAAAATGTTGTTCATGTCATCACCTCTGTGAACGTAGTGTGTGATAAACTTTATCTTTCAGAATAATATTGTATTTTTTACCAAACTTGCTTTAACAGAAGATGGGGTAAACTTTTGTTTGGTTTAAGAGACCGTTTCTTGTTTTTATTTCATGTTTTTACTCTTAATTAATTACAAAATTGTCTTATTATTTTTAATCTATTTGTTATTTTCAAATATTTGTATAGAAAACAGTTAAAACAATCATTTGTTTGTTTTCACTATTTTCTATACAAATATTTAAAAACAAAAAATATATTAAAAACAATAAGATAATTTTATAATTAACTAAGAGTAAAAATAGGAAATGAAAAACATTAAATGGTCCTACCTCAAACCAAATGGACAAATTTATTGAAAAGACTTCGAAGTTTTATCCTATTTTTAGCTTATGTAGAGGTAAAACACTAGACTTAACACAAATAAATTTGATCCACACTTTCAACTTGCGTGGATCCTTTGCAGCGCTGCTGAGGCTGCAGAGGGATCCACTATCTCTGTCTCTCTCCTCCATTTTCTCTCTCTTTCACATTTTTCTCTCTCCTCCTACACTCACAAGTCCCTGCTGATCGCACTTTCAACCATCTTTAATGCAGAACTGAGTATTGAATTATTGTTATTCAGGTAATTGAAGGGAAGGAAAAATATAAATCCCCACATTGCATTTGATAAGACAAAAGCTACTGTAAAAATTTGTTGTAAAAATCTGCTGATATATATTTTTAGGATATTAAACAGTATAATTCAAATCAACATAGACTTGAACAACATAACAATGAGAAGGAGCATATGAAGCCTTGTTGGACCCCTCCCTAAAGTCAACAAGTGGAATATCTTCAAGGCTATATGGATCTGGCCTGGGCACGAGAAAGGGAAATTAACTGAAACCAGCTGAAAAGTAACCTCCTGATGCGAGCTGGACAAAGATGAACTGTGATGGGGCCGTGACTCAGTTGGGAAGCAAGCTAGGCAGCCATTGGTGGTGTTTTGAGGGATGACTGGGGTTCTTTCATGTTTGGTTTCGCAGGGCAGATTGGCGCTGCAACTATCACCGAAACGGAGCTGAACGCTATCCACTATCCAGATGATTTGTTTTATTTTATGATTTTTGTTTAAACAAATAAGGGACATTCAACAGTCATAAATTTAATTATTTAATTGGTGTTATAGAAACCATTAAACTAAGACCAATCACATCAATCATCATGCTAATACTTTTAAGTTAACATTAATTTGTTGAACAAAATTGTACTTACTGAGTGCTTCGTTGCGAATCACATTTCAACAAAAAAAAAATCACAGTTGAGGAAAATTTAACACACCGAGGATGTGAAAGCTTCAGGTTTCATTCGAAGCTTCAACAGAAGAAATCACAGCTGTGGAAAATTTCACACTTGAGTGTGAAAGTGTCAGATTCAATTCGAAGTTTCAACAGAAGAAATCACATCCGCCGAAAATTTCACACTCAAAATGTGAAAGCATCATGTTCAATTCGAATATTCAACAAAAGAAATGACAATTCACAACTGTGAGATTTCACACTAGTGGTGTGAAAGAGTCAAGTTCAATTCAAAGGTTCAAGACAATAATATCACAGCAGCCATGAGAAATTTCAACACCAATTAGAAGCTTAAATGTGTGTACTGTATCAGGAACTTATAAATAAATAAATAAATTTATTCACATTTAAAACTTAAAAATACACATATTAACCATACCCAAGGTTAATAGTTTTTTAGTATTTTTGTAACACTAAATTATTTTGGGTCACATATATATTTATGTATACACATTATAGTAAACATAAAAAAAATAGATAATTAATGATAAAACTAAAATTGTTGTCTATTATAAGAAATAATGTATTAGTTGCATTTTTTTAAAACGGTCATGGTCACCCATTACTCATTAGTGTATTTCAACCTACGGAAATGCTTGATAGTACGAAATGTTTGCGCATGAAATCACACGAAATTCAAATGTGGCATGAATTGAATGTTCATTCCCTTGTATGGTCACTCCCTTGTATGGAGGAGAGAGGGGAAGGAGAGAGAGGCTCACATGAAAAAAATACTAATGTATGTGTCAGGTGAGGTATTCAAGATGAGGTGACAAAAAATTAACTCACTTAAAGAACTAAAATAATATATATAAGGGATAAAAAATGTTTGACTTTTTTAGAGACTAAAACGAAACACTTTTATATTATAGAGACTAAAAATATAATTAAACCGTTATATTTTTCTACTATTTGAATTACTTTTGAAGAGTGTTTTCTAATTGAATTATTTTGTATTTTACAGAAACATTCCTGCATTGTATGAGAAACTTGCTACATATTTGTGTAAATAAAAAGTGAAGAGAAAGAAGCATAAAAACTTATTTTTTTTATTTGATTGAATAAAAGGTAAAATAAAAAAAAATAAGATGAGTTTATTTAATACTTTTATACATAGAAAAAAAATTAAAAAAGAAACAAACGCATATATATGATTGCATTTTTGTCCCATCTCTTCGAGACGGTGACATCGTTTATTGCAGGCCACTGGTTTTCGCCATTCATTTTACACATTTTTTAGATCATTTGTTTTCCATTTCGTTAGACGTTACTTTCTAATTTGAGGAACAATCAATTTGCAGAAGCGACCAATGTTCCTTTGGACCACTCCCTACTAGGCAAGGACGCAAGTTGGAACAATATGGAAGTGAGAAACAAGTACATAGTGATAAAGCATCACATTGGAGATGCGCCCAAAGAGTCCCATTTTGAGCTAAAAAACAGAGTCTTTTTCTCTGACAGTTGAGCCAGGATCTGGTGACGTCATCGTGAAGAATCTGTGTATCTCCATTGACCCATACTAGGGCTGGGCAAAATTTTTGCACCGAACCGGGCCCGAACAAACTGAGCCCAAAATCATGGTTTTGGGTGGGTTCGGGTGGGTCATCGGGTACAGAAAACCGGGCTCACACGGATTGCATCGGGCGGATTCGGTTTTGCTTTCAAAATTTCGTCAGTAACCGAACCCGACCGCGTATCAATTTATTAATCTAATGGTGAAGAATTATTACCATGCGCAGAGATCATGTCAGCCGTTGATCGTGTTAGTTCCAATTTGAAAAGTTCACTTTTCCCAACAAACCCACTAACTCTACTGACACACCCCACGTCTCCCTATTCCCTCTCTCTCACGTCCCTATTCACTCTATCTCTCTTCACTCACTTGTCACTCAGAGACAAGAAGTCTCTTCCATCCCCTTTCATTTTCTTCTTTTCCTCTCTTTTCTCCCTAAATGTCATAAGATGCACCACCTCCACCACCTTTAACCTCCATTTCTGGCCACCATAGAGCTCCAAACACCAAACACAACCGATTAAAACCTTTCTCTCCTCCAGATCTACAAAAGCCCTATATCAATTTTGAAGAAAAAGTAACAATAAAAAAACCCTAACTCCGATCTGCGGTGTGAGCTCCTCTGTTTGCGTGGTGTTCATTTTCCTCAACGACGGCTCCTCCATGCAAAACTGACATGTAACGCTTGCAGTGGCAAAACTAAACGTAAGCTCCTCCGTCCGGTGATGACTTCTTCCTCAACCGTGGGTGCCTTCGATCTGGTGTGACGGTGTAAGTTTGGGACTTTTGTAGACGTTGGGGCCTCCGATCTGGTGTTGCAAAGATGGGGCTTCTGTAGATGTCATTTTCTTTCTTTGTTTATTTATTATTTATGCTTCCCCTCTTCCTCCTCTTGCTTTGTGTGTTTTTTTTAGATCTAGGCTTTATGTTATTTTTTGGGATTTGTAATAATAAGAAGATTAAAGTTTGGTGCTTTCTGACTGTTGGATTGTTTAAGTTCTATAATATATATTTTTTGAGATCTTGTATGTTTCTGGAATGGATTGATTAATTTCTGCAGATTGTTCTCATTATGGAGTTTTTTCATCTTTTTTCTGTTTTTTTTAATCAAACCCGTCGCAACCCACCCGTCTAAACCGACCAATCGACCAACCGTCACCCAAACAAACCGAGTGTTCATGCGGACGGAGGCGGGCTGAGATATGAACATCTCGATACATGCTTAACCGCATGAAGAGCTACAACTCTTCCCATGGTCAGTGGCATATTTAGGACCCTGGGTCAGTGGGGGTAATATTTTAACGGTGGTCCGATGGTGGTTGAGCGGCAAATGAGGTGAGATTTTCCAGAGGAGGGAGATATGAGAGATTGAGATAAAAGGAAGAAAGATACGAGAGCTGAGTAGAGAGATTGAGAGCCGGGTGTGGAATCAATGTTATTAAACTTAGACCGATCATCGACTCGGTCATGGTACTGTAGGTAACAAGATGAAACACAAGAAGGGGGGGTTGAATTGTGTTTCTAAGCTTTTAAAACTTTTTCGCAAATGATGGACACTGGCTGTTAAAAACGTTGGACGCACAGCTTGGTTCAAAAATTGGACGCACAGTGCTTTCTGAAATATTGGACGCACAGAGTGCTAAAACACTGGACGCACAGAAATGTAAAATATTGGACGCACAAAAGATTGGACGCTGAGGTTTCCCTCCTGGTTTAAAAACTTGTTTTCTTTGTGCGATTTGAGATGTATGAAAAACTTGTTTAAACAAAATCAATTCAATCCCCTTGGTTAGTAATAAACACAAATATAAAAGGAGATAAGGGAAAGAAGAAATAACACAAGTTTTTATACTGGTTCACCCTTTCCTAAGAGCTACGTCCAGTCCCCTCAAACTAGAGAGATTTCACTATCAACCTGATAGAATACAAGTATTCTTTGCACACAGCCTCTTCAGGCTAAAACCCAAGTATTCTTTGCACACAGCCTCTCCAGGCTAAAACCCAAGTATTCTTTGGACGCAGCCTCTTCAGGCTAAACCCCAAGTATTCTTTGAACACAGCCACTTCAGGCTAAACAACTCAGCAGAGTTTTGATTCAAGTGCTGTCTAACTCACACAAGTGAGGATATGAAAACTAAAGCACTTTGAGAGTTAAGCAAACTCTCTTTTACAAGAAGATAAAGAAATACAAGACTTTTAATAAAGAGTATAAAAGATTGTTTGCACAGCGTTTTTGCTCTTTCTTTTTCGTTGTTCAGTCTCTTGTATTCTTCTTCTTGCTTCTCAGTATTTATAGGCTTTGATGAAGCTTCAGACTTGTTCTTCGAATGGCTCAGCTTCAGCCTTCATAAATATTACCGTTCTCTAATAGCATTTAATGCTATTTTCCCGTTACTCTGAGGAGATCTACTTCATTGTGCATGTCTGCGTTTCTTTCTCCTAAATCAGAAGCAACCTGTACTCAAAGTCTCAATTGTACAGTGGTTAATAATAATATCTTATTGAGACAGAGAGAATACACAGTGTAAAGCAGAAAAGTGTGTTCAGAGATATATAGAGTAGTTAAAAGTACATTCTCTCTCTTAGTACACTTTCCACAGTACTTTATGCTTTTCAGAAGTACATTCACACACGTTGACAAAGATGTACAGAAAGCATTGCATACAGCTATTTATTTCAAATCATTTGCTCAATAAATATGTTTCATATTAAATGCATGAGCAGTAAATAGCACGTAATGGACTCTGCGTTTTGGACGCAGCATAAAGAATCTATTGGACGCATACCTTTGCACTTACCAATTTGCACAGAACATTCATTCAATCATTGGACGCATCTTTATGCTTACCAATCTATTCCATTTGAATGCAAGGCAGTATTGGACTTATTGCCTCATTCTGGTTATTGGACTTTTGCCATTTCCCTATAGTTCCATTGGACGCAAAGTTGATTGTTGTACATTTGTTCTTCTGCTTCATTGGACGCAGAACAGTTGTTTGATGTACCTTTGTCAATCTGCTTCATTGTGTTCCATTGGACGCAAAGCAATATTGTTGTCCTTCTTATTTATTGGACGCAGAACAGTACCTTTGTCACTGATTTCATTGGACGCAGAATGGTTCTTTTGTTTGTTCAGTTTCATTGGACGCAGAGTTGCACTCTTGCTCACACTGAACATTGGACTTTTATCCTTCATCTGCATTGGACGCTCACTGAATCTGTTCCTTTGAAAATCATTGGACTTTTACTGTAATTCTGCTTCTCATACAAACATTGGACTCTGCCAGTATTGCCTTGTTCTTATCATTGGACTTATTCCAGTCTTGCTCTATTGGACGCTTACTGATTCTGCTTCTTTGGAAAACATTGGACGCAGAAAGTAGCGTGTCTTCAAGACTTGATTTTTTTTACTTCTGCGATTCTGCTTCTTCAGAAGACATTGGACGCAGAACTTTGTTCTTGCCTTGTGCTCAAACATTGGACGCAGAATTCTTCCTTCTGCTCAAACATTGGACGCAGAACTCTTGTGTCCATTCCAGTGTCAACATTGGACACAAGGCTTCTTCCTTCTGCTTAAGCATTGGACGCAGAACTCTCCAGTGCCAACATTGGACGCAAAGCTTCTCAGACTTTGAATATGAGCCAATGTTATGATGAACTAATTTATTGGACGCAGACTGCAATAAACTTAGTTAGGCAGCTTTGTTATGCATTGTACAAGCTTAATACAAATTGATTATCCTTTGTAAAAACCTTAATACATTGAGTCAATGGTTGAACCGCATGAACTGGTATATATTGAGTATTTGATTATACTATCTCCGGTCTTTATTACAAGAGACAAATAACTAATTCATCAAGACCAAGAAAAAGTAGTTGAGTTAGTTAATTTTAATTAATTTAAATTTTATTCCAAAAATAGTCTTGCTATTAAGTGGTTAAATAGTTGCACCCACTTGCATGGAAAATTGATCTCATAATAAAACAAAGATATAAAAGGAATTCTAATAATTAAAGCATTTAATAATGGGTCTATGTTTTTTATAATTTGGACCAAGAAAATAATCTAATTTTATCTTATAATAGGAACCGGAGGTATATACATGACTAAATTAAGACTCCAGCACAGTGACATCTTTGCTTTTAAACAAACCCATGACCTGGGTTTAATACCTATTGAAGGATATGTTTTGAAAGCTTATTAATTTCTCTTAATTTTCTCACTTTCTCGTGTGAAGCATGAGGCTTATCTTGGTCATGCATGGTCAGCATGACCAGCATTTGCTTAGTGTTTTCTATGTGCCTTGGTCAATGGGGTCAGTGCCTTGGCCAGTGGGGTCAAATATAAAATTTTAAGAGATTAAAATTGGAAAAATATAAGTATTAAATGGAAGTTTTAAATGTTGAGTGGGTGCATATGTCCACCCTCAACATATTGTGGATCCGCCCATGCCTATGGTGCATATTTAAGCTTTTCCATGCCCATAACTCCAGGCCAGGTACACATTGTTTTTGTACTGACTCAACTAAATACTGAAATAGAAAGAGAAAATAGAAAGAGTAAAAGCTAACTTAGAATTTGGATAATTTTTTCTGAGTAATTGTAATATGACTTTTTTTATTAATAATTTTTCATATAAGTTAAAATTAGTTTTTACATTTTAATTTTTTTAAAAGCTCTTTTTTTTAACTTCTTCCTAAGTACCTAACTAGTTGGCCGTGTCTATTTTAAAGTTTTTTTTTAATTTTTTATATATGAAAAAAATAAAAATAAAAAATAAAACTAACTTCTCTGTATACTAAAAGTTGAGCTTCTAAACCCATACAGTCAGGGAGGGATTAAGGGGTGGCAAGGAGGGGCCAAGGCCCCTCCCTTCCCCAACTTCTCACACACACACAATTTTTTTTAAGAGAATATTTATATATATTAAAAACACACACATATATTATAAGTGAGTTACAAACCATGAGGTTGGACATAACTAGTTAATGTGCTTTATTTAAGGGGACAGACTCAGCTTAGACCTGCGTGGTTTATACTGTGGGTATAAACAAAAAAAATAACTGAGTTACAAAAAATATATATTATAGTTAAACATTATTATCATATTAATTTGTTCATTATTATATTTTATATTCAATACAGGAGATTAATAGTAGATTTTATGACAATATGATGGAATTGTTTACTTTATTTTAGCTTTAGATTCAATTTTTTTTTTACAAATCACTAAATGTTGAAAAAACTTGTCAATTAATATTTATTATTAAATTTTTTCAGCCCCCACTTTGATCAATTTCTGGATCTATCCCTGCATACAGGGCCTTAGAGTTCACCGCTGGCTATTGATTTAGAGCTATTTGGATAATTTTTTCTAAAGAACTTATCATGAGTTTTTGAACTAATAGTTTCTTATATAAGTTGAAATTAGCTTATATATTATAATTTTTTTGAAAGTTCTCTCTTTTAACATTTATGTGACATCTGCAACACCTTTTCTCCAAAAAGGATATTACACCATAGTTACCAAGAATTTTATGAATACTTAGAAAAAATATTAGTGAAAGTTGGAAATCCTTCTTCCAAAATGCGGTTAAAATTTTTTTCACTTTGTTGAAGAAGATGAGAAGGATGGGCAATATGCTCCCCTAAATCTTTTCGAAAGGTTTTTAAATGCGGAAACGTAAAATAATACACTTGTGAAGAAAATCTCATCTCATATAAAAATATTCAGAGTTTACAAGGCAAATCCAAGATACTCAAAATACTTTGAACAATGAACATCTGAGCCGGTCAAATCTCTAGACCTCTACCCAAAGCAATACAGTAAACATTGTTCTTCTTGAATTCGCGCAGCAACCTCCATCAGATCTTCTCCTAAGGCTTAGCCCACTCCTTGGGAAAAATATCTACTTAACCACATATGGACAAAACATGAAAAGTAGGCATGGGTGAAAATCTTCATCATTTAAGAAACTCAACAGATATAAAGCACACAACAATTAAAATTTATACGATAAATATCACGCAATAATACTGTTATACTCATCCTTAAAATAAATATAAATGTCAAGTCCTTGTCTGGACTGTAATTGCAAAACAACACAAAACATCAATAGTACATTAATTCATATAGACTCTCTAAACTTTTGGGACACACCCACGAGCACCCTGCTCGCTACACTTGAGAATTTTACTTAATGACCTTCGGGACACACCCACGAGTATATCTACCCGCTGCTCCTAGAGACTTTCACTTAAATTCGGGACACACCCACGAGTAAGTCACTCGTTAACCACAGACACCAATTTACAACTTAACTCCCAAATAAACACGGAATCATAAGTAAACACAAAATCACGTTTCTCAGATAAGAACTCAGTGTCACATATCTCAATCAAACACAGAATCACACTGCTCAGATAGGAACGTCGAATCACATAACTCAGATAATACCAAAATCAGATAAGAATAAAATCACACTTCTCAATTAAAAATATGGAATCCCTTAACTTAGATGAAACATAGAATCTCAGGTAAAACATCATACTCCAAAATACTCTTGTCACTTTACTCTTTTCAGTTTTATTAATTTATTTTAAGAGTAACCACACTGCGGCAGAGCCAAACCAGGATGATTACCCGAAAGTGAATCGGTATAAAATAAGAGTGATTAAAGCAGTAACAGAATATCAAAATGGGGCATAGCCATCAGGATTGATTAAGAGAGAAGAGATTAACGATAATTAACTCAGGTTCATTTTTAATCAGTAAGTGACTATTTCTCGTTTTTGGGAAGAACTGCTATGGAATAGTCACTCGGAGGCAGAGCCAAATGCGGTGACCAACCTTAACTGTAATAATATTAATAAAAATCATCTTAACTCATTCTCTTTGAGAAAGCCCTTTGGAAGTTAATTAAGTAATCTTCGCCACGTATATACGAACTTTCTAAGATAGGAAAAATAGCGCACCGGTATGGTTCCTAGGAAAGATCAGGTGAGCTTGTAGGCCCCTTCAATGACCTTTTTCTTTCCTAGACAGATCCATACAAATGAACTATCTTAACCCGTCATTAGTCTGTATATAAACAGTAAAAATCACAAGTTTTTATATACAACAGAACTCCAAACCAGGAATTTCTACCAAATAACTTAACAGTAGAGTTCACCGAGAACCCATTACTATTAAATTAGTTTACCCAATCAGCCTGTGTATATATATTTTCGAAAAGAACATGAAAATGGAAGAAAAACAGTGGTTTAACGTATTTAGTCACTTGCTCACGTCCTAATGGCGTAATAGAGATACGGCCCCTGAGCCCGACCGTATGAGTACACCGAAGATGCATTCTTACGCCTGACCAAAGCACCCCATCCACTATCCGTCAAAAGAACTACAGAGGTTCAATTTTACAATTTCTTAGATTTGTTGATCATGGAGGCATAGTCCACTAGGTGATCAAACCTTTATATTTAAAAT
This sequence comes from Glycyrrhiza uralensis, assembly GCA_030159175.1. Taxonomy (NCBI): domain Eukaryota; kingdom Viridiplantae; phylum Streptophyta; class Magnoliopsida; order Fabales; family Fabaceae; genus Glycyrrhiza; species Glycyrrhiza uralensis. Next base: position 28,589,726 of record BRZY01000007.1, on the reverse strand, counting down.
TTTGCCAGCATAACGGTACAATTATTAAACTTTATAAATAAATTAGGCATTATAACTTTACTATTTGAAAAATCACATTTTTAAATAAAAATTGGACATAGTAACCATTTAAAACAATTTAACAAATATATAACAATTTATTAAAACTATAAACACCCAAAACACAAAATCTTCATCAAAACAAGATCAAACCAACTCAAGAAGAATTTCCCCATACCTTGGCCAAGAACAATGAAGAACAACAAGAACAAAAACACAAAAACTTGATTAGTAACACAAAGAAAACCAAAGAAAAACAAAAGGAAAGAAAATGATTTTGGAGTGATTTCTCTTCAAGTTGGATTGTGAAGAAAATGAAGAGCACCCCCCCTCTATTTATAGCCAAGGAGGCAGCCAAGGGGAGTGGTTTTGAGCCCATAGTTTTCACAAACCATGGTTTAGGAAAAAGAAATTAAAATAACTAAAAACTATTTAATTAAAATCTAATTGGTTCAAAAGGAAGCATAAGCATAAAAAAAAAAAGAATATCCCCTCCACTTGCATATGAAGAAGGCGGCCAAGATGGGCTGGAAGAGGTGGGATGTAATTTGACTAAAATACCCCTAGGGTTTGGATGAAAAAGGATGAAAACCAAGGGTAAAAATGTCTTTTCATAAATCAAAAATTGAAATAATTAACTAAAATTGATGAGAACCAATGAGAATGCTAGAAAATGCCAAGACAAGCTTAAATAATTTCGTGGCACTCATTTTTGAAATTTATAGATAGTACAAACTCTTCGATTTTCATCGTTTCGTAGGTATAAACTCGAAAAAGTAGAAAAATAGGGTTTTCAAAACTTACACAGAAATAATTTTAAAAATCATGAAATAAATAATTAAAAATAAAATATAAAATACTTATGGACCTTTTACACGAAAATTATACCTGTGAAGCAAGGTTTTTGCGTTTAAACGCCCCCGGGTAGCGTAGTTTTTGGTATTTTTTGAAAGTTTTCCAAAAATTCCAGAAAAATTCTAGAAAATCTAAAATAATAAAAGAACCAACTTTTGTGAAGGAAGTTTATTTATTGAGTTTTTTTAACACACACAAGCTATTTAAATCTCTTTCCGTAAGTTAGACGTAAATCGTTTTCCGTAAAAAGACCCGATATTGATTGAAAAGCTACCGTTTCAGAAGTATTTCGAAATACATGTATTTTGTCCCTAATTTTAAGCTAGAAATAAACCACAAAACATTTTTGCCACAAGAATTCAAATAAAACAGAATAGAGACAAATAGACAAGGAAACAGATCGTGTAGGTAGACCTGACAGAAGCTGAATATTGACTATTTTTAGAAGTAATTTTAAACATATGTATTTAAATCCTATTTGTAAACCAAAAATAAGTCTCAAAATATTTATTTTCCAAAAATTCATATAAGACAAAAATTAGAACAATTACTCAGAAAAACGGATGTTACAACATCTATCTATTTCAAACTGTTTAACAACTTTTTCTCTTTTTCATATATGAGAAAAATAAAAATGCAATGTAAAGTTAATTTTTTTCATAAGTTAAAAGTTGGGCTTCTGAACACAAACAGGACCTTAATCATTAATAATTAGTCTGTTCTAAGCTTCTTGTTGCTTGCTTTGGCACTTTCCAGGCTATTGATGCTATTGTTATTGGAAAAGTTGGAAAAGTTGTGGCTTCTGGGATTGCTAGGTTTGAGAAAGATGATTTGGTTATGGGAGTATTCACTTGGGGAGAGTATAGTGTGGTTAAAGAGGGAAGCATAATAAACAAATTAGAGTCCTCTGAGTTTCCACTCACTTATCATCTTGGAGTTCTGGGTAAGCAGTCATCACTATTCACTAGCATCACATGTTCTGTTTGCTTTCTTGGGCTTTCTAAAAGTTTTAGTAAGGAATATTTTAGTGATAAATGAAAGTTTATACATAAGTTTGTCATATTTTACTTCTTTTCTTAAATGTTGCATGTGGATTGAAAGATAAGATATTATAATTGTTATTTAGTATAAAATGAATTAAAAGAAAAAGGATTGTACTAAATACATTCCAGATGTAAAAAGATAACAATACATCACTGAAACATAACTAAAGTAATAAGATAAGAGTGAAATGGAAGCATTCTGCCATGCAACTTTTATGCATGATTAATGCCTGTCATCCACCATACAGTGAAGGAGCATTTAGACTACTAATAATAAAATAATGACTAGATTATTTATTTAGTTCAAAACAAATAGTCACAATAGCCTAAATGACCACTGCTTTAGTCCCTACATACAGGTCACCAAACTACTCTTTAACAGTAAAGTACTGAAATGTTGCCTCTTTGATTTGTCTACATTGGTTATGAAGTTTATTTTGGAGTATATTTGATATCATAGTCCTGGATGTACAGAATACAAACTTCCACTTATGTTGCAGGATTTAGTGGACTATAAGCTTATGGGGGATTTTTCGAAGTGTGCAAACCCCAAAAGGGTGAAAAGGTATTTGTATCAGCAGCTTCTGGATCAATTGGGAATTTGGTAGGGCAATATGCAAAACTTTCAGGTTGCAATGTTGTTGGCTGTGCTGGGAGCCAAAAAAAAGGTGAGGTTTAGGATGACACCCTTTTCCATCTAAATTTGTTCTTTCAGCTATAAAAATGCCTAGTCCATACATGAATGATTATTTATCTTATTAGGTGGCATTACTCAAAGAAAAGCTAGGATTTGATGATGCATTCAACTACAAGGAAGAAAAAGATCTAAACTCCACTCTTAGAAGGTTTGAGGAGCATCTCCAATGCTAGAATCCATTTTGGGTTCTTATTTCTCTTTGGGTTAAATAAGTTTTTGGTCCCTTTAAAATGTCACTTTTTTGGTTTTAGTTTCTACATAATTTTACTCCTAAGTTTGGTCCCTTGTTTTTTTTCCACATTTACAGAATTGGTCTCTGCCGTCAATTAATTGATGATGTGGCAAACGAATATCCACCTCAGCATTTGCCACATAGATAAATGAGATGATGTGGCATCCATGTAGGCATAGTGAGTCAGATGCTGAGGTGAATATATGTCTGCCACATCATTAGTTAACTGACAACAGAGACTAAAACCAAGGGACCAAACTTAGAAGTAAAATTATGTAGGGACTAAAACCAAAAAAGTGATATTTTATAGGGACCAAAAACTTATTCAACCCATTCTCTTTTAATGGGCCCAAACCCAAATATGTCACATAGGATTTAAGATCTTTCACTATTTTTCACTCCAATGGTAGAACCTAACATTGGTTCTTAACTTACCTTTAGCAGGTCCCATAATTACATTGCTTTTTGCAAAGAAATAATTTTTTAACGTGTAAGAACGGTTCTTAGCCGGTTCTTATATAAGAACCGTTCTTATATGTGGCAGCCATATCAACTAGCTCCAATGCTGTAGAAAATAAGAACCGATTTTTATATATAAGAACACATGTAAGAACCCCCATTGGAGATGGTCTTAGTTATGTCAAATAAAATCATAAATCCCTTTTTTAATAGAAGCTCAAAAGTCAAAACTAGTGATTTCAAATTTTAATTGCTTGTGTTTGATGTACTAGTTTGTTTTATGTTCCAGGTACTTTCCTGATGGAATTGACATATATTTTGACAATGTTGGGGGTGAGATGCTAGAGGCACCGATTGCTAATATGAAAACATTTGGTAAAGTTGCTATTTGTGGTGTAATCCCTGAGTACACTGATGCTGGGAAGAGAGCATCATCAAATATGCTGGATGGTGTGTACAAGAGAATCAACATCAGAGGATTTCTAGCTGCTGAGTTTATGAATGATTTTGCAGACTTTTCTGCAAACACATTGGATTACATTCATAGTAGCAAGTTCAGGTTACTGAAGACACGTCATCGGGTGTGGAGAGCATACCTTCTGCATTTGTTGGACTCTTCAAGGGAGATAACATTGGAAAGAAAATTGTAGTTCTAGCAGAAGAGTGATTAAGTAATGAACCATAGGATGAGTAAGAGAGGCCAAAATTATGTTCATGACATCACCTCTGTGAACTTAGTGTGTGATAAACTTAATCTTTCAGAACAAGATTTTTTTTTTATTATCAAACTTGCTTTAATAGAAGGTGGGGTCGAAACTTTAGAAATTTAATTAAAAGACTTTGAAGTTTGATCTTAATTTAACTTTTGCAGAAGTAAAACACTAGACTTAACAAAAATAAATTTGATTCACAATTCCACACTTTCAATCATCTTTAATGCAGAACTGAGTATTAAATTATTGTTATTCAAGTAATTGAAGGGAAGATCTTATATTGAATTGTTATCATGGTTGCCTGGGTACCCGATTTATCCCATACCAAGTCAGCCAAATGAAAAGAAACTGGCAGCATCCTTCCTCACTTACCATACATTGTCATCTTCTTTCCAAGGTATCCTGATGTAATGATTGGTCTTTTTCCAGTCAATGATGATGAGTATGTGTTCCAAAAGCGGGGAGACAGCAATAGCGCTTCGGAAGCGTTGTGGGAAGTTTGCATGCAAATAACAACGAGGAAATCAACATGCTTTTAAGCACTGTTGGAATCAAATTTAAATGTTGTTGTAATGCTTTGTCGGCGTAGTGAAGATGGTAGCCTTTGTGTTAATTTTAAAACATCAAAGAAAGGTTGCTCAACTTCCATCTCATGTTTTTGAGTTGTCATTTCATTGGCTTTCTTGAGTTTCATCAAGCTCAATCTCTTGACCATGACTTCTTTCTCTTACCGCAAATACTTTATGATCAAAAAGGTAGTAAAAATAATATCTCATTGAATCTACAATTATCAAACCTTGCCTATAGTTTATCTGCTTGGAATCTTTTGAACATTTTACATGGCCTAGATTTATGTTTCATAGGAAATCATATCTAGACATATCGGCGATGAAGGTGATAAAATAAGAATATCGTCCTTTGGCTTGAATTCTCATGGGCCCTCAAACATCAGCATGACTTAGTCCCAATAATTCATAAGCTCTATCTCCACTTCCAACAAATGAAGATTTAGTCATTTTTCCTTTAAGACAAGATTCACAAGTTGTGTATGATTTATAATCATAACTATCAACGTAAGTTTCCTTGTGTAACTTGTTAATTCTTTTCTCGCCAATATGACCAAGCCTACAATGCCAAAGATATGTTCTATTTATTTGATTATCTCTGTCTCTCTTACAACCAGATGAAACAAGTAGAACTAAATTGTAGTTCACACCAGGCAAGACATAAATGCTGCGTTGGAGATAGCTATTCGCATATAAAACATCATCATGATAAATTGATAAATATTATTTTTGAAAATAATACAGAAAACTCGCTTGTCAAACGTAGAAATTGAAATAATGTTCGAAATAAATTTAGGATCATAATAACAATCTCCTAGCACTAGTACTTTGCCAGTTGACATTATTAAAGAAACTGGTCCTAAAGCTATGGCGGCAACATTTGCTCTATTCCCAACTTGAAGATTTTTTCTCCTTTCTTCGACAATCTGGTATGTAGCCTCTGCAACATCTTGTAGATGTTAAAACTAATTTCTTTTGGTAGTGTTAGGCCAAGCCCAAGCAGAGAGAAAAAAAGAAAAAAAAAACAAAGAAAAATGGGCAAAACAAACAATCCGAGCCCGAGCCCTACCTCTATCCCCTTAGAAACCTAGTGCCAGCTGTATCAGCAGCGATGTCCGAGTCGAGTCCATGTGGTGGCACCACCCAAGTCGTCATTCTCTCCATCGTGTCACGTCCCAGCTTAGCCAACCAGTCAGCACACCGGTTCCCTTCACGATTGATGTGCAGGAAGAGCACATTCCACTCCTTGCCAACATCTCTTGAATAGAGCGGATAACAACGACATAGCGATGAAGTGCACTCACTTGCTGCTCCACACAAAGCTTCGCAGGCAAGGAGTCAGTGAAGCAATGCAGATGTCGTATTCCATGGTCCCATGCAAGGCATAATCCTTCAAGCAACGCCACAAGTTCCGCATGAAGGATGCAAGTAGATCCCAGGAAGCTGGAGAACCCTGCAATCCACTGACCGTCGTCCCGACGCAAGAGGCCACCTACACCCGCCCTTCCCGGGGAGCCGTCACAACTGCGATCGACGTGGAGGCAAGGGCCACGTTATAGAGGGCCAATTGCAATTGGGTGTTGGAATATGCCTATCTGGACCTTTACCAACCCAATCTCTCTTGGTCCTCCTCTCCTTCTCGCCTTCCCTGTTTCTCTCCTTCTGCAAGCTTGTTCAGGTGGAGCAACACTATCGAAATCAAATTGCAAAGGGTCACAGATTATCTTCAAATGTAGTTAACTATCAAAAACATGTGAGCCCCACCAGCCGTTGGCTAAGCAACATTTCTTTTGTTTTTATCCCGTCATCTTAACTGAACTAAATTCTGCTAATTGCCATGCCTAACGCGGATATTTGTGTTTTAAACGAAATTTTGAGTGATTGAGACAGCAAGTGAATGTTTGGTAACTAGTATGGGATGAGCTAAACTCAAGTTTATGGTGGTCAAACGTAATTTGTCTTTTATATAAAGGTATTTGAGATTTTGCATTAAAAACAATTTTGTTTTCCAGAGTTGATTATGTGTAAAGCTAGAATTTATAGCTTTTCTATTAGGTTGCAAATTTTACTCTAAATTTTATTCCAAATTTGTTTTCAGAGTAAAAATATACAAACTTAAATCATTTTACTTCAAACTCAATTTTAACCAAATCAATTTCAATAAATCAATTTCATTCAAAATCACTTTTAAGAATCGCTCCCCAAACATTCACTAGTGGTGGTACCGCTGTGTGTAAGTGCTTAGTTGGGTGCAGTGCAGAGAGGAGAAAAGCCACCAAACATGCCCCACCACCGCCACCACTCGATCCTCACATCACATGACTCAGAAGACCGTTAAGAACGGCTTCCTCCTCACATCCCTGGCGCAAAAATGCAACACCCTAATCCAACTCAAGCAATTACACGCCCACATCCTCCGATGCCGCATCAATCACTCCCCCTACGCCCTCGCCCCTCTCCTCTCCGTCGCTGCCACCTCCAACGACGCGTCGTTTTTCTCCTACGCCTCCTCCATCTTCCTCCACCTCACCCACCGCAACACCTTCATGCACAACACCATGATCAGATCCTACCTCCTTCACTCCCCTTCCCCATTACCACCCGCACTCTCCTGCTACCTCTCAATGCTCCGAAACGGCGTCGCCGTTAACAACTACACTTTCCCACCCTTGATCAAAGCGTGCGCTGCGCTTGTCGTTTCCTTTTCTTCGATTAACGCTGTTAATGTTGGTCGTTTGGTGCATGGTCATGTCGTTAAATTCGGGCTCATCGATGACCCTTACGTTGTGAGTGCGTTTATCGAGTTCTACTCCGCTTCGCGTGAGGTTCAAACGGCGAGGGTGTTGTTTGATAAAACGACGGAGAAAGACGTCGTTTTGTGGACCGCGATGATCGACGGTTACGGCAAAATGGGGAATGTTGAAAGTGCAAGAGAGTTGTTTGAGGAAATGCCTGAACGAAACGCTGTGTCGTGGAGTGCCATGATGGCGGCGTATTCTCGGGTTAGTGACTTTAAGGAAGTGCTGGCTTTGTTTGTAGAGATGCAGAGTGAGGGTGTGAGGCCGAATGACTCGATCCTTGTTACTGTCCTCACTGCGTGTGCGCACCTTGGTGCACTCACGCAGGGAATGTGGGTGCATTCCTATATCAAGCGATCCAGAGACAGAGACTCGAATCGAATCCTGGCAACAGCTTTGGTGGACATGTATTCGAAATGCGGGTGCGTGGATTCGGCTTTTGCTGTTTTCAAGGGGATTGCTGATAAGGATACTGGAGCTTGGAATGCCATGATTTCTGGTGTTGCCTTGAGTGGTGATGCAAGGAAATCAATGGAATTGTTTCGCCAAATGGTTGCTTGTGGGACTCAGCCCAATCAGACTACCTTTGTGGCTGTCCTCACTGCTTGCACACACGCGAGGATGGTTCGGCGGGGTCTCGAGTTATTTGAAGAGATGAGTAGTACTTATGGAGTCGCGCTGCGGGCGGAGCATTACGCGTGTGTTGTGGACCTTTTGTCTAGAGCTGGCATGGTGGAGGAAGCTGAGAAGTTTATGGAGGAGAAGATGGGTGGACTCGCGGCTGGGGACCCTAATGTGTGGGGTGCTATTCTGAATGCGTGTAGAATTTATAGGAATATTCGTGTTGGGAATAGGGTGTGGAAAAAACTGGTTGATATGGGTGTAGCTGACTGTGGCACTCATGTTCTTACATACAATATTTATAGAGAAGCTGGGTGGGATGCAGAGGCAAACAGAGTTAGGAGTATGATTTCAGAAGCAGGGATGAAGAAGAAACCAGGATGCAGCATAATAGAGATAGGGGATGAAGTTGAAGAGTTTCTTGCAGGTGATCACTCTCATCCTCAGGCACAGGAAATATTCAAATTGCTTGATTTGATTCTCAAGATGGCGAATTTAGAGCACTTCTGATGGGTATGAAGCTATTGTTTTGTTTCCGGCCAAATTATCTTCTTGCTTTGGTATAATTATAGTCATTACTCATTTCCAAGGGCCTATAGTAATCATAATGAAAATCAAATATAAATTATATAAATTGTTATTCATTTATTCATGACTCATGAGCCTATACTTGGTAGAGCATGTCCTTGCATAAAGAATATGGAGAATGTTTTACACTGGATTGTTTCGGTTCAAGCCTAATATCCATCTTGCTCTCATGCGTTATTAATCGAATCTCACATGCTATAATTGTACAGAGTAAACAATTGCATTGATGGCTTGTTATGCAATATAATTTAATAAATCATGAGAACTACCAATACATTTTTACTACAAATTTGGGGCCGTGTTACAGATTTTGTAAAATACTCATCTTTCATTTTTTATCTCACAGCAGCAGCGTATTGTCCCTCATCCGTTAGGTGGGGGAAAAGCAGCAATGAGCAATTCAGCATATTAGGAGTTTCAAACTCTGCTGTCAAGAACACTGATTCGCCTGAAAATCTTCTGCTGATAATAAACCGTTGATAAGGCGTTTAAGCCTTTCAGCTCCAGGACCAGGCCTAAGTTCAGTGATATTTCTTATTACAGAATACTGTTTAGTGATGTTTGAATTTGCTTGACTGAACCACATACCAGGCACATAACCATCTGCATTTTGCCCCAAGAGTTCGGCATCAATCTTATCCAAGACAGGTTCATTCCTGCCAAATTTCCTAGCAAAAGGAGCATTGCTGTCCACCATTCTCTGGTAGTCATTAACCGTAAGGAAATGCGGGTGTTGTTTTGGAGGGTTGTCCCATGAAATGAAATGGAGGTCATGGTTCACAGTAGTGTTGCAAAACTCCTCGGCATTGCAGATGACTGTGTGAAAATATCCTTCAGGGGAGGACAGAAAGTTGGCATAATACATCAAGACAATTCTAGGCAAGTTATCCCAACCCCATAGACAGTATTCAATGAAAGGGCGAGAAAGCATCATCCAGGCAGAACCTGAGCAAATTCAAGAAGCAAAATTTAATAAATCGGATAGAAGGAACTGGGATTACCAATTTTGAGTTCTTTCTCCAGATTTTCCTTAGTTATGTGACTTGTCTCAGATTCCAGTAAACTTATGATCTCATGCCACAAATTAGTTGCAAATGGCTTTGTATTTAGGCAAACTTAGAGGGAAGAGAAACTGAGAAATTGCACGAGTTTGAACATATAACCCAATTATCAATGAAATGAATTTGAGCAGAATGGATACACTGCCACAGCTCATAAGGGATGCTTGCCAAAGGCTGTAGTAAGATTACCAACCAGCAATTGAAACATGTGCAAGTTTTGGTTCGAGACATATGTGGTACAGAAATAGAAAAGAAAAGAATTGGCACGTCAAAAGGGTATTGAAATTCTGAGTAACCATACTCAAATTCACTGATTATTGGATTGGATTTATATATTTAATTCACAACACTATCATGTTTTCTTTCTCATCCTTTTCTTTATTAATGTTTGACTTCGTTCCAGATTTTCTTTTACCCCTCTGTCTCTGAGTATTTGTAAATTATTTAATCTATTCAAGGGTTAGATTTCTTATATAATATATAGTGCTTAAACACACCAAATTTAAAAGATCTAGAAAATTGAGCAGGAGAGTATCAATATGGTGATTCATCAAATTGAGGGGTAAAAGTTTCTTACCTGTAAACAGTTTATATGCTGTGGGCACATTTCTTTTCTCTGTCACCCAAAATACATCAGATTTATGCAAGCTATAAAGACCAGGGTCAATTATAACGGGTCTGGCCCTCTGATGCCTGTTGAAATAAGTGAAGTATTACTTTGTATAGAAGAATTACATTTGATCTTCGAACAATTGTATGTTACTTTTAAATGAAATGCAAAAAATGAAAAATGAAAAACAAAAAACAAAAAAATGATGCAATGAACAACATGGAGAAAAGAATTGGCAACTTACTCCTTCCAGCCAATATCACTGGTGTGTTCAATGAAGTTCAGGTGTCTGGGAATAGATGAAAGTGTATGCAGTAGATCTGTGATGCAAAAGAGATGTGGCACATGCAAGTGTCAGTCAATGACAATGAGAACTGGGAATGTTTAAAAACATATAGGAGCCCGATTAAAGTAATTTGAAAAAAAATAAATCTGAGTTTAGCTGGGATCGTTAATAACTTTATTAAGTAACAAACAGAGCATGTTAAGAAAACGTATGCCAAAATAAAACCGCATTTAAATTAAGGAAAATGATTGATGGACCTCTCCCCACACTCATGACACACCTCTCACCTCATTGGGATGAGGTGTGAGAGGAGTGGTGGGGTGTCCATCTATCATTGCCCTTAAATTAAACAATTAAAACACAAAAAACGATACAAAGCCAAGACAACAATCATAGTCCACACACCTACCTCATTTCAAAGACACAAGGCTACACAAACACAACCAATTGTTTTTTAGGGTGTGTTTGAGAGACTTTATTTAACCATTTATTCGCACTTATCATATGATATAAGAGCATATCCAATAGGAGTTGTTTATAGAGTTTTTAAAACTTAAGCAACTTTCATTAGTTGATTTCACCATTGGAGTGCATCTAGGTGGCATGCCACATATAAACAACTCTCATAAATTAGAGTGAAATCTAGTGAGTATTCTTGAATCCCATGTAACATTGTAAGATACACCAAAAGTGGGTCAAACAACTCTTATTGGAGATGCTGTAACTATTTATATAAGGGTTTGGAAGAGCTTATAAAAATAGCTTATGACATATTCACAAGTTAGTTTTAGCTTATTTCAATAAACTATCCAAAATAGCTTATCAAAACAGGTCAATGAAAGCAACCAAACCAACAGAGCAGCGCAACAATTACTTGAGAGAGTTAGCTAGTACCATCTTGGGTTACCAAAGGATAATCAGAAGCACTCAAGTTGACGAACCAATCCCAGTCACCAGCTTCCCTAAACAAAACGGCGGCAGCATGAAGGGTATTGGTGACCATGGTGGGTCCTCTATAAGTAACAAGGTTGGCCTTAACAACCACCATGACGTTTCCCAATTTCTCAAAGAGTGGCTCATTCCTCACAAAATCGGCAAGGTCCAACCTCTCCTGGAGCGTGGCCTCAAGGTCCAAGTGAAGCGCGTAATGGTTCCTTGGGTGGTAGAGTGCTTTAAGTGTCCTCTTCAGGCTCTCTCCATCACCCATTGAGCCGGAGATTAAATAGGCAATCCTTGGAACGGTGTTGAAAGAGGTAGTGGGAGAAGAAGAGAAAGAGACTCTTAGCTTTTGAGTTGGACTCCACGAAATTGGGAGCCTCTAATTTTGTCTCTGGGTACAGTTGGGAGGAGGAAGAAGACTTGGAGGAAATGAAGGTGGAAAGGAGTAAGAGGAAGGTGGATGTGAGGAGAGAAAAGATTAGTGGGAGAAACCACTTCTTTTTCTTGTTGTTGGTGGTGGTTTCCATGTGTACATAGGAGTGTTTGTGTAGGCCTTTGTTGTGAGGAGGTTGAAGTTAGAAGCTCATTTTCTGTTGTTGTTTGCTGCTGGCGGTGTATGATATATACCATGAGCCGCCAGGATCTATTATATGTTGGCGTGAAATGCGCACTGGATTGGAATTTGGAGTGGAGGCTCTGGCGAATCAAGATTGGATTGGAGAGAAAACATGTACCCACTTTTAATTCTTGCTACTTCTTAGTGGGCAGTGGTCACCGCCACTTCTACAAATTCTTGTTGGAAAATAGTAAATTTGAGATTTTTGTCTTTGGTGTGGATGTGATGTGACTCGAGTGGCCTATGATGTTTCTGTTGAAAATTCTGCGCACACATTCTAATTAAATATTTTAAATTGGTTTTTCTTCTTATTTATAAAATTTAAAATAAGATTAATTATTAATTTATTGTTTATACTTTTATTTTCTTTTTTTATACGCAAATATTATGTTGTTAGTCGGGCGATTGAACAATGATCTCCTTATCACTTTAACTCTTATGTTTTTTCCTTAAACCACTAAATTACCTTATCACTCATCTACACTTTTATTTTCATTTAATTAATTTAATAAAACAAATCCATGAAGGTGGGGGGGGGGGGGGGAGGTGGGAGGAGAGAGAGAGGTAGGGAGGAGAGCTAAATAATGACGTGTCAGTTGAGGTGGAAAAATTGATGAGATGTCAGCTGAGGTGTTCATGGTGAAGTGGATTTCAGGGAGTCATATCAGTATTTAAATGAGGTCAACTTTACTTAGGGACTGAAATGAAAAAAAGATTAGAGGAAACAAAAGCGTTTGATTTTTATTATGGAGACTAAAATGAAAAATGCATCTATGTTATAGGGACTAGAAACATATTTAAACTTAAAAAATTACAAGATGTAACTTTTCAACCCCATATCCCCCTGTTTGTTTGTAATTTGTATCTATTTCAGAAGCTGTCCAATAGAAAATATACCAGCCAATTAAAGTTTTAGAAAATGGGCTCTATTTCTCTCACTTGTTTTTTGCCGATGATGTGCTTCTTCCTTTTTTCTAAATCTACTACTAGGAGCTCTCAAGCTAAGGGGTTGGCTGATTTATTCACCAAGTTTGGTTTCCATTTGGGCCTACAAGTTAATGCAGCTAAGTCAAGGGCTTTCTTTTGCACCGATGTGCCTAGAAGAAAGAGGGAGAAGATTTCATCTATCTCATCCATCCGTAGCACAAACTCATTGGAGAAGTACTTGGGCTTTTTTATGATTAAAGGAAGAACTAAAAAGGAGGACTTTAACTTCATCATTGAAAAGATGCAGAATCGTCTAGTATCTTGGAAAAGCAAGCTCTTGAATAAAGCAGGTAGGTTGACTTTGGCTAAATCAATTCTGGTGGATTTTACAATGCACAAGCAAATTTTTTTGTGCATGTGCACAAATGATGTATGAGCCCTTCATTTTTGTACTTTTTAATCTGATGATCAATATTATATAAGGGCTACCTGTTAAATAGATAATGTTAAAGTTTCATCAATATTTGCTGATTGGTGTCTAGAGAATATATTAATTACTAAAAAAACTAAAATTTTAGAAAAATTAGTTTTTTTGCCTACATTTTGTAAAAATTATATTTATTGTCAAGAAAATTAAATTTCTACGTTTTTTGCCTAAATTTGTGAAAATGATTTTTTTCCTACATTTTTCAACAATTACAAGTGTATAAGTAATGTAGTCTATTATCCCTCTGGTGGTGAACCACGGTTCGAATCCCCACATTTAATGTCCGACCGTGCCTTGAACAGGATTGCCTCCAATGGAGGATACCTGTGAGAAATCAAAAAAAATATATTATCCCTCTGGTCCTTTTTATAAGGAATATATGACAAAATCATCAAGGCAAAGGAAGTGTAATGAAATTGGTTAAGTATAATTAATGATGCTATAATTTTTCAAAAATACCATTTGTAGAATTGATGTCTTTTTATATTTTTTTGTAGGTCTCATAATAAATAAGGGTATAGTTGAAAATGAACAATTAATATTATTAAAAATAAGACATTATTTCTTATAAAAAGGACCATGAAAATGACTCTTTTTATTTCTTATAAAAAAGAACAGAGGGAGTATATTTTATGTTTTTATCACTTATAGTTCACGTGGTCATTTTAAAAATTTAAAAATTATTTTTTCTCTCCTCACAATTCCAAATTCTCAATTTCCACCCTAACCTTCTTTCCCTTCTCTTGCAATCCCACTCCCCCCACCCCAGCCACCCCTTCCTCCATGAACCACCATAATCATCTTCAACCTCACAAATTCATCTTCAATCAGGCATGCATAGGAGCAATTCACTTTTTATTCATTTTAAAAAATTAATTAAAATTTAACACTATAGCTAGATGCAATGATGCTGGGCAATCACGAAATGTGTGGGGGCTAGGGGTTCTGGGTTAAAAATAATGGTGGTCAACTGTAACTACCTAGCTCCACCTCAAATCCATCAAAACCCTCATACCCACCATGAAAAAAATCCACAACCCACTTCTACAAAATCAATCTCCTTCTCGTCGCTATCAGAAAACCCAATTTTTTCATGGCCCTCGAAACGTGGCTCGGAGGGTGAAAACCGCAGTTGGACTTCGGCTCAGTGCGACACCCAAAGGCTCAAACTTGAAGAAAACAACGTCATCGAAGCTGAAATGCGTCGCCGTTTTGGCCTTCAAGGTCACCAGCGTGATGTGGAAGCTCCTCCACCTCTGACAGCCCCTCTCTGATGCCAGCGTCGTTACCCTCCGAAATGACGATGTCGCGCTCGAGGGCATTTGGAAGTTCATCTACGAGGACGAGTTGCTCCTCCTCAAACACGCCATCGCTGAGTTCGCCGACTCGCTACAACTCGCCACCGACTTTGGCGTCTTGTTCGTTGTTTGGGGAAGGGGGAAGATTTCAATTTCTATTTTGGGGTCATATATAAAAAAATAAAACCTTAGGCAATACAAATATGATTAGTAATTGTTTGCTGGGTGAACATTCAAATACATGAAAAATGGCAAAACTGGCTATAACCAGTTTTCTATGTGTTTGTGCATGTGCACAAATCTATGTGCTTGTGCATTGTAAAATCCACCATCAATTCTAACTTCTATTCTTATTTACTATATGTAGGTAAATTGGCTTCTTACAAGCATTTGCAAACAAATTGTCCAGACCACTAGAAACTTTATTTGGAAGGGGAACTCAAGCAAAGGTGTTCATTTGATGGATTGGGACAAAATCGCTATTCCAAAACAAGATTGGGTCTCGAGATTCGGTCAGCTAGAGATGCTAACACGGCTATGTTAGGGAAATTGATTTGAGACTTGCACCAAAAATCAAATAAGCTATGGGTGGATATGCTGACTAAGAAGTATGTAAAGGATAGAGCCTTGTTTTGTTTTTTGTCGAAAGGATGGATAGGGCCTTGTTGGAGGCTCCCCTTTGCTATGGTTCTACAGTATAGAACTCCACCAATAAAAATTTAATTTACTATTAGTATTTATAAAACCAAAACATTTCATCAATATCTAGTTTAACACACTTGTACTTTTACTTTGGGAAGATTCAATCTTTACCGGAACAAAAGCCACATTAAGATTTTTTCTTTTCCACCAAAAAGACATTTAAGATTTTCTCCACATGAAAAGTGTTTGGTAATGACCCTATCACTTAGTATGCACAAATGGTAAGATTTGTGCATGTGCACAAATCGGGTCTGATGTCGCCAGTTTTTCGATTATTTATGAAATGACCCTATCAGATATGAACATTATCAATTTCTTCTCTGCACTTTCGCATTTGGGCCTGCCGATTTCACACCGGGGGTGTCACATTTTTCACAGCTGTGGACATCTCTGGTTTCTTCTCTGGACTTTCGCATTTGGGCCTGACCATTTCACAACGGGAGTGGGAATTTCTCTACCATTGTGAACAGATCTGGATTATATTTGCGTTTGGGTCTAACGATATCACACCATGGGCGGTATTTTTTCCACA
The DNA here is from genome assembly GCA_030159175.1 of Glycyrrhiza uralensis. Classification (NCBI taxonomy): domain Eukaryota; kingdom Viridiplantae; phylum Streptophyta; class Magnoliopsida; order Fabales; family Fabaceae; genus Glycyrrhiza; species Glycyrrhiza uralensis. The sequence continues at coordinate 28,573,657 of BRZY01000007.1, read as the reverse complement.
ACTGTGAACCGACCTGGATAGTTTTATTTAATCTCATACTTGTGTGTTTGTCTTCACATTAGGGGTGGGGTTTCTAGCACAGTTGTGAATTTTTCTGCTCACCCTTGTGTCTTCTTAATAATTTTTTTTTGTCTTTTTAAAAAAATGGTAGATTAACCGTATTTGTTCATGTGAGTAATGCATTAACTCAAAGTGGTCATTTCCTTTGTGCGCAATACTTGGGGCAAGTGAGTAATGCATTTTTGACCAATATTTAAATGAATTAGATTGGCTATGATGTCAACGCCGAAAAGTGGTTATTACCTTGTGTTCAATATTTAAATGAATCAGATTGGCTTAGTGCCTCCTTTATAACCAAAAAAAAGGCAATTTATATCCGCACATACATACTTTGCTATCTGCATATACATGTCCGCGGAACTAATGGAACTATTAGTTCTGCAAATATATTTTTTTTCAACACACACATGCTGCGGAACTATTAGTTCCGCGGGTAGTAATTCAATGCGGAACTATTAGTTCCACACATTGTAATTCAACACATACATGCCTGCGGAACTAATAGTTCCACATTGAATTATAACCCACGGAACTAATAGTTCCGCAGCATGTGTGTGTTGGAAAAAAATACACCCGCGAAACTAATAGTTCCGCGGACATGTATGTGCAGATAGCAAAATATGTATTTGCGGATATAAATTCCCCCAAAAAAATATTTAAATGAATGAACAACAATGGCACCGAGCATAATTGAGGCCCATAAATAACAAGCATGTTCCATTGAAATCACACAACAACAGCCCAAAAGCATGACTCACTAGTGTTCACGAATCTAGGGTTTCACCGATAACATCCCATGACTCACCGGTGTAAGTTCACCAATTAGGGTGTCACCGACAACATCCCAGGACTCGAACTGGTACAAGTTAATGAATCTAGGGTTTAACAGGCATTGACTATCACACACCGGTACAATTCATTGAATCTAGGGTTTAAGAGACATTAACTATCACTTACCGGTGTACATTTATATCTAACGTAGACAAATGAGGTATACCACCATAATATTTTTTTGTCAACCCTTCATTTTATTAATTCTTTTGGTCAACCATTTTTTTTTTGTCAACGATGTTTCCCACACTTTTTTTCAGTCAAAGAGGTATCCCACAGTTAATCCAAACATGTTTAGACATTTTTTACTGTGGTTTTATGAATCAAGGGAGGTTGTTGGTCAAAAGTCAAAACATACATATACATGGCCTTTTCTAATTTTGATCAAATAAAAACGTATTATTGGGCCAAAAATTTACAAATTTTGACATTTTCTAACTTTTTTCAAATAATAACATTTATTGGGCCAAAATTTAATTATATTGAAATATTGGGGTTTTAATGGAATTATTTTTACATAAATAACATAAAAGTAAGGCACCTATTGTGCAATTATTTTTTTCATGTCTAGAAACCAAACCAGCAGTTAACCATCAGTCAATCGAAACCGTTACAATTTATTTATAATATATCAACGGTCTACATCTGATTAAGATTTGTGTATGCTAAGTGCCACCATGTCCATAATGCTAATTCCTTCTCCCGTCATAAACACGCAGCAGCATTAAATGGGACTTGTCAGTCTCATACTCTCAATCCCCATTACCCCATATACAAAGGCGAACAAAATTAACATATAATAACCATAATTACCTAATGATAATAATAATAGACTTAAATATGTTTTTGGTCCCTCATGTTTGGCCTAAGTTCATTTTTAGTCCCTCAAATACCAAAAATATTATTTTAGTCCCTAATCTTTTGAAAATCAATCACTTTTAGTCCTTTTTCTTGAAATATGAGGGACTAATTGTGACACATTTTTAAAATATTAGGGACTAAAATAATCATGTGAGGGACCAAAAGTGACTGATTTTCAAAAGATTAGGGACTAAAATAATATTTTTGGTATTTGAGGGACTAAAAACAAACTTAAGCAAAATATGAGGGACTAAAAACATATTTAAGCCATAATAATAAAACAAAACATGCATTAATTAATGGTTGAGACTACAGTGCTTCATTTTTGGAGCACTGCTTTTGACCGGCAATAACAAGTTAGATGTCCAGATAGAAATATTTATACTAAGGCCCAATATTATTAAGATTAACATAAATAGCACAAAATCTCCAATCTGAAAATCAACCCCACAAAATAACATCAAAAAACAAAAATGGCGTTCCCAGCACTTGTAATCTATCAGAACTTGGTTTCAATCCATCACCACCATCACTCTCACTCAACAAATATTAAAAATCCTACCAGCCGCCACTTACCTCAACTTCAGGCCATGCGTGCGTCTGTCTATTTCTCTTGAATGAAGAGAGAAAAACTTGCATAGAGACAAGCCCAAAAGCTCCTCGATTTGGATCTAGTTGAACCAGATTTTTGAAAACGAAGCTTCTTCTTACGCTTCTCCTTATTCTTCACAAACCCATTTGGATCTAGTCGGGATGATTAGCAAGAAGAGAGAAGATATTGCTACAGGGACTCATGGATAATGGGACACCGCCATGAGTTCTACCTCGCCAGATCCAGGACCTCACCGACGAGGATGTCTCCAAAGATCTGGATCTGAACCACCGGTGGATCTGAACCACCGGTGGATCTGAACCATTGGTGCTGCTACCTGCTCTTACTCTAGCACGATACCAGAAGGAGAAGAAAGAGAAGAAGGGAAAAGGAGAAGTAGCGGTTTCTTAGGTGGACGGAAAATGGAAATCCTAAGCAAAAGGTAGAAATTTTGGATTAGATATGTCAGATGGGAGAAATGGTCTGAACGAAAACAATAAAAGAAGAGAAATTCAGATTCAACAGCGAGGTGGTAAATTTTAATCTCCTTCATACCATTTTCATACTTTGACCATTTTCATACTTTGTGACGCAAACGCAATGCATTTTCAATCTTCTTCAACAATTCTTGACTTGCAGTGGCGGTGGGGGTGGGAAGAAGAGGATAGAACCCAAATCTAGGTTATTTTAGTGGGTTAATTTTTAAAAATTTGATATATTTAAACGACTAAAAAATGGAGTCTCTAAATATACAAATAAGGAATACTTAATGGGTTAATTTAAAAATATAAAAAGACCGAGACATCCAGTTGTCGGTAAACAATATCAACCGTTGATCTCAAAATTCGTTAAATCTAACGGTAAAAATATGTGCTCCAAAAATGAAACACACATACGGTTCTTCATGCTAGTTTGCACCTTAATTAATCAAAGAGTAAAAATCTCTATTTTTTATCCAAAAATAAGATCATCATCCAAGTCAATTCCTATTCTCGTTCTTCCTCCCACTTGCTTCTTCTTTCCCGTCTCTCTCTTCCAACAATCTCCTGCCCTCCTCATCACCACCTTGCTGCTTTTGTTGCGCCTCAGAAGCCTTAAGAGCCTTTAACTTGGAGTAATTGTAATAAGCAACCTCCAAAAACGCAACCCCATACCCAATCAAATTAACACCCGTCACAGTGTCCTTTATCACAGACCAAGAGAAACCAATAAGCAACCAATCCTTCACAACCCCAGCAACATTCATCGTCAAAGCAGAGGTCTTCCCAACAAGCACAAACACCGCAAGGTTCAAACCAAAAGCACACAAAGAATTGCTCCCAAAAACCCATAAATTATCGAACCTCAAAAAACCCGACCCACGATCCCTAAACAACAAAGGGTATTCCATAACAAACCAAGGAACCGATAAGAACACAAGGCAACATTGTTGGAACCAAATTGGTTAAAAGTGTTTTTAATACAAAAACTCCCTAAGTGTTTTTATGGTTTTGATGATAACAAAATGTATTAAGGTTTTTACAAAGGATAAACAAAATGTATTAAGCTTGTACAATGTATAACAATGCTGCCTAACTAAGCTTATTGCAGTCTGCGTCCAATAAGCTAGCTCATCACAATGTTGGCACTAAAATGGACAAAAAAGTTCTGCGTCCAATGTTTTAGCAGAAGGAAGAGTTCTGCGTCCAATGTTAGAGCAGAAGGAAGAATTCTGCGTCCAATGTTTGAAGCAGAAGGAAGAGTTCTGCGTCCAATGTTTGAGCAGAAGGCAAGTAATGTTGTGCGTCCAATAATTCAGTACAAGGCACAAGGACAATTTCATACGTCCAATGATTCATGAGAAGGCATTGAAGACATAAGTCCAATGTTCAAGAATAACAATACGTCCAATGATCAGAATGCTTATAAGTCCAATGATCAGAACATAAGTCATAAGTCCAATGTTTTTATGAGAAGCAGAATTGCAGTAAAAGTCCAATGATTTTCAAAGGAACAGATTCAGTGAGCGTCCAATGCAGATGAAGGATAAAAGTCCAATGTTCAGCATGAGTAAGAGTGCAACTCTGCGTCCAATGAAACTGAACAAACAAAAGAACTGCTCTGCGTCCAATGAAATCAGAGAGACAAAGGTACTGTTCTGCATCCAATAAATAAGAAGGACATAAATCAAGTGTCATACGACCAATGAAGCAGATTGACAAAGGTACATCAAACAACTGTTCTGCGTCCAATAAAGCAGAAGAACAAATGTACAACAATCAACTCTGCGTCCAATAACCAGAATGAGGCAATACGTCCAATGTTGTTTTGCAACTAATCATCAGAATGGTAAGCATAAAGATGCGTCCAATGATTGAATGAATATCATATGCAATTGGTAAGTACCAGGTATGCGTCCAATGATTTCTACATGCTGCGTCCAATACGCAGAATCCATAAACTTGCTATTTATTGCTCATGCATTTAATATGGAACATATTTATTGAGCAAATGATTTGAAATAAATAGCTGTATACAATGCTTTTCTGTACAACCATTGTCAACGTTTTTGAATGTACTTTTGAAAAGCATAAAGCACTGTGGAAAGTGTACTAAGAGAGAGAATGTACTTTTAACTACTCTGTATATCTCTGAACACATCTTTCTACTTTACACAGTGTATTCTCTTTGTCTCAATAAGATATTACTATTAACCACTGTACAATTGAGACTTTGAGTACAGGTTGCTTCTGATTTAGGAGAAAGAAACGCAGACATGCACAATGAAGTAGATCTCCTCAGAGCAACGGGAAAATAGCATTTAATGCTATTAGAGAACGGTAATATTTATGAAGGCTGAAGCTGAGCTATTCGAAGAACAAGTCTGAAGCTTCATCAAAGCCTATAAATACCGTGAACAAGAAGAAGAATACAAGACACTGAACAACGAAAAAGAAAGAGCAAAAAAACGCTGTGCTATTTGTTATACTATGTATAGAAAGTCTTGTATATTTTCTTTCTTCTTGTAAAAGAGAGTTTGCTTAACTCTCAAAGTGCTTTAGATTTCATATCCTCACTTGTGTGAGTTAGACAGCACTTGAATCAAAAACACTCTGCTGAGTCGTTTAGCCTGAAGACGCTGTGTTCAAAGAATACTTGGGTTTTAGCCTGAAGAGGCTGTGTTCAAAGAATACTTGGGATTTAGCCTGGAGAGGCTGTGTGCAAAGAATACTTGGGTTTTAGCCTGAAGAGGCTGTGTGCAAAGAATACTTGTACCTATATGGTTTGATAGTAAAATCTCTCTAGTTTGAGGGGACTGGACATAGCTCTTAGGAAAGGGTGAACCAGTATAAAAACTTGTGTTATTTCTTCCTTCCCTTATCTCTTATTATATCTGTGCTTATTACTAACCAAAGGGATTGAATTGATTTTGTTTAAACAAGTTTTTCATACACCTTTAATCGCACAAAGAAAACAAGTTTTTTTTTTAAACTAAGAGGGAAGCCTCAGCGTCCAATCTTTTGTGCGTCCAATATTTCACAATTTTGTGCGTCCAGTGTTTTAGCACTCTGTGCGTCCAATATTTCAGAAAACACTGTGCGTCCAATATTTGAACTAAGCTGTGCGTCCAACGTTTTTAACAGCCAGCGTCCAGCATTTGCGAAAAGTTTTAAAAGCTTAGAAACACAATTCAACCCCCCCTTCTTGTGTTTCATCTTGTTACCTACAGTTGGTACCAGAGCCAGGTTTCTAGGGGTTGAGCACCTAACAGTGCAGAGAAGCAAAGATTCATAGAGAACGAGGGACAAGCTGTGAACAGACCACCACTGTTCAATGGAAATGAATATGACTACTGGAAGCAGAGAATGATTACATTCTTTGATGCTCAAAATATGGACCTATGGGATGTCGTGGAAACTGGCTACACTGCTCCAGTAAATGAAGCAGGTCAACAAATACCAAGAGCTCAGTGGACAGCAGATCAAAGGACAAGGTTCCAGCTGAACTCGAAGGCTAGGCACTACCTGATGTGTGCCATCACAAAATCTGAATATGACAAGGTGCACAGCTGCACCACTGCCAAGGAAATGTGGGACACTCTGGCCTTGGCACATGAAGGCTCATCTCAGGTTCGTGAATCTAAGATAAGCATACTAGTTCATCAATATGAACTATTTAAGATGGAAGAACAAGAGTCCATTGATCAAATGTTTGGAAGATTCCAAACTATTACCAACAACCTGAGATCCTTGGGGAAAGTCTACACAACCCAGGAACATGTAAGGAAGATTTTGAGGAGTCTGCCCAGACAGTGGAGACCCAAAGTTACAACAATACAAGAAGCAAGGGATCTTTCCACTCTTGCTTTAGAAAATCTTCTAGGCTCATTGAAAGTACATGAGCTTGAGCTGAATGAAGAGGGAATCGAAAAAAGGGCAAAGTCCATTGCTCTTAAAGCTCAAAAAGGGAGCACCTCAAAAGCCTTGAAGGCAAATGATTCTGATGAAGAATCATGCAGTTCAGAAGGAGAAGAAGGCTCAGATGATGATGAACTCTCCTTCATCTCCAGGAAAATAAAATCTATGTGGAAAAAGAAGGGTGGCTTCAGAAGGATGCAATTCAACAGAAGATTTCCACAGAAGGAAGCTGAGCAAAAGGAGGAAAGTCCAGTGGTGTGCTATGGATGCAGGAAACCAGGCCACTACAAGGCAGACTGTCCTGAGGCTGAGAAGACAAAGAAGAAAGTCTTCAAGAAGAAGAAAGGTCTCATGGCAACATGGGAAGACCTCGATGATTCCTCTGATGATGAGGATAAGGAAGAGGCAAATCTGTGCCTAATGGCAGGACTCTCCTCAGTTGAAAGTGAAGACGAAGAGGAGGTAATTTCTTACTCTGAATTAAGAAATAATTTTGATGAGCTTCTTAGAGATTCATCCATTCTATCTGATGAGTACAGGTCTTTAAAGAAAAAGTTTTCTCTTATAACAAAAGATTTTGAAAAGCTTTCTTCAGAAAACAAAGTACTTAAATCAGAAAATGAAAAGTTAAGACTTCAAGTAAGTCAACCAAAAGATGAATCTCCAAAGAAGTCTGAGTCCAATACTTCCTGTGAAGTACAAGTACTTCAACAAGAAGTAGATGAACTCACTGGACGTTTGTCCAAATTTGTCAGTAGCTCTGAAAAGCTTGATCAAATTTTAAAAATTCAGAGAAAACCTTCTGACAAAACTGGTTTGGGTTATGAAAAACTGAAACCAAAGTTTTCCAAGAGTCCATCAAAGTTTAATATATATTGTGGATACTGTGGAAAGGCTGGACATGTCACATCGACATGCTTCCATAATAAATGGAACAAGCCTGGACGCAGGCCAAGGACTAACATGAAAGGACCCAAGAAAATCTGGGTACCTAAGAACATGATCATTCCTGTTGCAGATTTGCTTAATGGGAGGAAAGCAACACCAGTCATGGTACCTGGACAGTGGGTGCTCACGACACATGACAGGAGAAAGGTCTATGTTCCAAGACCTCAAGCCTAGAACAAAGGGCTGGGTCACATTTGGAGGTGACCAGAAAGGCAGAATAGTTGGAATAGGTAAAATTGGTAAACATCATTTTCCTACTATTAAAAATGTTTTATTGGTTGAAGGACTCAAACATAATCTACTTAGCATAAGTCAATTGTGTGACAGTGGATGTGATGTTTCCTTTGACAAGGATAAATGTATAGTCAGAAATTCTGATAAGTCCATTCTTTTTCAAGCAAAGAGGCAGGACAATGTTTATAAAATTGATTTCAAAAATCTATCCAAACAGAATGTCTCATGCTTCATTTCTTTAAATAATGAACAATGGATATGGCACAAGAAGCTTGGTCATGCAAGCTTGAGAACCATCTCAAAGCTTAATAAGCATAGCCTCGTAAGAGGACTTCCAAATCTTGTGTACAAATCTGAGGTTCTCTGTGAAGCATGTCAGAAAGGGAAACACGTGAAAAACTCTTTTGATTCTAAAAACATTGTTTTCACTTCTAGACCTTTAGAACTTTTACATATGGATTTGTTTGGACCAACACAAACTGCTTCTTTGAGTGGAAAGAAATATGGACTTGTTATAGTTGATGACTATACTAGATGGACATGGGTTAAATTCCTAGCACACAAGGATGAGTCTTTTAAAGTATTCACCATATTTTGTAAAAGAGTCCAAACTGAGAAAGGAGTTTGTATCAACTCCATTCGAAGTGATCATGGAGGTGAGTTTGAAAATGCAAACTTTCAGAGATTCTGTGAAGAGAATGGAATCCTTCACAATTTCTCTGCACCTAGAACACCTAGTAGAGAGGAAAAATCGATCTTTACAAGAGATGGCCAGGACCATGCTCAATGATCACTCAACCTCTAAGAGGTTTTGGGCTGAAGCTGTAAACACAGCATGTTATTTGCAAAACCGAATTTATATAAGGCCTATACTGAAAAAGACTCCTTATGAATTGTGGAAAGGAAGAAAACCCAACATTTCATATTTTCATCCTTTCGGATGTGAGTGTTTTATTCTTAACACCAAGGATCAACTTGGTAAATTTGACTCTAAAATTGATAATGGAATTTTTCTGGGTTATTCTGAAACTTCCAAGGCATATCGAGTTTACAACTCAAGAACCTTGACTGTTGAAGAGTCAATTCACGTTAAATTCAATGACAAAAAGCCTGACAATGATCTGTCAGAGCTAAGTGATTCTCTTGCAGATATGAAAATACAAGCAGGAGGTGAAGGACCATCACCTAAGAGTGAAGAAGATGGACCAGACGCAGGAGACAGTCATGCGTCCAATACTGCAGGTGGTAAAAGCTGGCATTTTAAGACTTATCATCCTGAAGATCAAATTATTGGAAATGCAGATGACAAAGTCAGAACAAGGTCCACATTCAGAGAGCAAACTGATGTAGCATTCATCTCTGAATTGGAGCCAAAGAATATAGATGAAGCCCTGAGCTTGGTATGAAAAACTGAGTTCATTTTTAATGGAAAATGGTTTTTCAAGAGGAAAAGTTGATAACACTCTTTTCAGAAAATCCATAGACTCACATTTCATCATAGTACAGATTTATGTAGATGATATTATTTTTGGTGCTACTGATGAATCTTTGTGTGGAGAATTCTCTGAGTTAATGCAGAAAGAATTCGAAATGAGGATGATGGGAGAGTTGAAGTTCTTTCTTGGACTTCAAGTGAAACAAACTCAAGATGGGATATATGTGCATCAGACCAAATATACAAAGGAGCTTCTGAAGAAGTTCAAGATGGATGATTGCAAACCCATGAATACTCCCATGCATCCAACTTGCATAATGAGCCTGAATGACAAAGATAAAAAGGTAGATCAAAAGGTATATAGAGGTATGATAGGATCTCTTTTATATCTTACTACATCTAGACCTGATATTATGTTCAGTGTTTGCTTATGTGCAAGATTTCAATCAGATCCTAGAGATTCTCATTTGACTGCTGTCAAGAGAATTTTTAGATATCTGAAAGAGACTACTAATCTCGGTTTGTTGTTTAAGAAATCGGATGAGTACAGATTAGTAGGATTCTGTGATGCTGACTATGCTGGAGACAGGCTTGAAAGAAAAAGCACCAGTGGAGGATGTCATTTTATGGGATCCAATTTAGTATCATGGACAAGCAAGAGACAAAGCACAATTGCATTATCAACAGCCGAAGCTGATTATGTCTTTGCAGCAAGTTGTTGTTCTCAGCTCTTATGGATTAAATATCAATTGGAGGACTACAACATTTTCGAGAGTAAGATTTCTGTTCTGTGTGATAATACTGCTGCAATCAATTTATCTAAGAACCCAATCTTACACTCAAGAGCTAAGCATATAGAAATTAAACATCATTTTATTACAGACTATGTGCAGAAGGGAACATTTGATATTCAGTTTGTTAGCACTGAAAATCAATCGGCAGATATATTTACAAAACCCCTATCTGTAGATAGATTCATTTTTATAAGGAAGCATTTGAATATGCACTTTATAAAAGACTGATGTTTAGCGTCCAATATGCTTAAGTTGAGTCTGAGTCCAATGTGACTAGAGTCCAACAGGACACGACAGTCTATTTGAGACTTAGAAATTTTTTTAAAAGACTCAAAAGCTTTCACATCTTAGTCATCCCATGCTGAGTCCAATCTATTTTTCATAAAGATATATTTTACAGTTGATATCTTACAAATGCTTTGCAGTAACTTTCAGTTTGATGATCAGTCTTGTTTTCAAGAAAATGGGGAGATTGTTTCTAAAAAGGGTTTTTCAGTTTTAAAGAGGTTTCTGTTTTTAAAAGCTCCAAGTCTTTTCAAAACTCTCTTTGGACTATGATGTTCTATGAACCTTTTTGCCTGATGACAAAAGGGGGAGAAAGAATGGGATTAAGTTTTTATATCTTGACTAAAAGGGGAGAAAGATTTTGACAAAAAGGGAGAAAGATTAAGTCTGATTGCATTAGTCTTATTACCATGTTTTTTTTATAAGCTATTTGTGGACTAATCTTTGTTTTATGAGTAAAAGAAATTTTCAGGTACTCTAAGTCTCAGGGGGAGAAGAGTAAGGAAAATCTGAGATGTTTATCTCAGGGGGAGTTTCCCTTAGAAAATTTCTGTTTTTACTGACTTTTTATCTGGTTTATGCTTTATTGTTTGTAAAACTTAATAATGTTTGTCATCATCAAAAAGGGGGAGATTGTTGGAATCAAATTGGTTAAAAGTGTTGTTAATACAAAAACTCCCTAAGTGTTTTTATGGTTTTGATGATAACAAAATGTATTAAGGTTTTTACAAAGGATAAACAAAATGTATTAAGCTTGTACAATGTATAACAATGCTGCCTAACTAAGCTTATTGCAGTCTGCGTCCAATAAGCTAGCTCATCACAATGTTGGCACTAAAATGGACACAAAAGTTCTGCATCCAATGTTTTAGCAGAAGGAAGAGTTCTGCGTCCAATGTTTGAGCAGAAGGAAGAATTCTGCGTCCAATGTTTGAAGCAGAAGGAAGAGTTCTGCATCCAATGTTTGAGCAGAAGGCAAGTAAGGTTGTGCGTCCAATAATTCAGTACAAGGCACAAGGACAATTTCATACGTCCAATGATTCATGTGAAGGCATTGAAGACATAAGTCCAATGTTCAAGAATAACAATACGTCCAATGATCAGAATGCTTATAAGTCCAATGATCAGAACATAAGTCATAAGTCCAATGTTTTTATGAGAAGCAGAATTGCAGTAAAAGTCCAATGATTTTCAAAGGAACAGATTCAGTGAGCGTCCATTGCAGATGAAGGATAAAAGTCCAATGTTCAGCATGAGCAAGAGTGCAACTCTGCGTCCAATGAAACTGAACAAACAAAAGAACTGCTCTGCGTCCAATGAAATCAGAGAGACAAAGGTACTGTTCTGCGTCCAATAAATAAGAAGGACATAAATCAAGTGTCATACGACCAATGAAGCAGATTGACAAAGGTACATCAAACAACTGTTCTGCGTCCAATAAAGCAGAAGAACAAATGTACAACAATCAACTCTGCGTCCAATAACCAGAATGAGGCAATACGTCCAATGTTGCTTTGCAACTAATCATCAGAATGGTAAGCATAAAGATGCGTCCAATGATTGAATGAATATCATATGCAATTGGTAAGTACCAGGTATGCGTCCAATGATTTCTACATGCAGCGTCCAATACGCAGAATCCATAAACTTGCTATTTATTGCTCATGCATTTAATATGGAACATATTTATTGAGCAAATGATTTGAAATAAATAGCTGTATACAATGCTTTTCTGTACAACCATTGTCAACGTTTTTGAATGTACTTTTGAAAAGCATAAAGCACTGTGGAAAGTGTACTAAGAGAGAGAATGTACTTTTAACTACTCTGTATATCTCTGAACACATCTTTCTACTTTACACAGTGTATTCTCTCTGTCTCAATAAGATATTACTATTAACCACTGTACAATTGAGACTTTGAGTACAGGTTGCTTCTGATTTAGGAGAAAGAAACGCAGACATGCACAATGAAGTAGATCTCCTCAGAGCAACGGGAAAATAGCATTTAATGCTATTAGAGAACGGTAATATTTATGAAGGCTGAAGCTGAGCTATTCGAAGAACAAGTCTGAAGCTTCATCAAAGCCTATAAATACCATGAACAAGAAGAAGAATACAAGACACTAAACAACGAAAAAGAAAGAGCAAAAAAACGTTGTGCTATTTGTTATACTATGTATAGAAAGTCTTGTATATTTTCTTTCTTCTTGTAAAAGAGAGTTTGCTTAACTCTCAAAGTGCTTTAGATTTCATATCCTCACTTGTGTGAGTTAGACAGCACTTGAATCAAAAACACTCTGCTGAGTCGTTTAGCCTGAAGACGCTGTGTTCAAAGAATACTTGGGTTTTAGCCTGAAGAGGCTGTGTTCAAAGAATACTTGGGATTTAGCCTGGAGAGGCTGTGTGCAAAGAATACTTGGGTTTTAGCCTGAAGAGGCTGTGTGCAAAGAATACTTGTACCTATCTGGTTTGATAGTAAAATCTCTCTAGTTTGAGGGGACTGGACGTAGCTCTTAGGAAAGGGTGAACCAGTATAAAAACTTGTGTTATTTCTTCCTTCCCTTATCTCTTATTATATCTGTGCTTATTACTAACCAAGGGGATTGAATTGATTTTGTTTAAACAAGTTTTTCATACACCTTTAATCGCACAAAGAAAACAAGTTTTTTTTAAACTAAGAGGGAAGCCTCAGCGTCCAATCTTTTGTGCGTCCAATATTTCACAATTCTGTGCGTCCAGTGTTTTAGCACTCTGTGCGTCCAATATTTCAGAAAACACTGTGCGTCCAATATTTGAACTAAGCTGTGCGTCCAACGTTTTTAACAGCCAGCGTCCAGCATTTGCGAAAAGTTTTAAAAGCTTAGAAACACAATTCAACCCCCCTTCTTGTGTTTCATCTTGTTACCTACAAACATGGGGCAATGTAATAAAGCGAGGTGATTGGGTTCAACGAAATCCTTTTAGAGTTCAATAGAATCTGAATCAGCACCAAGCGCGTGGCCTCAAACGAAACCGCCATTCATTGGAGCGTGACACCCCACGCGTCAAATTTCGCCTCACCGTAAGCGGCAATGGCAACACTGAGTGAGATAGAAAGCATGTTGACCATTGTTTGGGTCTTGAACGACTCCTTTTTAAGTGAAACAACGATGGAGTAAACGACAACGGGCACGAGGGTCTTGAGCATTTGGATGAATGAAACGGAGAGGTAGATGTAAGCGGAGTTTGAGAACCAGAGGGAGTAGTAGTGTTATTAAACTCGGACCGGCCTGGCCGGTTCGACCGGAAACACGAGTAGTGACCGGTCCAGTCAGTATGTTAGAACGGGTGTGTCTCTGAACCGGACATGACGTCATCAACTCGGCTAGAAACCGCTTTGAACCGGTGGACTTGGACATGGTTGGCTCAGTCGGTTTGTCTCGTGCACAATGCTCAAGACGCTGCACAATGGTCATTACCTCATTTATTGTCTCGTGCACAGTGTCCAAGGCATGCTCATGGAGTCACGCGCTCAACTTGATAGTGTGACAAAGTCTAGCATAGGATTTCACGCACTCCTAAGCCCTGGTTGTTACAGTCATGTATAGAAATTGTGAAAAACAATTCAAAAAATAAAAATTTGGAAAGCTGGGATTCGAACCCAGCTCCTTTTGCTTTTTCTAATGCGAAGTACCACTGCACCACATGAGCAATTTATTAATGTGGTGAATAATATATTGTATAATTAATCCTTTATATAAATTTAATAAATCAAATATATACCGATTCATGCGGTCCAACCAGTGACTCACCGGTTCGACCAGTGACCCAGTGACCCAGTACTCTTACCGAGTCGATAACCGGTCCGAGTTTAATAACATTGGGGAGTAGAGTGCACCGATGGGGACCACTGATTTGAGGTAGAGGGAGGGTGACATGGACAATGATGGGTCTGCCACGTGGAAGACGCAGATGAGGAGGTAGGCTAGGGAGGAGCAAAAGGACATGTGGATCATGGTGAGGGAGATCGGGTACGACCAGTTGTACATGTTGTGGTCTAGGATGTACTTGTTGTACGCAATCACCGTGAAGCTAAGGAAGATCCATATCGACACGTAGGCGTACGATAGGATCACTCTCTTCAACACACCCTCCGATGCTACTACTCCCATTGCTAATGCTGCGTCGTTTCGTCGCTTGGTGGTGTTTGTTTGGGGGATTTGATTAATTTGGAAGGGGAATGTTTGGATTTGGGATTTGGGTATTTGAGTTTTAGTTGAAGTGGGAATGCAACTAGCATTGATTGAGAGAGATTTTGGAGAGTCTGAGCTTTTGAGGCGCTAATTGTGGTGCTTGGTGGCACGAGATTTGATTTTGAGCTATTTATTTAAGGTTGTTGGGCTTTCCTCTACAGTATCCTACGCCTTTTTTTTTCTTGATACAAAAGGCCAAAAAATGGAAAAACTAAGCAACAAAGAAAAAGGAAAAGGACATCCCCAAGGCTTAACCCCGAGGGAAGGACACTCCCAAGGCGTCAGCAAGCAAAAGGCTCTCCATCCCCACTGGTGGATGTTGCAAAATCGTAACGGTCTCATCCAACGTCGCACCCATCTTTGCAAGATAATCCGCACATTGATTTTCCTCCCTGTAGGTGTGAGTGAGCTGAACCTGCCAATCTTGGCCTAGGAGATGTTTGATGGCAGCAACTTCATTGGCCTCTTGATGCTGGATGGGCACCCCTTCCTGCACCATGCGAATAGTATTTAGGGAGTCCAAATAGCACTGCACCGCACCATAACGTCTTTCCTTGCATAAGCGAAGTCCATGCAACAAGGCCAGGACCTCGGCGTGGCCAATATGCGAGATTCCCGCAGAACCATAGAACCCCACAAGGAATTCTCCTTCCGCATTCTGCACAAGACCACCAAACCCTGTCCTACCTGGATTTGTAAGCGCACTAAAACGGACGACTTCTTTTTATTGTGATTTTTAGTTGGATTTGGCTACACTAAAGTGAAGAGAAAGTGAAATAAATAATTTTAATCACTAATGAAAAAATTAATGGTTAATATTTCAATATATTTATGTTTTGTTATGCTTGTGTTTATAATATCAATCATTGATTTCGTTAGCCATAGTTAAAATTATTTATTTTAGACTCTAAAATGAGTTGTTCACATTGTAATAAATAGATACATTTTTTTTACTGTAAAGCCTAGCACAAATGGTTAAAACTATCCTCCGTTGCTAGGTTGGACATGGTTC
This sequence comes from Glycyrrhiza uralensis, assembly GCA_030159175.1. Taxonomy (NCBI): domain Eukaryota; kingdom Viridiplantae; phylum Streptophyta; class Magnoliopsida; order Fabales; family Fabaceae; genus Glycyrrhiza; species Glycyrrhiza uralensis. The sequence continues at coordinate 28,557,974 of BRZY01000007.1, read as the reverse complement.
GATCCCCAGTTGGGACACTTGTGTGTGTGTTTACCATTCCTACTTGATTGAAAAAAAACAAATACATTTTAATTGACGTTTTTTGGTTGGTGGTTTCCCACTTCTTGGTGCTAATAAAGTAAAGCAAATCGTTACTTGACGAAAAAAGTGGCTTTCTACTTACTTTTATTAAATTGAATTAAAAGACAGTTTTACACTTTTACTTGATTAACGATTAACTAATGTGTTCGTTTTGTGGATTGAAATTTACTGCTCTTACATTTTAGATTTGTCATCGGTAATTCAGTTCCCGTCTACACATAAATGATAGTTTCAAATTTTAATTTTTCAAAGAGCAATAACCTTATTCTTTTTTTGTTGGGAATGGTATTTGAATTTTAATAATTTTGTTAGATCATGTCGCTCTAACCCCGGGGCTGTGAAGTTCTCTCTTCACAGTTTTTTTATTCAAAAAAACAACCTTAATGCAGGGTATCTCTGAAACTTAAAAGACATTTGGTATGAGTCACGTTTATATATCTTTTATGGCGACTTCTCACGTGGTCGCTCACCGTGAAAGATGTGTTCTGACCATTAGATATAATAATATAACAATGAGTGGTAGAGATTTGAACTCTTAACTATTAAAATTTATAAATTGACCCTAAGAAGTAGGCCGCAGCTGCCACGCTGTGCAGCTATGGCCATCTCCGCTGCAAATTATGGACTTGGTTGCTATCCAGCTCTGCAACATCGCCCTCTATTGGATCCCCGATGCGGTTGCTCCAGGACACTCCCAGTTCCACCTCACCATTGATTTTGGCATCGAATAAATGGAAGCTTTTATCTTGATCCATGTCCTCCGTAGTGTCGGTGCTCACCGCCACCACCGACGGTTGACGCCCCTCCGATCGCTTCTTTGTTGGAAATGGATCGTCACTAGGGATGGCAAAAAAATCCGTACCCGCAGATATCCGCGGATAAAATCCGTTACGGGTATGGGGCGGGTACCTTAACGGGTACCCGCGGGTAAATTAAACGGGTACTTGAGGTACCCGCCAATAAATGGGGATGGGGGTGGGTAGTGAGGTACCCGTACCTGTTAGTAAAATTACAAAAAATATCCTTTTATTTATATACATACCTAAAAGTCTAAAATACCAATGCACAATTTAACAAATATTAGAGTGTGATACAATACTTTTAGTTATTGTCTTGCTTTGTTAAAATATTGAACAAAGTGACTCCGACATATATATTATTGTTGTGTCATGTATTAATTCTCACATTCATATTTTTCATTTTATAGTTTTATTTGTTTTTATTTAATTGAACAATTATTGATATAACAATTAAGTTAAAATTATATGATTTGTATAATTTAGTCTTATTAATATGATGTTCATTATGACAAATATTGTGTGGAAACAATTTCTTTTAATAAAATTTTTATAGAATTTTTTAATTTTTTAATATCTATGGATATCCGCGGATTTCACGGGTACCCGCTAAAATCTAGATAATAGGTACCCGCGCGGGTATGGGGCGGGTACGGGTAGCGGGTATGTTAAACGGGGCGGGTAGCGGGGAGCTACTACCTGTGTCCGCCCCGCCCCATTTACATCCCTAATCGTCACCGACAATTCCACCTCGATTGAACTGGAGATGTTTCAGTAACTGCCCCTACTGAATATGAGGAGGGAGTTGTATGGGCACTGCGAGATTGGAGGGCTGATAGTGGTTGCGGTGGAGGGGTGAGAAGGAGCAACGCAGATGATGGAACCAGTGCCAACAATGATGACGTAACTGGCACAGAGGAGAGGGATCCTCCGCCGTCGTTACAGCTCATGATGTATGAGAGGCTAGGAAAGGATTGGCCAACTTTTGATAATTAAAATAGTTGAGGGGATTTGATTTCAAAATTCGGAATAATTCTGGAGTCAAAATTTAATTTATTTATTTCTAAATTACCACCATCTTTTATTTTTAGCACAATCTTAATCAATGCCAAACTAACAACTCACTTGAATTCCAATAATTTTGTTAGACCATTAATTTTCGCAGAACATGAAAGATAACCAACTGTACCTCGATCACATCATAGTCAATCCAATAATTTCATAAATAGAAAGTCATTCATCCTTGTAAATAAGAGTAAACAGTCACTTTAGTCTTTAAAAGTGTTAGGCGGTGTCATTTTGATTCCTGATAGATACGAATTAGTCACTTTGTTTCCTGCAGTCAGGAAAGTAATCATTTCTAGGGACCAAAATGACAGTAAGTAATCACTTTCAGGTACTAAAGTGACTCACGACCGACAGTTGATGACATTTTTATAATTTCGTATCTGTCAGGGACCAAAGTGACACCGCCTGATACTCTCAGGGACTAAAGTGACTGTTTACTCTTGTAAATAATCCAAATTAGCAATTTGGGGAAATCGTGTGAACTAGGACCAACTTGTGAAGATCATGTGTGCGATCATATTGTCACTTCAGTATAAGAGAAGTATACAGCAAAGTAGCGGAATATTATCTAGGAGAGTTTGAAACGTGGGATATGTAGATAGTGTCGGAACAATGGCGTGTTTGATGGTTTGTTTCACATGAGATAGCTGACTTGGGGCACACTTTACCCGTATTGAATAGTGAATACCCCCTGCCCTTTCCTCAAATTGTACGCTTCCTTAAAATATTTATGCTTATTAAAATTCTCGTACAATAGACGTGTCTGAGTTTCATTGAGAAAAGTTAATTGAATCTATGTGATAATTATGTATTTTTGTAAAGTTTCATGTGTTGTAACTTTTTGAAGTATCAAATATTGGTGGCTTCTAGGGTGAACTATTGCATCAAATGGTTCACCATGACTAGGAATATTACTAGTAATATATACCGTTGGATTTAATTAAAAAAAATCAATGGCTTGATGAATTAAAAGCTAAAATGAAAACAACTACATTTTATCTTATACAATTCCTACCCCAGTCCTTCATTCACCCCTCCCCAACCCTTGTTCACACTTCACAGCATCGCGCACGAAAGTTCAAAGTAATCGTCTTTCTTCCCCAGCTTCGATCTCTTCCCTCTTCTCTCTCTTCTTCATGCCCCTCTCTGTGAAATGCCCAACGCATGAACCGCCCCAATTTTAATTAGTCCCCTTTCTACTCCCCTCTTGAAGAATCCGAGTTAGACCATAAAGGCTTAAACCCCCAGTATCATTGTCTTCAAAATCGTAACATTTCAAAGTAATCCTGTCATTAAAATATGCAGCATAAAAACTGGTGTATTTGGGAATGGACATAAACGAAGTATCTCATTGAAATCGCTAAACATATATTGCTTGTGCATTGCTTGTGCGCAAGCATTTATCCAATTGATTGCTAACCATAGTGCTGGTTCATATTGCTATTCAATTCCAAAAACTAAAAAAAGCAAAGTAAAGATATTGAATTGAAATGAAGATTTGCATATGGAAGAACCAAAGGTTCTCGTCCCTAACAATGGCAGAGTCATTAGTGAAACTCCAACTAGTCCTTCGTCTTGTTTTCGTCTAATGTCGAACCTTCATCGTAAGTCTGAGTGACAGCGGGTGAAATGTGGGCTGGCGGAGGAGGTGGCTGTGGAGGGGGAGGAGGCAAGTCAACAGTGTCGGAGGTGGCATTGTTATGGTAGGAGAAATATGGTGTTGAGGGTCTATGATAAGTTTGTGAGGAGTAGATTAATCCAAAGGCTAATAAAAATGGTCCGCCGTGGACCACTTAATAGCTTGTCCACCCTAGACACCAATACTAGCTAAAAGTTAATGGTTTTAATCAAGTGATAGATATAGGTTATGTTTGGCAATTCCGAACTACAAGTTTTTAACAGAAAGTGTAATACCCTTTCTCCAAAAAGAATATTACACCATAGTAGCCAAAAGTTTCGCAATAACTTAGAAAATATTTTGGTAGAACTTGGAAGTCCTTCTCCGAAGATGCAGGTAAAATTTTTTGCCTTTATAAAAGATGAGAAAGATGGGGAATAAATCCCTTTAAGACTTTCTCTTTATAAATATTTAGGCATGAAAAGTAAAATATAACTTCATATGCAAAAATTTCTCATCCCATAAATGTAATTTATCAGAGTTTACAACGAAAATTTAGCATTATAAAATACTTAAGATAATTTATACAGTGAACACCTGAGCCGGTGAAGTCTCTAGACCTCTACCCAAAATAAGACAATCAATACAAATTCTTTCTTGGAATCTCTATCAATCCATGCAGCATCCTCCTTCTGATCCTTCTTCTAAGAGTTAGCCCACTTCTCAGGTAAATTATCTACTCAGTCATGCATCAACACAACATAAAAGTAGGCAAGGGTGAAACTCTAATCAAAGTAATAAGAGAACTATTAGCACATTCAAAACACAGATCAAACAACACTCAATTCATATATCAAGATCATATAGATATTAGAATATCAAGTCATCTAAGACACAGGTAGCAGAATAGTAATTCATTCAAGACGTATATAGCAGAGTAACAATTCATTCAAGACACATAAATAGATTTCCCTCAAACAGGTCTTACCTTGGGTTATAAATATAACAAAAGCAATGCATTCACAGAAATATATCATCAAGTCAAAGTATATTTATGCATGTCACTTCTATATCCCTTGAAATCACACTGATGTAATGCTCCATGGAGACTTTCCCAACCTTAACACCCTTGAGCGATTGGCTGCAGCAAACTTAACAGAATAACCAGGGAATCCCACTTTGACCCCTGAGAATCCTTCGGTAATACCGCATTTAAAATGAATACCATATCATAAATAGATCTTCCAGCCAGATTCGTCTCAGCTCGAGGATATTCACCGACACGACCATTGAGACTTTTGAAATCTGGATAATCCTAGTACACATATGTAGTCCAACAGAACCTATTTTCAACTTCAGCCTCTAGGTTGTATGCTCATAGTCTTTTAAGAAAATGACAGTCTAGGCTTAAATATGTTTTTAGTCCCTCAACTTTGGGAAATTGTTGTTTTTGGTCCCTCAAATTTAAAACGCCTATTTTTGGTCCCTCATTTTTAAAAAAGTGTCACTTTTAGTCCATGGGGTTATATTTTAAATTTAAAAAGTATTTTCTATATTTGAGAGGGGTCAAAATATAAATTTAAAAAATCCTTAGAAGTTAGGGAAATGGGAGTAAGGTGAGAATCAGAATTTAAGAGTGGTCAAAATATAAATTTAAAAAATACTTTTCAAATTGAAAAATAGCCTCAGGGACTAAAAATGACACATTTTTAAAAATGAGGGGCCAAACATAGGCGTTTTAAATTTGAGGGACTAAAAGCAACAATTACCCAAACTTGAGGGACTAAAAACATATTTAAGCCTTCTCTTTAATATCTCTTTGTAAAACTCCCTCTGTTTTACTGTAGCTGCTCTTGAAATCTTTAAGTTTTGTATGAAATAAACTCATCACTTTATGTTAAAAATACTCTTGTATGAACAGATGACTGTTAAAATCACATCATTTTATTCTCTCACTTTATCTTGTAAAAACCTTTTACTGTGTCCTTAAATAAATAACTCTTATCCTCATTACTCATTTTAGTGATCATTTACGAGTTAAGTTACTTTCCCGGCTTCAATAGTTCAATTAATGACTGATCACACCGCAACAAAGCCGAACTGAGGTGATCAACCCATAATCAGAGTGATTCGTTATATGACAAAACTAAAGGTGATTAATTCATTTCAAGAAGACCAAAACGGGGCAGAGCCACCTAAGATTGATCAAGAGAGAAGAGATCAAATGTAATTAAAACACATGTTCACTTTTTAATTGGTAAGTGTCTGTTCTCAAATTTTAGATAGATCTTTGGGAAAGGAATAATCACACGGCGGTTGAGGCGACTGTGGTAATCAGTATTCGACTTTTTGAAAACTTAATATAGAACTGAGTGAATGAAGTAAAGCTGATTAATTACCAGCTTAATTAACTTTGAAGATGAAAGGATCACACGGCGGCAGAGCCGACTTCGGTGATCAATACCCAACGTTAAAATGATTCGATATAAACTAAGTGAATGAGATCAAGTTGAATTCATTACTGAAATAATTAAGCATTGGTTTACTTCCAAGAAAGAGGTCTGTTGAAAGCCTACCTCACTAATTTTCACTGCCATAGACATTGAAAACTAATCTGAGTTTGATTGTATATATATACAGATTGGACTCCAAACTGAGATTTCCAACTGATAATATAACAGTAGAATTCATTGAGAATCTTTTACCGTCATACTAAATTTTCGATAGATGCTATAACAGAAGAATTCATCGAGAATCCTTTACCGTTATACTATTTTACCCAATCCAATCTATTTATATATACGTTTATTTAGAATCACTTCTTTCCCAATTTATCTTAGTCACGTATATACCGAGTCTCTAGGTTAAGAATTTCCCAAACAGCGTATAAGCATAGTTCCCAGGAAAGAGAGGTGAGTTAAGGCTGCTTGGATGACCTATGTCTTTCCTAGACAGAACCATACTAATAAACCATTTATCTTAACTATCACTTTGTACATCAATGATAGACAATATTAGGGTTTTCATAAAAGAATAAATTGCACTTCCTTTACGGTAAAATCATACTGCGGTATTTTAAAATTCGCCATTATAATGGTACAATTATTAAAGCTCAAAATTGATTTTGTCATCACAACCTTACTTCCATGAAAATTACATAGAAATTTGGACATTATAACACTACAATTAATAAAAGCACATAACAATTAATTTAAAGTCATAAAACAATTATAAAGCTTAAATAAAACAAGATAAAGCTATTACACATAAATCACCTCAATGATTAGCAACCAAAAATCAAACTCATATCTTTTTAAATTATTTTGCAAGAGGTTCCCCTTACCTTTGGGAGAGAAAGCTATGAAGAACAAAGCTTTGGAACTAAGAACACAAAGAGAGAAATATGAAAAACTATAAAGAGGAAGGAAAGATGAGACTTGGAGAGCTTCACAAGTTTGGTGCAAGAAATGAATGAGGCATGAGGGGGTATTTATAGGTGAGGGAGCAGCCAAGGGTTTGGATTAAATTGCCAACCATAGTGGACTTTAACTTGATTCAATTTAAATAAATCAAAAACTAATTAACTAAATCCTAATTGGTTAATCCTAATGACTCATGGCATGACTCAAAAGCAAGAAGCGTTGAGAAGGTGCTAGACTCATGTGAGTCACAAGGGAGGGGGCGTGTAACATCCCAAAATTTCACTCTATAAGACATAGTATTAATTTTGGAGGATTTGAATTACCATTAAGATTTTCGGGTAATAAGTAATGGTTTAGAACTAACGTAGAGATCAAAACGGTATTTTACGGACGTTTTTGATTGTCAGAATAAGTTTATAATGATATGGAAAGTAACTTCATGTTATATGAGGATTTTAGAAAGCTAAGTTTGGAATTGTTAGAGAAGAATATAAGGAATACTGCTGTTTTGGTCCCTCTAAGAGAAAACTACGAAATCCATTAGTTAAGAAATTGATAAATACCGGAGACTAAGCAATGATCAAGAATAAGACTACAAGATCAAATAGAGTTTTAGATAGTGTAGAAATGATAAGTTTTGTTTGGTGTTGTAGTTTAAACGGTAAGGCAGATAGGCCTTATATATAACTTCTGTTTGCATCACTTCCGTATTTATTCTATAGTACTTTGTGTGTATGTATTTATTCATTTATTTTCATCTTAGAAAAATGGTTTTAATACTCTTATCCATTTTTAGTATAGAAACAAATAGTTTTATTTGACATTAAGTTTTAAACAGATAAGTGTAAACTCTGTTTTTCCATTTACCGTCTAATTTTTGTTTTATATGAAATTTTGTGATCTAAGTGTTAAGTGATTTATTTTTGTCTTATAATTAAGGTTTTAATATAATTATCAAAATATTTCATTAAAACGGAAACTTTTCCTTTGACGTTTGGGTTTTTTCAAACAACCGTATTTACCGTAACTGACAGACAAGATTTTAAATAGAAAAAGTATATCAAACCAACCCAGAAAATTAACTTCCTTCACAAAAGTTGGTTCTTTTAATATTTGTGTTTTTCTGGAAATTTATGGAATTTTTGGAAAACTTTTAAAATTTACCGAAATATACGCTTAACTAGTACGTATAGCATACAGATCTTATTTTACAGAGTAAAATTTTCGTGACAAAGGTCCAAAATAATTTATAATTTATATTTTATTTTTTATTATTTTTTTATGATTTTAAGAAATATTTATACACAAAATTATTTTTCACTGTTTTTGCTCTTTTTTGCGGTATATCAGCCGAATAGAGGCATAAAGGGTATGATGTTGGAACTTAGGAACTTTGAGGGGTTCAAATGCAATTCTAAGAAGCCTAAAATATCTGTAGAAACAATAGTCGACCATGAATAATGTAGGGGCATGTACAATTACTATTTTACCCTTGATTTCACACTTAAACTACCAAAACCTAAAGTTTTTGACCAAGTCTCCTCATTTGGCCTACTAACTCAAGTGAATTAAGAGGGTTTGATCTACTTCTTCACATGGATTCAATCCTAGGTTGATGCCTTGAGCCAATTAGGAAAAAGAATGGATTAACCTAATTATCTAAATACCTAGTAATTAAAGTCTTTGATCTCATCTTCTCATCTCCACTTGCTTGTTTGGCTGCCCCCCTCCTTCACTCCAAAGCCCTTGGATTGCTCTTTCACTTGGACCAAATCCTTGTCATATGTGATATGAACCACTACGGGGGTTCATTGTTTTTACGGATCGTCCTTGAATTGACTTCTTGTTTAACAATAGAGAATTAAGAACAATAAAGATGAAGATTTGAAAGAACGGTTCTTAAGAGAAACCAAAGATGCAAACTTTATTGAGATTAAAGTATGCAACTTTATAAATCAACGAAGCACCCAATGGCTAAGTGCACACAAAGTGTTTGACAAAACGCAACAGAGATGATATGGAAATAGAATAACAAGTGCAGCGCATATAAAGTAAGAAGAACAAATAAGAACAAAAAGAAGAAATAGAAAGCGAAAAAGATAAGAAATAGGGAAGAAGACGCCACACTCTCAAGAGAGTGATAAGTCCGATGGGGATTCGCCACAAAGGTTATAGGAACCTTTGATAAGAACCAAGGTATGGTCCAATCAAGAACCCAAGAGGAACTTCCTCTCACACAACTCTTTTAGAGTGCTAAAATTTTAATTCAATTCAAAAGTTCCCACAAGAAGCAAAGACATGGCTATTTATAGCCAAAGGAGACTTACCCCTCTAAGCCTAAGGTGGCTGGCCAAGATACAAGAAAAAGGAGCAAGTATGTGCTCCAAAACCTAACCCTAGGGGTTCTAAAATGGGCTTGGCCCAAAAGCGAAAGTTGCACTTATGAGCATAGGGCTAGCCTTATTACATAAAAATTAATCCAAACCAAAAATAAAATAAAACTGTCTAAACTCAAAGAAAACAAATTATAAATCAAATTAAGTTCCCTCATTGGGCTCTTCATTCAATTGGATCAAATGGAGCCATGTGGGCTCTTCCTCCGGAATGGGCTTTGGACTTAGGGAAAAGTTGACATATTGGCCCAATGCTTGAGAAAGGAAGTAGTTTACTTCATGGTCCACCAATGCTTCTTGGGCTTTCTTTGTCCTTGCTCTTGTCATGGGTCCTCCTAATCCTTGTAGAGCACCGTTGGGCTTTAGGCTTGGGCCCGTTGGGCTTTCTTGGTCCTCATCAATATGCTTTGGACCAATTAGGATTAAGTTAATTAGTTTTTATTTGTTTTAATTACCTTTTTCCTAAACCATGGTTTTGGTAAAACTATGGGGTAATACCACTACCCCTTGGCTGCCCCCTCACCTATAAATACCTTCCTTCATGCTTCATAAATCCTACACCAAAAAGCCTTTGTGTTAACAAAGCAAAAATCCTCTCATTTCTTCTTTATTGTTTTATCTTTCTCTCTTGGTGTTCTTGGTTCTTCAAGCCTTTTTCTTCCAAGTTCTTGTGGCAAAGATAAGGGGAACCTCTTGCAAATTAATTTGAGAAGCATGAGTTTGATTCTTGATTGTGATTGACTTGTGTGATTTATGTGTTATAGAGTTTATTTATTTATTTATGCTTTATAATTGTTTTATGGCTTTAATTTAATTGTTTTGTGCTATTTATTAATTGTAGTGTTATAATACTCAAATTTCTTTAAAATTTCGTGGAAGTAAGGTGGTGATGGCAAAATTAATTTTGAGTTTTTGTAAACATACCGTTATAATCGCAAAATTTAGATTTGCCGTAAATATGATCTTACTGTAAAGAAAATACAATTTATTCTTTTGTGAAAACTCTGATATTGTCTATCATTGATATACAAGGTGATGGTTAAGATAAATGGTTTATCAGTATGGGTTTGTTTAGGAAAGACATAGTTCATTGAAGGAGCCTTAGCTCACTTCCCTTTCCTGGGAACTGTACTAATACGCGGTTTGGGGAATTCTTAACTTAGGGACCCGGTATATACGTGACAAAGATAAATTGGGAAAGAAGGGATTTCTTAATAAATGTATATATAAATAGATTGGATTGAATAAAAAGAGTATAACGGTAAAGAATTCTCAGTGAATTCTACTGTTATAGCATCTATCGGAAAGTTAGTGTAACAGTAAAGGATTCTCGGTGAATTCTACAATTGTATTATCTGTGGGAAAGTTAGTGTAACAGTGAAAGATTCTAGGTGAATCCCATTGTTATATTATCTGTCGAAAAATGCGAGTTGGTATCCGATCTGTATATATATACAATTAACTCAGTTTAGTTTTCAATGTCTCTGGCAGTGCAAATTAGTGAGATAGGCTTTCAATGAGCCTCTTTCCTGGAAGATAACTGGTGCTTAAGTGTTTCAGTAAAGAATCAGCTTGATCTCGTTCACTTAGTCTATATCGAATCGTTTTAAAGTTGGGCATTGATTACCGAAGGCAGCTCTGCCGCCGTGTGATCCTTTGATCTACAAAATTAATTATGCCGGTAATTAATCAACTTTACTTCGTTCACTAAGTCTGATAAATTTTTCAAAAAGACAGACACTGATTACCGCAGTCGGCTCAGCCTCCGTGTGATTATTCCTTTACCAAAATCTATCTAAAATCTGAGAACAGACACTTACTGATTAAAAAGTGGACATGAGTTTAATTACTGTTGATCTCTTCTATCTTGATCAATCCTAGGTGGCTCTACCCCGTTTTGATCTGCTTGAAATGAATTAATAACCTTTAGTTTATATATCGAATCACTCTGTTCGGCTGCTCACCTCAGTTCTGCTCTGCCGCAGTGTGAACAGTCAATAATTGAATTATTGAAGCCGAGAATATAACTTGACTCATAACGAGCGATAAAATGAGTAAAAGTGGACAAGAAGTATTTAAATGATACAATAAAAGGTTTTTATCTAAAGTGATCAAAATGGTTTTAATAGTTATCTGTTCATACAAAGAGTATTTTTATCATAAAGTGATGAGTTATTTCATATGAAGTATTTAGATGAGAAATAAATATTTTTAAAGAGAAGTTGCAGTAAATCAGAGGAAGTTTTACAATGAGATGCTAAAGAGAAGTTGTGTGCAAATTTAGACGATCATTTGGATTAAAGACGATGAGCATACAACCTAGAGGATGGGGTTGAAAATAGGTTTTGTTGGACTACAATTGTCTATTGGGATTATCCAGGTTTCGAAAGTCTCAATGGTCGTGTAGGTGAATCCCCTCGAGTCGAGACAAGTCGTATACCCGGCTTGGATAAATCTGACTGGCAGATTTATTTCTGATTTGGTATTAATTTTTAAATGCGGTATTTTCCGAAGAATCTTCAGGGGTCTATGCGGGATTCCCTGATTATTTTGTTAAGTTTACTGCAGCCGGTCGTTCAATGGTGTAAAGGTTGGAAAAGTCTCCTTGGAGCATTACACCGGTGTGTTTTGAGAGATATTGAAGTGGCATGCGTAAATATACTTTGACTTGATGATATATTTTTGAGAATACATTGCTTTTGTAGGGTTACAGCACAAGGTAAGATCTGTTTAAACGAGATCTGGTTATATGTCTTGAATGATCTGCTATTTTGATTTGTCTTTTAGATAACTTGTTGTTCTGACATATATATGTTTTGATGTGCGAATTGGGTGATGTGTGGTCTGTGTTTTGGGTGTGCTCCTACTTTTCCTATTACTTTGATTTAGAGTTTCACCACCCTTGCCTACTTTTATGTTGTGTTGATACATGACTGAGTAGATAATTTACCTAAGAAGTGCGCTAGCTTTTAGAAGAAGGATCTGAAGGAGGATGCTATATAGATTGATAGAGATTCCGAGAAGAATCAGTATTTATTGTTTTAGATTGGGTAGAGGTCTAAAGACTTGACCAGCTCAGGTGTTCGCGGTATAAACCTCTGTTGTAAACTCTGATGATTACATATATGAGATGAGGAATTTTTGAGTACGAAATTATGTTTTACTCTTTACACCTAAATATTTACAAGGAGAAAGTCTTACAGAGATTTATTTCTCGTCCTTATCATCTTTTAGAAAAGTGAAAAATTTTACCCGCATTTTCAGAGAAGAATTATCAACTTTTATTAAAATATTTTCTAGGTCATTGTGAAACTTTTGGTTACTATAGTGTAGTATCCTTTTTGGAGAAAGAGTGTTACGGGGCGGCCATGAAGCAAGCAAGTGGAGGAGAAGATAAGATTGCATGACTAGGTATTTAGATAATTAGGTTAATCCATTCTTTTTCCTAATTGGTTCTAAGGCTTTCCCTAGGATTGAATCCAAATGAAAAAGTAGATCCAACCCTCTCAATTCACTTGAGTTAGCTGGCCAAAAGAGGGGAAAGTTGGATAGTTTGGTTAAAAACTTTAGGTCTTGGTAGTTTAAGTGTAAAATCAAGGGTAAAATAGTAATTGTACATGCCCCTACACTATTCATGGTCCGTCTACAGATATTTTAAGCTCCTTAGATTTGCATTTGAGCCCCTCAACAATTCTAAGTTCCTATATCATACACATTACGTCTCTATTCGCCATCTTATCCATCAGTTACGGTAAATACGATTGTCTGTAAAAATCCAAACGTCAAAGGAAAAACGTCTCTTTCAATGAAATAAATAAATAAGCATATTAAAACCTTAATTATAAGACAAAAATAAATCACTTAACACTTAGATCACAAAAATTCATATAAAACAGAATTTAGATGGTAAACAGAAAAACAGATGTTATACAAGACCTAGCTGTCTTACTATTTAAACTATAACACCAAACAAAACTTGTAATTTCTACACTATCTAAAACTCTATTTAACCTTGTAGTCTTTATCTTGACCCTTCCTTAATTTTCGGTATTCATCCATTCCTCAATTTAACAGATTTCGTAATTTGTCTTAGAGGGATCAAAACCGCAATATTTCTTTATGCTCCTCTCTAAAATTCCAAACTTGATCTCTAAAACCTTCATATAATACCAAGTTACTATTTATATCCTCAAATACTTCTTATGAATCAAATTTGAAATTTCCATATTCATTATAAACTTATTCTGACAGTTAAAAATGTCCGTAAAACATCGTTTGACTTCTACGTCAGTTTTAAACCATTACGCCTTATCTAAAAACCCTAAGGATAATTTCAATCCTCCAAAATTAATACTCTGTCTCATAGAGTAAAATTTTGGAATGTTACAGAAAGCATATATATAGTGAATAAGTTTATTGGTGGAGACTAGCATGAAGCAGCTAGTGGGTGCTGCAGAAATGCAGCACTTATTTTTACCGTTAGATTTGGCAAAGATGGAAACAACGGCTGACGTTGTTTACTGGCAACCGGTCTGGTCAGTTAATGCTTAATTCCAAAGTAGCCCCTTTATTGTTCTGTATTTCAAAATCTGTATACATTTGACCAAAAAAACGATTTGACCAAAAAACATACAGTGATTTAGAAATAAGTTTATATTTTTTTTTACCCCATTGTCATTTATTAAAAAAAATCAGTTGCCGTAAAAAAAATCGCTTGGGTGGGCAAGGGGTGACTCCTCTCCGTCGCCACTCCCCCACCTTCCCCCTCCTCCTCCTCCCCCTTCCCCTCTCCCCCATGGCCCCACTCCCTCCTCCTCCATGTGACAATATCATAATCATAATTAACAACATGGGGGCACCGTACTGGTTAAGAAATATGAAGGCATTTTATTGTGTGATTGAATAATAGATTCAAGTTACGGGATAATAAGCATTGGTTTTCTAACGAAAGTAGCATTCTGTTAGGGCCTGTTTGTTACACATTAAAAAAATGATTTTGATGTAAAATAATTTGGTGATTATTTTTTAGAGATTTTTAAGAAAAGCAGAAGTTATTTTGTGTTTGTTTACAATTATAAAAATCACTTTTTTTAGGAAAAGAAAATTTTAACTTGTTTGGATACAATTATCTAGAAGTGCTTTTTTTTTCTATAAAATTACCATAAAGTACATAAGAGATTAATTTCAAGAAATTATATTAAAAATATTCATGAATACTTTTTTATTTCTTAATTTATTCCTTAATTTATCAATTATCATGGTTGACGAGATTTTATAGAACACAAAAAATAAACAAAGGAGAAGGTGGGTAGAGGAAGAAGGGAAAATCTTGAGTTGAGAGTTCTATTTTGTGACTGGCATCCTGAACAATTGCACTGCCAGGGAAAGAAAAAATGAGCAATCATATACATATTCATAGTAAAGGGGTTAGAGAATATTGACGGGTGAAGGTATGGTGCACACAGGAGGTGATGAAGAATTGATGGATGGTACTAAATATTGAGAAGGAAGATGAAGATATGTTATAACGAGAACAGGGGAGGAGGAAAAAGACAGTACAATAACTACGGGTGACCGAGGGTATCATACGTAATTTCAAAATTTCATAAAGCTTCTATGTTTTTAGAGCCCCGTGTTTTTGTTCTCTCTCTCTCTTCTATTGCAACCGATTAAAATGAGAAGTTACTACAAGTAGTTTTTTTATTTTAATCAGTTTTTTGATTATTTTTTGCATTTGATTATTTTTAAAGGTAAAACAAACACACTAAAAAAATTAATAAGTGATTATTTTTTGAAAAAAAATATTTTTTTAAAATAATCTAAAACAAACGTACTCTTACTTTTGTATAACAGAGCTTGACTCTAAATTCACCAAGATGCTGTCTTTTATAGCTTTTAAGACATTAAACTGGGTAATTATAATATAATCACCTGCGACCTGGTTCCTTTTCATAAAAACCTCCATCACCATGTAATTTTTTAACCCAACCTTGATGACCCTTTCCCCAAAACGCTAGAATCAGAAATTCAAAATTCTCAAAAGGCAAAATCAACGAAATCAATCGGTTATTACTTATTATTATTAGGGTTAATTATGTTTTTAGTCCTTTAAAAATTGTCAGATTTGAGTTAGGTCCTTTAAAAATAAGTCAAACTTTTTTAGTCCTTTAAATTTTTTTTTTATTTAGGTCTTTTAAATGAGTTGACTTACTAGGTGGCACATTTTGACCCAGTCACCATTCCTACGTGGCACGAAACGCTGACGTGGCAGTATTAACTTTTGAATTTAGTCCCTCTAACAATTGAATTTTGATTTTAGTCCCTCTAAAAATTGAGTTTTAATTTTAGTCTCTCTGATTTTTTTCTCTCTCTCACCCCCACCCCCACCCCCACCACCACCACCACCACCACTCTCTCTCTCTCACCCCCACCACCACCACCACCTCTCTCTCTCTCTCTCTCGTTTTCTCGCTCTCTCTCACCCCCACCACCACCACTCTCTCTCTCTCTCTCTCGTTTTCTCTCTCTCTCACCCCACCACCACCACTCTCTCTCTCACTCGTTTTCTCTTGCTCTCACCCCCACCACCACCACCCCCACGACCACCACCACTCTCTCTCTCACCCCCACCACCACCATTGATTTTTTATTGATTTATCAAGGTTCACGATTTGTTATGTAACAAATCGTGAGAGAGAGAAAACGAGAGAGAGAGAGAGTGGTGGTGGTGGGGGTGAGAGAGAGCGAGAAAACGAGAGAGAGAGAGAGTGGTGATCATGGTGGTGGTGGTGGTGTGAGAGAGAGCGGTGGTGGTGGTGGTGGGGGTGAGAGAGAGAGAAAATGAGAGAGAGAGTGGCGGTGGTGGGGGTGAGAGAGAGAAAAAAACCAGAGGGACTAAAATCAAAACACAATTTTTAGAGGGACTAAATTCAAAAGTTAATATTGCCACGCCAGCGTTTCGTGTCACGTCAAAATGTGCCACCTAGCAAGTCAACTCACTTAAATGACCTAAATCAAACAAAAAAAATTTTAAAGAACTAAAAAAGTTTGACTTATTTTTAAAGGATCTAACTCAAATCTGGCAATTTTTAAAGGACTAAAAACATAATTAAGCCTTATTATTATTATTATTACTTCCCTCATTTGAATATGCACAAAATTGTAATCAATTAATATCACTGTCCATAATTTCTAGACATATGGAGGAAATAAGCGATTTTTTATTTTTGTAAAAATTTTGAAAGCTAAAAGATTAATAGTGGGGGAAGGTGGGGGGAGGAGGAGGGGGTTGTGGGGGAGGAGGAAGGTTGGGGAGGAAAGAGGGGGAAGCCATGCGAGGAGAATGGGGGATGTGGGTGGAAGGGGAGGTGGTGGAGGAGGAAAGGAGGAGGGAGGAGGGAGGGGGGGAAGGGATAGGGGTGACGATGGAGGAGTGGGAGGAGAGGCCGTTGCCGGGGTAGCAGAGCTTTGCCGGGAACACCTGTGCGCCTCCCATGGCCACATGTGAGCCTCTCCTGGTTTGCTTCCAGAGGGTGGGGGTCTAGGTAGGTGGGGTTGGCAGGTGTGAGAGAGAGAAAACGAGAAAGAAGAAAGACTGATCCAGCGTATGTAGATTTATGGTAAACCCTAGAAAAAGCCTAAAGTGTAGGCAAGTTGTTTTTGTTAAAAGTGATAATATAGGGCCTTAGTTTAAATATTCCTATCTGATAACCAAACCTACCTACTACTGCAGGTAAAAAGCAGTGCTGCATTTCTGCAGCACCCACTAGGTGTTTCATGCTAGTCTTAACCAAGTTTATTAGACAAAAATAGAGACATTTGTTAAATATACTTTGTTTCCTTTTATTAAAATTTAAAGGGGACAAAGTAAAAAAAGTGCGAGATTTATGAAAATTTTATCCTCCAAAATATATTTTTGTTATTGAAGTTCTAGTAAACAAATATATTGTTGGAAAAATTTGTAGCAACACAAACATCACAAGGACCATCAATTGGATCACGAATACATGAATATCGTCTGATACTAAACATTAGAACACCGTAGGGTAGCCTGAAGCGTGTGCTCACTGTCCTTAAGGATTTATCCGCGGTGTGTCGCGCAAACCCCCTAGGATACAACAGGCTCTTCCGACGATAAACATACCGGGCTATCTGAACTCGAGAAATAAAACAAGGCAGATGTAACACAGGAAAATAATAATAATAATAATAATAATAATAATAATAATAATAATAAAGAGAAGGAGAAGAAAGAAATTCGAAGAGAAAGAGTGATGGACCAAAATGGCGTCGAGAAGAAATGCACTAGTGTTCGGTATTTATAGATCAAGGACCAAATCCGATCAGGAGAAAATAAAGCAGATAAAAGATTTTATCTTATCACATAGCCGTTAAAAAGATTTGGTCTTATCTTTTAAAACCTAAGTGGATAAGGATGAACCCGAACACGTTTAGCATAATGAAACTAGACAAAGTACCGGTAAAAAACGTTGAGGCTAAGTCAAAACTTATCCAATAATTTAGATAAAATAATAATTTAAAACTTTTGAAATATCCACAAAATGTTCAACAATCCCCCACATATTTCAAAAGTTTTAAAAACCTTTGACAGAAATTTCCTGGGTTAACATCGTGAGTGCAATGCATCAATCTGGTGAAGCAAGCTTCTATGAACGAAAGACACTTTGTGTGTGTTAGAGGTCTACCAATCACACTGCACCCCCACAATTCTCTTGTTATCGCTGTGTTGCGCATTCAGGCCATGCGCGTGTCTGGTATTCATGAGTGCTCTAGAGAACCTGCCACGGTCTGATGCAAGCGGCCCCACTTGACACCCATATAGGTGATTCCATCTAGTGCATGCTACGACCATACACCACTTTTAAGGGCTTATGGTAATCATTAAAAGCTTTCAAGTTTATCCCTCAAATTTATATAATCTAACACATTCTCATATCCATTATCATAACATCATAAGAAGGGACAAAATTATTTCGTGCCAGCATAACTAACAAGTGACTTGTTTTTACCCATATGAACCTTCTTCATGGAGTCTCCAATCACAAAGGTTGGGTTCCCATCACTTGTCATTTTCCAATAGCGTAAGTCCAATTCCCCTCGATGTTTCACACATTGATTTCTTCCCAAGGGTTTTGTCATTTAGTAGCTACTTTTCAAAATTATAACGTATACGTATACACATCTCTATTTTCCATTATACACTATGCCACTTGGTAATCATAGTGTATAGATAAGGAAGACAAGTTTCTTCCACCAATAAATATTGGCAAAGATATTCTTAGTCAATAAACCACCTATTTTGCCAAGTTAAGAATAATAAATTTGGCATCCATAGTGGATGGACAACACAAGTCTACTTAGATGTGCTTTCTAAGCGACAACAAAATAAAATAAGTTCACCACTTGGGTTTATTCTCATATAAATCAAATCAAATTATCATCATTGTATTCTTCTAATACAGTGGTTAAACATATCTATAATACCATAATTTATTATAACTCTAAAAAATTACATGAATTTAACAAGTGCCACAAAAATATTTTTGCGAGAAACTCATCAAATTATTGAAACCAACAACTTCCAATAACTTGGGTATACTCAAATTAACACAAGGCCATCTCTATTCTTCTTCAATTGAGTGTTAGCATCATAAGGGATACTCCATCGTGTCCAAACTTCCTAAGAAGTTTTTTAAAACATTCTAGTGATAAAATCGACTTATCACTCTTCCTTATGATTTAACACCAAAAATATATTGCGCTTGTTTACCCATGGCTATCAGATATATTTCCATAAATTTTTTAATATTGTCCAATAATAATACATTCTTGAAAGTATAAAAATAACTATTACACTTCACTGCAAAATAATATTTTCCAATCATTTAAACTTATGCAGGCCTCCCTTTTTTCTATAATTTTTTCCAGTTGCATTATTGGATCATTCTCAAAACAAGAGAAAGGCATACTCCAGATCAATGTAATGCTAAAAGCAAAATCAACACCTATAAGCTAATTAAGATTATGCCCATCTCAACGTTATTTCAATTATTAAACAATCAAAATAATCACAAATCAAATCAATTGTATTCATATATATACACAACAAATTTGCGGATTACTACTTTTTGATAAACTGGCATACACATAAAATATATTTCATGCATCATAACTGGAGCATATTTCAACCAAAAGGTAACAGAAAACACTAAAATAGCATCAAAGCAAGCAAACACAACACGTCTCTATAGTTCACTGTTAGAGTTAACAAAAAAGAGCCAATATTTAATTTGTTAATGATGATTTGCCACACAACTAAACAACACACCAACGCTTGCACACAATTTGCAGTTGACTAATATGATTCCTTCTACAACAAAAAGGCCATTTTTTTGTACAACTCTGACAAAAGCAAAACAGGAAGATAATCAATCAATCAGCCCAAAAACTTATTTTCAGTAGCTAGCTTCTAGAAATTAAAATGAAAGCATCTAATCCCCTTAATTGAGTGGGCAACGAAATATTTTTTTTAATTATAAAAAGGGCGACAAACGTAAATCAAATGGAAAGGATTATTATACTTTGGCTTCACGAGGTGTTCCTCACAATGCCCGTACCAAAATCATCAAACAAGAGGAGAGAATTACAACAGAAAATGTCAAGCAGAGTCAAACAAACATAACTACTACTTAATAATTACTTCGATTAAATATCAGGAGGATAAAAGAGATAAAACCTGGGAAAACAGAATACGGATGAAACAGTACAGGGTTTTTTTGTTATAAATCCTTAAGATTGTCGGAAAAATTTGCAGCAACACGAAGATCATGAGGACCATCAATCGGATCACGAACACATGAATATCGTTTGATTCTGAACATTAGAACACAGTAGGGTAGCCTGAGGCGTGTGGTCACTGTCCTTAAGGATTTATCCGCGGTGTGTCGCGCAAACCCCCCAGGATAGAACAAGCTCTTCCGGCGATAAATATATCAGGCTATCTGAACTCGACAAATAAAACAAGGCGGATGTAACCCAAGAAAATAAAATGATAAATAATAATAATAATAATAATAATAATAAAGAGAATGAGAAGAAAGAAATTCGAAGAGAAAGAGTGAGAGACCAAAATGGCGTCCAGAAGAAGTGCATCAGTGTTTGGTATTTATAGAGCAAGGAGCAAATCCGACCAGGAGAAAATAAAGCAAATAAAAGATTTTATCTTATCACATAGCCGTTAAAAAGATTTGGTCTTATCTTTTAAAACCTAAGCGGATAAGGATGAACCTGGACACGTTTAGCATAATGAAACTGGGCAAAGTACCAGTAAAAAACGTTGAGGCTAAGCCAAAACTTATCCAATAATTTAGTTAAATAATAATTTAAAACTTTTGAAATATCCACAAAATGTTCAACATATATATCTCCAAATAACTATTTGTCGATTTTCTACTCAAGAAACTATTTGTTGGTTTTATAAATCCAAATATAAGTGAGCTTAGTGATTTAGTCGACTTGGAAGTTGATAATTTGAAGTTTAATATCTAATAGTATGTATTATATTAACTATTAACCACTACTAATTAGAGGTGGTGGGATATGGTTGTTTGTTTGTTGTGGGACTCAGATGACTTCGATCAGGAGTTCCAACCAGCAGAAGGGAGGGAAGGGGGTTACTAATCTTGTGGAGAAATGTTCTCGCCGAATATTTGACCGGAGACCGACCTTAGTACTCAGTGAGAGCCTCTAAAGCCAACTCTCAAGTCTACGGCGGTGTAAGATGCAACATCCCCTCTGAAGACTGCGATTTCTCTATTTAAACTAAGTCCCTAACCGCCCATATCAAGTTAGTGGGGGTGAGAAGGGGTGGCAATACGGGCCAGGACGGGCCGGCCCGCGGTGGCCCTTGCGAAAAAAGGGCCCACCCGGCCTGGCCCGTTTCCGAATGTGGGCCGAAAAATCTAGCCTGGCCCGTTTAAGGGAGGGCTAACGGGCCAGCCCATTTTGGCAGGCCGACGGGCCAAAACGGGCTGGCCCGCGAAAATAATAATAAAAAATTAAAAATAATTAAAAAATAAGGAAAAACGGGCCCGCCAATCCGCTTTGGCCCACTTTTTGATGGTCCTAAACGGGCCGGGCCAAAACGGGCCAGGGCTAAAAAAAGTTGGCCCGGCCCGTTGGGCCAGGCCCATATTGCCAACCCTAGGTGAGATCAAGTATTGGAGGAGATGGGGATAAGATCAGGTAGTGGGGTAGTTATCAACCGAACAGCATACAGCCCCACGAGCGCCAAGCCAGAAAGGCGAAGGCGATCAGTTAAGAAAGGTAAGCCATACCTGGGAAACTCGAACAGACAGCACACAGCCCCACGAGCGCCAAGCCTGAAAGGCGAAGGCGATCAGCCAACATTTTTTAGTCAGTCGTTGCTTTGTTTATAGGATGTTTATCATCCGACCGAGGTGAAACTCGTTAAACTATTGCGCGACCTAATTACTACGTGCCCCAACCTTGTTTGCGTCCAGTCTGGTCATTCCCTCTGATTTATTACAGTCCGAATCGATTAGTCGTTTCGACCTTGTTTAGGTGTCCGAGTTAATTAGAGTTTGTCCGTTCTGATTGGGTGACTGACCTATTGTTAAAAGTCTGATGCAACTGGACGTAATTGTTTAACTGCTGGAGACTGGCGTTTTGCGGATCAGTGTGCCTCATTGAGAATCGAACTCAATAGGATAGCACGTACACGGCCGAATAACGAAATAGGATATTTGTTAACGCATCTTGTTACGTTTGATACAAGTTTTTGTTGCTTATGAGGTCTATATCGTCGTTCGTCTAGCTGGCCGGCACTACACTTACGGACACCGAGCTAGTCGAGATTTTACCTACATGCGCTAGTCTTATAAAATAGGTCGGGACTATGCCTTCGGACGCCGAGCTGGCCGGGATTATACCATTCGATCACCAGTCTTAGAATTGTGTTGGCCGGGATTATGCCTCAGTCACCAGTCTTAGCATTGTGCTGGTCGGGATTATGCCTCGGTCACCAGTCTTAAAATTGTGTTGGCCGGGATTATACCATTCGGTCGCCAGTCTTGATAATTTGCTGGCCGGGATTACACTATTCTGGCACCAGTCTTAGTAATATGCTGGCCGGGATTTTACCTCGGTCACCAGTCTTAAGAGTTTGCTGGTCGGGATTATACCATTCTGGCACCAGTCTTAGAAATATGCTGGCCGGGATTACACCATTCTGGCACCGGTCTTGGGAGTTTGCTGGCCGGGATTATACCATTCGGGCACCAGTCTTAGAAATACGCTGGCTGGGATTTTACCTCGGTCACCAGATAAATTGATCGGTCTTTGCCTACGGTCGTCAATCAACACAATTCGTTTTTTAGTGCACAATGATGGTGCTATCTTTGATGATCTCCTTTGCCGACCGCCTTCTTTAATCTTTTATAAGGTTCCCCATCAATTTGAATTGGTAGTGTGAGAATCCAACGGCTCGTGTATCATGCATAAAAACAAATGATAGTATCAAAAAATACACTAGCAGTGTAAAAAGTTGAAAAGAACAAATGATAGCGATAAAAACCATGATAAAAATGGTAATAAACTCAGGTAGCATTAATGGTATGATATTAATATCATAAATTTAAATTTAAAAACAAAGTTAATAATAGTTGAAAAATCAAAGGCATTTATATCACATCAAGCAATAAATAGCAAATTTGTTGATAATTCTCTAGCTTTTATAACAGCAAATTTGCCTCTAAATTTGCAAGTCACAATGATAACAAATTTAATAGTAATGAAACAATTATAGCAAAACAATTATGCTAACCAATGCAACAAAAACAATTATCGCTACTATAAACATCATGATTAATGTCTTATCATAATCAAATAAAATAACAATGGCCCTCAATCATAACAACGAATTTTAATCAAGTAATCACGGTAGCAATTAACTAAAATGAATTTCAATTAAAAGCAATTATATTTTATACAGAATACACTAATAATTTTCTAATAATAATAATTTTTTTAAATAAGAAAGCTTGAGAGTTCTGTAGTTATTTTAATTAGCAAGAATAAAAAAAATCCGATCAACTTGCTAGATTATGTATATATAAGACATTATGTATACCCATGAATCCAAATTAATTTAATGGCAAATGTTACCTTTATGCATAATAGTAATAGTAATGGCAGCCGATAACAATGGGAGTATAATCAATATAGAAAATAATAATGAGAATCAAATTCAAGCCATGTAGAAACGATAATAGAGGGAAAGTAGCAATTTTGCTGTCATGTGAAGTCATTTAATTAGAGAAAAAACCTTAGACACCTTCAATTTGTTGCAGACATGACCCATAACGGTGTTTATAGTATCCTGCCGCCGAGCTTTTCACCACGGAGTACTCCATTCCTTTTATGATTTTTCTTTGTTTTTGAAGGTGTATGTAGGCGGTATATTCATTTCGAATTCCTCTCCTCGGTTAGAATAACTATGATATGATCATCCCTTTTCCAAGCAGAAAGTCGTTCTTCTAAGTGTGGCCAAAAAAGTTTGAGTACTGCAACTGCGCGGTGGATTCTCCTTTCATTCTCCTTCTTCGTTCGTCAAAGTTCCGTCGTGGAGCGTCACCATCATAGCTACTTGATAGAGGTCGTCGGTTTCTTGTCGGTGGTTCGCCTCCTCCATTATTGGATGAATTCTCGTTATGCAACGCCATTGCCATCTCTGCTACTAGATAGAGATTGTGGACTCTTTGTGTGTGGTGGCCGTCGGAAAAGTTTTACCAAGGCCCCACAGTGGGCGCCAGATGTTCTCGCCGAATATTTGACCGGAGACCGACCTTAGTACACAGTGAGAGCCTCTAAAGCCAACTCTCAAGTCTACAGCGGTATAAGATGCAACATCCCCTCTGAAGACTGCGATTTCTCTATTTAAACTAAGTCCCTAACCGCCCATATCAAGTTAGTGGGGGTGAGATCAAGTAGTGGAGGAGATGGGGATAAGATCAGGTAGTGGGGTAGTTATCGTGGGGTAGTTATAGGCCGGACAGCAGAAGAACAAATATATTCACAGTAAAAAGGTATTTTCAAGGTAACCATTATTTGGGGGTTGAAGGGTGGTCGAGGGAGGAAAGGATGTAGGTGTGTGTTTTCAATGTGTATGCGCCATGTGAAGATTCACGCAAATGGGTCTTATGGAAGACTTTAAGCGGTATGATATCAGGAAGGGGGGGTGAGAGAATGTGCATTACTGGTGATTTTAATTCAACCTGTTAAGAAACTGAGAGGAAGGGGTGTCTTTGCATTCAAGGCATGAGGAAATGAGCAGTTCTAATGAATTAATAGATGCTGCTCGGTTGATAAACTTACCATTATTTGGGAGAAAATTTACGTGGTATAAACCCAATGGTAAAGCCATGAACCGTCTGGACCGTTTCTTATTGTTAGAAAACTGGCTTGTCTCTTGGCCACAATCTTCACAGTGGGGATTGATGCGAGGTTTGTTCGATCATTGTGCAGTTTTGCTACAAGTAAAATCAGAAAATTGGGGACCAAAACATTTCAGGATACTCAATTGTTGGAGGGTCGTGGCAGGGGATAGGGGTTTTGTAAAGGAGCAGTGGGGGTTGTTACAAGTTTAGGGTTGAAGGGGGTATGTCTTAAAGGAGAAGTGGAAGAGGATTAAGTTTAAGCTTAAAGAGTGGCATAGGGAGCATTGCGATAATGTGGATGAAAGGCTAGTTAAAGCCAACGTTCTAAATTGCGGTTGCGGTCGCGGTCGCTGCGATTGCGGCTAATGCGGTTGCTGCGACGCGCATTGCGGTCACTGCGGCGTGAATTTATTTTATATTTGCACCGAATGCAAAATAAATTCTATAATTATTTTTATTCTTTCTATATCTTTTATATATGAAATTTTTGATTTTAATGTGAAAGATGAACAAAACAGAGTCCGTTGTGGTCCGTTGCGGCCTGATGCGGCTTGATGCGGTCTGATGCGGGTCCGATGCGGCCGTTGCGGTGTTATGTTGCGGCCGTTTAGTGTGATTTCAAATCACACCGCAATTGCGGTGTCATGCGGTTGCGGAGGCCACCGCAACCGCAATATTGCGGCCGAATCACGTGATGCGGTCCGCAATTTAAAACCTTGGTTAAAGCCAAGGAAGATCTGCATCAGTGGGATCTTAAGGGGGAGTTGGAGTCCTTCTTAGATGAAGATTTGCAAGCTCATTGTGGTTATATTGAAGAAGTAGAAAGGCTGTCACATGAGAAATAGCATCTTGAGTCAAAAATCAAGGATAAAATGGATGAAGGAAGGTGATGTCTGTAACATCCCGAAAATTTCACCCTGTGAGACAAAGTATTAATTTTGGAGGATTAGAATTACCTTTAAGATTTTCGAATAATAAGTAATGGTTTAGAACTGACGTAGAGATCAAAACGGTATTTTACGGACGTTTTTGACTGTTAGAATAAGTTATAATGATATTAAAATTTCAGACTCGATTCATAAGAAGTATTTGAGGATATAAATAGTAACTTAGTGTCATATGAAGGTTTTAGAAGTTAAGTTTGGAATTTTAGAGAACAGTATAAAGGAATACTGTTGTTTTTAGTCCCTCTAAAAACAAACTACGTAGTCTGTTAGTTAAGAAATGGACGAATACCGGAGATTAAAGAATGGTTAAGATAGAGACTACAAGATCAAATAGAATTTTAGATAGTGTAGAAATGATAAGTTTTGTTTGGTATTATAGTTTAACCGGTAAAGACAGATAGGCTTTATATAACTTTTGTTTGCATCACTTCCGTATTTATTCTATATTATTCTATATTATTCTAAATACTTGGTGTGTATGTGTTTATTGATTTATTTTCATCTTAGAAAAAAGGTTTTAATACTCTTATCCATTTTTAGAATAGAAACAGATAGTTTTATTTGACATTAAATTTTAAATAGATAGTGTAAACTCTGTTTTTTCAATTACCGTCTATTTTCTGTTTTATATGAAATTTTGTGATCTAAGTATTAAATAATTTATTTTTATCTTATAATTAAGGTTTTAATACGCCTATCAAATTATTTTATTAAAAAAGACATTTTTCCTTTAACGTTTGGGTTTTTACAGACAAACTGTACTTATCGTAACTGATGGATAAGATTTTAAATAGCAAAATTATATCAAACCAACATAGAAAATTATCTTCATTCACAAAAGTTAGTTCTTTTAATATTTGTGATTTTCTGAAATTTTTTTAGAAAAGCAGATTTAGAATTACTGTTTTGGTCCATATAATTTGACGGTGAGAGCTGAGAACTGATTCGGAGACCAAGATGAGGTCAGAAAAAAATTTTTAGAAGCTAAATCATGTTTTTACATATTTTAAGATTTTTGGGATTTATTTCAAAAAATTTTGAAAAGCAGATCGAAAGTTACTTTTTTTGTCCCTGTAAATACGAGAAACGAGGGTTTTTGGAGCAGAAATAGATTTCTGGTGATCCGGGCATGCTCAAAATCATTTTTCAAGAGTGATCATTAGTGTTTATATTAAATTTGTGATTTTTTAAAAAATTTTGGGAATTTTCTGAGACATGTCCGTTTTGCACTTACGGCGCGTCCGTTTTCCTTTATTTATGCGAACCGCAAAGCATACCCTTACCATAAAAATCCAGAAACTCTTCCATGAAGCTATTAGGGCTATGACATGGTATTTTCGAGATTTCCTATAGATTCTCACAGCTTAAATTAATTTTGAAATTTTTTTATTAATGAAAAACTATTGTACCCTTGATTTTCACTTAAACTACCAAAACCAAAAGTT
Organism: Glycyrrhiza uralensis; assembly: GCA_030159175.1. Classification (NCBI taxonomy): domain Eukaryota; kingdom Viridiplantae; phylum Streptophyta; class Magnoliopsida; order Fabales; family Fabaceae; genus Glycyrrhiza; species Glycyrrhiza uralensis. Next base: position 28,530,727 of record BRZY01000007.1, on the reverse strand, counting down.
TTTAACCAAGCTATCCAATGGCTCTCCTTCCCCCTTGTTTGGTCGACATCAACATGCATTTAGGAGCCTTGGATGTGCTTTTTCCATGAGTCACAAGGCCTGGTCATGGGCATAAGCCAATTAGAAAAATGAATGATTTAATTAATTATGCTTTATGACATAATCCTAATAAAGTGGCATGACAACACAAATTTTTATTACCTTCCTTCTCCCTAGCTTGGCCGCCCCCTTGGCTACAAATAGGAGGGGAGTGCTTCATAAATTTCTCACATCAAAGCCTTGTGTTGACAAGCAAAAATCCTCTCTTTTTCTCCTTTATAGTCTTAAGCTTTCTTGTTTAGTGTTCTTGGTTCTTCAAGCCTTATTCTTCCAAGTTCTTGTGGCAATGGTAAGGGTAACATCTTGCAAATTAATTTGAGAAGCATGAGTTTGATTCTTGATTGTGATTGACTTGTGTGATTTATGTGTTATAGCCTTTATTTATTTATTTATGCTTTATAATTGTTTTATGGCTTTAATTTAATTATTTTGCGCTATTTATTAATTGTAGTGTTATAATGCCCAAATTTCTTTAAAATTTCGTGGAAGTAAGGTGGTGATGGCAAAATTAATTTTGAGCTTTTGTAAACATACCGTTATAATGGAAAAATTTAGATTTACTGTAAATATGATCTTACCATAAGAAAATGCAATTTATTCTTTTGTGAAAATCCTGATATTGTCTATCATTGATATACAAGGTGATGGTTAAGATAAATGGTTTATCAGTATGGGTCTGTCTAGGAAAGACATAGGCCATTGAAGGAGCCTTAGCTCACCTCTCTTTCCTGGGAACTGTACTAATACGCTGTTTGGGGAATTCTTAACTTAGAGATCCGGTATATACGTGACTAAGATAAAGTTGGGAAAGAAGTGATTTCTTAAACAAACAAATATATAAATAGATTGGATTGGATAAAAGTGTATAACAGTAAAGGATTCTCGGTGAATTCTACTATTATAGCATCTGTTGTAAAAAGAGTAAAACGGTAATGGATTCTTGGTGAATCCTACTATTATATGCAACATCCTTTCTCCAAAAAGGATATTACACCATAGTAACAAGTATTTTCGCAATATTTTCCTTAATGACCTTTGATTTAAAACCGAGTTTTGTTCCAAAAATGTGAATGTGAATAAAATTTTTGCCTTTTAAAAGATGAGAAAAATGGGGAGTCCATCCTTTCTTTTCTATTGCGTGTTAAAACAAGAACAGTATTAGAAGAAACACCGAAGTAAAAACAACCTCCTCAAGTATATATATATATATATCAAAAAGAGCTTGCATCAGTACAAGCTAGGAGTTTTTCTAAAACTACTATACATCAAAAAGCAGTAAAAACTCTAACCAAACGAAAATAAAATGACTGAAATAAAAAGCTACTAAGTAATATAAAAGTCGGGTTCAATCTCTAACAACTACCCGGATCAAAACAAGATATAAATGGTGCATCAATGGCTGGTACATCGTTCTCTCTGGCCTCGTCCCTCGCCTGCTGGACCATGTCCCTGATCCATCGCATAGATACCGTATAATCAAGAACCCTACGCACTGTCCATAAGTCAGGTCCATTAACCCTATGCTCTGTGACAAGTATATATCCATTAAAGGTAGCATACTGCGAATAAGAATCTATCCTCCAGCGCATCCCATCTATCTCCATAGGTTGGACGCTGAAACGTCGTCCCGGACCCAAAACACTCCTCGAATCAGTCATCTACTCAACCACATACAAAACAACATGGAAAGTAGGCAGGGTGAAAAACTTCCACAAGTTAAGAATGATAGTTTCAAAAAGTATACATACAACACTTATACAGTATATTTTTAGAACCTTACAACACGGACCACACCTGGGAATAAAACACCGTAAACCAAGAAATAATCAAGAATAGATCATCAATCACAAAGCAAAGTCAATCACAAATAAAACATCAATCACAGATATATTATCAATCACGTCTATATCATCAACCATAGGTATATTTATGCATGACACTTCAATCTCTCTGATAATACACCGGTGTGCTGCTCCAAGGAGACTTTTCCCACCAAACTCCATTGAGCGATAGGCCTGCGACAAGACCTAACAGAGTACCCAGAATTCACTCAGATTTCCTGGATAAACATTCAATAATGCGCATCTCAACCATATCATGAAATAGGTCCGTCAGTCAGATTTATCCGAGCCGGGTATACGACTCGTCTCAGCTCAAGGGCTATCGCCATGCAAGGCTATTGAGACTTTCGAAACCTGGATAATCCTAGAAGGCAATCGTAGCCCAACCAGACTCTATTCTCAACCCGTCCTCTAGGTTGTAAGCTCAAAAACCTTTATGCAAATGATAACTCAAACATTGTATAATATCACTTTGGTTTCTCTTGTAAAACCTTCTCTGTTTTACTATATTATCTCTCATAATACAAAGCCACGTAAAATACACTTATTCTATCACCACATAAATACTCTTGAAAACTTAACCATTTTATTACTCTTTTCGGCTGTACTCATTTATTTTAATAATAATTACACTGTGACAGAGTCAAATGCGGTAACGAACTTAACTAGAATAATATTAACGGGAATTATTACTTAAGTTTATTCTTTTTGGAAAAGCCCTTTGGAAGCTAGTCAAGTAATCTTCGCCACGTATATACAAACTTACTATGATAGGAAAAATAGCGCATCGGTATGGTTCCCAGGAAAGATCTTGGTGAGCTTTTGGGCTCCTTCAATGACCTTTGTCTTGCCTAGACAGATCCATACAAATGAACTACCTTAATCCATCATCAGTCTGTATATAAACAGTAAAAATCACAAGTTTTGTATATTTTTGAAAAGAACATGGAAATGGAAGAAAAACACCAGTTTAGGAATTTTTAGCGTATTTTAGTCACTTACTCACGTCCCAATGGCGTAATAGAGATACGGCCCCTGAGCCCGACCGTATGAGTAGACCGAAGATGTATTCTTACGCCTGACCAAAGCACCCCATCCATATCCGTCAAAAGAACCACAGAGGTTCAATTTTACAAATTCTTAGATTTGTTGATCACGGAGGCATAGCCCACTGGGTGATCAAGCCTTTATAGATAAAATTTCGCCAGCGTAACGGTACAATTTTTAAACTTTATAATTAAATTGGGCATTATAACTTTACTATTTGAAAAATCATATTTTAAATAAAAATAAGGCATAATATAATTTATAAAACCAATTTACAATAAATAACAATTATTTAAAGCATAAACACCCAAAACACAAAAATCCATCAAAATAAAGATCAAACCAACTTGGAAAGGATTTCCCCATACCTTAGCCTTATATATGAAGATGGAAGAACAAACTAAGAACAATCAAGAACAACACAAACAAACTTGATTAGTAACAAAGAAAAACCAAAGGAAACAAAAGGAAAGAAAAAGGATTTGAGTGAGTTTTTCTCTTCAAGCAAGATGTGTAAAAAATGAAGAAGCACCCGCTCCCTATTTATAGGGAGAGTTCTCAGCCAGATGAGGAAGAGAAGGAAGGAAGATATTTTGTTTTTCAATTTTCACAAAAATGCTAAAATCCTAATTTCTAAAAATATCTAATAAAATATCTATGCTCTAGAAGATTTGAGAAGCTCCTAGACCCATCAAGAGGAGGTGAAGGGCGTGCAGATCAGGGCTGGAAAGAAGGAGAGTGAATTTCCAAAAATACCCCTAGCGTTTGGATGAAAAGAGTGAAAATCAAGGGTATTTTGGTCTTTTCATAATTCAAAAATTGAAATAATTAGTTAAAAATGATGAGAACCAATGAGAATGCTAGAAAATGCCATAAGAAGTCTAAATAATTTCGTGGCACTCATTTTTGAAATTTATAGATAATGCAAACTCTTCGGTTTCATCGTTTTGCAAGTATAACCCCGAAAAATCAGAAAAATAGGGTTTTCAAAACTTACACAGAAATAATTTTAAAAATCATGAAACAAATAATTAAAAATAAAATATAAAATGCCTATGGACCTTTTACTCGAAATTATACCTGTGAAGTAAGGTTTTTTGCGTTTAAACACCCCCGGGCAGCGTAGTTTTTAGTATTTTTTGAAAGTTTTTCAAAAATTCCAAAAAATCTAAAATAATAAAAGAACCAACTTTTGTGAAGGAACTGTATTTATTGGATTTGTTAAACATTTTTAATCTATTTAAAACTCTTCCATCAGTTAGACGTAAACCGTTTTCTGTAAAAAGGCCCGATGTTGATTAAAAAACCACCGTTTCAGAAGTATTTCAGAATACATGTATTTTATTACTAATTTTAAGCCAAAAAAATAAATCACACATTATTTACGGAACAAAAATTCATATAAAACAGAAAAAGGACAGAAAACGCAAAGAAACGGATATTGAAACTAGACCTGACAAAAGCTATAAATCAACCACTTTCAGAAGTATTCTTAAACATGCATATTTAAATACTATTTTTAAGCTAAAAATAAATCTCAAAATAATTATATCACAAAAATTCATATATGACGAAATTAAACATTTAGTCAAAAAAACGGATGTTACATTATAGCATCTATCGAAATTTAATATAACGGTAACGGATTCTCGGTGAATTCTACTGTTATATTATCAGTGGAAAAAATCGAGTGTGTATCCAATCTGTATATATATAATTAACCCAGTTTAATTTTCAATGTCTATGGCGGTGGAAATTAGTGAGATAGGCTTTCAACGAGCCTCTTTCCTGGAAGATAACTAGTGCTTAAGTATTTCAGTAAAGAATTAGCTTGATCTCGTTTACTTAGTCTATATCAAATCGTTTTAAAGTTGGGCATTGATCACCGAAGACGGCTCTGCCGCCGTGTGATCCTTTCATCTTCAAAGTTAATTAAGCCGGTAATTAATCAGCTTTATTCCGTTCACGCAATTATATACTAAGTTTTTAAGAAAGTTGGACAATGGTTAGCGCAGTCGGCTCAGCCGCCGTGTAATTCTTCCTTTACCAAAATCTATCTAAAATCTGATAACAGACACTTACTGATTAAAAAAAGTGGTCATGAGTTTAATTACTGTTGATCTCTTCTCTCTTGATCAATCCTAGGTGGCTCTGCCCCGTTTTGGTCTGCTTGAAATGAGTTAATAACCTTTAGTTTATATATCGAATCACTCTATTGGGCTGCTCACCTCAGTTCGGCTCTGCCGCGGTGTGATCATATTGAAACCGGGCAAATAACTTAACTCATAAAAGATCCGTAAAAAGGGTAAAAAGAGCAAGAGCTATTTATTTAAAAGCAGTAAAAGAGTTTTCTGATATAAAAAGAAAGATGTGGGTTTTAACAACTATCTGTTCATTCAAAAGTATTTCTATTTTAAAGTGATGAGTTATTTCATACAAAGTGTTTTGATAAAGACTTAAAGATTTTAAGAGAAGCTATAGTAAAACAGAGGAAGTTTTACAAAGGGATATTAAAGAGATTTTGTGTGCAATTTAGACGATCATTGCATAAAGACTTTAGAGCATACACTCCAGCTTGGCGTTGAGAATAGAGTTTAGTTGGGCTACAATTGCCTACTTGGATTATCCAGGTTTCGAAAGTCTCAATGGTCGTGTAGGTTGATCCCCTCGAGCCGAAACGAATCGTATACCCGACTTGGATAAATTTGACTGGCTGACCTATTCATGATTTGGTATTCATTTATTAAATGCGGTATTATTGAAGTATTCTCAGGGGTTCAGGTAGGATTCCCTAATTATTCTGTTAAGTTTACCGCAGTCGGTCGCTCAATGGTGTGAAGGTTGGAAAAGTCTCCTTAGAGCATTACACCGGTGTGTTTTTGAGAGATATTGAAGTGGCATGCATAAATATACTTTGATTTGATGATATATTTTTGAGAATGCATTGCTTTTGTAGGGTTACACCACAAGGTAAGATCGGTTTAAACAAGATCTGTTTATATGTCTTGATTGATCTACTATTTTGATATCTGTTTTAGATAACTTGTTGTTCTGACATATATATGTTTTGATGTGCGAATTGGGTAATGTGTGATCTGTGTTTTGGGTGTGCTTGTACTTTACTGTAGGTAACAGGATGAAACACAAGAAGGGGGGTTGAATTGTACTTTACTGTAGGTAACAGGATGAAACTCTGTTGGACGTTGGCTTATTTCAAATATTGGACGCAAAGCGTTTTCTGAAATATTGAACGCACAATAGTTTTAAAACACTGGATGCACAGAGTTGTGTAATATTGGACGCACAACATTTTCTGAAATATTGGACGCACAATAGTTTTAAAACACTGGACGCACAGAGTTGTGTAAAATTGGACGCACAAAAAGATTGGACGCAGAGGCTTCCCTCTTAGTTTAAAAACTTGTTTTCTTTGTCCGATTTAAAGTGTATGAAAAACTTGTTGAAATAAAATCAATTCAATCCCCTTGGTTAGAATAATCACAGAAATAATAAGAGTTAAGGGAAAGAAGAAATAACACAAGTTTTTATCCTGGTTCACCCTTTCCTAAGAGCTATGTCCAGTCCCCTCAAACTAGAGAGATTTCACTATCAACCTGATAGGTAACAAGTATTCTTCAGCAGCCTCTCCAGGCCTTACAACAAGTATTCTTTGCACGCAGCCTCTTCAGGTTATAACCCAAGTATTCTTTGCACTCAGCCTCTCCAGGCTATAACCCAAGTATTCTTTGCACACAGCCTCTTCAGGCTAAACCCAAGTATTCTTTGCACACAGCCTCTTCAGGCTAAATCCCAAGTATTCTTTGTACACAACCTCTTCAGGCTAAACGACTCAGCAGAGTGTTTTTGATTCAAGTGTTGTATAACTCACACAAGTGAGGATATGAAAAACTTAAGCACTTCGAGAGTTAAGCAAACTCTCTTTTACAAGAAGAAAGACAAATATACAAGACTTTCTATACAGAGTATATGCACAGCGGTTCAGTCTCTTCTATTGTTGAAGTTCGTTCTCATTGTCTCTATCTTCTTCTTCTTGTATCACGGTATTTATATGTGTTGTGAAGCTTCAGACTTTCTCTTGAATAGCTCAGCTTTAGCCTTCATAAATATGACCGTTTTCTAATAGCATTAAATGCTATTTTCCCGTTGCTCTGAGGAGATCTACTTCAGTGTGTATGTCTGCGTTTCTTTCTCCTTAATCAGAAGCAACCTGTACTCAAAGTCTCAATTGTACAGTGGTTAATAGTAATATCTTATTGAGACAGAGAGAATACACTGTGTAAAGCAGAAAGATGTGTTCAGAGATATAAGAGTACATTCTCTCTCTTAGTACACTTTCCACAGTGATTTATGCTTTTCAAATGTACGTTCAAAAACGTTGACAATAGGTTGTACAGAAAAGCATTGCATACAGCTATTTATTTCAAATCATTTGCTCAATAAATATGTTCCATATTAAATGTAAGAGCAATAAATAGCAAGTTATGGACTCTGCGTTTTGGACGCAGCATATAGAATATATTGGACGCAGCATGTAGAATATATTGGACTTTCAGTCCTTTTAACAAATGGACGCATGCCTTGTACTTACCATTTGCATATGATATTCATTCATCCATTGGACGCATCCTCATGCTTACCATTCTATTCCATTGGACGCAAGGCAGTATTGGATGTATTGCCTCATGCTGATTATTGGACTTATGCTCCATTGGACGCAAGGCAGTATTGCACTTCTGCTTCTTTGGACGCAGGCAGTGTTGTACGTATTGCCTCATGTATTATTGGACTTTTGCCATCATGCTCTATTGGACGCAGAGTGGTACTGTCTGTATTGAACATTGAACGCAGAACAGTATTGCCTTATACTGATCATTGGACGCAAAGCTCTCAGACTGCGTATTGCATTGGACGCATAACAGTATTGTCTTATACTGTTTATTGGACGCAGAGAATCATTGGACGCATGGTCTCATAATGATTATTGGACGCATAGCTCTCAGAGTCCATTGAACAATTCTTATCCGAGGTCAAGTATCAGTATCATTGGACGCATCACTCTTGGTGTCCATATATGTGCCAGTGCCAATATTGGACGATGGACTTATCATTGTACGCAAAGCTTCTCAGACTTTGAATATGAGCCAATGTCATGATGAACTTATTATTGGTCGCAGACTGCAACATCCTTCAATAAACTTAGTTAGGCAGCTTTGTTATACATTGTAAAAGCTTAATACATTTTGTTATCATCAAAACCATAAAATCACTTAGGGAGTATTTGTGTTAAAAATACTTTTAACCAATTTGGTTCCAACATTTACTTATTACTTTGTTTAGAGTTTCACCCTTGCCTATTTTATGTTGTGTTGATACATGACTGAGTAGATAATTTACCCAAGAAGTGGGCTAACTCTTAGAAGAATGATATGAAGGAGGATGCAGTATAGATTGATAGAGATTCCGAGAATAATCGATATTTACTATTTTAGATTGGGTAGAGGTCTAAAGACTTGACCGGCTCAGGTGTTCGCTGTATAAACCTCTGTTGTAAACTCTGATGGTTACATATATGAGATAAGGAACTTTTGAGTACGAAGTTATGTTTTACTCTTTACACCTAAATATTTACACAAAGAAAATCTTACAGGGATTTGTTCCTCGTCTTTCTCATCTTTTAGAAAACCAAAAAATTTTACCCGCATTTTCAGAGAAAGATTATCAACTTTTACCAAAATATTTTCTAAGTCATTGTGAAACTTTTGATTATTATGGTATAATATCTTTTTTGGAAAAAAAAAAGGCGTTACAATGTCAACTCAGTTATTTCATGGGTGTATTAATAAAAGGAGGAGGGGTAAATAAATATTTGGGATTAAGGTCAATGGAGAATGGGTAGAGGGGGTTGAGCATCTACGAGAAGCAATTACTGGTGACATTGAGCAGCATTTCAAAAATAGTGGTGGGGTAAGACCTGTGTTATCGGATCTGCAGTTCAAGACAGTCAGTTTTGAGGACAAATGAACGTTGACCGAGGCATTCTCAGAGGAAGAAATAAAGAGGGTTGTGTGGGATTGCGAGAGCTCGAAGAGTCCAGGGTTGGATGGGGTTAATTTTGGTTTTATAAAGGAATTTTAGGAGGAGATGAAAACTGATTTTGCAACTCTGAGGCTTCGTCAAGATTAAAGGTTAATTTTCATAAAAGCCTATTGGTGGGGATTAACACAAAGGGTAATTGGTTGAGAGCATCAGCTCAGTTTCTAATTTGCAAGGTTGGTGGGCTCCTATTGCGATATCTTGGGTTTCCAATAGGGGCTAGTCCAAAATGGTTAGCTACATGGAATCCTGTGGTGCAAAAGGTCTGCAATAGGTTATCAGAGTGGGAAAGTAAAACACTCTCTTTTGGTGGTCGTATTGTCCTTTTAAAGTATGTTATATCCGCGTTACTGGTCTATTTTCTTTCGTTCTTCTTGCGCCTGTACGTATTGTTTCTAAACTTGAAACTCTCTTTAGTCAATTTCTTTGGGGTGGGTTTGGGGAAACACATAAAACACATTGGGTGGGATGGGACAGGGTTTGCTGTGACAAAAGTGAGGGGTTTTTGCATTAGAAGTGTGAGGGCATTCAATATGGCTTTGTTGGGGAAATGACAATGGAGGATGCACACGGAAAAGGATAGTTTGTGGTATAGAGCGTTGAAAGCAAAGTATGGGGAGGAGGGAGGGGAATTATTGGGGAACGGGAGGAGGGGGTCTAATTGGTGGAAGGACATTTGTTCCTTGGAGTCAGGTGGGAATGGGATTAAACAATGGTGGTTGTCGGAGTCACTTAGGAAAGTGATAGGAAATGGAGAAAAAACATCTTTTTGGAATGATCCATGGGTGGAGGGAGGGTTGTTGAGGTCAAGGTATCATAGGTTGTTCTTATAATTATTAACAAGTAACAAGGACATCATAGTGGCGGATATGGGTGGTTGGAATCAAGGTCAATGGGTGTGGAGATGTGAGCTTTTTTAGAGGGAGATGGAGATGGTGTTACAACTGAAAGAGGATTTGGGGCATATAGGGGTTAAAGAGGGAGTGGGAGATGCTTCAGATTTTATTCTGTTAAATCCGCTTACAAATGGCTAAGGATGGAGGGCACAGAGGAAGATGCTTCAGTTTTGTGAAAGGTATGGGGTCCAAGAGTGCCAATGAAGGTTAATAGTTTTGTATGGGGTCCAAAAATGTGGCTCCCCCAGTGTTTGAAATAACAATAAAAACTTAAGAGGACTCTGCACCACTTGCTGCACAATGAACTCTGCATTTGCTACACATTGGCTCTTAACCTCGTTACCAAAGATATCATCCTGTTCTTTTTAGTTTTGAAATATGACCACTCTTTGTGCTTTGCCACTGGACCTAGCTACTTAGCAAAATCAACTCAATAATTTACCAGTTCAACCTCCTATTATCAACCAATTATCAGTCCTTACCATATACAGCGAACTAGAGATCGAGCATGAAAAGATTGCGTTGTGAGATTTCCCATTTCAATTTCCTTTTATTATTAGATATATATTTGAATTTTCTGGTGGCTTTTGTGAAACAATGATATAGGCCCGGTTTGATTACAGTTTTCAAAAACTGTTTTTAGATTTTAAAAAAACAAAAAAAAGTTGTTTGGTTATAGTGTATTATTGAATTGAAAAGTAAGTTATTAAAGCAATTAAGCAAGTGTTTTTCTTTTTAAATATTGAAGAAGTAATTGTAGTCATGTTTTTACTTTTAAAAATAGTATATTGGTTGCATTTTTTGGTCAATATCTCTTATACTCAATATAGCTATATATATTTCTTTTATTTATAAAAAATAATTATGATATATCAAATTTCTTACGTGTTATACATGTAAAAAATTAATTTTTTTACTAAATTATATGTTTTTTTTATCTCAGTCCCCTCAGGATATAATCCTGGCTCCGCCCCTGAGCATATGGAAATCAAGAAATAAATCTGTTTTCATATCACAATCTTTTCAAGTTGCACAAGTTCTGGAAGATGCCCAATTTCATATCTCTAGAATGGTCAAAGCGTCCACAGAGAATGGTCATTTTTGGTACCCATTGAATTACGGTTTCCTAATACTCTACTACATTTATACATTTTAATAGTATCATTTATGTGTATTCAATGTTGCAATAACTATTATTCATTTTTCACACAAAGAAAATTTACCCTAAGACCAAAAATAATAATAAAAAATGAATAAGCCCCGGCTATAAAGTGGCCCACGGAAACTCATTGCAAACGCACCCTGGCTCATAAGCTCACACCATATCCATTTGTCTGTCTGGTTGACCCCTTCAATTTCAGTTTCAATTTCAGCACCATGGCGACGACAAACACCACCCTTCCCTCCTCCCCCTCCAACTCCAGCACCTTTAGCGTTTCCTTCTCTGATGACTCCACCAGTATTGATGCCAGTAATACCACCAGTGGAATACCATCTTCAGGTGAAGAAGTGGTGAAGAATTGGAATAATGGGATAGTAGGCCATGGCCAACTTGGGTTAAACCAAAGGGTTAATGAGCTGAGGAAATCCCCAACAAGAGGAGTGTGGCTTTCAGGTCACACTCATTATCCCTCTAATTTCTCTGTTGTTGCTACCAAATCACACCATTCAGCTGATGAGATCATGAGAGAGAGCAGGAGTGTGAGGGCTCAGCTTCTGCAGCAAACATCATCCTCAATATCCTCCTAATCATCAGGCACCAACAACAACATTAACAATGTGAATGACAACAACGAGGTTGTCGTTGACAGCACCACCCATACAAACACCAATGATGATGGTAATGGTGATGGGAGAAGGAAAGCAACGAGGGAGACCAAAGGGTTAATGAGCTGAGGAAATCCCCAATAAGAAGGGTGTGACCCATTTTTCCTTATGGAACATTGTTATTATGATCAGCAGGAGGGGGAGGAGCAGGAGCAGGAGCACTAGTAGGGTTAATGTTGTTGTTTCCTAGTGAAGGAGGATTATTGATCATTGTGAATATTGTAGTTTTATTCTGCGGTTGTGGCTGTGGATCCTGAGAATGGCTATTAGAAGGAGGTTGTTGACCACCGAGATTCAGGAAAGGAAAATTGGGACAGACATTGTTGTTGTGGTGGGGGTGCAGAGGGAAGTGCTAGTTGATGTTCCAATAAATGTTATTGAGGTGATCAGTGAGGTTTTGCTCATCAATTGGTGATGTTGTGAACACAAACTGGAGGCATCTCTGCGATGACCCAAACATGACAGCATCACCAACCTCATACTCGTACACCTTAATGTCGAGTCAAGGTGGTGGCAGCGGTGGTGTTTCTGATGCAAGCAGAAGTTATGCCTACAGCATCTCGGTGGTCAACAACCTCCTTCTAATAGCCATTTTCAGGATCCACAGCCACAACCGCAGAATAAAACTACAATATTCACAATGATCAATAACCCTCCTTCACAATGAAACAACAACATTAACCCTATTGCTGCTCCTCCTCCTCCTACTGATCATAATAACAACGTTCCATAAGGAAAAATGGGCCACACCCTTCTTATTGGGGATTTCCTCAGCTCATTAACCCGGTCCCTTTGGTCTCCCTCGTTGCTTTCCTTCTCCCATCACCATTACCATCATCATTGGTGTTGGTCTGGGTGGTGCTGTCAATGACAACCTCGTTGTTGTCATTCACATTGTTAATGTTGTTCTTGGTACCTGATGATGAGGAGGATATTGAGGATGATGTTTGCTGCAGAAGCTGAGCCCTCACACTCCTGCTCTCTCTCATGATCTCATCAGCTGAATGGTGTGATTTGACAGCAACAACAGAGAAATTAGAGGGATAATGAGTGTGACCTGAAAGCCACACTCCCCTTGTTGGGGATTTCCTCAGCTCATTAACCCTTTGGTTTAACCCAAGTTGGCCATGGCCTACTATCCCATTATTCCAATTCTTCACCACTTCTTCACCTGAAGATGGTATTCCACTGGTGGTATTACTGGCATCAATACTGGTGGAGTCATCAGAGAAGGAAACGCTAAAGGTGCTGGAGTTGGAGGGGGAGGAGGGAAGGGTGGTGTTTGTCGTCGCCATGGTGCTGAAATTGAAACTGAAACTGAAGGGGTCAACCAGACAGACAAACGGATATGGTGTGAGCTTATGAGTCAGGGTGCGTTTGCAATGAGTTCCTGTGGGCCACTTTATAGCCGGGGCTTATTCATTTTTTATTATTATTTTTGGTCTTAGGGTAAATTTTCTATATGTGAAAAATGAATATAATAGTTATTGCGACATGAAATACACATAAATAATAATATTAAAATGTGTAAATGCCAATGACAGAATCTACCTGATCGTGGAGTATAAGGAAACCTTATATTATAAATAAATAAAAAACAGTATAAGGAAACCGCAATTCAATGGTTACCAAAAATGACCATTCTCATCCTTTGGAATGTATCAAAATCTGAGTAAATGATAGGGATTATTTGTTCTGGAATTATCATAAACTTTCAAAATGTCCATGAATTAGTCACTGTTCCAAGCATGACATTGGATGGTACCCGCAGATAGAATTTCTTCTTCAAAAGTCTTCAAAAATTATGGATTACTACTATTGATCAATATTGTTACTGTCGTGGAGAAGTGATTTGTAATGTTTAACAGTGGATTGATGAGTGGCTAGCTATATGTGGTCATAATATGCATGCTTAAAAAGACCGATTAGTGGCTGCCTAATATGTTTCCAGGCCCTTGTAAATGCGTTTAGCTTGGCTCTAAATGGCCACTCACTGCAGATTTTTGGATATGTTGGTCATTAGTATTAGTATATTGTTTACCTTTTCTGTATTCTTTCTGGTTTACTGTGCTGTTCAGGGGAGTATAGCTCTGAAGAGGTTAGACAAGGGGAATCTTGGTATTAAACTATTTATTATAATATTGTATTTTGCATTTTGCTATTCTTTAATATATTCAGTTTTAGCTTGTCAAAAAAAAACTAATTATTAACAATACAATTTCAAAATTTAACTTTACACATATCCCACCAACTCCATTTCTCTTGAAGTTGATATTAATTTGTGCTGCTGATAAATCCAATGTGATGCCACGCTCAATAACAGCATAGCATTAGTAGCACTAGCAGCACTGATCACTCCACTATCAGTACAATAGTACCAAATAAAAGTTCATAGAAGAAATATGAAACGGTGGAAACTCTACAAATAATGATATAACTAAGATTTCATTTCATCAAAATCGGTTTCTCAATCAATACAATGGTAAGGGTTAATACGAAAACTAATTATAGAAGAATGAGATGTCTAGTAATTTGCACTTAAATTAGATGGACAAAATTGTCCCAACAACATTCTTTTATATGTAAAAGGATTAAATTGACCAATGTAATACTTTGAAAAATATTACACCACTAATAATATTTTACTGAATAATTATATTCTAAAATTCAACATTAGATTAAACGTTATTATCACATAAATTATTCTTATAAAATTTTATATCAATCTAAAATCATTTAATGTGTCATTAACATATGCCAAGATTTATACATTTTAAAAAAAGTTAATTCATGAAGCAAGATTCATAGCTTTTGCGTTAAGTTAAAAATTTTACACTAAATTCTACCTCAAACTTTCTTTCAAAGTAAAAATATCCAAACATAAATCACTTCACTTCAAATCAGTTTTGACCAAATCAATTTTACAAAATCAAGTCAAAATCACTTTTAACAAACAATGCTCCAAATACACACTAATAGTTGAGTCACAGCATCATCGTGCAACACAGCAGCAAGCAATGCCATCATCACTGGGCATTGGCAGGTGCAATGATCCATTTGTAAAAGCAAATTTAAAGTTGAGTTTTGTCAGGTTGAACGGGGATCTACGAGAGAAATGGGAAATTAAATAAGATGTTACTTGTAGCTGAACCGCGTCCGTCTACAGGCTTTTTGCTTGATTTTGTTACTTTCTTTGCCAAAATATATAATCAAATTCTGATTTAACCAAAAAAACAAGAGAGAAAAATAACCGGGTAGTTTAAATTTACTTGGCACCCAAATAGACAACATTGAAGCATTATATATAATACCAGTTTAAAACATCACTCGCACTAACTTTAAAATATCACTTTCAATCTTCAAGCAGTAGACATAAATATTAATGTAGTTTTACATATAAAGCACCTTTCCCAGTTGAACACAACAATTCGTCCAGTCAAAGCCTCTGAAGGAGCATTCAGCACAACCCAAGAAGCCCATCATACCGAGATTAATTTTTCAGATTAATAGCTTCTCAATAGCATCCTGCACATACCAAACAAATACTCAGAATGCATGTTTAATATGACATGATGACAACTAATATAGTGGGCAACTACAGGAATATTATTAAAGCAAAACATTGTGCATACCTTTAGTTGCTGTATTTGAGATTTCAATTGACTTCCCTCGTTAGTTGTCACAGAACAAGCAATCACTGGCCTGGTGACCCCACATGCTCGCCCAAGTGCTTGTTTTGATGGGACGAATACGTAGGGAACATTCTACAAATTCAAATAATTGCATGGTTAACAAGGCTACTTCACTGCTAGAACATATCATTGAATTCAAATAACGGCAGTTGAAGTATTTAAGACAAAAAACAAAAACATGACATTCTCCAATCTAGGTAAGATTTCAAGATGAAACTAACATCTATAGCTATTTAAACTTAACATTATCTTAGCATCTGATAATGCCATCCCAAGTTATCTTAGTTTGGGAATAAAAGTGGGGCAAAGTGTGATCACGGAAACAAGAAGGATCAAACCAGGTATTGCATCACCAGGCTACATGGTCATTGGCTAAAAGATTCATTTTTATGGCTTCTTTATAGTAAAATACGACCTAAGCTCAAGGAACAGGAAACAGTAAACTACTCAACAACTAGATAGGGTAAGGAGCCATGAAGAAACTAGGTAAAAAGTCATTACACAGCTTACTTTACAGTTACAAATTAAACAATTTCCATTAGTGAATCCCTCCCAAAGTTCACAAAGTGCATAAGCATTACACAATTGCCACAGGCTTTAAATTCAGATAGTATATTATATAACTGCAAAGGGAAAAAATCTCAAGTACAGGAGTCCCAAGCAATATTTAGTAGCTGCAAATTACACATTACACCAGATGACAAACGGCACATGACCTTAGATTATCTCCAGATCCATCCTATAGGCATTACTAGATGAGATGATTCCTATAGTACCCTTTTTCTGCACCTGTCTGACATGTCCCATTTTACCTATTATAAAATTTGATTCTTTGGTTGCTAAGCAAACAGGAATAGGCTTTGCAGCCCTGTATAAATAGATTCAGTAAATAAATTCACAAAAATAAACAAATGAACAAACAAAACCAGGGACTCCAGTGGTAATACTCATTTGGGAAAAATCCACAGGTAAAGGTTTCACAGCTATAACCACAAATCCCAATCTGAATCTGAATCTGAATCTAAATACAATGGCAAGCCACTTTCCAGGAGAGAAGAGACACAACAGCATCAATACAAACATGAAATTTTTTTCTTCAAATCCCTCAAATGGATTTATAGTACAAATGTCTGGCCTCTCTATATGCAGAGGCAGACCTAAGTCTTGTTCATTGGGAAAGGGTAGTAGCACACCCAAAGTACAAATATTTCCCATGTGTAACATACAGAATTATCTAGATACAGCACCCCCCAAAAATAGTAAATCTTTCACATCTTCTACAATGTTTTAGTTTCGTACAAGTTACTCGAAAGCAACAAGAGCAGTGTCACATCGTGTGTTTCAAAGCAAGTAAGCAATAACAACAACAACAACGGTAATAATGGCAATAGCAACACTCACATGCATATTCACACAAAAAAAAGGTGGGAGGAAAAGAAAATGCATATCAAAGAAAAACAAAGGGAAGTAACATTTGCAGGGAAGTTAAGTTACCTTATCCTCAGCAAGTAGGGGAAGATGGAGAAGTATCTCAAGGGGTTCAGTGTCTGCTGCCATCACAATGAACTCAGAAATCCCTCTGTTCAGTGTCTTGGTCGCTGAAATACATAGAATACATCAATTACTATATTAACTATCATGTCACATCCCAAACTACTAAGAGGTACGATATAGGTTAGGAAAAAGACTCATGCTTTATACGGGTCATGGTAACACCAAACAAACATAAACCGTTTCACATGCTTTTTTTAACTAAAAAAAATGCAAAAACAATAAGAAAAAAAACACACGAACACACAGAGAGTGAGTGACAGAAAGGCAAAAAACGCAAGGGCACACACCTTCATTGGCACCCTTTTTGAGCTGCTTGTAGTTGGCAGCTTGTTGAACGAGATCCATTATAGTTATTGTGAGCTGTGCATCTGCCAAAGGGTAAGCTTTTGGGTTCACTGCCTCTCCTGTCTGCAAAAAAACCAATTAAAAGCAACAGAGAAAAGTGAACTTCAACAGTTAAGTAACGAGAAACGACGAATTCATATAACAATAAGAGGGGGGGGAAAGAGAATGAGGGGTGAAAAAATAAGGTACCATTTTTGGGGTGTCGTTGATCGAACGAAGAGAAGAGGCTAGGGTTTTTCGTGAAGACGAGGAAAAGGGAGTGTTAACGCAGTGGGGTGGGGTTTATGAGAGACGACGCGCGATTAAGTTTGAGTGGGGCACAGCACAGGTACTCAACTAGAAACATCGGTTTATAGATCTCCGGAAACTATAAGCCTGCGTCTGACTTGGGCTGCTTTGGATATGAAGCCCATTAAAGGCCCATCACTATGTGTACTGTTTTTCCTCTCATCATCTTCCCATTAAAAAAAAAAAAAGACGGTGAGAAGAAAAACAATAGGCCCCACTCCACTGGGAATCTTAATAAGCATTTAGCTAAATAAGCATTGGTGCTTAATAAGCTTTTTTTTCATTGGAGTGTATTTTCCCTTGAGAATTGAAATGCTTATGAAGCATGAGTGCTTAGTTAAGTACCCCTTCCTTTAAGCACATGCATGAGTCATGTCATGTTTTATAAATAAACGAGGAGGAAATAAGGTGGAGGTGGAGGTGGGGGTGGGGAGAAAAATAAGAGAAAGGGAGAAGGAAAATATTCTCATTAAGAAAAAGAAAAAAAAAACACCTAATATGGGTAGAAGGACCTCACATGGAGGTAGAAAAACCGTCCTAAGGAGGGAGGCATCCCCCTAGAAGGCCATCGCAGCCGTCGTTCATTTGCTCATAAGTTATTTATGTAGAAGAATACCATATGGACTTCCTATACAAATAAGATTTTTGTATTGCACATAAGTTATCTTTATCTTATTTTCATAAATTTCTCAAAATAACTTATAGAAATATTTTACACAAAAACTTATATAGAATTTACTCTCAAACTCTTCGATTTAATGTGTTATTAAAATACGTCATGATTTATACACTTTAAAAGACATTAATCTTAACATATCCTAATGACACATCAAATGATTTTAGATTGATGTAAAATTTTACATAAATGACCTATATGATGGTAACTTTTGATCCAACGGTGAGTTTTAGAATATAGGCTCTGTTTGATAAAAAATAGCAAATAGCGAATAAGCTAGCTTATAGCGGATAAGCTAGCAGATTGAGTTTGAAGTATTTGGTAAAATTAATTATTAAACTAGCTGATAAATGTAAAATGACATAAAAAGATATTTTTAAGGCTTAATTGCAGTTTTAGTCCCCTAGCTATTGCGAATGTGCAATTTTGGTCCCCCACATTTCATTTGAGCAAATTGGATCCTCCAGGTTTCATAATTGTCGCAATTGGATCCTTCCACTAATTTTCCATCCAATTTTTAACAGAGCTATCCTACGTGGCAAACTATTTCCTAACGTGGCAATAAATTGGCCAACGTGGCAAATGATGTGTCCAATGTGGAAGTGACTAAGCAATTTTTTAGTCAATCTACAGAAATCCCTAATCCCTCTTCTCCCTTCGGATTTCACAGAGTTGGATGAACCCAGCAACATTGCACAGCTTGATTAACATGGCATTAACAGGTTCACGCACGAGCAAAAACCCACTACCATTCTACCTACATGGGTGTAAGAGATAAAATGGCCGTATTGTTCAAAGCTCATACAATCGGAAATAATAGTGCCAAGATGAGAAGAGTTTGGGTCTCTAGCTTGAAGTGCTGATATAACAAAGTGCACCGGATTCAACAATAAGGTCAAGAAACATAAGAGCATCTCCAACGCACGTTCCTTATGCGGTTCTTAAATGTTAAGCAACGTTGCTTATGAAAAATCATCATTGGAGCAAATCTAACTGGCGTTGCTTAAAGCCACATGTAAGCAACATTTGCTTACACATTAAAAATTATTTTTTTCCAACAACACTGCAACAGCAAGCAACTGAATGTGGAGGGAAGATAACCGAAAGAGAAATTCATTCCAGCAATAAGAACAGGAGAGGTAGCTAAGAAAAATGAATGGTGGAAAATAACCAAAAGGTAAATAAATTAAATCCGGAACCCATTGTTAGCCTTATATCAAAGCCAAACAAAATTTCAGAAATTAATCAGAATCAGCACCAAAAAAATACAACCAAATCCCAGAGCCACAAATCCAAAACCAAAAATATTCTAAAAAATTAAAGCAGTTCCCAAAACCAAGAACCCACTTATCTATAAAAAGAATAAGAACTTCCTAACATTGTTCTTGCATTGTGAGGGACAAGTCCTCAACAAGCTTCCTGTCCATCCGCCGCCGGAAACCACATCGGAGACCCACTGCATGGGCCTGATGGAGACGAGATCAGTAAGAGGGGGTGAGATCTGTGGCTGATGAGTGAGGATCGGGTGAGTGGTAGAGTTGTTTAGGAGGGGGTGGGGGAAATGGGGAAACTGAGGGGGGTGGGGGAAATGGACAGAGAAACGACAGAGACAGTGAGGGGTAGAAGGCGTCTCGGACTCAGTTGAGGGGAGGGAAGATAGGAGAAGATCGGAGTGAGCATGAGTGAGTGAGTGATCGAAGTGGGAGGCTTTGAGTGAGGGGAAAGGAGAACCAAGAAATCAGTGGTTTCGGGGGGGAGGGGTAGATGAGAAAGTGAGTGGTTGGGGATATTGAGAAACTGACGTGAATAGCCACTTTAGTCCCTGAGAGATATAAGTGGTGTCACTTTAGTCCCTAAGAGATAGAAAATAAAAAAAATAGTCCCTGAGAGAGCCAAACGTTTGCCACTCTGGTCCCTGACGTTAACTCTGCCATTAACAGTCTCTCTCTCTCCTCTCCCACACTCTCTCTCTTCCCCTCCCCTTTCTCCCCTCTCTCTTCCGTCCGCCCCCTCCCCATTCTCCCCCTCTCTCTTCGCCCCTCCCCTTTCTCGGCCCCTCTCTCTTATTCTCACTCTTATCCAAACATGTACTCTGAAAAGAAGAACGGAAAGGTGCCACTAGAAGTAAGATACAACGGCTGGCAAAGGCCACAAGAGGGATGGAAAACATGGGTCAAAAAATTGCAACCCAAGTATGAATATTTGTAGATAAAAGCTGGAATACACCATGCAATCAAAGCTTCCACGTATGAAATCAACAGGAGCCACAACTTGATTCTCGCACTTTCTCAACGATGGTCTTCAAAAACCAACATGTTCATATTCCCTTGGGGTGAAGCAACGATTACATTGGAGGATTTGAAGATTTATTGGGCATACTCTGTTCTGGGTGGTTCCGTTTCTAGCCCTCTAGTGAACCATGAGCAAGAGGAAACAGAAGCTGAACTATTTCAAGTAAGAAGAATGTTTAACAGCTCTAAATCCAAAAAGGTGGTTCATAAGCCATGGATGATGCATTTCATGGAGAATGAAACCCGAGTGGAGCATGAGGCCTTTTTGGTTTATTGGTTGTCAAGGTTTGTGTTCCCTACAAACCCTTATAACACCATTTTGAGAAGCGTTTTCCCTATTGCCATACATTTAACTCAAGGGAACCGAATAACCCTTGCACCTGCTCTTTTAGCAAGCATTTATAGGGACTTGAGTTTGCTGAAAACCAGCATCAACAATGCCACAGCCATAGAGATGGTTACAGTCACTCTTTGGGCTCGTTTTCAGGTTGTCCAAACATGGGCCTTGGAGAGATTTCCAGCACTGAGGCCATTCCCACATGGAATTGGGCAAGGTAAACCAAAGGTGGCTATAGATGGGGTGATGTAAAGATGCAGAAAAATAGAAGAGAGGGGGGAGAATGGGGAGGGGGCGGACGGAAGAGAGAGGGGAGAAAGGGAAGGGGAAGAGAGAGAGTGTGGAGGAGAGAGAGAGAGATACTGTTACCGGCGGAGTTAACGTTAGGGACCAGAGTGGCAAACATTTAGCTCTCTCAGGGACTATTTTTTAATTTTCTATCTCTCATAAACTAAAGTGACACCGCTTGTATCTCTCAGGGACTAAAGTGGTTGTTTACTCTTTTTCCTCAAATGGTTCTAGAGACCACCAACCATCAGTCTCCTTCTTTTATTTATTTTACTTAAGTTTATTTAATTCAATTGTTGAATAAAAAAACAATGGCCCATTGCTGTTTTTTTTATGAAACCATTGTTGAAATAATGGGCCATTGTTGTATTAAAAGACAACGGTCCAGTGTCAATTTTTTTTAAAAGTGATTTAATTTAAATCTTCTATAAAATTGGATTATATTTTGCATAATTATTTTTTTTAAATTGAAATATATATAAATTAATATTTTAATTTGAATTAAAAATAAATTTAAAGGTAAAATATAAATGTGAGGTTAATTGTGGGACCCATTAAAAGTAAATTAAGCAACCTACTTAAGCAACTCTCATAGAAGTAAAAATTGGTTGGGTTTTTTAAATTCTATGTGGCATTGTAGAACCCACTTAAAGTGAGTTAAGCAACCTATTTAAGCAATCCCCATTAGAGATGCTTTGAGGTCCAATGCAAACTTCATTCCCAGCCGTACACCCATAGCCTCTGCCAAGGTTGGATCGTCCATGCAAGAGATCTTCTAGGTTCCAGCTGCAAGCGATTTATGGATCAATTCCATACAAAACATATGATTGACACTATGTTTGTCCTTATATATATATATATATATAAGTGCGAATAGAACAAAAAAAAACTAGCACACCACGTCACCACCAAACCTCTGTCCTTGGCAAAACAAATTGGAAATCCTAATTTACATTATTTTCTGGATATGGCATCCTTAGCAGACTGTAGAGTGGTTTGCCTGGCCCTGCCGTAGATCGATAATCCACAGTTTCCACCTTTCTTTCCATGGCACTTTCACTTTGTGTATTCATAGTCTCATTTTGACATAAAAATGCATACAAATTCATTCACCATGAGAACAGAAAAACAGAGAACAAATGACAAGAGCGATACTACATTGGCTTGTTCATTCATGTTAACCTAGTAATTAAGCTACAAAATAAAGATACCAGTACCCCTCAAATATGAGTCATGGCAGAGCGAGTAGTGGAGGAGGTTGGGACAGGCGAGCTTGTTGCAGAGCTGGAGGAGGAGGAAGTATGGTAAAGAGGGGCTACGAAGGTGGAGGGGATGAAGGATGGGTCGGAGATGAGGGAACGCTAGGGATTTTTGTAGATTCACGTGCTTACCACGTGATTCACTAAAATATTGCTGAGTCAGTTTCACGTTGGACACATCATTTGCCACATTGGCCAAATTATTGCCACGTCAAGAAACAGTTTGCCACGTAGGATAGCTCCGTTAAAAATTGAATGGAAAATTAACGGAGGGACCCAATTGCAACAGTTGTGAAAACTAAAGGATCCAATTTGCTCAATTGAAACATGGGGGACCAAAATCTCACATTCGCGATACCTGGGAGACTAAAACTGCAATTAAGTCTATTTTTAATTAATGATTACATTTTTTTAATCACTATAATAATAGACTATAATAATAAACATATAACAATAGTATTATAATTAAAATAAAAAATAAAGATAATCTCCATATTGTATTATATTATTCCAAAACAATAAATAAAATAAAAATGTCATCTAGTATTTAACAATATATTAGCAATATTGTTATAAGTCATTAGAAGGAAAAAAAGAAAAAGAAACCAATAGGTGAGAAAGAGAGAATTGTAAGAGTGTCAAACGTGAGAAATGAGAGTAATAGAGTAGAGTTTAATTTATTTAATTTTATTTACAGAGAATAGGGAAGAAATTTAATAAAAATAATGAGGGTAAAATGAGAGAAAAAACCATCCGCTATAAGCTACAAACTCAAACGCTACTTCAAGTAACGTTTGGAAAAACGCTATAAGCTACTAGAAAAATGCTATAAACTACTTGTTACAAACACTTCTATTTTTTATAATCTGCTAGTCAAATCCGTTATCCGCTAGCGAATGAGACTTGCCAAATAAAGCCATAGTTTATCTAATAAAAAATCATTAGCGGTGTAACATTGTACAAAATGTGACACTGACATAATTTAATCCCTCCTTATATTATAAAAAGTAATATAGGCTATTTTCGGCAAAAATAGCTGATAAGCTAGCTTATAGCTGATGAGATAACTGATAGCTGATAAGCTAGCTTATAGCTGAAAAGCTAGCTGATTAAATTTAAAGTGTTCGGTAAAATTAGTTATTCAACTAGCTGATAAATATAAAATGACATAAAAAGACATGCGATATAAATTATATATATATATTTTTTATTCTAGAATAGTTATTACTTTATTATCTTGATTTATTTCAAATTATTTATCATGTTAAAATTTAAGATATTAATTTTTTATCTTTTTTTATTAATTATTTATATGAAATGAAATAATAAAATAAATAACATGTTTATATGTTTCTTAATATACCTTTTTTTATAGATAAAAGTATATTATAAGTCATGATACAGAAAATTTGTGTCTCCTATGATATAGAAAACTTAATAAGGTAAAATAAACAAATAAAGTAAAAAAGTAAAAATAGTATAATATTTAAAATAAAAACTTAAAATCTTTTATTAATTTAAAATCTTTTAGTTTAAAGAGAGGGTAATGGAGGAATTAGAGTAAAACAATGAGGGTAAAAATGAAAAAAAAAATTATAAATTTCATGAGGTAGCTTATCAAAAAAAGCTATAAACTAATGACATAAGCTCACTTATCGAACACTTCTGTTATGGTCAAACAAACTTTAAGCTAGTCAAATAAGCTATAAGGTAACTTATTGGTCTTGCTAAACTGATCCATAATGTATATTAAAAAATTAAAAATTAAAAAATAAATAATATTTTAATATTTATGTTTAATCAATTTTTCGTTACACAGTTATTATAAAGTAATAATAACTAATAACAAGTGAAAATTTTCCAAAGAAAACAGACACATGTCGCATAGACATTGGGGAATCCACGTGTATACGTTTTTTAATTAATTAATTAATTGATTGATTGATTAACGGTTTCCGCATCCAAAAAAGACCAAAACCCGGAAACAGTGATCCGCATCATTCCCACCCATCCGCTCGCTTAAATATTGTGTGAATTTGAGATTCCCATTGCATGAGTGAGTGAGATACAGAGAATCTCATTTCAATTTCCACTCACAAAATAGTACGAAACTGTGTTCAAAAAATCAACAGCTTGTAACGTGATTATTAGTACCACTTGGTTTCAACATTCAGTTGCAAGAAGGATAGGTGCAGGAAGAGAGTGAGAATGGGTTGGGTTGCAGACACTGTCGACTCCGTCAAGTCCATTCAATTCAGACAAGCTCTGACCCACGTCATCGCTCTTGGTATTATGCTAATCCCATTCTTCTTCATTTCTTCATTATTCTCATAAATTAAAGCAATTGATTAACTGAGTAAGTACACTTTACTTGTGCTGTGTGTGGCTTTTTTCTCTCGCAATGTGTTTCAGGGTTGGTTGTAACATCGGCGCTAACAATATGGAAAGGGTTAATGTGTATTACCGGTAGTGAATCACCCGTCGTCGTTGTTCTTTCTGGAAGCATGGAACCTGGTTTCAAACGAGTCAGCATTACACTTTGCACACCCTCTCTTTTAAAAATAAATTAAAATTCTGGTTTACTTCAGAGCATTGTGAATACTTTGATTGATTATTTTCTATTATTTATTTTTCTGCTTATTTTTGGGACTCAAGTTATGTAGGTTATATGGTTTGTCTGATTAAGGCTTGTGCTTGTGGTTGCTGCTCTTACAGGGAGACATTTTGTTCTTGCGTATGGGCAAGGATCCCATTCGTGCAGGAGAAATTGTGGTTTTCAATGTTGATGTATGTGCGATTCCTTTTCCTATTTCCATTAATTGATGATGATAGGTGCCAAACCCACGTTATAATTTTGTTCTGTATTGGTTATCAATTTTATTTTTGAAGTGCTTAGAAATACATTTCTATGATTATCTAGGTTTTTTTTTTAATTCATGGATTTTGATTTAATAAAAAGAGAATTGCTAGCAAATAGCAGTACAGTCATTGACACTCTCTTTTTCAACGCTTCTTTGTTATTGGGTGAAATCTCATGCCGGCCCAATAGAAAGTTGATCCAGGTCGTTTAGTGCCTTAGTGGGGCTAGCATGAGATAATTTGAAAAAAAGTTGAATAAAAGAGTGAAAAAATGTTGCTGCTAGCACTAATAATCTTCGAACAGAAAACACAACCACTCCCAGGTGTGTTTCATACTTTGCTGTAAATTTGGTTAGCTAAAGGTTAATGTGTTTCATACTATGAATGTTATCCTTGTCAGATTTGTTAGACATAAGACATAATGTTTCCTTTAAAACTGATATACAAAGACAAGCTACATGTATAAGAGTCTCATGAAATTCTAGCTACTTTCATCATTTTTGGAAAGCAAACTTCTGAAAAAGATTTGTCTTTTCCCTTATATTTATATGTAGCAACATAAGTGTAATTTTCCCCCCTTTATCCTTGTTAAGTCTGAGAGACAATCATATATTGGATTATGATCCTTATTTCTCCCGTCTTGTTCTTCAAAGGGCAGAGGGTTTTAAAATCAATTGTTGTTGGCACTTGAATGTGTTTATACATTATGTTAAGACAAGGTGGAAAGGAAGCCTTTCAATGTGTTTATGAAATGCATGTGTTAGTCTTGAGAGATTTATTTATCTTTAATGTGGTTGCCTCTATATGTTTTGCTAATAAATATCTGCATATTGTACAGGGACGTGATATTCCAATTGTTCACCGTGTAACTAAGGTTTGGATGACATAAATTTTCCGCTCAACATCATTTTAACATCCATTCAGTTCACATAATCTTATTACTTATGAGCATCGAGCAATATCTTTGAAGTGGACAATAGGTTATGCACATTAATGGGTAATGACCAACACAGTGCACTGGTATGCCTGCTCTGCAACCTTTAGTCACCTTAGTTGGAGAGTCCATTAAGTCTATGATGCAGGGCTACAGGTAATTAGAAACGTGTAAGAAAACACAAAGGATTGTCTATGAAGAAAGCAATGGTGATGATGAATGGTCATAAACAATTGGTCTTCCTGGGTTGATCCTTTACCCAAGCCTATCCTTGCTACTATGTTAAATTTGTTTCCCTCCGGAATAGCTACCATTTGGCCATACACAATATTGTTGAGACAGATAAAAACCCTGAATTATTACACTTATTAATCTCAAGGACTCACTAGTCACTATATCTGGATGATCATTTTCCCATGGTTCATTGAATCAATAGAGCTGAAGTCTCTAATGAGTGGAACTCATATTCCTCAGAACATATAAAAGAACAGTTTAGTAAATTATTAGATCATGTATAAGCAGATCACTGATATGTTGATTTATTGGCTAAATCTGTCTTTAAAAGTTGAATATTGCTTGTTGTCTATGCCTCCTTGACAGATATCACTCAATTTATTAATGTTATTTTATTTTAGGTTCATGAACGTCAAGATACTAAAGAAATTTATATCCTCACTAAAGGTACAATGCAATACATGTTTGTATAAATTATAACATCTCTATATTATATTCCAGTTGTCAGCTGATGATTCTCTTTTAATCATATGGAAAGCAATATCTTATCAGTTTTTCTCGCTGTTTTTATATTTTTATAGTCACCATTCACTATAGCATTTAGTACTTGAAATTTCTGGTTTGTAAGTTGTTTCATGGTGTAAATTAATTGCTTATGGCTTTGAGCCTTTGACAACTCCTTTCCATTCAATGATCAAACGCACTCACTTCTTTGTATGGTTATTTGTTTCAGGAGACAATAATCCTATGGATGACAGGATTTTGTACAATCATTATCAAGGTCAGAATTGGTTGCAGCAAAAGCATATTATGGGAAGAGCTGTCGGGTAAATCTTTTTTTTGTTGGGGGGGGGGGGGTGGGTACCATCAGTTATATGTCTTCATGCTGAACATTAGGACTTAGTTTGACCTATCACTTCTTTTTTGGTTACATCATAGATGATTACTTTTGTTAGGCAACCCCCTTAGTTGAATAGTTAGTTAGGGAATCAGTTTTTGAGAGAGAGATGATAGGTTATAAATAACAGGAAGGGAAGATTATAGGGTTTTGTCTTGAGTATTGAAAAGGAAACTGGGGAGGGAGAGTTCCAGGTCTCCTGAATCCCTGGAGATTGATTGCTGTACTTTGTGTTTGTATTCTCTTCTTATTCACTGGCTAGGTACCCCATTGGTACTGCCATTGAGTAAGAAGAACGTCTATGAATAACGTCAGTTCTTTCCAGATTCTGAACCAGTCTGTATCAACCTTCAAAAACTCAATAAATTTTGTAGGTTAATACGTAAATAAGTAAATTTAAGATAAAAGGTCTCTCCAGAAATAAGGAAAACACACTCCTTCCTTCCCATTCTCTTTCTACTATAAATGAGTTTTCCCTCTACCAGGAACAAGCCTCACAGCAACACCTGTCAAAATGTATAAGCTAAAGCCTGATCATGAAGTGTCTTTTAATGATGTGAAAACTCACAATTTTTCTCATCTATTTCTATGCACAATTCTCACCATATGTTTAAACAAACAACTGATTCAATACTCTCTCCTATGCTGATTCTTATTGATGTGCACTGGTTTTACTGGAAGAAAATAGGCGAGGATTGTTTGAAATTGCAAATGACCGTTGGAAGTGGATAGTTCTATTTTTGAAGGATTATTCATTCATTCGTTTCATTTATGGTAGGATGAGATAACGGGGGGGCTATGTTTAGTTCTGTTTGTACTCTATTAGATTTGATACTCTATTAATCACGGATGTTTCCTTTTCTTCCCATTTAGCTAACCTTGTGTCAAAATCTATCATTCCCGAATGTATGTGGTTGTTTATTAAGGTGTTTGCATAGGAAGAGAAATCAGGTAGAGTAAAAAATAGTTTACAAAATTCATAGAATGATTGAGAATGGAGAAGAAAATTAATTCATTCATTTTTCTAGGGACATGATTTTCTGTCAGTAAACACTGTCTTCTGTATTCAGAACTAGTTCCTATCACCTAATTACCCTAAAACATCATGTTCACTGCTGAATCCTTATCTTTTTGCTTCTGATGTTAAGTGATAATGTTTCAGAGTTACAGAACAAATTATAATCTTTTGCGTAATTTGTTCAACCACACTGATCTTTTCTGCAGGTCCTTACCTTATGTTGGTTATGCTACAATAATCATGACTGAAAAGCCTTTTCTCAAGGTTTGTCCTTTTGTTAGGCAATTTAAATTTTACCCAAAAGTACCTAAATTTCTTCCCTTTTCCTCTTTAGTGAAAAGAAGAAATCAAGAAACGATCAATATCTCGAAATTTTGATGTTCATGCACTTATTTTCTCATGAAATGTCAACAAAATAACGAAATTTAATCTAAACTAATAGAACAAATCATTGGTGTTACTAATAAATCATCCTGTTTTATAATTCAGCCTTATATCGTTGTCAGGGGTGTATTGTAACACTTTTCACTTGTAGCAAGCAACTTTTTTCTTCTTGTTTTCTTCTCTCAACCACATTCTTCCTCTACTCTTCTCACTGCTTTTCTCTCTCCGATATCAAGTTCTCGCATGCACAAGGTGTATTAGCTAATACTTTATAAACATTAACATTTGAATGTTAATTCGTCCTTTTTTTCCCTTGCAGGTTATACTCATAGGGGTATTGGGACTGCTGGTTTTGACATCGAAGGAATAGACTATGAAACAATCATCGTATACGATACAATGTAAAAGAACCTCACAATCTTTTTACTGTGATTGATACAAATGATTTAGACATTCTCTTCCTTTCCTCCTTGTTGGAATGAAACCAGTTCACTCTATAATACAATCCATTTTTTTATGTCAATCTCTATAATACAATCTTGAAATGCCTGCAAAAGACAATGAGCGTTTTCGTTTGATGGCACTGGCCAAGGATGGTTGCTATGCTTTGGGGCACTGATAGTTTGACGCATGATGCAACTACCTAAACCTTATTTGATTTTGAAGTGGTAAAATAAATGCTAGTGAGCAGTAATTCGGTTTAATAACCAGGGTTAGCAATGTCATACAACCCCAATTCCCTGAAAACTCAATAAAGAATCATTTTAAATTTTCCTACTTTTTATTCCTATAAATATTTCTATTTACTAAATAGGAAAAACATTAAATGTATTTATTTTTTCATTAAATACTTACTTTATGAAATAGTAGAAAAATATGTAAGTAGTAGAAAGATATGTGGGAGGATATAGTATTTCTCACTCATAAAAGGATGATCTCATTAAAAGGAAAATCAAGACAGAAAACTGAGTTGCATTATCTGCTCGTATTTGTCAACCAAGAGCTTTGTTTGTTTTAGCTTTTACAACCTCTCAAATGGGATTCCAGTAAAAGAAAAAAAAAATTTGTTTAGATGGAATTTTTTTTTTTTTGACTGATGATGGAATGTATTTTGAGAAGCACAAACTCTCAAATAAATAGACATCAAATATCCGAAAATATACACCAGGCTGAAATGCCACACTGTGCCATCAAATTAATTAGATTATATAAAATCTGATGTTAACACACAACAGACATCAAATGCAACCCCATAAGTATAAAAAATGACATTCAACTGATTCATTGAAAACATATACTAGAACAAAAAAAATATATTAGGATACTAATACTAACTTATATCAACAAGAAAGTGCCACTCATGGTGAAATGGTAGGAAAGAAAAAAAGATACCCTCTCTCAGCCTGATGAATTAAATAAACAGGCATACTTAAACAATATATATAAAACACTTGGCTGGGTCAAGTTCTTTTTCTCCCCGATCTCCATCATATCCAAGCAAGGTCGACCATAAAGAACGTGGCAGATCTCACAGCACATATGATATCAGCATGGAATTCTCGAAATAATAATTCTAAATTTTCTTATATTTTATTTCTATAAATCCTCTTAATTACTAAATAGAGAAAATATTAAATATTTTTTATGTTTTCAAGATATTAATTGTATTCTTTTTCTTAAATTCTCTTCCTTAAATAATAGGAGGATATATAAGAGAATTTATAGTAAGACATAACATTTCTCTTCTCATAATGAAATCCATGCTGCTAATAATAAACACTACATAAATGCTGAGGTACATCATATCACTGCGACAATCCTGCAACACACAATTAGCGCCCAATGGCCATAGATCTTTGATTTTTGCTTGTAACAAATAATAGAATCTTATTTGTCATCCAAATATGCCTCCACACCTCTCAGTCAGAACTCCAGCTTATATCGAGTATAGAGGGAAGAGAAAATGGCTAGCTATCAATTTTTAAATTATAAACTTGATCACGTGTATTCACTAATGACATCAATTATTACTTCATGTAATCTTGCTTCATAATTTGTCTGACACCCTTTAAACAGAATTTTTTTTATGATGATGGAAACTCATGATTGCATTGAGCTGATCCCTCTATCTTTCGTTCCCTCCTCCTGCCATCCGCAAACGTGCTAACCTAATGTTCATCCACTGTTCTCTACTTACATTCATGTCATATTAGAGGTAAAAGTAATAACATAATACACAAAAGTCACCAATTTGCAGCAACAAGGCACCATAACAACAACTGGTAATTACTGATACATTACCATATGGTAGTGGTACCACTCACTGCTGTTGGATATACACAAATATACACAAGTCAAAAGGCACATTTTGGAACACAAGATTAAAAAGGAAGCTTCAATAGAGATGCACTTGATGAAATTTGGAGTGCTAACAATCCCAACAAAGTGGTTTATTAGTAACTTGCTTCACTAATATCTGGGTGAAAAATAAGATTGTACACATTCTATGATATCATCACACGCAGGGTAAATTCTGCATCTACATCAAAAAGGGCAAAAAGACAATAAAATAAAATTTAGACCTTGTTTTCAAACTCATCAATCAATGGACCAAATCAAACTTCCGAAGCATATCACAGTGTGGTGTCTCCCGGATATATCCCCACTGGCGGCGCTGCAACTCAAACTGGCAGTTCTGTCTAAGAATGCCAAAGTACTCCCTCTCAACCCGATCCTCCACCGTGGCGCGCTCGCGGCTACCCGGCGGATAATCCTCGGCAAACTTTGTGGACTTAACATAGTAGTTAACACCCTTGGGTGTAGTAACCCTATGCTCATAAGGATAACTCTGAGAAAGCACATAAATCGGATCCGACGAGGGCAAAAAGTTAACAAGCAAAATCAGCAGCACAGGAAGCAACTGAATCAAAGCACGAACATTGAATCCACCAGAGCCATGTTCAGCACCCTGCCTATGATGATGACCAGCCATCCCCGGTCCGAAACTGAACCCGCCGAAATTCGCCGTAGCCGGAGCCATTCCTCCGAAGAAGAAGTTCCTGAATATCTCCTCAGCATCAACATCAGCCTCATAGAAACCATTATATCCCCTCGCAGCAGCCGGCCTTGCCGCGCGCCGCTCGTAAACCAATTCGTCTTCTCCAGAGAGATCATACTTCTTCCTACTCTCCTCATTGCTTAGACACTGAAACGCCTTTGACACCGCCTTAAACGCCTCCTCAGCGCCGGGGGCTTTGTTCTTATCGGGATGCACCTTCAGGGAGAGTTTCCGGTACGATTTTCGCACATCCTCCACCGTGCAACCTTTCTCCAGCCCTAAAATTTCATAGTAATTCTTCTTCCTCTTAATTTCCCTCACAATTGAAACATGCTCCTCGGTATACGAGGATGGTGACGAGGACGCGGAAGAAGAAGGCCCTGGCGCCGTTGCCGGTGCTGAGGGCCTTCGGCGGATAGAGGGATTATCCGCGGGCATCTTCTGCGGCAATTCGGTGGCTTCATCGGGGGGATGATCGCCTGCGTCGCTGTCCACGGTGGAGAATAGATCGTCGAGGGGAAGGGTTGGGTCGAGACGGCGAGCTTTGTTAAGGAACTTCAAAGCGCGGGTTCGATCGCCCTTCTGTAACGCTTCTTTTCCGATTTTCAAGCATTTCAACGCGTCGTCCTTGTTCCCATCCATTATTACGCTCGTGACGGATTTTGCAACGGATCTATTAGGAACAAAGGGGAGGGTGATTGAACAATTAGCGAATTCTCCAACGATTCGATTGGGAAATTTAAACAATTTAAAATTTTAAAATAAGGCAATTTTAAAAAAGTATGAATTGAGATGTGGAATTGAAGAGAAGAGAAGGATCAGATTTGATTTGATTTTGTTAGATCGAGGAAGAAGAGAGTGGAAGGGATAATTGAACTTACAGATGGAGACGGAAGACGAGCGAGGAATGAATTGGTCTTTGTATTCGTAGATCGAGAAGCGAGTGAGTTAGGGTTTCATGCCGAGACGTGTAATGGAGATTGTTCTTCTTCACTTTGTTTGGTGCACCGCAGATTGGAAAATCTTCTTCTCTCTGGAAAGTGAAAAACAACTCCTCGTATTCTCGTCTCGTTCTCGTCTCATCCAGCACGCGTATGTATTTATCATATCATATTTATATTTTAGGGTTAAATATGTTTTTAGTCCTTTATTTATCACTCATTTTTTATTTTGGTCTCTCATTTTCAAAACTCGTTTTTTTAGTCCTTCAGTTTTGAAAAGTTGTCACTGTGCGTCCCTCAGTTTTGAAAACTAGTCCCTCATTTTCAAAACTCGTTTTTTTAGTCCTTCATTTTTGAAAAAGTGTCACTTTTAATCCCTAGGGCCAAATTTTAAATTTGAAAAATATTTTCTAAATTTATACTTTGACCCCTCCTAAAGCCTGATGTTCACTTTAACCCATTTTTCGGTTATCTTCCCCCTCCACTAATACACCGCGGCCCCTATCCCCGCGAGGCCAAGGGAGGAGCTTCGCGCGGACAAAGGAGGTTGCGCACAATGGCGGGAAGGGAGGGGGCCACCGCGATCGCACAGGGAGGAGAACGAGAGAGAGGCTGCATCTCATGGCGGCTTCGAGGGAGGACTTTGGAACTACTCCTAGCAGGGATGGGGGTCGCGGTGCATCAGTTCAGGGGGAGGAGAACTGAAAAACGGGTTAAGGTGAACATCAGACTTTAGGAGGGGTCAAAGTGTAAATTTAAAAAATACTTTTTAAATTTAAATTTTGGCCTCAGGGACTAAAAGTGACAATTTTTCAAAAATGAGAAACTAAAAAAACGAGTTTTGAAAATGAGGGACTAGTTTTCAAAACTGAGGGACGCACAGTGACAACTTTTCAAAACTAAGGGACTAAAAAAACGAGTTTTGAAAATGAGGGACCAAAATAAAAAATAAGTGATAAATGAGGGACTAAAAACAGGTTTAACCCTATATTTTATAAATATAGCAAGCAACCACTTTACTCGATTAGAGCGTTAGACAGTCTCACTTTATAGCATCTCTATTGGAGAAGTCTATTTTTGAGTACTTAAATGGGTCTCACTCTTCTATATTATTTATTTTTATTTTTTTAATTGAAGTACTTAATAGGTATTTAACTCCTCCAATCCAGTAACTCTAAAAAAAATTTTAAATGGACCCCACTAATAACCACACATCACTCATTTTATTTATAAAATATAACTGGGTCCACAAAACAGTGCAAGCACCGAGTGCTTGCACAGATACTCGTTCTTATTAAGAACCATTTGCTGCTGTGCTCCATCGCAGAATTCAGAGTACTTAACAGGAAAAGGTACTTTAAGTACTTGTAATGGAGATGGCCTTACTCCCTGACAAATATGAAATTAAAAAAAATCTTCAACTGTCTATTGTTAATCACTTTAGTTCTTGAAAGTGATTACTTACTGTTATTTTGATTTCTAAATATGATTACTTAATTGTCATTTTGATCCCTGAAAATGATTACTTTCCAAATAGTAGAGACCAAAATAATTAATTCGCATCTGTTAGGGACCAAAATGATACTGACACTCTCAAGAAATAAAGTTGTTGTTTACTCTTGTATATTTTTTTAAACAGTAATTATGTTTCTTTGTGATTTGGCCCTGGAGACCCTACTGCTGTTCTGCTAGGATTGGTTCACTATACTTAGAGCTAGCAAAAGAGCCGGACTTGGCGAGCCGGGCTGAAAAAGCCCAAAAAATAAAGGGTTTGGACACACAAATTTGAGTCCGTTTCCAATCTGGGTTTTTCTGGCCCTGCCTGATAAAGCCCGAGCTCGAAGCGGACCTGCCCGAAAATGTAGGGTAAAGCCAGAGCCCAGCCCGAAAAAAGCCCAAAAAAATGCAGGGTTTGGACACACGAATCAAAGTTCGTTTTCAATCCGAGCTTTTTTGACTCGGCCCGATAAAACCCGAACCCGATACAGACCGCCCCGAAAGCCTATTTTGCCAGCTCTAAATGTACTTCTATCTTGTAAGTTTAAGTTGTAGCAATATTTATTAATCAGTATTTTGTATAGATCTTTTATTAATAAAAACAGTAAAAAAATTTAATAAATAAAATAATTTAGTTGGGAATAAAAAGAATTAATGAGCCTCATTAAATGAGGTGACACATATTATAGTCGGAGAGGTGAGATCTGTCACATCTTAGAAAACCAAGACTTAATTTCTTAATATTGAAACATAGAAAATATAAAAATATAGAAATAGATAAAAAGAGAGCTAGGGAAACACATATCACAACCTTACCGATGACACGTGTTCCATCCAGAAAAGCTAGAATCTATTTTTTTACATATATAGTAATAAAAATAATAAACTAGTTCGTGGACTTGATGGTTTTTCTTAACAAAAAATTAAAAAACAAAATAATTTTAGTAAAAATAAAAAAAATATTGAGTGATGATATGTATCACAGTATAGAAGACAACACGTTTTCCTAAAAAAAAGACAACACGTGTCACAATATGGAATGCATGACTTTAATGACATCCACATATGCTATCTTTTTTTTTATTAGTAAGAAAGTAAAAACAACCGGAAAAAAAACAAGGAAAAAACTAAAGTCTAAGCCGAGCAATTCCCATTGCATCTGCAAGTAGGATATTGTTCAGTTGTACAGGGCAAGACATCCAGTTTGTATACTGATCATTTGAAATTGCTCCTTGTTTTGCTAGCCAATCAGCAATAGCATTTCCCTCTCTATAGACATGTTGCAGTTGAATGTCCCATGGCAGCCTCATCAGGTGTTTAATCTTGTTAATTATTGCTTCATGAGGATGAAAGTGATTCATCTCATTAAGAAGAAGTTGTATAGCAGTAGATGAGTCACTCTCACACAAAACCTTAGTATAACCTGATTGCCAAGCCAAATTAATTCCATGGTATAAAGCTGTAAGCTCAGCATTCAGATTCGTTGAAATACCACAGAAACCCGAAAAACCGATGAGCCATTGTCCATGCTGATCACGAATAACACCTCCAAAACCCGATCGTCCTGGATTACCAAAAGAGCTTCCATCTACATTGAGCTTGACATAGTTGTGTGCTGGCGCAGACCAAATAACCTCTTTTGGCATATGAGTGTTGATTGGGACCCCAAAAGCCTTTTGAATTGAGAATTTCAGCGTCTGAATTTGGTTAAGGATGTACCAAACTTCCCAAACTTTGTCGTTGAAAATTTCTTCATTTCGTGACTTCCAGATTATCCAACACGCTGCTGCAAACAACGTGCCACGATCCCCAGTTACATTGCAATGGATCCATTCCTTGTAGCCAGCTGTGTAAAAATCCTGATGATTATCTAGCCGCAAAAGCACCCAAATTCTCCTGGATTTGTAGCAGTCACGCAACGTATGGATAAGTGTCTCCTCATTTGTACCACACCTGTTACAAGACAAATCAAAAGTAATATGACGATAAAATCTAAAGCTGTTAGTTGGGAGACTTCCATGAAGGATTTGCCAGAGAAAATGTATAATATTTTCTGGTAATTTAAGATGCCAGACCCAAGTCTAGTTTTCTTCGCGGGTTATTTGGGAGCTGGACTCAAGAAGAAGCCACTTGTAGGCAGAGCTAGCAGAATAAAAACCAGAATTAGAACTTCCCCATATCACAGCATCATCTGTGTTGTCATGAAGAATATTACTTTGGATTTTCAACTTGAGTTCATCAGGAATGTACGTGGCAAGATGGTTCCAATGCCATTGGTCATCATAGAAGATGTCTCTAACCATAAGATTTATATCCTGAATATCAACAAAGGGTACAAGGTTACACAGTCGATCCTCTTCAAGCCATCGTTCATACCAAAAAGAGACTTCACCTTTCCCAAGTCTTGTCCTAAACCCATCTGATAAATGGTGTGCAGCCTTCAAAATGGATTTCCATGTATAAGAGCATCCGGGGGCAAGTTGGATGTCTAAAACATGGGAATTTTTAATATATTTTGAATACAACAAAGACACCCACAATTTATCTTTTTCATGCATCAAGGACCACACATGCTTCCCCAATAAGGCTATATTTGTTTCCCTGGCAGTATGGATAGATAAACCACCCCTATTTTTAGGTTGGGTAACAATGTTCCAATTCACCCAGTGGTTATTATTACTACCCCATATAAATTTCCTTACACAAGCATCAATACTATCACACACCCCTTGAGGCAACCAAAGATTTTGCATGGAATAAACCGGAATAGCAGAAACAACCGACTTGGCAAGTGTTACCCTCCCAGCTCTATTCAGTAGTTTGCTTTTCCACCCAGCCAACCTTCCATTAATCTTGTCATGAATGAAAGCAAAATCACTTTTTTTCACCCTGCCAGTAAGTAAAGGAAATCCCAAGTATTTACCTAAATTATAGGTATGGTTATATCCAACCACTGCAGCAAACTTATTGATCTTCTGCCGAGGGACATTTTTAGATGCCAGGAAGTGTGACTTTTGAACATTTACCTTCAAACCAGATGCTAGACAAAAATGTTCCAACACCTCTTTAACCATCCGAACCTGAGAGGTCTTTGCATGAGTAAAGAGAAGGCAGTCATCAGCAAAAAAAAGGTGGGAGATTGGTGGAGAAGTGGTGGAGAGCTTAACCGGCGACCATTTCCCATCCTGAATTTTTTCTTGAATAAGCAAGGCAAGTTTTTCCATGCAAAGAACGAAAAGGTAAGGAGATAGAGGGTCTCCTTGCCTTAATCCTCTGGTTGGAGAAAAATCATCCAACTTGTCACTATTCCACTTTAAAGACAAGGAAGTAGAAGTAGTGCAATTCATAATAAGCTTAATTATATGAGGAGGGAAGCCAAAATCAGATAATGTCAGTCTGAGAAAATTCCAATCCACTCTATCATAGGCTTTTTCAAAATCAATTTTAAAGAGCAGAAACCCTTTTTTACCTTTTTTCTTATGCATGTGATGAACAATCTCTTGAGCAATAAGAGCATTATCAGAAGTGCCTCTTTTAGGAATGAAGCTGCTTTGAAGAGGTCCAATAAAAGAATCCAAGTGCGGTCTAATCCTCCTAACCAGGACTTTAGAAATGAGCTTAAAAAGAACATTACAAAGGCTGATTGGGCGAAAATCTTTGAAGCTATTTGGAACGTCAACTTTGGGTATAGGCACAATGAGAGTTTCAGCTAATTTCTTCTCAAAAGTGCCTGTAGCAAAAGCATTAGCAACTAGTTCCCAGACATCATGTTGAACGATATCCCAATAAGTTCTGAAAAAGACGGGCTGAAATCCGTCTGGTCCAGGTGCCTTGTACGGACTCATAGAAAACATTGCATCTTTAACCTCCTCCAGAGAAACATTACAGAGAAGAGAAGAATACAGTTGCTGTGGGATTTGAGGAATGGTCCTCAATTGGAGACTAGGTGGATGGCAGTGGTCTGAATTTTGGAATAGGCGTTTGAAAAAATTTTGTGCTTCACACTTTAGAACCCCTTCGTTGTCACACCAAATACCATCAATATTTAGCCCGGTCACCTTATTTTTCCTTCTCCTAATGATAGTTTGGGTATGAAAAAATTTGGTATTTTTATTACCAAATTTAACCCAATTCTCACGAGATTTTTGAAACCAAAGCAATTCCTCTTGGGCTAATACCTTGCTATACTGATGCTGTAACCTTTTTTCCAGTTGAACAAGACTTGAAGAATGTGACTGATCCAGCTGAAGGTGAATGCCCCTAATCCGCCCTTCTAAAAGTCTTTTTCTCCTGAAAATATTCCCAAAGGTCTCCTTATTAAAAAGTATAGAATTTTTTTTCACTCCTACCAGTTTGTTCAAAGCATTCCCAGGTGTTCTTGACCAAGTGTCTTGAACCAAAGTGCCATAATGAGGATGAGAAATCCATGCAGCTTGAAAGTGAAAGAATTTTGCCTTTTTACTATGAGACTTCACACAACTGAGAAGCAAAGGGTTATGGTCAGAATTATGTGCATGAAGGACTTCCACAAGAGCATGAGGAAAAAGAAGCCTCCAAGCCACATCCACCATACACCTATCTAACTTCTTTCTGACATGTCCCCCAAGCTGGATGTTTTTTCGCCAAGTGTAGAGTCCACCAATTGCATCCAGATCAATGAGACCACAATCTGTCATCATGTTAGCTAGAAGAGTAGCACGAGACAAGTTGAAGTAGCCACCTGAAACTTCCATGGAAGAAACAACCTCATTAAAGTCCCCAATGAGAGCCCATGGACCATCAACCATATTTCTGACTGAAACCAGATAATTCCACAAGTCACTACGAACTGCAGGAGTTGGAGAAGCATACACAGCAGAGCAAAACCAAGTAACGTGCATCTTTGTAATTGAAAAGGTGACCACCTGATGCATGCTCTGTACAACTACAAATGTAAGATCCGTTCTGCAGGAAAGCACCCAAATGCCGCCTGAATGCCCTCTCGCTTCCACCAAATGGATTGGATAATACCCCAAAGACTCCCACTGTTTCTGAACTCTAGCAAAGGGTCCATGAGTTTCAAATATGAGGCAGAGGGAAGGACGATGTTGAAGCAAAATATCACGCACATGACGCCTTGTATATTTACCCAAGGCCCCACGAATGTTCCATGAGAAAATTGTCACATCAGAAAATAAATCCATAAAAAACATGTAGAAGTAGAGGGACCCAAAAACAAAGGGTCTACGTTTCCATAGGCTGAAGTGATGGTGTCTCAAAAACCATGTCTGGGGAATCCTCCCTTTGAGAAGGGTCTAGCGAAGATTGGCCCAATTCCAGTGGTTTTGGAAGACCCTCCTTGGGCTGTGAGGTATTGTCATTGGTTGCATCCGTTTCATCATGAAGCATAATGAATCTAGACTCTGATAAAGGCTTTAGCTTCACTGTTGATTTAGCCCCAAAGCCTAAGTCAAATATTTTTGAAGTTGTGCTGACTTCTTTGTGTGAAGGCTTGGGCTTAGGCCCCATTGTATTCTTTGGAGTACCATGAACTTTGGAAGTGCTAGGATCCATATGACCCATCTCCTGACGCTGTCTTTTATTTGTTACATGATTGATAGTAAATTTAGTGCTTTGTGGGTCTCCTTTAGAAAATTTGGAGTGCACTATTTTACCATGCAATTTGGACGGATCTTTGGATGCATTTGATTTCTCTTTCCTGCCGTTATTCTCTCTTCCTCGTATCTCATTATGATCATTCAAATATTTATTGCCTCGGTTGTTACGGTTTTTTCTCTTAACAATCATCCAATCCCCATGTAACTGACCCGCGGTCTCCTCCTCCTCATGAATATCCTTTGATTCTGTCTCCTTAATTTCCGTAACTGCTGCACCCTGGCCGCCAGTTTGAGTGTCCTCATCGATGGTGGGTTTAGCTGCCGGCGATGGTGGATCTTTTGCAACAGGGGGTGTTGTTTGTGGTGTTGATGATGGCGGAGATGGCTTACACTCCCTTGCAAGATGGCCATAACAGCCACATGAAGAGCAAATACGGTGCAATCCTTCATATTCCACTCTATACCAGAAACCTTGCACCCAGACCTTCCCTACTACTGGCTTATTCAGATCAACTTCCACACACACTCTGGCAAAGCTGCCCCTTTTGACGTCCAGAGTATTAGCATCAACCTTCACTGGTTTACCAACTGCAGTAGCAATAGCTAAAAGAATGCTTTCATCGTAATAAAAAAGATTAAGACCTGGGAAACGTATCCAAACCATAGTTTTGTTGATTTTGCCACGGGTGAGATAAAATCTAGTGTCCATGTTTGCACCGTTAGATAATGATCAAAAATCATCCATGGGCCACCATCCACCACCTTTGCACGATCACCTTCAATGTCAAACTTCACCATGTAAAAGTCATTACCAATGTCCATGAGTTCAAACCCAACAGTAAGCTTCCATATCCTGGTTAGACGATCTCGCATTGTGTGGAAACCAATGCTCTTGCCCAGCAATTTGACCACTAGAGCATCTCGCCAAGGTGCACACAACCCCTCCAAAACCGTTGGATCAAGATGCACCTTAGGCTTCAAAGGATTCTTGTCTTCAAAATCTATCCAAGCTAGCTTCTCTTTGATTAAGTCCTTCTTTGGTCTCGCAATGGTTACTAGCTCCTTGTTCCCCATGACCATGTCTCTGAATGATACCTTTGGTTGTTTGCCGCCACCGCCATCCGGTGGTTCCTTCCCTGAGTCACCGACACCCGCAGAACCCGCAGAGAAAACATAACCTTGAGCCATTTTTTAATGCTGATGCCTTTCCACATATGCTATCTTAAAATATTAAAAAGATATTGATTATCTATATCTATATATAAAAAGGAAAAAGATAGTTGGACACCCGCATATCCTGCTCCACCCACCCAACACCCGCCTATGTGGCATTTTTTCTGACTCAGCTCATTGACTCAAGTCCCACTCTTTCTCTCACTCAAAAACGCAGACTTCGTCTCCTCTCTCTTCCACTCTTTCACTTTGCAAGAACGCAGACCTCCCTCTTTCACACTTTCACTTCGCAAAAACACAGAGAAACCCCGTCTCCTCCCTTTTTCACTCTTTCATTTCGCAACCCCGTCTCCCTCTTTCACTTCATCCTTAGACCTCTCTCTTCTCTTTCCCTCACCATTTCAACTTCTCGGATTTGTCGAAACCCACTCTGTCTCGGTTTAACTTTGTTCTCTCTTCTCTTTCCCTCACCATTTGTGCTTCTGTTCGCTATCTCTTCTCTTTCCCTCACCATTACGAACTGGTAGCACCACAGATCGAAGGTCGAGGCTTGATTCGCGGAGCTTTGGACATTGGGAAGAACCGTAGTTCGAAGTTCGTTACTGGTTCGCGTATTTAATTTTAACCACTGACAGACAGAGACTAACCACATAATTCTTCACAACTAACCAGTGTTATTCAATGATTGAGTTACAACTATACGATCATATGACAAGTATCAAGGTGAAATTGTGTCTGAGTTTTCAGTGAATTAGAAGGATTCAACACATAAATGTGTCTCTAACACTAGTGACTCAAATTTGGCATATCCTTGGCACGTATTTAAATTTAACCACCGACAAAGATGAACTAACCACATATTTCTTCACAACTAACCACAAGTTATTCAATGATTGGGTTACAACTATAAAATCACATGGCAAGTAATAGGGTGAAATGTGTCTGAGTTTTCAGTGTGTTTCAAAGGCTTGGACGCATAAATGTGTCTATAACACTTGTGACTCAGCTTTGGCATATCATTGACACGTATTTAAATTTAACCACTGATAAAGAGGAACTAACCACATATTTCTTCACAACTAACCACGAGTTATTCAATGATTGGGTTACAACTATAAAATCACATGGCAAGTAATAGGGCGAAATGTGTCTGAGTTTTCAGTGTGTTTCAAAGGCTTGGACGCATAAATGTGTCTATAACACTTATGACTCAACTTTGGCATATCATTGGCACATATTTAAATTTAACCACTGACAAAGAGGAACTAATCACATATTTCTTCACAACTAACCACGAGTTATTCAATGATTGGGTTACAACTATAAAATCAAATGGCAAGTAATAGGGTAAAATGTGTCTGAGTTTTTAGTGTGTTTCAAAGGCTTGAATGTATAAATGTGTCTATAACACTTGTGACTCAACTTTGGCATATCTTTGGCACGTATTTAAATTTAACCACTGACAAAGAGGAACTAACCACATATTTCTTCACAACTAACCACGGGTGTGTAGGTAACCAGATGAAACACAAGAAGGGGGGGTTGAATTGTGTTTCTAAGCTTTTAAAACTTTTTCGCAAATGATGGACGC
The DNA here is from genome assembly GCA_030159175.1 of Glycyrrhiza uralensis. Lineage (NCBI taxonomy): Eukaryota > Viridiplantae > Streptophyta > Magnoliopsida > Fabales > Fabaceae > Glycyrrhiza > Glycyrrhiza uralensis. The sequence goes on along the minus strand of BRZY01000007.1, from coordinate 28,487,989 downwards.
TGGCTGTTAAAAACGTTGGACGCACAGCTTAGTTCAAATATTGGACGCACAGTGCTTTTTGAAATATTGGACGCACAGAGTCCTAAAACACTGGACGCACAGATTCTAAAGATTGGACGCACAGAATGCTTCCCTTTTGGTTTGAAAAACTTGTTTTCTTTGTGCGATTTGAGGTGTATGAAAAACTTGTTTAAACAAAATCAATTCAATCCCCTTGGTTAGTAATAAGCACAGATATAATAAGAGATAAGGGAAAGAAGAAATAACACAAGTTTTTATACTGGTTCACCCTTTCCTAAGAGCTACGTCCAGTCCCCTCAAACTAGAGAGATTTCACTATCAATCCAGATAGGTACAAGTATTCTTTGCACACAGCCTCTTCAGGCTAAATCCCAAGTATTCTTTGCACACAGCCTCTCCAGGCTAAAACCCAAGTATTCTTTGGACGCAGCCTCTTCAGGCTAAAACCCAAGTATTCTTTGGACACAGCCTCTTCAGGCTAAAACAAGTATTCTTTGAACACAGCCTCTTCAGGCTAAAACAAGTATTCTTTGAACACAGCCTCTTCAGGCTAAACAACTCAGCAGAGTTTTGATACAAGTGCTGTCTAACTCACACAAGTGAGGATATGAAATCTAAAGCACTTTGAGAGTTAAGCAAACTCTCTTTTACAAGAAGATAAAGAAATACAAGACTTTTCTAATCAGAGTATAAAAGATTGCACAGCAGTTCAGCTCTTTCTTTTTCGTTTTCAGTCTCTTGTATTCTTCTTCTTGCTTCTCGGTATTTATAGGCTTTGATGAAGCTTCAGACTTGTTCTTCGAATAGCTCAGCTTCAGCCTTCATAATATTACCGTTCTCAAATAGCATTTAATGCTATTTTCCCGTTGCTCTGAGGAGATCTACTTCTTTGTGCATGTCTGCGTTTCTTTCTCCCAAATCAGAAGCAACCTGTACTCAAAGTCTCAATTGTACAGTGGTTAATAATAATATCTTATTGAGACAGAGAGAATACACTGTGTAAAGCAGAAAGGTGTGTTCAGAGATCTATAGAGTAGTTAAAAGTACATTCTCTCTCTTAGTACACTTTCCACAGTACTTTATGCTTTTCAGAAGTACATTCACATACGTTGACAGAGATGTACAGAAAGCATTGTGTACAGCTATTTATTTCAAATCATTTGCTCAATAAATATGTTTCATTTTAAATGCATGAGCAATAAATAGCATGTAATGGACTCTGCGTTTTGGACGCAGCATATAGAATCTATTGGACGCATACCTTTGCACTTACCAATTTGCACAGAACTCATGCAAACATTGGACGCATCTTTATGCTTACCAATCTATTCCATTTGAATGCAAGCCAGTATTGGACTTTTGCCATTTCCCTATAGTTCCATTGGACGCAAGGTTGATTGTTGTACATTTGTTCTTCTGCTCCATTGGACGCAGAACAATTGTTTGATGTACCTTTGTCAATCTGCTTCCTTGTGCTCCATTGGACGCAAAGCAATATTGTTGTCCTTTTTATGTATTGGACGCAGAACAGTGCTTGAGTAACTCTGACTTCATTGGACGCAGAGCAGTTCTTTTGTTTGTTCAGTTTCATTGGACGCAGAGTTGCACTCTTGCTCACACTGAACATTGGACTTTTATCCTTCATTGCTCACTGAATCTGTTCCTTTGAAAATCATTGGACTCTTACTGCAATTCTGCTTCTTATACAAACATTGGACTTTGCCAGTATTGCCTTGTTCTTATCATTGGACTTATGCCAGTCTTGCTCTATTGGACGCTTACTGATTCTGCTTCTTTGGAAAACATTGGACGCAGAAAGTAGCGTGTCTTCAAGACTTGATTTCTTCTACTTCTGCGATTCTGCTTCTTCAGAAGACATTGGACGCAGAACTTTGTTCTTGCCTCGTGCTCAAACATTGGACGCAGAATTCTTCCTTCTGCTCAAACATTGGACGCTGAACTTTTGTGTCCATTTCAGTGCCAACATTGGACGCAAAACTCTTGTGTCCATTCCAGTGCCAACATTGGACGCAAAACTCTTGTGTCCATTCCAGTGCCAATATTGGACGCAAGACTCACTTTGAATGCCAGCCAATGTCATGAAGAGCTTATTTGACGCAGACTGCAATCAGCTTAGTTAGTGCAGCATTTATTTATTGTACAGCTTAATACAACTTGATTATCCTTTGTAAAAACCTTAATACATTTTGTTATCATCAAAACCATAAAATCACTTAGGGAGTTTTTGTATTAAAAACACTTTTAACCAATTTGGTTCCAACAGGGTGTGTCAGGTAGCTAGCTCTATCAGTTAAGGATAATTACTGAGGTTATTTATCATGTTAGTGTATACTTGTAAATGAATGATTCACATATCCGTGGTTAAGTGGGAAGCAATATGTGGTTAATCGTGTTGTATCTGTGGTTAAATGCAATACTGTTCTGCGTCCAATGATCAATATAAGGCAATACTGTTCTGCGTCCAATGATCAGTACATTGTGCGTCCAATATTTCAAAACTCTGTGCGTCCAATGATCAGTATACTGTGCGTCCAATATTTCAAAACTCTGTGCGTCCAATGATCAGTACGCTGTGCGTCCAATATTTCAAAACGCTGTGCGTCCAATAGTTCAAAACTCTGTGCGTCCAATATTTCAAATTTAACCACTGATAAAGGAGAACTAACCACATATTTCTTCACAACTAACCACATGTATTGCAATGATTAAGTTTCCATTTATACAAGCATATGGCAAGTATCAAGGTGAGATTGTGTGAAAGTTTTCAGTGAATTAGAAAGGTTTCAACACATAAATGTGTCTCTAACACTTGTTCATCAAATTTGGCATTATTATCGTACTGCATTTAAATTTAACCACTGACAGGGAGAGACTAACCACATAATTATTCACAACTAACCACATATATTTTCCACGTGTAAAATACAAGCTGTACAGAGTAGTACATAGAGTTGCTTCTGGTGTAACTATTCCCAACACTACATAGCACATTTTCACCAACTATGCGAAGTCCCAAGGCAAAACACACATCTAAAGGACGAAAAGATACTATCCTACTTTTTAAGAAAACATTAATGAAAACTCTTAATGAAAACATTAATGCGAAGTCCTCAAGAAAACATTAATGAAAACTCTCTCATCTCATACATCATCCTATACCCAAAGTGTTAGTGTATAAACTCTCAAGTTTATAAACTCTTATACATATTTCACACAATCTCACCTTGATACTTGTCATATGCTTGTATAAATGGAAACTCAATCATTGCAATACATGTGGTTAGTTGTGAAGAAATATGTGGTTAGTCTCTCCCTGTCAGTGGTTAAATTTAAACGCAGTACGATAATAATGCCAAATTTGATGAACAAGTGTTAGAGACACATTTATGTGTTGAAACCTTTCTAATTCACTGAAAACTTTCACACAATCTCACCTTGATACTTGCCATATGCTTGTATAAATGGAAACTCAATCATTGCAATACATGTGGTTAGTTGTGAAGAAATATGTGGTTAGTTCTCCTTTATCAGTGGTTAAATTTGAAATATTGGACGCACAGCGTACTGAAATATTGGACGCACAGAGTTTTGAAATATTGGACGCACACCCGTGGTTAGTTGTGACTAACTATGTGGTTAGTCCCTCTCTGTCAGTGGTTAAATTTAAATACGTGCTAAGGAAATGTCAAAGTTGAGTTACAAATGTTATAGACACATTTATGCATTCAAGCTTTTGAAACACACTGAAAACTCAGACACATTTCACCCTATTACTTGCCATGTGATTTTATAGTTGTAACCTAATCATTGAATAACTCGTGGTTAGTTGTGAAGAAATATGTGGTTAGTTCCTCTTTGTCAGTGGTTAAATTTAAATACGTGCCAAGGATATGCCAAATTTGAGTCACCAGTGTTAGAGACACATTTATGTGTTGAATCCTTCTAATTCACTGAAAACTCAGACACAATTTCACCTTGATACTTGTCATATGATCGTATAGCTGTAACCCAATCATTGAATAACACTGGTTAGTTGTGAAGAATTATGTGGTTAGTCTCTGTCTGTCAGTGGTTAAAATTAAATAGCGAACCAGTAACGAACTTCGAACTACGGTTCTTCCCAACGTCCAAAGCTCCGCGAATCAAGCCTCGGCCTTCGATCTGTGGTGCTACCAGTTCGTAATGGTGAGGGAAAGAGAAGTGAGAGCGAACAGAAGCACAAATGGTGAGGGAAAGAGAAGAGAGAACAAAGTTAAACCGAGACAGAGTGGGTCTCGACAAATCCGAGAAGTTGAAATGGTGAGGGAAAGATAAGAGAGAGGTCTGAGGATGAAGTGAAAGAGGGACAGACCAGGAGATGAAGGAAGAGAGAGACAGGTTCGCTGATCTGAGAGAGAGTTGAGAGACAGGCCAGGAGATGAAGGAAGAGAGCAGAGAGACATGCGCGGGAGATGAAGGGAGAGAGCAGAGAGAGTGCGAGTTGAAGGAAGAGAAGAGAGCAGACAGAGAGCGGGAAAATGAAGCAAAGGAGTGCATAGAAATAGAATGAGAGAACCTTGAGGTTTGTGGGAGCAGCAGCAAATAGACCCTTCAACGTATAGCGAAAATTTGTTGAGTTGAGAAGGGAGAAAACGATGTTGTTCTGAGTTGAAACCTCCTGCTTTCGTTTTCTGTTCTTTTTAATATTGCTAGTCAAATGTTTGCTGACTCATATTAGACTCTGCTGAGTCAATTAAATTGCCACATGGGCAAGGTGTAGGGTGGGTGGAACTTAAAAAATGGGTGTCTGAGTATCGGGATCGATATAAAAAATACAAAATTTCCTATAAAAAAACACAAAATTATAACTGTCACCTTTGATGTCCTAATTTACTTTTCAATATTGCCCTTATCTAATTGGAGATTTAAATTTAAATTTACTCATAACTGCATGATAACAGTAAATAAATGTTGCGTAACCAAAAGAAAGAAAGAGAGACATACAAACAGGTACCCATACGTGTTGTCCACTAGTTTTTAATAATAATTTTATTTAGTAGATATTCACTACACTTTTTTATATTCAGTTACACTCTTAATGGCTTTTTAAGACACTTTTATTGTTTTACCATTACTAGGTAAAAGGCAAGGCAAGGGTGTTGATTGCCCTTCGTTATGCATTTGCTGTGAAGGGGGGTTGGAGACCAGCTAGCACATTCTGCTCACTTGCTCTAGGGCAGTAGTGTGCTGGAAAGAGATCCGTCTTTCGGAATTCTTGGAACCGTAGCTGCTTGCTTGGGATGGATTTAAGGAGCTCTTTTTTCACATGATCCAGAACTTGACCGAGGAGCAAACTGTTGCTTTTGTCATGACGTTGTGGAGCCTATGGACAAGCCAAAACAACAAGCTTTGGGAGAACAAGATGGACACAATGCATGACGTTTGTTGTTGAGGGGTGTGTCCATCCACCACGCCTAGTTTGATGCGCTGAACCATGCGGTGTAGAGGGTTGGTGTTGATGCAGGGACGCATGCATGTGATGAAGTGGCAGAAACCGCCAAATGGTTTCTTGAAGTGCAATGTGGATGCAACTTTTAGTGAGGTGGACAACAACACCCGAATTGGGATCTGTATCAGAGACCAAGGAGGGAATTTCATTCTTGCTAAGACTGTTTCCTTGTCATCCACTCTTGGCGTGTAGGAGGGGGAAGCTCTTGGTGTGTTGACTGGGCATAGATGGCTGCAGGAGCTCGACATAGACCATATTCTCTCGTGGAGATGGATTGCAAGGCTATTGTGGACCGCATGAAGACTTCTTCGCAAGACCATACTGAAGTGGGTGTTTTGCTTCTGCTTGTAGAGACATTTTATGTTCACAACCATTTTATAAGGTTAGTTTTATTAAAAGGCAAGCCAATGAAGCTGCTCATATACTCTAGCATGAATAGGAATTCATGCTTGTTCTCAAGTCTTTAGCACTTTACCTACTTGTATTGCCAGTATCATTTTCAATGAAATGAAATAAGCCTATTGAAGTCATAAAAAAGGTAAAAGGCAAGGAAATGAATGATCACGAGTGTAATCAAGATTTTTTTTATGATATATGTACATTATCTAAAATGGTGTAACAAAAAAAAAATTATCTAAAAAGGCAAATAATATAAGATGGAAAGAAAGAGTTATAAATTTTTATATGCTTTTTGTTTCTTAGAATATCTTTGCATAAAGTGTGCGTTTGATTTGCAAAAAGTAAGGTACTGGACAGCACAAAAATAAATATTCTATGTTTGATTTGAAAAATATTATTGAAAATGAACAAAAGAGGAGATCATGGACAACACAAAACACCCAATTCTTGCCCCTCAAAATACCATGGGACAACTTTTTGTCCCAAAGACAAACTACAAAAAGACAAAAATATCCAACATAATAAACATATTATATATAATAATAAATATTTCATTATTGTTATTATTATTATTAAATAAATATATATTATATATAGGTAATAAATATATTTAATAAATATCTATTATATTATATATAGCAGGGTTTTGCCACATTGGATTATGCCACGTGTCCACCCCAAATCATTCTACTTTCCCGCCTAAAGCAAATATACTTTAAATTAATTTCATAATTAATAAAATTTCATCACTTAATCCATACCAGTGAAGACAATCAACCAATTCTACCTCATTTAATTCTGATGAATGAATTAATTCTGAGCTAGCGGTGCAGGCATCTGTGGTATAAAATAATTCATTTTCATGTGGAGACATATAAGTTAATATATTTAATGATATTTTATGACAATTAATATTGCCATGCCAAATTATAACGGTAGCCAATTTAAAATTTTCTATTTAATTATCCACCATTCCAATCTTTGATGAATGCTTCTATTCGACTCATGCTGATTGGATTATCATTATGCTTGGGATCAATTTTCTCCTACTGATTCTCAAATCATGCTTAAAATTAATTTCTTAATTGGTTGTTTTTACCATGTTAAATCATGCTTCTATTATGCTTCTATTATGCGCAGAATGATTGAAGCTATAAATGCACGCACCTCACCTGTTATTGTTTTTAGCTTTTGTTAATATATGATTATCACCCAACGTGAAAAGAAAGAAGAGTGAAGACGGAATACCTCACTGACCATTAGTTACTCTATATATATGAACTCATACTTGAGGTTAGTAATTTTTTTTTTATAAAGATGATGTGTAGTAACTGTTTAATCATTTGTTATAATTTACTTTTCAATGTTTGTTTTTATCAGATGAGCTAATGCTTTTAGAGGAAAAAAGCATCTTTGACAGAGTATTAAGGGGGATATTTATTTTCAGTACAAAAGGTTATCAATAACCCAATGTTTAGTACACATTTTTCTTATAGTCATTGGCTTATTGTAACCTTCTGCTCTCTTCTTATTCTCCATATTTGCATCAGTACATCTATTCTTCATAGGCCTACAACGAGATAGGTCATTGCAATGTTGACGAAAGAGGGAAAGATTGAGGTGGTTTTACTTTTTATTTTTCCTATTATATAAGCACTTTTTCTTTGTTTACCAATACATCTCTGCTTCCTGAATGTTGTTTTTGTTAATGTTTTTGACGGGTATGTTACCCGTGAACTCTCTGTATTTACCACTATTGTTCCATTTAGTTTTTGAAGAACAATTGGTCACTCTTTCATGATTATCTATTCACTTTATTATACCAAAGATTCATATAGATTGCATTTCTTACTTTCTACTTCTGAATATATATTCCAATTGACAGGCATAAGACAAAACTTTGGTCTATATAGTCTTAATTTGTACGTACTTCTGTAAATGGAGACGTTCAGCAGAGGACCATCGTAAATGATCTATCTAAAAGATGACAGCAACAACTTAATAAGTAAAGTACAAGTACAACCAAATCACAGATTATACATCACCCAATTCAAAGAACAGATAAACAACATATAGCAGTCATACCGCACCCAACAGATGAATCATTCAACGCCGTAAACAGAGAATTTAACACGGTAATATATCTCAAGGAATTATCAAACACACAAGACTATCTACATTTTTGGGACACACCCACGGGAAAAGAACCCGCTGCTCTTGGAAATTTTACTTAATTATTTCGGGACACACCCACGAGAAAAGAACCCGCTGCTCCTGGAGACTTTACCACTTATATTCGGGACACACCCACGAGTAAGTCACCCGCTACTCCTGGAGATTTTACCATAGGAATTTCGGCACATAGCCACGAGCATTCAGCCCGCTACTCCTGGAGATTTTACTTAGTAACCACAAACCCCAACTTACGACTTAACTCTCAAATAAACACAAAATTCACAAGTAAACACAAAACCGTATTTCTCAGATAAGAATATCAATCACGTGTCTCAGGTAAAACACAGAATTCACAAGTAAACACAGATTCACGAGTAACTGTGGAATAAAAACGTATTCGAAAATAGACTAAGTGAAATTAACTGTTTATTTACGGAAACACTTAAGCACTATTTATTTTCCAGGATAAAAAGGCCCGTTGGAAGCCTACCTCACTAATTTCCACTGTCATAAACATTGGAAATTAACCTGAGTTTATTGTATATATATACATATTGGATACCCGCTCTATATTTTCCACTATTAATATAACAGTAGAATTCACCGAGAATCCATTACTGTTACATTAAATTCCGAAAATGCTATAACAGTAGAATTCACCGAGAATCCATTACTTTTATACTCTTTTATCCAATCCAATCTATTTATATATACGGTATTAAGAAATCACTTCTTTCTCATATTATCTTAGTCATGTATATACCCCTGGTCCCTAGTGTTAAGATTTTTAAATAGCGTATTAATACAGATCCTAGGCTAGAAAGAGACGAACTTTATCATAGCCCCTTCAAAGGTCTCTTTCCTTTCTAGACAGATCCATACTAATAAACCAATCAAATCTTTAACCATCACCTTTGACTGTATACATGTTAGATAATATCAGGGTTTTTCACAAAGAATAAAACGTATTTCCTTTACGGTAAAATCGTATTTGCTGTAAATCTAAATTTTGCCATTATAACGGTATGTTTACAAAGCTCAAAAATTAATTTTAACATAACCTCCTTGCTTCACGAAAATTTAAAGAATTTTGGGCATTATAACCCTACTATTAATAATTAACACAAAATAATTAATTTAAAGTTTATAAAACATTTATCAAGGCATAAAAGCAAAAACACACAAAACATACTAATCAAGCATAACCAAGAATCAAACATATACTTCACAAATTAATTTGCAAGAGGTTCCCCCTACCTTTGCCAAAATACCTATGAAGAATAAGGCAAGAGCTCTAAGAACACCAATGTAAGAAATTTTAGACTTAAGAGAGAAAAAGAGAGAAAGTGTATGCTTCTTGAATCCTTTAGCTTGGTGTGTGTTTAATGAAGAGTGAAGGGGGGTATTTATAGTGGAGGGGGCAGCCAAGGGGTTGAGTTTAAGAAACTATGGTTGGCTTTGTAAAGTAACCATGGTTTGACTTTTAATAAAAATCAAAACAATTAACTAATTCCTAATTGGCCTAAACCACTTCACAGGGATTGAATCCAAGTGAGAAATCATCATCCAAGGGTTCATGGGGAAGGAGAGGGGCGGCCAAAGAGGAAGGGCAAGGGAGGAAGAGAAATATGCAAGTGATGTAAGCCATGACTATCAAAATGCATCTTTAACTAATTAGTTTTAATCAACCTTTTTCTAATTGGTTTAAAACTTTGACCCAAGTACCAAATGCACCTAGTCCTCTTCTTGGCAAGGTGGTAGGACGGTTTATGAGGGCTGAAAAGGGAGGGAGTGAAGTTACATCTTTGCCCCTAGGGTTTTCAATTAAAAACGGATGAAAATCAAGGGTAAAATTGACTTTTCACTAATAAAAAATTCCTAAAATTAATTTAAAGATTGAGAACTGATAAGAAATCTTGGGAATACCATGTAATAACCCTAATAGCTTCATGGAAGAGTTTCTGGGATTTTACGGTAAGTGTAAGTATCGCGTTTTGCAAAAAAACAGAAAAACGGATGTGCCGTAAGTGAAAAATAGACATTTTTCAGAAAATTCCCAAATAATTCTCAAAAATCACAAATTTAATGTAAATACCAATGGTCCCTTTTGAAAATTGATTTTGAGCTCTCACTGATCAATATAAATCCATTTCGGTTTAAAAACGCTTACTTTACGTACTAAACGGAGTTTCGAAAAAGTGACTTTTGATCTGTCTTTCAGAAAATTCCGAAATAATTTCCATAAATCCTAAAAAAATAGAAAAACATGTTTTGGCTATTCAAAATCTTTATCTGACTTCAACTTGAGCTCTGAATCAGTCTATCAGCTCAAGCGGTTTACTATTTGGACCAAAACAGAACTTTTAAATCATTTTACTTCTAAAAATTCTAGAAAAAAAACCAGAAAATCTAAAATATTAGAAAAACCAACTTTTGTGAAGGAAGTTTATTTATTGAAGTCATTTGATGTTTTTAAGCTATTTAAAATTCTTTCCGTCAGTTAGACGTACTGCTTTCTGTAAAAAGACTTGATATCGATTGTAAAATTACCGTTTCAGAAGTATTCCGGAATATGTGTATTTTACTCCTAATTTTAAGCTAAAAATAAATCACAAAACATTTATGTAACAAGAATTCATATAAAACAGAAAAAGTACGGTTTAAACAGAGAAACGGAGGTTGTAACTAGACCTAATGGAAGCTGTAAAGTAACGGTTTTCAGAAGTAATCTTAAACACGTATATTTAAATCCTATTTTTAAGTTAAGAATAAATCTCAAAAGATTTATATTGCAAAATTTCATATAAAACAGATTTTCAAATAGTAACTCAGAAAAACGGATGTTACATCAAGCGGTATCACTTTAGTCCCTAACAGATAGAAAATTATTAAAAGGTCCTCAACTCATATTTTTCATTGGTCACTTTGGTCCCTGCCATCTGAAATGTAATCACTTATTTGGACCAAAATGACAGTTAAGTAATCACTTTTAGAGACTAAAATGACAGTAAGTAATTACTTTCAGGGACCAAAGTGACTAACGACTGACAATTGATGACCTTTTAATTATTTCCTATCTGTCAGGAACCAAAATGACATTGTTTGATACTCTTAGGAACCAAAATGACTTTACTCTTTCTCAAAATTTCTCCTTTTTTAAAATTTTGGTTGTA